>CM036340.1:10402342-11766801 GCA_020615435.1 Telenomus remus
TAACAAATAAAAGTGAAAATAAGGTTGATGGAAGTGTAGGTGAATATTGTTACTTGATAAATTTTTTGCGGTGCCAATTGACACGTTGGTTTTAAGTGGACGTGACTAAAATTAATTAGCCCGCAACGCAATCAATAAAGCGAACAGACTCTCTAAGTAATTGGCTGTAAGAGATTCAGCCAACACGATTCGCAGCGAGAACGCACGCATTCGCGAATAAGCGGAAGCTAATGAGGCAGTTTGACTGCGTTGACGCTGGTTATATTTCTCCTTGACGCATCAAGAGCTTGTCCGACTGTCCGTTCATCCATCCGTCGCGCGTCTCTTCGTTTCTCGGTTTCATGCCTCGCCGAGGAGGACCAGTGAGGAAGAGATTGACGTGGCACGCTGTTCCTGTTGACAAGAATGTGACAAGAACCAATCTGACCTTGCTCTCTCACTCGTCCGCCGAACAAGATAGGCGCTGCCACACTTCTGTCGGCTAGTTGTACATCATTTGCGATCGCCGGCTCTGCAAAATAAACCCAAATAGTTGATGAATCATTGTTCCACTTCGTCTCCTTTTTTTTGCATCTCCTTTTTATTCCTCTCTGTTCGTCTGCATAATTCATCAGTTTCTTGTACACATCACTGGAACAAAGTGGTTTACACGTGTTTTTACGTCTCTCTTTTTCCCAACGTCCTCTTTTTTTTTGTCAAATTTATCGCCTCGTTATCAACGAACAAACAATTGCATGAGAAAAAAGAAACGACGGAGAACGCTCAAAGATGAATTTTTATCATTTGCACTTTGTCTTGGACTTTTGTGCGGTACAAGCGGGAATTTGGACGTCGAATAATTTTAATATCTCGGGGCTCTTAACATTCATCCGAGGATTAAAATAAAAAGGAGAACGACGAGCGCAAGAGCGTAACTAACGCGACTCGTAAAAGAGCGTGTAAACGATATACAAGCGATGCGCCATTACGGAATAAGCGAACAGTAAAAATTAGCGCAAAATTAGTCGTGCAATCTGCTTTCAATTTTGTTAAGTAAAACCTCGCCCTGAGTGATGCATGGCACGGCGGCCCACCCGCGGCGACCGACGATGTTGCATTTTTGCACATTTTTCTCGCTTATCAAGCAATCATCAATCTTTATATCCATAACCGTCGGCTTCACTTTTCTCGCACTTTGTCTCTTTCTATCTCCAATTTTAATTTTCCTCGTTGAGGATGAAAAGAGTAAAAAAAAAGTTTTTTTTGAAAAAGAAGAATGTTTCCTTGAATATCTTTTCGCTCGCATAAAGTGATTATGAGTGAACGTCTATCTGGATGGGAAAATAAGCGATAGGATAGCGCATGTCAAGCGAGATTATTGTGCTGAAAAGTGGCTTAGACATGTCGGAGACGCAAGTGGTACGCACGTAGTGGGCTCCGACTAATGCACGAGAGAATAATCGTATCAGCTGAATGAATTCGCGTGACAACGCCGTGCAACTAAATCGCCGCTAAGAGAATCCATTTTAAGCGAGCACATGACAACAAGCGCCGTTATCTCTATTTTTTTGTTTGATAAACTGGCCTCAGCTATCTCGCCAACCTGAAAGTCAGAAACAAAATTTTAATGAAATGTTTTTAAAGTTTAAAAAAAAAACTATGCAAGTTTGTATCCAAGAAAGAAAAGCCATTTTGGTTGCAGGGTCGTAAATAGGGGCATCCATTTCTAGGCTGCAGTATTGTGGTGTTCCTTTTTTAATATTTGCCGGTGCCGCGATTATGCGAAAACGAGACGGCCCATTGGTGCAAGGGCTGTTGTTATGAAATTAGCATGAGCGCTCGAGTTAAGAAAGTAATCGCTTCCGAGTCTTCTGGATTGGGCAGTCGACCACGAAAGGCTTTGGCATAACGCTCCTCGCATCCCATTGGTCAGACGATTTATGACGGTGTTGCATGACGCGATTGCCGTGGCTTCGCGCAGCATGAAAAACTATAAATGCATAAATTATCTTAATGCCTTAGCGACGCGCAGATAAAGCTGCAGCGCAAAAGTCGCGATGCATTTTCAAATGCTATTAACGTTGCAAAAATGCTACAAAATGAGTTACCAAATTGTCCTTTTCTTTTTTCCACGTACTTAATCAACAGGAGTATTAACTCAGTACAAGTTATCTTGACAAACTAAAGTGGACGTGAAAAATTTTCATCTCGCCGGGATTAAGAGCGAGGCAACAAGTGAGAAGAAACAGGACGTGAATAGTTAGGCGCAAATAGGCAAGGTGTACTAATCACATCGTTCACGCAGGTTGAACGCTGCAACGAGCTTAAATTTGTCGGACAAATGAGCACCGGGGATAATTAATAGCAATAACAATAATTCGCATTCGCATCTACGCCGATGCCGTGGATTTCGGAAATTCAAATCAGAAGGCTAATGAGGAAGGGAGAAGAAAAGGGGTCCGAATGGGCGTGGCAGTGCAATAAACTTTTGCGTGCTGTCCTTTTTTGCGATCTTAAAAGTTCGCTCAGTTCATCGTGAAGTCATCGCGACGCCGGTGGCTCTTGCGTTCCACAGTCGGTATTAATTTCAAGCAAGAAGAGGAGAGAAGACGCCAAGGAGGCAAGAGGAAACAGACACGAAACAACGTGGAAGACCATCTATGAGATGAGAAAATAATAATAAAGTGGAAATGAGCGAGCCCGTCCATAAATTGCTTGGCTCCTTGTTAATGGTCCGAGTCCCCCGGGCGACCTCAACTAAACGTGCCTCGGCTGACCCGGCTCTCTTTCAAGCCTCTCTCTCTCTTTCTCCGCGGTGCGTTCCCCCGCAGAAGGTCCGCACTGTCGTTCAAGACGCGCCAGGAAGCCTCATTTCTGCATTTAATGGACGTCCAGCAATGGCCACCGAGTTTTACGTCGCCTGCAATAACGACACTGAAAACAAAGGACATGTCAATGCAAAACGCAACCGAGCGCTCTTTTGTTCAGTCGCCTTTTTAGGCGCCGTATCAGGCCGATTTTCGCAACCAAATGTATTAATTAGCGCTAAATTATTCGCCCATTTCAAGCATCACTGATGCACTGTCTACGCTCAAGCTTCGTCGTTAAACTTTTTAAGTGTTGGCTTTCATAATGGAGATAAAAAAATACGATTTATTGTAAGACTGAAAAGATTGAAAAATAAATGCGCGTCGTAAATGTCGCTCTTTGAAAACCAACCGACGATCGAAAGTGGCGAAAGTTTGCGAACTATCTGAAAACTAGATTTTAGGTGAAGCTTCAAAGTTTTACATTGATGCAGCAATGGAACTTGATTTAGTTCAAATAACAAAGATTGGTCCTGGTTTTGGAAAATTGAAAATGTATTTATCTAAAGTTTATATTAAATTAGCATACTTCTTAACAATATCTCGATAGAATGTAAAAATGTGTGTGCTAGCTTCTTTACACTTATTTACAGCTTGGATATACTCGGCCTCGGAAAAGCGACCGGTTGTATTGCAACACGTGAGGTCCTTTTTCAAACTGTCAAAGGCACATGTGAACGTTGCTCGGGCGTTCTGTAACAAGTTCAATTGTAATGAAATTATGACTTGGAAATAAAATGAAATTCTTTATCAATCGATCAGCTGCGTACCTCCAATTGAGTGGAATTAGGATCGATAATGATTTTGTCCGAATCTTTCTCCACCATGCAATTCACAGCGGCAACCGTGTACTTCATCGACAGGCTCGAATTTATTAACGCCAAACATGCTCCATTGATAGCACATGCCAGTAACTGAAATGTTATAATCATTTTTTTGTTATTTTGCTTTTTTAAGTGAGTATTTTTTCATCAAAGTATTCTTTTAATATTAACCATCAAGTGCACTCTTTACAAAATATTTTAATAGTGTATGAAAAAAGGTGTCTTAAACTTTATAAAATGAACTTATTTTATTATATTGATGTTCATTAAAATTTGAAATTTCTTGTGAAATTTCTGTGACATTTTTTTCTTTCAATGAAAAAGTTTGAGCAGAAATACTGAAATTTTTTCTGAATAGCAGTGAACCTAATTTTATCTATGATTTTTGAAAATATTTCAATTAAATACTTTCCCCTGAATTTGACAGACCCAAACAGTGTACTTGAAGTTTTGAATTAAACAAATCTTACTCCTCCAGAATCTTGCAGTTCTTGAATATTTATACATATACTGGATCCTGGATGTAGTGCTAATAATAATGCTGCTTCAAATGTATCAGAAATATAGCATTCCATTAACCTGTCATTAATACCTGCAACGAAAACACAATATTTCAATTTCAAATAATGGTAAATAAATTTAAATTTGAATCAATTTTTAATGCATTTAAAAAATTAATAAATATTTTTCAGTATTTTTATTTTGTCTCTCTCTTTCTTACTTGTTGGGCCTCTTGCGGAACTGTAAACAACTTCAATATTCGCCTTGTCGTAACACATTTTGTGCAGCTTCCCCTCGACCGGTCCATAAATTCCAGTAATTACAGAAGTTTCTCCTAAAAACGATAAAAAAATGAATTACAGTTAAAAGCATTCTCTTACAAAAAGAATTTGAAAAAAGGTTATAACCAAAAAATCAAAAAATACCTTGCATAAAGATAGACGATCCGTCCGGATTGGAGATATTATTCAATTCGCAATTCATTGGTCTCAAAGCATCACTTTCTACTTCGTTTTCCATGTTTTTTCCCTCAAAATCACGAAATTTTAAGATTTTATTTGTAAACAATCACATGGGGATCTTGTTGCTTGTTTCTTTTGCGCTATTGCGCTTGCGTACAAGGTATATCTGCGCGCGCAATATTTGAAGTGCAGTTTTGAAGTGTCGAACGAAAAAAATAACTAATGCAAATGTGCTACAATCAACTATTTTATTGTACAGGTGTAAAAGTGGAATTAATTAGGCTCTATTTTTTCACTTTTTTAAACAAAACTTGCTTTTGCTCAGTTGGTAACAAACTGCATTATCTACTAGACTCATTTTATTTGCATTTTATCATCGTAAAATCAGCATTCGTACCAATTCGTACGCGAAACGTCACCGAGTCTAAAGTGTATGTGATGTCACGATCTATTTTTCTGCTATACAGCAATTGACAGCTTAGTATTTATGTTTCAAGCCGGAGCGTTACATCTTTCAGTGAATTTAATTATTCTAGGTAAATAATTGTGCTTAAATTAACCCAAACTTTCAACCAATTTATAACTGGATTATTTTACGAATTATAAATAGTATATAATATATTGGTTTCAAAAATTGTATTTCATTTTGAGATTTGTTAATCAACTTATATATTTTGTCTTGAATGTATACTCTAATTTTTTTTTAGTTTTAGGTTGTTTTGGGAATTTTCCTGTAAACATGGCCTCAAGCAAACCAGACCTTTCTGTCAAATCTGTCGGCGACATTTCCAAAGCCTGCAATTCATTTTGTCAAGATTTGTACAAAGTAAGTATTTACAATAATTATAGGAATATAAATGAATGGCCAGTGAGTCACTTTAGATAACTTCTGCAACAATTTTGCGTCAGTTTTGTTATCAGATTTCATGTACGAGATTAAAAATAATTTTCTTCATGTTAAAGATAATTGCGTCGACTGATGAAGAAAAGAACGTCGTCCATTCACCGTTTGGTCTACACGCGCTTTTATCACTTTTATCATACGGAGCTGATACAACAACTTTGGAGGAACTAAAGAAATCCCTTCATTTTTCTGATGCCCAGATTCATCAACAGTACAAAGAACTCATTACCTATTTAAATGTACGTTCAGTACATTAAAAACCGACCATCTGTTTTGCACGGTATTAATTAAAAAAACACTTTTTACAGGCTGCAGAATCACTTGAGCTCACCGTCTCGAACGCAATTTATGTTCAAGATGAGTTTCCGATCATTCAACAATTTTTGGATCTCTGTTCCAATAGCTTCGATGCTGAAATCGCCAATGTTGATTTTTCCAACCCAGCAGGTGCAATTGAGAAGATCAATTCTTGGGTGAAAAATAAAACTAAGGAAAAAATTCAGTCTGCGATACAGCCAAGTAGGAGTTTTGTCTCTTTAACTAAAAATTAAAAACATTAATTACGATAGTAAAATGACAGTTTTTGATTGTGAACAAATTTCTTTCAGCTGATATTGATAGATTTACCAGAGTAATACTTTTGAATGTTATTCATTTTAAAAGTACTTGGCTTCACCAATTTAATGCTAACAAAACAACTCTGAGAGATTTCTATGTCTCAAAGTCAATTGTGAAAAGAGTACCAACCATGGTTACGCAAGCAGTATTTAGAAGTGGTGAAATACCGACGGTGGAAGCCAGTTTCATCGAAATACCTTACAAAGTAATGAATTGAAAAAGTATGAAAGTTTGTAAACGTTCAATTTCAAAAAAATGAAAAAATTTTTTTTGCAGAACAGAGACTTTGTGATGGTCATCGTCAAACCTAACGAAATAGACGGCCTTAAAAAACTAGAAAGTGCCTTTGATGTTTCAACTTTGTCTTCTTGTGAATCCATGGAACAAACGTTTCTTTTAAAATTACCAAAATTCAAATTCGAAATTACAACGCAACTGAATGAAATACTCCAACAAGTAACTGTTTTTATTTTAGAAATTATTAAACTAAATTTCAATTTTAATATGGTGAATAATAATTGTGAATTTCAATTTGACTTAGGTTGGAATGAAAATTATGTTCACCGAAGATGCAGACTTCAGTAAAATTTCTGATTCCAAAAAGCCTCTCAAAGTCAGCAAAGTGTTTCAGAAGGTGTATGTGGATGTCAACGAAGAAGGCACTGAAGCAGCTGCTGTTTCAGGTACCTCAAAACGAATATTCTATTTTACAAGAAAAAAAAATTATTCATATATCATATATTATCGAAAATTTTCAGTTGGTATAATGAGATTAAAAAGATCTCTGGAAATTGTACCGGAATTTATCATCGACCGTCCATTCATGTTCGTCATAAAACACAAATCCAGAGACATTCCACTATTTGTCGGAAGTGTTCGTGATTTTGAAGATGCTGAGATGGCCGAGCAAACAAAAGACGAATTGTAATTAATCTGCTGTACAAAAATTAATCAATTCTTATTCTAAAGTATTTTTAGTCCGATGTTTTCAAAACTTAACTTACATTCTATGAACATATGAATTACCAAAGTATTATATTTTTATTTTGATATAAAGTTTGGACTTGTTGCTTCACTTATTTTTTCCTCATTCCTTTCACAAGTTAAACCTCACAAACGTCTACGAATTCCATAGAAAATCACGTTTTATTCATCAATCTGACATCGGGAGAATGAACAATTAAATAGCTTACTTAGAAAATAAAAATGTTGTATCTTAACGAAAACTAAACTTAAGAATCTGAAATCGCATTGTTTCCGACTTGATTGAAAAGTCGGTCCTTGATGATCTGGGCCATTAATCCATGAATAACTTCGATAGTCGTTTTGCAACTGTCCCGGTTGGCTTTGACTAATTTCTCGACGGTGCTGCGGTCGTGTGGCTCGATGCCTCCCATTATGAAGCCTCGGCACAACGCCTCACCGGACTGTTCGAGTTTCTCCGAGAGATCAAATATTTGGCCAGTTGTGTAATCAGCGTTTGTCATCAGGCTTGATGAACTGAGTGTATTCACCCAGTACTTGTTCCACAACGAGTCCAAAAGCCTCCTATCCAAGGAGGACTTGAAGTAAGTCACCTCTAACGAATAGTACTGTTTGCAGTGTACACCAAAGTCTTCAATTTTGTTCAACGGGATTGTTTGGTACTCCGAAGGTTCTTCGTTGGCTGGTTTGTAACCCTGAAAAAATAAGTGATAACAAAAATGAAGAAAAAATTAAGAGAAGGTAATTTGTAAGAAAAATTACTAGTCAGCAAATGATTTCGTACTTTTGGATAAGTTCGAAACGCTCCCAAACAAACTTTTCCTGCAGAGATGGTTCTTACAGGATCGATGACAATGGCAACAAAAGGTTCCTGGAAGTTCTGGTTCAACATCTGAGTGGAAACGTCGATGCCTGATAACCAGCATCCATAACCGGGATGACTGTGGTACCAACCAATTGCGTTTTCTTGTCTTCCAACCTGAAACACAATTTTGCATTTCAATAATTTATTTTAAATTTTTTAATCATTATATATTTTATAATTTGCATTTTGAAATAAGTTTTTTTTATTATTGTCTAGTTTTTAATTTTAAATATAATTTAGACAAATTTATTTATAGTGATAACAGTATTTAAGGATTTTGTATTGTAACTTTGGTGAAAATAATAAGGTTGTTGTTTGATATTCTTGTTGGAGTTTGATACCTGTTTTGCATATTCGATGTAGGCAGTCATGTATTCGTAAGCTTGAGCCTGAGCGTTGACTCGAGTTTCAGTGCCTTCAACTGGCAGTGCAAACGAGTCCATGACGATCATAGTGTTAGCTGCTACCTTGCCTAGGAGAAGACCCATAACTTCTAATGTCCCTCCTGAGCGAGCATGCATTACCATTTTCAAAAGAGCCAGTGCAGAGATTTTGATGTCTTTGAAGAAATGCGGACTGGAAAAAAATATCAATCAACATTATATAGTAGAACATTCTTAGTTATTTTGCAAAATCTACTAATTTTAAACATACAAGACACATTTTTTCATTGTTCTGGCGAAAATTGTTTACCTATAATACTTTTGCAAAATTACCCATGCAAATTTTATGTTCTTTGTGACCAACAATTTTAGTTTTTGAGTAAGAATTTATTTATATTTTATGTTCTAAAAACTTGATGAAATTTTGAATTTGATTCAGAATAAATAAACATGTTTACTCTTTTTCCCATGGTTTGGCAGCCAGAATATCCTGCTGTTCCTTCTTGTCATATCTGTAAATCTCGTCTGCGGTGCTGATCACCTCCACATTGTTCGACATCTCCCAAGTTTTTTGAGCGATCGAGCCCTGATCACTCGATGTGCTTGCCATCTTTTCAAAAATTACAATCAAATTTTCCTGAAAAAAAATTTTCCTTTTAGACCACAACAATTTCATTCGTTTCCTTTTTGAGGTTATGTTATCTCCATCCCTTATTTTTCAAAAAACCAATTTTTAACCCTTAAAAATTTTAACAAACAATTAGAACTCTTTTTGGAATCTTACCTTGATTTTTTTGTTTATTTTCTATCAGATAAGAGGCTCTCATTAAACACAACGGGAAACAAAAACAGGGTACGACTTGTTTAAGCCTGGTTCGCAAAGTTCGCCTTTACCGCGAATTTGGTGTCCTTGTTTTCAGATCAGGATAGAAAAGGATAGTGAATAAATTGTGATAAGAAAGTTGTGGGCCAAGGTGGGGATAAAATTGTTGTGTCAAAGCCCTGAATGAATAGTAGACGTGCGGAAATAATAACAATAATAGTTCGTCTAGTACGCAATATAACAAAGGGATTAAATAACGTTAGCGTACTTGTTGGTTTGTGATGGTGCATTAGTTGACGTAAACAATGGATGAGTCAAACGGCGAGTCGACTTTCGAGTTTGTGGAAAAGAAGACGGACGAATGTCCCGTTTCTGCAAAACCCGAGAAGCCTGGCAAGTTAACAATATTTACACTTCACTCGGCCAATCGCAAACGCTTCACTTCTTTTGTTTTCTCGTTTATCAACACCTCAAAACTTCTTATCAAACAATTGATTGAATTTTCTTGCAATGCAACATTGAAGTTTTTTATTAACTTGTCAATTTAACCTGAAAAAGAAAAAGAATAATAAAGTATTATAAACACAATAATGAAAAATGTTTGTTTAGCAACTCCAGCAACACCTCCGACATCACCTACTTCGGTGCTGACAGCTTTGGGGATGCCACAAAACGCAGAGAAATTTTTGATCAACATCTCACCGCCAATGGCACTTCCAAGTTTCGTCACAGAATCGATGCAGTCAATCAAAAATGTGACTGCTTCAATGACAGCTGAACTGCAGCAACAGTTGTCAACGGAATCAGACAAAGTGGAGTCGCCGAAAAGTGATACTGAGCCCAAACCTTCGACTTCAACGGCTGAGCCAGAATTTCAAAACAAAAGTCAAGATGCCAGTTCACCTACTGGCAGCTTGTTTTCCTGGGTCATGAACAGCAATGTTTTAAGCAAAGTCGCTGAAAAGGCCAAAAGCAGCGTTAATTCCATGATTACCACTTTGGATCCACAGATGAAAGAATTTCTTTGTACGTTTTTTCGTGGAGCATTTTTTGTGTGTTTCATTATTTCTTAGTTATTTTATATTTTGATTCGAATTCTCATTTCTGTAGATTCTGGTGGAGATGTGGAAATCGTTGTTGCATCGGATAAGGAAGTTAAAATCAGCCCGATTCGAGAAGCTTTTCAAAGCACATTTGGCAAAGCTACTGTCACGTAATTATAGACTGAATTTTATATCAAAATTTTAAAAATAATATTGAGTGGACACATTTGGCCATTTTCATTTTGGTCAATGCACAAAATTTTGGTTTTTTCAACAAAGTTAAAAATTATTTATTTGTAGAGGTGTCGCTGTAAATTCATCGACCTTACCAGTACAACCAATTGGATTCGAGGCTGGAATCAAAGCTGCGGAAGAGAGAATAGCTTTAGCCCGAAAAATTCCAACTGTCCCTGTAGAAGTGCCAGTTGTAGCGGTTGAAAACTTTCTCCTGGAAGTGAGCAAGGACAAATGGTACGACATTGGTGTGATCATCATTAACGACCCGAAAAACATGGTGAATCTTCAAACGTTCACTCAAATGACGCCTGTACCCAGCCACATCGTCGAAGGTGCTCAGAAGCAACCATTGGCTACACCCGAAGATCTGGCAGTTACAATAGGCCAACTGATGTCTGAGAATCTGCAAGTACGTGCAAACTTTTGTTTCTTATTTGTTTGTTTTTTTTTTTGTTCGTGGGAAAGAAACAATAGCATTAATGAGGATGTAAATTTTATTTACACGTACATTTATATATAACGGTCTTACAATTTAGTTAGAAACATAATCAAAGAAATAAAAATTACAGGTTCATCACACTCAGTGGTGCAGCACACTTACAGGCGTGTCGAGAAGAGATATCATATACCTGGCCGCGCAATCGCTCGTCGGCGTATACAAAAATACTGTCAGCGTAACTCAATAACGGCATCACGACGAAAATTATTGTAAATAGAAATCATTGTTTAGATGAAGCCTCGAGTCAACGTTTAAAATATTATTTTTTAATATGAAGAATTGAATAATTCAAGTTATAGTTTGAACGACGGTTCGGTCATTTTTTATTGCAGATTGATTTTCATGTTTCCGGCTTACATATTGCTTTTTTGTATTGTTTTGATTGATTTTTGAAGTTTCATTATAGCTCATTTAGATTTGGCCTTTAGAGACTTTCATATGACTTATGAAATGAGGCAGTTGTCCTTCTTTATACTTGAGACTTCATTTTATCTTGTGCAATTTTTTTCATAAATAATCTTACATAAGTTGGAGTAGTATAGAAAAAGGATAATTGACAAATAAAGCTGTTGAAGGATATTACAACTTGAAAAATAAATATGAGATCATGTTTTCCGCTGTTTGAATCGAATGTAAAAAATGTACAACCAGCATGTTGCGAATTCTTGTTTCTTTCGTATGATTTTTATACTGCGGAACAATTATTTTTTCTTGATTTGTTGTTTCCATAAGGATAAACGCCTTCTTTAGCTCAAATTATATGAATATTAAATTTAATAAACGTATATATTCATTTTAATTCATTCAATACAATGTTGTATATAATCTGTTGAAATAAATTTATAAAAGAAGGAATTAAAAACATTTACAACTTAGCATCACCCTAATTTCGAATCCATAATATATATAATGGTATATATGTATAATTCAATCGCGTTATTCAAGTAGGCGAGAACGCTTCTTCTCTTCGTATCTACACAAAAATTATGCAATCATATATAAATTTACAGTACTTCTTGAATTAGGTACTAAACGTCATTTTTATTAATTTTTTCATCATGAACACGCTTGCTGCATCTCCGCTTTCGCTGCCTTCATTGCTGCAAACAAAAAAATATTTTTATTTATATATCGATTGTAAACAATATTCAATATAGTTTTTTAATCTTACTTTTAATTATTTATGATATGAATAAAAATGATTGAAAAACGTACATTGAAGTGTTTTTTGTTGGGTAAATGGGAGGATACAAACTTTATAATAAATTCAAAACTAAAAATATTTATTTTTGTTTTTAATTTAAATATAACAGAATAATACAAACCTTCACGTTCTCGTCGTTTCAATTTCTTTCGACGTCGTTCAATGCCTGCCAACTCAACTTTCACCGAGTTATAAGTTTTCCTCAACTCGGACAACTTTTGCTGCAATACAGCTATTCTCTGACTGCCATCCAGTTCAGGATCTGAAAACATCACACCATCATTATACATCACCCTGATCTAAAATAAACCACTCAAAAAATAACACCGTTTATTCATAATTACCGAGTTCAACATAGAAGTTATATTTCATCGGTCTAGGCGACCTGGAAGAATAACTGCCATGGTCTGCACTGTTAGTCGGAGTAGCAGCAGTGGCGGTGTTTACAGAGCTCGTGACAGTACTAATAACAGTGCTAGTCGTCCCAGTCGTTCCAAAAGACGAAACCGCGCCGGCAAACAAACTTGTTCCCTCATTCGTATCATCGCTGTCGCTGGCAGGGCCTTGTCTTCCATTCCTGCCACTCTGCCTGATCGCTTTCTTACTACCAGCTCCAGTCTCCGAATGTTTTCTGTTCCGTTTCCTCTTCTTCGGCGACGGACTTTCCTCGTACGACCTCTTGGCTGGAGTTTTACTACCTGACAACGGCGCCATCGTTGAATCACCACCGTCCTGGTTTTCTCTCGGTCGTTTTTCCTCGCCCTCCGAACTGTCTCTATTCGGTTTGGACGAATTGTCCTCCGACATAGGCGATGATCCTCCAGTGCGTTCCTCTCTCGGCGACTCTGAGATGTTTGAAATGCTCGAGTCCGGAGTCGTTGGCGGCGTGTTGTCCATAACCGGAGCTGCCTCGTTACTCTCAACAACCGGAGCAGGTTGAGGTTCATGTTGAGGTTGCACAATCGGAGCCATCCGAGCCGGACCGATTGAACAACTTGGAGCAAGAGAGATGCTCATCGTAGTACTGCTCTCGCACTTGCTCTGCTCCGAGGAAGTCGGCGCGCTGGCAAAAGGCATCTCCATGAGCGATGCCAGGGCACTTTCCTGCGCCCCGGTCTTCGGCGACGTCCTAGTCCCCGTTGATGGTTCCTCTTTCTCCTCCAGTTCCGAAGTTGGCGATCCAGGGATCTCTTCTTCACACAACAACGAGCTCATGTTTTCACGATCTTCCTCGGTTCTCGAGGACTTTGCTGTCAAATTTGATACCTTCTTGTCTTTTTCAACTTCCTCTACCTTGGGCACGAAGGGCTTCTCAAAAGGTGTTTTTTCTTCCTGGAAGTCTTCATTGTCGATAACAAGTCGTCGTTCGGAGTCGCTACTGTCGGTAGAGTCTGCGAACTCTTGATTGAGCAGAGATTTACCTTTGTCCACGCACTCCCAGTTGCTCAGCTGGTCGGTCTTCGACCACTTGTCTCCCTTCTTCACCTCTGCTGATTTTGAACCTGCACTCTCCTTCTTCACCTCTTCCTTCACTTCTACATTTTCTTTCGAAACGACTTCTTCAATTTTCTTCGGCTCTTCTCGTACTTCTTTTTCTTTTGCGTACTTCTTTGCTCCTTTTCTTACTTCTGACGAAGCAGCTTCGGTCTTTTTAGACGCCTTCTTCGGTTGCTCTTCGACTTCCTTGGACTCCCTTTCTCTCGAGACATAAGCCACAGCCAAGGCCAGTTTTTCCTCAATCGTCGAAGTAGCTGGCAAACGAGCAGCTATGGGGATAGTTGCTGCGACACTAGGCGTCAGCATCGGCGAGATGTACTCAAACTTAGCTTCCGCAACTGGAACCGAAGATGTTGATGAAGATGCGCTCGGAACCACGCTCGTTTTCTGACTCTTCTGATCCTTCACATCCAAAACTGGAGGTTTCACTTCCTCTTTCTCTTTCTCCTTCTGTTTCTCGTTCTTCTCGACTTTGTCCTCTTTAGGACTTTCTTTCTGATTACTAAACGGACTCGCTCGACCAACTTCAGAAACTGGAACTCGTTCCTTAGTCTCTTCCTCGATGGTGTTAAACAGCAGATTCAAATTTGCTGAAATCTTCTCAGCTGGTTCCTTCTTCGAGTTGTTCTCACACATCTTATCAAACGCCTCCTCGCAAGGTGTCGCAGCTACAGGAGGTTGTCTACTGGGTGAAACAGCGACCTCCTCCACCTTGATCTTCCCGGCCTTTTGTCTGCTTCGTTTTTTATACTCCACCCCAGGACTTTCTTCCTGTTTCACTTCCTTCGGAGACACAACTTTTGGTTTCTTTTTTGGACTCATCTTTGTCTCCTCCTCGAACGGCCGTTTCTTGATCTTCTCTTTCTCGCTACTAAAATCTCTCTTGTTCCTCACCTCAAACTCAAACGGTTCCGGTTCCTTAAACTCGTAAATATCCTCAGTGCTGTCCTCAACTTTTGGTTCAGTCGGTTCTACCTTTACATCGGGCTTCTTTTCCGGTTTAGGCGAAACAGTAGCTGGAACAAGAACTGGAGCTTCGGGTTCTTTTTCAGCCCCCTTTGAGTCGTCCTCCACCCGAATAACATCCATCTTCACTGCCTTGTCGAATCCCTTCAACTCCGACCTGATTTGGTTCAGGTCAAAGTCCCTTCCTTTCGGCTGATCTTCGTCAGAATCTGGCTCGGATTTGATCTCCGGTTGGATCTTACCCAAAGTTCGTCTCAAACGACGTCCTCGTCTAGGCTCCTCGGTTTCTTTTTCCTGCTCAGCATCGCTGTTGTCAGCCTCAACTTTGATTCTGCTTTCTGCTCGTTTCCTCGCCTCTCTCCTGCTTCGTTCCTCAGTCGGCGCCTTTGACTTAGGCTTAGGCGTCTGCTCAGGTTCTGTAGTGTCAGACTCGTACGAGTTCGACTCCTCACTATCGGACACCACCAGCGATGCGTCCGTTTGTCCAGAAACTTTTCTGACCCGACGTCGAAGCTCAATTGGGCATAACGACTCTGCGTTCCTATCAGATCTTCCTCCCCGCAACGCTCTCTGATTCATAACAGCCGGGCTCTTCGTTCTATTGACGCAACTTGAAGTCGGCGTCGAAGACCTCGCTGACTTGTCGGAATCCTTTTCAGAATCTTTCTTTGAATCATCTTTCTTCTCAGAAAAGGGAGCTACACTCTGGGCACGTCGTCTTCCTCTTTCCGCACCAGGAGTTGAACCTAAATTCTTCTCCCTTGAGGACTTATCGGACGAGCTCTTGGTGCTGCTGGGAGTTTGAGGTCGGGGCGTACTTTTGGTTCGCTTCACGCGGCCCTGAGTTTGCGTAAAATTCTGGGCTATGCGCGAAGCCTTAATCCATTCATCGTACCGGGTGTTCCAGCCGGTGTAGTGCACCAGGTAAAGCACACCCGAGGGATCTGAACTGTGGTCCACGTCCACCACCTTGGCCTCGTACGTTACTTTGCTCTCGTGGTTTGGACCATAGTATACTTGCAATCTATCGCCAATTTCCACAGGACCTTTGTAACTCGGAGTGTTGTACTCCTTATCATCCGTTGACTTTTTGTCCCCATCAGAAACATCCTTACGTTTTCGACCACGTTTCTTCAGTTCCTCGTCTGTTATTCGTTTCTGTTTCGAAACCTTTTTCTCACTTTTCTCCGCTTTGTCGCTCTTTTCGGAGTCTTTTGAACTGCCGGAACCGTCCCCGCTGTCGGTCTTGTCCACTTTTTTTGCACCAGCATCTTCTTTGGACTTGGACCGTGTTTTTGCACTGTCCTCCTCCTTTGCTTCTTTTTCTTTTACTTTTTCTTCTTTTTTATCTTGATTTGATTTTGTATCGGTTTTGCAAGCGCGTTTTTCTGTGGTCTTTTTCTTACTTTCGTCTTTTTCCTTTTTGTATTTAGCGCGGTTTTTCATGACGGAATTGCTGCGCTTCTGAGACTTGTCGCTGCTCGAAGATTCTTCTTCAGCCTCGACATTGACTTCGTCGCTTTCTTTCTCGCTTGCACTTTCATCCTCATCGTCTGGTTGCGGTTGTGGCGGAGGTTTACGTTTGGATGATTTTGGAGCTTCTTCTTCCTTTGCTGGTTCTTTTTTGGCGCTCTTGTCTTTCTTCTCCTCTTCGGGCTTCTTCTTCTCTTTCGGCTCCTCCTTGACCTCGCGCTCGTCTTCCTCTTTCTCGGGCTTGGACACGGCCAGAGGCACCGGCGTGTTCCTGTCTTTGTCCCGAATCAAACTTCGACCGGGTCGCTGCTTTCGAATTGAGCCGCGCGGATGGTTGACCATTGTGCAACCTAATTTGCGATAAAAATCTTCAAAAGAATGCAAGAACTTTTTGTATGCTTGTTTAACGAGATTGTAAGTTGATGAATTGCTTTGCATAGAGAAACTTAACCGTCGTGTCACCGATTTCCATTGATTTTGATTTGTCACGCGATTATAGCCGCCCATTTTGTACACCGCGCGAAACAAACGGTACAAATCTATGTCCTCGTTGCCGATCATTGGACAGTTGTTGATTGGCGTGCCGCGGTCATCCATGAATTTATACAGCTGCGCCACAAAGTGGTCCTTCTCTTCTCGAGGCTCGTCATCTGAACTCTGTGAAATAAAAATGGAAAAAATTATTCATCTGAAAATTTCACTTACTAATTTGAATTGACTTTTTTTTACTTACATCCGAGTCCAGTTCCCCGTCAGAGTCGCTGTTCCCACTGGACGCTCCGTTTCCAAACAACAGATCTCTGTCCCAATGGGGCGGAAGTTCATTCTTTTCCAAAAACAACAGAGCTTTTTCGACGGCAACTTTGAGTGCGCTGTTTTCCACTTTATTGACCAACTCTTTTGTGAATTCGGTCGCTTCTTTTTTTGGAACTGTATAACTGGAAACGAAACAAATTGTTTGTTAAATTTTCCTGTTGTAATTTCAGACTTAGTCGGTTTTGAAACTCAGCCCTTCCATTATTTATTATTATTTGGAATACTCACTATCTAGCATCTTTAAAAGACCGCACCAAATAATCGTCTCTCACGCGTATCCTTACAGTATCTTGAGCAGTAGGTGCAACAACCAATCCAGGAAACCAGTTGTCTTTTTTCTTTTTGTCCCCGAGTTCAACACAAACAACCCGGCCGATTTCTGGTTCGGTTTCCATGCCTTCCTTGCCACTTCCTCCACTTGCAGAATCGTGCATACCTCTTGGAGGACTTCCTTCATCGTCGCTACTGTCATCTCTGCAAAAAATCATTGAACAATTTTAAACAATCATCTCACACATTTTTTGAATATTTTCAAAGTTCTCTTGTCTTACTGAGCTGCTCTAGATCGTCGTCCACGTCTCCCGCCGATGACAGGATTTCCAAAATGTTCCGGATGAGTTAAGGGCAGCTGGTCCAAGGTTTCACTTTCAGCAAAGTGTCTTCCACTTTTGAGGCACAGGGCTGTCCTTCTGAGGGTGGTGATGTCTCCATCGTCGAACACAACTGTGTACTGGCTGCAATCCTGTATCTTTGTAATTGTTGCTTCAATATAATCCTTTTTATCGTTATGTTTAGCTTCCACTGAAGCGCCGACTCTTAAAACTCCTTTGATCTGGTCATCGGTCACAGTAGCAGTGCCCAGACCTTGCTTGTACGTCACACGACATTTCACTGACCGAACAACTTTTCGAATTTTTGCTTCGCAAAAAGCACCTTTGTATTTGGCACTCACTTCTGTACCAACGGACAGATATGGCGGATCGTCTCCCTGAAATTAAAACGAAATGTTACATTTTTCATTGAAAACTAACATTTTCGTTTAAAAACATTGTAAAGAAAAACGATTGGATCCGGTTAGTTAACGATGAACGTTTAATTAGGTCAGATGAAAAATGTTGAAAGTATAGATACAGACATGTTTATTGAATAATTATTTCACTGAATGTTCATAAATGAAGTTTCTATTTCTGTCTATTAAGGCAAAAGAAAAACTTGATTTTTGAGTTAACAAAATGTAAACAAAAGCATCGACTCAACGCGTCGAGCTCCTTTCATTTTTCCTTCAACTTTCATCAGCGTAGCCAGCCATACTCCGAAAATTCAAACGTGTTCAAACAAAACTGATACGAATTTTCGCACTTTCATCCTTTTAAAAAAACATTCCCATTGCTTGTTTATAAAAATAACAATCGGTTGATAAAAACGAAGTAAACAAATAAAGGTAAGCTTTCGTTTGACAACGTTTGACAAAAAAAGAGAAAGAGCTTGCTTTTAAAATCGAAATTCATGGAAATTATCAGGCCTGCTAATTGACTCGAAACAATAATAAACAAGGCGAATTCCAGTACTAAGCACGAGTCTACAAGTTTAGAGGAAACAGAAAAAAGCTTGTTTCTTCACTCACCAGCATTGTTTATTGGTTCACTATCAGCATTACGGTTTAAAATCACAGATTAACACTCGCGGTGGTTTGTTTTTAAACGAAACAATTTGTATCTCTCGGTTTTGAGTCACTGGTTGAATCCTGATATACACTTATGAACTACATAAGGTTGCGTACGTCAGTTAGAGAGCAACTCGCGAGTTGCATTGCAAAGGCATTCTATATGCGCAGATGTGCTCGACAATTTTGCGTGCGATCGTCCGTCCCGATCAACATGTCCCAACGCACAGCACGTTACCGCTTTTTTTCGCAATGCTTCCTCTTGTTCCCGTCCTCGTGACAGTGATACACATATCGAATTTTCAAGTGAAAGCACTCGAGCTTTTGCATCTTACCCGACCGTTTAATTTACTCCGAAAAAACTCACAGCTCCGCTTTTGTTGCGAAGCCGCTGGTCGGTGCGCAACACCAGGTGGCGCCCTCGTCATTGAGCCAAAGTTCTAAAAAAAGATATCACGCGGTTTCGGTTATTGATTTAAAAAGTAATAGTATTGTTTCACTCAATATTTTAGTTTTATTTTTAATTGCAATATTCTTTGTTTTCAAAACATTTTGGTTTTGTTTATGTTTTAATTTTGATTGAACGTTCCCCCCTCTGCCCCGCTGTAAACATGCGCAGTAACGTTTTTGTTCGTGCTGTCTTTTTTTATTCATACGCGTGACAAGGACAAAGCTATTTTGAAGAAACGAGAGAAAATAAATATTGAATTGACGAAAAAGATCATAATAATTTACTTCCTTTTATTGAAATTTCTCGAAAATTTATTGACGGATTTCTCGTGTTTGATTTTCTATTGTTAGTTTAATGATTAGTTATTTTTGTGTTTTGCGAGACTGGAGTTTAGTAACACTTGGGAAGGTTCGCATCTTTTTTCTTTCACGTCTCTCTTTTCACGTTGAAAACCGGAACATAGGTGTTCACCGAGGCTCCTTCGAGTTTTTTCAAGTAAGAAATTGTTATTTGTTGTTTTAAATATGAAAAGCAACATTTGTAAATAATTGTTTGCTAATTTTCTTTTGTTGCAGAAACACAAAAATGGAAAACGACGCCGGAGATTTGGTTGATCTTTACATCCCACGCAAGTGGTAAGTGATACACGTGCTTCTATAAGAGAATTTGTTTGTATTAGTTGAATTTTATCAGTATTTACGCTAATTTCTAATGACATTGTTTTCATTTCTAAAACAATTTCACACACTTTGATTTTCTTCGTGTGGAATTTCTGATTTGTTAAATTTTTATTTGGTTTATTTTGAGATTTAATTTGAGGTTAACTTGTGAATTGTCAGAAAATTTTCAAAGTCATCGTTATCTTTTTTCCTTGTGTTTGTTCTATTTCTATTGGATTCATTTCATCATTGATGTTTATAGCTCGGCGAGTAACAGAATTATTCACGCAAAGGATCATGCTTCGATCCAAATCGCGTTGGCAGATGTCGACCCAGCAACTGGACGTATGACTGACACATACAAAATGTATGCCATCTGTGGATCTATCAGACGAATGGTAAATAATCCCAAATAAAAAACTATTTGCTAAAAAAACAAACAAAATACTCACTTGAACGACTAAAACTTTACTTGTTTCTTGATTTTTCAGGGTGAATCAGATGACTGCATAGTGCGTCTAGCCAAAAACGATGAAATTATTGCGAAGAACTTTTAAACAATAAACTTTTTTTAAAGGAAAAAAATATTTTGACTCGTTATTTCAAAATTAATATAAAACCCTGATCGAAACAGTATCTTTAAGGAGACAGACTGAATAAAAGGAATCCAGATTAAAATTTCACCGTAATAGAAATTTATTTTACAAATTTTCATTGATAGTGGCCCGCTGGGGGAACACTAATAAAAGTATTATTTATCGAATAATTAAAAATACAATTTTGTGTTGATATCATGAAGCGACATCTAGATATTTTCCACAAAGCTTTATTTAGATAACGCTATTCTTAATGCACAAAATCTTTTTCCAGTTTTTTTTGTTATTGTTTTTATTTATTTTTTTGCTCTTTCGTGAAACGCCCATCTTGTATATTCATTTTCTTTCTCTTTTTAATTTATAATTTAAATATAATAATTAATAATAATTAAATCAAACTCGATCAGCACGATTGGATCGAGAAGAAAAAAAAAGATAAATAACGCATCAAACTCAACTTTGCGAATAAAAAATGTCTATCTACTATGATTGAGAATTCAGAGCTTACAAATGGAACAACGAAGTTGAAAGAAGTCGTCAATAACGCTCGTCAATAATTGCAAAATTTGAAAACTCGTAAAATTATTTACAGCTCGCAATGGCACTTTAGAAGCATAAAACTGCATCCAATGTATTTTATTCATTTTCAATAACCGAGTCTGCTGAATGGTATCATTGACATGATGTGGTAAAACATCCGGCGAATAAGCGGAGAAGGCGTAAATCAACAAACTAAGAAAAAAAACATTACAAAATAACAGAGGTTTTACAGTAAAAATCACATGAAACGGATCCTTGTCTGCAGTTTTTCATCTCATCGGGGGGAGGGGTAAGGAAAAACAAAAAAATGATAAAACAGGCAGGATTCGAAAAACCGGCGAAATGCTTGTAAGAGACAATAAGAATAGATTGGATAATATTAACGGTCGTAATAATTCAACGATAAACTTATTAATACACGCCGTACGCAAGATGATCGAATTGAATTGAATAAAATAGCTAAAAGTACAATTAAAGCATATCGCTGACTACGTAAATCACATTCTCTTTGTCTTCTTGACTCTCCCTCGCAAACGTTACGTTTATTCTCGTTGCATTCAGACACTTGTTCCTCATCGCACTGACTCGCACAAATTAACATCATTAATCCACAATCGTACTGCCCATTCAGTGAACGCGTGCCCTGTTGTCGACTAGCTGATGAGGCCTGCATTCAAACTGGTCTCTAATGAGAAAAAAAAGAACTCTCATGCTGCCCGGATATCGGCATCGAAAATGTACAAATTCCATCCGGCAATTGTGAGTGAGAAAGGCCCTATTGTTCTTGCGGCGAGCAAGTGGAAGGAGGCGCGCCCGTGCTGCTGCTCAGCGGCTCATGAGCTTGTGGCTGTTGCGGCTGCGGCTCGCCGGGCGGCGTGCCGTCGTGCGAATTGCCAAGCTGAGGTGTCGCCGGCGTTGTCGGCTGGATCTGCGGCGTGCCGGTAGGTGCGTAAATCAGTCGGTAGCCAGCGGGCACAAAGAATCCGCCGTAAGCCGGGAAGTTGGCGAGCGTCGGCGCCTCGTAGTGGATATAACCCGGGGCACCCTCTGGGTTCACCGGGTTCGTTATCACCTGCGCAAACTGATACTGCGGCGTGTGGTTCACTGAGTCGACCTCACCCGCTTGCTGCGATTGATGTTGTTGTTGCTGTTGTTGTTGTTGCAGGTTTTGCAGGTTCTCCGACGGCACCACCGAGACTGGGATCACGTACGTGGTCGGGATACCCGGCGCCTGCTGAGGTGGCGGCGCCTGGCGCAATTTTTGCGTCGCTAATCGGAGGGTCTCTTCCGTGTCCGGCGAGTGGCTCAGCATGCGAGGTAGCGGCGTTTGGGGCGCTGTACTAAACATCACAAAGTCCTCATAACATGGTGCCCGTGTTTGTCCTGGAAAAAGTTAAAATTCAATCAAGTTTGTTATTAGATTTATTCACAAAAAATAACTTTAAGTCAAAGTTTTTAAGTTTGTTCAATAGTTACCTTGGACTGTGTGATATAAGAGGGGATGGTGTTGGTGCTGATGAAGAACACTGGCCTGCTGCTGCTGCTGAATCAGAAGCTGCAACTGTTGCTGTTGAAACCGTTCCAGTTCATCTCGATGTCTTCTTTGTAAATTTTGTAATTCGATTGTTTGTCTACAATGCAACGATTACATTCAGTTTTATTCATTCACTTTATTAAAGCTCATCTAAACAAATATTACAACTGATTCATGTAACCAACCGTTTGATCAGTAGCTGGTACTCTTCACTTGGTGTCAGATTCGTTGCTATCCTTTCTTCTTTTTCATACTATAAATTTACAAAAAATCAATTAACACAAGTTACAAGTGTTTCAAACACAATATGATTGTCAAAATGTCCACCTCTAAATTTGTTGAAGAACTCAGTTGAGCCGACGGTGGAATGGACCCTTCACGACTGTGCAACACTTGTGACTGACCATCTGCAACTAAACAAAATTTCTCCTTAGTAAAATCAATTTTTTTATATTCTAAAGATTAATTTGTTCAAACGATAAACATAGAATATTCAATTGTTACCTATTCGTTCATTTGCCTTAAACTCTTCAGGTTGAGTAGTCGTAGATGAGCGTCCAGATTGATCAGAAACCTGAGAACTTCCTGACTCATAGGCAGGTGGTCCAGAGACTTTTGAAACCATAAATCTCGATATTTTTCTAACAGGTTGCTGACCGGTGATATTTCGAAGCTGCCAATACGAATTAACCGATTAGAAAAGCTAGTATTTAAAAAAGAGACGAGCAATAAAAAGGGAACAGAAGACATTTTTCTCATACACAAAAAAGTTCACGAGTCTTTCACCAGGACAACGACGAGATGACAGACATGACAATCAATTGTTGACGATTCCCTGACACGTTTCACGTCACGTCAAACTCACCTCCTCGTCGCTTGTTTCAGACTCGCTAAAATCAACCGAGTTGCCCGTGGACACTCCGCACGAGTAACTAATTGATGACGTCCTTGAAACCTTATAATTCATCCTTTTTGTCGTCAGACCTTCATTCTTTTCAACAGTTTGTAAGAAATTCATCGTAACGCACGTCAAACACACCGACTCCTTGTCAAAATTGTGACAATTCGTTGAACTCGCGTCATGTCTAACATCGCTACCTTGGTAAACGTCAAACTTGGGTTTGACAACAAAAAAATTGTACAAAAAAAATCGAAAGCAAATCGTCAGAGCAAAGAGTCAGCGAAAATCACCTCTGCATAATTCTCCGCATTGTCCACCTGAGTGAGGCCTTCAACGGGTACGTTGGACGTCGTCGTGATGACACTGGATGTCACAGGTGCCACCGGGATGCTCACCGGATGAACCGGCATCATCTGCTGGTACTGCGTTGGTAATTGAGTTCCAACAAGGACAGGTGTTCCGACCTGCGTTGAAGTCGCGCTCTGTCTCTGGTGCATCTTTGCCAGCTCATTCTCAAACTCCTACAATCAAAATTTGCAGACTTTGTAACAACTTATTTTTAATTCCTTTTATAATTCAACTCTTTCTATTGAAAATTATTTTCAAATTAGAGAGGTTCTATACTCAAAACTTTCAAACTTTGTCAAACATGAAAAAAGTTCATACCGCTTGAGTGGGTATTGATTGCATCCCCATCTGTTCCATCCCAACGACGATGTTCTCAATACTCTGACCTTGGACAGTCTCAATCGGACCAATAGTTGAATGTGGAGACAAAGGTGCCTAAAAAATACCCGAAAAAATGCAAAACTCATTTCCAATTCCATTATTTCTTTTTCAATTCAATCATTAAACTTAACATTTCTTACCCAACCCTGAGCAGGAACTCCGGCACTGACCAGTTTCTGTTGTAAGGAATGCATATAAGCTTCATAATTCGCAGGCATCTGCTGAGCGTGCGGTGTAGCTGGATGACTGATAGGCGGAGTGTTGACAGCCATCGACTCCGAGGGTTGACTAGTAAGTTGCGTGAGTTTGTGTTGCAAATCAGCAATGGTTTGCGGACCGTTAGCACCGTTGCCGATGACGTCCGAAATTTTGTCCAGCGAGTTTTGCTGGCTGAGCCGACGGTGGGCCTGCAACTGCTGTTGCGCAATCTGTTGTTGGATCGCCATTGCTGAGTCTACAGATTCCATTATCGTGTGCTCCGGGGTGATGTCGTGGCTTGAGAATTCTGTTTCCGACGACAGAAGCTGGGTGTCCGTGCTGGTTCGTCTAAGAAAAAAAACTCATTAAAAAAAGATCCTCAAAACAAAACAGCAATTAAAAAATCAAAAACCCTGAAACCAAAATTAAAAAACATTCAAAAGAACAAACCTGCTAATATTCCCCGAATCAGTAGCAGTGACGTCCGTCTCAGAAGACTTCCCGACCTGTCTCTGCTCAGGCAACTTAAGTTGAAGTTGTGGCTGTTCCGCGCGATCAACCACAGAAGTATCGACAAACTGTTGTTCAACGATTACTTGCTGTTGTTGTATCTGCTGCTGCTGTATCTGTACATTCAAAGTCTGCGTGGGCATCATAGGCATGTGCTGCTGCATCGTCTGCATTGACACGTTCGGAGTAACAGTGATCCCATAAGTCCACTGTGTCGTCTGGTTGATAATCCCATGCGTAGGTTGGGTCTGGTGAATGACCTGTCCCTGAGGCATCATTTCCATCTGCTGTTGAACATTGAGCTGATGAGGGGGCTGCACCATCTGCACATTCTGCGGCATCTGAATCATCTGCTGCTGCGTCTGGGGCTGTATGTTCATCAGCTGGACCTCAGGCTGCTGAATCTGCTGCACCACGTGAGGCTCGACCTGAGCAGGAACCTGGGCCGGCTGGACATCCTGAGCCGGTGTCGGGACGGGAACTGGTGCAGCGCTCACCGACGTTTTCTTCGGGTTGGAGAGGATGTTGGCGAGATTTTGCGCGAGGTCCGGCAGAGTGGAGGAAACTTCTTTGGCTTTGACCTTGGGCGCGACTTCCTGGGGCTGTTGCGCCTGGGGTTGCGATACATGGTGGCTCGGGTCCATGTGTGCCTGCACGTACGCCGCGCTGTCGGACACTTGCGAGTCCGTCGACATGTTCGACGTGTTCGAAATGTTTGACACTCGACGATTGCGCTCGTCGACGTTCAGTTGCTGCACCGCCGCTGGATAAGCCATGTACGAGCCCTGCTGTACGTGCTGAGGAATCGACACCGGCTGACGCAGCTGCTCCTGCGACAACTGCTGCTGGAGCACCGGGTGCTGCACAACCATTGGCTGCTGCACTGCCACTTCCACGTGCGACTGAACCTGCTCCGATACTTCATCTTGAACTTCGCTTTTTGCACATTCCTCAGTTTGTTCCGTAGTCTCCTGTTCCGTTTGATTAGCAACCTCTGAACTCGTTCCTTCCTGACCTTCGACATTCTCTCCGTCTGCCTTCTGTTCCACTACTGGACTGACCAAAAATCTCGAGATCTTCCTGGCTGGAGGAACCGAGAGTTTCCTTTCAGGTTCAGTACCAGCGGTGGTTTCAAGGTCCTTGTCTGGAGACCCCTGTTCAACTGGTTCGATCGATTCCTTTTCTGTTTTTGGTTCCCTTTCGACTGGTTCGGTCTCGGCTGATTGTGGGAATGTGGTTTTTTCGGACTCGATTGCAGTTCCTGAAGAAGAGCTGCTTTCTAAAGTATCGGTTATGTTGTCGCTGGGAATGTTTACAGGGGTTAGAGTGTCGGTGTTTTGAGTGGATGTGGACGATCGACGCGAAATCTCGGCTGATTCTGGTTGCGCGGATGTTGGCGGTTGGCTGTCGATGGGCGCAGCTGTGACTGGTGACTTTTCTGCCGACGGAGCTGATACGATCGTGGAGATGATCTGCTCGATTGGAATGATTTTCGTTGGTGTCCCAGCGTTCGAAGTTTCGTCTCTCTGTAAAAAAGTTTGAAAGTTTGATTATAAGGTCGGTTTTCTCACGGCTTATCTACGGTTGTCTTTTTCCAAACCGCTTTCTTCAACACTGCCTTTCAAAGTCACTTTCACCTAAAACACATGTTAGTACGAGACAAAGAAAAGCAGCTGAAAAATGGGTACACACAAAAAGAAGAACTTCAGGGCAAAAACATTTGGATTGAAAATATAAAATAATCCTAAAATAATGTTAATCAATATGTCTGTCGTCATGATACCCGGGGCTGGGAGGAACACAATTCGGTGCGAAAATCAAACGGTTGTTGAGCATACGAAGAGTGATCAAAACAGGGAAGACAATCAAAGATGAACTGAGATAAACAAAAGTAACAAAAAAACTAAGGCGTTGCGGGTCTGGATAAGTTTGAAGGACTCACCGAGCGATGTCTACGGTGAACTTTGAACGACGAGCGATGGTTGCTCTGACGAGTTAGCGAACCGTGTCTCACCTGCTGCGTCCAAAATTATATGCGCCCATTATGTTATTAGCATTTTTCGTTATTTCTTTACCGAGTAACAAATTTTGATAACTGTTTGCGTTGTTTCCCTTTTTTTCGTTTTAAGGTAGTTGTGTAGTGAAACATTTTGTGCCAGAATGTTTTTTAAAATTCACATCAGGCACATAGAGGTGGGTGTAATACATTCGTTTAGTTTTTCAAAAATCGCTAATCATTTTCAGTATTCAAGCTTTTCACGACTTCGTAATTAGAAGTAAAATTTTAATAACTTTTTTTAAATATAACGACGTGTCGGCAAAAAAATACCAAACTTGAAGACCAAAGTGAATTTTAGGAACCAAAGTAGAATTTCAAAATGTTGTAATTCTACTAGAAGCTCTCTGAAATTCGAATGCTTTCAAATTATTATCACTCGAATATTAAAATTGAACCATAGCCATTGTTCATTTCAAATTTTTGTCCGTAATTGTTAAATAATCAAATTTGATTGAAGAATTGATCCTTAAACAATAATTATTATTTATAAAAAAATTGAAATTGAATAAATAAATTGAATATAAAAATAATACAATCATTTTCATTGACCCATTTCTTGTAAAAGATGCGTAAACGCATCAAAATCTTCTATTTTTGAACATCGATAAAATTTCAAATGCAAAGATAATTTTACACATTTGGCAAGAAACAGGTTAAAATGAAAGCAAAAAATGTTAGAAAAAAATGTGATTTGTAGTTAAATGTATCAAATCTTCAATAAAGTTCTAAAGAAATCGTACATTCATCATCAAAAATCAATTCTAGTATAAAATATAAAACTATAAAAAGCAAAGGTTTTCAGAATAACTGCCTAACAAAATTTTTAAACCAAACCGTACCTACCAAACTACCTTAAAGCCTCCTAAAGTGATTATTTTTTAGGGGATCGAAGTTCAATAGTTTGCGAATCAATTTTAGAACAATTTCGGCAGAAAGAAGAAACTGTAAACAAAAAATAGCTTCACCTTGGACGTATCAAGACTGTGGTCCCGTTCCCTAGGTCTACGACTAGTAACAGGACTGCCTCCAGCCGATTGATCAAGCGGTCCATGGGCGATCAGGGGCAAGCTGTGCGTTGGATCGAGACGCAGTTGTTTCACTATATCTTCAATTAACTCTACGAAGGTATCACATTGAGACTGTGGTAGTAATTTCTCCAGTACCTGCGAAAATGTTAACCAATTAATAACAAATTGTTTTTATTTCTCATTTTAGTTGTATAAAAAAGTAACTTACTAAATTATTTGCAATGTCAATCGGGACCATGTCGTCGCGATCAAACTTGAATGTTACAGTTTTTTGTTTGCTGGTATCCAACTGACATTCAACAGACATTGACTGTCCTTCGTTGCTCACAGACAAGACAGTGAGCTTGATGCCAGGTTTTTTGCGCTTTGTGCCTGATCTCTTGATTTTAGCCTTCTCTGGTTGCTGACTGCTTTCTATGTTGTCCAATAGTCTACAAAATTGCACGAAACAAGTTAGTATTTTTCCTGAAAAATTTTTGCGATTCAACTTTCAAGAACAAAAAAATATAAATTTAAAAAAAAATAAAAATTTTCTATCGGAACAGCATTTTATTAAGAAAATTATTTTTATTAACGAAAATGCTCACCCTTCCGTAGCAGACATGCCCGCGCTCATCGCGAGCCCAGTAGTCTGGCTGGAAGGCGCAATGTCAATCGACAGGTCCATGGCAGCGAGTTGGGCAGGGTCCATGGACTCGGCCTTCATGAGCACCGACCGTTCCACATTCACAACCTGTGGCGGCAAAGCGGCATTCACCTGCGACGACGGGATGACCTGAGGCTGCTGCACAGGCATTTGTTGCGTTTGCTGTGGGGGCATCGGCGGCAAGTTATGCGTAGTCTGGACACTCTGGCCCATCATCTGCTGGGTCTGCTGGGTCGCGACCGTTTGTTGTGGCACCTGTTGATTCGGAGGCTGTTGCTGAATGCTGCTAGACTGCATAGTAATCGAGGCAGGCATTACACTGCCACTCTGACTGTACTGCAGTTGCATCACCATCTGTTGCGACTGCGACTGGACGTTTGCGCCGTTCGTCTGCTGCATGTTAGTCACCGTTTGTTGCATGTTATTCACCGTCTGCTGCATGTTATTCACCGACTGCAAACTTTGGACTGTCGTGGAGCTGGCCGGGTTCACCATGGAGGCCACGGGCACTTGCACAGGCTGCATGTAACCCATCGACGTGGCCACCTGGTTCGGCCCAGGCTGGTTCGAGTACATCTGCTGCGGCGGCTGGCTTGCCATTATGTCAATATGACCTGGCGGCGCCGAGGTAGAATAACTGTGCAGCAACACGTTCTGCTGGTACACCGCCGGGGCAGAAAACGTCTGCTGGTAAAATTGCTGGCCCTGCATCGGCGCCGCGCCAGCACTCTGGTGCAACACCTGCGACTGCAAGTGTTGCACCTGTGGTTGACTGTAGGTGATCTGCTGCTGTCCCATCTGTTGCTGGATCTGCTGCGCCATCTGGGACATTTGCACGGGTTGCTGGATCTGCTGCACTTGCTGCACCTGAGTCATCTGCTGGGCGACGTTCATCTGGTTGAGCTGGTGAATGAGCTGCTGTTGAGGCATCTGCGGAAACTGCGGCTGACTTGGCACCGTTTGGGGGGTCGAGCACTGCGACGATGTTGACATCTGCGCCTGTGGCTGGAATTGCTGGTATTGCTGCTGAGCTTGAGCCGTTTGTTGCTGGTACGTCGCATTGCTCTGCGACATTTGGGACATCGGCTGAGGTTGCTGAGCGGCTTGATTTTGAACTGGCTGGACTTGCTGGACTTGCTGGACTTGCTGGACTTGTTGAACTTGCTGGACCTGTTGAACTTGCACTTGTTGTACTTGCTGGACTGTTGTCTGTTGCTGCATCATCGGTTGTTGCTGCACCATCTGCACTTGCTGAGGCTGCAGATTGTGCTGCGACGTTGGCACGACGGTTGGCTGCATGGGAATTTGTTGCTGGATCTGCATTTGGTTTGAGATTTGAATGTTCACGTTCGATTGCACGTGTTGCTGCGTTTGTTGCTGCTGTGCTTGCTGCTGCTGCTGTTGCTGCTGCTGCTGTGCCTGCTGTTGCTGCTGCTGTTGTAATTGCATCTCAGCTTCCTGTCGTTCTTTCTCCTCTTTTGCTTTTCTTTCTTCTCGATCCCGAAGCAGAGTTGCGATCTGTGACTTCAACATTTTTGCCACAGCTTTGGCGTCTTCTTCGAGGATCAAACTTGATTTGGCCATCTCCGACGCGACCTCTTCGGCGTTGTCGTTCTTAATATCAAAATCGAACTGGATCGCTTCGTTCTCCTTGTGTTTGTTGGTACGCTTTTTCGGGTCCAACACACGTAGACGAAATTCCACCCTGGACAAGTCCGGCTCGGCAACTGCCGTGTCACGAGAAACCATTTCGAGCTTCAGTCCCACGTCGTCCGCAAAGAACTCGTGGTTCAGAAGATCTTTCACCAACGGTCGTTCCTCTTTCTTCAGACGTATGCACATCTCGATTATCTCTCGCACTTCGGGATTTTCAACCTTGTCGTAACTTTGCGGTTTTACACCCTGAGAAGAAAAAAAAATGTTCAGTTATTCATATACAGAGGTTCAGAAAAAGAATTTTTAAGGTATAAAGATTGATATTTACCGAAACGACACGTTTGTAAATCTGTGCCGGACCTGTACATTCGGAATAAGGGTATTCGCTTGTGGCCATCTCCAACATACACATACCAAACGCATAAACATCAACAGACTCGTCGTAATGCTCCTCGTACATCTCGGGCGCCATGAATTCAGGTGTGCCGATGACACTCTTGGCGAAGCTGCGATTTTTGAGTGTTGCTAATCCTAAGTCTCCTATCTTCACGCTTCCAGTAGTACCCGTGATGAAAATATTATCACATTTTAAATCACGATGAATAATAGGTGGCGATCTTGAGTGTAAAAAACTCAGACCCTTCAGTATTTGACGACACCAAGACTTTAGTACTTTCGGATTTATCTTTTTAAATCGTCTCAGATAGCTGTGAACAAAGCGAAATGATAAATTAGTAAAATAGGATTTTTCCAATTGTTGGAGAGTGTTTCATTTATTGTTAATTTGGTTCGAAAAGTTGGCTTACGTTTTCAAGGTGCCCGAAGTCATAAGTTCTGTTACTAGAACAATATATTTCCTACGAGTAAGCGTCACTTCCCAATAATCATAAAACCTAACTATATTTGGATGCTGAAGACCCTTTAACATCTCGGCTTCTTCCCGAAATCTCAGTCTTTCAACTTTGTTTAGTTTCTTCTCCTAAAACAAACAAAAAAGTTGCTGTTAACAAGAATTACTTTTCTTTTTAAGTTATGGTAGTTTTATCAAAAACGTCTCTTTTCAAAAAAAAAAAAAAAAAAAAATATATAACTTGCTGTATGATTTAAAAATTTAGATTGTAAGGAGTACAATGCAAATCGTTTTTAACTAAACTACCTTTTTAAAGCAAACCAATCTTTGATTCATACTTGTAATTCACACCAGGCAACCGCAACGCCAGTTTCAGTGTCAAGCCCGCGATAAACAGTCTTGAAACTGCCCCGGCCGATTTCCTCCTCGAACTTCAAGAACCGGCCATCTGGGGAAATTCCAATGGCCTTCTCCTCGTCGTCGTCATCGTCCGTTGTTTGCACCTTGACTTTCATCAACAAACTCCGAACCTCCTCCATGGCCATGGTCTTTTGCGTGACCCCACTCTCGTTCTTGAAGTTCTCGTCAAGCAGCGGTCCGATGAATCCCTCAGCCGCGTCCTCCTGCGCGGTTTCCTGCACGTCCTCTTGAACAGGCGCCGCAAGGGATGTCTCCCTTGCAACTTCCTGTGTCTCTTTCATGGCATCGATTTCAATTTCCGCGCCCAGCGGAGGCACCTTGCCCAACTTACTCAGTGATTCGTGTAGTGCTTGCGCAGCAACAATATCGCTTATGCTAGTGCCATTGTCGTCGTCCTCATAAATCGGCAGATTCTCCTCGATCTCAACCTCCTCGCGCGGTTCGTCGATCTTGACCTCGCTGGTGGACACGCTGGACGACGTAAATCGCGTGTTCTTTTTGGACTTGCTCGAGGTGGACGACTCGGGTAGGTCGTTGGGTTCGGAGGACTCCGCTATGTGCTGCTGACTAGGTGCTTCTTCGGGGCCCGTCTCCTGCCTCAACGGACGCTGCCGAGGCGTCTCGGACTGGTCCAAACTCGCCATCGAATAGACAGACGCTTTTCGTTTGTTCTGCACGGTCATCGTCTCTGATGATTTCCTGGGCGTCGTCGGAGCTTCGAATGCTTCAACTAACTCCTCGCGTGTTTGTTTGTCATCCTGATCCGCTTGTTTCTGTACATTATCGTCGTCCTTTTTGGAATTCTCATTGTCAGAAAGCATACCTTTGTTTGCAGTCTTTTCCTCTTTACTTATTTTCCTAGGTTTTCCTTTGCAAGATGGTGTAGAAGTCGATGATGAACTTGAACCTGAAATCGTCAATCAGGTATTGTGTCAGTTAATTGACTTTTGAATTTTAAACTTTATTGAATTTAAAATGTTATTTTTGTACCTGGTGCTTTATACAAGTTTCCAGTCGCGACAATGGCTTCTTCAGCGTCACTGAAGCTGTGGTTGCTTTCATGGTCAATCGAAGTAACCGAAGAAGACTTTGTCAAGATATTGAGAGCACAGGGGGTTTTCTTTTTCGATGATGGTGAACTTGTAGCAATTCCGTTCCTCGTGACGGACGTTGTCTCGACGCTGTGCTCCACACGAGTGCAGATCTGTTTCTTCTGAACTGTCGTGCGGCTCAACCCTGACAACTGCAACCAAAGTTTTTATTTATTTTTCTACGAAAATAAATCAACAGTCTTGATCATCATTTGATTCTGAAAGTTTATTTTACTTTTAAACCCAGTGAAATTTCAAATATTTATTTCTATTTATATTCTGTTGAATAAAAACGTAACAAAAATTTGGGAAATTGAAAATGAATATTTAAAAAAGTAATAATATTCGTTTTTTCTATTGTCAAAAAACATTTGTTGGTTTTTTATACCTTCCTATCAGCTGAACTACTCGTGCTAGCCTGATTGGAATTGAGCTTCCGTTGATGACGGCTGTGGACACGTTGGCTGTTGTTATTATTGTTATTGTTGTTATTTGTAACAACGCCGCAAGGTCCTGGCCCCTCCTGAGAGGCTAAGTGACCCAAATTAATTCCACCTTGATTGTTAGTACCGGAGCTTGCCACGATTTTCGGACACAATCCAGACAATCCGACTCCGCCTGTCCCGCTCGACGAACGTTGCCTACTTGTCTCATACCTGCAATTTCCAATTTACCACTTCATTAAAACTTTGTTTCTTTTAACTCCCTTTAAATTCCACATCCACTACTGAACTAAACAAATTCAAAAATAAATTAAACCTGCATTTTTTGCCTCTTAACTACTTCTACTGCATACGATAAAGATATATTTTTGTTTTTTTATTTACAAAATAAAAACTTAATTCTGCCACTTTTTTGCAATTTTTTAAATGGATTTTGATGTTTTTATTCCGTCAGTTAAGTGGAAAATATTTCTACGTTGTTGATAAAAATACTATTAGAGAAATTCAAGCAACTGTTTTGACTTATAATCTTTGGCAAAGAAGTTGATTCGAGTTTTTGTCTTCATTTATTTTGGACAAGAGCTGAAACAAATGACGTTCACGTAATTGCCATCTAATGCTTGAATTAAATTTGGTAATGTTAACTAGAGAGGATCTGAAAAGCTTGTTAAATTTGTCAACTTGTATATAACTTATTGTCCGCGCTAATTGCAAATTGGCAAGTGACAATTAAGTTTATTTTCGTAAAAAAAAAACACACAAAAAAACACAAAAAGCAAAATTTTTATCTGATCAAATTTGAAAATGATTCGTTTCATTCGAGACAATCAAACTAGCACTGAGAAAAGTACTTCTACTTCATTTGTGCAGACTATTCTAATTTCTATTGAGGTCTATTCGAAAATAAAATATCTCTTCATCTCACTTTTGTTATTTCAAAATTCACTAGAGTTCTCTCGTTTTCACTACTTGAGAATCAATAAAAAGATGTTTTTTGTGATTATAAAAACTGAATCTACTTCCAATTTCTCAGTGCAATTTGTGCCAGCATGCATTGAACAAATTTTCTTATAAACTCAAAAGGATAATTCTTACAGAAACTGAAAGATCAACATGAAATAATAAAGAACATGACATTGTAAGAAGCATGATTTTGATACAGACATCATTATACCTGTCCTGCCTGCTATGGCTCGACGAGAAAAATCCACGCACTGCGTTGCCTATAGCTGCTCTCTTTTTAAAGTCCTTGTCTTTTTCCCTACACCCACTACTAATGCCCAATCTCACCTGATGCTCTTGGCGGGACGATTTATCAGCCTAAAAATTACATTCACAATATTCAATTCCACAATCTTCACCTTCAATCGTTATTTTCACACGATTCAATATTATTTCGAAACATTATTGTCACAGCTTTGAATCTCGCAGATAAAAAAAATCAAACAAACGAGAAATGAAAAAACAAAATGTGTAAAGTTGTTCGAATGAAAATTACCTTGATGTTAATAAGCTTGAAGTTCAATGGAGCGATGGTATTTGTGGTCACAGGACTCAAGTCGCAGCGTACTCTCCTGTGTGACTTTTCAACCACTGGCTCTTTCTCCAGCCCCAATTGGTTTCTTATTGCGAATGAGTGTTTCTGAGTAAGTATGATGTTTTCGGAATGATGCTTTTGATTATTATTGCTCGCCACGCTCAATGTTTTGTTATCGTTGCAGCATCTCGGCATTGCACATACACAAAACTACAACAAATCGCAAAACAAAAACAAAGACGAAACATTAATTTTTACACATTTCGATTTCTCCTGTTGACTGAAATTTTTTGATGATGGTTTATTACTGTACCTTCTTTTAATGACGAGACAAAATTTAGACAGTGGTTTGTGCGAATTCAAATGACAGTCGAACATTGAATAAGAATGATTAGTTGTTTGTTTCGTTCACTTTCACCTGATCATCGCGTTGATTAAAATTTTTTGGTCACACGCCACCTGAAAAGTGTGTTTTGGTTTGAATTTAAAATTAGAACGTTTTTGAATGTCACTGAGAGGTGACGATTCGAAATTAATTTTTGATGATAAAAAAGTTCGTGGATTCTTTTTTCTTTTACCAAGTTGAAAAAATACTCACTTGTGAAAACATCCAGTCCGCGAATCAAAAATAATGTCAGCTATTTGCGAGCGATCGAGGAATTTCAACTGCAGTTGATTGATTGGATTAATCTCAAAACAAATGCCATCAGATGTTGTCGTCAAAATGTGTATTCTGAAATGGAAAGAAGAATTTTTTTAATTCACTCATTATCATCAAACTCGAGCGCGTATCACTGATAAAAATAACGTCCAAACTAATGCTAAGAACAAAGGTTCTAAATTGGTATCAAAAATATTCAAAATTATTAAGAAAGAGTCAGCCATTAATTGTTTTGGATAAAAGAATTGATCTGATTAAATGTTGAATATCGATAAATCAAACAGGAAAAAAATTAAATCACTATCAAGGTGGTGTTTAGTATTATTTATTACACTACTTCTTGGACATGCTCCAAATTATTTCAAGTTCACTGCACTTCAAAATTTCATTTCTAATCCAGAACTGTTATGATTTTTTTTGTTCCAATATAATATTCGATTGAAACGTTTCCAAGCTCGATTTACACCGATTCTCTTTGAAAACCTGGGTTCTTATTTGTCGACGCTTTGTAACGTAATACCATGTAAATTGTGGTCGAAGAGAAACACGAAGATTCAAATGTCATAACATTTCTATATGATCGATGTTTATTTATAGATTATTATAATTGAAAAGTATGAGTTTCATTTGGTTTATTTATAAATCTTATTTTTTTTTTGCCCCAAAGCATATATGATTTCTTGGGCGTTAGTTTTGTTATCGGTTGATATTTTGTGTCAAATTCTTAATAACAGATTGAGACCATTTTTGAAACCAAAAAAAAAAAAAAAATTAAAAAGCAAAACGAAACAAAAGAAAGAAGAAAGTTAGATTTTTGATCACAACCTTGATAATTTTGTATTTATATAACATATTTTTCAAGATTTCATGAATTAGGATTGAAAATTTGTTGAATGAAATTGCTAGAAAAAATAAGAGTTGAATTTTTGATTGCTTAAAAAAGATGTGAAATCAAAAATCTGTACTGATATTTCTGACTGTTCTGTTCAATGCTAGAAATTTATCTTATCACATTGATCATACCAATTAACTGGCTAATTATATGATTGTTTACACAGCAACTTTTTTTGTTTGGCCCAAATGTTTGAATTTGTCTGGTCCCAGACTAAATATCATTTCGACGAAATACTCAGATTGATAGTTCGCAAAAGTTGATAAACAATTGGATTCACAATACTTATTTATAAATCCGTGAATCATTGTCGATAATTTGCAACATAACATTTTTCGACTCTCTTTTGTGATACGTGTCATCCGCGAGTTTAAACCAAAAAAATTGTTTTTATTTCTTACACTCGTTACTCATTTGAAAATTTCCAATAAAAAAATCAATCTCGAATAGAAAATTACAATATGAAAAAAATCACCCGCAAAAATAATGAAACCTGACAATTTGATTGAATCTAAAAATTTAAAAAAGATTTTAAAAACACAAATTTGCATCTTTAAGTTAATTTAAACAATACAATAACAATCGTCCGAGCGTCAAGTACCGAATTATCAAATTGAAATTCAAAAGATAAGAGAACAAAATTCTGTCGAAAAATCACAATCGTTCTCAGTACTATAAGTGTGTATAAAGTCGCACATATTCGCACAACCACATACAGTCAACCAGATGTCTAAATAAACCTCAGCTAAACCAACTAGAAAACATGATACCGTGTTGTTTATCCGCAATCTAAGCTGACGTTTGTCTGTGAACACTAGAAGGACCGATATTTCTGACTGGGAAGGACCTAGTAGACAAATTTGCTACTTTTTTGAATTAATAAAGATCCTTTTAAAGTAGCAACTCTTCAAAGACACAAAAATCAAAACAAACGATTTAAACCATGATTTTTGACATCAGAAACAGAAATCTCGAACGTCAATTGCGTTGTTGTCAAACATTTTCAACCAACATATTACAACAAAAACTAATTTAGAACATTTGACTACAAATCTAAGTTCGAACTTCGTAGAAAACTAACAAACACAAAGTTTGCAAAATATTTATCAAACACTAAAATATTCAAAGTCAAACTATCAACATCGATTGTTTAAATCCAACAAAGATAATTCGATTTCGAATGTCAAAATTGGATAGATTTGTCAGCTCAGTTTTTCTAGTCGTAAGTCAAAAGGATGTCGTGGGCGAGCCCTTATGGGGCAGGTAAATGTAAAAATCGAAAAAGTCATACCAGAAAGTGTGAGAAAATGTGTTCAAAAAAGGGAAGAAAGAAAAACGGAAGCGTTGGGCGACAAATCTGACGAAAGTGTGAGGTCGACTGAAGTGTTGAGGTCAAGCGCAAGGCAGATGGGAAATACGCACAATTTTGACAGCATGCTACGGATTGACATTCCGCACCTTCCTACATACTACCTATTTGCGTTTAATGTGTTTGTGTGCACACGGCTGTGTCGGTGCGTGTAGTTGTGTGCGCGCGCAATCATGCACGTACGCACGCACACGAACGCAAAGTTTGTAGTTGAAAAAAAGAAGTGAGGAGAGGAGAAGAACAAGAGAAGAAGAGAAACAAGAACAAGTTGAGTCAAAATCAGACTTAGAGGGAGATGATTTGGGGAAAAAAAGACGTGGAAGGGGGAGGGAGAGAGACGGATGAACGAGAGAAAAAGAGAGAAGGAGAAAGAGAGAGATGGAAAATGTATAGAAAGAGGTTTTTGAAAATAGAGAGGCATGGATAAAGAAGGATAAGACGAGTTGTGAGATGAGCTGACTGTTGTCAAGTCAAGGGTCTGAGTGCTGATCAATGACAAAGAGTGAGAGGCACCAGCAGTTTGACACGAGAGAGATGAATCGGACGTGTAATTGTCATGCGGAGATGGAGATGTGGATGTACGTACGGCCGTACCTACTACTCTGCTTGGGCTCGCGCGCAAATAACACAATGTCCGTCTGATTATCGCGCTCCCATTATGAATCGACGTGAGCCTGCACATATTAGCTCGAAAGCGCCGCGATAAACGACACTCGTAACTCCGCTAATAAGCCGGTACTCACATTTATGCTGCAGAAAATCATCCGACTACACCCAAATATTCACCATTTTTAACTTGAACTGTGCGTTAACGAGAGATCGACCTGCGACGCGCAATAATCGCGCTACCTCTTGGCGTTATTTCAAACTATAGCATTTAAAATCCCCCCACTCATGATCTGCGCACGCGCAATCATTTGCCTTTTAAATTCAAATTCTCCCAAGTTAGGAATTCAACGATTCAATTGTAAACAACTTTGGTTTAGTTTGTGTTTCTTTTTTATTTGAAAAAGGTATAGTTATATTTTCTTAGTTATAGGTTGTAGTTATTATGGGAGTTGGAGGTGATCTATAGAGATTCCTCTCGCTTTCATAAGAGGACTGAAAAAGTGGTACAAAGTTTGAATAATTTTCCGCGAATGAGATCTTTGACAATTGACAATTTCCGCAATTGGTTTATCTGACGAGTCGTTGAAGGAATTGTTTTTACAGATGTAACAACTGCCGTGCCTAGTTGCGGATAAAGACGTTTTTATCTCATCAGGATATTCCAATTCTGGCAGATTGCTCATTAGGCCTTTGTATTGTCCCAAGATGAGTGATATTTTTATGCCCTCTGCGTAACCTTGGTCGAATCCTTCTTGGTAAACTGATTGCGAACCGTCTTCAACTCCTTCCCTGTATCCAATCTAAAATAAAAAGGTTTGATTATTCTTGTTTGTTTACTAATAACTGCCATTTTTTAAAAGCATTCTAAAATTGTTATAAGTGGATCTTTGAAAATTTTTTAAGAAATGTAAATTAAACATTTTTTAAAATGTAAATTAAACATTTTTTCGGCTTGTTAATTTTTTTAGTGTTAAAAAAACCTTTGCAGCAGTTTCCACAAGTCGATTCCAGCTTTTCGACGCTAACTTGAGATCCTCATCAGTTTCCATGACCTAGAAAAATGAATCAATTGGAAGCTAAAATAAAAAATAAAAGCGTTGAGTTATAAGATTATGATAATTGAATTTCAATAAATAAAAAACTGTTTGAAAAAAAGTAATCTAAAAAACAAAAAAATCGAATTTTTTCAAATTGATTTTAGGTTATGTTTTCTGATTGTATAAAAATTTAAAATTGCTTTGAGAAAAAAGCAATGAGAGATAAAATGAAAATTTATAAAAAGTATGTAAACAGTGCTATGAAAATATCACTTGTATACCCCCTCCCCTTTACTGCTGTTTCTAACCGAGAAATCTTACATGATTCATACCGCCACGTAATTCAAAAATCCTAAACAATAAATCTTCTCGAACACGTGTAAACGAAAAATCAAACTTTTCGTTATGCTGGACGATCAGAACCTTCGAAAAAATCGTCAAGCCGTTGTTTTGTAATTGCAAAATACAAAAGTAAGAACTGTGTTGGTTGTCGACGAGGTATTTGAGTTTATTTGAGTGATTGAACGTGGCGCCACGTGCGTCGCCACTTACTTGCGGGTCGTCTGGCGCGGCTCCACTGATAGCCCGTCGGCTTAGCAGTTACGAAAAACGGAAAACAGAGACAGGCCGTTATTTAGAAGTGGAAACGTCAACGTTTGCCGCACGCGATGTTGTCGAATTGTGCGCGAATCGCTCTCACGCGGTTCACCTTGTCGCAGACGAAGGTACGTCCCACGTGTCCTCTAAGCTTTGCCTATGAAGTCTCATTTTGTCAAGTCGTTTGCCTTACATTTCCCATGTCCCCTACGGGTTGTGCCGCGCCGCTTGTCAGACAAACTAAGTCTTAACTTGGACACGGTTACATAACCGCTCTTCATCTTCTAAATCATTTGACAATGCGCCTCGCAGTCGGCTATTTTTAATTCACGCCTTCAGCGTGCGTAACCTTGCTGTCATTACCCTACATTTTATCATATCCCCCATTCAAAACAGTATCGAATATTCAAAAGCCTGTAGTTTTAAACTTTTTTTCATTACTTGACACACCTTTTTTGACATCTCATTTTGTACATTTTCTTTTCTTTGATTTTTTTCTCATTTGCCCATTATAGTTTTTTTTGATTTTGGAAATTTTTTTGCAAAACTTGAAAAAAACCTTCATGATAAGTTTTTTAAGCTCTTTTGTACTCGCAATCTAAAAAGTCGTTAAATTTTATGTCAGTTTTTGTTTCCATGATGAAATGTAAGGAAAAAAACAGTAGATTATTATATAAGATTCTTCATTGTCTTATTGCAAATAATAGTCCAGGTGAAAGAAACAGTTTTTTAATTATTATATAATTCGAACGAAAAGTGTCCAAATTGTTCAGAGAAAAAAAGTGCAAAAAAATTGTTTGTTTACTCAAAAAACTGTTCAATAAAAGGTATGCTAAAATTGAGAACACAATCTATAAACAAAGAGTCAAATGTCAAACACGTTGCGTATTTTACATTTCATAATTTCGTGATTAGATTGTGTCCAAACCTTTTATTCGGCCAGTATTACATTACTAAATGTCTTATATGAAAATGAAAAACATTGTCTGCAAAACTTTAATTTAGTTTCTTAAAAGTATGTTTTGTTTACAGGTGATCAGATCTTTTCATCGACAACATTGTAGAATTTATCTTCGAACAAAATGTGCCAGCTCTGCACCTTTACAGGGGTAAACCGGATCTAATTTTATTGAGAATCTTTTTCTTGCATGTTGACAAACAATGAGTCGTGAATCACAATATTGTTAATATTTGTTGTAGACAAGTCCGATCAAACGTCCACTGTTGGAAATTACAAAAACGGAATATCAGCTGGACACCAATCTTATGTGGGTTGATTTAAATATTAAACTGAATGATCATTGTGAATTAAAAGGCGAATGGACTGAATATTAATCAAGTTTTATTTTGTTTCTTCTTTTTTTCAGACGAAATAAAAGAAGTAACTGTTCCTCCGTTTGCTGACAGTATAAGTGAGGGCGATGTCAGGTGGGATAAAAAAGTTGGAGACCAAGTCAAGGAAGACGATGTATTATGCGAAGTTGAAACTGATAAGGTTTGTAAACTAAAAAAAAAAAAAAAAAACAAGACAACAACTAAAAAACTGAAGTTTTTAAAAACTTCAACAAAATTTTATGTCTAATTCAAAAAAGTAATTTGAAATTTCGTTGCAGACTTCAGTACCCGTTCCATCTCCAGGTTCTGGTGTAATCAAGGAATTATTTGTAAACGACGGTGACACAGTTAAAGCAGGACAAAAGATCTGTAGCATAGACATAGGAGCTACTGGAGGAGCAGCTCCAGCAGCCGACAAACCTAAAGCCGCAGCTGCAGCTCCACCACCTCCGCCGCCGCCTCCAACGCCGTCTGCAGCGCCACCTGCAGCTGCAGCAGCGCCGCCACCACCACCCCCTCCACCTCCACCGCGCCCAGCTGCTCCTCCCCAGCCAAAACCTGCTTCTTCAATGCCTGTCGCTGCCATTAAACATGCACAGGTGAAAACAAATGAAAAGTTGTAATTTGGGATTTGTCGAAAATGAAAATGTTAATATTTCATTTGGTTTTCAGTCGTTGGAAGGTGCTAAGGTACAACTTCCCCCGATGGATTATTCTCGGGAGATTATCGGTACCAGGACAGAGCAGAGAGTAAAAATGAACAGGATGCGAATGCGTATTGCCGATAGATTAAAAGATGCTCAAAATACTAATGCCATGTTGACTACCTTCAATGAAATTGATATGAGGTAAAACTCTAACAAAATTAGAGAATAGAAAAACGGACGAATTGATACTTTGACCCATACATTTTCGTGATTGAAATCTAAGGTCAAATTTTCAAGTTCAAAATTGCAGCCAAAGTTATAATTCAATTCACCCAGAATCAAGGGGACAAATTCGTCCTTGACAAAGTTTTTTGTAAACAATAATTACTTTTATAGATTAATCAGCACATTGTTTCAATTCGTTTATCTTATTTCCTCTAATTGTTTTGGTAATTATCTGAAAAATGAATGAATCAACTTTCAAAAATGTACTCTCCAAACTTTGGATGAATAATGTTCTTTACTTAGAAAGGTCAGAGTTTGTTAGGAGTGTTACCAAGGGAATTTAAAAGCTGCAAAAAGCGTTATGATACAACGCTTTAAATTTGATAACGATTGTGGGTATGCAATTAGAGACATTCAGTTTTAAATGTACCCACAAAAAACAGGGATTGTATATCTACATCTGTGTATTTCAACAATTTGTAAATAGAATATCTATCATTCAAGTTCGATAATTATTTCGAAAACACAAAATCTTTAAAAATAAATTTCTGCCAAAAAACGTCAAATTAAAATAAATTACTAGTCCAGCAAGTAATCTTGTATTATATAATTAAAAATATCTAAATACTATATCTTTCGATTTCCAGTAAAATCATGGAGTTCAGAAAAGACCACCAGGATGCGTTCACGAAAAAATATGGCCTGAAGATGGGATTCATGAGTCCGTTCATCTCCGCGAGTGCCTACGCTTTGAAAGACCAACCTGTTGTGAACGCCGTGATCGATGGCAACGAAATCGTCTACAGAGATTATGTGGACATTAGTGTCGCGGTGGCTACACCCAAAGGGCTGGTTGTCCCAGTACTCAGAAGCGTGGAGAACAAAAATTATGCTGAGATAGAAATCGCCCTGGCTGCGATAGGAGACAAAGCCAGGAAGGGTAAGATTTCTGTCGAGGACATGGATGGAGGCACCTTTACAATCAGCAACGGCGGAGTTTTCGGTTCCCTTATGGGAACTCCGATTATCAACCCGCCACAGAGCGCTATTCTGGGGATGCATGGTGTTTTCGACCGACCGATTGCTGTCAAAGGACAGGTGCGCATATTTCCTATCAAATTTTTTGTTTTCTAAGAGTGCAAATTTTGAAGTCCTATAAAAAATAATGAGAAATTGATTTTGTTTAAACCAAAATATAAATAACTGAAGTCTGTGAGATTGACGCAATACCCCTTTACGATCTCACTTTAAAATTCGGAAACAATTAATTTTCAATTTGAATCTTTTTCAGGTGGTGATTCGTCCAATGATGTACGTAGCTCTGACCTATGATCACAGGTTGATCGACGGTCGTGAGGCGGTGATGTTCTTGCGCAAAATCAAAGAAGCTGTGGAAGATCCACGAATCATTTTAGCTGGTCTTTAAATGTAATACTCTGTGATGCACCTCGGTTGTCTCTCATTGTCATTATTGAATTTGAATACTACACCCACGTTAGCATCAGATGTTAGGCTTCCACTGTGATCCAAGTAAACGGAAAGTAACCCAAACGTAATCACGTACTTCGAATGAACAAGTCGATCTTATTATTTTGTTTTCATACTCTCATCCCTCTCGAGTTTTACCTGCGAAATCGAACCATCGCGAACAGTACTTAGCTCTGCATTACTTAAACAATCAAGTTCACTCGGTCGATATTCATTTACACGTTCACTTTTATTTCATCAACATAACGATTGTCAAAATAAAATGACTCTCGGTTTTTGGCGATGGCTATTTTGTAAATAACCCATTTTAAATAACGAGACACTATGTGCGCTCGTGAAACAGATGAACATACGTGTAAATGGTAACGTCAGATGGAAGTTGACAGATGCAACGTAACGTCATACTACACCAATCTCCTTTGTCTGATTTCCATTTCCAAAAAGTATTCCAAGATTGCGATTTCAAAAAGAAAAAAAAAAGAAAAGGAAAATGTCACTTAGTACGATGTAATGAGCAAACAATTTTGCAATAAGTTGTATTTATTTTTAAACAGGTGGCCTTGATAGGTGCACCGCGCCAGTCGATTCGGAACTAGAAACAGCTGATTATAAATAGATGTACATCTAAAGAGATTAATAAAAGATCGTTCAAACAAAAGCAACAAGTGATACCATTCTAAAACTTGATTCACAAGACAAAGAGCGAGACAAGTATTTGAATGAGGAAGAACACAACTCATTCGATTTTCATTTCATCCCAACCATTCTGTTATGTACTGACATTTGATCGGCGTCACGTCTCCTAAATCATCGCAGTTATTACGAACCTAAAACAATTTTTTTAAATTTAAGACAAATTTGTTGATTGAATTTTTTAACTTAATATTGAAAAATGATGAGTACGTACAGTGCAAACACCACAGGGAGTACAAACTAGTCCAGGAGAACTGATTAGGGGATTAACTGCTCTGTATAAGTTGGTACCATCAGCCATCGTCTTTTTTTCTACTTTTCCATCATATATCAGAGTATTCAGTATCATCTCCAAGTCTCCAACAGATAATTTCACCTGAAAGTAGAAATAACAAATATAAATAAGAATCGAATACATATCACTTGTGTCCAAAATTTGTTGAAACAATTGAAAATAAATGGAAACAAAAACTGGAAATTTTTCTTTTCATTGTTTGAAAAAATAAAAATGTTATTGAACCTTGCTTAGTTTTAAATCTGTGATACGTTGGCAGACTTCCTTAGAAGAGGCATAGTTTTCATTTCGGAAAACCATCGGGCCCATCTTGACATGGCTCTCGTTTCTTTTTTCAATGAGAAACTTGTAACATTGCTGGTTCAGAACATCAACAAACTCATTGTCGAAATCCTGGTCCTGATACCAAGCTCCACCGGAGACAGATTCGTCTGGTTCCACATTGAAGAGCATGTAAACTTTTTTCTTGCCAGCCGCAACTGAGGGCACAGCCTTGATCAACTTTTTTGTCTCCATGTTTTTTATGATTTTGTTTAACTGTTTTTGCATCAGGTTTGATTTGTTCCGGATGTCTCTGATCCATATTCCTTTATTCCCAGCTTCCTCGATCAAGGAGTAAACTATTTTTTCTTCCTTGTCTGCTCCTTTGATTATTTTCGACTTAGAAGGATCTTTGGCTTTGTACGATAAAGTTTTGTCTTTTTCTTGGCACATTATTAGAAACGATTTTGTTAATAGTTTGTTTATAATTCCTGCCTTTTGCTCGGGCTTCAAGTGGGGTAGTTCCCTGTCAATGTCCTTGTCATTTATGCCTTTTGCACTACCCTGAGCTAAGGTCAGAACCCTGAAAAAAGAGAATGTAATTTCATAAGTTTTTTCAAAATGTTTACTTTTTAAATTCTTGGATTAAGTTTGTTGTTAGTATTATTTTTACTTTTGCTCCCATTCAGTGAGACCATTGTCCGCCATCGGGTCACCTGTTTTACTTGTCGAAGCTTCCATTGTTGTAAACAAAGTAAATTATAAACTGTAAATACAAAAACGTAAAACTCAATAAATTATGAATTAATAGTAAAACTAAAATGAAATAATAGATTATTTAAATGAATGATTTAAAAAGCTACCAAAAGCTACTCACGTTTTCTGAATCTGTGAAAATATGTTTTATTCCTGAATTCAAAAGTTTAACGTTGAAATCAATTATAATATTGATATCGAAATGACCGGTGTAGGTTTTGCATGTTATGAAGTGTGAAGTGTATAACCTCAAAAATTTGTTGATGATGAAATCAGTAAACCCAGTAAACCAATGAAAATCAAGTGCGAAAAAACCAATGACTTATAAAAAACTACAGCTTTTTTGCAAAATTACTTGATATAATCATAATTCAAAAACTCAATGCAACGTACTTGTTTCGGGATTGTATAATCGTAAAATTCTTATATTTTATTATTGCACATGTTTAATATTGCTACTGATTAAATTTTTCTAAATCATAATGAAATTGTGTTTTTTTTTGCTTTTATTTTATTGGTTGTTGCAAGTATGAACACTTAAAAAAGTGATCCTTTTTTTAATTCATATGTGATATTTTGAAATCCGCGCGCTATTTTACCCACAGCGCTGTCTACAAACCCTTCGGGACCAAAATCGAACTACGAATCAAATTGCCGCACATTTTCCGTTTTTGTTCGGTTCGCACGTTTTCAGGCGCAGATCGCAGATCTTCAGATTGCTTCAGATCAAGACCGCACTTGCTATCAATCGCACGTGTTCTCACAATTTTGAGAAAAGAAAAAAAACGACAACGATCCAGAATCGTTAATTTGCAACAAGAAGTAAACAACAACAACTGCCAAGATGTTCTGGGGTGAGTTTATTTGCACATTTTCTTCATTTATGTACTCGATTAACCTTCGCGTTTGAACACGTTTTACCGGTAAAATGGCGCCGCCATGTGAATCTCTAAAACAAATCTCTTTGTTCAATTCTAAGAAGATGCCTTGCAATCATTTGCAATGATTAAATTAAATTTTGTTTTCAGGACTTATTATGGAACCGAACAAGCGTTACACGCAAACTGTAGAAAAAGCCTTCCACGTTTCAATGGCATGCTTAGATTTCAATGGCAAAGTTGGTGAGTCTCGTCGTATTTTTTAAACACAACCTGTTGATTTTTCAAGAATTTTGCATTACAACATCATTTTCTAAAACAAAACTTATCGTCAAATTTGCATTTGAAACGAAATTTGTCGTTCACTTGACCTTGAAATAAGTTTGCAGACAATTTTGTCAACAAAACTATCTTGATAACAAAACAAACATTTGATACTTTAGAAAAACAACCTTTGTTTCTTTTCTTTGAACACTTTGATGCTCGAAATTAATTTGTATTCTCAAATCTATTTTTTTGATTGAAAAATTTTTCTGCGAAAATTTCAGATGACTCCGTGGTCCAAGTGATGGTTTGCTACGAAAACCGTAAATACCTCATGTGCAATTTGATGAAAGATAAAGTGCCGCAGATGGCGTTGGATTTAAACTTTGAAACTGGCTCAAAGATCACCTTCGTCAGCAATGGAAACAGCAACGTACACTTGACAGGCTTTCACATCCAGGACATGGACGACGAAGATGATTTTGACGAAGAGGACATTGACACAGTGATGCAAGAAGCAACAAAAAAGCGAAAAAAGTCCCCGGAGAACGAGCGTCCAGGAAAGAAAAGCAAAACAGAACTCATCAGCGATAAGAGCGTAGATGAAGAGGAGGACGATTCTGATGACGATGATTTCATGGATACAATGATGGAGGAGGCCGAGGACGAAGAGATGAGCGATGAGGATGTTGATGAGGAAGCTGAGGATGAGGAGGACGAAGATGATGATGATGATTCTGACGAGTCTGAGACCGAAAAGGTGGTCCCAGCTAAGCAGGAGCAACCGAAAAAAGACAAGAAGAAGAAGGAAAATCAAAAACAGATGAATGGCAACGCGTCAGCCACTGAGAAAGCCAAGGAACAGCCGAAGGGCCAAAAGAAGACCCTTGAGGGTGGCGTCCAGATTGAGGATCTCCAGGTGGGATCCGGAGCGGTTGCGAAGAAAGGACAAATGGCGTTCGTGTACTACGTTGGCAGACTGAAGAACGGCAAGAAGTTTGATTCCATGAATTCTGGAAAGGGATTCAAATTCAGGATAGGCCGCGGTGAGGTCATCAAGGGATGGGACATCGGTGTTGCTGGAATGAAAGTTGGCGGAAAACGACGTATTGTTGTTCCTCCTTCTCTCGGGTAAAAAATTTTTATAAATAATTTTTAATTTTCTTTTTAATTAATAATTTTAATATAAATTTTTCGCATCCATTTAATTTCGAAAGTGTACAGTTTTTCTTATAGATTTTCGGTATTACTTTTAGAGCGTCTAATAATTTCTACAAGAATTCCTGCAGATTCTCCTAAAATATTTTAGACTTCCCTGGAAATCCTCGAAAATCTACAGGAATTCTTGCATCAGGAATTTATGCATTGTTGATAAATCGTTGCAGAATTAAGTGTAAACAATCTTTCCGAAGATCTAATTTTGTTGGTTTTGGTTACAGCTATGGTGCCAAAGGATACCCTCCAGTCATCCCTGGAAACAGCACACTGACATTTGAAGTCGAACTGAAGAACGTTAACTAAGTTACAAATAAGGTTTTTTTTAAAATAGATTTCATACTTCAACTTACCTCATACACTCGCAAATCTTAAATTATTGATTAAGCAAAGTTAAATTTTTCAATTTTAAGTTATGTTTGATGGATGAAAGTAATCTTTTTCATGGAGTTGTTCCTCGTGACTGTTAAGATGCTGAGCTGATAATCTCGTTGATAACGCATGTACCTTAAGAGACATAGTTTTTGTATTGAACAAATAAACAGTTTGTAATAAAAAGTGGATTTATTCTTTCTTTGTCATAGTTTAATCAATTATGTTGTACAAAAATTGTTGGATAGTGATCGGGCGTGAAAATCGTTAGTTGTATAATAAATAATCAAGTGTTATCACAGAATTCAGTGGAATTGTCTATAATAAATATGATCAAATAACAAAGTTACAATTACAACATTTTGTTCGTGCATTTTTTACTCGCACGATTCGTAGTAATATCAAATGGGAATTTACAAACGTCTTTGAAATTATTTTCTACAAATTACTCAATCGGATCAATCAGTTTTCACAGTTTTGTTATCGTTTGTGGACTTGCTCGTGTCAGCTTTTTTCCAAGATAAGGTGCAAACTCCATTTTTACAGTCCTTGACTAGTTCTGGTTTGTCTTCGCTTGTATTAGTGTATCCTAATAATTTGCAGATCCGATTGAAAATCGGCATTATTAAAAACCTGAATATAATCAGGAATATTGGAATTGCAACACACGGTACGCAAACCATCTTGATACAATCTGTAAACAAAAACATAAGAATCAGCTGTTAAGGTTATGTTTTCAATTTTGTTTATTTACATCGATATTTAATTTTTTATAATATTTTCGTTTTATTTTCTACATGTTGATCATAATTTCTACTTAAATTCACCAAAACCAAATCAAACTTAAATTGCAAAAACTAACCTTTTGCTCCAAAATGTTACTTCAAAATTGCTCGAATAGTATCTTATACTTTGTAATTGATGTTTAAAAATTTGATTTGTTATTTTTTATGTCAAACTGTAAATGCTTTCCTCATTTCAAAAGCTCAAGAATGGAGAATGTTGTAGTGAAAAATTTTTTGTTGAAATGTCACCTCCGGTATATGAAGCAAAACAGAGAGCAGTTTCGATTTTTGAAGTGTTATAAAACTGTCATGCGCGTGTAAATAAAATAGTATGATTCACAGAAGTTTCAAGGAACCTGTAAAATAAATAAACAATTCTTTTATTTGCGACTGAATCTAATTTTAAAGTTTTTTATATCGATTAATTTTTATGTACATGTATACGTATAGAAAATAAACAAGCTTCTAAATACAAATCAAATCATCTTGCATCATTTTGAAAAATTTGAAAATTAAAAACTTTTTGAAAAATACTGAATGTAGAAACGAAAATATTTTAATAATAAGATGAAAGAAAATAAAAAAACAACAATAAAATGACTATGAAGTTAACAATATCTTCTAACCTCTCAGTGCGATTCCAGATTGACGTCAAAATCAGCTGTTACGTGTATATGCAATCGTTGACGTCAGTGGACAGTCTGACATTTGTGGTGGAGTTGATTATTTTTTTAGCAACCTGATAAACCACAGAACAGAATCAGGTAAAATGGCTTGGTTGTCAGGTCTGGCTGGCAAAGCTGAAACTTTGCTGAATAAAATCGATCAAAATACAGCAGCAGTTTTGAATAAGGACAAAAATGGAGTGGATACTTTGCTCACGGAGGTTAAGTGGGTGTCACCAGAAATGAGGTAGTTTAATTGTTTAAAATTCACCAACTACTTTTTAAACCAAAATTACCAAATGTACTAAACAAAGTTTCACAACTTAAACAGCGATTTTTCAATGTCCTTATTTTTGCAGCCCAAAAAATCCTGTGTTTGTAAATAGTGGGGAGAAAAATGTGATACAAATTCCAGAAGTTGTTTCGTCTGGAAACATCGAATCAAATCCAAATTCAATGCCACATTTTGACGTTCCAATGCAGAACACTTTTGTGGAAGTTGTTGCTGTGCCAAAAGTGCCTTCGGTAGTTTCACTAGAGAACGTCAATCATCTTGACTCCGACTCAGAAATGTCGTTGCAAAGTGGTCGGTCAAGTCCCAGTTTGACTCATCGTTCATTTGACATTCCAAATAACAATAACAATCAAAGTACAGACGTATCGTCCGAAGAGTGCAATTTCGATGCAGCAAACGATGTTCATGGTTTACCTGGAGGTTCCACAGATTGTAAGTTTTTTTCTTTGTTTTCTTTTCTTCAACTCATTCATTGAGAAACAATAAAAAAATATTTTTACAGTTTATATTTGTTGTCTCTACGTCAATTATTATCAAATTTTGAACTTCATGTGAAATAATAGAGATTCCGAATTTCTCGTCATTTCTTTAAAAGAGTATCCTTAATTTTATTCATTTCATTTTAAGGTGAATCTTTTAAATAAAGAATTTGCATTTTAATTGCAATTTTTTTTAATTCCAGCTCGTTTCCTGGCACTGCAGCGTGAATTCAAATACCGTTTAGCGTCGGACGAATATTATTCAGCTATAAGAAGAAACTTGGAGGACAAAAATGATTTATTAAGTCGACAGCAAACTGACCATCAGAAGGAAATTAACACCCTTAAAGAAAAATTGCATACTTTGGTAATTGAGAAACGACATTGTTTGAGAGAAATCGCCGAGTTGAAATCTGCTCTAGAAAGGGGCAGGTTGGAGATTGAGTCAACGAAATCAGACCTGGATCAGCACAAAGCCAGGGCGTCGAAAATTTTGCAAGAAAAAGAGAAGCTGATCACAGAGTTAAGGAGCAATTGTAGCAGTGGTTTCGATGAATCGGCCACAATGGAAATTAGCCAGTTAAGGTACTTGAACTAGTACACAAATGACAGTTATTTGTCACTGCTTGCTTTCTATTTGTAATTATAATATTTTTTGTCGAATGATTTTAGGCAAGAGAAAGAATGTTTGAGAGAAGAAAACCAACAGATTTGTGAGCAGTTGAAGCTGTGTCGACAAGAATTACTTTCTGCAGACGCCAAAGTTGAACAAATCAGAGCTCAAGCTGAAGAAGCAAAATATCACGCACAGGAATTGATTAATATGGAAAAAAGAAGGCGTTTGGATGCTGAAGAAGACGCTAAGAATCAGTCAGAAGTATGTCAAATTTTCTAATCAAATGAAAAAAATTTTTGTTGAAAATAAACAAGAGTCAAAAATAGTTAATAATCGTTTATTTTGTAGGAACTCAAGGCTTTGAAAGATGAGTTGTCTGCGTTGCGAAAAAATTTTTCGTCAAAATCTTTGAGGCAAGAAAATGAGATTTCCAGGTTGAGAAATCAGATGTCGGCGATGGCAACGCCGAGCAGTGAGGTTGAATCTAGACTTTCGACTCTGACCCAGACTTTGGTTTCTAAGCAGCAAGCTTTAGAATTACTCACAACAGAAAGGAATGCCCTAAGATTGCAACTTGAAAAGTTGGAGGTGATAATTTGGTCATCAACATTATTTAATTCAGTGTATTTTGACTAGTATTTTATCGCTTTCTTATTGGTATAAATAATTCTGGATAGAAGAAATAATTCGGGATCAGTTTATTATACAAATAAATTGATTATAAATTTGTTAAAATTACAGCAAGAATACAGGGTATTGAGCACCGCACGAAGAAACGATTCTTACAACAGTGTCAACGATACTGACGATGCAAAGGCTCAAGTCCCAACTTTCCTGGTTGAGAGTCCGTTTGATACTGGAGTTGCTAGGAGGGTGAAGAGAGCTTACTCAACCTTAGATGCAATCAGCATTCGAACAGGAGTTTTCTTACGCAGATACCCACTAGTTAGAATATTAGTTTTTATCTATATGGTAAGACAAAATTTTCTTCATCTCTTATCTCAGCTAAAAGTAAAAAAGATAGACTAAAAGAACCAAATGATTTTGCAGGGATTGCTGCACCTTTGGGTTTTAATCGTTCTCCTTTCTCAGTCACCAGACGCGCACTGATTGATGTCGCGCCATCCTGTTTGGCTTCGGTATCAAATCAAAGGAAATAATGTACAAAGTTTTATTTTGATATACTGTGGTGCACCGGATGTGATAACGGATGATATTTTTATGGTCGTGGCTGTAAGGCTGGTATTGAATAAAGTATTATTGCGTAATTCATGTGTTTATTTCATTCATAGTTAATATATTAAGTAGTCGAGGGGCATTTCGGCATTGCCTAGAATCGCTTGTGGTTTACAATAAATAAATAACTTACATCAGTACATGATTAGTATACATATTTTTTCGTGAAAATCCATTTGAATGTAAATCGAGATCAAACTGTGAAAACGTCGCAGGAAAAAACGTCTTCCTTTCGCACTTCGCTTTCTGACTTACATGAATATAAAAATAAATTTACATCGGTTCTTTCAGTCAATCAAGTTTTTGTCGACTCGGCTTTTGATTGTTCGTACAATACAAAAATTGTACTTTTAAATCAGACAACTAGATAATAACGGGAGACGAATCGTTCTATATACACCTTTCCAAACGTTGATATGAGTGTGTTCAAATATACAAAAATAATGTTTTACTATCTTTATTGCTAAGATCTGATCGATCGAGTTTTCCATCCTACCATTGAATTAACTCGCAGTTTGTGATTTTATTTGCTTTCATTATTCTTATAGCGAAAAGTTTATATTGTACGGATTTAAATTTAATTTTATAAAAAAATAGTTTTTTTCATAATAAATTAAATGATGGTGTCGTAATTCTAAGTTTGAGATTTTTTCTTTGATTTTCGAATGAATGACAAGGCTGTCACTGACGTTGAACCAGTTTTTGAAGCTTTGCGAAATTGAAAAACCTAAATTGCTTTTCGTGTGTGATGTTTTAGTAGTAGTTATGTACATTAGGGAGACTTAAATTTATCGTAGGAAAATATTTGGTCGATCCACTGTCACAATAGGCGTGTTTAAAAAGAGCTCCGGTGACGTATATTAAACTAAAAGCCTCTTTGCATTAAACTTTTCGCAAAAATATGTAACTTTTCAGCAGAAAAATACAAGATTTCCTTCATTATTATTTCTTTTCAGAGCAACGTTCAAAATGGGTTAAAAAATAGCTAGCGGTCTCTTTCAAAAACAATCTTATGTATACAATCTTAAGTTTGTTGCATTATAAAAATATCCTTATTTAGAGTTATTTAAATATACTTTGACTATGAATTAATGCTGATAAATTGATTATAAATATATCTGACAATAGCAAAGTAACATTTTTTCGCGTCTTTGCAAGAAAATAATATTTTACACTTATATTGGCACAGTTTTCTATTTCTTTCTTATAAAGATAGTCAGATTGTGAGATTTCACGCGAACTTATTAAAATTCATGATTTCCAGCTCATCCACCGAATTAATCAACCAGAGATCAACTTGATGGACGATTGTGATAACGTAAAAGCATTGTGCTGTCAACACTTATAAACTCCTGATAAGCGAAACCACAAAGCACACATGACTTCACTTTAAAATCCGAACAAAAAGTTTAGAGCTTGTTTTTTCACCTATTTTCACTTATTCATTTTTAAAGGAATCACAAAATATGCACGTACTCTTGAACGTGATAAACTCAAATACACAAATGCATTGTTGTCACTCGTGTCTTCAATCCCATTTCAACCATAACGCAATAAAATACTCTGTCGGTTTTTGTTTCTTTTAAATATAAAAATAGAGTTTGTTGTGACGAGAGGTAAAATAATTGATTTCAAATATAAAACGAACTTTATGTCTACTTTCGTAAATAAATTCGTGTTACAATAAAAAAGTTTAAAACTATACTAAAACGAGTTAAAAATGTTTGAAAAAATGCTGATCAAATTGAACAAACTGTCGAGCCTCCATGAGCCTTCCTTTTTTGATACAAAAATAAAGATGATTCGGCTCGACTGAACAACCGCGACTTAGTGCTCTAAACGCTACGATTAATCGAGTCTTTTGTATCAGTAAAAAAGTTTGCAACCGAAAGATTCAGAAATCGTCCGATGAATTTGTATCTAAGGACTGCGATGTGTTTGAAGAATGATAAGCTTCGTCGACTGTGTTCTCGGATCCGGACAGAACTTGGTCCTCCTGATCCGGAGATGAGACTAGTGAAATGCTATCCGATAATGGACTCCCTATAGATGATCCGGTCGGTGAATTTGCATCCTCTTTACTGACATCTTTCATCACCGCTTTCACAAATTTCTGAGTCTCTTCTCGTAACGCTTCTACTTTCTGTTGCAAAAGTTGGTTTCGTCGCACCAGACTTAGTGTGCGGATAATTATGTTGATTAATTCTGTAATAAAAATTTTCAAACATTTTGATTTAATTTTTTGAAAAATCATTATGAGAATTGTGTCATTTTGTAGTAACAGCTGACAATCGATAGCGTCCGTTTTTTTTAATAAAAACGTTCATTTTTATCAAGATTTTTATCAAAGGTCATTTTTTATATGAATTATTAGTTTACAATGGTACTTAACGCTACAATTAAATGTAAATTAATTCAGTATAGTCATTATATTCCTTTAATTAATATGTAAAACTTTTTGAAAACATTAAAACTGACTTAATTTTTTTAAAAAGAATCATAAATGCGTGAAATTTGCACACTATTCAACGAACTATAAAAAATACAAGTCCTGAAATTTCAGAATAATTTGATGGAAAATGACAGAATTATTGCGATGATGTCTAATTGGACAGAATGAAATATCTGAAAAGCAGTTATAACTAGTTACTGCAAATCTTTAAAGAAATAATAAGAGTTTCTAAAATAGGTAAACTGATAAAAAGTGATGTTATATACCTTTTCGTCTAGTCAGTACTTGTGATGAGTCTCGTTTTTTAACCCGAGAAAGTGGCATTGACGAATCAGGTTGACATTTTGGCCGCCAACCGGACGAGTTATTTTGCAACAGTGTTGTCTCAACATTGTTGCTTGATTCTGATCCATCACGTTTATACTTGAACGTTCGTCTACAAAAACCCGGACTTCTGTTCAGCACGTGATCGTCGCTCATAGAAATTGTCGGTGCCATCTTTCAATCTGCGAACAACCAAAATTTCATTTTAATTTTGTACATATTACATTTAATTTTATTATTCAAAGTGTTTAAACTTTTCTTCGGCTCATTTAATAATTAATTAATGATTTGTTTGTTGATGTATGAGTATAGGTGAGATGATAAAATAAAAACAAAATAAGAAAAATATAAAAACGACGAATATCTAAATAGAACAAAATCGGTTGTCAATTGATGACCCAATTGTGAATGCTCGTGCACGTGTGCACATTTTGAAAATAGAATATAGCGAAGAACCCGACCGATAGAAATACCTTATTTCCTAGGCATCAGCAGCACGACCTCGAACTTCATTCAGTCGCACGAAAACACGTGCGTCGGGGAAAACAAAGATAGATTTAATGACAAGACTAACTACCCCCATTTGTCCTATATTTATTTCATCATCCGATCATTAATTAGACATTTTAATTTTTTACCTTTATTTTAAATCATTGCATGTCACACTAACTAGATTATAATCGAGTGAAACAAAAGAGCTATCGAGTATCTTTGATACCATCAATCTGATTTTTGAACCCATGTACAGTCAAAATACGACACCGTATCTCAAGATCAGATTTATTGTACTTATCGTATCGATTGCCTCCGAATGAATTAATTAGCCCCTACAAATTTATCGTTTCTCAGTTGACATTTTAGTTCTGGAGCAGCACGAAACAGGAAACGGCATATAGGTGTGAGCATAACCAATAAAATCGCTGGGTTTGTATGTGTGGTGGGTCACGTGACTATTTCGCGGAAGCGCATTCGCTCTCGTTTTTTACTATTTTAGTCTTTATTTTTCTTGAAAGAGAAGGGACACTGTCCAGAACTAAATTTGTTGCATTGACCTTTTGTTACTACGCTATTCAATTATTCTTAAATTAAATTAAATAAATAAATAAATAATTAAATTATTCCACTTTATTGAATTAGAGTCGCCAATATAGATTAGCTAAAAGTTTGATTTTGGACATTGTTGTTGTTTGCATGTTCTCTTTGCAACACTGTCGTGGAACAAAAGCAACTATGAATTGCAAAATAAAGTTTGCAGAGTTGCAAAAATTGTGCGCACGCGACTTGGCATAACAAGTGCCAGGAATAGGTCGTTCACCCGGCATGCCACGTGCGTTCGTTTCAGACACCCTCCCGACTGTCTAACCCCCTATCCAAGTGGCACAGACAGCGACAAGGATAATCGAACAAAAACCGAACGCGCGTGTAAAGAAAGGAAAATGCTTGAACAAGGTATTAGACGAGCAGGGCTGCAGACGGCTGTTACAATGTTTCGCCTTGACCAAATATCACGTCTGCGTTTTATTTGTTTATTTGTAGTTTTCTGGACCTGTTGATGTTTTTGTTGTTGTATCTCGAAATGTGAACTGTAAGAAGTATGATCACAAAATGATTGTTGGTAAAAATTCAAAAAATGTTCCTCCATTTCTACTGTCATCGAAATGTGGTGGAAAAATTTCAAAAAATTAAAGAAATTGGTTTTCGATTTGATAGAATTTACTAAATAATGTACAGAAGTTAAAAAAAGAAAAACAATAAAATTGATGCTCACAAACATCGATTCCAGGTATGACACACAATGATACAATTATCGCAATTCGAGGAAATTGTGTGACTGATGCGCTTCGGGTTGGGACACAAATTGTTTCGTTTATGATAACAGTTACAACATCAACTTGAAAAACACGTGTGTCTGCAAGAGATGCTCAATTTTGACTCACTGCATAAACGCAAAAATTATTGAGGGTCATTGAGGCGTGGCTCATTTAGAATATCTTTCAACTCAAAAAAATACATTTATGAAAAAATGCCAATAAACAGCTGTTTCTTTCTTTAAAAAAAATATTTATAATAATTACTTTCATGAGCCAGTTTGATCTAAAATATTTATATTGAATCATCGTTTGTTGTAATTGTCAGATAAATTTTTTTTTAGCTTTTTTTAGTACTCGAACATAATTAGTCGTGCAAAAAAATTTCAATCGATAATTGATCATGAAATAGTGATTTGTCAGAATTCAATTAATACATCTGATATGATGAAACGCGCCGGAACCAGACAATGAAATATCGAACGAAAGTGCATAAGTGCATGTTTGATAAGTGTGAATCTTAATGTGAATTTCATTTGACATAAATATTGACGATAAACTTCAACAACGGTTTTACATGATTGGCAATACTGAAGTTATTAAACCAATTACATTCGGACTTGTCAAAAAAATATATAAAAGTCTAATAAAAAATGAAAAATGAACTAAATGTGAAAATTTTTTATTATTATTGAACATAAATCACAAATTCATTCTTTTGATAGTTTTATAGGATGAGAGATTTTCTGGTAGTTTTATCAGATATTGATCAAGTTAAAGTGATTCACAATTAACGGACAACTCTTATCAAGCTTTTACTTTTGTTATTATTATTCGATAATTATCGACATGATAAAGTAAATGACGCGTGACCGTGACGTTGAAGCATGTGTACGAAAGCTACACGTGTTGCAGTAATCACAGGATTGCGCAATGCACGGTCAATTGCAGCATTGTCTCGCGGTAGTTTTGAACTCGTTAGTCATCCGCTTATTAAGCCGGACTAATGAAAATCTGCAGTTAAACGCAAACGCGTGCGGAATGAGCGCGTGTAGTTTTTTCTTTTCAATTGTTTTTTGCCTTGTTGTTGTTATATGAATACAAAGATGATATGACTACAAAACTACTTCGATGGAATACTAATGTAGAGACAAAAAGTTTATTCTTAACGACTACGGTTAAGTCTTGTTTCACTTATACAGAGACATAAATACCGGCACGTGTCAGATTTTCGAGATGAAAATACAGATTAAAAGATGAGACTTCTTTGTCGGGGAAAAATAAAATCGGACAAACAGATTAGTTTCGGAGATGGAACGCTCAGACACGTGTGACTTGACAAACAGTTTTCCGAAGGCCGTATTTTTCGAGAGTCTTTATTTTCTTACAGTATTTAAATTTTGATCAGCGAATTTTTTTAATCGTGATTCAAGTTACGTTTTTTAGTAATAAGATATTTTTTAATGTAAACAACGGTTTTTGATCTCAATTCTTAATAAAATTATGCTAATTTGTTCCTATGTTACTTTTTGTGCGAAACCTGTTCTCTTTCGAACAAGCTCTAAGCTCTTTTTTTTAATTCTGCAATTCGATATTTTTTACGGTTACACTTTTGATCTGAAGATAAATCATGTCGTGGTGTGCCCACAAAATTTTGTTTTACGATTTTTTTCGGCATATTTTTTTGTTTCAAATTGTGAATAACAAAAATTTGTTCAGGCTTTGTCAATTTAAAATAGCATATTAAAGTTTTAGGATTTCCAAACTATTGTAATTAAAGAAAGATTAACAAATAAACTCAATCCGTTTTTCAAGTATAACAAATCAAGTTTTGCAATACAATTTGAAGTGGAAAAAAATGAACTAACGAAGAGCAATAAACTTACAGGTTATAAGTTCCTTGACCGTCTCAAATGCAGTATGTAATTCAACACTTTGCAACCGGCTTATTCCGAAACTTGTTTTATGTGCTTTAAATGAATCAATTCTTATGTTACAAATTAGTGAAATATCACACCGGCACAGATGTACTGCAATATACTGATGTCATTGCTTTTCTCTCAAAGTTATTGAAATTTGTAACGAATAAAAAACCAAACTAATTTTCAAAAGTGAAACTCTACTTTGGAAAAATCAAAGAACTAAAAACGAGCCGGCGAGTTATTGTTCAGAGAGAAATGAACGAGCCTAAAAAAGGAACCGCACTGTCCGACAGACTCGGAGCGACTGATGCCGCGTGATGCGGCAATCGCAAAGACGGAAGCCTGCTACCATGTTATATCATTTTTTGCGATCTCTATGAGACGCGCATGTTCGGCAATTTCAGCAATCACTGTATGCAATCGAGTAAAATTATACCTGCTGTAACTTTCGAAAAAAATGAAAACAAAAATTATTTTGACTTTTGAAAATCATTTTCCAATAAGATTTTTAAAGTCAATTGACGACTTTTTTTTTAAAATCCAAGACAATTTTTTCTTAGTTATAAATAATATTAACCGAATTAACTGAGTTTCAGAATAACAAATTCAAAAAGGTATCAGGTTGTTTGAGTTTTTTTCAGTTACAGGTCTGCGTGGAAATCAAACACTGGGCTTCTATAGTTCAAAGCATCCCTTTGAAGTTATGAATGTGAAAGGTTGGATCGTTTTCAACCGTTTCTTATGTTTAACAAGAAACTTCGGACCAAAAATAGTCCACCTTGAAAAATACTGTACAGTTAAAAGTATATTCAGAAAAATATTTTTGAAATTAAAAATCGATATTAAATCGAACGATCATCCGAATATCCGCCGATTTTGTAGAATTTAACAATTCTTGTGCGACCTTTTGACATTTCAACTCTAATTGATTTTGAAAACAAAAAACTTTACAAACGACCGAAAATACGAAAATTGTCAAAGAAATGTTTGTTGAACAAATGACAACTGAATTAAAAAGTAGATAGCAGATCAATTGTGATGCCAGGGAGACAATGTCAGGTTCATTCCAACGTCCTTCAACCGCGCTTGAACTTGACATTGGCCTTAGAAAAAGTTGCGAACAGCGCGCAACACGTAAGGAGCTTTATTTTTGCGTTACGTTTCATTTGAAAGAGCATACAAGTCTTTGACGTCAGAGCTGTTGTGCCATCGCATCGCGAGCCTGAATAGGAAACTAAGTCTGCAGATGACGTGAATATTTGCACGTCCGCAACAACTGATCACAAAACATAATGTAAACATTGAGATTTTAATCTTTGCAATATTTATCATAACACAATATAATATGTAAATATTGTTATGTCTGCAATGGAAATCGTAAGATTTTACTATACATATCATTCTGTGCTTGGGTGATTCAGAAATCGATTTTTTGAAACAAATTTTTTATTGCAAAAACATTAGTTTTTGACAATTTAATTAAAATGCAACAGCTTTTGACCTTTTTACATTCGTTGGACATCTAAAAACATAAAAAATTGGTCAAAAATAGAATTTATTAAAAATAAATTAGAAAATGAAATTGGACACGTGCATTGAAAAAACGAATGAGTGAAAGTCAAAAGGTGTATTTGGATTCGGACGGGACAGTTTGGCCGACGCGACACTTGCAGAGTGGGTGCAGCCACGGGCAAGAATTTGCACGTGTAACTCTTGCCCCCACCCTGCTAGACGACGCTCGCTAAAAGGAGCGTCCTTCACCGATCACTCTCTCATCCTTTAGACGGTTCGACCTTCCTTTGACCTCGGTTGACCCTGTATCGCGCATGTTCTGCCCCCTCCCTCCACGTTCATTTCCTCCCCCGACGTCGGCGAGACACCCTCAACCGTTTCCACGTGGCGTTTTCGGCAAGATCGATCCAGCACGTGCACACATCGTTGTATAACTGTCAACAATCGAATCCATCGAATCCAAGAGTGAATCCAAGCTGCAAACGAACAATGAAACCGCGCCTCCCCCTCCGCTGCTTCTTCTTTCAGTTTAGCATTCTTTCAGATCGTATTTTCAACTCGGTCTTGTTTGATGTTCATTCAGTCAGAACTGTAAACAATTTCTTTGAAAAACTATAATGATGGATCGATATTCTGTATACTTAAGCTCTTTTGGTTTTGAAATTGATTTTAAAGTGCATTACGAATGATTCTTTTTATTTATAATTTTGTTTGCGAAAATCAACACTGATGTCTAAATAAACTAAAAGATGTAGTTTATACAGATTTGCTATTTTTTTAAAATTTTATATGGCGTTTAACGTTATTATCAAAACAAAACTTCTTTTATTTGTAATTTATACATTTCTTACATTTGAAATTTTATTTGCGGACTTTAATTGCAGTCAGACTTCTTTCCTCTTGAATGTTATTTTCTCATAAGCTTCATTTCACTCCCCAAAAACAAGACGGTTTTCTTTTGTTGTGAGAATGATTCCGTACAAGCCAGAGGGGTTGGAATCAGTTTTCTTACGCAAATCTGTGTTCATTCTGAAAGGTTGAAGTTCAGTTAAATTTGACTGATGCATTTAAAATTTTGCAAAAACAAGGGGGGTTCGCGCTTTGCGTTCCGTTGTATGTATATGAAATAACAAAAAAACGAAAAATTTCGCTTTTATTTGTTATATGTGCAAATTTGTTTGCAATGGCCTTACGATGCGCATGCGCAGTACGTCCTGCAATGCCATCGAGTACGCATGCGCAGTATACTCAGTCTTGTCAGTGGATGCGCATGCGTAGTACGTCCTGCGATGCCATCGAGTACGCAGCTGCAGGTTATTCTGGCGCATCTGTGGGCGCGTCATCGCATCAAGTACGCAGCCGCGGTAGATCAAGTGACGTTATTGAACCCGCAGCGACAGTGAAACTTTTTTATAATTGGTATACCATTTCAATTCATTGCATTTTTTAAATATAATTTTGTGATTATGAACTCATTGATTTGTATCAGCTCGTTATTTTTTTCATTCGTGTTCAAGTTCAGTTAATATTTTGAAATTCATTTTTTTTAATTTCTTCCAAGTTTTCATTCACTGATGTGACTATTTTTTTACTAATTAATTATTCTTAACACAAATGCTTTTAATTTTTTTAAGCGTTTAAATGTAGATTAATAAAAATAATTAATTAATTTTTTCAAACTGAAATATTCATCCTACAAACGAACATAATTTTTATTTCTTTTCAAAAATTTATTTTTTGATCTGTTGCTTTTTTTAAAAAAAAAACTTTGTTTAAACTGCAACTTCGGGTTTCTGATTATTTTTATTAAGAGGAAGCAATTTTCTGGACTTCAGTAACCATTTCGCTACAGAGTGCAGTCAGTGTTGACTATCAACTGTCCGTCAGACACTCCAAGGGTGTTTTGGGAAGTCTAGACAATTGTAGTCGCGATTAGTTTTTTTTTTTGGTATTCATATTAATTTTAACCTGTTAAAATATTTTTTAAACTTTATTTTATGCTTAAAATAAAGTAAATTAAAAAAAAAATAAAAAAAAAATTCAAAAGTAAATAAAGAAAAATTTTTGCTTAATAGTCGTTTAATTTAATATATGTGATTTTTAAATAAAACGCGACTGAAGACACGGCAACAGCAAAAATTTTTTTATAGAGGGGGGAAAATATGCGAAAAAATATAATAGAAAAATAGTGAAAGAAAAAAGTCAAACTTTATTTGCAAAACTAACCAACTTTTGGTAAAAAACATTATTTTATAATTATTTAAAAGTTTATTATCATTTCATTATTTATAGATGGCGGTAAACTTCAGACTGATTAATACTGCCATCTTTAGTGTCACCGCGAACTGGCTGGACCGCAAATATATTCAGCTTCTTATTAGATTCGTCCGTGAAAACTTCTCAAAAGCGCCTCACGTCTCATTAATATTCAATTATTATTCTTGTTTGTATTCTTTTCTTTACTTTCTGTTCATCTTGTCTGAAGATTTTTGACTGAAAGTTTCGTATCGCTGACTCAATTTCATACAACGCGTTTGTTAAGTTTGTAATTCAAGTGATTTCAACAGTTGTCTCAGTTTTAATATCAAAACAAATGTCTACAATGCTGGCAAGAAATCTCAGCCAAAGGTTAACAACAATATCCCGAACTTTTGCCTCGCAAGCCAAACTCGTAGAATCAACTCGAAATGAAAAAACAGGTAAACTTGACGAATCGACTTCGTAAATATTATCAAACTAAGAAAAATGTCCAAGTTAGAATTTTGTCATTTATTTTTGTATCAGTTTTAAGCCATGATCAAAGTTCAACAACAGCTTTCCAATCAGTAGTCAAGGTTCTTAAATTAATCTTGTTGATTGATGGTTGATGGCTTGATTAAAAATAGTTGATCTTTTTATTTTGATTTTAATCTTTCAAATAAGGTATTACAACGATATCAATGAAACGAGCACCAATCAATGCATTAAACTTGGAGATGACAGTAGCAATTAGAAAAGCCTTGGAGGATGCCCAAGACAATAGTTGCAAGGGTATCATTCTCACCTCAACATTGCCAACTGTGTACTGCGCTGGATTAGACATTATGGAGATGTACCATCCTGATTTGAAACGGGCCAAGGAGTTTTGGCACAACTTTCAGGATTTGTGGCTCACACTTTATAGCCTGGAACTACCCACAGCTGCAGCAATCAATGTACAATTTTCCACAATAACAAACAAAACAAGTTGTCTTAAATAACCAATTATCTTGATTGAACTTTATCTCGAGATCGCCAACACAATTTGAAAGTGTTATTTCTAAAATCCGAAAGAATAACGCAAAATTTGTTTTTTTTTTTCGAAATAATCTTGGAGCAGTAATTGCATTTTTTTCAAGATACAGACAGACAATATAGACATTAAACATAAACCGAGTAACATTTAATCTTTTTATTTGCGAATGATTTTTAAAACTTTCAATTTTCAGGGAGCGTGTCCTGCTGGAGGTTGCTTATTGGCGATGTCATGCGAGTACAGAGTAATTGTTGACGGACCAAAAAATACTATAGGATTGAATGAAACACAACTTGGATTGATTCCTCCGAAATGGATGCAAATGATGATGCAAAGAACAATCGGATTGAGACAAGCTGAACTTGCACTTCTAAGGTTGAAACTTGAATTACAGATTTGACTTCGAAATATGAAAAACATTTTTAGTTTAGTAAATAACAGCTGTTTTTTCATTGAATAGGGGAACCCTCTTTTCTCCAAAGGAGGCTTTGAATATTGGCCTTGTAGATGAACTAGCGACCGATAAGGAAGATTGTCATGCGAAGTGCGAAAATTTTATTTCATCTTTCAAAAGGATTCCTGGTAAGATGATTGAAGGAATACGTTTAAATTTCGTTAATGTATAACTTTTGGCAATGAGTTTTTAAATGTTTTTTATTGTTTAATAGCTGAGGCAAGGGCAGCAGCGAAAGCATCTGTCCGACAAGATGCGATTACTTGGATGGAGAAGAACCGAGACTGGGACATTGGAGTGTTTTTAAACCACATACAATTACCAAAAGTTCAACAGAGTCTCGAGACGTACATTAAAATGTTGAAAGCAAAACAATAACTCGACTCCGTTAAAGGAAGAGTTTTCAAATCACATTTTTATATATTACGCTCATGCGAAACAAATTTTTTACAAATATTCTGAAGTTTGTTACTACACTTGTTATATCTAATGAAATTATGGTACAATGTAAAGAGTTTCACAAAATATATTTATACAATATTATTCTACTTTTTGAAAGAAGCTCTGACTTTTCATTTTTAATTTGAACTTGAATTTGTTGATTTATTTTGGGCTTTTCTGTAGGGTATCAAGTAGAGAAACGGTTTTCGTGTTAATGTCAAAAAATTAGTGAAAGATTCATGCTAATTTATCTCTCATTGTGAACATCATCGTGCAATATGTGAATGCAGATTGCACTATCTGAAAGACGAAACCATTATTGCTTTCATTTAAATATCATTTTTGTTGTCAATAAGTCTACACGCTTTACCGTCACGTAACCCTCGTATGAAAAAACAAACAACCCAAACGCACTGAAACAGAAAGCTTTTTTGCTTCTTAACATGATCACACTTAGGATCTGGACATCTGCGCGACTAAAGTTGTACCATGGTATCTCATAACTTAATGAGTAATACATTTTGAATCAATTAACTTATTAAACTTTCAATTTCCACTGTCTTGTTTGGTAACACAGATGAATATATCAAACCAGAGCCAAAATAATGAAGAAGAAGCCTGAATAATATTTTCACTTAAGTGACAAACAAAAAATACTACAATCAGTGTGCAATAAAGTCCGGGTAAACCAGTTAACAGTTTTTGCACATCTTTTCCTATGTGAAGTTGTACCTGAAAATTTTTTATAATTTTTTTTGAATTTACATGATTTTTTCAATAAAACATATTCTATTTATATTTTAGAGCATAACATACGATGTAGATGCTTATACTTATTTCACAAACGACAGGTATTAGTTCCAAAGATATCATTTTGCCAAAACTTTTCGTAGTTATATGTTCAAATCTATCAAAAAAAAAAAAAAATTAAATTTGGAACAAATTGGAGTGTTTTCTACCATGTACATACGCGAAACATTTAATTTGGTATTTAATAACAGCCTTCAGACGATAAAAAATTTGTTCATCGTAATTGCGAAATTGGTAATAATCCTTTTTTATATTTTCTAATCGAACTCTAAAACCGGAGACATGACATGATTCAATATCATAAAATTATCAAGTTTTACCAAGTTTTACCCAGTTTTACCTAGTTAACATATTTTTCATTCTGTAATGATAATTTATAATTACTATTAATGAGATAAAAATAATTGTGAGGCATATCCCAAGGAAAGAGCCACTTGTTGTCGTTATGTATTTCTGTAACCATTCAGGTTCTTTAAATATAAGCACTCGAATGTCGAACAAAATATTGTCTGGGCGCTTTTCTTCAAGGGGTAACAATCGATCTAAAATTTTTGGTACGAGCGGTAACACTGCGACTAAAAAAAGTATTGGAACTGCTGAAACTGCAATTATATCAAAATAAATTGCAAAACGATCATTTATTTAAAATAAGAAGGTTTCTTACTAATCATTATTTTAACTATCTTTCGAATGTTCTTAGCATATTTTTGCATCACAAAATAATCCTGGATAGTTTCAATGTTCTGCCAATCGTTTCTTACGACATTATGTATTTCCTTTATCTAAAATAATCAAATAAATTACTATAAATGGTGCGAATAAAAATAATACTATTTGGATGGAAACGTGCTGCTTTTCTTGCAATAACTAAATTGAAGCGAATTAGACCAGCAGCTAACGCGGCTATCACATAAAATAAGTTTTTCAAAAAATTGTCCAAATCTTCGTTCTGTTTTCCTATATAATAAAACTGCAAAATGCAATTTGGGTTTAATTTTAAGGAGTTATTACGTTTAGACATTGTTCATTGTTTTTACCATTCCGCTGACACAACGCCAACCGCAACAAAAATGAATCACGAAAAGAATCCTCTTCACGGGCGTACTTTGGTAAGGCCAACAACCAAGGAATTTGCATGTGTATCGATACAATGAAAAATAATGACAATTGAAAATGTCATGCTGACGTTTTAGTTTTACGTCGTCAGTACAGTCTTGTGCACTTGTTGCATTTTCTTTTTCCTCGTTTAATTCTTTCATAGTTCTAGCAGGATTCAATAAATTGTAGAAAATGTCTTAGAATGAAATTAAACATTCATCTTGCATTCATCTTATCTTTTCAAAGTGAATTTAGGATACAATTTATTAACAAAAAACTGTATAAAATTGTTTCGTTTGAATTAACACTTACCGGTTCCATTGACAGAAACAATCAATGCAAAATTTCAGATGTTTAAAACAAAAATAAGTTCTTCGAACACTATCCGAAGCTTTATCCTAAGTTTCAATTAATTACAAAACAAGAAAAAAAAGAAAAAATTTTGCGTACAGAATTTAATAGACAACTTGATAATTTTTTTACATCGTCGGTTATCTGTTAATATTACGAACTTGAATTAGTAAGAACGTCTCAGAACGAGATGAAAAGCTCCTTATTTTATTCAAGCCAATTCAATATTGAATTTTTTCAAAATGAATTAGTTTTTATTTCGAAATTAAGTCCAACGTTTTTTTCCTCAAATGAAGAACAAAGGAAAATGAAAAGAAAGCAAATTTCATTTAATTATTTCCCTTCAACAATTTTTCTAGAGAGGTAGATGGAAATTCAAAAGAAAGTAATGGTTCGCAAGACATGACTTTTTAAACGAAACGTAATTGCGACGCATTAAAAATTGATCCACCGTGTGAATAAAAACCGCTCTAAGCGCACCGCAGTCAGTTTCACCCGAACGCTCATCGTTTATTGTACTCTCATTAAAATTTGTTAGAGTTACTTCATTCCATCATGCTTCTATCATTTTAGTGCTTCACAAAGAAATAATAACAACTCACTAGTTTATGTGTTCACACTTTTTTATTTTATCAAACAAGTGACAATGACTGAGATACTATTATTTTTTCTTTGACAGTGTTTGGTCTTTGACTATGACGATAATTATATGTAAATTTTGATAATCAGTAATTTATAAAGTTCATCACACACAATGATGAGGTAGAAAAAATTGACGTTCAAAAGACAACTCTAGGTTTTTTCTTTTTTTAAAATTGTTTAGAAAAATGACAGTGACTAACGATTTTTGACAAGACAGTTGGAGATTTGCAATTGAACAAATAATAATTATCGCACGCTTTATCTTTTTGATCACCATAATTTGAAATTTCTTAAATGCTTTTTATTTTACATATTCCTATACGTTATAGCAATATTATTATTTAAGATTTTTTAAAATAAGTAAACAATTTAAATAAATTTTTTAAAAATTTTTTCAGCAAACATCACGTTTTTCGTTAAGCTCTAAAATTTAAACAATAATTCTAAAAAATAAATGAGAGGAGATTGAAATATTATTTCCACCTTCGCCTTAAGAAAAAGTGTCTAAAACATCTTTCAAGATTAGTTCAAAGATCTTTCCTTCTTCAATGCGACACAAAAGTTGTCAGTTCATTTTCTTCAAACAAGTTTTTGATTGTTTGAATAGCATCATTGACAATTGAGTGATCCTGCTTTTGCAAAGCCTCCAATTCCTGATCTTGAAAATCAAGAACACGCGAGATCTCCAAAATTCGACTTTTATATCTTTGAGTTTCATCTCTGAAATATCGTAAATCATTATATTTTCCATTTTCAATATTTCATTCTCAACAGTTCTTTTACTTACTCAGTCAACTTTTCCGACAACTCATCGAACCAAGTTTTAATTCTATTAATCAAAATATCTTCTCGAGCATCAATCACCTGAATGGAATAAAATTGAATTTGGAGCATTAATTTAACAACGTTAAATATTTGAACTTTTACTTTGCAAAGTTTTCAGCTGTTATAGAAAATTTATAAACCTGTAGGTGAACATCGTGAGTTGCACTAATATTGTTGTTAAGTGTATCTTTGTCTCCACAGAGATCCGTCAAGTGTTCTGGCAATTTCACATCTTCTCCGAAATTACTGAGGTATATTAGTGCCAATTTGTTGAGACTGCTATTGTACTCGACTTCGGCACTTCTTAATTGTATAAAATACCCTCTCGAAGTTTCAACGAAGTTATTGACCATATCGATCATATTAGCTTTGAACGTTTCAAAAGCATCCTTCAAAACAAATGATTAAAGTTCATTTTTAAAATTTTCTTTCATTACATTTTAGCTGAAATAAACTGACTAAAGTTACCAAAAGCTGTTGATGAAGTGTGACTTCATTTTTCATCAACTCATGCCATTCATCTGTGACCATGCCGATAACTTCCAACGTTCTTTTTTCAATTTTCTTAAACAGCTTGTTTGATTTTGTTTCGGCCTGATGAGCCAAATCGTTCAAAAATCTCACCATTTCTAAATAGTATGAAGTTTTATTTTCCAAAATCCTGTTTGTTATTCTGAAACCATTTTTAGGTGATAAAGCCTGAAGGATGTATCAAAAATTTTGTAAATAATTCTGTACATACATCCTTGCCTTTTCAGTCACTTTACTTTTTTCATCTATCAAAGTTTCATTAAAAAGAGTAAACTCTTTTGATCGCTTTTGATCTTCCTTCAAACCAAAACTAACCAGTTCATGACAAATGTCACAAAATATTTCTTTGTAGCTTTCATAAGCGTTTTCTATATCTTGATTGATTTCAATAAACTGTTTTCCCTCTGAAGAAGAAACATTTCTATACTTAAAATTTTTACCTCTTTCAAATGATTTAATTATTATAAGTTAATTATAATACCAATAAGTTAATACCTTCGTCGGCTTTATACATCTCCTTAAACAAGTAATCCTCGTCCAAATATTCCACGTACGCTTTGTGCAAAAATTTCAAATGCACTTCAAACAATCTCTCAGATTCTAATTTTGCTCTTTCTGCTGATTCTTCGTCTTCCAATTGAGCTATTTCGCGACTAATTCAAATATTGTTTTTAATTTCGAAAATTATTTGAAAATTTTAGTAACAGTTTTACTCCACTTACTCGTGCTTCTCCATTGCTGGAATACGATCTTCTGACTTTATCATCTTATAAGTCAAATATATTAGCTGGGGGATAAACGCTATGACGTATTCTGTATATCCTTCTTCTTCAGCACAAGGATTTTTGCTCGTATTCAAACTGCGCAACGATTTAAATTGTCGCAAATATAAAACCTGATTTGAAATCCCTTCTCAAAATTTGCCTAACATTATTTTTTAAATTATTTTTTGCAGTTTTAAAACTCACATGGTCCCGATCTTCCAATAAATTGTCACCAATACTGAAAATCTGTAGCTTCTTCAAATTATCAAGACCTTCTAACTTTCTGATCTTGTTTGAGTACAAAGATAAAATTTCAATATTTACAAGTTCGTCTAGATTTTCAATAACTTTAATATGATTAAATGACAAGTCGAGCTCTCTCAAATTGACAAGTTCGTTGAGATTTTCTATGTTTTCAATGATGTTGTTACAGAAACTTAACTTTGTTAGATTTTGCATTACCCACAAGTGACAAATGTGCAAAATATCTAAAAATAATGTTTTTCATTCATTTTTTTTTGTTTTTGTAAACTTGGATTATTTGAAAGAAAAACATTTGCATACTGCAATGTTCAAGCCGAATTTCTTTGATTTCTTCCAACTTGATGCCATCTTCCTGAAAAAATTTACCCGCCTGATCTTGTGGTCCTTGTTTTATTACAGAATCGATGAGCAGTTCCTTTGTTATAACTGTAGGAATTGAAACGCTCGCTAATAACGAACTGGTATCCATTTTAGTGCTTTTATAAAGCCACTTTTTCAAACAACATTAAAATTTGTGTTTATCGCTAGTTCAAACTCGTGTTAAGCGTCGCCAAGGTAACGCGTTAAAAAAATCAATATTCTATTCAAAATTAATTAAAACATGAAATTGAAGATTAGAAAAATACTAATTCTGTAAATATTTCATTATTATTTATTGCCACTAATTTCCCAAAGTTTGCAAAGGTTTTCAATAACTTTCTCCGGTTCATTTTTGTAAAACAAAAAGAATCCCTGAATTTGTGCAGGACTGATGTTTTTCTTGCAAGCTGTCACTGCTTCTGCAAATTCTTTGGCTAACCTTTCCACGTCTTCGCAGTCAGTATTTTTGTAAAAGTTTATAAACATCCGTTCAACTTGATGCGAAGAGCACCAGCCTGAAATTCATTTTATCGTTCTTAATTACTTTTCTTGCTCGTTTTCCAACATCTTTTTCCAGATAAAAAATGTAAAAAACCTACCAATATACTCCTTGACATCAACACGGCCTGGCCTGATCAAAGCGGGATCCAATCTTTCCAGGTAATTCGTTGTCATGAACATCAACCGAGCTTCAGCCGATGCCACGCCATCCAAGCAATTCAGCAAACCACTGAAAGTCACTCTGTTCAAACCCTCAAACGCAGTTTTGACTGAAACGTAAATAGAACATTCAAGTAAATGAAAATTGTATGATAGAAATATAATCTAGTACAAAATTGATGAGAAACTTTCATGATTTTTAACTCGACTTTGTTTGTTTTTGTATAGGTACCTTGTTTAGTATCTTCCCTGCTGTGAAATACAGCATCTATGTCTTCAAGAAGAATAATACTTTGTTGCGGAGCAGTTGCTAATAGATGATGTAGTCTGTCATCGGACAAGTTTCTGTCAGATAAATTCAAAAGACAGATATTGTGCTCTAATTCAGCAGCCAGAGCTGTTATAAAAGACGATTTTCCACAGCCCGGAGGTCCGTACAGTAAATAACCACGTCGGTATGGAATTCCTGGGAAATGTCAAAAACCAAACACTGTTAATACAACTTTACCATATTCAATCTACCACCAATTTTTTCTTTGTTTACAAAGAAATTTTGTATTTGAATTTGATTGTTAATCGTACCTCTATTTGTGTACCATTGAGGATTGTCAATAAACTCTTGACAGTCTTCAACAATTTTTTGACTAAGTCCGCAATCAAGCACAACACTCTCTAACGGTCGTCTCTTCCTGGGATGCCCGAATTGTCGCCATTCGTGCCCAACTGAATTGTATATCACTGTTTTACCTTCGTGCTCTTTCAAGGCCATTTGTCTAGCTGCAAATAAAGTCGAACCGTTAATATTTAAAAGTTTACATTTACCCTACGTAAAACATCCGGCTCGGATTTTGTTAACGGATTCCGAGTCGGATTCCGGACCGGATGTTTTATGTAGGGTAGAATCTGTCATCTTTCTATACTAGAATTGTAAACTTCATTACGTGAAAGGACACAATTTTATCAACTATCTTGTGATATTTATATAAACAATTATCAATTCAGAAACAAACAATTATCAATTTAGAAAAATTATTATCATTCATCATTGTTACATTTCCTATCATAATTTTATTTATCTTTTTCGGTTACCTTCCTCTAAGATAGTAAAGAAAAGACTTTTGTCCCGACCAAGAGCCGTGAGTTTGACACTTTCCCAAGGTACGCCCATTTGCAAATCCATCGTTTGTTGCTCTCTCGTTCTTTCGACTGTTATCATTTTACCTTTGTACCTACAACGAAAATAAATTGGAATTCTCTAAACTCAATCAATACAAAATTTTACAACATTTGCGCGAATACAATGTGACTTTAGCAATGGTCTTTCTTCTGTTTTTGTTGACTATTATGGGGTACAAAAATGAAAGAAGCCGAACCTAAAGAAGTGTTTACCAACACTGGGTATGAAGTCGTATTTTGTTTTAACGTGGCCAGTGTCCCTGTGCTCCACACTTGTTCGAACTGATAAATGCTGTGTTTCTCGAGAGCCCTTGTACGTGATCCATTGCAAAATCCAGTGGTAACTTTTGTCTTGACAAGGTACTTCCATTGTCATCATACATTGTCGTCTAAAGTCATATCAAAATAAAAAAATTATATTCCAGTCAGAAGAAATAAAATAATTCAAAAAACTCTTTGAAATAAATAAATATTGAGTTTTATTGCACCATGTTAGATTTTTAAATTACCTGAAAATTAAAATTCCAACTTGTACGCCTTTTCTTAAGAATGCGGCAGCGGCTCCGACGCCAAACAAGCCAAAACCAGCTCCGAAATACGGGTTGTCGGATAGTTGTGAGATGTAATCATTCATCTTTAATTCGTTAACAATTAATATTGTTCCTTCACGTTTGCATTGTTACGTGCTTTTCAAACAAAAGTTAGGTTAGGTTAGCGTCTTCTGCTGGGCCGATTTTGCGCAAGCGTGATGGCGACACCTGACTTTAACAATTATGTAAACTTCAAGTTCCCTTTTTTTTGCAAAAATAACAAAGTATAAAAAAGTTATATAAAATCTTATAAATTCTAGAAATAATTAAGAGTTTAGTCATTAATTAAATTGTATTAAATATTTTAAAAGTCCCTGCAATCTTATTGTTTTATAAAATATATAAACATCTTTCAATATAAAATGGCATATTTTAATTTCAAAATTTGAAAAAATAAATTGGCTTTCTTAAAAAAAATATGTATTTCGAATCAAACTGCACTTTTGAGATTTCAGAGGCTGAGCAAAAGTGACATGCAGGATTCGCAGATGTAGCCAAAAGAAACACAATAAATCTTTCATTATTAATTCTCAAATTTGACGTTTCCATTTTTTGCAATATGAAATTTTGAATAAAAAGGATATTGATGAACACGATTGTCATACGAGGTTTTTTTTTTTGATTAATAAAAGAAAAAATGTATCCCTGACGAATTTGTAAAAATAAAACGTATATATTACAACAGTGTTGTTTGTTGTCATCGTATTTATTTTCTCCTTCGTTTCATTCTCAAAGAAATGCGAAAATCAAAAATGTTATATCCATAATTCTATGCAATGTATAATATAAATGTTAACTTATTTTATCAATCGATGATGCGGTCAGTAACTACATCGTTCATCTTAACTAATAAATAAAATTAGTAATCAAACACTTCAACACTGCAGCTGCATTGATTTCGCCCGAAATAATATAGGTTCGGTGTCAGTGCCACTTCTTTTTTCTTTTTTTTTTATCATTGATGTACACTCCTTATAAAACATAAAACAAAATTGTTCGATTCCAAAAAGCCGAGAATAAGAAAACAATATAAGTTTTGTTTTTTATTATGAAATAACGCACTCTTAATGAGTCACTTTTTGTTGATTTTTTTATCAGAATGCATACGTACATTGATATATATACGAACATATTTCCATAAACAAATATATTGAATATGCTATTAATATGAGTTTAAGCGAATCTTCGATCGATCAATGTATCTTTTTCTCTTTTCACGAAATACATAAGATAGTCGAACTTAAATGTATGTATTAATGTATGCATGCATGTATCTATATCGCGCACGTACATACACATACATACTTACAAATACACACAATCATATATACATATATATCCCACCGAATTGTTTATTATGTGCAAGTTTTTGTATCCATTTTTCCTTGTTGAATTCAGTAATTCATTAATATTAAACCGTTACACCCATACAAAATTTGTTTATTTTCTTTTCATTTTGTTTTTTTCATTATTATTAACAACCATACTTTAATTTACGCAATCACATTAGCTCGTTTCCTTAATTTATTTCCTTGTTTAATCCTTCTAATAACGAGTGAGTGCCTGCAGATGAACTTGATGGTCGTCTCCTTCAAGTTCCGTTTCTATTTTACACACAAGCTTGTTGTCATTTCTTATATTTGATTAATCGACTCAAATCCCAACTCTTTTCCATTTGAATGCGCAAACAATTGCAAAATCAATAATTCTAAAATAACGGTTAAACTAGAGTTAAAAATTAAATTAAAAATTAATTATTGTATCCTATCTGATTTCTGTTTATTCTTCATTCCTATAAAGTACTTATGAGATAAGATTTGTTTTTTTTATTCACATGGTGATTTTGAAAAACGTTTTCAATGGTTTTCGAAAATACAAAGAAAAAGACAAATTTCTTTTCTTTTTTGACGTGACTGAAAACGTCATCTTTTTTTCTATGAAGGGAGTTTTTGCTTGAAAAATTACGTTTTCGGTCACTTATGCAAGTTGTAGTTTTGTTCTAACATTATTGAAACAATAAATAAAATGAGAAAAAACAGATGATCTCAAAAAAACACCGCAGTCACGGGATTTGTTTTTGTTTCGAAACTCAAATTTAAAAATCCTACGGGTAAATATATGCAATGTATATAACGTTATAGTGGCAGCATTTATATATCACCATTATATGGTATATATAATATATATGAAATCACTTTACTCCTAAAAATTCTTATCGTCGAATTAATAATTTTGTTTTATTTTGTTGATTGGTTTTGAACTGTTCTTTCTTTTTTTGTTTTATTCGATTTTCATTCTTTTTTGTTTTCGATAAGTTACAAAGAGCGGTGTTTCCATAAAGTACACACAGTCACGCTCTATTTTACACACGATTTTTCGAGGATAATGAGAAAGTGTGAAAACGGTAGTGAGAGATAGAGAGACGAACAGACAGAACAAAAAGACATGAAATTTGGATGGCTCGATCTTCAAATTGAAAGAAAATCAGCGAACAAAAAAAAGAGCGAAGTGAAAAATAAGAAAATAAAGTATCAGACAGTCAGCTATTATACGAGAGTAAATTTACGTGTATTTGTTTTTCATATATATTTTAATTTTTTTGTTGTTTTTTCAATTTTTTTGTCGTTTTAGTTTTTGTTTGCACACGCGCTACAGCAAACACACACTGTTTATTGCACTCATTCAATCGCTCTCGGGAATAGAATAAATACAAAAAATTTTTTTGCACGGATTAGATTAATTCGACTCTTCCACGAATAATTGTCTATTTCATTGAATTTACTCTCCATCTTCTTGTACAGTCACTCGCGAATACCAAATCGGTTTTCTTTTTTTTCTTCTATCAAAGGTTTGTTTTCACTTATTTTGCTCTCAGATATAGTTAAATTTGCTGAACGCTTGTCTCGCGACGGCTTACCATTCTCTTCTTAAAGATATCTTAGTTCATACGCGATAACATATTTTCAAGCAAATTAAGTTATAACAGCAACATGCCGAAATGATGAAATAATTATTTTTTATCTCGCAGAGACAACGATAATCATTTGCATCGGTTTGGTAATTGCCGTATTTCGTCGGGATGTTATTTTTCATGTCGCAGTTGATGTTATTTTAGTTTAAAAAAAAAGAAATTAATTCGTGGCAAGCTATAAACCGACTGAAAAGTCCAAGTACCGAAGAAAAAAACTAGGAAGAAGAATCGCAAATTACAACTATATTAAAGTAATATGTTGTTGGACACATTTGTTGAACGACTGTAGGCTATTATAATTGTTACAGCCGATGAAATTCTTTTTTTTTTGTCTATTTCTCTCGACGTTCAATCGTAATTCACTCGTTTCGAATCTTGTTATGATGTGTGATGCTCGTGTCATATTGTACACCTTGACACGCCTTTATAAAACAGAGTTTTCGTTTGGTGCTATCACGGATGTCATGAGTGCTTTATCGCGCTCCTGAAACGAGACAGAAGACTCATTAATTTTATTTTCCCTTTTTTTACAGACAAAATTTCCAACACCTGAGATAAATTTTGCTTTTGAATCATTCTTAAAAACCCACAAATTCATTTCTCTAAAAGACAAGCCATGCAAACATAAAAATGGACACAATGAAAACAAATAACAAAATGAATTTAAAATCAATGTTTTAAGTCGTATAAAATAGTTTATTATACTGAGATTGACTATAAAGTGAGAAGTCGCGGTATTTACAACAATTGATACAAAAATTACAGTCTTTGTCAATAAAAAAACATAGTCAGAGTACAAACGAATCTAAAAACAAAAAACGCAAAAAAAAACGCTGGAACGCGATCACGTCTTTCGTTTCTTGGGTAAGCAAAATTGATCACTGGTGCTGCTGTGGCCTTCTAAAATCGAATAATCGGTGGACTTTTGTTTAAGAGTAGTACCTGATGGTGCGGCGGGCTGCGTCCCGGGGTGGCCCTGAACTCCCTGGCCCTGACTGGTCTGGCCGTTTTGTCCCTGAGCACTGGTCGTCTGGCCCATGTTAGCCATGAATTGCGCTTTTTGCTTCAACATTGTCCAGTCGAATGTGTAATCATACTGATGATTTAAAGTACGGAAGAGAATGCGGAACAACTGTCGCAGGTACATGTAATCCGGACATTCGTCAAAGCCTAAACCTTTCGTGTAGGTTATGTACATGGCAAATTCCGCCGGGAAGCCCTACAAAAACAATCCGAATGTTAATACCATCAAAATTAACACATTTGATTTTTTTCACGTAAAATTTTGAATAAACGAATTAGACGTACTTTGCATAATACTTCAATAGGCGTAGACATCTTCTTTTCGCTGATCTTTTCGTATTTCTGTTTCTTGGTGGCTGCTTTCAGTCCTTGCCACGGAAGAGATCCTCTGTTGAAGTACATGAGGACATACCCAAGCGACTCCATGTCATCTCGACGACTCTGTTCAATTCCAAGATGGGCGTTAATAGACGCGTACCGAGCCGTGCCAGTCAAATTTTTGTCCTCGCGGTATGATATGTGCGCTCTTGTGCGGTTGTCTCTGTATTTTTTAGCTAATCCGAAGTCTATGAGGAAAAGCTGCAAAACAGAAACAAACAGAAACCTTTAATAATGATGACATATGTACATATGTAATTAACACTAGAAGGGCCGACTCGACAAAGCCGTTTATTTCGAATTATATAATTCAAATTGAAATAACTTAAAGATTTCCAACAAATTAATTTTAATTCAATCGATTTTCATTGCATTTATTTTCTACAATTCTTTTAATACTGTGCAAATTTTAAATCCATGTTATTTAATTGAACAAAATTATTACACTGTCTGCATAGGACTGACTGTGAAAACCTGGTCAATTTGCTCAATAATGTCGACGAAAAAGTAAAAATCAATATTTTTAATTGTGTATCATAGCCATTGTTATTTTTCTTAGTTTTATAGTATTTGAATCTCAATTTAGGTCAAAATTGGGTTTGTATCATTATCGAAAGTGTATCATTCCGTTACAGTCTTATCTGCAAAATGTTGATTGGAAATATTTCTGTGTCACAAAGGAATAACCTGTTAACTCCAGTTTGAAACAATAACAAATAGTCAGTTATAAAAATAGTTTTTCTACTGAGAGCAGAAATTTTGAACTTTCATCGAAACATTGACCATTTTTATTATCATAAAATTTGAATAGACATATTTTTTGATCGGTTTTTTCGTTACCTTGTTACATTGGCAACCAATTCCCATAAGAAAATTGTCAGGTTTGATATCTCTGTGGATAAAGTTCTTGGTGTGAACAAACTCAATTCTGTGGATCATTTGGTCAGCCAGCATGAGAACGGTCTTGATCGTGAACCGTCGCGAGCAGAAGGTGAAAAGGTCTTCTAACGATGGACCCAACAGATCCATTACCAAAACGTTGTAGTCACGCTCTTGTCCATACCTATTTTTCATTCAAAATAAAAATCCATATTATGATTTGTGATTTCTGTTTTTATGAGTTGATGAGTTGAATATATATTTTCAGTTTTTGTTTACTTGTTTTTATTTTTTGTCAACTTACCAACGAATTTGTGGTATTCCTGGACCACCGTACAGTATCTTGTAGAGTTTTGACTCATAAAGAAGCTGTGGGTGGCGCGCACGCATGTTTTCAAGTTTAATAGCGACTTCCTGAAACATCAAATTTGAAATTAATAACCGAACTAAACCATTCAATGAAAAAATATGTAATTTTGATGTTTGAACTTGTTTTATAATTATTATGTCTCCCCTTACATTTCGATTGTTTACTATTAAAAGTACTTGTTCGAACTTAAGTGCTGTTGTCAAATATATTATGCATCAACATGATGACAGACGTGTTTATATTTAACAAACCATTTAGTGGAAAAAATGAAGTTTACAAGTTGACAATAACAATTCAAAGTCAAGGGGTCAACAGTTTTCAACTTGACTTTCGAATGACCTTTCAATGTTTTTAACTCTGAACATGTACTTTTTCTCAACTTCCAACTTTATTTCGCAACGATTATTATAGAAAATGTTATTTTCATCCTAAAAAGCTCTGTTTTTATCAAAATATTTGTGAAAAAAAAAGTTTGTTTTCAATGGAAGTTCACTTGACAATTGTATATTTTTAGAGCAAGGAAAAAAGTGGGTAAAAAAGACATAGTTTGTATAACAATAACAAACCTAAATCGAAAAAAAGATGACGAAAAAAGTTGTTTTTATAATACTGGAAAAGATAGTAGTGAGGTGACAATTTCAGGTAAAACCGATTAGATTGGTGGTCGCAAACATGTCGCAGAGACCAAAACCCGAATTGTGCCGAGAAAGCAATCAGGCTTGTTAGGAGTAAACGTTTCTATAACAGTAAACGGACGGACAAAACAATCAAACCGTTGAAACCGTCATAAAAGTGTGCAGAGCGTTTTTCATTTTTCGAATAGTCGAGTAGAGCGAGCGGTTTGATGGAAAAATATATAAATAAAAAAAGGGTGACAAAAAAGGAAAGAGAGAGAAAGGGGTGGGGAGAGAAAGAAAGAGAGAGAGACAAAGGGAGGGAAGAGAGAAGCGACGGAGAAAGAAAGGAGCTTTGAGGTTTGGAAATTGACGGGGCCTGTTGGCTTGGGATTGCATAATTTCAAGTAGCGTTGGAATCGCGTAAACAATGAGTTTTGATTTGAGTTAGAGAATGATACAAAATGACTCACTTCGCCATTGGAGGTGTTGATGCCGAGGTAAATGTCTCCAAAGGATCCCGAGCCAATCTTGCGCACGAGCCTGTACTTTGAGCCGACAACGAACTCTGACTTTGAAATCTGCCCCAATACAGACATGTTGTCTAGTGTGTCTTGGTCGTGTTCGCTCCACTATCTGGCGTAGTCGATCGGGTCGTGCTGTGGCCTCTTGTTCCTTCAAGCACGGCCGAGCCGAGCTTGGCGAGCGCAGATGACGCGGACGGTTCCCACGGCCGTGCAGCAGCCTCCCGTTTTTTGGGGGCTTTGGATGGAAAATGTACTGGATGCGTAGGTAATTATGGCGAAAGTCACTGCTGGCACGACATATATCACCAACACACCGACATCTTCTCCTTTGCTCAACCCACAAACCACGAACTTTGACGGTCTCACAGTTTGACAACTTCCGCCTCGAAATTCTGCGCGCGCATTTAGCGCCACCTTCGTGCCAAGACATGCCAAGACGATACTTTTATTATTTCCAGATGGCACCACTTGGACAGTCACTTTTTGAGAATTTTTCCTCTGATAAATATATATATTGCAATATTTTCAGTTTTGTAATGTAAAAAAAGTTTAGTTCTGACACAAAACTTAACAATAGTACGTTTTTTCGATTTATATTATATTGAAATGAAAAATATTATATTTTCAATGAACTGACTTTTACTGGTTTCATTCGACAGACTTTCATGGAAAGGGTTTAATGAATAAAAAGATAAATTTTATTATAACAAACAAACTTTATTTTATGAGACGGAAACTAATAGAAAATGAACAAAGCTTATCGCTTATCAAAAGTTTGATATTTCATTGAACAATATTATTCAAATTGTATAGCATATTTTATCTTGTTTCATGTTCATGTACGATAAAATAAATGGACACTTCAACGTTTTTGTTATAAAGAACAAAAAATATATATCTATTTATATATTGTACACGTGGGTTAGATTTTCAAACCTGGTTGCTTTCTCTTTTTTTTCTTATTCTTGTTGACCTTGTCTTTCATCTGAAAAGTAAAAAATGCATCATTTACTTTTTTATAATATTACAATCAATACGAGACTCTTATATTATGGCCAATGTTCATTAATCATTATAATGAATATAGTATACACAAATATTTTAATTTGAAAAGTACAAATTTATTTCAAAACAAACCTTTTGCTGCTGAAACTTTGTAGTATTCGCATTATTTTTGCTTCCGCCTTGAAAGCTGCTGAAATCAACATTCTTGTAATTGTATCTCTCGGCTGGCAACAAACCGAAATTCTTCATGTCATCTCTAAACCTTTTCCTCTCATCTTTTTTCATTTTCCTAAAACAAACAAAAATGTAAAACTCATATTTTTAATTTTTTGAATAAAAGAAAAAAATTTCTTAATCAGAAATCTAAAAATTCGTACTTTCTAATTCGTCTTTCTTCTTGCTTCGTTTGTTTACAAACCACTTCTTCCTTCACAGGTTGATCTTCAGTTTCCTCAGTCTCTTCATCGGGTTCGCGTTTCCTTTTGCGACTCGTTGTCTGTGCCTCCGAAGCCACTTGCACAAAATGATCATGAATTCGGCTGATTCTTTCTTCGTTATCTTTCTTTTCTTCCGTTAACTTTTTAATTCTCTCTTCCTCTTCTTTCATCTTTCTTTCTGCTTCCTTAGCCTCATACTCTGCGACCATCGGAATTACGCGCCGGTACCTTTCGTACGGCGAAACAAATATTTTTTTGAGCTTTGACAAAACTGACGATTCGTCCTAAAAAAGATCAAACCAACGGAAGATTAAACATACGTAAATTATTATAAAAGAAATTACAAGATTTTTATTACAAGAAAACTTCACCTCAGAAACCGGTGGACTATCAAAAACAGTAATATGATGTTCAATCTCTTCCAGTTTATGTTCTTCTTGCACCTGAACCGTATCTAACAAACAAGGTAGATCCGCCCTAGCTTCCATACCTCTGGAGAAATCGTGAGGCAAAGGGCTCCAAATATCAGAATTGCCAACCTGATTAGTCTTTGGCATTCTCACTCGCATCTCCTCAGCAAGGATCGGCTTCACCAGTGGCTGCTGCATGGCTTTACGAATGATATTATGGATTGTCAGCAAATTTGCCCTCACCAATGGCGGAATCGGGTTACAAAGCGCCAAAATTCCCTGCATCTCTTTTGGCAAAACCTCTGCGATATGGAGCATCATGTGATTAGGTAGAACGTAATTTGTACTGTCGTCCTCCGAACGTGCAATCTGGTCCCGCCATCGGTGCAGTTCCTTCAGAGCACACAACTGCCGGTTGTTAAACATTTTTTGGCTCTTCCTGTACATGTTCAGGTAGCTGTCCTCAGACCAGATGGGTTTTTTATAAGTGATCCTACAAACGTTGGTGCTGCGATCAAAAACTGCTTTGAGAATGTTGATCTGACCATTTGCGGAGTTTAAGAGCTCGTTTCGGAGCATGTCCTTGATGTAGAGAAGATAGTGCGTGTCTTCGCGAGCGTATTTTATGAGTTCTTCTGGCAGAGGGCGTATTCGCCAGTCGGCCAGCTGGAAATGTTTGTTTGGATCTGAAATAAACAGCTGAAATTAATTTTCCACTCTCTCAAGTTTTTTTATTTGTATAAATTAGAATAAAAATGTGAAAAAATCGATTTTTCATCGTTATGCATTAAATATTTTCAATAAAAAAATCAATATATTTACCAATGTTACAGTATTTTTTCAAAAGATGAGCCAAACTGAGATAAGGCAGAGCCAATTGTTTGGCAGCTTGATGGGTATCAAACATGTTAACGACGTAGAGAGACAAATCCCTTTGCAGCCATTGGACATCCAGATCTGCACCGTGAAAAACTTTCAAAACAGTCGGCTTTGTGAAAATTTCATTTAGTTCGTGCAACTCAGAGCGTAGAGACAAAGTATCAACGATGTAATCCGTGTCCCTCGTGGAAATCTGCATGAGACAAGTGATTCCCTGGAAGGACCTGTATGAATGGTGCTCAAGATCCACAGCGATCTCGTCGTACTTCCGCAAATCCTCTAAAAGGATTTTCAGATCCTCGGGCTTCTCCACCATGATTAATTGTGTGTCTTCTAGTTTGTTGTATTTGACTGGAGGTAAAAACTGTAACTGTGATTCTGGCACTTTGAATTTGTCAAGTTCAAACTCATATGGGTGATTGAAAACTGGCCCATTTTCGGATTCTATTAGGTGGATATCCAGGGGTTTGAGTAGGTTGTGCTTGTACTTGAGTCGGGGCTCCCAGGGTTTCTGGCTGTTGTCAATTTTGTCTTTGAAATACGATTGTGGTCGTTCTATGAGCTTTCCAGCTAGGAGACGAACGGTGTTAGAATTTGATGAACCTCCGGTTGACACTCGACTGCTCTTGTTCCAACTTCCGTTGACGGTTTTTGATACAGAGCTTTCACTTACGAGTAGCAATTTTGGAGCTACGTTACGTTTTATACCACACTCTTCGTCCATACAGGCATTCTGAAAATGTTTTTTTTTGTTATAAAATATTTCAGTCGTTTATATTGCTGGGAATTTGGATTTTTTAATTTTCGAACAAAATTAGTGTCATCTGATTTCAATTTATAAATAAAGGTGTAATTTGTTTAAATAAGAACCGCGATTCTGTATAAATATGTACATGGTTGAAGAACAATAATATAATATTTTGTATATATTTTTTCTCAATTTATTTGTTTTTATTTGAAACCGAAACCTATTTTAACCGTTTAAACGTTTTGAGTAAACAATAAATATTGTAATAAAATAAACTTACAGCTCGATCCAAAAATAAATCATTCGCATCAATCAACAGGTCAAATTTCTCTTGTATGTCTCTTTGTTTTATGTTCTGTTCAATCCCGGCTTTTGACATGATGGACTGCATGGTGTCCAGCAGTTTTTTAATCTCACCCTTCCTGGCTTCATTGAAACTCGGAAAACACGAGTAGTAGTCAAAGTTTTCGCCCGAGGGCAGACTGTTGGACGACTTGATCGCATTTTTCAGGATCTCAAACCCTTTCTGAAAAACAATTTACACGATAGTATTATTTTGACAGTTTTAAATGTTTTGTCTAGTGTTGATATTTTTTATAACCTAAAAGTGGTAAACGATGGACAGTCTGGACAAACAAAAAGTAAATAAAATATATGAACATTGAAAACTAACCTGCGACAAATCTTGCATCGCGACTTGTGTTCTGATTTATAAACAATACCATGAATAAAATACGATTTGGATTGTTTTATTGAGGAGAGAAATTGGAGGTTGATGTTTATAACCCACGTTGGTTGTGATCGTCACTTGAAGCAATTTCGAGGCAATTAGAGGTCACGCTTTGCTCTTCAGTGTTGCCAACTACTCTACAAAAATCAAGACAAAATTATTAATTAAAAATGACAATTTTCATTGTTTTGCAACCATAATTGTACAATTAAATTTAAAAAACAATGTTTAAGATATCATATTGCAAATTGGACCGGTTGGAACTTGTTTGACCGATATATTCGAGGTGACTAGGATGAGCAAAAATTGAAATGTTGTTTGTTATCTCACCATTCTCATAATCACGGGCGGTAAGGTACATCAGGATTTTGGTATGAAATAAGTAAGGTTAAATCGAGTGCTCTCATGGTGAGATGATGAATAATTTTTTCGTTTATTAAATTAAATTCAAAGGAGAACGAGAACTCAACGGAAATGCCACCGAAAAAAGCCGCGGCCGCTGCGCCGAGCAAAAAAACCGAACAGAAGAAAAAGGAGAAGGTTATCGAGGTAAGTTTTTCCAAAATCTGATATCAAATTATCAAATCGATAGCTTGTGCGAAAGGTTAGAAAAATCCGTACCAGTTGGAACGGTTTTTAATTCTGCTCTAGCTACAAAAACAAAATCAAAAAAATTAAATTCTCATGAAAAAATAGCGATTTTGAAATTTGCAGACATGTTTTGCACTAGTTTTAGGCTTTTCTTTCAATATGTCACCTAAGCACGTTTCCACATTAATTGGTTGGAAAATTTTAATTTATGTCTGGAATTTTAATTTCGATTGTATTTATTTGTTTAGTATAATTTTTGTTATATAATTACAGGATAAAACGTTTGGTATAAAAAACAAAAAAGGTGCTAAGCAACAAAAATTCATCCAACAAGTGGAGAAGCAAGTGAAATCCGGCGGTGTTCATCCTCGCAAACTTGATGATCCGAATGCTAAAAAATTAGAGAAAGAAAAGAAACTGCAAGAGCAGAAAGAATTGTCCATTCTTTTCAAACCTGTCCAAACACAGAAAATCGATAAAGGTAATGCAACAAAAAATAACAAACAAACTCAGGACACTATAACGTAAAAATGAAATTTTTAAATTCAATTTTGTTTCCTTTCAGGCACTGATCCAAAATCGGTAGTTTGTGAATTTTTCAAATTAGGTCAATGTACAAAGGGCGCAAAATGTAAATTTTCTCATGACCTGACCGTGGAGAGGAAGGCTGAAAAACGTTCACTGTATTGTGATATGAGAGATGAAGACAAGGCTGGAGACACTATGGATAATTGGGATGAGAACAAACTGAAAGAGGTTGTTGAGAAAAAGCACGGCGCTGCTAGCAATCGTCCTACAACTGATATTGTAAGATTATTTTTAATTAAATGTAACATATTTGCAGCGTCAATTTTTTTCTCGTTTATAATTAAACAAACTGTTGTATTTGCAGATTTGCAAACACTTCCTTGAAGCTGTGGAGAAGTCAAAATATGGTTGGTTTTGGGAATGTCCATCTGGTCAAAAGTGCATCTACAGGCACGCGTTGCCACCTGGATTTGTACTGAAGAAAGACAAGAAGAAAGATGATAAGAAAGATGAGATCTCTCTAGAAGATCTTATTGAAACTGAACGAGCCAACTTAGGACCGAATCAAGTACGACGAATGACACTAATTTTTTGATGATAAAATTTTTAAAAAGATGAATCAGAATAACGTTTGACTTTTGTTTACAGACCAAAATTACTTTGGAGACATTCCTCGCTTGGAAGAAACGCAAACTAAAGGAAAAGAAAGAAAAGGCCCTGAAAGACGAGGAGACAAAGAGAAACGACTTCAAAGCCGGAAGACAAGTTGGTATTTCTGGAAGAGAGATGTTCAGCTTTAATCCAGATCTTGCAGAAAGAGACGGTAATTTATAACTTAAATTATTAAATTTTTGACGAATGCAGATTTTCTATAAATCTAAAAATGATTATACAATTGCAGGAAGCGAAGACGAGGATGAAGCTGTTTGTTCCTACGATCGCGACGATGATGATGAAGTGGAGTATAAGGAATTTGATGCCGATAATTTGAACTTTGAGGCAAGTGATATCGACACTACTGGAATCACGATTGCTCAAGATGACCGATTACAACCGCAGAATGAAGCACAAAGTAATTTACCTTTTTCCTCATTTTATTAAGCTAAAATTTTCTTACTTAAATTGACTCAAACGTTTCTTATTTTCCAGTGACCGTAACAGAAGGTGCGGCAGCTCTAACCATAAACGAAAATCTGTTTCTCGATGACGATCTGGAAGGTTTGGAAGAGGAGCTACAAGATTTATAAGTACAGATTCTAGTTTATTGTTACGTTCGCAGCATCTCTCCAACTTTTACAATAAAAAGAGCAAGTAATAATGCAAATAAAAACAACGCACTCGTTTTCAACTTATATCCAATACTCGAGCGGTAGAAAGTGCGAAACTCGCAAAAAAATCAAGATGCAAAATAATTGTACAGCTATTTTTTTTAACCTATTGTTTTATTGTAATTATGCAACTCAATTGCGATGATGTACAAACAGTGACAAATTAACGCCGTCTTTAGATTGCAAATCAAGGTTCGTTTGTTTTCTTCTGTGTACGCAATGTTTATAACTTTATAACAAAAATTATATATTCGATGAAATAAATTTGAGAGCAAAAAAATGTTACAATTTAAACTAAAACAACAGCTTTAGCAGATTATTATTATTCTTTTATTATGTCACAAATAAAAGTGCACTGAATATAAGCTTGGTGTTGGAAAGGAACTCGGAACAAGGAAGCAGGTTGTAATAACGTTCGGAAGCGGGGAAATAATGATAACAAACAAATGCAGTCGATGAAAGTTGTTAGAAAAAAAAGGAAGGAAAAAAAAGAGAGAGACACTTAAGTGCAGCGAAGGAAACGCGCGTGGTTGTGCCAGCTGATGTCGCGCTGACGTCACTGAAACAAAGCCATGCGCGTTGGATCGCGAGACTGGAAGGAACCGTGTGCGCAGCGAACTGTCAGAGAGAGCAGTCGAGCTTGGACGAGCAGCGGGCGAAGCCTTCGTTTCACGGAAAACGACGCGACAGCAGCGTATTCCGCGAAACCGCTTTGCAACTGTCTCCTCGACCTCGGGAGAACGCGATGCCGTTCATCTCGAAAGATTGGCGCAGTCCGGGCGAGGAATGGGTTAAGACTGTCGAGGGTTGGGAGAAAAAGAAGATCCTCGAATGCGCCAACAACAAAACCCTCTCGCTCCTGATCCGGTGAGTCGCATTGTCGTCCATTCGTGGACTTCGGTTTCATTCGTCTTTTTCTTTTTTTTTTTCTTTATTTGTTTGATTTTCTGTCGTTTCGTTTGAAATTCATGACAATCTTTGTTCTCCATCGCTGTTGGTTTGTTCGTCTTGCGCACCTTCTGTCTCTCTCTCTCTTTGTCGTTTCTCCAGTGTGCGAATGCGTGCAAGCGAACGGATACAGCTGTCATATCGATCCGCTTAGAATCTTTGTTTGTTTACATTTTTTCATTCCCATCAAAATTTCACCACGCTCCGTTTTTTCGCGCTGTGGAAAACCGCGCTCCTTTGTCCAGAAAATGTCTGAGGTTTTTCATGTCGGAACATGTCAGAACACGAACATACAAAAAAATTGCGATTACTTTTAATAGAGAATTATGCTAATCTTGACTGGCAAAAATTAAGTTTAAACCCCTTCAAACATTCTGCGTAGAAAAGTTGTCATCTACGCACTTGTAACGATCAGAATGACAGGTCACAATTGTTGTCAACAGCTGCACACCTGCCATCTTTTTCTAAACAGAAACAAATTGTTTGTTTTGTTTATAAAATTAAGATATCAATTTGAATTGAAAAAGTAAAAAAAAATAAAACTGACCCTGAGGCAAAATGTTTGTTGACATTTTCAAGGACAAGTTTGTTTATTAATGTCTGCGAGATTTTGTCGGTTTGGAAATCAAAGATTTTTCTCTTTTTCCTTCATGTTCTTTTTTCATCTAAGAAATTTTCACTAATTAAGATATGCGGATTTTTATCGGTTTGTTAGCATCTTGCAACGGGAATTGTTTCTTTGTCCATCGCACAAGCAGTCAGTATCAAAAGTCAGCGAAACAGCTGTGCGTTAGACCATTGGCGTATCGACCAATAATTTCCAAGTTGCTGATACACTTTCAATGTAAACAAACACTTGATCACTTCTGATTCTTGTTTGCTTTCGTTTTTTGTTTGTGTTCGTTTGTTATGATAAAATAAATAAAACACGTCTAAACTAATTTGTTTCCATTGTTTTATTTGTTTTTTTTGTAATCTGTTTACATTCGTTTGTCATCCTTCGGCAATAATCAGAACCCTGCCCACGAATAAAAAAAGATTAATTACTTTATCCACCCTTAAAATGTTTGCGCCATAAGCATGTTGCTTATAGGAAAATCTAACACTGATTAGAGCGACAGAATGAAATTTTTTGTTCAAGTGAAAGTTACCGTTTGTAATTAGGTAGTTGAGTGTATTACAAAGAATAAAGGATGTGTTTTGATGAACGGTTTTGCACAATATCGAAATTTCGCAACGATATTATTATTTACATCTATTTCAAAAGCATTGTAACATGATCATAAACAGACGAAGAAAAAACAATCACTTGAAAGAGAATAAACAATTGTTGTCAATTGATTGATGTAATATAACCAGATAAAACGCATCAAAAATAATTTATCAATTTTGATGCTGAGAAAAATTTTGGAATTTTGGCTGGCGCTTGATTTTTCAATTTACCATTTCACGCCTGAGTGCAAATCTCGTTTTGCTGCATTTGAACAGTCAATTTCAATCATCCGATGAAAGAACTCACTTTCTAATATTATTTATCAGCATTTTGTGTTTGATAACTTGTTAAAGAAAGTTTTTTGAATGACTTTTTTTATTCTTTGTTTTGCAATATTTTTACAAAATCATTAACTACCTTAAAGAAATCGAATGGTATAGAAACAGTGGCACAAATTAAAAAATAATAATATTGACTTTTTATATCAGATTAGACTAATAAATCCAACTTTGATTCGTTTACGGATTTCTAAATCTGCCCTTCTAAAGTTATAGTTATAAAACTTATCCCCCCCCCTTATAAATCAGTCGCGTTTGATGTAAATCACATGGGAGTCTACTATTAAATTAAACGACTATTAAACAAAAAGTTTTCATTCGTGATGTTCTAAATGTAAAGCGAATAATAAAAATAATATTTATTTTTACAATAACAAAAAACTTAATATATACACATAACTAAATTTTAAAAAATATTTTAACAAGTTTAAGTAATATGCCAAAATAACTAATCGCGACTACAATTGTCTAGACTTCCCAAAACACCCTTGGAGCGTCTGACGGACAGTTGATAGTCAACTGACTGCACTCTGTAGCGAAATGGTTACTAAAGTCGAGAAAATTGCTTCCACTTAATATAAAAATATCCGAATGCCTGAATAAGTTGCAGTTTGAAAGAACAACAGATCAAAAAATTAATCCTTTGAAAAGAAATAAAAATTATTTTCGTTTGTAGGATGAATTTCAGTTTGAAAAAATAAATTGATTTTTTTATAATTCTACATTTAAACGTTTACAAAAATTAAAAGCATTTGTGTTAAGAATAATTAATTAGTGAAAAAATAGTCACATCAGCGAATGAAAACTTGAAAGAAATTAAAAAAAATTAATTTCAAAATGTATATTATTATGTTTTATTATATATATCACCTGAACTTAAACACGAATGAAAAAGATAATAAGCTGATACTCAAATCAAGGAGTTCATAACCAAAAAATTATACATTTAAAAAAATGCAATGAAATGAATGGGTTTTACCAATTACACCGTACTCTGCATCTGTGTACTTTATAGTGTTGGAGAATAAACTGTACATGCGCATCCAGTGACATCACAGAGTATACTGCGCATGCGCATCCTGTGACGCCACTGAGTAGTGAGTATACTGCCCATGCGTACTGGATGGCATTGCAGGACGTACTGCGCATGCGCACCCAGTGACGCCACTGAGTATACTGCCCATGCGTACTGGATGGCATCGCAGGACGTACTGCGCATGCGCATCGCAAAGCCATCGCTCATTCATTTTTCTGTCAATAATAAACGAATTTGCACAATTGAACTAATGAATGAATGAAACTTTAAACTCTAGTAAAGAATACAGTTCCATACGAGGCACTTTCTAATTTGAACTATATATTCTTTATACCTTTTTTAACTGTTTTTGTTTGATTACTCGGAATCATTTGGGAATTCATAGGTGAAGTAAAAATGAAAAGCAATTTTGTGTATGAGAAGAATAAAAATTGAAGAGTATCGACGAAGGTCAGTTCTGCAAGGATGAAATCGTCGGACATGATTTTCTAGCTCAAGTTTCGATTCGAGATTCAAACGTAGCAGTCACAGTTTTCTATAACACCAGACGCTTAATATTTAACGAATTAACCCACTTGCACGTCAAACCTTAAAGAAAAGTATCGCAACGCAATTCAACCGCAATCTCTTTCTATTTCTCTCTTTTCAGTTTTCAAATTTTTTCTTTTTCCAAATTTTGGAAAAAATATTTCTGAACAAAAATGAAAAAGAAAACATTGCAAAATAATCACAGTTCCGATTGATACGTTTGGACACCTCTAATCAAGTTTCTATTGCGATAAAAAAAATTTCCCTGTAGAAATAAAGAAAAACGATGCAGTAATTAACGCCGTTATTACGACTTGTGTGGGCGATCCAATCATTAAATTGAGTTAGTCACGCAAAACTCAATACGACTGTTTTTATTTGCCTTACTTGTTTTTAATCAGGTTCGAATGTTTATTTTTATTTGGTTTGTTCATTGCTCTGCAAGATATTTGTTTTTATTCAAAATCGTGTCTTTTTTGACTTGAAGCAGGGACCATTAGCGGCAGCGGCAGCTCAATTAATTTGTGACACGCGACTGAAATTTTACTCTCTCAAGGGCAATCGTTTTAATAATAATCAATTCATGCCTCACATTATTGCACGCAGTGCAGAAACTTCGTTTTCAACGTACATTGATGTGCGTCAAGGTGTTGATCGTCCTTCTTCTTTCCGATTCTCCTCTCTTTTTATTTTTGTTTTTTCTTCTATTTTGTTCCTAAACATTAAAAAAGATCATTCTTACAGTTGAAATTTCACGGATTTGTGTTACATACATCTAAAAACATAAAAATTTGCAATTTTTTCCAGTCATTAAATTCACATATTGTTAGTTTTTGTGAAAAATGAATTGTTATGGTTCTTTTAGCTAACTGCCGGTAGAAATGTACACAAAATAACCCGACTGTAAATGAAAAGGAATCGGTCCAGAAATCGTTGGGTTTGAAGCAGCGACAAAAAGTAGGACGTAACCCAGCAAATGTGTCTCGCATGAATGCTAAACTATCTTCCAATAAAATTTCATCTTGATTTCAATACAATGAAACGATTTCTTATTCAGAACGAAAGAATTAAACAAAATTTGAATAAAACTTCAAACGTTCCAATAGAGTTTCCAAAGACTGCATTTTGTATTTCAATAACTTATTGGCTGCACATAGAACGAATTCGAAAAATGAAAATAAACTCTTTTTATCACAGAAAAGAAACCTATAAAACAATTTTGTTTTTAATAATAATTCCAATGTTGAATAAGGTTTTGAATGTTGTTTTAAATGTTTGAAAACTAAAAAATAGACTGCAATTGTTTACATAATTCAAACACTCAACACCTTCGCGGTTTAGCAATTAAAAATCAGCAGTTATGTATCGCGATATCGCGATTATGTAAACGTAATTCAATATTGAAACTGCTCGACCAAAATTAATTCTTGTTTAGTAACAACAATCAGCAACAAAGGTAACAAACTATCTATAACACCACAAAAAACAAACTATAACACTATAAAACGAAACCATAATCTCCAAAAGTGAAATTAAATTCAATACAAAAACTATCATTTTTAATTTTTTATTCGCACAACACTACACGTACAAATTTATGAACCAATAAATGTTTAAATACATTACTTAAAGATGAATAAATATAGACTTGACGTAATTTATCACAGTAATTTCGTATCATTATTTGAAACAGCAGAGAAAGAAACAGAACAAAAAAAGGAGCGCGCAAAACGGTTGGTGGGAACATAATAAGGGACATCGATGCAATAATGGACAATGGGGTGTCCCTTTTTGTTTATGCGTAGTCTATCAGGCAAAGACCCTTTTCTCGCTCCAATTCGCGCGCCGCCCACGTCTAGACGTTTTTCTTATAATCGCCGCTGACTCACAATCTCAAACCAATCATACGCATTTGAATTTTAAACTCGCGCCTGATTTTTCGTCCCGACCACTTCCAACAGGTTCGGGTCAAGGTTATACGAATTCAGGAAAATATTTATTAATTTGCCACTTTCACTATTTAATTTTAAACTGTTCAAATTACAAATCATTAATTTCAAATTATTAATTCGTTCAAGTTTTTTTTTCTTTCGCAATTGCTTGTGTTCGAGTTTTTTGTACCTTCAACTTTGTAGTCAATATTTTCTACAACCAAAAATGTTATTCAAAATAGTACTGTTTTGTATTTGAAAAACTAACAACTAAAAGTATTATAATATAATAAAGGTACAAAAATTTTTAAAAATCTACATGATCGCATAAAAACTTAATTTTTGCAATGTGTCAAGACTGTTCAATACTGTTCAACTAAACAAGAACCTAAAACTTGAGAATTCAATAAGAAATTATTATTTGCAGTGGAGAAAATGGGGAGAAAAAAGAGAAGGACAAGGAGAAGAAGAAAGGTAAGAAAGTTAATGAGGGTATAGTTGACGAAGTTGAGGATGCAGATTAGATGATAAATAAATGATTGTGGGCATTTCAGAAAACGCCGTCCAGCCACACTGTCACATCACGCTGAAGTGCACCCGTGAGGTGAGTGACTCGAGCAGTATTTTTAGACTCATGTCTTTGGCCGTCAGCCGAAAGAATATGAAACATAAGGTCAAAACGAGCTATACCTTAATCGGCAACATTTTTCAAACTTCTTGATCCTGATCCGATTTTTTCACCCATCAAAGGGGAACGAATTTTTAATTTACAAAACCAGTTCAAAATTGCCGCAACGAAAATGAAGATCATTTGCACGTTTTTAGTTTGTAGAAGATGTTTGCAGAGTGATGAATAATTAATTTTGCTTTGTTTTGTGACAGATTGCAGGTTTCAATGGTTTGAGCGACGCGTTGAAGAGGTTGGACTTTTTATCAGCCGTCCACGACTGTCGTCGTTTTAATTACATCGTGCGGCTGCTGGATCTGCTAGTCAGCCATAGAATGGGTGGACTTAGTGGATGCGCTCAACGTGTTCTTTTCAATATGTTGGAGGAGGTCGCCTTAGAAGGTATCCAAATCGATTATTTTTTTCAGTAATCTCGTTTAAAAAAATTGTTGTAGCTTTGTTTCTTTTTATAAGAAAAACTATTTTTCTAATCATACCTTTTCGCAATTAAATACAAAGAAAATTGGATCAGTGACATAAGAAAGGATTAATTACGGTTCTTAATTTAAATTTTTGTGGACAGAGGTTTGAACTTTCCAACGAATGAAGAAAATGTTAATTTTTTTATTTTCAAGATTTGATTTTATTTGGGATGCATTTCTGTTGCAGTTTCTTTGTCTCAGCAACAAACAGGGAGATTGCGTCGATTAATCGAAAGAGTGCGCGCATTCAGTGCTGGTTGTTGCTGGGGCGGCCGACCTTTGGGTTCCGTCATTTTGTGGGAAAAACACAAAGCAGCCTTAGAGAGAATTTTACAAATTGCGTCTTCCATAACTATAACTCAGGTAAATTTTAAACGAATGAATGTTATAAAGAAGGACCAATTAGTGTGTTTTAAAATATTGATGACAAATAATGATGTTTTACTTTTAAGTTAAATGGAACAGCACATTAATGAATTTTTATTAAATCACAAGATTTGAACTCGGTGACTTATTTGTGATATTTGATAAACTTGATTTTGATTTTGAAAACTTTGTTTTTTTTTTATTTTTGTACCAAATTTAGTACAAATTTATGTATCCCAATCCCAAAGCTGAAAACGGCTGGAAATTGAAAGAACTTGAAATAAAATTATTAGGGCTTACAATATTCAAAAAATATTGAGCATGGAATAATTTTGATGATTTTTCAGCCCGACGAAAAACAGCAGCCGCAATGGTCCGACTTGCCAGCCGAGTGTCGTCGCGAGGTGCTCCTACGGCTTAGTGATCCTCGCGACATCGAGGCGTCATCGGAAGCCTGCGAGCACCTCGCGATTTTGGCACAGGAACAGAGAATCTGGCGGGAATTAGCTCAGTACCATTTCACGCCGCAACAAATCGCTACCACCCGGCATAATAATCCCGAGAAAGACTGGAAAACTATATTTACTATTGCTCGAAGGTGATTATCACATATCCTCTATCTTATCTCTACTTCTGATATCGAAAATTTTATTTAAAAAACGTGAGATTAAAGTTTTGTTTAAAAAATAACAGTTTTATAACGTTTATAAACTAAAACTAATTTTGGCAAAAATTAAAATTTACATTTTAAATTCCCCTTGGTATTTCTAGTGTTGAAAGTACTTTTTTCGTTTAGATGTTTTGGTCTCCGAGAAGAGTATGCAGAAATGATTCAACTATGTCGAAACTGCCGTTGCCTGTTTTGGCGATCCCTAGGCCATCCATGCATCGCTGACCAAGACCCAGCCTTCCAGGAGAAGCTGGCCGACGTAGACCGCGCGACCCTCCACGTGCCGATACCTCCGCAAACGTTTCTTAAATTTTTTTCCCTTTAAATTTGTTCGCTTTGCACATCAAATGTTGCTTGCGACAAACAACCAACCAGCGGCACGCGCGTGCAAATCAAACAACCTCGGTTTGGAGAACGCTGATGGCAAAAATAATCAATTTATTCCTCAGACGACTCTGTTGAAAACTGAAAGTAGCCCAGGAGACAATTATAACTAGTTGTTGTGCTGAAAAAATGGCAGAATTCAGATCTACTCTTTTTTGCAAGAGTCGAATCGAAGCTCGAGACTTCTTCTTATTTTGTAATAAACTTGTTGATTAATTTTAACAGTCCAATTGGTTTTGAAAACGTTGGAAGGGTGCAAATTTTTGTATCGGTTGATTGTTATCGATGGTGATTTATAACTTTTGTTATCCAAGTTCGGAGTTCTGAGTGTCGACAGACTAGTTTATTCTGCAACCAAAAATTATTGAATTCGATTGATTTTATTGGTTGTCGCCACTTGTTAGAATCTAGTTAAAAAATATGTATTGTGATTTAATCGAATCAAAATTATGGTTGTGAAAGAAACAAGAGTTGTTTTTGTTATAGAAACGTACGTGGCATTTATTTTACACTAAAATCGTTAGAAATATTCGACAATTTTCTTTTTTAAGTTTTGTATTCGATTCTCGGTGCTTTATTTAATCGAACATTTTTTCTTTACATTATTCTAATATATTAGAGACATTTATCATAAGGTTTAGATGTATTCTATCCTACGTATAGCGAATTATTGAAAAAAGTTTTCGAACTATCAGACTTTGATTTGACCTTTAAAATTGTTCGCAAAAGCAAAATCAAAATTTTTCATTCATTCCTCAAGACCAAACTTTCGTCTTTCGATATTCTGTCCAAATGTTCGATAATTATTTACACAAATTTTTTGTCAAATAAATTCTGATAGTCTTGAATATTTAAAACATTGTAATAACGACATTGGAAAGGAACTAATCAATGTTTGGACAATTTGATTTTTCAAGTAGAAATTTCAGGGCGATAAAGTTAGTGTGAAAATATATGAATAGTCGTCGGGAAATTTTGAAGCGGTTTTTGTTTCAATGATTTTTATTACAAAGAAAGACACATTTTTTACGTTCCATCAACTTTGCTCGACGATTTTATTATAAATAAAATTAGACTCTGTGATGAAGATATACGCTACATATATAATGTCCGAACTTAATATATAAATTAAATAAACGTAAAAGAAAACATTCTGAGAAAGCACAATGAAAATTATTATAAATAAATTATATAATGTAATGCAAAAGATAAAATATTGCAAAGAAAACAAAATATACCTATTTCATCAATTGTCAAGTACAAAAAAATTAATAAAATAAAAAAAAAACAAGAAGAAAATTTTAACTGAACAGATAAATAAATTATACTGAAATATGAAAAGAAATTTGCATGTTCATATCAGATTACGAACAGGTTAACATCAAATTTTTGATTATGTGAAAAACAAAGATATATAAAAAAATTATATAAATGATATTTTACAAGAAAAAAAATTAACAAAAATATTTTATTATGCTATCAATGATGAAATTTTCTGTAAAGAAAAAAACAAATCCGATCTCCCTTTTTTGCATACTATTTCGTTAAACTTAAGACTTATTAATTTTAATGATAAAAAGTGTTGTTTTTTATCCGCCTTTGAATTCCAACAAGATAAACTGTTAAAAAAATTGTAACTTGCAAAATTGGATTTTCGTTGATTGGAATTTAATTGCGATGGAAAAAATCAGATGAAAAGAGATGCAATTCCTGAAAAAATTGTTTAAGCTTTTGAGGAAGACCAAAATGCTTTGTACACAATCACATTTCGAATTAATTGCTTAGCTTATACAAATTGTAATTTTAAGGCATTGCAATGTCCGAATTTTAAGGCGTACTAAGAAGCGTCCAGACTCTCCACGAGATGTAAAGTGTGCTAAACAACAAAAAATAATGAAGGTGTCGACTCTCTTTACATTTTTCGCGAGTGAGATCCTATTTACACTTGTAAATATTATTATAAACAATGATTTTACAGTAAACTTGTTTAACAAATAAAGAAAAAAAAATACAAAACTGAACAACATCGAAAAGTGTTTGGGAAAACAAAAAACTGTGAAAATAACAATTTACTGCCAAAGTGGTATTACGACGTGACTTGAAAATCGCGAAATCGAGTTGCGGTCAGTAATAAAAGAAAGAATAGAACAATATGAAGAAAATAAAGAAGAAAAATCTTGCTCGTTGCGTTTACGTTTTTATATGCGCTTTTTACATTACTTCTCAGCGTATAATTTTCAATTGTTTGTATTGCATGAACTTAGAATATACTAACCTAGTCATATTAGTAGGGTGACAATTCCGTGGAATTGCGAAAACTGTTAAAAAAGACACATTTTTATTCATATATTGTATTCGTTTTTGTTATCTAATTGTGAAAATTTTATAAACGATGCTACGTTTTATAATTTTGTCGTGAAAAAAACTTGTGAATAAAATATGCATCGTGTGTAAATGAAGTTTCTATTCGCAATTCGACAGGAACGTTCTTTCTATGACAGGAACTATCACCTGACGTAAGGGAAATCGTGGCAGCTGCTGCGCGAAATTCTGTTTTAAATGATAAGTCCCAAGATATATGCATAAATATACGAAGTCTCATCGTGAGAGGCCCATCGAAATCAGTGTAATATTTTACCTACTCATTGTTAGGCCATTGAAAACTAGAGCGGTGTTGTGCAAAATGCTTGGAAATAAAATCTATTTAAATACATGGTCATTTTTTCCACCTTTAGTTATTTTTAATTTGTTTTTAATTTTAATTTGAATGATTAAATCACGATTAAAATCAAATGGATTTTTTCAAAATTTAATGACTTCTTTCGTTATTTATCAATATTTCTATCTCTATCCATCTCATTCATTAATTATGATTTGCTAAATTTAAATCTTCATTTTTTAAATCGCATTTTGTCCTTAATTTTCAACATACAGAAATTCCACAGTAGTCTCTGAGACGAACATTAGCTTGGGACATTTTCAAACAAAGATCAGAAACTTGGTGCAATTTTTTCGCGCCTTGAAGGTCCTCGGCTGATGGAATCTCCCCAATCTTTAATTTTGTGATATGAGTTTGTTGTTTCATCTCGTTGATGAACATTTTCCACGTCTGTAAAACATAAAAATCAATTTTAATACTCATAAGAACAAATAAAAGAAAAAAATCACTGAACAAAATTGTAAACCTTTAGCCAAACTCTTAGCAAGATTTTTTTCAACGCTGGAGTGTGTTTGAACTCCAACATTGTGTAAATCATATCAATAGAATCGCTGCTACAGTGGACGTCTTCGTGAAAAACTTCGTTGACGAGTTGCTCAATTTGTTGCTCCAAAATATGAGTCTCGTGTTTGAATCGTTGTATTTGTCGATACCACTGAACACTCGTCACATCCAAGGAACATGCGAATGATTGACTTATCCTCTGCAGAGATTCGCAAAATGAACGGTTTATCTCCAAAAAACGTAATTCGTTGCATTTTGATTTTGGACCACTTGACAAAGGACAGACGTCTGACACTCTGAAAAAAAAAATTAGTTAGACAATTGTTTTTTTTTGTTTACTTTTGAATTATTTTTTACTTTGCAAAAACAGCCATGGAATCACAAATTTCTATTAGGTTTCGACATCTCTCCTCAAATATTGTAACATATTTGAAAATGTCGGATTTAATCGTCGCCCAGGAATGTTCTTTTTCTGCCATCTAAAACGTCGAAAATAAATAAATTACTTAGAGCTGAACTAAAATTTTGCATTCGAAAATTTAATGAAAAAAATCTTCTACTTGATTATACAACTGTTTGTATTTCTGACAGGAAACTATACAAGTTTCTAACATTGCTTTAGCTTCTGATGTACTCTTTTCTAAAACCACGTTCGAATCTATGTAATTTTGACAAACTTTGATTACTTGTAGACTCAATTGTCGGCACAGCTTTTCTACGCCATTTCTAAAACAAATTTCAAATAACAAAATTAAGAAAAAAGCGATTAAAAAATTGTCGCAAAACTGACTGATTTTTAAATTGTTCAAGTAAACATTCTTTACGTAGAATTATAATAAGTCGAATTCTCAGATATGTCTTTGATGAAGGTCAAAATTTTTAATGTATGTTTTTCAATGTCCGATGGTTGTTGCAAGATTTGACACCTCGTCAGCAAACTGTTAACGTATCCTAAATTCAATTTTGCACTATTCAACGCTTCTGTGATTTCAATTTTTAAATGATAAATTTTTTTTGCACTCGGTGAGTTTTCTTCCTTCAATTTTTCCAAGATTACTGTCACATTTTCATTTGATAATTGTTGTAGAAGTTGATTTAAGTTGGCATCTTAAAGGGGAAAAGAATAGAAACCAATTATGAAATATTAAAAAAAGTTGACAATTTTCAAATTAATCTTCAAAAATATGTTACATCTATGAGCCCAAAATTGGACTTCATCAGCGACTGTATTTTCATATTTATCCTGAATGTAAAAAGAATCACTAAGAGATGTTTGTAACTGAAGAATCCAAGTCCTCGAAATTCTTCCTAATCTTCCCATTTTTTGAGTAAATGCGTCTAAATCTTCGTCTTTTAAATTTGCATTGTTCAAATTGATTTCTTCACTTTTTGTTGGGATATATAAAATTGTCAATCTCATCGGATTATACACTATATTCGTTAGACATAATATGAGTTTGTGCAAATTTTCAAAGATGTCATGTTTTGAAGCTTAAATTACTTAACATTAAGGAAAATCTAAAAAATATTCATTGAACTTATAAAGTTAAAGTAGAAAAATAAGAACATGAAAATTTATTTGTTTATTTATAAGGATACTTTCCGGCCACTCTGTGCTGTCAAACGCAATCGGTGCGAACAAATTTTCAACCCAACTTAAAATTGTTTTCTCAATTTTTTTGTTTATCACCCCGAAAACCACTGTTGCAAAAAAGTTTTCTGGATTATAAATTTGCCAGGGAGCACGTAGGAAATACGTCAATCCACTATCACTTTCTGTTGGCATCCCTAAATGAGCTTTCAAAACTTCATCCTCAAAAAATATTGTTAAAACTGGGTTCGCAGGCTCGCAGAAATATGTTTTGATTGTGTTTTCACATTTTTCATTCCAGTGCGTTTCTTTGAGGTAAGGCAGAGTTGTTATCGTTTTTACGTGACGGACCTGGAATAAAAGTTGACAAAAAAAAAATGTTGTAAATAAAAAAAATGTTTTATCAAAATTTCTTTAATACCAGTGTGTCTAGTTCTTCAACTGTGAAAGAAGGTTTTTCAGGCTCCAAAATCGCTTCATCTTCAGGTTCTGGCGTTTCTGTAAAATTGAAAAAAAAAACTGTATAACGATAATATCCAATATAATTTGTTATAAAAATTTTAACTTTTCTATTAAAAACGTTGTAAGTGATACTTTGTAAGTAAAATAATAATAATGAAATAATAAAATTAAATTTTAATTAATGAAAAAAAAACGTTCTCCAGTAACCTTGTTTTCCGAATTCCTCTTCATCCGTGTCGAGGTCCAAATATTCTCGATGACTTTCAGACACCGATTTATCCAATTTGAGCTTAGACATATTTTTGAAAGATTATTCTTACCGTTTTACAAGTTCTAAATGTTTCTATAGATTTGTTCCTATGACAACACACAAGATTTATCAATGCTCAAGTACAGTGCGAAACGAGATTCAAAATTGTTTCAAATACGCGGGCTTGAATTTCGTTCATTGAAGTTTGCTCCAATTTGGTGAACAAGTGCAAACAAATCGCGTATAACAATCTCTATATTGGTTAAATTTGTATTCATATTTACCTGAAATTTTATAATTATATTTTGTTATTTCGTTCTGTAAGTACTTAACGACATGAATACAAGTTTTTATTGTTGAAAATTACAAAGTATTTCAACAGTAATTCAATAATTTTTTGTTTATGTTTTGAATCAAATATGATGAAATTTCAATGTTTTCATGTGCTTTTGAGGTTATAATTTATTATTAAGGACGTAATTTAATTTTTAAATTTGCGATCGAATTGATGAGAAAAAATTATAATATAAAAGAAATTCAAAAAATCGAAAAGTAACACTTTCTTTCTTTTACAAAAATACTTGAATAATTGAAAATACATTCTGAAAAAACTGAACTTGATAATAATAAATTAATAACTGAAAACGACAATTTTGATAGTGAAAATAAAGAATTTAGCAATTTTATTGTGGTTTTTTGCAAAAAACAACATAACCATTTTTGAATTCTAGTAACAATCTAGTAACTTGAGTTTAAAAATGGCTGACTTTGATTGCACTTCAGGTTGAACGGCTGCAGTTTCATATTTTAGCCATGGCATATCTTATCAGAGTGCCGAGAAGAGGGCCGATTTGCGCATTTTTTCAGATACGTTCCCTGGCAAATTGTTCAACAATGAAGGTAATTGCATGAGAACCTAACCCTTTCGCGCCAATTTTTATCCTTCATTCAATCCAAACGACCAAATTTCCGCCCAATTTCATTATCTAAACAATATTGCAATCTGAATTTTCGATCTTTGATTTTGTTCGCAAGCGAAACTAGAGCACGCGTTATAATCGTACCATAATTTATTCGCCCCACAAATCGCCTCAGCTGCACTTTCAAAACCGCCCGATCACTCATTTTCCCGCACCTTTTAAATTTTATCACCATTTCAAAAACAAAACTCACCTGTCAGTCTTGACCCAACATCTTTTATTTTCCATTCTTATGTTTTTCCGTTATCAAAATGTTATGTTTTTTGTTTTAATTCCAGAAAGGATTAGTTTTGGGAGTTTATGAATCCGACGATTCAGGTACTCTCGACCTGACTCCAGCTGCTCAGAAATACAATGAACTTACGAAGGGCAAATTAGCCCAGCATATTCAGAAGTGAGTATTTTTCTTTCCAAATTATTTTTACAACAAATTTCAATATTTTCTCTGATTCTTCATTTTGTAAATTAACAAAATACGTACATTTTTGCTGACTTTTCGTTTGTTTACTCAAATTACCATTTCACGATCAATAAATGTTATCAACAATCATAAACAGGTCAACTTGAGTTCCATTCCGCATACCTTACTTTTGTTCATTCATGAATTTCAAAAAACGGAGCAACATTTGAAGTGTTGAATAGAAGAACAGTGTAAATTTTTATATCTTATCTTTTATGTGAAGCAAAGAAAAAGTAACGAATGGAGCGTGTGAAAAGAACTTTGCTATCACTTAATTCCTGCTTATAATAGCTTTGTTTTGTCTGTTGTAATTGAAACGCAGTCACGTGTCATGTGGAGACAATTCGAAGATAACACTTACATCAATAGCAAGTTTTGAGCTCCTGCGGAGGTTAAAAGAAAAGCAATTAAAAAAATACTAATTTAAAAAATCAAGAAAACGAACAAATTAGAACATTTTAATTACAAACAAACTTTCTTATTAAAGTAAAGAAAGATGAAGGGGGAAGAAGAAAATGAGTAAATAATTTCAGTTTATTAAAAACAATTAAACAATTTTAGTCTTTAGAAAGTATCATTCGAAAGAAACTACCAACTTGACAATATCGAATGACAAAAATCATTGTTCCAATAACTCGATACCTGATCCTGAAACAATTGTTATAATGCTGCCTGAGCTTAGTTGAGCATTTGGACAATTGCCATGTCACGCGCACAAGTTATCTCTTTAGTTTGACATTCCCATCTGTGAAAAGCACCTTAGAGCTCACCGGCATTATTTTGATTGTTTCAGGAGAGTCTAGGCCCGGCGCGTGACTCGTTCGGTAGTGCCAATAATGTGAACAATGTATCTTCGCTGATCGAATCAAACACCCAACCAACCAACCAAACCACCAAACGTACACAAAATAACGTACGCTAACAAAAAAACGAACACCATGGAGGAACCCAAACGGCTCTCAGCAAACGTGCTCCACGGCCTATCGGGCACGCTGGAGGACAAGAACAACGACTACCTCTGTCCGATCTGCATGGAGCTCATAACAGAAGCGCACATAACTCGATGTGGCCATACGTTCTGTTACCAGTGCATCGTCAAGGCCATTGAAACCAGCAGTCGCTGCGCCTCATGCAGTTCGAACCTCGGTCCCCAGGACATCATTCCAAACTGCCTTCTAAACGAACTCGTTTCCAAACACAAAAGCAGAATAAAAGGCCTCTCCGAATTCGGAAGCAGACTAGCCGATGGCAAAAACAAAGGCGCTTTGGAGCCACCCTGCGACGGACTGCGCGACTTCGTCGCTGCCGAGAGCGCCAACCTGAGTCTGCCAGACGTGAATGTGATGCTGGAAGTTTTGACTCAGCGCAAACATTTGTTGGAAGCCGAGTCTTGTGCTGCACAAAACAAACTGTTGCACGAGTTTTTGAAACAGTTGCTGCAGCAGAAGGAGGAACAACGGAGCCAGCTGTTCCGCGAGATGGCGCTGATTCGCAAGGACATGGACGAGGTGGAGGGTATCCTTAAGGAGGTTCAGCGCAACTGTCCCAAGGTGGAGGACATAAGCAAACCGGGCGACAACGACAACGAACAGGTGTCTGCGATTCGGAAGGAGATGATCGACCTAATTGATATTATTGATTCGAATATGGTGAAGACCAACGACGTTCCCGGGACTCCGTCGAAGCAGGCCCCGGTTGGCAACGGGTCCGCTTTGGCAATCAGACGGAAACGCATGCACGCGCACTTTGACGACTTTGTTCACTGTTACTTTGAAACGAGTGCGAAAGAATTGATGTTCGGTCAGCAGCAGAAGACCCAGACCGAAACCGGTCACGGGACCAGTTCCGGCCTGGACATCTTCCGCGAGAACCTCGTCAAGTTCTCTCGTTACAACTCGTTGCGACCTTTGGCCACGCTCAATTACTCCTCCGACATCTTTAACAACTCGACGATAGTGTCAAGCATCGAGTTTGATAAAGATAACGAGTTCTTTGCGATTGCTGGAGTTACTAAACGGATCAAGGTGTTTGACTATGGCACAGTTGTTAGGGACATTGTTGATATTCACTATCCTTGTGTGGAGATGGTTTCGAGCTCGAAGATCTCTTGTGTTTCTTGGAATTCTTATCATAAGAGCATGTTGGCGAGCTCGGATTACGAGGGCACGGTCACTGTTTGGGACGCCACTACTGGTCAGAGAGCGAAGGCCTTTCATGAGCACGAAAAACGCTGCTGGTCGGTGGATTTCAATGACGTTGATGCGCGACTCATTGCCTCAGGATCGGACGATGCGAGAGTCAAATTGTGGTCGTTGAACATCGACCATTCGGTGGCATCTTTGGAAGCAAAGGCGAATGTTTGTTGTGTGAAATTCAATCCTAGAAGTAGCTGCCATTTGGCGTTTGGATCGGCGGATCATTGTGTACATTACTACGATCTGCGAAATATGAAGGAGGCACTTTGCGTCTTCAAGGGCCATCGAAAGGCGGTATCTTATGTCAAGTTTATCAACAAGGAGGAGATCGTCTCGGCCAGTACTGACTCGCAGTTGAAAATGTGGAACATTAATAATCCGAATTGTTTGAGGTCGTTTGTTGGACATGTGAATGAGAAGAATTTTGTTGGCTTGGCGACGGATGGCGACTATGTTGCTTGCGGCTCGGAGAACAATGCGCTTTATGTTTATTACAAGGGACTTACTAAACAACTGTTTTCGTATAAGTTCGACGCGGTCAGAAGTGTCCTGGAGATGCAGGAGAGGAGGGAAGAGGACTTGAACGAGTTCGTTTCCGCGGTCTGCTGGAGACAGATGTCTAATGTTGTTGTCGCTGCTAATTCCCAGGGTATCATCAAGATTTTAGAACTTGTATAAATCATTGTTTCTAGTTGTAATATTTTTTAATGTTTTTCAATTTGATTGTTCGATTATTCAACGAGGACTTATGTTCAAATCTCAGATACCAAACTAACAAAATATGATACCAAACTTTGATTGAAGTTTGATTTGTTGTTTGTATGCTTAAACAATTTGGTTTCTGGTTTCTGGTTTGAATGGTATTATAATTTTAAACTAACGCAATCAAAAAAATTGGGACTGGCAAAGCGAAGATAAAATTAAAAAAGTAGATGTAAAATAAACGATTTGGAACGACGATTTTGTGACAAAAAATGATGGTTGTGTAAAAACGTAGGGCCGAATATAGTCAAGAACTAAAAACAAGAAGCGACATTTTGTATTCGGTCTTCTTACAAATAAGTAAAGTAACTTACGAAATAATTCTACGAACAATCGTCGCAGATTTGTTGGGGTAATTATAACAATTCTATTTTCAGAGATTTTCAACGAATCGTTTGTAATTGAAATAGCAGTTTTTATTGTAATTTAAATAATATTTTGTGATGTAAGACAATTTTGTGAAATGTTTTCTTTGATACATTTCTCTTCTGTGCTCTGGCGTGAAACCGATCAATGACTTTGCAAAATTGTAACGAGTGTAAAAGTCAACTTGAGACTGATGATTTTAAGATAAATAGAAACTTGAAAATAATTTGCTATGTTGAATTTTGGTTTTTGATTCAAAGTTGATACCTCGACTATGGTGTGATATAAAAGACCCGCTTGAGTCAGAATGGTCAAATTCCTTAAGTGTACAGTATGTAATGTAATGGCGATAAAGCAACAAAAAACCTACTACAATTTAAACGAAAAAAAGAGAAAACAATTGATAACTATAAGGTTCAGTGATTGTAAGATCCGGACAAAGCGACCTGCTTTCTTGTTCCATGGTAATTGAATGCCAAAGAACATGTGACATGTAAATCTAAACAAAAACACGCAGGTCACTTTCCGTCCTTGTCCAATAATTTTAAACGATTCGAATTGTGCCAATCTTCCTGTAAATAAAGAACCACGAGAATCAAAAAATCTGTCTACAAAACACACAAATTTCTGCGCTTTTTTGTAAAAATGTCAAATTGTCTTGATTCAAGTTTAATTGAAATTCAGACTACGTTCAAATTGTGTCCCATTTACTAAATTCAAACTGTTGAATTTCAGACACAAAACGTTTGTAGATAGATGTGACGACAAAAAAATACAATTTAGGCCACGCTGCTAAAGCAAAAGTTGATGTTTCAATTAAATAATGAATTTCACAAAAAATAGTCTATTTTTAGATGGTATTTTAAAAGCGCAAACTATTATGTATTTGATGTGCAAAGACAGCCTAAACTTGGTGAATAAATACAAAGAATCGATGTGTATTGGATTGTTTCTCGCTTTTTTATCCCTCCAAATTGTATTATAACTTTATTCTCATTCTCAGAAGATTTGAAATAGAAAGAAATAAGAGGTAAAAATTTTGGAATTACATCTTTCAGAGCTGGTCCAAAATTGAAAAAAGCAGAAACAAGGTTGTTCTGGAACTTGGACGAATCTGAGTACACAGGAGTCGCTGTTGTTGGTTTGGGAAAACGTGGAGCTCAGTTCAATGAGCTCGAGGAACTTCACGAAGGCAAGGAAAATGTCCGAGGAGCTGCTGCTGGTACGATAGTCAATATTTTAACCTTTTTTTCTGCGAGTAAGAAGAAAACATCAAATTAAAAATTTAAACTCTTGACTTGATTTCACAGCCGGATGTCGTATTTTGGATTCAAACGATATAAAAGATATCGTGGTAGAAAATTTCGGTGACCCTGAAGCCGCTGCAGAAGGTGTAGGCTTGTCCACATGGTTATTCCAGGAGTTCAAAAGCAAGGAGAAAAAAAAAGAGTTGCCTAGAGTGTCTAGATTGGAATCATGTGGAGAGTAAGTACAATAGAAAAATAAAAATACAAATTTGAGAATTTTTTAACCAAAAAAAAAAAAAATATTTTTTGTAGGAAAGAGTGGCAGATAGGCAAAATCAAATCCGATGCCCAGAACTGGGCACGAAAACTGGCGGATACGCCAGCGAATCGTATGACACCGACGATATTCGCTGAGGAAGTTTATTCGGTACTAACCCCTCTTGGTGTGGAAGTCGAGATCCACGACAGAGCATGGGCTGAGAAGAAAGGAATGGGCTCTTTTCTGAGCGTTGCTAATGGTAGCAACGAGCCACCCAAGTTTCTTGAAATCACTTACAAGGGAGCCGATAGTAGTCAACCTCCAATCGTTTTTGTAGGAAAAGGCGTTACTTTTGATTCCGGTGGTATCAGTCTTAAGGTGCATTAGTATTTCTGTTATTAGTATTTCTTATTATTCTTGCAAAACAGATAAAAATCAAATTGAAAAAGTAACTTTTTAGCCAGCAGCACAGATGGATTTAATGAGATCAGACATGGGTGGAGCAGCGTGCGTGGTTTCTGCGATCAAAGCAGCAGCTGAACTCAATCTGAAGATCAACTTGGTGGGTCTGACTCCACTGACTGAAAATCTACCCTCTGGTTCGGCGACTAAACCTGGCGACGTAGTCTATGCCATGAACGGCAAGTCAATTATCGTTGATAATACTGACGCTGAAGGACGACTGATCCTTGCAGACGCGTTATGCTACTCGCAAGAATTCTCACCAAAGTAATTTTTCACTTTTTGACAATTCATTAAGTTTTTGATTTTTCAAGCTTGAAATTTATTACTAAACCATAATTATTAAATTTCTTTTTAAGGTTCGTTTTGAACATTGCCACGCTCACTGGTGCCATCAAAATCGCTCTCGGTGGAGCTGCGACTGGAGTTTTCACAAACAACAAGGAACTGTTTGAAGTTTTACAAAAGGCAGGATCTCTCACAGGCGATCGTATGTGGAGATTTCCGCTCTGGCAATTGTTCACAGACAGGATCAAAAGTAATGATATATGAATAATTATTACGGGGACGTTCCAATTAATTACAAAAATTTATAGGGGAAATATTAATTTTGTAAAAAAAATTTCAGAATCATTCAAGTATGCTGATTTGAACAACGTTGGAAAAGGCAAGGGCGGTGGTCCTTGTATTGCTGCAGCTTTCCTTCGTGAGTTTGTCGGAGAAAACACTCCGTGGCTTCACCTGGACATCGCAGGAGTGATGGGAATTATGGGACCTGACGAGGAGTTGAAATATCTGTCAACTGGAATGACTGGAATTCCAACTCGCACTTTGATACAGTTTTTGCAAAATTTACAATAAGTATAAGAGATGTTAATTTCAGTTTTGTTCAGTGTTATTGAATATGAAGAATTAACTCGACGCTATTGCCATTTTGATATCAAACAAAGTACGAACTATGAAGATGTTTTTGAGTTGCTTTTGTAGGCAACGTTTTGCAACCAACTTTTGTCATTTTGATAATTTCAGTTGTCAAATTATGAATTGTTTGACTCTTTGTCTTAGATTGTAAGAATCCATATCCGCATTTGTTTATTGCTTTTTGAAATTTTTGTTAAAAAATTTTCTATATCGATTAATATGAATAATCTATATCAATACAACAATTTTGATACCTTTCTACTTTTAGATGCTGATGCTCACAAAATAAACTTATTATACAGAGTTATAGGTCTAACCATGTATCGATATGTAATATACAAATTTTGAACAACAGAATAAAGTGCTTTTGAAAAGGAATTGGTATAAATTAGTTGTAGTAAAAGTAAAAAGACCCTTTGCGTACAAGTGTTTTCATTAACAATGAATTAAAAAATCGTTTACATCAGTACAATTTTGATTCTTAGTCTAGTTATAACTTAGATTACAAGCATATTTACAAGCCAAGATTAATTATTTGCAGACAGGTTGAATTATATACAACAATCTTGCAGTTACGTACAAGAATTACAAAAGACAATTTGTAAGGTTGTTTTCTTTCATCTCCGAACTGTGCTACAACTTTTCATCATTGTTATAAACGGTAAATTAATTTTCAAATTCATAACAAAATGTTTTGAATTAAAAATTTGTCGTACAAAATAACAAAATCAAAAACAAAAATTGAGTAACAAAATTTGCACAAAATAAGTCAGCAGTTGTGAAAAAGTCAACGGTTTATGAAATGTTGAGTCAAAAAAAAACATAACAATTTCCTTTGATTCACTTTCATTATCCTCGATCATCATTCTTATCATCAAATAAGAATCATTTGAAATAATAAAAGTACAGTAAAAAAGAAACTTAGAAATTAAAATTCATCAAGCCAGTTAACATTAGTATAACTTTCATAAAAAAGTTGGTTGAAAAGAAAATTGATAAACATCAAAAAGACCGAATCAAAAATCTGCCCAGTTTGTTATATAAAGTCGATATAAAAAGTACAAGTAAAAATTAATAATTGTTTATCTTTGCAGTTGTTTTGTTAGTTTTTGGTAATCAAATCGCGATTAATGGGGTATAAAGACTGAACTAATTTTTGTGCAATTATAGTACAGATTGTGAATGGAAATTAATAAACAATTCATATAACAAATCTTTGAAAAAATACGTGTTTTTATAAAAAAAAATAATTTTTATGAAAATTTCGGTTAACTCGTTATTGCGAATTTCCACAGAAATAATGAATAAAAACTCTAGTGGACAAATTTGTTCAATCGATCCTTTTAGTGCAAAAAATTTAAACGAAACCAATTCATATTTCGATCCATTGAAGTATATTAAAATAGATGACAGATAATAATGAAGTGTAACAAAAAGATGCAGTATGAGAAAGGTGGTAGCACATGATTAGTATGTTCAGGAACAAGGTGGTTGTGGTTGTTGCTGCTGGGAGGGAAGGGGCGCTACTACTGCGGCACTCGCGACTGCGGCAGCAGCGTAAGATGACGGATCCGAAGGGTCAAGCAGATGAGTCGGTGTCAGGCCACCAGCACCGCGGCCTCTACCACGACCTCTTCCGCGACCTCTTCCGCGCCCCCTCCCCCTTCCGCGTCAACTCCTCCGTTCTGGCATTCCTATGTTGCTCGTTGTTTTCTCCAGATAAGCCAGCGGGCTCTGCACACTTCCCACGCTTCCTACAGGGAAGCCTGCTCGAGCTCCACCCTGACCCATGAACATCCCTTGCTGACCCACTCCAACCCCCTGCATACCTGGCGGCGCTGCTCCGGTACCCTGTTGCACCTGAAACAAACACAACAAACTTTTCAAAAGAAATTTCCACTATCTTCAAATCTTGTTTTCCTTCCAAACTGCTTTTTTTCTTCATTTTTGAATTTCTATATTGTAAATAAGAAAACTCAAATTACATGCGTGAAGATTGATTTGATCATTTTCAAAGGTCAAAGTATGAAGGATTGTGTGGGTCAGGTGAATGAAAGAAAGCACAATGATTCACCATGAAAGAAATTTATTCAAAGTTATGACTACTAGCACCACACTAACAATCAGTTGTACGGCTAAGAAAAAATACAGTCCGTTGATGCGAAAAGAGATCATGCTCTTGATATACTTTTTGTTTGTTCTTTTTTTGTTTTTCTATTACTTTTGACATACATGCAGCATTAATACAATGAAATTGAACTGTGAATGTTACCTGGAGTTTAGAAATTTTTTTTCATCAGAAAAGGTTCTGTCTTTCGATTTTAAGAATTATTGTTTCGAATCCAAGCAAGTGGTTGTACTATATTGTAAGAATGAATCACAGTCTTGTTCTGAGTAACGGAAACACAAATCGTTTGAAAATCAAAATTGAATAGTTGCGAATAAAATGACCACAGGTACGGTGAAGTTATTATCAGTATACAAACGGATTCGTCAAATATCGTTTGAGAGACAAATGAAACTGAAACTTTCAACATGTTGGTTTCTTAGAAAATACAAAATGAAATGATATTTGATGAATCCTATCACAATTCGGGACAAACGATACTAACAAACGATACTAATAATAAATAAACTCTGAATCAAAATGACAAATAAATAAAATATCACATGACAGAAATATCAATCGGCTACACCCGTCGGCTATCATTGTTCAACTTTATTTCTACGATTGGCACTTGAAAAACTGAGCGCTTTCAATAACAATTGCATTACAAAGCAGTCTTTAAATCGGTTCCCAACCCCTTTAGAAAAAAACAAATCAATAGATAGTGTGTAAATGAGCAGAAACTGTAAGGCACAAGTATAGATGACAAGTTATGTTTCTCCCCCGTCAAGTTACGTTCTCATTGAAACGAAAGATCTTAACAGACAATTTCACCAAGGATCACAAGAACTCCTCGCGATTCAGTTTCCAAGCAGGAGTCGTTAGTGACGAGATGTCTGCCCCGATGGGCTTGTTGACAAGTACAATTCTATGAGTGGCTTATACCTGCTGCTGATGGAGTTGTTGCTGCTGCATCTGGTGCTGATGCATTTGTTGCTGCAGTTGCTGTTGCTGAAGAATCTGTTGCTGTTGCTGTATTGTCGGCGCAGCTCCATTTCCACCTTGCTGGTTTTGTACACTTTGCGTTGATCCGTTAGCCAAACCTAGAAAAATTTGTCTCAGTTAAAAAAATGTTTTGACTCCCAAGCGTTTCTAGATACTAAATTCGAAAAGAGTAGTCTTTTGCTTGAAAAAAAGTTCAAACTTTTAAACTTCAAATGCTTTATACATTTTAATTACAATTTTATTTGAAATTGTAAAATTAGCCTTAATTGTGTTGAAGAAAAAAGTAGTAATTTCAACACTAGAAGGACCGAAATTTTTTAAACAAGTTTGAAAAAAATATATATACTAACATACGTGGAATCTAAATCTCTAACTGAAATTGTATTGGTATTAAATATTCAATTAAATAAAAATTAAATTGAAATTTGAGTACCATTACAATAATTATTAATATTAATTTTTAATTTTCTTCTACCGACTTTATAATAAACTGGAAATTTTTAAATAAAAAAAATGATAAATGGTAATTTTGCACATTGTTAAAAGGTTTACTAATAAATAGAAATCATAACCTTTTAGAAGGATCGGTTAAAAAATGTAAGAGTTTTTGCAATTTTAATGTGAAAACTCTACAAATTAGTCCACTCGGCCCTTCTAAAATTATTCAAAAATAGTTTAAAGAAAAAAAAAGTGGTGAATTTTTGTATCCAATATATGCAAGAACCTAAGAAACTAAAAAGACTATCTTATTTTTGGTTTTGTAACCCAGGCATTGAAAACAAAATAATGACCATTCGGAGCTGGTCCAGGAGCAGGAGATTTCGCCCAACCTTGTAGGTCTGCTAACAGATTCTGCCAGACAGTGATTTTTTCATAGTGACGTTTGATAAGGTCCTCCTTGCGGGATAATTCTATTTTCAGCTCCGTGATGTCCTCTTTCACAACGATCTCAGGTTTCAGTGTCGATAAAAGGAATCTTTTTTGAAGGAAAAACGCTTCCATCTGACGCGCCATGTCAAGGAATCGAAGAGTTACTTGTTCCACTTCGCCACGAACCTCGTCCTTGTCCACTGTCGGACCGCTTGAAGAAATGCTGTTTCCTTGACCCTCATCTCTCGTCAAAACGTTCAGACATTGCTAAAAATCAAACAAGGTCAATTTTCATTTTCATATTTACAAATAGCAAATATTTTGAAACTGCTTTTTTCTTAGTGAATCAAGGTTCAACCGCCAAATTTAACTGTTTTGGTTTTTGTTTACATTTTTCAACTTTAATAATTTGTTAATACAAAAATGCAAAAAGTGAGGTTATGTTTGTGTTTATTGGAGATTTTGTCATGCATTTTTAGATAGGAAAAGGTGGATAAGCGAAGAAAAGTTTTACTTGGAAAGCCTCCTCGAATTCGTCAACAATGTTACCGCTCCCGTTACTCGACGCTGCCATCGTGATCCGATGACGACGCGGACGTGAATAAAAACAAAAGTCAAATGAAAAAAGTTATAATCAGGATAATCAGGTGCCGACCAACAATGTCGAAAAGCGTCAATGAATCCCGTTTGCCTGCGTTTGCTTTGCCCGTTTCCAATTTCCACTCAATTTTGCAATCTGTTTCTTGATTGTTGGCAATCTTGATTGTCTACCATTGTTGATTTTTCACCCTTGTTTTTGCAATTGCGTTAGAAAAAGATAGGAGTATAGATTTCTCCTCTAGGTGGCACTGCGGTACTGATCGTTCTGGTGTGCATTCATACTGCTGAAATATTTGCAATAACTCTGAAATACGTTGAAAATTGCACATTATGAGCCAAGCCTTACGTGGATTATCACAAGTTGTTAAAAAATTCCTTTCCGTTTCCGTAGTGAAGAAGAAAAACATAACAATCGCCACGGTAAGTTCAAACTCTCTGCTTCAATATTATTTTATTCAAAAAATTCAAAAGTACGAAAAACTTGTTGAATTTTGAATTTAATTTTGCGCTCGATATGCAAGAAATTGTAAACAAAACGTGTCCTGAAACAAGATCAATTGTTCGTACCCACGTGAGGGGCTAATTTTATTCAGCAACAATCCATATGTTTTTTTTAAGAAGCAAAGATTGTTTAATTTTGTTTGTTATCGGTTTTTGTATGAAATGGTTTTTTTGCAATTTTTCAACAAAACTTGAATTTTTTATTTTTTTATGACTCACTTTTTGTCTTGCCTTTTTTGCTTGCAAATGAACGTACCGTAGTGCTCTCAGTTTAACCTTATTTATAGCAACTATCTAATGTTTGGATGAAAATAAGGTGCGGTGAACATTGTTTCGGGACCTTGTTAATTAATTTGCACAGTTTCACGCTCAATTAGTGATGACAACAATGAATCAACACAGAACTCAATTATCTAATTAAAAAACTCATTTTCATTGATTTAATCATTTATTTTTAGATCCTTAGCTAGTTAAATTTAGTTAAAGATATGATATGAAAATGAAGATGGAAGTGAATTGCGACTGCGACAAATTATTTGCTTTTTGTTACGACAAACGTTACTTTATTTTTCACTTCATTTTCATGATGCTTTTTTTAGTCAAGGCAGTTGTTTTGATAATTAAAAGGTCAGCGGATAAACAAAATTTAAATATTTTCAAATAAAAAAGTTTGGTGGAATTATTCTTTTTTTTTCAGATGGGTGAACCTATGGGGTTGACAAATAGCGAAGCTCGAGAACTTTGCAAAGAGCCGGATCCGTCGACTAAGGATTTCATAATGCAACAAACCATGTACCGAATTAAAGATCCGAAAAAGTCGTTGCCATTCTATACGAATGTTTTAGGGATGAGATTGTTACAGAAACTTGACTTCCCTGAATTGCATTGCTCACTTTACTTCCTAGGATATGAAGATGCTAAGAGTATACCTTTGGATAAGAAAGAATGTATCGAGTGGACTTTCAGCAGAAAAGCTACTATAGAACTTACTCAGTCAGTTTGTGCAAATATTTCAATTTGATCTGAAATTTTTAATCGATACAAAGTTCAAGTGATCCTCTTATGAAAAATGATAAGAAACCGATTTAATCAGAGTGGAAGAATCTGAATGGATTAAAAACAAGCTATATTTCATTTGTTATTCATTTTTTATTCAGAAGAAGAGTCTGTATGATATCTTTTTAAGTTCTGTGATTCTATAATCTACACCTAATGATACTTTTTTCACAAATTATCAGATTCCATAGATTCTATTCATTTCATAGGAGGGTCCCCTGTTTTTAATTTTTATTGCAGGCAATTTAATATTGTGTAACTAATTTTGCCTTTATTAATTTTCAGTAACTGGGGAACGGAAAGTGATCCAGATATGCAATATCATAATGGGAATTCGGATCCCAGAGGATTTGGTAAACAAAATTTATTACTTTCAGTTTAGACAGAATCATGTTTTAAAAAATGTAATTGCTTGCAAAAATTTCTAAAATGAATTGAATGTTCATTTTTTTCATAGGACATATTGGAATTTGTGTACCAGACGTAGAAACAGCCTGTCAACGATTTGAACAGCTTGGAGTTGAGTTTCAAAAAAAGCCACAGGACGGAAAGATGAGAGGCATGGCATTCATTAAAGATCCAGATGGCTACTGGATTGAAATTTTTAGTGCAACAAACGTCTCGAAAATAGTGGATCAAATGAGTACCTCGTAATCCCAGGCATTTTATTTGTCACCCACTAGTTATATCGCGCACCCAAAAATTGTGTACCTTCAAAACAAACTGATGAAAGATGAAACTACTTCGAACCAAAACTTAACTCCTTTTTATTTGTCATTGACTCTGAAAGAAAAAAATAGTTTACATTTATGATTAATATTTATAAATAGATGTATTTAATGATGGAAATAATGTAGTAATACGCAACAGGAGCTTTACCGTCATCAAACTACTGGAAATTAAAATATTTATTTTTTTAATGTACAGTATTATTATTGATACTTGTGTGGCCATTTATCTGTGTAATCTTTTTTATCAAGTTCATCATTGTTTATAAAATTGTTTGTTTTATTTTAATCTTGTAAACGAATTAAAGATTTGAATTTTTGAATCAAGTCATTTGATAATGTCTTTTCATTTTACTTTGATCAATTTTATACTAATAATTATATGTATATTTTTCAATCATAAATGTGAAAATTAAATTGTTTAATTTCATAACAGTTTTTCTGTTTTCAAACAATATATTGACTGATTTCACGTTTTTGATGTGAAACAACACAAGAAGTTGCTGAATTTAGTTAAAAAATATATTTGCAATAAGTTGAATCAACTCAGCTGGTACCACGCGGACGTTAAACCCTGCGCCAGTTTTTGACAGATAGAACATGACATCGCGCGTGATAAAGTGTGGCTTATGATTTTCAATCAACCATTTTTAAATTCAACCTCAGTATTTGAATTCTCGAGTGAGTTTTTGAAATTTAAACTCTTCTTTCAATTTAGACCATGTCAGTTGCGAAAATTCTTCATAAAAACACTTGTTCTTTCTATATTTACTATCGAATTGAGGTTAAGAAATCTGAAATCGGTTTCAACTACCTGCAATTTGTTTACATTGCTGAAAAAAAAACTGCTGATAACTAAAACATTCATTTCATTTCTTTCAAACTATGATCTTTTTTAATTTGATGCGAAAATTGGTGTGTTTTTAGGTTAGGACAATGAGTTACATATTTGTGTATCCTTTTATGGGGTTTTGCAATATTGCGATTTGTCATTTCACAAAAAAAACTTTTGCAATCATATTATTTTCACATTTCATTTTCGTTTCTTTTTTTGGTCTCAAAAGTTTGAATGGCAAATTCCAAATAACAAACGTAAACAAGTATTTGCTCTAAATTGTCGTGATGCTCAAAAATTTTTTAATTTGCAAAACTACGATTCTTTGAATTATTTTATATGATTACTGTACAATGAGTGAAAACTACATTTTATTGTTTTAAAAGTTCATTTGTGATTGTATTTTTAATGAATTTGATTGTTTAATATTTCAGAATGGTAGAGGATAAAAACTACGAGATAGGATGTCGAATAGATTGCGATGGACACCGAGGTACGATAAAATATGTCGGATCAGTAGGAAACACAAAAGGTCAATGGTTAGGAATAGACTGGGATGACCCTACTAGAGGGAAACACAATGGAACACATGAGGGCATTGAGTACTTCAAAACTAGGTTCGCTATTAATACAGCAATCAATTCTTATCTCCCTTTTAAATCTCAGCAAACATTTTAAAAATCAATCTCAACAATTGTATCCTTCAAACCCATCATTTAAATTTCAATTACGATTTTAATATCAATAGTGGATTTCAGCACAATTGAAATTCTCAGACTTAAAAATTGCTTTTATCAAAAACACCAACAATAAGTAATTTGAAAAATAAATAAAAATTATTGATGATCAAAATGTTTACTTCTTCTAGGCATCCCACTTCTGGTTCATTTATAAGGCCCGAAAAAGCCAACCTAGGAGTTTCTTGTCCAGAAGCAATAAGAGTTCGTTACGGATTGGTGGACGATGAACTGGCTGGGTTTGATCGGGACAACCTCTCGACGTTTCAGAAAAAAATCAAAGTGCCCGTTGAGATGGTGGGATTCTCGAAAGTGAATAAAAAACAAAGCAGATTTGAAAATCTGAGTACAATACTGTTGCAAGAAGAGAATGTAAGCAGCGCTGGCAGACCTGGAGAGATGCACAATCTGTGTCCGTTTTTAGAAGAACTAGATCTATCGAGAAATTTAATCAGTTCCTGGTCAACTGTTTCTGAAATTTGCAATCAATTGCGACAGCTACAAATACTTAATGTTAGGTAAAAATTGATTCCCTTTAGTTTGCGAAAAGTTTTTTGCAAATTTTGAAGCATATTTTTTTATTAAAAATGATTCATTTTCAGTGGGAATTGTTTGTCTACTGATGAAAATTTGGATCTGAGTGAATCGTTTCCAGCGGTGCGTTACTTAACGATGGCAACGATGGGTTATGACTGGCTGGACGTTGAAAAATGTTGCACAATGTTTCGAGAGATCAACAAACTTGACGTTTCTTGTAACAATATCAGATTGATTAACGAGCCAACGATTCAGTCAAATTTAATGAAACTCGAACAGTTGACACTAACTGAGAATTACGTTCAGAGTTGGAACGAGATCTTAAAACTAGGCCATTTGCCTCGATTAGAGTATTTGAACTTGAGCTCAAACGAAATAGACAGAATACGTATGCCTACGGACGAACCGACAGAAAAGACTCAACTTTTCGCTGGGTTGAAGGTTCTGAACATATCGAGGAACAACTTGTCCGATGTAAGAAACTTTAAATTAAAAAAATATTTAAAACACGTATTTAATTTTGTTTTTGTTAATAATTAGAAGTTTTGTTTTAGTGGCAATCAATACGAGAATTGGAAAAGTTGGCCCAGTTGACAAGCTTGAAAATCACGGATAATCCAGTCTTGAAGACTGTCACGACTGACACTGCTTTTCAAATCATAGTTTCTAGTATATCAAGTCTGAAATATTATAACGGCCATGAAATTCAGGATCAGGAAAAGAGAGGCGCGGAATACGACTATTTGAAATTTTTCGGACTCCAATGGTTGGAATGTAAAAATGATCCTGAAAAGAAAAAGGAATTTTTGAATGCTCATCCTCGGTACCTCTTGCTCATTCAGAGTACGTAAAATAAATTATTCCGTAAAGATTCTACGTTTGATAAATTTATTTTCTTTATGATTTTTAATAATTTTTTTGTTTAGAATACGGTGAATTAGACGTGCCAGCACCCCAAGCCAAGTTGGAGATGGCATCGAATGTCATCACTGTTGAATTTACTTGCCCAAACGATCCCAGTCAACCCAAAGGAGTGAAACGAAAATTACTCAAGGATATGAACGTGCAAAAAGTTATAGGACTTGCGCAGAGGTTATTCAAAACCGGTGGAAAAATTCCAGAGCTTTCGTTTGTCCAGCAAAAGGTACTTGAAAATATATAAAATTTTAAACAATTTTCAACTTTGACTGAAATTTCTTATAAAAATGAACGATTGTTTTTTTATAGTTATCAGAAGATGAAATTCCTCTGGACAAACCATTGCAGGAATTGTGTTACTACTCGATCGAGGACGGTGATCATATTCTCGTACGGTGGTGATGTCAAACATTATTTATAGAAACGATTGTATTTTTTATGCTGTTACAAATTTTGTCCTTACACTTTGTTAATAAAATTTTTTAATCGCACAAGAATCGATCGAAAAACGTTAATTAACAACCAAAACTTCCTGAATAAATAGAAATTTTTATTTCCTCGTTTGTTTGCATTTACACATTGTTTGAGAAATCAATTTTGTTGAGCTTTTTTCTCAATTTTACTCGCTTCTTCTTTCTCGAGCTGTTCTCGTGTTAAAAGAGATAATCCCAGCTGATCTTCTCGTGAAAACGGCTGTGCCATCTGTCGCAACCATCTTTTGCTAAGCTAAAAGACAAAAAAAAATTCAATTAAATCACTGATCGACTAAACAAGATTTTTGTACAGAAATAAAAAGTACCTGAATAGCTTCTTCAGTGGACAAATTGACATAATTGTCAGTAAGATATTCCTGAATCCATTTAGGTAGTTTGCTTCGTTTATCAGCTCTTGCAAATCGCTACGAAAATTTGATTATAAACAAAATAATCTGAAAATGAATTTTATACGTATGTGCATGATTCTTGGAAGTACCTTATCTGCGAAAACCATAATACCATAGTCAGTTTTGCCTCTGATAGCACGCCCGACGCATTGCGCGGCATGTCGCATGGCATCAAAAGTTAAGAAATCGTTTTCTCTGATCTAAAAAGATTCCACAAACTGTTAAAAATCGTGATTTATGGAATTGAATATTTATAAATTAATCCGCGAATTGATACAGACTTGAAACTGGTCTCGAAGGTACTCCAAACGCGCTTTCAAAATTCGCGACTGAGTGTAGACGTATGGGATTCCAAACATAAGCACAGCTCTGCCCAGATGGTGATCGAAATCCACACCTTCTGAAACTTTTCCTCGAGCCACTGAAAGCAGCACGGCTCCTCTGCCACATTCGCAAGCTTTGATGTAATTGATTAAAGCCAAACTTGTTTCTGCAGAATCCTGTGTTTCGATGAATAAAAGTTTGTGCCGTTGAAGCTGGTCTACAACACCTTGATCATACCTAAAAAAACGTCATCAAATTTATAATTCGGTGATTGTTCTTTTTCCCATTTGTTCTATCAATTTTTCTTTTATGTATCGATGTAGTTTCTTTGAAGAGACTTACCACGCAGCAACAACCGATTCCATATACAAATAGGAAGTGAAGAAACAAACCATCCCATCAGGTACAGTTGCTGCAAATTCTACAAGAAGTTGTCCGTAATTCCGGATCACGGCTACGTCGTCTCTTGTTTCGTATTTGGATGAGATTGCTACTTGGTCATTTCCTCGAGAGACAATCTAAATTGATACAAAAATAAGTTTGTTTACAAAAATTGGTTTCAAAGTCAATAATACATTTTAACACTAGAAAGATCGTTTGGACAAATTAGTACATTCGTGTTTTAAACTAGTATGTATTTAGTTAGAGCGATTTGAATTTTATAATTACTCAAGTTTGTCTAACTGGTCTCTTTAGTGTCAAGGTACAAATTTTGATAACAATGAAAGTAACCATTGGAAGCAAACAGGGTCTGGTCAGAGTCATAGTAAAGGAAGACATGATGACCGGATGGAAGTTCAAAATTTTCGGGTACATGTCCAAAGGCGAGAGTGTACCCGACGTGATGATAACTGACTGGAACTTATCAAACACCGGCTTGATTGCAATCGAGGAATCTAGACAACTGAAATGCAATACTGGATTCAAAACCGTTGGCGTTTTGTCGTCAAAAGGTTCGACAATTATTGTGAAACCTGAAAGAGAGAATAAAATTGTTTATATGTTTCAAATCAAAATAGTTTTCAACAATTTACCTTTTGTATAAGTCGATACCAAAGTCGCCAAGTGAGTAATTAAAATCAGTGGTGAAAAATCAGACATATCTGTGATTTCCATGGTTCGCAAAAGGGAAGCTAGTCGTTCTGCGCAGAATTGCAGTGGTTTGCGTTCTATGCAAACTTTCTGTTGCAGGTCGCGCAAGAACGATGCCGGTGACTCTTGAACGACATGTTGAACTCGTAGTCGAGTTTTGATGTACTCGACGAACCGTTTGAGAAACGCAACGAAGTGCTCTGCGTTTCGGATGTTCCCTGGAACGACTTCTGTAGAACAGAATGAACAAAAAAGTGGTTTAGAAACATTATTTGAACTAGATAGAAATAAATTCAAGTTAAATTTTTTTCAAGACCATTTAAAACTTGGTCAGGCAAAACTGGGTTAGCTAAAATCATATCAGTTTCCCTTGCCACCTGGGCATCTCGAAGTCCCTCAACGAGTCTTGAGTACTCTTCTTTCAGTTTCTTAGCATCCTCATCTTTCATTCTAAAAAATAATATCATAATGTGATTATAATTAGGATAACATTTTAAATATTTGTATTTAAAAATAAAAGATAATGAAGATTCGTACTCAGATACAGTTCTTTCTAAAAGTTGAATGTTTGCCGAACTTTTTTCCATAATCCTTCTGTTGATCTTTACACTCATGGAGTCGATACAAACATTATCTAAAATTGAAAAATGAGTATCATGAAGTGTTGCCCAGTATCTAATTTTGCCAAAGTTTGAAACAAGTTTTTATTCACCTATGTTATGAGCTTCGTCAAAAACAACAACAGAAGATTTTCCCAGCTCTTTAGATACAAGATCCGCAATTTTTGGATCGAGCAGATAATGGTAACTGTAAACGATTATTTGTGCTTGTAATATCTGAAATTCAACAAAAGTTTTGATTAGAAAATAGAACCTCATCTTTTAATTTTTACTTTGTTTTTAAAGTACCGTAAATCTAGCTAAGAAGTAAGGACACCAATTTCTGTCCCTGCCATAATCTTTCATATCATCAATTGAATAAATTCCAGGAGTCATGAGTTGTTCCTTTCCTTCCATATCGAAACCCTCATAATAACTGCAGATTGGCGTGGTTTCGTCATAGTTGTGTCTTTCCCTAACATAAGAAGCAGTTAGAGAATGACAACGACCGTCTACAATTTTGCCTTCTCTCTCACGACTGACGTCTGGATGGATACACATATTTTTCCTCGAACTTAGCACCAGGCCGACGACTTTTGGCTTCACTTTGTCTTCTTTTTCATAATAATCGATCAACTTTTTCAGTTCTTCTATGACTTTTTCTATCTCTGGAACTGTTCGCGAACAGTAGATTAGTTTTGTTAGGTCCAGAGGATTTTCTAACATGTAAGCTACGATCAAAGATAATAGCGTGATGGTTTTTCCGGTTCCAGAAGGCATCTCCAGTAAACAATGACCCTGCGAAATGTAAAATAAAGAATGAACGAACCAAAAAGTAAGTAAAATTGTTGTTTCTTAGAAAATGCAATTGAACCTTAGCATCCAGGCCACGTTTAAGTTCCAACATATATGCATATTGCTCTGGATATATGTAATCGTATGGAAAATACACCACCAACCCATCCACTGAGATCCTGAAATGTTTTTGAATTTTTAGTCTGACGAAAATTCGCCAACATAAATGTAACATTTTCCATCACAGATTTTGAGATAAATATAATAATTTTATTATTTTTTTTTAAAAATTTTTGATAAAATATTGAAACAATTGATTCGCAAAAAGTTTGCAAAAATAAGTTAGCTGGTTTTTGAACAATTGAAAATAACAGGTAGAGAAGAATGAACGATAGAAATGATTTGAAATTTGCTTACTTCATTTTGTAAACGTTTTGAATCAGTTACAACTTGTGAGATACATTTGTTGTTTCTAACTTTTATTGGTAATGTTCAACAAATCTAACATCGAGTTTCACAATCTCTTTTGTTTATAAACGAAAACTCGTTTTTAAGGTTATGTTTTGCCGTTTCGAGATATCGATAGAACTCGTTTCCGGTCTGGCGGCAACTTTCATATCTTACAAACAATCGAAGTCAATTCCAAGCTAGTATTATTTATAATACAAATTAAAATACTAACAAAAATTCTTTTTTATTAAACAAACAAAAATAAAAAATCGAATCATTTTTCTTAAACAGAAACAAAAAAATATATATACAAATTCTAAAGGACCTACTTCGGTGCGCCCTCTATATGCGTTTTTCACCGGATGAGGTTATCTGGCATCTCACAAATTTTGTTTCATTCAATCTGCGTGCACGTGGGGTCCGGCTTAAAGTGATTTGATTATTAAAAAAGGACTACTTGAAGTAACGATTTACAGAATGGGAAAACCAGGTAACAAATTCAAAAAAATTAATTTTGATCGCCTAACTAAAAATCTCAATTTTTTCATGTCCGATCTTCAGCGTTGTATTTACATTTTGTGTACGCACGTTTTATAACCTGTACGTTCTCTCGCTGCTACAAATTCAAACCATTGTTCAAAATAAATTGTCGCAACTTCAATCAACATTATTCTAGCTGGCAATTGTTTTTATTGTTACCAAATTAGCACTTTTCAACCTCAAACCTCTCAAAATTTTATTCAAATTCGGAGCATGTTTTCATTTTCATAAACATCACGTGTTGCTGACATTTTTTAAAACAAAAATAATTGTGTTTTCATTGTTTTCATTGTTTTCATTTTTAATTGAAAAAAATTAAATATTCAGTATTTTTTGTTTTTTGGTTTTTTTTTTTCATTTTTTCATGAGCATTCTAACAACAATTGAAGAAAAAAACATAAACAATGACGTCAGACTGTTTGTAAACAATTAAATTTCAATGTATTCACTTAAACATATGTTTACAGGTTTCTCTCCAGGTGGTAGAGGGGGATTCGGAGGGGGTGGCGGTCGTGGCGGAGGCGGCAGAGGAGGATTTGGCGGCGGTGGTCGCGGGGGTGGCGGAGGCGGTAGGGGTGGTTTTGGCGGTCGCGGAGGTGGTCGTGGTGCTGGCGGTGGCCGAGGGGGCGGTACCCCAAGAGGACGCGGGGGCGGACGTGGTGGTCCCCGCGGCGGTAGAGGCGGCGGAGGTGGCTTCAAAGGTGGCAAAACCGTGGTCATTGAACCACATCGTCACGAGGGTGTATTCATCGCTAGGGGAAAAGAAGACGTTCTAGTTACCCTCAATCTTGTTCCTGGATCTGATGTTTATGGAGAAAAAAGAATTAGCGTCGATGTAAATAATTTTCTTTTTTCATTTGTCTAATTTCTCGTTCATTATTTTGTTTTGTTTTTTTGTTATGATTTTTAAAACAAAATAAGTTTCTGATTCCTAGTTCAGATTTTTTGTAAGTTGAACAATTGATTTTATAAACAAAATCGTACTTTTTAGGGTGAAAATGGTGCTAAGATTGAATACAGAGTTTGGAATCCATTCAGATCGAAGTTAGCAGCGGCGATTTTGGGTGGAGTTGATCAGATTCACATGGGCCCAGGTAGCAAAGTTTTGTACCTCGGAGCTGCTTCTGGAACTACGGTGTCCCATGTGGCAGATATTGTTGGTCCAGTACGTATAAAAAAACTTGAAACACCAAAGCACACATTAGAGCCAGGTGGATTGGCCTGATCCGTTTGGTGTCGAAGTTGTGCAAGAGCAAATATAGTTCTTTGTGCGTTGTGCAGCATTAAGATGCTGTGCTTAAAAACGAAGAACACAGACTTACAAATTTAAATTTTGCAACTTTTTGCAAATTAAAAAAATGGATCTTGAATACAGTCCTTGATTTTGTTTCTTTGTTTGTTATAGGAAGGACTAGTTTACGCCGTGGAATTCTCTCACAGATCAGGCCGTGACTTACTAAACGTGGCGAAGAAAAGGACAAACATTATTCCCATAATTGAAGACGCCAGACACCCGCACAAATACAGAATGCTTGTTGGCATGGTCGATACAGTTTTCGCTGATGTCGCCCAACCTGACCAGGCTAGAATTGTAGCTCTAAACTCGCAGTACTTCCTCAAAAACGGAGGACACTTTGTCATATCTATCAAAGTAATTATCTTATCTCCTATCGAGTTACTGAACCGAAATTCGATACCAGAGAAAAAAAAAATAAATTTGAAATACACTTTTTCCAGGCAAGTTGTATAGACTCGACCGCTCAGCCCGAAGCAGTATTTGCCGCCGAGGTGAAAAAATTGATCGCAGACAAATTGAAACCCCAGGAGCAGATCACTTTGGAGCCTTACGAGAGGGACCACGCGGTTGTCGTGGGTTCGTTCAGGCCGCTACCCAAGAAGGCGTAAAGATGTTTGTTATGGGAGATTTTTGAGCGGCAGTTTTTTATGATCAATTTTTTTTATACAGAATAGTATATGTATAATTGAGGCATCGAACGCGTGATCGGTCGGTACTGATCGATTTTTGTTTTCTTTTCAAAATTCGCTGATGACAAATGAATCGAATACTTGGTCACAATCTGTAAGCTCAGGTTGGGATGGCGCATTGAAGTACGCATGAAATTCGTTCGTACGATAAGTATTTAAGATTTATTATGAGATGTTACGCAAGCCTTTCTTCTTTTTTTTATAACTCTTTTTTTAATTCAGACAAACTTTGTGATGTACAGAAAATGATAGAACAGAAATATAAGATTTGTATAAAATAACATGTCCGAATTTTTCTTCATCCAATTGTGCGAAAGTAATTTTGAAACAATAAATGAATACAGAAATAATACAGCATTGCAACAAGTTTATTTTTTTCTTTTAAGGGTTCCTAATCTGAATTCAAAAGTAGAGAAAACTTTCCACTATAAAATTTTGATCAAAGTTTACTTTCAAAAAATACAGAGCAGAAAAACAAAAACCCAATTTGTTCTGATATTTTACCAATAAATGTCTATACAATTTTTTCACAATTTTCAATTATTTACATGATGAAAAATCAAACATGGAGTTTTCCATAACCAACCAGTTTTGAAACCACACCAAAACAAGTGTGCAAAAAAATCATCTCACTAAGGGGGTTGGGGGGCTTCGAAATCAATTTTGGTCGAAGGGTTGGCCGCTCCTGGCGCTCCCTCCTTTCGTCTACACTCGGAGAGCGTCGGCGCGTGTTCGGGCGTAGTCGCCTCTCCCCCATGTCTTGTTGGCGGTCGCGTGGTGGCGCTACAGTATCGGTCGAGCCGTCGCCCCAGCCGGTGGGCAAGCATTCCCCGCTCGCAGAATTTGGGTTCGTCGCGGCGTGACTCGCGAGGCCAGCGGCCGCTGCTCTAGTGTACAAGTGCGCGCGCGCCACAATCGCGTGCGTGCGCGAACCTCGACGACGATCGCGACAGTGTCTGTCCGTGGGTTGGCAGCGACGAATTTGCAGGAATGCCCACCTAGCTTGGATAGGATAACAACAAACAACAAACAACAACGTAAACAAATGTCAATCGTCGCATGGATCGAGGGACAGTAGTGCAAAGAAGGGAATAAACAGGCCGCGAGGCAGATGTGAGTCGGGGAAAAAGGGCCATTGTTTAGAGGGCGTTGGAATCGCGCATCGATCGAGGGGCCCGGGCGTGTGAAGCTCGTCGCCTGGGAGAGCGTGTGCGAACTCGTGTGTCAAGATGGCAGACTGGCCGTGCGCGGAAGCGAACCGGGCGCGTTGTAAGCCCAAGTACGTTGACTCGAACGACGAGGATGAGGATTACGAAGAGAGCGTGGCCGGCGATGCGCTCGTGCTTGACGACCAGGCTGTCCGGGTGATTATTGGCATCGAACAGCAGCCCACCGACCAGAACCAGCCGGCTAAGAAGACCGATTTAAAGGACTCCATCGACGGCGACCGCAGAACCTGCGGCAAGAAGCGCTGCGCCGATCGATACGACAGCTCCGAGAGCTCCGACAGGTGGGGCGCCGCTTTCACGGACTTTTTTTTTTCATCTTTTAGTATACTTGTTTCCAACTATTGCTTCGTAACAAAAGTTCTCACAAGATTTTTATTTTCGTTTTGCTGTTTGTGGGTTTGTTTACGTTTTTTTTTAGTTCTTCGAACAAGGATTTTTAAACAAGCTTGGTGATCAAAAGTGAGGATGCGATTTTTGCCGATGAAGAATGTTGAACGAGGCAATTGCAGTTTTTCTTCAAAGTGTTTCATTCGTGTTGGTCAAGTTGATGGTGAATTTTGGTTTGTTTTGGTTTTTTTTGCAAAAAACATGTTATGGTTTTTGAACAAAGTTTGGATTTTTTTAAAGTTTTATTTGGAGCGAGGGACAGAAACATTTTTGAGTTGATTCCTCTTCGTAAAACTGCATTCCATCTTTGTTATCACGATGGAAGGACCGAAATTTGTAAATGCTTTATATTTGATGAAATCGAAACGTTTGTTTTTGTAACCAATTTTGACTTGAATTTAGATCGAAATAGCATGAAAATAATGAAAATCACCAATGTAATACTAAAAAATGTCAAAAGTATGTTTCACTCTGTTTGTGTCAAGTTTTTCATTCAACTAATAGGACAGACATTTTCGCAGCGTAGTTAGAAAAAATTTAATATTTCAAACGGATTGAATGTTTCGTAGAATAAATTTGCTTCGTTTTTATATACTGCTTATTTAAAATCATTTTCGTCTCCAGTTTTCTCTTATTTATTCACTACATCTACAAAAATGTAATCATCTGAAAAACAAAACACGTTAATTGGTTTCACGTCAACTCGTAATATAATTTGGGAAAAAACTCGTTCATTCATTTGTCAAAGTTGCGCAGCTTGAAATTGATGGCGAAAGATTATCATGATTACATTTCATTACATGTTTTTGTCCGTGTACTTGTATTTTTGCGCGCAAATCGATTTATTTGTGCTCAACTCGGCGAAATTTAGTTTAATTATCTACTTAGAAAGTGCCAGGCGTTGTACGACAGAGCTCAGCCATGATATTATGACAAAAGATACTCGTTAAACTTTTGTCAAGTTTACTCGAGAGAACAAACAACAACTGATTGAAAACCCGAAGACAGTTTTCCAGTGGCTCGTAATTAAACGACTTCTCATTATTAAAAATTTCCTAATTTCGTTACAAAGCTGATTATCACTTTCAATTAAAGCAGTCCATTTTTTTTCACTTTCATCAAACAGATTGAAACTGTCGCTTGCGAATTAGACTAATTGAAGATTTGACCGTTCGATTTTCGTTTGAACCAAGTTAGTCTCCGATTTTGACTTGAGTTTTCCAACTTGATAATTAATTAAGACGTTTAGCTGTTCTCTTGGATTTGATATTTTGTACTTTTCCAAAGCGGAAAGATTTAAAACGCTCAAGCGGTTTAAAAAAACCAACTTTCGGATGATGTTTCAAGTTAGGAAGAGTTTGGTTGTAAAAACTTTGCGGAGAAAAAAAGTCTTAAAATTCGAACTTGTTATTACTCAAGTTAATGAGACTAGTTCATTGCGCCGGGGCAATTATTCAGTTCCGTCAAGTTACCGGAGCCATTTTCGTTCGACTAAACGAAAGTTCTTCTATCCATTTTAAACACTCAGATTCTATTTAACGAGCTGTTGATTATTTTCAATTTATCATCACAATTTTCAATCAAATCAGAAATCAGAAATACCTCATTAAATTATTTTCTAACTTTCTTCATCTGTTTTGTTTATGAATTGTTGCTAACTTTTATGAACGTATTTTTTGTTTTTAGATTTTTCTCGATGGTTTACAAATTAAAAGTATTGACAAAACATGAAAGTAGGAAGGGAAAAAGAAGGAAACATTGATATGGACTGATGAAGCGATAAGTCTTGATTTAAATGAATAAATAATTCAACGACTCGTGCACAGGAGTTGTGGTGAAAAAACATTTAGCTAGTAAGCAACCGGACTAACATTGTAGAAACTTATTTAAAGCATCTTTGAAGTCGAATTACAACCGTAAGGTACAAATATAAACGCTGATCTTTGATTTTGCTTTGTCTACGCGCGTTCCACGACCGATGATCCAAAAAGTGCTCCGACTCATTGTTCTCGTATCATCTCTACGATTTGCGATCCAAAAATTATTCAAATTCTTAAAATAACAATTTTTCATTCAACATCCTACTTCAAACTATTTCCAAATTAAATTTAGTAAATTTCGTTATACAAATACTCTGTCAAAATTTGTCTGCAAATAGCTCGTTCAGATGAAATCACATAGTAAGTAAGAAATCGTTTAGAATCGTTTTTTGAAAAAAAGCAAGAGGGATCAATTTTTGAAATTGTTAGTTAAATTTGAAGCATGCAAAGGATAGGGTTTGGGTTTGGATGATGGGTTGGGTGAATTTGCGCCGGTGCGAGACGATCAGCTCAATCTCCGACGGATAGCTCGGGGTCGTTGTACGAGGTTAAGCGTGACACGACCAGCGTTCTCGATCGCGGAGTAATTGCTTCTAACTGGGTATATGGGTGCATCTTGCTTGCCATTGCCAATACAAGTTTGATATAAAATTTCGTTCTTACCGTAGGTCAGGTTTTTGCAATTTTTCGCCGGACTTAGAAAACGAGCAAAAAACCAACGACATAAAAAATTGTGTCTTGCACAGTTATATTTTGAACCGAGTTTCATTTAATGGCAATTTATCATCCGTGGAGGCAATAAACCGGTGTTATAAAATCAATTATTAACGTGATTGCCATTACGCGTTCGCCGATTAATAGTCTTAATCTTACAGCCAATGTTATGCACCTTTTTCTTTGGTGTTAATGCCACATAAATTTACGTCGCACTTAATTTACCAGTTTTCATATCAAATCTCGCAAATTACACACGTTTCGAGCAAATTAGAAATAACAAAATCAACAAAATTACAAAATGACGAGGAAATCAAATTACAAAATTCAAATATTTGCGACAAAAAAAGTTGGCATGTGATGGTTGCCGCAAAGTGGACGATTCTGAACAGATAAAAATGTGCCGAATCGCGGATTCGGTCAGTGTGCGCGTCGTAAAAGAAAGCGGTTTCCTTTTATCTTGCGATCGCTATTTGCACGTGTATCGTTCTTTGACTCGTTTCTTTTTTTTTGCTTCCCCTCGCGGTGGTCGTGGGAGCGACTGCCCCCACTTTTTCTCTTGCAATAATATTCCTCGGCGATCCCTATTTCTTTCGCACCGACGTCAATTTGAGAGCACTTGGTTCGCCAAAGTAAAGGGGTTCAATCGCAAACTTGACCGTAACCTTGGGACTGACTTTCGTGAATGAAATAATCGGTTGATTGTTTTTTTAAATGCCTTTTTTATCTTAATCTCAAAACTCAAGTGCAATCTTTGTAAGTAACGAGGACAAATAAAAAATTGATTTATTGTGTTTGTTCAATTACGAGTTTAAATTTTGATTGTGGTTGAAAAATAAAAGGAATTGTTAGGATCGTTTTTGTTTCTTTTGTTTCTGAAAAGAGGAGAAATAAGAAATGTGGTTGAAATTTTAGCGGGAGAGAGGATGGATGAAATGTTAAATTATGATAAGGTATAGGTAATCTAAGATTTTCTAATCAGTGTCTTGACGTTGCGAGATGGGATGCTATCACGGTCTGAAATTGAGGGCAAATCAAATTATTTTCCCATCTACGAATTCTATATTCGATTACAGTGGTGCAGAATGTCCGCTAAATTAATGTATCGATAAAAACTCAAATCCCAGAGCGGATAATTCGATCGGATCTGTTTTTCAGTAACCAACCTATCAATTGTATTAAACGTAGATTTATTAATACAATATTATTACATTTCATTCTACCTTTAGTATACATTTTATTTCAGCTTTTATTTTACTTTTATTATTGCCTTTTTTCAGTTTTATATATTTACTTTTATCAATAATTAATCTCTCTTTACATTTCATAACAAGTTTTGAGGTATTTCATAAAATATCAGTCAATAAACAGTTATTAATTTATTTTCATAGAAAATTATTAAAAAACAAACTCAAAAGTTTAAAAACAAAAAAAGGATTCTGATTCGAAAATCTATTGATAATCTGAAGTAAATCTAGTAAAATCTAAAAAAAACGATACTTTTTATAAACATAAATATAAACTGTAGAGAAGCTGCTAAACAAGTTCTATCCTTTGCACTGATCACATGTGCAATTACGCAAAATCGGCAAGCTTTACGATCACATTTTAATTTGAATTCGACGTACATCATCCAATAACGGGTTTCGCGTATTACAATCCACAGCAATTCTATCAAATTCCAAATAGAATGAAAAACCTTGGCAATTCATTTTAGATTAGAGAATTAATTAAATTGTCGGAAGCGATACAAATTACATCAAACAAATTCAGTAGCGATTTGCTTTTATTTTTTTTTTCGGTCGGTGATAATTCATGCCGATAATTATTTCTGTTTCATTTATATTTTCCACGATTTTGAGTTGAACAATGATCGATGCTTGAAAAGCTGTCTATTCGACCGCGTCGAATAAAAAGAGAAAGAGAGAGAAAAAAAAAGAAATAAAAAATGCGTACGTATGGGTGCGTAAACGGACTTCGGGTCAAGTTTTACAATTCGTCACGATTCAATACGATTTGGACGGCGTGCATGAGTGCCTGTGCAATTTTATTTTCTTTTATTGCCATCACTTTTACTGCTGCTAGAAGGCTTTAGGACTGTCATATTTTGTATTAACTTCTGTCAAAAACTCCTCGTCTCCTTAATGATGTTTCTACTACTTTTTAAAATGAAACATTTAAAAACCAAAAAAGGATGAAAAAACAAATTTTTTAACCTTTCTGGACATCAGGAAATCGTTAAAGTGCAAAGTCTTATTAATCAATCATCAGAAAGTTGGGGGAAAAAATAATAACGATGGTGGAAAAAGTGGAGTAAGTCTATAAGGAAAAACGAGTAGCTGATGATGGTGACCATATCGAATAACAACGGGGTTGCAAAAAGTTGTCTATGAGCTGGTGATCTTTGCTGGTTAGAACACGTGTGCGGTAAAAGGCGGGCACGTGGGTAGTGATTAATTGTAACAACAAGAAAACATGCTCCCACAGCCGAAGCTCATTTTTGACGTGCAACAACAAACGTATCCGTGAGATGCATTCAGAATATTGGCGTGGGTAACCCGTGTTGTAAGATCCGGTCGTGAAAAACTTTCAACATTGGGTCCTAATCGGGTCTCTAATCAAGCTTGATGAATTAATTAAAAAAACGTATTTCAAAATCTGCAACGTGCTAAATTAGTGTTCAAAATGAGCGAAATATAATTTGTACAACTTTTTTTTGTGAAAAGTTAATTGAATGTATTTTTTTTGTTTTCGTTAATTCCATACTTTACCAAGAAAAATTGCACAAACCGATCACGCTGCAGGTTGTGAAAATAACGCAATCGCTTATTTCCACGTGGAATGTTAAGTAAAAGATAGTGTAACTTGTAGAAGTAGACCGTTAGTAGATCCATAAGTTTGTAGACAAAACTTTTTACATTCACAGAAGATAGTTTTTTCCGTGTATTAAAATAGTTTTGGTTAAAGAAAATTCATGTACATTAAATAGTACTGAAAGTTCAACTAAATGAAACAAAAATCAGTTTAATAATAAAAAAAAAATAAAAAAAATTGAAATCGATTGTCAAGAAATGTTGCAAATTCATTGGTTTTTGTTTGACTTGGAAACTTATTAGTGGTTTCGGATTTCCACCAGTTTCAGCAGAAGTGTCATCTGACACGCGATCGGTTTAGTGCAATTTTGAATTGCTGAGATTGAAGAAAGAAAAAAAAACACTTTGCAAGATATTTTGCTGCTGAAACTATAAATTGGCCGAGCGAAGCGAATTGTAATGTGTTTTGTCACACCCGAAATACCAGATCTGGTTGTCGATCAGGTGGGTTTTTATGGGACGTACGGAAATCTTGACACCGACCTGTTTTTGCTTTTAATTGACATTTGCTGAACCGTTCACGGCTACGGAAATATGTTTACGATCAGTTCGCGCGCGTGGAGACAATAAATAATACGCTTTCCCACGCGTGTTGCAATTTGTTGTATTGTATAGTTTTTTTATTCAATAGTTCAAAGCTATAAATTTGTTCACCTCGAGAGAGTCTGACTGTGTCATTGATGGTTTTCCAATTTTGTACACAAACAAATAATAGAAAAAAAATACTTGAGAGAACTTTTATACGTTGCAATTCATTTCTAATTTTACATGTAAATTAGTAACTTAATCAATTACAATTGTCATTTTAATGGTTCTTTTTGTTTCTTTTCAGGTGAGATAAACATTTCGAGAACAATTGGTCAACCAGCTGGGATTTGAAATGTGCAATTTTCAACCCTCAAGTGCGCAGTTGACATATAAAAATACACAAATAGGTCTGGAAGATCCAAAATGCGTTTTAAACTTCATCAAATTTACTAAATTTAATTTTAAAAAACAAAATGCCAATTTTTAGAACATTTTTTTAAATTTTTCTATAGTCCATTTGAAAAATTGCATTTTTCAACGACAAACTCAACTTTTTTACAGTGTTATTGGTCAATCAAAGTTGAAAAGAAAATTTTGCTCGATTCCAGCTTTTTTATGAAATTTGCAAGTCAATGAAATTATATGAGTTCTACAAGCACTATCGTTTTTAGAACTTTTTAAGATAGTAGAAAACATATTTGAATCAAATAATTAAAAAACAAATATCGATTGAATTTGCGCTCGGATCTGTCAGACCCAGATTGTACACTTGGAGGGTTAAAAATACACATTCCAATCAACATGGACGACGAAGTCAATCGGAACGATAAAAACCAATCGGCATGATTTGGTCGAAGAAATATTCGCTATTTATCAGCATAATAAATGCAAAGTCGCTTTGTTGGATCAGTGTCGAGACTCGCGCTGGTTTCACTCTTACATAATGGCTCGCGTTATTCATCTGCAGGCTGTGTGACATTCGCGTAATGATAGGCTCGCAGGTTCTTCAAATGACAAACTGATGCAGAAATGCTAGAATCGTATTTCCAACTCCCAAACCAATACATGGTCGGTTGTAATAAAAACGACCTTCCTTCAAATTAATGATGCCAATACGAGGCGGATGATAAATCTGCGGGATACATTCAAAACAGTCTGCTGCGAGAAACGGGTTTCGCCGTTTCGAAGACGTATGGCCGAGGTTAGAACCCGCGCTATTTATCCCCCCGCTTCGCAGTCGATTTGCTCGATTTCGCAGGCCAGAATTTGCGGAATGTCCGAGGCCTGGAACCCGTTCGTCAGGTTTTTTAATTGCAAAAAGGATTCGGCCACGACGAATCAACGGCCAAAGAAGGCCCGTGAAAACGCGCTTCTAAGCCCGACGTCTGTTCTGCCTTTCTTCTTCTTTCGCTCACCCCCCCCCCCTCCCTCCTCACACACACTCTCCTTCACTTCGTCGTTTTTCATTCCTCCATCAGCGTTTCTAGTTATCGCTTCGACGGTGCTTCTCGCTTACACCACTGTCAGATACGATTTCACTTGGTCAGAGGAAAAGGACAGGAAAGTGGATGAGCTCAAAGTGGAACACATGTAGCACGTAATTATGATGACGTGATGGATCATCTGTTATTGTTTTGATTCTGCCAAGTGCAGTTTGAGAACTTGGACGACTCTCCGATACGTTGCGAAAAAGTTTGGTCAAAAATGGATAATTTATTTACTTGTGCATTTCTACAAGGCTTCTAACTTTGTTATTGTATTTTTATCTCTATGAAACAGCAGATAGAATAAAATAGAAAGTACAAACTCAGTGCGTTGAATATTTGAACTGTTCCGTTGGCGCAAAAACTCAACAATATTAATATCAAAGAAGTTGACTTTATTTTTTTTTTAGATTGGTAGTTGTTCGCATAAATCGAATAAGTGTTTCATTCGAGCCTGCTTCAGTTCTTCTGCAGAGCAACATAAACAGAATTTCTAGTGTTAGCAGCACTGATTCTATAATTGATGTGTGAGGTCAGGAAAGAGCAATCTGAAAGGTTGTTAATAATTGGCAGCATTTTTCTACTAATTTTAGGGAACTGAATCCAAAAATGATAGCCAATATGCCAATTGACGAGAGAAAAGTTCATTACAAATAATTGAGTTTTTGCTTGGATGAAAGGTTGAAATTCGGAATGGAAAACAAACGTTGTTTAACAAGGAACGAAATCGCACGTGAAGATAAGAGGAAATAGCCAGAAGAACGAATTGATAAGGAGCCGAGGCGTTAGAAAGTTGTTAGAATGATAATAAATTTGAAAGCAATGATGTTGCGAATTGAACTCTTGTGCAAACGTCGGCCCAGATTCTTATGACTGTTACTTTTAGCGCGCTTCGAAAGAGTCGGTTTGCCAATAGCGCTTGGATAATCCGTTTTATCTATCAGCCCGACCGATAGGGCTTTTATCTCGCGTTTTGGTGTTAAGTCGCGTTCTATTTCGGGTCGTACCATCCAGCACTCTATATTTAACACGCTGAACTGAATCGCACGTGGTTGCCGAAACGAGACGCAATCTTACAGCGTAATCCGCGTCAACGTCTCGAGTTATTATACCCGCCGGATGGTGCAGCTTGTATTGCCAGCGCCACAAATCACGTCGATGTTTGCGCTATTGCGACACGCTTCGGCGTTCATTACTCGAAATAAGTGCTAGAAGCGCAACTACACAACGTGCTTCCATGTGCAGGGCCGTAACTAGCACTCGTTTCTGAAACCAGTGAAACCATAGGCAAAAGAAAATGGCGCGTCATTGCGCAAATCGCGTACTTTTTTTGAAATCAATGCCGCTTCGACTTGTCATGTAAACAGGAAACCGTTATGCATACTAATTGCCATTGAACCTCCAATGTAACTGGAAACTTTGCGAAAACAATGACAAAATGATATTGTACTCTTTACAAGATTTATCGTAATACATTACGATGGAAATTGTCGTCTCCGTAATGGGAATCGTAAATTTTCACTATTTTTATGGTATCAAAAACAAAAAATGAAAGCGAATATATTTATAGATCATAACAACAAAGATAATGAATACAGATCATATTATTGAGAAACGCAAAATTGGAAACAGTAAAATATAAACAAACACGATATAAACAAAGAATAAAAGCATAATATTCATTTTTTTTACATTTCAAGTAATTTTTTTCAGTTTTAAGTTTGATCTTCTTGATCTTACTAGTTTTTATTTACATTTAAAAATGTCGTTCTGTTGTTTGTTTATATATTGTATTTATTTTTAAATTCTCGTTGAAAGACTAATATCGCCTGTTTATTTGTCGATCTTGTTTCTCATCGATTGATACGCGCTACCGAAATATAAGAAAGCATTTGTTTGAGAAAATGCTCGTTTGCTGACTCACCGGACGAAGGACACCAAAAAGAAAAATCATCCCGATTATAATGTCTCGTAAAAAGTGTCTCGCAATTAAGAATCATCTGTTCATAAATATTTTGCGTCTTGGAATTGCAGTGGCATTTGTCATCGTAAGTTTCGTCACTGCAATGAATCAAATATTACATTTCTACAGCCAGAAATGTAACGACTGATTAGTCCAATCTCGTGAGTAAACCTGATTTGAAATCAGAAATAAACAGAAGATGATAAAAAGTGTCCACATTGAAATAAAAACGATAAATGGTTAGAATGAAATTTTAACGACAGTTGTCGTAAAACTTTCGTGCCACCGGAGCGGTGCAACATTTATTTTTATTCGTCGTGGCTCGTACTTTATTAAACAAAAAAGAAGTTGCGGACAACCATTTTCTTGATGCGCACTTTCTCAAGATGGTCGCGAGGCATTTAAAATCCGTCTCGACTGGGCTGAGGCGCTTGGCTGATTCGTGACAAAACCAGTTTTAGAAGCGTAAAAGTAGTAGAGACGGATGAGTCCCCCGGGGTAAAAGCAACGCGATTCCCTGTCTGTCAAACTGCACGCGCTTTCGATCCCGGAACTCTATGGCTTTCGGGGACAAAACACGCCGAGCAGAAGAAAGATCGGACACGCGTGTCTCGCAGCTGAATGCACCGTGCCAAGGCCCGTTCGTTATTCATCAACGGCGTCCAATTTTCAGACCAAATTGACATATCGAATTTAGTCGTGCGTGCAATCTCAAAGATAACAATTTTACGGAAATGACAATTCCGCTCAACTTTTACTTTGACATTCATCTTCAATTAAAATTAAATTTTAATTCATTTTTTTTTTTCATTTACTAAGCTGTCCAAGTATGCAAAATGTGAAATAATTATCATGTTTACAGATAGAACATAAATGAACTTTATTTATACAACAGCAAAAGTGTGCAGTGAACAGCATCGTCACCAGAAGAAGTCTAATGGATAACAAAATGAAAAGGAAATTAAATCGTCCAGAAGTAAAAGTCATGAAATTTAATTGATCATATGAAGTAGTGTAGCAATACAAAAGTAAACGTAATAATCAAATCGAAAAAAGTAACAGGAAACTTTGTTTTTGAAAACCTGTGCAAAATTGCGGTATTTTGAAAGGAAATTTCAAAATTCTTTGAAGATGGGTGTACTAAGTTAGGGTTGATTTGAATAAGACGCTGTGATGATTTGCAAAACGTTCACAAGTCTATTGCAAGCTCGATGATAATGCAGGAGAACAATTCGTCGAAGGGAAATTGACGTTTTTAGGTCGGTTAGTAGTTAGTAAGCACTCTAGTGTCGGTGCACCGGCCCTTCGTTCTTTATTGTGGATTTTTGCTCGGTTCTTCGCCTCCCCTCCAGCACGTCTCGTGACTCGACCTCTTCTCTCCTTCAACCCCCGCATCGCTATCCGACTCTCCGGCTTTCCCATCCATTTTGTTGCCCCACCGGTCTGTTCGCGTCTCGCTTCCTCGTGCGTCGCCGCCGACGGCCTCTCCTCCTCCTTTCAAATCCGCTCTATTCTTGACGTGAGCCTCGCGCTCGCTTTTCCGACAGATGTTGAATTACTCAACTCCCATCACCGACACACACGTGGCCGCCCAAATTTTTCGCTACGATTTTTCAAAACATCTCCTTTTCCTATTATGAACGCGACCATTCAGTACACTGCCGTGGGAAACGTCACTCGCTTCCAGACCCAGACCAAATTCTTACGAGTTCACTCTCTCACTTTTCAAGTCCGCAAAAATGACAAAGAATCGTAAAATGATCCGCTGTAATAGTTGCGTTAATTGCGGTCGCTCGGATGAATACAATTTTCATGTTTTTAATCTCAATTTTGTAGATGACAAAAAAAGGTGCAGTTCTATTGTGCTCGAATTCGTGATGAGTTTCTTTGTTACGAAGAAACATTTTTTTGTTGCCTTTTGGTTTGCAACCGCCCGTAATATTCGCTATTGCGAATTGATGAGCAGTAATGTTTTCTACTGTTCGAGTATTTTTCACCGTAAGCAATTTTGCAGCTCTACGTCCGGCTACCATCCGCAATTCATGCCGCTATGATAATCATACGGCTTCTTTATGAACTATTATTCGCTGACCATCGCGGTAGCCCTGGACACACTGAGATGTAAATACCGTGTCCGGTTGTTACACGAAGATGGTGCTGACGCAAATTGAAAACGTTTCTTTTCGTCATGGGAAAAGAATCTTAACTCTTTTTTTTATTTGTCAACAAAAATTGAAGCGACATTTTGTAATTTCAAATTCGGATTTTCAGAGAGGAGAAACCAATTTTGCTTAAAATAGAAATTTTTTTTTTTAATTGACAGTGATAAATTGAAGTAACTGAATGCTGATTGAATTAGCTGATCAGGTCGAAAAGAAGATCAGGGAAGAATAGATATCACGAGTGTAACCAAGCTGAAAACGACCAAAATCAAAAGATAATCGAATCAAACGAGGAGACGACAAAATGGAACCGATCCAAAATGAATGATGGCAACTTGGCCTACGATCGATATCGCTGAAAATTTCAACGTCCCTCCCAGACATCTCTCGACCCTCCGATTTGAATGGCATTTGAATATTCCATATTGCCGATTCTTCAGGTACCTTTACACTTAGTTATTCCGGCACAACGCAAATCCCTTCCAATTTTCATTCGAGAGTGCAAGTGCCGGAGGAATACACATTTTGCGCATCGTGTCCCGCACCTGCTCTGTACTCTCTACCAACTCTGTTATTCGCCCTACAACCTTATAAATTAGTCCCTCTCTACTCTGCTTTGCGATTTCATTTTTTGGCGAGACTCAATATTATAAATCCCAATGTCTTTTGTCCTACAAGTTTATCGGAACGAAAAGAAAAAGAGGGAGAAGAAAAAATTCGTCGCAGGGATTAGCCGACGAGTCTTTGAGAGATCTGTCGTGTAATTGATCTTCAATTCGGCACCGTCAGAGATAATCAAACCGAGGGAACTTTTTTTTTTTTGACGGAAGCCAGTTGGAGGGTTCGCCTTATTTCTAATCCTGTGCACGACACCTTTGCTTGTTATTTATTTCAATTACATTAGCAGTTTTCATTAGTTCTGCAATTATTCGTGCTTAGAGTTTGACAATCCAGGATCAAGAAGCTGCTCCTTTGTGCAGTCCCGCTATTCGACATTGAATCCTGGAGGTTTAATCGACTGTGCTGAGATTTGGTTAGCTCGACGTCGCGACGACTTCTCTTGATTTCAGATTAACGTGATCTGACAGCTTTCAATCTTGACACCTGAGACCTCTCTTGTTCCACGGTTTCGTCGGATCTACAACTTTGACTACTTTGAAATAAAATTCAGAACACAGTCGAGCTTATGAGAGACCACAATAATTAAACAGAAGACCACAATTAACATCGGCATAGTAAAAAGACATTTCGAACAAAAGACCTGAAAAAGAAAATTGGAACTACTCTATATAATTAGAATCAATTTCTCCGATAACATATTGAATAAAAAGGCGGACAAAAAGTAAGACCTTCACGGTAGAGCAGATGTCACCTGAAGAGTGCAAGTTGTGTTGACGATTCTGTTCTGTTTCGTAAGTCTTTTGTTGGCTTTGAAGAATCACGTTTGTATTAAGCATCTGCGAGGTTACGAGCCAGTCCAGCTGTAGGCGACGGAGCGACACGCCGAGTTTCATAAATGATGACAGTGTCCTTTATTGCTTAATCAGTCCTCTCATTAGTCAGGAGTCGCGCGCCACGTTAATTCGACTGTATCAAGCTGGTATCTTGGCGTTGCCAGCCGGTTGAATGGACTTGAAGGACGGGCACGTCGCAAAGCCGTAGTAATTACCAAGGGAACAGGCCGAGGACGCGAAGTAACCGCAGCAAAATGGAACACCTGGTGGTTGCACCTTGCGAACTGGTCCGTTTCTTGTGTTTATGTTTTTTAGCTTGTCCAATTGGCAGGGCCACGTGACTCTTCTGCATGGCCTCTCATGAGAGCGCATTACGCCACAGTGCGTACCGTTATTTCGACAGATTTCGACGTCTCCATGGCACACAAGCTCTGTCCGACTTCAAATTCAGTCGAAGTCAAGACGAAGGGTTGTCTAAAGGGGAATTAAGAAGATGGAAGGAATTACAAGCTTCGAAGGGGTTTCTCGGATGGAAAAAGAGCTATCCATCAAGCGGAAGATCATCCGAATGATTACATTACGTGGACTTTTGTCAAGTGGTCTATGAAAAATGACGAGGGTGGGAAATGGATCTTGAAGATGCTTGGAGCATTTGTTATTTTTTTACAAAACGAATTCGTCGCTTGTCTCGCCGGCTGATTGTCCTAGACATATTGGTCAGTCCACAATTTAATATCGGACCCTCCCCCGCGCACTATTGTATTGCGATCCCCGGTCTCTCAAGATAGGGCTCGACACCCCATCATCGATTCGCACTGTACAAGCACCAGGCTAAGGGAGAAAGTGCAACGCCAAGCTGATTAGAGCGAGATAGCGAATGCATCATATTGCGCGCGTGCGAACGTCACTCTGGCCTATGCACTATCTTGGATGCGGGAGCAGATGCAGGGTACATTAACTCGGCTTCTTTTCTGATCGATAACATGAAGATGCATACACCAAGTGCGGTTGACCATGCGTGAATGAAAGCTGACGGCTCAGCATCCAACCGGGTCAATATTGGCACAATGCATCCAAACCACGACTAAATTCTAATTACAAGCAAAAATGTACAGAATTCTGCAGCAAATTCATAACTTACTATTATACATTACAAAATCTCAAAATAAAACAAATCAAAAATGTAAACAAAAAATATAAGCGAACATATATATAGATATAAAACATAACTAGAATAACAAACACGATATAAACAAAGATTAAAAATATAATATTCATTTTTTTTCATAGATTTATTTTTTGTTTACGTTTTTGTTTCCAGTAGCAATGTTTTTAATTTTGATTATACTAGTTTTTGTTTACATTTAAATTGTCGTTCTGCTTGTTTATATTTTGTGCTTATTTTTAAATTCTCGTTGGTTTATTTGTTGGATCATATTTTATATTACCGTTTATTTACATTTTCATTTGTTTATTTTTACTTGTTACTTTTTACTCTGCTCTACCGCAAAACAAAACAGTTGTAGACAGATTTTTCCGTCTTGTATTTGGCTGTTGCGATTAATTGGGCTGGAGTAGAATTTGTACTTAATTTGCATTGCATTCACCTCGACGTGATCAAAGGGAATCGAAGGGATAAAGTTGTGCAGCGACAATAACGAAATTACACGAAGGTATCGGTAACTCTAATGATTGTACATTCAATTATGAGAATGTTTCTTTCAACTTGGACGATGAAGAAGAATCGGTCGCTCGAAGAATAAAGAATGTTGCGTCAAAGAGGAGAGCCCCAGGGGATTGCTTTGGCATTAGGTGGACCGGCGTCCATGTCGGATCAAGGGGTCCACGTACGGGTGACTCATGCATCATACGAGGGAGACGTGTGCCCCTTTGTGTCGATACGTGTGATTCTCGGCTTTGGCTTGATCCGAAGGGGTACGCCAGTCTGCCCATTAATAACCTTTTTTTCTCGCTCATAAATAAACATCCTGGTCCAGTAAGCGATACTTGTTTTCTCTTTTCTTCGTTTACTTTGCATCCTTTATTTTTTGTCAAACCACATTTTATTCGCCAAACGAGTTATTCTCACCAGGCAATTTGCATCGATCGAGCAAGCGTCGAGGAGCAATTAACTCGTCGTCATTGTTCTCGCGAAACAAACTTTTCGGCCGAGAACAGGTGAGCGCAAGAGTCTTCCTTGAGACGCCGTAATTAAGTCCCGTCCATCGCTGGGTAAACACGCATTTAGTACCGGGAGGGGTCGACTTATTGCACGCCTATAACTTGCTCATAAATCATAGTGTCAGATTTCGCGAAACGATGCTAATCGTTAGAGAACAAACATTTCGTTGACGCCATCTTGTTTTGATTCGCACTACTTTCGTTTTTACCCAAACTATAAAAGAAATGCGGACTTTGCAGGAAAGAAATATTTTAATAAAGTGAAAGTGATTCATTGAGACTTAGCTAGATAGAATCGTTTCTAAGATGTTGTTTTTTTGTCGAATGTTTAATTGATTCTGAATTTGAAAAAAATGTTGTTATTAAAAACAATAAATAGTCACTGAGTTACATGCATTGCAAGTGATTAATGTGAAGTCCAATCAGCTCGATGCAATCAAAGAGTGATTATCTAATAACAATTGATGCTTATTGATTAGAAGCAGAAGAGAACGCTGTCAGATAGCAAATAATAAATTGATTAAGTTAAATTGCAGATAATGATGATTGTTTCCATTGAAAACCACTTGATCAAGGAAAAGAAATAAAGGATGATCGGATCAAGAAGTTTTGAAGGGCATCATTGTTTAGCTCTTGTATTCGATCAAAAATTGTATGCTCTGTTCCTGTTCCTTTAGGACTCGACCGCTGGGCATTGAAAGATGAATGAAAGCAGAGAAAGAGTGAGATAGCGAGAAATCGATGAAATGACGGCCAGAAGCACAATTGCGTTTTCGCGCTGGTGCGCCTTGCACGTGACGGTTCTCATGGCGTTATCGCTGAAATTAAAGCCAACTCGCGATTCCATAGAATGCAGATATATTCTATAGGAAAATCTGTGAAACACCGCAAGCTTCATTCAGAATTGGTGCTCCTCAGAACGACAAATCATGGGGTTTCCAAACCTACGCATTGTTTTGGCTTCAAGATGTGGACACCTTTCTGGCGAATATAATACCGGGCATGAAAAAACGATAGTGCATGGGTCGACACGCGCGCAGGGTTTTATCTTCAGTGCTGCTCGTGTGTCATCGATCGGGAGAGCAGGTTTTGTTCGGACGGCCACGTGCGCCACGGACCCCTCCGGCTGTCCTGCCTATCTGCTCTGCACGAATTGCAAATTTCATTTCATTTTTTTAATTTAATGCCCTCATTTGTGATATCGCTTTTAGATCCATTAACAATTATGACTGTGGGATACTCTTTGCAAGAACAATTTATGGACGCGACATTTGGTGCGTATGTTACGCCCTCTTGCTGATCAATATTCGCATAATGTCGACCAAAATTTTTATTTGTTTCAAAAGCTAAAAAAAAACAAAAAGAGGGGAAACAAAAGAAAAGTGAAATCTGTATTTGTAGCAATAAGTTACATAATTGTAAACAGAAATAGAGATTGGAGACGTTGAATCAAGTTTGTTAGAGCAAAATTCGACGTTGGAGTTAATTTAATTTGAAACCCTTCAGCAAATGATCTTTGACGCGATGCAGAGGAACTTGCCAAAGAACACAGACGTCTTAGCTCGAAATTTTCGCGGTTCAGATGCTCATACACTAATCGCGTTTCCCATTAACGTACGGTGCATCGTGCCACAATTCCTGTGCGACTGTGAAAGCCTCAGATATCTGCTCAGGATATTAAAGAGACGCTTTTGATCGCATTCAAGATGTGATTAGAAACATAATTCATACCTTAGGCTAAATAAGCTGTGCTTCAGTGATTAATAATGTTTATTGTAATACAATCTTCAGCATTACAAACAAATTGTTTGTAATCCTGAAAACAACAAACTTTGTAATTTTTTTATGTAAAAAATAAAAAAGAATAACTTTGATCAATCAATAACAACGCAAAGAAGGAAAAATCTGTTCTGTCGAAACAAAACGTTTTAATGACCCGCAAATAAGTGATAACAACGAATTCATTTTGGTAACCTGAAATTCGATCGAGGGTGAAAAAATAAAAGCTATGGATTTTCGTTGGACAAGAGTGGCAAACGAAGTTTGATTAAGGTTATCGATGAAACATTTTGCGGATATATTTTGCCGGAGGTCGTTTGCTCTCGGGCTGCTATGATATCGTTTTATTTGCTGAAGTAAAATTGGTCTGCAAACGGACAATCGGAGTTTGGCCTTTGAAAAAAGTGTCCTCCCGTTTGATAAGAGATTGCGCATTCAAATAACTTTTTGTCGCGTCAAAGTTATCCCGTCGACATAATCTTGACGACTTTTCTCCCACTGGACAATAAAAGTGCTGCTTCTGCGATCGATCATTGTGTTAACGACGATTCCTATAGCTGTTGGCGGAAACAAGTTCTTCCAGACTATTACTTCACCCACTACGAAACAGCTGTGATGTTATGCAACCTTTTTAAATGACTTCCTATATGTTCAACTTTGTTTTTACAACTTTAATTTCCTACTTTACTTCCATTCCACAAGTTTTTTCCTATTTTTTTTCAAAATGTTTGTTTTTGAAATTTTCAACAGACAGGTGCAGGCGCGTACTGTAAATCTGGCCACAAAAAAATGAATGATCCCATGGCATTGTTTTCTATAATGAAAAATACAGGAAAAATAAACAACGATGAAAAATTTGATTTACAATTCACCATGGTTATAAGTAAAGTCTGGCTTCGCAGAGACAGTTGGCAGAAACACGTTAATAAATAAAATAATAAGAGAGGCGGTGGCGTCAAAATTCAATTTATCTTCGCCTTTGAAGTGAACGGCCTACAAAGTAACGTATTCGTCTGCAAAACCCTGCAAACTTGGGCTTCCGATCTTTATTCGCGACGCGCCGTTTCCCATCCCAGACAGAGCTCCTCCCACCCCAGTTCACATCACCCAACCGAGCTTATTACGCAACACATTACGCGTGGCGCATTTTTTTCGCTCTCCTTTCGTTTCATTTTCGACAAAAGACGAGAGCAAACTCCAAGTACAGGAAAGAAGGTCAAGGGATGCTGAATAAGCTGAATGGTCGTTTCCGAATCGACCATCGCACCAGGTTATAATGTTTCGAACATATGGTCTTGCGGTGAGGAAGGTTTGTATTGGAAGATACGAGATTAGCAGAAGATTGCAGATGGAAATAAAGTAAAAAAAGAAAAAGGGAAGAGAAAACAAACAAGAAAGGGATAAAGGGGAGAAAAAGAAAGAGAGAAGTGGCAAGGGAAATAAACATAAACAGTGCGCAGGGCTGGAACAAACGGATCTTTGTTCCTCGAAGCGTTTGATCCTATCCTCAACGTCCCACGCCAGGTCCACATTTTATGTTCGCTCCTCCGCTTGATCCAGGAGTAATTATAAAGCGCCGGTGGTTGTGCTGTTGCTTACGGTTCGTTTCTTATTACGTACGTGCGTGCATGCGTGCGCCTGCAAACGCATCAGCAGGAAGCCGTCGGTTTAGATAAAATCGACGTACGAGGTTCGCCCCTCTATGCACTCGTTACACCCCATAAAACCCAGTCCCGTCGCTATAACCGACGCCGTCCCCGACTGAGATTGCATCGCCACTCTTCATGGGTTCGTCGTCTCCCAAGTACCCTGTTTATCAACTCTCTAGCTTTGTCGCGAAATTAGCGCGCAAATAAATGTCACGCGTCAACCCGGCCTGAAAGGTGGATGCAATTTCTATGCTAATTTCGGGGGGTACAATTTTTCGTTGCAAATTTTGCAAATCTTGTTAGGCTGCGGGTTCGACATTTTTCGGCGAGCCCACTGGTGCTTGCAGTTTGCGTTGAATGGATTTGCGTTAGGTGCTTCGGTGAGCTGATCACAGGGGATGATGGATTTGGCTGACGCGTGTTTGGCTTACCAATTGGACGATGCAAAATTGAGCTCAGTTTTGCAATGAACATGTCGGTGCCATGCCGACCTTGATAACAAATTTTATTTTTGTTTGTTTTTTTTTATTTTAGCACAAATAAATTAGAATTCATTCATTATTTTGTGATTCTTTATTTTTGTTTGTTTTTTTATTTTAGCACAAATAAATAAGAATTCATTCAACAGCAAGACAACAAAGAAAAGTCCAAATTTTAACTCTAATTTCCAAAAGTTTATAATTCGTCCAATTTTACTTGCGATCATTAAAAATGTTTTGACGTTTTTTGTTTCAGGTAAGAGGAAGTTTGCAAAAAGCGATATTGAGTGCTACATTATGAGAGTGAGTGCAACTTTTATAAATCATCGTACAAGATGAGATTGGCCAGAAATTTGTTCAGAAAGAACTTTTTGCTGTCGAGCGCAACTTTGTTTCCCTACAAATATTGACGTTAAAATTGTTTCACCCTTAAGCAAGTTATAAAAGATCAAAGATACCTCAATAAACAATATTTGCTCTCTTTGGCATCGTCGCAAAACAATCAGCGAGACAAAGTGTTTTTGCCTGTAATTCGGCGACGGACAAAGGCACCTCTGACACGAACAGAGCCTATTCGCGTGACCCTTTTAAAACGCGTTTCCGCCGTAAATCGCAATATTTCCTCAAGCCCCTCCTGCTGTGAAAAGTTTGACGATATTGGTCTTACAAGTTCGGCGACTGCGGACTTTATAAACACAAAGCACAGATTTTTGCCCCTTCAAGTTTCCTCTGCTGGCTCTCACTTAGTCCTCGGCAAAGACGCGGTAATAAAACCGTTTGGAGGTTACCTAGAAACGACTATCTCGCCAGTATTGATCGTTTCTACTTTGTACATCCTACTTCTGCTTCAAATCCACAATTCAACCCAAAAATCAACAAGCAAAAAAATAGTAAATTAATGTTCAAAGATTTTTTAATCTCCAATTGAAAAAAGCTGAAAAAAGAAGGAGAGTTTGAAACAAAGGAATAGTTGAGGAAAAATATGAGTCGAAGTAGCAATTTCATTCGCTTGTCCCAGATCCGAAAGAACGGTCAGGAGGATGCAAAGAAGAAGAGTACAAAATCGGGAATAAAGAACGGTGCGAGCGCGGAGGACGTGCATCGTGATTGCGGGGGGAGGGGGTGCTAGACGTATCGACCGCTCCCCACCCCGGTCGAGGCGGCGGAAGTTGCCTCACCGATGACGACTCCGGGGTAAAAGCGAGGGGAGGGGGGTTCGGCGCGGCAGGGGATGTTGTACAAAAGTGGAGGTGAGTGGCACCCTTCGAGTGCTACGTGCGCTACTTTGCCACGGGAGGGTGCGGAAGCGAGATACGAAGCAAAAGAGATGGCCACGGGCATTTCAATCCCACGTGAGAGCAGCGCGCGAGGGGAACCAAACTCATCTTTTTTCTTTTCACATCATTAAGAACTGTTTCTTAAAACTGCGAATAGGTGTTTGACGAAGTTGACTTTCTTTTGAGCTCGCTTGAGTTTCATTATTTTTAGCCATGTTTATAATTTACAAAGGAAAGATCAAAAAAATTAGAACAATAAGTGTATTATTTATTAGGCAATTGCCCAGTTACATGTAAAACAAGTTTTTCAGATTAAGATTAAGAGGCTTGGTTCTTTTGAAGTTCCTCAAAAAAAAGCTTTGCAGAATATAGAAAATTGTTTAGGTAATTTCAGTAAGTTAAAAAATTTTGATTTATTTTGATTAATTTGGTTATAAAGATTGACAGAAAGTAAACAAGATTGAAGTGAAAAAGATATTTAGGTTAAAAAATAATTGTCCTGTCAAAATTACCTCAGTTTGAAAAAACGCACCATCCTTTTTTAAACTTTTTTTAATTTTCTGCAGATGAAGATTTTCCTGCATGACAAATGAAGAAAAGGCGGTTGTTACAACACGAATGTTTGGAATTTGTTGTCGCAATGGGACAAGATTGAGTGTAAATGTTGTGTTCGATTCGTTTGATGTTGAAACATTGGCGAGTGAATTTGTTAACGCAAGGTGGCTGCGATGTCAGCGAAAATTTTGCATCGTCAAGAGATATGCAACGACGAACTAAATAATCAAGGAGCCTCGAGCGATATAATAAAGTGAGCGACAGAGATGCAAGCGTCGATGGCACTAGAGTGCTCGTGATGAGGCTCCTTTCTTTCATCCTTTTCTGTCATGGACTCCATCTCACCTTTGTTCAACCACTCATCGGCTCCACTTCTTTTGTACTATTTATTTGTCACACTTTTTTTGACTCGACATTTGATGAGTTTATCACACATCGCATCGGATTTCTTGATTCGTACGCACCCTCTTTTTTTATTATTTCACGTGCAACAATTTATCAACTTCATCCAGTTGTTTGACAATTTCTCATAATACCCTGATATGACTGTGTATTTGAACGTCTGCTCAAGTTGTAATCCGATAACTTGTTGCTCACAACAATCTTACTAGAACAATTTAAAAATCGATACCAAAAGAAAACTAGATCCCAAGAACATCAAACAAACAAAATGACTGATTCATTATTTGCGAATCGTGTTTATAAAAATTTCCTGTACGAAATTTTGATTGCAAACGTCTCAAGTTTGAGATGACTTTTGAAATCAAAAAGGCGAAGATTCTTTCAAGCATGAAAAAAGAAGATGGGCCTGAGTGCGTACGAATTCAGATTTGATTGTGCGTGAAAAAAGGCAGGATGCATTTATTCATAAGTTAGAGAGAGACGGAGAGATGCGGTGCAGAAATCGCGCCTTTTGTTTCGCACTCTTTTCGAGATCGTAAACGTCGGGGCTCGCGCGTTTTACGCGTGCGGCACATAAAACACGCACCGAATCAAGTAACAGGTGGTTTCGGTAATGACCAGGAGCTGCGCTATATGTGCGCGCATTTCCTTTCGAATGGACGATAAGGATGAAGTCGTTCGACCCTACACTGCCCAGAGCCTTCGCGATGATATTTCACGATAATGTTGTCGATTTGTATCTCACTTGCAGTCAACATTGTGGTGTCACTGTCGTGATTCAAAACGAAACTTTTTTCTGATTTAACGTAGCTAATTAAACTAACATCTAGACACGTTTAAGGCATCAAAACTTTTTCTATAAATGGCAATTGAATTTGTTTGGGAAAATTTAGGAAATAAGTTTGATCGTGGGATAATTTTTTTTTGAATCTTGAAGATTTTAGTAGTGATTAGAGAATCTTCATGACCGCGAGTTTTATTAACAGGATTCTAGTCGATTAAAAGTTGTAATAGTCTTAGCGATTGTTACGTAAGGAGAAAAAGATAACAGATGAGAAAATTCAAGATGTTTATTCGGAGCTCGCTTTTATCGTTGAGTGATTAGCGCTTGTGTCACAATACAATGTTAATCATCAGCTGTGTAAAGTGATACAGTGCAAAGTTCTTATTGCTGCCAGTCTACTTGTTGTTTTTTGGAGCCATAAACAAATCAACAAATCAATCGATGTTTCAATTAACGACCTAAGAGACGTTGAAAAAAATTTATTGACAAAAAAACAAAACGAAAAATAACAAAACAAACAAAGCACTTTTTTTAAATAAAAATTTGGACATTTGTGTTTTCAAGTGTTGCATTTTTTAGTATTGTTTATCATTCATCTTTGGTGATAGTATTGCAATGAATTAGGAATTTCTCCAAGGATGAAACAAAGGAATAAGACATTCTTCTGGACCACGAAGGTCGAAAAGCGGAAGCTCATGGTGAGCTTATGCGTGAGGGCGTGGTCCCTCGAACAAACATCCCTGGAGCCCTGCGGATATCGCCATTGTCGAAGTGTCTTTCTGCGAAAATTAACCTTTTCCGTATCTTTCTTTAAAGGATCATTCAAACTTTCGCATTCTTATTTCAGCCCCATGTTAAACTACCATTATTTTCCTTTCATCGTCTACTTATAATTTATTCGCGAGTTTAAAAAGCTATTGAATTACGAACATTGTCATCAGCTTGAGAATAGCTCGAAGAACCTGACGCAATTGCAAAAGTTAACTAAAATGTATAATATTTTATAAATGAAAAAGAAAGAAGGGAATATTTTGTAACAAATAAAAAGTACCAAAGTTTTTTAAGTTAAAATAAATAAACGAAAGTATTATAAAGAAATTTGGCTGAGATAAAAATCGTGAAGTTTTATGGGCCACCCTCGTTTAAATATCCAAGATAAGAAAAGTCGCTTAATTATGGTAAAAGCTTTTGCTCGCAATTTTGTCAGTGATTAATGCTCAATTATCGTCGGCTGCGAGAAATTGCGTACATTGTTTGTGACAAGTTTCGGGATAAGTTTTGACACGTTTATTATCAAGATGACTCCGGATATAATTTTTCCAGCCGGTTTGTTGCAACTGGCTTTTGAATCCATGACTCGGTAATGATGAGGGTTTTCGTGTGCCATATGGCGCCGGGCTATTTATCGCTCGCGTGTCAACAGATCTCGCGTACTCTGATAGACTCGAAGGGTGTGTATTATTGGAGTCATCTTTTGCTTGCTCACGGATCACCATTTCGACATTTTCAAACATCAGACCGAAACTGAAAACATTATTCCCCTTCATTTTATTCTTTATTTATTTTATTCTTTAAATCAACATTTTCCTTTTTCCTCTGAAAAAACAAAACTTCAAATCAAATGTTGACCAGAAATGTTTTTTAAAGTTATTTAAAAATCTTCACTAAAAAAGTCGTAGAACCTGCACATCATAAACTCTGATTAAACGGCGATTAAGAGGAATATCCCTTGGACGATTTGAAGTGTTTACACGAGTCAAAAATGCACTAGCAGATAAGGAGAGCTATTTTAGCATGGTGCAATATCGCAATGACAAAATATATCGTCAACGCAATTGGCCGATAAACAGGCGCGATGATTTTTAAAAGCTGATAACAGGGCTGAAGGTAAAAGATAAATGCAAGCCGATTTTATGTTTGCGCATTGGTGATAACGTGCACTCGAACGATCGTGTGAAAATCTATACGAGTACGTTGATCCGCGGTCATTTGCTCGCGCGGGTCACCAAACTTTTCTCAAAACTGATAAGTCAAGTTTGTTTTTCTTAGTCATTCAAAAACATTGATTTTCAAATCAAACTTTTTTAACTTAAATTAAATTCAATTGAAAAATTAATTGATTTTATTTTCTCGTTCACCATGACGTTTATTGCAAAATTCATATCTTGAAAATATTTCAATTAATTATTATAATTATAATTAAGTTTGTTTACTTTGTCATTTCATTTGGTGAAAATTAAGCATTGGAGATGAAATTTATCCGCTCGATGAATTTAAAATGTTGGTTATTAAAGATGCAATAAAAATGATTTAACCATGACTGCGTATCGTGTCTTCGATCACAAACGAATTTCATTGCAACGCAGTCAATGAAAACTAGCTATTAATCTTGCTCAAACCTACTACCCGTATAAAGTCGCGCGTCACCGCAGCCGCGTCGTTTTTTAAAGCGTGTTGTACACGCATACAACACGCGTTCGTGGAAACAATAAAATGCGCCGTATAAGGCAATTGCTGAACTCGACACCGGATCGCATATGAAAATAAAATTAAACTGGACGAAACAAAAACAACGAAATCGAGGATTTGTTTAAATTTGTACTCGTATGAAAACACGTCCGAAAAATATGAACAAGTCCGACAAGAAAGCGCCAACGATGAGGCGCACAAAAAATTGTGTTCCATGAAACGAAATAGCGTGAAGTTGCGAAAACGCACGATTCAAGCCGAGAGTTTTATTTTATTTACTTTTGTGAATAAAGCAACGAAAGAACAACGTTTGACGGGCGAACGAGAACTGTAATTGTTTTTTGTGAATTATTACGTCATTATGAACGTGTCGGCAAAAAAAGTGACTGAAATTGATGTAGTAGAAAAAGGAAATTGGCGGAGAAAAATGGCTGGATTAGAAACGAAAAAAGAGGATTACAAAAAAATAGCGTGACTGAATGAAATGAGAAAATCTAGGTTGTAAAAAAATGTATACAAATATGAATAGTCAATAGGTCTTTTTATTTAATGTGTAATAAAAAAATTTGAAATTTGTTGAAAACAATTTGTGAAATTAGATGAAATAAAAAAATGTCACGACGCTATCAACTTACACGGGCATGAAATTTTATCGTACATATAATTCAGAAAGTAGTCTATGTTTGCATATTTTTTACAGTTTACTTTTTACTAGGGAAGAGATAAAAAATTTGCATTAGCTTGAGGATAAAAAATGTGTTACGAACGGTGGCAACGAATCTTTGGTGATTTAAATTTCGCCATCAGAGGCGGATTTCTCGGGGCATTTATCTTTGCCGCGCGATTTCTCCGCGAGCGGATAATGAGCCGAATGGAGACGGCGACGTTGTTCCGTGAAACGGTGCCTCTCGTGTCATTAGGCACAAGGCTAGAAATTATACACGTGCAAAACGCAGCAACAAAGGAACGGAGCGCGGCTGCGTGGCAGCTGGCATTGAGTTAGATGACGATCGTCGCGCGTGCCTTCGATGGTACACACGCTTGCTAGTGAGGCCATGAGAACGCTCTAGTCGACCTTTGACGAAACAATGCAACGCTGTGGAAAGTGCATTTTCTTACTCAACGCTTACGTCGCGCATTGGCTCTGTTTTTACGTCATGCAGCTCCAAGTGACCAACAAAAACTCAGCTTACAAGTTCATTTCACCACAAACAACGTTTAGAATTCTTTTTTTTATTTTTCTAAAAGAGAGAACAATGAACAAATCAAATAGAAATTTCCAAAAATAAGTTTAGGAGTTCATTCCACCACAAACAACATCTAAAATTTTTTCTAATAATTAAAAAAAAACAATTATTGTTTCTAAACGAATGGATCGAATAAACCGCGTCGAAGAATAAAAGTGTTAAGTGAGAAGTTAGTCACAGAATAACAGAAAAAATAATGATAATAGATAAAATTTGATCGAATACTTGGCCTCTCTTATCGAATTTTGAAAATATCTAGAACCATTAATTCTAGCCGAAGATCATCCGGTATTTATTATATCAATTACACAAGTTATATTAATATTATATCTATTCAGCTAAAAATTAGGCAAACTTTCACCGTTGTTTGATTTGCAAATACTTAATACTGTTCAAAACACATTTGACAAAATAAAATAAAATAGTGGTAATAATTAATTCAATTCAATTTGACGAAGTTAATAACCGCGGACAATTGTTTGGACTTCCCAAATACACCCTTGGAGTGTCTGACGGACAGTTGATGGTCAACTGACTGCAATCTGTAGCGTAAATGTCGATGGAAGCCCGAACAACTGTTATAAAAACTAAACATTTTAAAAACTTTAACAATTAATAACACAAATTACAACAAATAAATTTCAATTCAAAAACTAGTTATTCAATTAAAAAATCAGTTATGATAAGAAATGCGTAGTCATAATTTGTAAAACAACGAAAATACAAAACGAGTAGTTCAGTTGAAACTAAACTATGAAAAAATAAAAAATGAAAGAAAAGAATATTTGCATATCAAACGTCGCTTCTTTGTGGCTAAGAGATTTCTAAAAATTGTCTTTACCTTTTTGAACTGCTGGATGTACTGCAATCCTCACCAAATGCACTACGCGTAGAACTGCTGCTCCGTACTTGGTGGCGCCACGTGTCTCACTGCCGATGCTTACTCGTTGGCGCCACGTGTCTCACTGCGCCGGCGCAGTCGATCGCGCCACGTGTCTCACTGCGCCTGCGCACTCGATCGCGCCACGTGTCCTACTGCGTCTGCGCAGTTGATCACGCCACGCTTCGAACTGAGCTACGCACTCGATGGCGCCACGTGTCCTACTGCGCCTGCGCAGTTGATCACGCCACGTGTCTCACTGCGCCTGCGCAGTCGATCGCGCCACTCTTCGAACTGCCGCTCCGTACTCGACGGCGCCACGTGTCCTACTGCGCCTGCGCAGTCGATCACGCCACGTGTCTCACTGCGCCTGCGCAGATGATCACGTCACGACATTTTTAGGATGACTAAACTTTGAGTAAAAATGAACAAATAATATAGAACTTTCCAAAACTAAGTTTAGAAGTTCATTACAACACTGACAAAATTTAGAATTCTTTTTTAAATTTTTAAAAATTTTTTTTTTTTCATTTTTCTAAGAGTAAAAAACAAATAAAATAGAAATTTTTGTCCGAGTAAAATATTTATCTTTGGTTGGTAGAAGAACGTATTTGCAATAAGTAATAAAGTTAAGCTTGTCTGGCGAGCGTGAGGGCGTCACTTGTAAATATTTTATGTTGCATTCGTGCTTTACAATCGTTGTCTCTGGTGCTGCAGCCGGTCGGATATAAATGTCAAGAAGAGCATCGTTTTGGCGATGCGAAAATGCGTGCACGTGCGAACGCATAATCCTTTTGCAACCTGGCACACCGGCGAATTAAAAGCGACGCAGTCCGATCTTTTATCATTTTACGACAGCCCAGTAGCTGCACTTTTTAATTAAAAATCTCCCTCCGACAAATGGACGCTGAATTTATTGTACCTTTTTTATCTAGTTTTGTAAGTGATAAACAACATTTGCAAATTTTTGGACATGCAAATTTTTGCAAATGTTACAAAAGTGATTTGGCAATTTCATTGCAATATAGTTTGTTGAAAAATTTTGTTCCAATACAATGCAGTTTCACACGGCAATGACATAAAAATTGTAATCATAGTCGATACCGTTGCTCATTGTGTCAGCTGATTAATCGCCAAGCAAATGGAAAAATCATAAGTCAACATTTTATGTTAATACTTTTGATAAATCTGAATGAAAGTGGTGTAGCTATTTAATTTAATCGGACACGCGTTCGACGATTAATACGAGCTCACTTTTTTTCATTTGCATCAACGTCGGCGGCACGATCAACGTTGCACCAATATGCAATATCGCGTTTATTTATTCGCTCTCTCGCCACGCTTGATTAATTCCAATCACAAATAATATTCATAATATTTGCGCCACGTCATCGCCGCCAATGCGGGCACATGATTGTTCCGCAATAAATTATCCCCGGGAGTCCTCGCGAGTCGTCCTCATCTATTTTCCGTTTTTCCAGTTTTCAGGCCTTGGATTCCTGTTTTGCAGTTTGTTGATTTGTTGTTACAAGGACTGCTAGACTATATCAAATATCTTACGGTAAATCACGTTTTTTTTGTTATTTTTTGACAAATTGTTTGTCCACGTACAATTTTCAATAACAAATTTCTAAACTTAACTTGTAGTTTGATTCCTAATTCCTAATAATTGAACTTTTGGAATTGACCCCACGTGAAATCTGTCTTTTTTACCCTCCGATCGTACGTCACAGTGGGAGAACATTTAACGTGCCGAACTAAGCGTGGGGTGTCGTATTTTTAAATTCGTACAAGCAGTAAGGCAGCTAAAAATGATTCCGCTGTCTAATCGATACCGTCGGAGAAATTGATGGGGATTTTATAACACGAAATTAATTTGGTCGAGGGAACAAATATTCTGTAAGAATTTTGTATTTCGCAACAATGTATGTGTAAAATAATACACTGACTGAGCGCAATGACGGCTTACGTTACCAAGGGACACTCGTTTTCGGCGAGGAACTTCCACCTGTCGTTATAATGTGGGTCACTTGTCTCATATTCGCTCTCATCTCGGCCACATGTGCCCATCAGTTTGTCCAGTTCTCTGTTCCTCATTAATTGGTCTTTCCATTGTCTATTTCCATTCAAACTTACCTAATACTTTTTTGGTTTACTAAAACGATTGTTTCTAATTAGCATTAATTTTTTTTAAAATTAACAAAGATATTGAAATTGTTATTAATGGTATTATTATTAAAATTGCATTGTTTTTAAAATGTAAAATTTTTTAACGAATTCGTTAGAATGTTTGTTAGAAGGTTTTGACAATTATTCTTTCATTGGATAATTGCTTTCAGCAAAGTTTGAAAAGAAAATATTGATTTGTTGGAAGTTTTAATTCAATTTTTCCAGAACTACGAAGGGACAATTTATAGCAACTTTTTTTTTCTTCGACTGTTAATAATACTTTACAGAAGTTCTGAATCCGACTACACTTGAAATTTCTGAATAATTCGTTGTTAAAAAGAACAACAAAAATCATCCTAGAGAAAAGTAAGAAAATTCGAAGCAGTAACTTTAATTAAAAACTCAATGATTTACAAAATTTGAAACTGAAAACTGAACCAAAAAGTCGAACCAAGTCCACTATCGATTTGTTCAAACTTGTAAGAGAATAAAAAAGTGTTTTGCACTCGGATCACATGCATTAAAGAAACCCCATTTCATAATCGAGCGTCCGCTCATTTTATTGGTTAATGCTGGGAGACAATGATCAGCTAGCAGGTGGTCCTCAAAGGTGTTCCGTGACATGACGAGATGCATCCACTCAACTCTGTTTCGTCCAACGACTCAACTGAATCTGAGCTTATGTTCCGTACGGCTTGCCAATTTTCGTCGTTTAGCGTCGCGAACCGGTCGCTCGGTATCTCGATCGCCGTGATAGATGAGGGTTCGGGTTTATTTGCTCGCTATCGGCAGCAGCGAACCGGCTCCAATCGGTTCGCTGCGTTTCGTGTTTGATACAAAGTTGATATGTTCTTTTTTTCTCATCGGCGTGCCCTGAACGAACAAAAAAATACAACACAGATAACGGTTAATGAGAGGCGCGATGATTTTTAAAATCGCTCGTTTGATTATTCAAAAAAAAAGAACAATCGAAGGCATAATCAACAGATGCATAAAAAAACGAGCACAACAGTTTTGCAAGCGAGTTCTGGGGAGCGAAAAAAAGAAGAGGATGTTAGCATAAAATCTAATTTCCTCGCGCCGTCTTTCGGAAAGCGGCACAAATCAGTTCGGACGTGGAGCAGAAAAGGATGAGATGGGAAGAGGAGTGCGCAGTCGCGGCATCTCCGTCGGACTGTCGTGCCTTCCGCGGGATATACAGCTGTGTGCGGAGCTGCCGCGGCATCAGCTGTCGGCCTTGGTAGGGTGCAATTACCCCGACGGTCCAATGAAGGAGACAGAGCAACAGACCGGACGAGTCGCTATCGGCGATCCTCTCTTGTTTCTTAAAATGTCTATTTTTTTCATCCAAACTCCTCAGAACTCACCGCTTTTAGGTACACAACAGTATAGTCTTCTTTACTCTAAAACTTTTCGTCCGGAATGCAAATTAACGTTCCCAGACACAATGGAGAAATTTCTATTTGATAATTTCAATTAAATTTTTGTTTAAGAAAATATCTTTGTTAAACAAACAAAAATTAATATTATGTTTTTTTTCTAGTTTTTTTTTTTAAATTTTACGTTTGTCAAAAAATTATTTATGTTCTGTATCCATTAGGTCTTATGTTCTATATTTCTCCTTATGTTTGCTTTTATTTATGTTTACATGTTTGATTTGTTTTATTTTGAGATTTCACACCTTTTTTTTCAAGTGGCTGGGTTATCAGAAATTGAAAGTAAAAACGAAATGTTATCAAAAACATAACGACATTTTTAAATGTAAACAAAAACTACCCTGATTTGAAATTAAAAACCGCGTGACTGGAAACAGAAACGTAAACAAAAAATAAATTCATGAAAAAATAATTGAATAAATAATAACGTAACTGAAAGTTAGTGAGACGTTTCTTGGAGTGTATTCTTTTATGCATTTGTAATCAATAAGACATGATAAGATGACAATACTAGGACCTAATTTGGCAACTGTCGATTAAATTAGCCGACGTTTCAATTGCGTAGGTTGTGGTTGTATAGTACACCTGTTACGTACACCACTTTGGGCGAACTAATATTAATAGAACTGACGATTGTAAAAACACTGAAGCCACAGTAACGCATTCCTATCATTATGACGTGAATATTTTATGTACCTACAAACTGTGCAATTACGTTAGCCAATGATAAATAATTGCTACGTCACTATCGCAACTCATTCACGTTTGCCGTTTGATATATTTAGTTCCATCAAGAATAAACGGTAAAATTCATTAACACTTTTTATTTCTTATTTAATTAAATTTTCTTACTCCTGTTTTTGTCCGTTTTCGAAAAAAAAGAAAAGATCTTTTTTTTGAATATTTTAAATTTGCTTTCATTTAGAAATCGGACAAAAAACTAAAACAATTTAATTACTATGTACAAATTATTTCGTTTGAATTCCGTATGATTTCTCACGTTCGTTAACGTCGACTCGTCAAACTGTCAGACGTCAATTCGCAATCGCATACTTTTTGCCGGATCTACATCTTCAATTACAAAACACTTGGCAAGTCGGTAATGAACGCGTCTTCATTAATCGAGCGATCGGAAATTTCGAATTCGAAGTGCCGCGTTCCATCCGACGCCAATTACTGTAATTAAAGAAATTAACGAACCCCCACCGCGTGCACCAGACGATTAACAATGCCGTATGAGTTTGTTCCGTTGCCTTTTTTTTGTTCCTTGCACGTATGGGAGTTGAGAATATTCTATTGATTTCTCGTATTACATAGCATGAGGAACGACGTCGAGTTGCGGTTAGTGTTTACCTTTTTTTTTTCATTCACAAAATCCAATAAAAACGTTTGGTTATCAAATTTTAAGGTATAAAAAAAACTAGAATTCCGTTTTATGCCTCAAAAGTGAAAAGTTGAAAAATATCAATTTCGTTAACTACGACTTGAAGGAAATTGTGAACCTATACAATATCGTATGAAAACGTAAAGGAAGAAGAGTGAGAAGTAAAAGAGCAATTTTATACGACGAGAACGAAAACTTGAAATCGACATCATCCGAAGGGATAACCGAAAAAGAGGGTTATAAGGATCCTTCGATCGGGTACACCTCGCCTCTGGCCGGGCCACGTCGATAACGCGCGATGACATCCTCCGCGACCAATACGTGCATCCCAGGGGGAGTCGCCGGCAGCTCAGCATCACGCACACGCCTACACGCACAAAATTCGTCCATCCACTCCTCGCGCCGACGCATCCTAAAACGATTGTAACGCCATCTCCATAACGACTCCTCCTGTTGGAATAGAATGACCCTCCGAAAAATCCGACCATTTCAACTTGAGAAGGAAATAATTGAAAAATGGACTATTGTTTGCAAAAAATTTGAGCATGAAACCTTATAAAAAACAAATACAAAATGTAAACAAAACATATAAACGAACATAATGAATACAAAACATATATAATTGGAAAACCAGAATATCAACAAACACAATATGAACAAAACTTAAAAGCATAATATTAATTTTTATTTGTTTACTATTCGATTGTTTTTTCATAGATTTATTTTTTGTTTACGTGTTTGTTTCAGTCGCACTTTTTTATTTAGACCTTTTCAACGTCTAATTCAACTCGAGACGAAAATGATAAAAGAAATGCCGTTTAATAAAATGGCACTGATTTGCCAGCGGCCATTTCTAATCTTCGCTGATTGCTTTCAACGTTGAGTATTTCGACATCATTTTTACTGAATGACCTCGTCAAATGGGCCATTCCTGCACGGTTTATTCAGTCGTATCGCAATGTTCGCCACGCCATTACCGACTCCAAACGTAAATTGATCAATTCATAATATGTTTTCCCGTAAACGAGCGTCAAATCTTCGCTAGCCAATTTTCATTCCGTAATGAAACGTTTATCGAAGCGTATCAAGACTTTAACCGTAATTAGAGATTATTAACGTTAGAAAAATTGTTCATCTGGACGATTACATTTTATTTAATGGGATATAATTTGGTTTCTTCATGTGGCGGTTGTTTTTTTTTCTTTGTAGCAGTAGAGATTGACTGGAAAAGTGAGAAAAGTTGTTGAATATTGAAAAATCTGATAAGCTTAAAAAGGACGAATAAATCTGCAAATTTTTAAGTAGCCGAAAAAATGGTAATTAATTAATTACGTTGGAACATTGATTAACTGTTGACTGCGCCGCGTGGATTATGAATGTACGACGTTCCAGCCGACCTTCCTGACGCTCTCTGCAACTTTACGAAAGTCACGTGCAATTACGCCGGTGCTCTCGCGCTAATCTAATATACGCGAATGCTGCGCAAATAATTCACCATGAGGTTACACTTACATTACAACTAAACTCATATGTTCACAGCGTACCAAAAAAGAAACGTTTACCTTTTCTAAAAATTCAAGAAAAGATTTGCATAAAAAGTTTAAGTTAATATTGATAAGGAAATTTTTTAAGGAATTAGACAAAAGTTATTAATTAATGAATCGTTTGTTTGTTTCAGGTGAGAGTTCGTTTTTTTGTGTAAAAATCAACCTATGAAAGGTCAGCGGCGTCACGTAAGAAATATATATTCTCCACCAATCAACATCAATTACGTCAAGCGTGCGATGTTTCTTCTCGGGATAGAAAAATGGTATTGCCGCAGACGATGTATTGCATCCACAAGCGATACTTTCCACCTGCCGTGAACCACGGGCAGGTATTTGTTGTATCGCATCAGACTCAGCGACGCTTCAATCGGTGTCAATTAAACCGCAGAAAACGCGCCGATTCCGCGCGCACATCAAATTCAACGTCAAAGAACTTACTCACCCCTCTCTCACTCAATGCATTATGGATAATTCTCATGAATAAAATTTGTACGCTCGCTAAATGAGCTCTTCTGCTGTTCTTTATCTTCTTTCACTACTACTTTTCGATATTCACTTATGGCTTCAATTAAAACATCAAAACAACAAATCCTGTCAAATCAAAAATGTATAAACAAAACATATGAACGAACATAATGAATCCAAAACATACATAATTAGTTAAATGCGTGAAATTCGGCAAACCAGAATATCAACAAACACATTATAAACAACCATAAAAGCATAATATTCATTTTTGTTTGTTTACATTTCAATTACTGCCAGCAAAACAACAAATCCTTTTTTTAAATTCAAAGAAGAACTTCGTCCGTTTGTTTCGTTTGTGCAAAAAATGAAGTTGAGATATTTTTTCGGGGGGAAAAAGGAAATAATTGATTGTGAACAGAGAGTATTAGTAAAGTGTTAATTTTGGGTATGATAAGTGTTTGAAAATTGGAAGGAAGTCGAAGTGTCTGTGAGTAAGCATGAAAGTAATCTCGCCACGGCGGGTCAACGATCCTACTCGATGCGAAGGACACGCTCTAGCCCCGCACACAACACTGAGCCACGTTCAGTCTCGACCACAAAACCCAAGTAGCTGCACAACGCAGGATCGTACGAATTGCTTCTCGCTGTTTCGTCTACGTCGACTCTCTTGTTTGGTCGAGAGTTATGTGAACAGACATTTTGCCATACGCCGGTCACAGTTTTTGCACTCCATTCCAATCATTCGAAGAGTCTTGACAATCCAAAACGCAACATTTTTATACAGTCTCAGTCTATCAATTTATACTCAACTCAGAATTCATTTCAATTTGAAACCAATTTAAAACACATTAATCAGAAAACTTTTAAAAATTTATCTGATTAGTGAGTTAAGATAAGGAAAATTGTTTTGTTTTGTTGTTTTTTTATTAAAAGTAGTTTACGTTTTAATTAGGTTAATTCGTGATTAGAAGTTTGTAGTAAATGGTTGCAATGGTTATTGAAAAAGGCGGACATTGGATGCGCGAGTGAGCTCATTATGTAACGGCGCGTATTTATGGGTCTTTGTCGAGGCGAATGCAATTACAGAAATGAGAACCTCCGCCATCGGCAAAATTATCGCCGGTACCATCGATCGATAACGAAGAGTCGGCGTGCTCCACGTTTTAATACAAAACTCCCGTGTTGCAAAACTCAAACTCATCCTCTACTTTGCTTATCAACTCGTCGCATCGCCTCTTACGCCTTTTGCGTGACGATTCCAGATCGATTCACTTTTATACTAATCGTCAACTCTGTTCAAACGGATTGGATTAATTTTCAGACATCCACGACAAATCCCTCATGAATAAAACAAAGTTAGAATTAAATTTAAATAAAAGTATAAAAATAAAACAAAACAAAAATAAAAAAAAGAAAGTAGACCAAAAATAGTTGTAAATAGTTTAATGTATTTTGATGATACATTGATATGTTGTGAGTCAACATCTGGTGCGAAAACGTCGCTTTCGACTCATCTTGCAACGCATCGTCATTTTAGCGTTATGCTATCGTCGGCAGTTATGCAATAGCGGATAAAGCACATTTATATAGGCCAGGGACAAATGCGCTGCCTAGTATGTGTTGTTCCAAGCTGCGTGCCACTATTGTCTTCGACGCGTTAAAACACGACTTTATAAATTAGCACCCGTCGAACAGCACGCGACTTTTTTTCTCCTACAGTGAAAATTCTTTGTCCAATCATCCCCCTTTGCTTCTATTCTACAATTCTTCACAAGCTAAATAATGGGTTGAAACAATGAGAAAAAAAAACAGTTTGAAAAAAAAACACATGATGTATAAATTAAAAATGAAATTAAACTCAATAAAGCTCAAAAAATGAAACAATTTTTGCAAAAAAATTTGAGGAGGTTGAAAATGAGATGAATGAATTCACAGTTGACAAACCAGGTGATAAATCGTTTCCTTGACAAACGTTGATTTAGGAGCCAGTAAATAAGGATGAAAAATAATTAACGTTCGGTTAAAGGAGGTGACGCAAATATGTAATGTACAATTGAGCCGAGTGTTGAGAACCTGTTTTTGCATGGGATGCGCGCGGCCATTCGGCAAAAGAGAACCTGTTCCGCGTGCGAGACGGAGCACACACGCCGGCCCGGGCTAAAACAATGTGGCTTCGTGAATGTCGGACGAGGAGAGGGATAGACCGTGCGAGCGAAAAAAAACGAGTCGAGACAGAGACAAGGGCGTTAACCCAGGTCAGGCTCGTTCCCCGCTGACGCAATTCCGGTCTCGGCCATAGGAAGTCGAGCCTCCTGATACGCTCTGCTTCCTTCGGGAATGAACATTTCCTTTTTTTGTAAATTGAATATTTCAAATTCGCTCATTCAACGTTTCTCTTCACCTCTTCTAAGTCAAAAAACTCCTGAACAACGATCATCCTGAATGAACTTCAACACTTAGAAGGCAAAAGGAGCGTGAAACCTTAAAAAAAAAAACAAATCAACGATCTAAACGAAACATGTAAACGAACATACAATGAATGAAATTCGGAAAACCAGAATATCAAAAAACATAATACAAACAAAACATAAACGCATAATATTCATTTTTGTTTGTTTACATTACAATTATTGTAAACAGTTTTTTCATAGATTTATTTTTGTTTACGTTTTTGTTTCAGTCGCACTGTTTTGATTTTTGATCATGCTAGTTTTTTTACATTTAAAAATGTTGCTCTGCTGGTTGTTTATATTTTGCAATCATTTTCAAATTCTTGTTGTCATTTTAAATATCATTTTGTCATTAATGCTCACTTTCAGAATTGATTAGAACAATTTTGAGCTGCACCAGTTGATTCGAAATAGACGGTTTCAAAGTTTTCAACCAGAGTAGACTGTCATGCGTGCAATTTGACAGCTGCATTTGTTGTCACAGAATTCGATGATTTGAATTGGCTGAAATTTCGTGGATGATATCTGTATATTCGCTCCACTAATTCGGCACAGTCGATTTCACCCCGTCAGTCGTGAACCATCAATTCAACACTGCAACTTGAGACTGCTAATTCAGCCAAGTTAATCGGAGCGACTATCGCGTTTTGACACTCTCCCCGTTCAACGTTGGTATTTTGACACTTACGAATTCATTGTGTCAACACAAACTGTTTCATCTCAATTTCACAACTGTTACAGTCACTAAACAAACACTCAAATATAAATCGTCCAAACAAAAAACGTAAATAAAAAAAGCCTACTTTTACAAGTTTCAAATTAAGAAATCCTAATGCAAAAAAATCAACAAAAAGAGGAACCAAGTTTGTTCTCTGACAGGGCGAACAAATTTGACAACATAAAATGGTCATCATTGTAAACGTTCAATTAAATGCACAGTTAGGCAGAAAAATTTGTCTCGTGGGATAAAGACGTCGGTTGGAAGACGTGCACAAATTGCGCGTGGTCTTTGTGAAATTGGTACGACATTGCTTGAGCATGATGTTCGCCCACGTGCAACTCCCACTTGGCGCACTAAGCGATCGGTGCACGAGTGCAACAACGAAATTGAAACTTTTACAATGCAATTTGTAACGTACCGCATTATTGGGGCGCCACCAAATTAAAAGTTCGTAACAGTAAAAACAATTTCTTTCTCCTTTTTCCTATAATTTCTGACAATATTTTCTACAATATTTTTGTCTATATTTTCTGGTCCTTGCTGTATGAAAAAAAGTAATAATTGTAAAAGTTCGAGATAAAGTGACAGGATGGACATTTTTGTTATCTCAGTAAAGAAAGTTAGTTAATAATTGATGATTTTGGTATCTAGTTGGTTGTGAAGTATGGTCGTTTTTGTGACACCCTGCCGATATCGAACAATGGCAAGTTAATCGAGTGAAAAACGTAGCACCGTGTGGAGAAGAGGTCCAATAGAGGAAATGTTTGTTCGCGCGCGCCGACTGCGGAAGAGAACGACCGGGCAAAGGGGAGACGACGATTGGGGGAGGCCTCTCCGCAGCCTCTGATAAAACGTCAAGACGTGCATTATATGAGAGTGCTTCCACGAAACTAGATGCGCGCCTCTGCAAATCACAACACACGCGCGCCGTATAAATATAAACACGTGTGTATGTCACGAGAGAGAGCGGACATAAATACTTGGCGGTTTTGTTGTGGGTATAAATACGCAATGTGTTTGGTCAACTTTACAAAACTATCATAACTAACACAAAATTCATAGATGATTTTTAATATTTGAAAAAAATAGATAAACATAAGTAAACTAGTGAAATAAGATTTGAAATGGTCTGAGAAGAACTTTTATTTTCCACAAAAAATTTGACGGAAAAGAGAGGGAAAAGATCTTTGTGGAAAATTCAATCCAGAACCACAATCCTGGCTGTCTAAAGTTTATACGATTGAGGATTTAATGTATGTATTCCTAAGTTTGAGTCGGTTTGAGTTAATGAAGGGGATTTGCCAAATTTGAATTTGGGGTGTTATGTGATATGCGACGCACATATTTGCATTATTACTCTTACATTTATGCAATGGGGTTTGGAGATTTTGAAAAGTAAAGTGAATTTTCTCTGACGAACAAAAGAAAAAGGAAGAATATCCCTACAAAACAGAATTCGCAAATGTCAGTTTGAAAATATTCAAAGTACCAATGTGTTTAAATGATACTTTTTTGTAATTTTAAATCTTTATTAAAAATATTTACTAAATTGTAAAATATACAAAATATACAAAATATTGACAAAATAAATTGTCGAATATACAAAAAGAAGTTTACTTTACATTTTTTATTTATTTCTTAGAATAATAATAATTCTTATAACTATTATTATGTTAATACAAAATTTTTACATTATTCGAGCAATTAAAATTTGGTAATAAAATCTTCAAATTGTCTTTCGTCAGTTCAGTTACTCTTGGACGTAGCAGTATTAAAGTTTGAAGCAAAAACCTCATTAAATATTCCTAATTTGCTTTTTTCCATACGGTCTCTCCCAGGGAGGAACAAGACTTGGTGCCGAACAATGGCGACTTTTAAAATCTCGTCGAATGGGCTGGCTCACGTTCGTCGCAATATCGCACGTCGCAACGACGCACGTTCGCGGAAACTTCGCCGTCGAAACAATGGAGAAAGCGCGGCGTAACCAACGGAAGCGCTACGTCGAAATGAGTTTGGATCGCGCGCCGCCGGTGCTGCTGCTTTTTGTGCGCCGCTCCGATCGCTGCCGCATATTCAGTTTAGCCGCGTCGTGGGTGGCCGAGGTTTTATACCCAGACCTACAACAAATAGTACATTCCACGCTGCAAACAAGACACTACAATTACGTTTTCGTCCGGCTAATTCCAAGGCACAGTTTCAACTCACAATTTTTCGTTTTTTTTTATCTCAAAGGAAGATGCGATTTTATCAGAAGATTTTTTTTTCAGACCGTTTCAACTCGTTTTCAAACTGACGAATATGGAGGATGAATTTGGGTTTAGATTTAGTTAATATAAGATAAGCACTTTTCAGCGCGGTCGGAAAAGAAAGTTTGAAAAGTCTTATCTCCTCCACTTTTGGCGGTTTGTGTAATCATTCTTTCTGGGATGGAAATAAACATCTGTTATGTCTCATCCCATATTTTGTAATCCTTTCAGACTTCTTTTAAATCAAACTTTGTTAATTTGTTATGTTTCAGAAACAAAAAAAAATGTTTAGTTATGGAATTTAAAAACAAATTTGCCCGCGTAATTATTCACAGTAGACTGGTCGGGAAAAAATTAGCAGATCAAAAGGCGCGGGTAATTGGTATTTGTACTTTTTTGTTTTTCATAGTCCAAACCCCCCTTCATTTGCAATTTAACCGAAGTCAAACATAGATGCAATTGGCGTTCGCGCAGTCCACGCGAGTTGAATAATTTCTGCCGTACAAATACCCATTGACGCCGCACCAAAGCAGCCCTTACACTGAACCGATCGCATAAATAGGGATTCATTTAGTGACTGATTGAGACTCGTCCTAGCTTCGACATTGAATTCAATTATTCAAATTAAACTGCAATTCCTTCCAACTTTGAAAAATTACATCTTTCATTCAAAATTTTAAATTAAATTTAATTTTAACTTAACTTAACTTAACCAAGTTAAATTAACTTTAACTTAAGTTATTAACAAATCTTTGAATCTTTTTTTTTCTTGTTTTTCTTTAAATCTTTTCAAGGAACAAATTTTCTTTTGTTTGTTTTATATAAAATGTTTATATGAATAAACTTTATAATAAACATTGAATAAATGTTTTTGACTTTGGTGGGACAACATTGATTGAAATAATCTGAAAATCACGGAAACTTGACGCTGTAAATTGGAGTGAATTGCGTTGAGAAGTTTGACTTTGTCGAGCGATTATTATTTGATTTCGAATACTGAACAACAGTTCGCGCCCTTGCGATGGGTCAAGTCGAGACAAAAGGCACTGCGTAATTTGCGCTGGACCCCCATTGTATTTACACGGCGACGCTATTTCCGTGTGCGGAATTACACGTCGCACATATTATCGCAATGCGACCCTCTTACTGTCCGCACGACTCCGTATTTTAGTGCTCAAAATTCACGGGAAATCTTGCATGTTCCAGCCACCCTGTTGGTTACAAATGTTTCATAACAGTTTGCATAATTGTTTTTGCCATTGTTCTTGTTAGAAAATTTTACATTTTTAATTTTAATTTCATTTCATTTTTTTCATAGTTTCTATAGAGAAATTCGAAATACTGTAAATCTATTGTCAATTGAATTTGGGTTAAAAATAAATGTTTTTAAAAATTTTTTTTCAATATTTTTTACGTGTTTGTGTTCGAATTGAACTACGATTTACAGACTTAAAAAACAACTTGTTTCCAATTGCAATTCAATCGATTTTTTTTCAAGCCATTGAATTCTTATTTCCAGCAGAATAAAAAGGGTTGAGGCAGAATGCAAATTTCACTTTCATGCAATATTATTTCACGAGACAGAGAGAGCAAATTTGAACTGAGAATAGAAAATGACTGAGTTAGAAACGGTTGATTTGGAGACTAAACACATTTCAACACCTCGCAGTTGCAATTTGAAATCGACGCGTAACTCTTCTCCCCTTTTCCTTTTCCCGTTTAGCATTCAATGTGCCATAGTGGTGTGCTCTCTCTTATTCGCTGGTGCACCTATACGTATGCATGCGCATAAAACAGAGTATATACACTCGTCCGACTATTACGTCCGCCTTTCATTCTCTATGTCGAATGCGGCCTCGGGTTTCAAACGTGCTTAGCATACGACGTAGGCCGCGTCTTGAAAATAAAACACGGATATCATCGTATTATCGAAGTCGACCATCGATTATGTTTCCCAGGCTCTCCACGCGTCTTACGTCACGATCAACAATTGTCGAATTTTTGCAAATTTTTGCCCCCAAAAAAGAATTATAATAATTAATAACGCTGCCAGATGGAAATTAAGATTTAAGATTGAGGCAAATATTGTAAGGATTATTTGCAAAAAGGATTTTCGGTTTTCCGGCTAATGTTTCCTGGCGTGACGTAGGCGTTGGTTATTTCCGCGCTTGCCTCCTCCGCGAATACGCGACTATAAACGTTACACAAGTTAGCCACAGTGTTTGACCTCGCTTTTTGCTGCATTGAATAACTTGGACCGAGTTATGTATTACTTGAAATGGCATATGCTCGGACGTGCTTGAGATATCCATAAATCATCAATCGCAGTATCAGTTTGAGTTCAGTTTCAATTTGTTTCAATCAATATTTTGAAACTAAATCTAACGTTATTACCTTTGTCGATCAAAAAAAAAGTTCTTATCGAAAAAAAGTTCCAACATTTTTGAGGAGACAAATTCGTGATGAATCAATGAATAATAAGTAAGAAATGATAAGCCTTTTAGATTGATCGAAAAAAAGAGCCTAAGTATTTTCTCACTTTGCATAAACTCGCATAATCATAACACTTATTTTTAAATGCTTGAATTAGATCCGATTGCGGATGGGCAGATACGTGTGTACCATAATTAAAATTTATCTCGAGGACATTCTGCTATTCTCATTCTTCTCGGAAATATAATGTCTGTTTGAATTGTCATTTGAATATTCGCGCTCCGAAATTCTCGTCCAAGATTTGTATCTTAGTTTAGAAACGATACAAACTTAGATCTTGTCTACAACAGTAACTTTGGAAATAACAATAATTGTAAATTTGAAATTGAAAATTTCTAATTACAAATAAGAAAGAAACAATTCAAAACCAAATCCAGATAGAACAATTGAATTTCGTCTTTTTCCACTAGAATAATTCTTGTATAGGGACTTCCCGTGGACAAAGTTTGTCATTCTCAAATGAGGGACCGCTGTAAATTCTTGAATCTCAGCAGTAATTGACTAGTTTGTGATTTGACCTGGAACGGGACAGACGGTTTTCGTGAAATCTTCAGCATGTTCTCAGACAGCGCTCAAACTGACAGTTTCACTGACGACAGGTGAGCTTGAAAATTTATCCGAAACCTTGAATACAACTTTAACAATTAAATAGTCACAAAAAGAATCGTGCGAAATTAAAATGAAAATTAAAACAAAAGTGTAAAAAATTGTCCGACCATCGGCACCAATGTCGTTTGTTATTCTTATCCACGATGTCATCATGGTCATTTTTTCAAATGCTAATGAAATTTATCTCCCATCAAATCGGCTCAGTTGCTCTCGATTTAGTACTAATTAAAATTATTACACACACCGTCGACAAAGTCGCTTATCATGTTAATTGATAACTCGGCCGATATCGAGTTGAGTGAACAAAAAAAAAGTCGCTAACAGATCGCATGATAATTAATTAAATTCCCCAGTCGATACTTTATCTAACGTTAAAGATGTGGCACCGTTGCCTGATTTATAATCGTGTTTCGCTGAATTGCACTGCAGTCTATCGACACTTAATCAAACAACTCGAACGAAAAACATCTTACAAAACTTGGTACACAAGAACGAAACCCACTTTAACAAATGAAGAATTTTCAACCCAACAAATAATACGATCGTTTAATTCCATCCAACGAGATTGGTCATCTGAGTTGTAAGCGAAAATCAATCAGCTAAGATAAATAATTGGCGAAAAACGATTGGAAGTAAAAACGGGGATAGAATGTTGATTCAATAATTCGTGGCGGAACCGAAGCAACTGAATGGTCGTTGATTAGTGAATCCATGGCAACGCAGTCCGAGCGAGATAATTGCGCGACTCCGTGGCGTAAATATTTGCCGGGAAATTCTTGCACTTTTCTACCTGGATTTTGAGGCGAAGGTTGCGTCGCGCGACCTCTATCCTGCGGGACGTTGACCGACCCTCGCACAAGTTATCGCACCCCTCTCGGGCCTGCTACCCCTTCCCCTCGTGCTCTTCCCCTTCCCTGCCAAAGAGCCCTTTACAATTTCGTCGACAGACCTGGTCTGGTCTCCACTTCAGTCTTCCCTCCGCGTTGCTGGCTGCTTCCGTGCACGCGACCACGTTACCATTTTCGCCTTACCCCTTCCCCCACTTTTTCCACCTTCTTTAAAACTTTCCACTCGCTTTTTGGAGCAACAAAAACAAACGACTTTTGGACTTGGAGTACTACGAGTAACATCTTCAGTTAGAGGTCAGCGTCAAGGTCACCTTAGGGCCTGATTTGTTTCGGCCAGTTCGTTGGATGAATGAAAGAAAAAGTTGGGATGCCGAGTGCGAGTGCTTACAATTAGCGTGAGTGAAGTATGTGCACGTAACGATGTGACATGTGATTAACAACACGTGGGTAATTGGGATTACAAAATACGACGACGAGGTGCAATTCTTGATAATCGACGAATTTATGCTGGACGAAGATTTATGATGGTTCGGGAGGAGGCATTTTGTTTCCGGTGTTGGATGTCGAACAATGGATTAACTTCTAAATACTTGAGTGAAAAGGAGGCACGTTTTTGACCATAACTAAACAAGTGAATGGACAGATGGAGAATGAAATTAACTTTTTTTGTTTTCACCTTTTAAATTTCGACGAGCAATCTTTTTTGAAATATTTGGAAATAATTTACATGTTGATATGTTGTTGAATGTTAAAGTATTTATAAAACAAACTTTGATTACTCAATCAATGGCAATTATTTTATATTTATAACGAAGTATATGATGTGGTTAGTAGTTTGAATAAATGACAAATTTCAAGATTATTCAAAGTTACTTGGAAACGTGTTATCACAACTACATCAACAAATTTCCTTGTCAATTAAAAAGTCCTACTTTTTCTCTCGAATTTTATTGATGAAAACATAGTCGTTATCTGTAAGCAAAATGGTTTGAATAAAAGCTGGACATTTAAAATTCCGTTACTCGCGAGAAAAATAAAATCTCCAACTGCGACTAAGAGTTTATAAATCAGATCGCAAATCTTGTATCGTGACCTATCTTTAAGTGATTGATAAACAAACCGGAGGATGCGCGAAATTTATGGACGTTCATCGTGGTCAAAGGACTAAATAGAATGCAGGAAGTGTGCGAATAAAATCCCGCGCTAGGATTTATGAAAGGACCTGAGATTTACGCGCGGAATCGCGTGCGTAACGGACACGAGACGCTCATATGCGCGCACATTAGCGCTCATTTTTATGCTAATTCATTGAAACCGAATGGCTCGCTACGTTTAATGGCGCCCATTTTTGTCCGTCGATTAATTTATACGAGGGAACGCCGCGACTAAAGTACGACTCTGCCATCGATTTTGCTCGCTCCTAAACCATTCACGACGTTTTTACCCAGTCAGAATTTCGTTTCGTGAAGAAAAATCATATGAAATATTTACGACCAATCGACTTTTTTTCCATTAGTTTTTGCTCGGTAAAAATGGTAAAAAAATAAAATCATAAAAATTTTTTAGAAGAAAATTCAGCACCTGTTCTAATCCGTAGTAATAAAAAGAGGATATAATAGAGATTTTTTTGTTGGTTAATGAAGAAAAGAAAACGAAGAACGGTGGATTGTTTGCTTTTTACAATGTCACTATTATTATTCCATAACGAATTTGAGTGTCGGGGCGTTATTTAAAAAAGAACGTTTTCGATCCAAATATTTTTACAGCCGCGTCGAAACGTCGCTTTTCACAGCGAAAAACCTGTTGACGTCTATAAATCAGAGGACCGTAGACAATCGCCGAGTCACTTAGACTTTTCTAAATAACGCGCAAGCAACTTTATGAACCGAGGAAGGATTTTTCGTATTAACGACGGAACCGTCATTAGCCACGAGTCCTCTCGAGGGTTTGAAATACGAGCGCCGAAAAACCTCGAAACAAACAAAAGTCTACATTCCAACTTATATTTTCTCTTCCGGAACACGCCACCGTCGTTTTCCAAAGCCACAGCTGCTTCTCACGTTTTTCTCCTTTGCTCATGACAACCAACATATAATAAATCGTGCCAGTTTTTTTTCGGCTTAATTAGAGCAACCAATCGCGAAGTTATTATTAATTACAATAAAAATGATGAAAATCGACATTGAAAAATCATAACAAAAAAACAAAAAAGTGAAAAAAATTCTAAACTGAATGAAGACAGAAAGTGCCAAAAAAGAGATAAACTTTCAATTCTTATTGATAATATTGGAAAGTTTTGTTTGTCGTTGAAAATAAATAAAGAGAAAATGAAAATAGGTGCGGATGAAGTTTTGGAGAGGAGCTATAGAATTTTGCGGTGCCAGGTGGGGCGCCATTGTACTTTTTGGTTCCGCGACCGGACGACGCACCTTCGACTTCCGGAACGTGTTAGTCGTCACGTAGGACTCGAAAAACTTGTCTTCAGAATTTTTTATAATGTATTAAACAAATGAAAAAAAATTCAGGGGCGAAATCAGAAGAGGGACAAGAAGCGTGATTTGTGTCGATCGATCAAAGTCAAGTTTACGATTATACTTTGATAGATTCACCTCTGCGAATTCTGGCTCCCTTTCAAGTTGTACCCAAGTTCATTTTAATTCAACTCGTAATTTGTAAAGTGCCAATTTAGAATTCAATTTTTTCGCAAGTCAATCAAGATACTTTCAACAAAATTCATTCGTTTACAAATAAAAATTTACAAAACAACTTTTGACTAAACAGTTGTTAAGTTTTTAAAATAGTTGAAAAAAATAAAAAGAAGTTTTCGTGAGTTTTCATGTTAAAAAAATTGTTCAAAAATGTTTTATTTGTATTGAGATAAGTTTTGACTAAAAGATAGCGATTTGGGAACTGAGGATTAAATGCGCACTAGACAAGAGAGCGTTTGTGCGCGCTATCCCCCATCCAAAAAACCGGTTCAACTTTTGTCAACTGCTCTGGAAGAATACAAACACACAGTGCCTTGTAACACAATTAAAGCCGGGTTGTTGGCCTCTCGCGTGACGCTCGTCGCGCAGCAATAGACCAGAGATTATTTATCTATAGCGCCGAGTGTATCTCGCCTCTGCTTCATTTGTCTTCTTTTTATCCTAATAAATGCTAATAAACACATACCAACTGGCCTTATCCGCGCACTATCAACTATCCAACTTTTCAGTTCCAATTCAATTTGCAATTTTTTCTCCCTTTTTGTTTGCATCTTCTTCTAATTTTTAAATTAAAATTATTCGGCCACTGGGCGTTGACATTTTTTCCCTTCTCAATATCTTATCAGTTGACTCACTTAGCTTATTTTAGTTTCTGATTAGTTTCTGGATGTTTTTATAAGGAGGAAAAAAGTTAGAATTGAGACCACTTTTGTTATCAAATCACTTTTTTTTATTTCGAAATCAATTTTTGTGAGTTGTTTGAAAGAATAAAAAAAAGATGTTGAATTTGTGTGAAGGACGCGAATGTCTAACACTACTGAACTGTTGAACGATAGTCAACCGCGATGATCTACTGTTACTTTCACAGAACTGTCATAACGCAATGTAACGGACTGCTTCAATCGTTTTGACCACCTCCGCCACCTGCGCCATTTCCGCCTACCGGTCGCACGTACAAAACCAGTTTGCAACTTTTTTTCTCGTACTCTCTCAATCATCCATGTAAGCTTGTGATTCTTCGGTGATAAAGCTGCAAATTTATAACGCGACCTCGGTGGGCTAAGCTTTGTACTCGGGTTTAGAATTACACTCGGCTTATTTGACTATTGTTGGTCTTTCTATGGTTCCAATTTTTTCCCTGTTATAGAGAAATAAAATTGTTTTCACTTTATAAACATTGAAAACAATTTTTTTGATTTTTTTTAATTTAATTTTTAGATCATAAGTGATTCAAATAATTTGTTGAATAATAAATTTTATTGAAATTATCGATCTTGGGACCTGACTCATTAAGAGCCACCAGAAATAAATCACAATTACCTTGCATCCAACGAAGAAATATCGACATAGTAACCAATATAATTTGCACCTTGGCAAATCGTTACGCCGGGCTGTAACAAACCAGAAACTCGAGCGGATTGAATTAATTCGCCTGCATGAAGTTGCACATTAAAAACGATAAGCTCCAGGACCTCCGGTGGCAAACAATTTGTGCAAAATTGATGAGCCTTTTTTAAGCAAACAAGGATCCGCTAATACATTCATTCTCCCTCGACGGTATGGACGAAATCCGTCCGCGCGATTTGCTTACGGGCGCCGCTGTTACACATTTGCATGATTAATTAATTAAAATATCATCTGCATGTCGTTTGCGTCTCATTACGTCGGCCTAAAAAGCACGCAATTTTTTTTGTTCGGTGTGGAAAATTAATCAGTTTTTTCTTCTTTCTGTTGCAGGTAAATATGAAAACAAGCTCAATCTGGATTCGAGAGTCTTTTGTTTTCCCACCTCAGAGGTACTGTAACTAAACACAAAAATCTCGACCAAATTATTTTTAACAATTGTCTTACTTCGTTCTAATTGAAAAGAAATAATTACTCGGTAAAATGAAAATGTTGGACATTTCAATAAATCAGGAAAAAATACCGATCGAAAGTGAATTCAGCCTGGAAGCAAAAAAGCACGAGGGTCGAAGGGTCAGTCTCATATTGGATTAAGTTTTCCGCTATTCGCACGAAGGAACCCACGACAAAGGGTGTCTCGAATTTCAGCGTCTTTCTCGATAACAAGCCATGTTTTTACATTCATTAGTGCTGTAAGAATAAAAATAATGATGCAAAATATCGGAGGTGAAAAAAAAGAAGTGTTTTGGAGAGAAACTACTTCGGATCAATCGAACGTTCAATTCCAGAGTTTCTATAAGTACAAGCGAAAATAAAAGCTCGGGGCTGTCTAGTTAGTATTCAATTCGGAATTCTCTCGATCGGCTGGCTCTTTCCTTACTTAGAAGCCAGTCAGCCACTTCCTCCTGGCTTTTCGTCCCTTTTTTGTCCTACGCAACGGTGTTCGCACTCTGCGGACCTTATCAGACGCCTTTTCTCCGATTAGCTTGCTCCTCCACACCGAGGGTCGAACAGATAAGGATTTCCAGACTTAATCTCAAGCACTCGGCTGGATTTGCAACGATTAACTAACACATGAACATCATACGAAATCACAAATGTTCCATTGGTCTATCCAACAATTTTTTCCCTCTTTTCTCATCTTTTCTATTTTTATTCAATCTTTTATATTGATTGGGATTTGAACCTAGGTCCCAATTTTGCTTCCTCTTGGATTCTGTAAAAAATTTTAAATTAAGTTATAAGTCATGTCTCAAGATGCTAATTAACGCGTGTAATCAACACTCAATTAAAAACTTTTTTTTTCTTCATCAGAAGAGTCATTTTTTGAAGACTTCAGATAACGAGTTTGTGTTTGAGTCAAGTGCATGAGAGTGAAGATTTTGTTCCTGTTTTGTTAAGACTGCAGCAAAAGTGTTATTTCGATTGCTCGCCATCGGCATATGTGAGACGAGCGGCGCATGCGCAGTGGCTCCTCTTTCGTCGCCAGCTGTGTCCAGATCTCCTGGGCTTGTAAACGACGAACCCTCTTTTGATCGAGTCGAACGCAGTAGGATCGAACAAACACAATCTCCTGCTGTACCTCAGCCTGTTATGTCCGTTCATCCATTTTCTCATACCTTTTCTTCTTATCAACTCGCATCAGACACTTTTTCTCTCGGCTCCCTACGTTTATCTGCCTACTTTTACCCTATTTTTTCTCTCAGACAATTAGAAAAAAAAGTTGAAAAACGAAAAAAAAGAGAGAAAAGAGGTTCTACAGGACAGGAAGGAGGGATTATTAAAATCTCCTGCTTTTAGAAAATTAAATGAGATCGAGCAACAGGCCTTGAGGGTGAACCTTTTTTTCTCCTTTTAATGCCTTCGCATGGAGCGAAGAAACGCGATTCCGAAGCCTCGACCCTTATGAAATGGCCGGCATGGTATCGGATTCAAATCCGGATTACGAAAATCCTGAAAATGCGAAAGTGCACTGAAATTTACTAATCTTTCGCCAAGTCCACTTTTGAAACTAAACAGCGATACTCGAGTCGCTTTTTTATTTTGATCTTATTTCTTTTTTCATCCCGATCTACCAGATTGAATTTTGGGGATTGAAAATATTGAGATTGAGAAGTTGCTAAAGTGCTGATTTTCGGCAACTTGGAATTATGTTTTCTTTTCTGGTCCCTCTTACGAAGCTCTACATATATTGTTTACCAATCAGGCGCATTATTGTCAGCGCATCGACGGCAGATGCGCTCCCCCTGCGCTTGAATATTAATAGGTCATGTAGTGGCAAAGGGGCCGAAAGCGCCTACCCCAAGGTGCGCGTGAGTCGACTAGTTACCCTTCTATTTCGTTTCGCCACGTTGCTACTGATTCATAAGCGAATTGATTCCAAATCACAAACATATCCGGGGAGTTACAAAACCGCAGCTATTGTGTTCATCGGATTGCCATTATCGGCGCGCCGCTACTACAAATCACTAATGGCATCGCTGATGAGTTCACACTTTTGCAATCCACTTTTCTGCAAATGTTGTCCCAAATCAAACAATGTTTTTTTTTACATTTTTGAGCTCGTTGGTCCTGAATAATTCAATGATTTTTTGGGCAAAATTTTTTAAACAAAAAATAAATCTTTGAAAAAACTGTTGGATAAATAACACCATACTTAAAATGTAAACAAAAAATAAACAAACAAAATATTAAAGTTTTGAAACAACCACCTTAATGAAAGATTCCAAAGTCAATACAAATCAATATTTTTTCATGTAAACTGGGTGAAAATAAACGAATAATTGTCAAAAATGAACATACAAATTTTGCAAATCAAATGTTTGAATAATGCAAAAAGTGTCGAGAAAGTGTGTGTGCTAAGGAAGTGATTCATCAAAAATTTGTCAAATTTGTGGTCTGATTAATGATGCACCGATTCGAGTGTTTCATCTTGATCTGCGAAATCTAGTCTGCTTGAAGCTGACTTCCTCATTACCTTTGGAAGCGTTTAATCGCGATGCCATTTTAACAACTTTTTTACACGCCGTTATCGCTCGCCAATGCACGCACAAACTTCCAAGTTATTTAGACGAGAGCGAGCATTTCCGGCGACGCATCGAGAGGGAAGTGTCTAGTCTCCGTGACGGCCTGGGATTAAAGAATAAGCCCGAGAGAGAGCCGAGAAAGAGCGAGAGGCCAATTTGGCCGAGAGAGACGCACCGAGGCGTTTGATGGCACAGAAAGAGACAACATTATTTCGAGACAGGGACGCAGAGAAAACTTAGGTGCACGATCGTCAGGTGGCGCCATGCGAGGATCTTTTTCTCTTCCCAACTTGAACATTCTTTCATGCCATGCGCAAAAATTAGAAACGAACGCTTTCGAGTTTTTCAACAATTTTTATTGATTATTTGCGTCAATTGTTTTTAAATATGCAAAATTTAGACAAGCAGAAAATTAGCCACAGGCGTCCATACGTTGCTGTAAGTTGACGAAATGACCAAGTAAGTTTTTCGATTGGTCCAGAGTTTAGCAACAAACTTTTTTCAATGGTAAACAATTTCTAGAAAATCTACTGAAATTCTCTGTCGTAGTTTTAATCAATGTCTTTTAATATATCATTGAAAAATCAATTTAAACAACTTTTTATCCAAAGAAGATTTGTTTTCTATTTTTGCAATAGGATAGGACTATAAAACACAAACAATTAGAAGCACATTCAGGTCATTAGTGACCCCATTCTAACCGTCTAGGGTTTATTTGAACTTGAAGCTGACAAATTCAAAAGATTAAATAATTAAATGTCGATCAAAATGTTCAAGATAATTTGTTTGGATTTTGTATGAACAAATTTTGGTGTAATTGATAGGTGAAATGTGCATCTTCGATTGTTGAAGATGAAAGGAAATGAGTAGGAATAAAAGGGAATATAAACGAGCAGCGTATTGATTTTGAGTCGTTTCCAACGAGGCCTCTCGGTGTTCGACAAGTATCGCTCGCTCGCACTCGCTGCAGACCGCAGAAAACGTGGCGCACATGATATTTAGTTGCAATTTTCTGAGCATATGATTTTCCCCGACGTGGGAACGGTAATCATAGCATCGACAGCAGACACTCCAAACTTCATTTCCAAACCCTTTGCTTTTTACTCCTTCAAATTTTCTATCCCGAACGTTATAATCAAAACAAATTAATGAAGTTTTCGGAAAACCAGTTTACGATACACAATGAAAAAAAAAATGAAACATTCACCGATCAAATTGGTTCAGTGCTGTCAAGTTCCAAGGCTGACATGCCAACTAATTCGATTCGCAGAACGGCGGAGACGTTTGGAATCAAAAAAGCTTTAGCGACAAAATAGGTGACGCTTTGTCGGTGACCTTTTGTTGCACCGACTCTGCTTCTATATGCCGCAATTACGTCGCTCTTGTATGGCGATGCCGTAAGCGCGCACACAATCACTTTCTCGCGCATTCTTTTCTTGTACGTTGACCGCAGCCTGATTGTTTTCCGTACGTTGCATATTTCCAAATTTTCTTGACATCAGAATGTGACATAAAAGCTTGCCAGAGTAGTAATAACATTCTGACAATAAAAGGTGTTTTTATTGATTGTATTTTTGTTTAATATTATCTTTATTATTATTTACTATTATTGATTATTATTAATTGTTGTGAAACAGGATATTAAAATAGAAAAATGTTTTCAGTGGAGTAGTAGTATCGTGTGGGGAATGCAGCAGCAGCGGGACAAGCGACATCACCGAGCCAGGATCGCCATATAGTACGAGCAGTGACGAGGGAGTCGGGGTGAGGAGCAGCGCACCTAGTCCACTTCCATCGTTGGCGTGCAAACTGGCGCCCCAAACGCCGCCTGCGCACAGTGGGACCAGGCCCCAGTGGCCCTGGACCCCTCCGCTCGCCGCCACTGCCTGCTCTACGTTCAAGAGACTCAAGGTCGAACCGGAAGCCGCCACACTGCCCAGGTCCGGAGCCACCGATCCCACGCAGCGACAGACATCCAAACCTGCGCCCCATCATCACAATCACGATTCTCAGGGAAAGATTACCGAATATTTCAAAACTCAGATCAAACCTCAACAACAGAAGGTTCGTTGCAAAACTCAACGTGCTTTTGATCAACGATTAAGATAAGGTTGCTAGTTCGGATGAAGGGCCAATTTTTAAACCAAGGATATGGAAAAGAAACGACAGTAAAATTTTGGTTTTTAAAGAATACATTTGAAATGTTTTGTGCAAATGTTGTGTTTGACTTGACTTATCGAGAGTTGACAAGAAATTGATTATGATGAAGTTTAAAAATTGACTCTTAATTGCCACAGTTATCTCCAAGATTATATCATCCCTGTCATACTTGAACATGTAATTACTTCTCATACAATGTTGTCCATATAGGATCATATTTTACCACTCTATTTTTACTAATTGAACAAGAGATCGTTCTTTTGGATTCCAGTCAAAGTTTTCCGGGCCTTTTTAGAAAAAATTGTTCGTATTTTTTTATTATAAATAAATCACATGTTCAAGATGACCATTGATTGGATAAATTTGTTCTAAAAATGAAGAAATGTTTATGTACATACAATGCTATTTGAATGGATCTTACAGATCATTTATAATTGACTTTAATAATGACAATGCTTTATAAACATAATTCAAATCAGAGTATTTTAGTAAAGCGTTGACCAAGAAAGGAATTCTCATGATACTGTAGGTAAAAGTGACTGTTTTCAACATGGTTGTATGGATATTTTCAATTGCTCTATATTTATTCGTGATTTAATTTGAGCTTTTTTCTGAATAATTTTATCGATTTTCTATTTAATTGCTAATTAACGTATTAAGGTAAGAATCTTAAAGTAGAGTTTATTTATATCTCTTCATTTTGCTACAAGACATCAGTCTTAATTTAGGACATTTTCCAAAGTAATCAATTTAATGTTCTTTTTTGAAAAAATCTCCTTAAGACAGCGAAATTCAATTTTAAATTATGAATTGAATTAGAATTGACTTAGGGATTCAATGAAGTACATTCAAAACAGTTAAAAATATTTCAATTGGAAAATACAAAAATCCATAACTTGGTTTTGCTCTGCTATCAAATATCTTAAATTAAGACTGCGCAGAGTCTTAAAGTAAGATATTTGGTGCGCGAAGATTTGAAAACAAACATATTAATTGCAGTTGAAATGGGACAGTATTGAAGAAATAACGTAAAAAAAATTTGTAAACAAAGTCTAATAGCAGTATGATGTTCATACATTCGAACGAACAAACGAAATGTCTTACTTTTGGACATATTCCGCTTTACAAGTTAACAACTTATCGATACTCATTTTGACACAATCATAGTAATTTCATCATTGTAACTTATCATAAATTGTTTTTTTTTCACTCAAAATAACAAATCAATTTTTACTTGACTAACAAATTCTGATTTCAAACTCTTAATGATTCATTCATCATAATACATAATTCATCGCATTCGCCTCATTCATTACTCAATGCTAATCATTCATTCACACTAACTTAGTATTTATTTTTCAACTCACAAAGAAAAATGCACTACTAATCGAATTACTTTTCCATTCGTATCAAAATGATAACCCAATTTTAAACTACAAAACTGGGAAGAAAAGTAATTTGAATTTTTCTTTGGCAACTGAAACGTTTTCTAACTATAGACAGGGGCAACAACCAGTCAACTGTGCTGCGAGCTCACGACCGCCAAATTGCAGGTCGTAGGTCCCAGTCGCAGTAGACCGGTTGTTGCCCCTTGCATTCAACTTGCTACCATTTTCCTTGCAGGCGAAAAAGAGCAGCGAAATGTCTGTGATGGTGGCGAAGAGTTCGACGACGGAGTTTCTCCGGCCAGCGACGGTCCAGCACAATAACAAGGTCGGCCTGGCCAAGTACCTGGGTGCCATGGTGCCTAACGGTTGGCCTCTCTCAGTCTCCAAAACTGCGGTCCCGTCGAGTCTCTCACCACTGGTGCTCATCCCAAGAACCACTGCCAAGATCGAGAAGAAGACTCTCAAGGTCTCCACGACGTCACTGCCACCTGCGAACAACACGAAGAAACGACTGGAGAACAACAGCGAGGTTTCGGTTCAACCGGTCGTTGATTTTCAGGACAAACCGATCGTCAACGAGAATAACAATTTGCCAAATGGAGTCAGTGTTCAGGCCAATGCGAGGACACCGGTAGGGCCCCTGGATAACCTTTTTCGCAGGGTGCCCGAGGATGAATCGCCGGTCCCGAAGGACCAGGAGGTCGAAGAAGACGAGGACGAGGATGATGATGAGGAGGACTCAAGAGATAGTAATGAGTCTAAAACACCTCCGATCTTGTCCACACCCACGACCATTAGGTTTCCGAAACAGGTCAGGGGGAAGGACACTTCCGACAGCGGGGTCTGTCGGTGGGACAAATGCGAGGCAAACTTCGAGTGTAGCGGAAGTTTACTTGAACATTTACAGGTAAGGGGAAATGATTTGTAGGGTGAGGTTGGAGGGCGATTGGAAAGTTAATGGGGTTTTTTTTGTGGTTGCAGACTGCTCATATTAACTCACAAACTGGTGGAGACAACTTTGTTTGTCACTGGCAAGGGTGCAAGGTACAGGGAAGAAGTTCTTGCTCTCGAAGATGGCTCGAACGGCACGTCCTGTCCCACGGAGGAAACAAACCGTTCCGTTGCATAGTTGATAATTGCGGTAGCAGATTTAGCTCTCAGGTTTGTAGTCAATTTGTTCGATTTAAGTTTTATACTTAACTCTCAAATGCAAGATGAATCAAACAGTTTTTACTCGGTACAGTATTTTTGAGAATGACATAAAAGGGGCTGAATTTCAAAACGTACTGAGTTCAAAGACATAAAAGTTAAGCTATTTTTTAAATTTAAAAGACTTTCACACGACGGTAACCAAAAACTTGTTTTCTAAAAAGAAATTACATGGATGGAACTTGTTTTTTATTTTCTCGTCAAGCGAAAGTAAACGCTTGATTTTTTGTTATTGTAAATAACCATTAAAAACATGATCGATTTGTTATAATGAGAATTGCGATTTGTTCAAAACCTTAGATTATATTTTATTAACTGAGCGTTTGAGGGTTATTAGTAATAATTTGGTTTTTATTAGTTAAAAGACCGAAATTAATTTTGAAATTTTAATCCATTGCAGACGGCGCTAGAGAGGCACGTGAATAACCATTTCAATCAATCCGAAACGAGTAGTAGCAGTAGCAAGCGTAGTTGCGAAAACGGAGTCAAGTTGGTCAGGAGGAATGGCAAAAGACTGCGATACAGGAGGCAGCCGTGGTCCGGTAAATATCAGACTTCAAATACAGAATGCAAACTCACTGCTTGAAAGTAATACAAAGCGAAACGATTCGTGTTACAATTTTACCGTGAACTTTTAAATTTTAAAACAAAAATGGAGAAACAACTATCTTCATTTTTCGAGCAGTTAGTTCGTCTTGGATGATTAACTAATTATGCAAGTTTTTGTCAAAAGCGATGATGGGTGCCTCATCGTGTTTTTGACCCAAAAACACGGGACCCCTGGGAAAGTAAAGTGCTCTGCAAAGTTTGGGAGAGTATCGTTAAACATTCACAATCGAGTCAATCGTCACAAAAACTACTCAGTGGTTTTTATGTTCTGTTTCGACTAGCAAGATAAATGTTCCAAACAAATGATCTTAGAGCGATTCGCGGTTAACACGATACGACGGAGTTGTTGTTGCGGGGACTGGCTAATTTTATTATATACGAATATTAATTTGATAGTTGAGATTTAATTTGGATGATTGTGAAATGTTTGACGTTGCGAACTCAAACTCCCAACGGACTATTTTGATAGATTTTGTATTCTTTTAGCTCGACTCTTCGACTACTTTGACTCGGGCGTTATGGAGGGTCTCCAGCACAGACTCATCAAGTTGTCGGCGCTAAGAACAAATGGTCTCGTCGCGGAAACACCGGTCGACTCTATGACCCTAACTAGTCAAGTGAGTTTGAATTTTTGTTTGCCAAGAAAATCTCTATTTTTAAAAACTTCGTTGAAAGTCAAAACAGGAAAGAAACGAAATTGATTAAGATGATTAAGAAGCTTGATCAATTTCGCGACTCACATTTCAAGTGTCACATTAACTTGAGGTTGTTACAATTAGCTCGATTGCCGCGAGTATAATAAAATGCGGTTGGTCTTGTGTTCTGAAATATTTAATCAAGAGGTAAAGACCGACGCGATCTTCATAAATATGTAAACGAGTAATGAACTTTGTTTTGTTCTTATCTCGAGATAGAAGATTTCAGAACAAAATGTTGTGAATAAATGAACGTGCCGTTGCATAATTGAGGTTTATTGATTCACAGGTGATAGGAAGACGAATAGGAGGCGACGGCAAAACGGAAGTCTTGATGCGATATTATCCTCAATTCATGTAAGTATCATATACAATGTATACTTTGAATGAATTTGAAATATATCACGTTTTTAACATTTTGTTGAGACTTCAATAATTTTAATATTTTAAAGTATTTTAACAGCAATAAAAAAACTGGAATTGAGACATATCTAAAAAATATTAAAAACGTTTTTTAAATTGTGTTTTACAGCGAAGACGATGAGTGGGTGTTAGAATCGGAAGCAAAGTCAGTGAAGTTCGTGAACGTGAGCAAAGCAGCGAGAAACGCTCCAAGTGACGTATCAGCCCTATTATATCCCGCGATGAAAGGTGGAGAGCCGACGCAAAATCGAAGGAAGCAGCACCGAAAAGTCAAGAGCTGTACGTGATAATGCTTGAGACCGCTTACAATCAGCAATCGTGAGAATCGTGTTCTAGTCCGCGATGATCGGCAGAGATACGCAAGGCAACGCAAAACCACACGCAGACAATTGTTAACAGGAGCGTGAAAAACAGGGAAGGACATGCTGCAACTAAGTACAACCACGGGTACACACCTCGACTTGTCGATCCTTTTTATACAAAAGCCTTGGCCTCCAAAGTGCCTCTAGAGTCAAGTTAGAAAGCTTGAAAACAAAAGCGAGGAACGTCGATGGATATGGCCTTAAAATCCTCATCATCATCACAACTAGCAACCTCTTCGCAATTCGCAAGCGGATTATTCTTCGGATTTCATAGGAACGACACACTTAATCGTTGCTGAGCATGATTCGAGCGTTTGAACGTTGTCGAAAAGTCGCGAATTTGCCGTCGATTCATCTGTTTCATTCATCATCAATTCATCTGATTCATCTGTTTCAGTTATTGGATCTTTCAATTCAACTCTTTTTTGAAACTTAATCAATGAAGGTTGGAATTTTAATTAGAAAAATTTTTTAGATATTTCAAAATTACAGATGACCTGCGTCTGCAGAAAGATTATGAGCGAGCTGACGGTCGTTAACATCTTTGATGTTTTTAATATTTATGAGAATTGGTGATTTTTACATCACTTAGGTTTAGTATTATTGAAAGTATTAGCTGTTGATGATATGATATTTTTGTTTTCTTAGTTGTTCATTTTGACGACTTGACAATTTTTAAAATTTTTTTACACCTTTTATGGTCGAATGAGTAGGTTATGAATTTTTTGAAAATTTTTCCTTTCAAAGCCAAATAATATTTGTAGTTTATTGTACATATGATTGTATGCATAATTTGCCTAGATTGTTCAATTAATCTTTCAATTTTGATTTGTGTAAAATCATATTACTAGTTGATTACAACGTAATCGAACTGATGAAATTTTGTAGATAATGAATTTTCAATAATTGAATAATTTATTGACCAAGAAGCTCCTCTAAATCTTCGGACGAGCAGAAGTTCAGACCAAGTTCGACACTTTTAAACGCTGACCGTCGGGATAAAGTTTGAGGGATTAACGTTTTGATTCCTTCGGCCCAGAGTTCTCTAAGTGGTGCCGAATACAAAAGAAGAGAGCATGAATGACGTTGCTGTAATAATACGATTCACCAGTTTATAAAATCATTTGATATCGCTATTTTACTTATCCAACGACCAAGTAACAGTAACAAATTTTTACTGCTGGATAAAACTTATAACTTGTAACGAAAGAAAAAAGAAACAAATTCAGAAAGAACTGACAATCGTAGAGACCAATCAACGACTGCTACTTATCTCTCTTCTTTTGTCTTGACCTTGTTAAAAAATTATTTCACAATTCAACGTGATAATTTTATACAGAATCGAACGGTTTATGATTGTGAATAGAATTATCATATCTCAGTTATCGTATCTAGAGGACACGAAAAATCAGTTTGCTAAGATGGTACGTGAAAAAAGCGTTTGGTGCGAAAAGTAATTTAATTTGACCAGATAATTTTTTAACAAGATGTGATAACAATTTGGGAGGAAGCTGTATACATTGTAGCCACTAAGAGTAATTGTAAATTAAGCGAATGTGTGAGACAAAAGTGTACAAAGTGACTCCACTGACATCCATGAACACACCAGCTAAAAACCACTGCCCTGCGTGTAACCGTTAGTTCGTTTTCATGGACGAATAGTTGATCATTGAATTATAGTTAATGTTTATGCTGCTGCAACCACTATATTTGCGAGTCTGCTACAATTTTCATTCTATAATAATCATTGTAGGATCTCTAGTTCTGCGTGTCGCACATTTTTGCGCGCACGATCTTCGTCGTGTACATAGTGGATCGACGACAAATAAAAAACAATGTAATAATATTAATGATTCATATTTACAATTAATGTTCGGTTCGGGCCGTGGCGCTTTTGCGCGAACGGAGAGTGCCAAACTCTCGTGCCCAAACTTTGTCTTTAAAGACACAGCCGCGTTTCTCAAGTCTTTCGGTTCGAAAGAGGACGAACAATTATACAAATTTAAATACTGTGTATATTCAATACGAACGAAACAAACGCGACATTCGTTCCAATGTTGTTTCATCAAAGCACTGCCGATGTTTCACTGCCGAAAAGAACATTTTGATATCAAGTTGTAAACCTTAGGGGAGGATTTTTTTCTTTTGTAATGCTATTTTGACACAAGCTTTGACTTTTTGGTTTCAAATGTCGCTAAATGATGTCTGTCTGATTTTTTGTCGAATTACACAAAGTTTCGTTGTATTTGATTTCTCAATAACAGAAAGTAAGTTTTTTTTAAATGTTTTTACTTATTTGAAAAGATAATTCGTTGTGAGATTAAAATTAATTATCAAAATGGTGCTTAAAGTATTTGGTTAGTTAGAGGTAACTACAGCAGAATTTATTAAGATCATAAATATAAAGTTAAATAATCTATGATAAAAAAATGTACTTATCTGCGATTGAGGTATACAAATAAACGTTTCTAATAAGGTTTTTTCCGAACTTTTGAAATTGAAACACAATTTTTAGACTGAATCATTTTTTTCGATTATTATTAATAAATTTCTTCTCATTCTCATGAATTTTAGAATCATTAGATGCGATAGTTAACTTTTGAAAATGTTCACTGCCTTTTATGTTCAACGTAATAATAAACTTTGTAAGATGATTACAATTAAACTGTCATCTATTTCTAATCTACAATTCGTATGAAATCAAAGGATCTCAAAATGTTTCACTACAATATTTATACCGACAAAAAATGCAATACCATTAAATGTTATTTACATAACTCAAAGCCTAGTTAATCCGAATCCCATTGGTCTCTTTTAAGCAAGTTGAATTCTATCTACGTCGATTTTTTGGAAAAAACATTCAAACTCGTTAATTCAAAGTTACTTTTATATAGAAAAAACGTTTTATAGTGGAAAATCTGCACTGCCAAAGTTGAAAAAAAAAGTTCATTAATCGGACAAAAAACTAACTAAACATTTGCTTTCGAGCAAAACGAAATTTAAGAGAATTAAAATGTTTTCTCTGGTGGTGTCGTTGAGTTGGCCCAGAACCCGACACTTGATCTCGAAAAAATCATTCGAATGTTTTTTAAACAATGTCTTCTAATAATTCTTGCAACTTGATTTTCAGCGAATTTTAACGTTAATTCCCACCTAGAATCGTTAGGATTTAGATTTCATTCGTGTCTCAAAATTGGGACACTTCCAAGACTGTCTCGCGGTGCTCGTTTGTGCATCATTTCGTTTTTTAGGGTAACTTTTTCCTTTTCACATTTCATGACAGTGACTCTTGAACTGAAAAAACAAATGCAAACCCGTTCAGGCTCAAAACGTATAATTTGAAAATACAATCCTTTCGATGCAAAACTGCATGCGAAAAAAAACCAGATTCGTCAAAACTGATCTTTAGAGCCTTTGACGCATGCACGTTTAGTTTGTAACGATTTAGATTTAGGGGAATTTAAACATAAAGGATGAAAAAAAGTTGAAAAGGCAAAAACAAGATATGTAACGATATGATTGTTTTGGAGCGCGTAAAAATATATATGTCACACCAGGAGATCGATTCTTGGCGCGTGGGTTCGTTCGAGTACTTGTATTTGTAGAGAGAACAAGAAAAAAAGTTAGCGTGCTTAATTGTAAATAGCGCCAACCCGAAAATGAAAACAAATTGTACATGTAAATTTCGGGAAAACAAAAGAAAGCGAGAATGAGATTTTCTTTTTCACGTATCATGATAAAAAAAGTTTAAGGGAAATGAAAAAAAAGGAAATAAATTCTAAATAACGCTATAAGAGAAAACTGATAAAACGGATGAAAGGGATAAACGCGAATTTCATATTTTTGCACGAAAGTTCGATTTTGAAAGTTGACAAATCTTATTCTCAATCGTGTAAAACTTTCTTTTGTATTCTTCGGCGATGACTCTTAGGTTCGTAAACCAAAAGACTTTTCAAAAGACGTTTCCTTTTTGGTTTTCGGACGTATCTTTTGCAAACTGAACGTCTTGTTTAAGACGCTGTTTTTATGTCTTTTGTAAAGAAACAAAAATTACAAAACATTTGTAACAAATCGGATCTGACGGAGCCTCTTTTTTATATTACTATTTGTATTTGTAATCTTATAGACAGAAGCACATTTACGTCGTCGTTGATGATAAAAAGGAGCTCAGAAAGAAACAAAAGTGAACGAAACGAAACAAAAATGAAATAAAAACGGAACAAGAAAAACAGATGCGTATTTGTCATTTTGTACAGTTGCAAAAAAGAGAAAGGAAAAACGGTAAATTGCATGTCTATTTTTCGAGAAAGCAATAAAAACGGCTTGACTGTATTTTGCGATTCATGCAATAGGTGTAGCTGACGAATAGAGAGCGCATTTACTATGAATTATGTGTAAATTGTTGTAAAAAATGGTATGACAAGATAGAGTATATTCAAGATTACAATAACCGCACGAGTTTTAAGCAAATGCGATGCGACGAAAAAACAAAACGATTGTCACAAAACGTTTTATTAATAAAGACGAGATAATTAAAAATTCACCTGTTTTTATTCTATTTATATAAAATTTGTACATCTCCTCATTCACGTTTTGCACAATAAAAAGATAGCAAATGATAAGAAAACAGTAAAAAAATGGATATAAAAAGGAGGCCTATTAAAAGTTGGCCATCATTGAATAACATCATAATCGAAATTGTCAGACTTGTTACAGCTCGGCTCTTGTATGCAGTGCTTCTGCATCTGCGTGTGTATAATTTAATTTCATTACACGGTAATTTCTATGCAACTGCAAGGCCCTGAAAGCTTGTTCTAAGAATCCTAGCATCCTGTCCTGCTTCTCTGGCGTTATCATTTCATTTCTAGCGCCGTTTACGTGCGAATTGTTGATTGTAAGTGCTTGCAGATAAGCATCCCCAACGCGCCCTTGGGTACAACCGTGGATGCCCCGCGCATTAAATGCGTCTTTATGAGCTGAATTGCTTCGACTTCAAACTTGTTTAACTCTCTTTTCAGCTCCATCTTTTTTGATGTTTTTTAATTAACAACTACTTTACAGAATAAAAAGACTTCAATCAACATCGTAATCTGTTACAACAAGTGGTTAATTTTTCATCCCGTTGCTGATGGGCGATTCGTTTTGAGGGTCGATTAAAAAATGTTCATCAGAAAGCTTGTTTTTGTTCTCAAGCTCCGTCGACTTTGTCGACTTACGCTGGCCAGCGCGCTTTTAACAAATGGGCACATTTATCTATGCGATTTACTCGCTTGCACAGCCAAGCTTGCGCGGGAATTTAACGCCGCACAGAAGCTAAGCGAGCCTCTTGGATCATTTATGAAGGCTGAAATTCACTTGCGCCAATTACCCCTGTGTCCACGCTTGATTAGTAAACTTTTTTTTGTAACATTTGCGCCACAACAGAAACTGCTTTTGCGCCAATAAAATACTGCTTTTGCGCCACAGATTCATAGTACAGTTTTAATACTTAGACTTAGTCAGTTATAATACTTAGTCGATGTTTCAGAAATGTTGTGATAAAATAACAAAGAACGTTTCGCACTAAACTTTGTTATTAAACTTTGAAGGTGGAATTAATTAACCGAAACCACTTAATCAAAGTATTCGAAACTAATAGGAATCAAAACAAATACAAATTAATTAACCGAAACCACTTAATAAAAGTATCCCAAACAAATAGGAATCAAAACAAATACAAAATCTAATAAACGAATCGAAACAAGTGTTTGAATCGAAAGGAATTTTAAATGTATTAGATCGAATTAAAACTTAACTAAAACCAAATTTTATTCGTACAAAAATTTATTTTTTCTGCAAAACAATTATTTTGCTTTTGCGCCACTAAAGTTGTGGCGCATACGATACATAAGATACATAACATCTTTTGCGCCAACGCTGCTTTTTTCTGTCTTTTTGTTTTTTGTTTTTCGTTTAAATTTGTTTATGAAAAAACTCTAATCTTGAAGAAGTATTTAACGTGGTGTGTACACACACAGATTAAAATAAATCAAGAATATTCTTTACTTAGGAATGTTGTCGAACCTGTAACATCCAATTTGTAAGCCTGCACAGGCATAACATTTTGATAATTCATGAAATTTGTGTTGAGCGCGCACATCGGCGCTGTAAATTGTTAATCAATAAGCATTTGCGTGCGACTTCCTGAGGGGTCACTTTACGATATGATTAGGCACGGGATGATACTGCTTTGTTTATGATTGCATCTGGATCGGGCCATTTATTAAAATCATATGAGCTTTGCATGTTAAAACAACATTATGAAATGTTATTCGGATTATGTAAAAGCCATTGGACGAGTTTCAACTACATTCGCCGTCACGTAAACGTGCACATCAGTGTGTTATGGGATCGCTAATTGGCCGCGGAACTAACTGTTCATGAAAATAATTTGTTAATGAACATGACACTTTTTGAACATCCTACATACTCTGACGGCTTGCGAGGGTTATAAAATAACAATAACAACGTTAGGGGCTTGCAAAAAAATTTATTATGTGCTCCCAATAAAATCTGAACAAATGATTTTGACACGATGGAAGTTTTATTTATTAAGCAATATTTAAGACACAATATTTCCACATAAATAGTTGCTCGCGAGTAATAGTATACTTAATAACATGGTCCCAGTGGTAGTTAAACTTGCACCGTTCGAGTATCCCTGGAAATATTAAAAACGAAAATTTGAAAATTTCTTCTCATAATAATTGGTTCTCTTAAACGTTTTCTTACCAGTGTAATTTTGAGATCTCTAATATAATTTTTGATTTCCGTGCTTCTTTTTTTGGTTTTACCCTGTAAAATTGAAAAGTTGTTTAGTAATTTTTATTAGTAATTTTGAAAGTATTATATCATCATATTTACCATGAGGTAATTCACTTGAGCAGTTAAACGTTTGATAACTTCCAATTCCAAGTGCTAAAATGAAATGGAAATGTTTGAAAATTTTGGTCGGCGAATGTTTAAATATTGAAAACTTTCAGGAAGGTTGTTAACAACACACAGAATCAGGAACAAACAGGAAAAGGTAATTTTTAGAACAATTTAAAATTAACTGGTCTTATGGTTTTTAAAAAACAAAATTATGTAACAAAATGTAACAAATAAAATTTATTCTCTTGTATCATTTTTGTTTTTAAAAAATGGTTAACATAAGACTAGTTGATATTGTTCCAAAAATTACCTTTCTCTGTTCGCTCTTGATTCTTTTTGTGGTTATACTGTTTGTTAGCCAGCTTCCCAAACTTTCATACCGGGTCATGTGAAGATGTTAGTTTCAAATCTTCCTCTATTTGCTTGACCATGAAGATTATAGTATTCTGTAAAATTTAGTTGCATTAATATTAGGTGTAAAGCAAATATTTTATTATCAAAATTTATGATTCTCTTACCATGTTTTCCAAAGTGCCTTTTAAGAAAGCTTCATTATCACCAGAGTAAGAGACATCTTTTTTCAACGATTCAAGTGCGTAAATTCGGTCATCATTATTTGAAATCTTATTTTAAATAACAGAATTCTTTTTTAAATAACAATACCTCAATTTGTATAGTATTTATACAGTAGAAACAGTTTTTCATTTTCATACTTACAGATAATCCTTTAAGATGATATATGTAAGGGTTTTGAATCGAAGATAAACGTTCCTGTTAATATTAAATAATATTACCTTAGTGATAATTGCATGCACGGTGAATTGAATATTTTTAGTTTACTCACAAGAACCATTTGAAAATTTCCCAATTTCAAACCGATTGTGTTTTTTTGATTCGTTGAACCAAATAACTTGTTCTATAAAATGTGAATGCAAGAAGAAGTCATCATTTGTAATATTTTTATTGTTGAAAAAAAGCAAAAAAAAAGTAAATGAAATACGTAATATCATGAATGCCTACCAACAGTTTTTGTGATGTTTCGAACCAGTTTTTGTTTAACGTACGATAACACCTCTTGTTGAATAATTTACACTGCAAAAAAATTTATACATAAAAAATATTTAGAAATCATAAGAAGACGTGAATGAAAAAAGTTTTTCGCTTACTCTGTCATTAAGAATTTCTGAATAACTTTGAGATTGCTCTATCTTTGTAAGTAACTGAAACATAAGAATATAAAAATTATTTTTTAAATTCTTTTTTATATCATAGTTAATTCTCAAATGATAATCATAATTTCTGATATTGAATTTTACATACCTTGAACTGTTTAAGCTGTTCTGAATAACCAATAATGTCATCAGATCGAGTTGATATTTCGTACTGCAAAACAAAAAAAATTTAAATGAATAAATTTTTCTCTAAGAGGACCATCGTACGGAAAATAAAAATGATGCAAAATTAACGAGGAGGGTCCTCTTGAACAATAACAATTTTAAAAACTTACCATAAGGTAATCCAAGATGTAAGCAGTATCACTTTTCTAAAAATAAAATAGATGAAATGAATGCTGGTGCAAAAATGACTAAACAGTTCTAAACAAGGTTTTGAAAAAGTAAATTACCTGTAGATCAGAATTATTTTTCAACAAATCTTCGTCAATCATTTTGAAAAACATTTTAATTTTCCCCTACAAACAAGCATTTATTATTACGGAATATTTATTTACACGATAAATAACAATATTTTCATTATTATCTTTCTCCTACCATATACTCGATTATGTCTTGTAAGAAATCCTCGTCACGACCCTTGTATACAACATCTTTTTTCAGTGACTTAATTATATTGGAGAATTCCGTAATTATTTCTATTGCGTTGTCACTTGTCATAGATTTAATCAACCGGGTTACATTTTTAATTTGTACATTATCGTCAGATAAAATATTCGGTATCTTTTTGTTTAAATCGTCCGGGTGTTTAAATGCCCCCAAAAACATTTCTAAAGATTCTATATGGTAAGAGTACGGACTTTGCATAATTGACATACTTTCCTGAAATTAATGAAAATTAATTAATAAAAAATTTGAAACATTACGAAACACTCTCGAAAAACAGATTTTCAGTGGTACTCTATAGGATTTTTTCACGACATTAATGGAAAACTCCTTATTTCAGATCAACTTACCAGCAATTTTTTGTACTCATTTGTAAGAAGATAATTTTTATTTGGCGTTGATGGCGATGCTTCCTACAAAAATGATTTAAAAATTCATTTTATATTCTTTCGTAAACGAAAAACAATGGAATGAAACTAAATAAATTTTATTTACGGTCTCTGAACGAGTGATGTTCGTTGCATTTGGTTGATCATGTCGTTCGACATGTGCCTGAAAAAATCAAAATTTAATTGAAGTTGATTTCATACAGAATTCAATTACGTCTCTTGCATTTAAACAGAACACAAAAATGCACAGAAAAAAAATAAAAAATACTGTTTTTACCAAAACACCCGAACAAGCAAATACAGCTATGAAAAAGTATTGAAACATTTCTCATTGGTTACTCCGCTCGTAGATTGAAAAAACTAAAAATTATCAGTGAGCTGTAATGTATTTATACCATGAGTTATTGATTAACCCGAAAAATCTTGCTAGTAGATAATATCCGTTTTAGTTCGGTGTTTCTTATCGTTATTATCACATCAATGAGTGACTTCACCTGCGATCTACCGTCATAGTACTCAAACAAGATTTTTTTTAACAAAAATTTAATACATCCATGACTGATTAATCAAAATATAATCTGAATAATCTGATACGTAATAATCTAAAGTTATTTTTCTGCCAAAATTAGCCATGACGAAGTAAAGAAATATACAACAAAATATTTTATGAATCATTGTACGAATTTTTTATTTGTGTGCCATCAACAGATTAACATTTGATAATTCTTCGGTTTGTTTATTTAAGTGAATGAATTTGTAAATATCAAAACGAATCCATACCATCAAATTTTAAAAATTGAAACTGATTGAATAATTGATAAGAATATAGTTCTGATAGTTTTCTTATTTAAAAACTGATAAATGATGCATTTTTAACAATGTCTTCAAGGCTCTTATTAGAGTAATTTGGACAAAAATAATCATCATAATTGCAAACGTCTCGCCACTGCTTCACGACAATCTAGTTTAAACTTTATGGGAACTTGTTCGCGCTCACAAAGTAACATCCACAATTAATGTAAAAAAATTACATCACTATAATTAGTTGTTACATATCCAAACGGAAACGTAGACTTGTTAGAGTTAAGAACAGTGGTATAATAACACACATAATGAAAAAAATGTCTCTTTAAACATTATTCCAACACTTAATTTCAAAAACTAAAAATAAAGATATTTTTCATTTTAGATAGAATCCAACTGTTCGTTTCACTATGGATCATTAATTAGCGAATAGTTCGAATCCAATCAAAATTATGTTAGTTAACGTTCTATTCTGCACAATTCTTCGCGATCTCAATGGATGCATTCCCACAAATTGTTTTTAATTTGTGTCGCGTCACGTATACAAACTTTTTCACGAACAATACCGTTGGTGTGCGAGCATGAGAAACAGATGAAAGCCGCATGTGTTTGCTCTTACAACTCATCAACGACGAGTAAACAATTAATCGGCCATGCATTTTGCTGCACTTATGATCAATTTTCCTCTAGTTTTTCTTACAAGTACAGTTATTGAAGATTTGTAGATAATGTTGCATCAAGCAAATGAAATTGGACGGAATATCATTTTTTTTATTTTGTTTTTAATTTTTCATTCTGTTTCACCTGTTTTCGGAAATAATCGTTTGAACAATTTTAGTTAGTCAATTTAAATATTCTTTATTTCTCAGTCAAACAACAAAATCGATGCATTTAACTGTACTAATATTAGCGAAAGAGATATTAAGTAAAGATGAATTTTTTAGGATTTTATTAAAAACAGGATTGTCGTTATAAAATTGTTTATTTTACTGACAAATATTCATTTAACGTTCTAAATGAAAGTAAGCCGGAGGCTTATCGTAGTGGCTAACTCGTTGATAGTCCAGCTTACTGAGGACAAGTGACGGATAGTGGATGGGTGACCGTTTCTGAATGAAAACGCAACGGCACGAAAACTGTCTACGAGAACCTGCTGTTGCCAAAATTGTCGATTAAAAAATTTTCGAACTCTGATCGATATTTTTTCAGGAGTGCTTTCTTTAAAAAAAATTTACCGTGGTAAATTTGAGAAATCCAAACGATTTTGGATTCTGGTCTAGTGCTCTCTGCGTGGAAAGAATCGATGGGATGTTTAATAGGAAGATTTCTGGAAAACCAGAAATCAATCAAGAAATCAGAAAGGTCAAGGTATCACTGCTTAGCATAATTTTCTGCTTTTCCAACGCAGATCAATCAATTGCCCGAGTAAACGGTAATAAAGATAATAAAGACCCAACTATCTATAATCCGAAATAAACCGCTAATTCAATGATTAAATGATTTGGGCATTGAACGATCCTGTAATCCAATGATCTTGCAATGATCGATATGAAATAGGTTGCACAAAAAACAGAAATGGCCTGGCCATTTTTTTGAAGAAAATAAACAAAAATTCAAAGAAAAAATTACAACAATTTTAATATCAAGCGCTATCATAGAAGAATTAAGATATCGCTAAGAATGAATAAAAGACGCTTTTTGAGAAAAATCTATGGAAAATTTAATTAATAAATGAAGTTCAAAGTTTGTCTGTGATATAATTGACGATGTTTGATGTATTTGAAATCGGTTTTCAGAGCAGTTGTGTGAATGTAAACATTATTCTGTGGTATCAATTAGCACACCAAAATAAATCGCGGATATCTTATAGCGCATTAATTACAATAGGAGGGGAGCAGGTGGTTATAAAACTCCGAAATTCGGCGTTCTCCTCATCAGTGTCTTAACACTATTCTTTCTGTAAATATCGTCTTGGTTGTGAGTATCTATCAGCATTCAGTCTTTACTGTATAAGTTTTATTCTGAATTAAGTGAGAATTATGTAAATTTGTTCTGATACCTAATTTACAAATGTTTAAAACGTACTGAAATTTTCAGAATCCAAAAAAACAAGCAAACATGAAGGTCCTTCTGTTTTTGTGGCTCGTGATCGTTGCTATCACAGCTGTTGCTGCCTACAAGGGTCAACCTTGTGCGAGTGAGTACCTATACACATTTTTTCTTATTCTTTTTTCGTTTTTTTTTTTATTTCAAACTTATAAATATCGATATTTTAAACGAAAGGTTCACAATGAGTGCTGCAAAATATAGATAGAGAAATATTTCATGCCGCAATTAATGTATAAATAATTCAAATTTAAAAATGAACGTCCAGAATGGATGTTGAGATTTTCACAAAATTCAGTTTGTGCACGGCACGATAGTGACGAAATAGTTGTGCGAAATAAACGCAAAAAATAAAAAGTAACTCAAAACTTAGTTTGTTTTTATCGTTTTCGTTAAAGCTAAATTTTAAACTTGCAAAATGAAGAAAAAAGATAGCAAATTATAAAAAAATAAACTTGAAATTCTTTAAACATGCACACGATTTCTATCTTTCTTCTCTATTCGGCGAGTTTAAAATTTACTTTTAATGACGACGAAAAAGCAGCTCTAGGTTTTCAGTCACTTTCTATGGTTCGCATTTATATCATAGAACTATTTTGTTAGTATCATGCCGTGCTCTAATTAAATTTTGTGAAATTTATGACATCCACTCTGTACGTTCATTTTCAGATTTAAATTGATACACTTATTTCTCCATTAAATATTTCTCTATATTGTCATGCACACTTTTAAATGCAGTCAAATTTTCGATTCTGAATTGAAAATTATAGATAACACGAATCGAAACATTACTTTAGAATTTAAACTCTAAACAGACGTTCTGTCTTCTTTGTTGTCGGTATTTTAAAGTAACAAATATTGTAACGACAAATTTATTGAAAAGTGACTCTGCAAAATTTCATTTTAAACGTTGTTTTCATTAATATTTATTCTCGTGACATTATTTCAATACTTATATTGTATTTCAGATGACCATGAATGTCCAGATGACCTTGATTTCTGGGGAGTTTGTTTACCTGACAAAACCTGTGCCTGGTGAACAACAATGGATATCGTATTTTCAAGCAACTTCTGGATACCAAAGACGATTGTGATCAAGCGAGCGTGGCAATATAAAACGCAATTGTAGTCAAATGACAACACTATAACTTATTTAACTTATTTAACTTAATTTAATACAATTTTAGAATTAATAATGATATCATTAGATTTAAGAATGAATGAATAAATAATATGTAACACGATAACGATTGCCTCTCTTCATTTTCCTGACAAAATTCGAAATTGCAAACTTCTTTTATTCAGTTTTTAAAAGAATTCAGATAGAAAAAAAATCGTAACAAGGCGAGACTAGCAATAAATTGTATTAAATTAATCTAGGTAGAAATTTTGGCAAATTTACTTTAACACTTCATATGTTTTCTGAAAAGATCATTGCGATCTGAATTAAAATTGGATTTTCAAGGAATGAATCCCGAATCCCGAATTGACAAGTCATCATTTCTAAATTTCAATCAAACTGGTTATGATCCTTGCAACAAAATTCATGCAGTCATGCTACGACATGCAAGAGGACCAACGATGTCAAAACGAATTAGTTAACATTATAAACAATATTTATATACTATTTTTGTTGTTTGTTAATTATTGTTTATAAATTTGTTACTCAATAAATTCAAAACTTATTGCTTGAATAAATGAATTCTACAATCAGAAAAAGTATAAGAATTGTTATTTTTGATGGCAAACAATTTTGTTAAAAAACAATTTTTATCATGAATTTGTTGTAAATAAGTTAAGTGTTAACTGAAAAACATTAATATTTTACAATATTTAAAAGAAACAAAATTGTTTACTAAAAAAATATCGAAATCAAACTGACCTATAGGTTTATGAGTCACTTTTCCAATCAGGTGATCGTTGACAAGTAACATTTTGGCTGAACTGGCAAGGAGTTTGTCCTGTAAGCTCAGAGGATCGGATTCAAATCTTGGTTGTCTATACTATATACTCGACTTTTTATATTGAATTTTAATGTTGCACAAAATTGACTTTGAGTTGTTTAAAAGTTGTATTTTGGTTCATTTTGACCAAGAAACAATAATTATATTAAACGGGCAGTTGCAGGGTGAAGCGTAACATGCCGACAAAGGCCCCGGTTTCAGCCTATTCAATGCCTTTATGGAGCCTGAATCATTATCAAGGCAAGCCCTTAAGGGGCCCGGGAAAAATTTTTACTAGGGAAGAGGATACAACTTCTTGTCGGGTTTTAAAAGTCTAACAGTTTACTATTTTTTTTGTTTGATGCATTTGTTCATTTTGCTGCACTTAACATATCCTAGCATGACTGCATGAATTTTGTCGCAAGGATCATAACCAGTTTGATTGAAATTTAGAAATGATGACTTGTCAATTCGGGATTCGGGATTCATTCCTTGAAAATCCAATTTTAATTCAGATCGCAATGATCTTTTCAGAAAACATATGAAGTGTTAAAGTAAATTTGCCAAAATTTCTACCTAGATTAATTTAATACAATTTATTGCTAGTCACGCCTTGTTACGATTTTTTTTCTATCTGAATTCTTTTAAAAACTGAATAAAAGAAGTTTGCAACTTCGAATTTTGTCAGGAAAATGAAGAGAGGCAATCGTTATCGTGTTACATATTATTTATTCATTCATTCTTAAATCTAATGATATCATTATTAATTCTAAAATTGTATTAAATTAAGTTAAATAAGTTAAATAAGTTATAGTGTTGTCATTTGACTACAATTGCGTTTTATATTGCCACGCTCGCTTGATCACAATCGTCTTTGGTATCCAGAAGTTGCTTGAAAATACGATATCCATTGTTGTTCACCAGGCACAGGTTTTGTCAGGTAAACAAACTCCCCAGAAATCAAGGTCATCTGGACATTCATGGTCATCTGAAATACAATATAAGTATTGAAATAATGTCACGAGAATAAATATTAATGAAAACAACGTTTAAAATGAAATTTTGCAGAGTCACTTTTCAATAAATTTGTCGTTACAATATTTGTTACTTTAAAATACCGACAACAAAGAAGACAGAACGTCTGTTTAGAGTTTAAATTCTAAAGTAATGTTTCGATTCGTGTTATCTATAATTTTCAATTCAGAATCGAAAATTTGACTGCATTTAAAAGTGTGCATGACAATATAGAGAAATATTTAATGGAGAAATAAGTGTATCAATTTAAATCTGAAAATGAACGTCCAGAGTGGATGTCATAAATTTCACAAAATTTAATTAGAGCACGGCATGATACTAACAAAATAGTTCTATGATATAAATGCGAACCATAGAAAGTGACTGAAAACCTAGAGCTGCTTTTTCGTCGTCATTAAAAGTAAATTTTAAACTCGCCGAATAGAGAAGAAAGATAGAAATCGTGTGCATGTTTAAAGAATTTCAAGTTTATTTTTTTATAATTTGCTATCTTTTTTCTTCATTTTGCAAGTTTAAAATTTAGCTTTAACGAAAACGATAAAAACAAACTAAGTTTTGAGTTACTTTTTATTTTTTGCGTTTATTTCGCACAACTTTTTCGACACTATCGTGCCGTGCACAAACTGAATTTTGTGAAAATCTCAACATCCATTCTGGACGTTCATTTTTAGATTTGAATTATTTATACATTAATTGCGGCATGAAATATTTCTCTATCTATATTTTGCAGCACTCATTGTGAACCTTTCGTTTAAAATATCGATATTTATAAGTTTGAAATAAAAAAAAAAACGAAAAAAGAATAAGAAAAAATGTGTATAGGTACTCACTCGCACAAGGTTGACCCTTGTAGGCAGCAACAGCTGTGATAGCAACGATCACGAGCCACAAAAACAGAAGGACCTTCATGTTTGCTTGTTTTTTTGGATTCTGAAAATTTTAGTACGTTTTAAACATTTGTAAATTAGGTATCAGAACAAATTTACATAATTCTCACTTAATTCAGAATAAAACTTATACAGTAAAGACTGAATGCTGATAGATACTCACAACCAAGACGATATTTACAGAAAGAATAGTGTTAAGACACTGATGAGGAGAACGCCGAATTTCGGAGTTTTATAACCACCTGCTCCCCTCCTATTGTAATTAATGCGCTATAAGATATCCGCGATTTATTTTGGTGTGCTAATTGATATCACAAAATAATGTTTACATTCACACAACTGCTCTGAAAACCGATTTCAAATACATCAAACATCGTCAATTATATCACAGACAAACTTTGAACTTCATTTATTAATTAAATTTTCCATAGATTTTTCTGCAAAAACCGTCTTTTTTTCATTCTTAACGATATCTGTAATTTTTCTTTGAATTTTTGTTCATTTTCCTCAAAAAAAAAAAAAAAATGGCCAGGCCATTTCTGTTTTTTGTGCAACCTATTTCATATCGATCATTGCAAGATCATTGGATCACAGGATCGTTCAATGCCCAAATCATTTAATTATTGAATTAGCGGTTTATTTCGGATTATAGATAGTTGGGTCTTTATTATCTTTATTACCGTTTACTCGGGCAATTGATTGATCTGCGTTGGAAAAGCAGAAAATTATGCTAAGCAGTGATACCTTGCCGTTTTGATATTCTATGACCAAGTTTTTGTATCACAATAATTTTGCTATGATTTGAATTAATCTAATAGCAGAAAAAAAAATTAATTCATCATTTTGAGAATTATATTTGAGTTTCACATTTCAACTTGAATTATGTTTCATAATGTCATTAAAAAATTATGTCATTTGATCAATGGATACACGATAAGTAGAGATAAGAATGATTTCTTTTTGAACTTTTTAGTTTATGCCTTCAGAAGAATGATCAGGTTTAATTATTTTAAAGCACTCATCTTCCTGACTTCTTAACTCCTACTCGTCTAAAGATGTCACAATAAAATAATTGAGTTCTGAGTTGAATATTTAAAATGTTTTAAACTTTTCATGTTAACATTAGTAGGATTACTGAATAGTGATCGCCATCCAGTGACCATTTTCATTTAGCATTTTACTGCTGTGTGGAAATTGAAAATTTTTATTTGAATCAACGGTTCATTTTTTTCACAGACGCAAAATAATGCAGCGCTATTTTCAACCTTTATCATTTCGCGACTTTTCAATATCAGCGGCAGTTCCGGGTTTTCAGAGATGAAAGGGGGGAGGAGTCATAATTTACAACGCCATGGGCGACCGGAGATTCGATTGTGTCGAACGCGTAGCGACAAACCGGTATAAACAACCCCATATATTTGCCCTCTTTCTTTTCGCATTTGCTCTGCCGCTTATTCCATAAAATCAATACCAGCCACCCTTTGCCAATCGTTGTCTTTTTGTGGTAAACCATGGAATTCCTTTGAGCAATACTTTTCACTTGCCAATACGTTTTAATCCAGAAGTAATAAAATCGTTTATGCGACCTGGAGACGAATTTAAACGAAAAAAATTAAACATCCAAAACATTTCATTTCAAATACTGTAATTTAAAACGTTATACGATACCTAAATTATTCAAGTAATTAATTAAAATATTTCTGAAAAAAAAGACTTTGAAAATGCTTTGGTTTCTAAAAACATTTGTTATAAATAACTAATAATTCATGATTTCTTTAATTAAATCAAATTTTAATGAGTTAAGACCAGAATGTAGGCATAAAAAATTAATGAGAAGAAAATAGAAATTGTAATCAAATATTTTTTTTTAATTTGAGAATGAATCTTACGGTTTAATGAACCGTGATGCAAAAAATGACCTTAGACAACTGTTATAGCTGAAGAAAACTCGATTGGACGATAATTAATTAAAGATCGAATGATTAAGAAATGACGTTCGAGAAGTAGGAAACTAGAAGAAGTGTCCTATGCAGCACTGTTAAAATTTGCAGTTTCTTAACATCAAAATGTCCAAACACATTTTGATTTATTTATCAATTTTGAGTTGCTACATATTTTCGAATTTGTTTATTAAATTTTTTATGGAAAAAAAATTTTTTTTGAATGCGTAATTACTCATAAATCAAATGATCGATAAATCTAAAAAAATCACATTAGTTTTTTAGGTGACCAACAATTAGTCAAAGTTTCATGACAATTTGAGATTTTTAAAATTGAGTGTACCTCCTTAATAAGTCAGAGTTCAAGAATTTTTTGCCTCTATTCGTTTGGTCGTTACCCAATTACGTAACTCAACAAAGTACAATGACCTTGTCGCGCGCACTCCACCTTCTCGTTCTAATTAAACGCGCTCCTTTCTAAGGCTGCATCGAATATTTTTCACTCGGCATCGATCGCAGCGCTATGAAACAAGAAAGTCATTGCCCTTCTGCCATTGTAAAACGAGCGCGATTCTCGGCACTTGAAAAACGTTCTCCGCGGCGGCGTCGTCGGCAAATCATACACAGAGGGGCCAAGTTATGCGAACCAGCACCGAGGAATCGTTCAAACGAAACGTCATCGCGGCGCATCATGTAACGTGCGTAATCGATGAAGCTTTCACTGCCAATCCGTCTTCTCTTTCTTTTTGCACTTCCAATTTTTTGCACACGCTTTTTTTGTCTTCCGCAAGTGAAATCGACGACACTTGAATATGTTCGTTTAATCTTTGACAGAAGACAAAAAATTAAAACAAAATACAAATTAACTCGTAAATTAAGTTAATTAAATTTGAACCGAGCATTAACGTTTTTCATGCTTTCAGTCGGACAAAATGTGCACCAAGATTTAATTTGATCCCTTTTTTGCAGGACCGTATTTCAATTGGGCAGCAAAGAATTCCTTCGTCATTATTTGTCCGGGGACTCTAAATCGTTCATACTCGGTTTTTTCTTGTATTGTTTTTGAATCGGTTTTATGGTTCATGAAAAGAGGTTTCGGCACCATAATAAACGCCATCCGGGCATCTCGACGCACGTAATTGTGATCAACGCAGAACGAGTCGAATTTCTGTTGTGCGACGACAGCGCGTAGCAAATAATGGAGCAAAATGGGCGCGATTTATGGTCCCCTTGAACTGTAATTTTAATGCTTTGCGCTCACATAAAAACGCTCGCGATTATCGTTCTCTCGCTTAGTGAGCACACCAATTTTTGCTCGCCGCTGCTTGCTTTCGGGGTTGCCAAAAGTATACATTATTGCGCGGCTACAAATTTGTAATTCATTACATCTCCAACAGTTCTTGTCAGTTCAAAGAATCTTGACAATAACTAAAAAAATAACAAAATAAATCGCTCCCCTACATGGGGCAAACGGTTTATTTTACAAACTTCATTTATTTGTGCAAAATCAGCGAATGCATTTTTTGCAAACCCAATATTTCAAGTATAAATTTTAAATCTGTGAAATTGAATTTGGACAAAAATCAGTTCCAGCTCTCAGATGGTCTTTTGTCAATAAAAAAGGACGATAAATATCGGGTTGGTATAATAAATCGATCAGTAAAAGGTAGACGTCGAGTTGAAAAAAAGCTTTTAATACGATAAAAGGACAACTGATGAAAACGATTTTGATATGAAAGAGGAGGAATCGATAGGAGGCTTCGTGTAAAAAAAACTGTGTACATCACGTTTGTGCATCCTGTATAGAGTCGCCAGGCCTTGACGATCTCGGCCGTTAATTAACTTATGCAGCGATTAGACCTGGCTCTTATCGGAGCCAACTGCTCTCGTCCTTCAGATGTACTCAAACTCAACGTGTACCTTCGAGAAGAATGAAATTACCGATGTCCGCTTCCTGGTGCAAGCTCGCGCATCTGCACGAGATAATTTATCAACATCAAACGCTACGAGAAAATGATATCACGTGTTTCAAGTGCATATTTTAACGTACCCCCAGAAGTATAATTTCGTTACATTTTCATACACCTCGCATTATTCATGTTAGCACAACACCAAAAGAATCAACAAGATTTCAACATTTACAAAAGGTCAAGAAATCAAAAAAAAAAAAAAGAATTAATTAAGTCTGATTCGGAGTTGTTATGATAGCAACTCTTGTTAATGTTGAAAATTGTGAAAAAATATTGTTCGAACATTACAACTTATTTGGAATTGTCGTGCGGTGCGATCGCGATGTTGCGTAAGTCGCGTTCTTTTGTACCTGTGAGAAAACCATTTGTGCTCGTGTCGCCGAACTTTATATCCACTGATCAAAACAAGAAAACAATATCGGCCGTGCCCGATTACTGAACGTTTATCGTCTATTATAGTTTTACTCTTTTAATTAATCCGACAAAAATGAACGACCGATACGTGCGACGAATCATAAATTCTAGCGAAACACAGGAAATCTCGATTCGTAAACGTGTCTTTATCTTAATGAAGAAACGTTGTAGATAAATTTGTTGCCATCGTTGTTGGTTTTTAGATTAAATCTTCCCATAAAAATTTCTCTGAACTAGAATTGTACCCTTGAAAAATCTACAAACAATGTTTTTGCCTTTTACAAAAATTATTTCCTTATCTTATTTGTACATTGTGAATATAAAAAATTTACAGAAAAATGCATCACAATAATTTTCTTCTTAAATTTTTTTGTAACCTTTTTCAAATTTGCAAAACTTTTGGTTTTGAAATTTTTTGTGAATGCAAATCTTGCAGAATGTACATCTTAAAATATTTAGCTTGGGGAAAATCGTTCAACAAATCACCAAAACTCATATATCATAAATCATAAGATCACGAATCTGAACTTGATCGTTTTGATGATACGCATCGTAAAATTGTTAAGTAATTTTCTTTTCGAAATAACTTATTTCCGTAAACAAATTGTATACGATGCATCATCAACCGTTTCGCTTATTTTTTTAACCATCAGAATGATGTGTTGAGTGCAACGAACCGCGAATACGCGAGTGGTAGATCTTTTTAAATAACTCTCCGATAAAACCATACAAACTTTTTCAAATTTTTTCAAAAGTTTTTGGTATCTGTAAAAAATTGCTACTTAAAAAAAACTGTTTACTTTCTCAAACTGTGCAAACACTTCAAAAAAAGTTAAGAAATAAAAACTTTAAAGTTTTTTGGAAAAAATTTGGTTCAAGACAGAGATTAAGACCTCGTGCAAACCTCATTAAGATGCGTGGAGAAAAAACATGTTTTTCCCCGTCTTTTACAAAGTGTCTTCAAACAAAGAAAAAATAAAGGAACCAAAATTGTTTCTCAGCTTTTTGTCGCAAGAGAATGTTGGCCCGAAGTATAATTAACGATCGTGTTTTATTTTCTTGCCGTGCGTTTTTCAGCTTTCTCGCTGGATCACCAAAAACGCATCTCCGCTCAGGGCAATTCCAGGAATACGTTTGAAAAAACGCGCCACGCATACATACGACGTGGTCATTTTTTTCGCGCACCGTGGCGGTTTCTCACTTTCGTTGTTGCTCGCTTTCTTCTTGCAATTCACTCTCTTGAAATACCAGTTTCTCTCACCGGTACGCAAACCAAAGAGCATATTGCATTAAGGACTCGACAGATTTAACTTATGTGGAGGCGAGTAAGGTTTGTTTGGTTTTGCTTCTGTGGTAGGCAGAGATGAGAAATTTATCATCGCGTATGATTAAATGCGGTAAATTACTTGAGCGGGAGGAGTGCGACGACTATTAGGTGAAAGGTTAAGGTCAAATTAAATGTGTCTGATTTATTACGTTTGCCGGCCGGCAACGCGGCGAAAAATCATTATTTTGATTTCAGATGAGAGCAAAATTTATGGGAAACTCGCATCTTCGATGGGAGGGCATTGCAAATACTCAATTAGAAGGGCCTTTCTGCAAATTGTTTTGCGCTAAAAATGACGATTAAAACAACAAGATTCGTATCAATTCTATACGTCGTACATAACTTTCAATACTCGAAGAAAGAAATTTCACATGCTTTTTTTAAGAACATTTCTGCAAAGAAAAGTGATATCATAATGGACGATATGTTTGGTGGGAATCAAATGTGAATCTTTATTGACTTTTATAGATAAGAGGAAGGAAGAATTACTCAACGCGGAATGTTTTAATTTGTATGATTCATTTCATTGAATATCATGATATAGATATAATTATTTCTTTTTCGCCGGAAGGGAAAAAGTGTCGTTTTAGGAAGACATCAGTTTGAGTGTGCACTGATGGAATTCTCTCCAAACAAATTCACGAAAGCGTGCAATCAAAAAGCCATCAAAATTCGTAGATGAATAATCTGGTAAGAGAGAGAGAAAAAAAATGTTGAAATAAAATTTTCTTGAGCGAATGTGTGACCGTTGAAGCATTATCCGTGCATTATCAGTTTTTACAGCGCGAAACAATTATACCGACATAACACGGGATCAAAAAAACAACACCAATTGTACGTGGAAAAACTGCCACAATTATGATAACGATAATTGTAATGCGTTTTGCAGAAAAATCGTGTATTACAGTTAGGCACGGCTGGATCCCCGACAAAACACGTAGAGCATAATAGAAAATTATTGCGCCGCTGTGGTGCAACTTTTTTAGCCGCGATTGTGAGCAAAATAACACGCATTGCGTTTCGCCCAGGATAACTGCTTCATTTATACATTCGAGGTAACAAAGTAACCTTTGGTTACGGAAAAGGGACAAAAAAAACCAAACTCGACCGATCGGGAGGGAAAAAAAGTTTTACGATGCATCTGTCGTCGCCAATCAATGTCTGTTTATCGCGCATTTTTCCAACGGAGTTACGGAACTTCAGGTTTTTCATCTTCAATTGATGTTTACTTCGTGCTTTTTTTGCTTTGCAACATTTTCATCCACGTAGGATCAGCTATTGTCGCCCAACTGCAAATATTTAAGTAGAATTTAATTTGTCACAAATGTTTAGTTAGCCCTTTTTATCCTGAAAAAATTGCCTAAAAATGCCAAATCAAGCAAAAACTTGTTTTCAAGTTTTTTGCAAAATTGAAACTAAAAATTATTTTGGATTTTAGATGTTATAGTTAGATTCTTTATGAAAAGAAGATTAGAATGAACACCAAAACGTTTAAAAATGTTGAATAATAAAGTTAAAATCTTAAAAAATCAAAAAACAATTATGTAACCCTGGAGATACAACACGATAAAAAGGGTTAAAAAAGAGTTGAAATGCTCTGTTGTATATTAAAGTTGGTCAATGATTTTTCGTTTCGAATGACGATACAGTTTTTGAGATTCACAACCATTGGGAAATTGTAATAAAGAAAAGAAGAACAGAAGATTGTTTGTTGCGAGCACGCATACACGTGTGAACATTGCGTTCTACTTTTTTATATAGACATCCCTAATCGGAGCGATCTCGATTACTTGGCGTACTCTCGTCAGTCACATATAACGGCGATGACGCAAAACGCAGCTTCAACCTATGTAATATATATTTTGCTTGATATAGAAGTCATTTCAACTGAGAATAAAAATGAAAACCAAAACAATTTTTTTTTCTATAATAAAATCAATTTACGAAACACTTCGAATTTTTTATCATTTTTAGAGATTAGAGATAAATTATGCGGAAAATTTTTATTATTAAAATATCATTAAACATATTGCAATAGATCTATTTTAAGCGTTACGAAAAACGTTAATCAATTAAAATATTTAAAAATTCCACCTCAAGTATTTCATAAAAGGCTTCAATTCTAAAATATGTTTTAATATGAAAGGATGTGTGCAACCCCTTCATTGATTAAAAAAAATTACAAAACAAAATAAAACAAAAAAATATGTGTTAATGAAAGTTATTGTAAAATAATTTTTCATTTGATCAACGCAAAGAGAATCCATATGAATGAACCGACAGAAAAGACGACGAAGAAACCAATTTGTTTTCTTGACCATGTTTAGAAACTATCGAAGGAGCAAGATAAAGCGGCGCTCAAGTCCATTTCCGTTTTTTTTTCAATCGTGCCTTCAATTTCACTTGGGACGCGAGTGTATACGCACAGCTCAAAGACGACGAAGAGGCCTGATGACTTCCGATTGCTAGAAATTACAAGCGGGAAGACGAAACCGTCTGTTCTGATAAATGCTCGCTCCGCGTGTTTGCCGTTTTGCCGGCAAAGGCTTATCCTCTGTTGCCGCGCTTCTATCCGTCTTTCTTTCGCCGAACAGACGTCCCTTCAAGAGATGCTTTCATGTTTCTCCCTTTTGCCTAGCCTGGACAATGCATTGAAGTTGCATCGAGAACGCAGCGTTACATGACATCTATCCAATTCCATTTTGTCACACAGAATCGATTGGAGTGTCTACCTGTCGCCATTCTTTTTTTCATTCCAATTATTGCAAACAATTTTTTTCAACAAAAAAAAACTTATGCACTTTGAAAATTTGAATGTGACCTGAAGAAGAAAACGAATATATTTTATATTAACTTATCGTTAGAATGATGTTACATTTTCATAAACAAAGGTTGTAAAATTGTTACAACATTAATTATACAACCGATATGAATAATTCAAGGGGGAAAAAAACTCTTTTACTTATATGAAAATCAGCGTTGCAGTGAAAACGCAAAGTTGCACGCATTATATGTTTCTTATAGAAACTATAGATTCGTATTTCACATCATAATGATGATAAATCAGAATAACACTGAAAGAAAAAAAAATAACAGGAGAGCGTCGATGAAAAAAAGACGCTCGATTTCACACACTAAATTAGCGGAATTATATAAAAGCGTACACAAAATGACGTAAGCCCGGCTCTTCCTATGTGTTTGGGTTTGGAATCCGCAACCTTTCATAAACCATCGCGGCGTTCAACGATCGATCGGCATTTTTCGGTCAACTTTGGCAAGTGCAAATTTTAATAGGTATTTGTGTGGTCGTAAATTGTGAATTACATTCCTATGTAACGTACAATTTATGCGATGTGCAAGATATGCATAAGGATGAAATGTGGTTCATCTGTAAAGAGAAAGGCGCACGCATTTTTACGCGAAAAGTATATAATAATAATTTAACGCGCACCGTAAGTGCAAGATGAAGTGCGCGGGCGAGAGGTTAACGCGTGACATTTTCCGCATTCATTTATTCTTTCATAACGACCGAAATTATGTTGATTGCAAATTTGTAGTCGCGATCTTTGTCACATGCGTGTTTCAATTTTATCGCCAACTTTTATGTCACAATGGAGAAAATTCAATCATCAAAAACTATTGTGCAAACACGAGTCGCAACATCTGACGTTTATTATTTTCTCAAATAATGAAATGTGCAAATGTGGCAACTGTTTTTTTTTCTCGTTGTTTGAAAAGTTGTTGTTTAATGAAACTTTTGGTATTTGCTGTTTGCAAATTGACGTACTTTGTATGTGTGTAAACAAGGGTTCGTGACTGCGATTGTTGATCAATTTATTTATGATAAAATTGCATCAATTTGTTGTTAACGAAATGAAAGAAACAAGAATTGAATTGAAAATTGTCGTGGCCTATTGCAATTGTGAGTTGCTTCCATTAAGTCTCTCTCTGTTTATTGAAGAATCAATTGCACTCGCGGCTGAACGCCGTCTTTCTAGTTGCACTGACTGAAATGCACGTATGCTCAGAAGGATACTTACGTGCATCCGCCTAACGCACTTCGCCATTAAACTATCAGACGATGCAATTGCCAATTGGCGACGCATCGAAGCCAAAGCATTGCAAGGCGCACTTTTTTGTTGCCTCTGTTATGCTTCGATTATTATGCAACCTTTCGCATGCGAATCATTTTGACATCGCATATTTTTTTCACTACCTAAAAACAAATTTCAAATTTGAAATTTTCAATAAGATTCTTCCGCTTTCAATGTAAACTTTTGATGATTAATTAACAAAATTTTGCATTCAAAGATCGAAAAATAAAGGCAATGAAAAAATTGATTAACAAAATTGATTTGAAAAAAATTCAAATGTAAGGAACGTTTTCAAGGTATGAATAAACTAATTTCGGTCGGTTGGACTAACAACTAAACAATTATTTAGTTTTCAGACTGCGAGCTTTCAAATGAATTTGTAAAAAAGGAAAAATTAATGAATTCCGTGCAGTGCCGTCTGGCTGTGACGTGGTCAACCACCAACACCTGAATGCGGAAAACGTGAGCTCGGTTCTTTTTGCCCCTTTTCCTCGTACTGTATTTTTCTTTTTACATTGTTTTACTTTTTGTTCCTGATGTTTTTTTGTTCTCTCTGTTTATTACAGCGTATGCTATATTGTATTTGCTCAGCACCCATGACTATTTTTCCTTACTCTTCAATGTATTAAATCAATCACACTTTAAGATACTTACAAGATTTGACGCCCAAATACTATCGTATCGGTTCTTTGCAAATAATCATAATGAAATAAAAAATGGAAAACATTTGGACAATATCAAAATGTTAATATCAAATTTGATATAAAACACTCTCATCCAAAAAATCATCTCATATCTAATAATAACGCTTTTTGCAAAAAAACACCACGGAAAAAGTTCATTAATTGAACGGAGTTAATTAATCAGAGGTTAGCTGTGATATTAATGACACTGATTTCATCATGTTTAATCTATTTTTGTTACATTCAGTAACATTAATCGAGGATATCTTATACCGCTTTAATTACAATAGTAGGGGGGTAGGTGCTTATAAAACTCAACAATTCGGCGTTTTCATCACCAGTGTCTTAACACTATTCTTTCTGTAAATATCGTCTTGGTTGTGAGTATCTATCAGCATTCAATCTTTACTGTATAAGTTTTATTCTGAATTAAGTGAGAATTATATAAATTTTTTCTGATATCTAATTTACAAATGTTTAAAACGTACTGAAATTTTCAGAATCCAAAAAAACAAGCAAACATGAGGATCCTTCTGTTTTTGTGGCTCGTGATCGTTGCTATCACAGCTGTTGCTGCCACGAAGGGTGCACCTTGTTTGAGTGAGTACCTATACACATTTTCTTATTCTTTTTTCGTTTTTTATTATTTCAAACATATAAATATCAATATTCTGAATTGCAAATCATAGATAACACGAAACAAAATATTACTTTTGAATTCAAACTCTATATAGACGTTCTGCCTTCTTTGTTGTCAATATTTTAAAATAACACATATTGTAATTACAAATTTATCAAAAGTGACTCTTTGCAAAATATTTTTAAGGTAAACGTTGTTTCCATTACTATTTATTCTCGTGACATTTTTTCAATACCAATTTTGTATTTCAGATGACCATGATTGTCCAGATGACCTTGATTTGTGGGGAGTTTGTCTACCTGACAAAACTTGTGCCTGGTGAAAAACAGTAGATATTGTATTTTCAAGCAACTTCTGGTAATCAAAGACGATGATCAAGCGATCGTGGCCATACAAAACGCAATTGTAATCAAATGATGACGACACAATAAGTAAATTTAAGAATGGACGAAGAATAAATAAATAAATCATATGTAACACGATAACGATTGCCTCTTTTCATTTTCCTGACAAAATTCGAAATTGCAAACTTCTTTTTATTAAGTTTTTAAAAAAATTCTGACAGAAAAAAACGTAAAACATTCGAAGAAAGGCGCGACAAGCAACTTTATGTTGTTCAATTTCAATACGGTAGACTAAGAAGCTGAATTCGCGAATAAAAACACGTGTGAAGGTAAACACCGTTCTGAGTGTTTAAAATGACATTCATTTTTAATGCTAATATTGTCTTTTAGACGACCAGGAGTGTCCGGATCCCCGAGATTTTTGGGGAATTTGTCTACCTAATAAAACCTGTGCATAGTGAGAATAAATAGATATCGTATTATCAAAAGCAACATTAGGAAATCAAAGACAATGATGAAGTGACTGTGGTGAGACTAGGCAAACTGTACTAAAATGAAGACCCAATAACCAAATTAATAATAAATTAATAATAAATAATAAGTAGTACGATAACGACGATTTCCTTCTTTTATTTTCCCAACAATGTCGAAATTGCAAACTTTTTTGTCAAACAAGGAATTTTGTTTTTTTTTTGTTTTTTTGTTTTATTTTTTCATTTTGTTTTGTTTTTTTTTTGAAATCAATCGCATACAAATAAAAGGGGAAAACTGTGCGATTGGGACTGGCTGGGTAATTAATACGCGGTCAGGCGAACAAACGTCTAGGACAAATGACGACTGTTACTCTCGGTCAGTCGCATCGGTTGTACTGCTAGTTTGACCGCGGTGGCGTGGACGCAACGAGACAAGTGGCCGAGCCGTCGAACGAGAAATGAAGAATCCGCGGACGGATGATTGGCTCGTTTCTTGTCCGCGAGAGTCGCCCCTCTCGTTGCTGCGTTGCGGTACGGGTCTAAAGAAGTTACCGTTATCGAGTGCACTCGTTCTGCCGCTTCCTCGATTGCCTCGCGTGTACCTACGTATTTTCTTCGAGTTCCGCACGCGGCGTGCGCGTACGCTCACCTCTCTTGAAACGCTGCAGCGCGTTTCGTTTTCGCCGTTCGCCACACCGGACACTTACGTCTCGGACCGTTTCGTTTTTCGACTCCTTTGCATTTTTATGCTCGACCTATCGTGACAGTGCGCAACAAACTCCGACCCTCCCTCCTCCCCTCGTGTGAGTGTCGCGCAAGTTTCAGTGAGTTCAGTTTTTCCACCGATCAAACATTCTTGGATTTTTAAACATCACGCTGTGATGCTCTTTCAGAAAGATATCCTATTGGCACTACAAATAATTTCTCATGCTGTTTTTTCCATCGCCAGACGACACTTCAAGGTACAGTCAAATAAACCTTTTTTTTTTGTTACTCATTCCACATACTCCCTCTTGAGAGAAAATTTTCGAGGAATTTTTTCTCAGAAGGGTCTCTAAAAAATCATTTATCAGTATGAATTTCTGGTGAGTATTTTCGTGCTCGAATCTGTCGAACTTTGCTTGAAAGTGCGATTAGGATCAATTGCAAAAGTTGTGTTTGAGGCATGCCTGGAGTATAATTTGGTAATAAATAAATATCGTACTTTACGAATTGCAATAAACCACTTCTCGTTTGATTGTCCCGCAATCAAAGCCCGCAATTACTCTAATGTCTATATTTACCAAAGAAATTCATAACAAACGCTTTCAATTGGATCGAGATTGTTATTCACGATTACTATGTATAAGTTTTCACATGCAACAACAACAAAAGTTATGCAACCAATTTTTTCAGCTATGAACAATGTAAATTTAGCAAACAGTTTACTACCACTTGAGATCAATTCAAAAATTTGCAATTTTGAATATTCAATAAGAACAATTTGTTGTTGTTGTTTTTTTCATTTTGTTTTTGTAAATTCAAAGCGTTGCAAAAATGTACAAAAATGTAAACAGAAAAGTTGAATCAGACTTGTGCCTCTAAATCCGTGACTTTATACGGCTGAAATTTCTGCTACTTCCTATGAGAAGCTGCTGTGGGGAAGCTGCAATGCAACAATTTGTGGAATTTGCTCGTACGAATTGGTTTCATCCGATAAAGGCCTCGACTTTCGCAGCGCCGCCACAGATATTCGCACTTCAGGTTTAATTATTACCTCGCGGAGAAAGAGCACCGACCATGAGTCAGGCGCAACGCGTACTTCCGGACTTGTTATCTTTACCTTGGCACTGCACCGTGTCACAACGCGAAGTTGCTTTTTTTTCCGTCCGGGTCCTCCGAGCTTTTACTTTTTTCGCTGTTTCTTCCATAAATGAAGCAAAAACATCCTACCGAGTGTATCTTGCTGATAAAAACACCGGCCAATTTTATGCGCAAAGTTGTACTTCAATGAATCATACATTTTTTTCAACACTATTTTCTTAGTCTTGAGAAAAACGCGAATTGTTACGATTCCTCGAAATAAATGTTTTTTCGTTGTTTTGAAATTTGAAAAAGAAAATGTTTTGCTATTTATTGGATCTTTTATTGTGACAGGTGACTTGAATCAGAATTTGAAAGTAAACTAAACGGCGCCAAAAAGGATCGGATTTCGCTTTGAATAAAAGCCCTATTCACAAAAATCTCTGGAGTTTTGAGAATGTTCAATTTTACTCTAGACGATAAATTTCAAATTTTGGACCACTTAGAGCCAGAATATTGCAAACATTTTTAAACAAGTTTTATTTTTGAATTTTTTGTTAAAAATTTTTTTTGGGGTAACTATGAAATAATAATTGACGTTATGTAATTAGATTCTCTTGAAATATAGTTAATTAACTTTGTTTTTACAGTCAGAATAAATACGAAATAAAGTGATAATAAATGAATGGTACTTGTCCGGAAAATTCGCAAAAGTTCATAATGCTGCTATAGAGTCAAATTAATGACCATGACCATTGTAAAACTGATGATAAACATTCATACAAATCCATTTTCATGTCATCGAATTTTAATTCTGTTTGTCATAATCAGACAAATGTTGAAAAGTGTCAAGTGAGTTGACAAACAAAAATATGTACACATAGTTAGATTATAAAAAAAATTACATAAACTAGTTTGTACAATTTATGTGTATTACATAAATTAATCGTGTTTATTTATTTACGTTTATTTATTTTTCCACGAAAAAATTCCGTTTTTGTTTAATACCGATGAAATTTCATAGTCAAGTGACTAATCGAAGTCACTTCAAGAACCTTTCAGAATGTTGTTGAAACGTTTCAAAAATTTCGTTGATATATTAACTGCCACTTATGGCTATGTTTACTCTAATTTTATGGTTCGACTAACGACTCAAAACAGAGTTGACCAAAAAATCAACATTTTTTATACTTCCAAGACTATCCATTTTTTCAGTGTGAAAAATAATTGTTGTGTTTATAAACAAACTATAGTCTGCATAATCCGACCTACTTTTGTTCTGCGTTAAGAGTAAACTCTGTTGCGCGCAATGGGGCGTTATTAATTCATCCACACGTTTGAATAAAAGTCGCAAGGATGGAAATGCAACGAACTAATTGGCGCATCCACTCGGTCATTGTAATTAACGCCGCTGAGCTGTTATGTCTAGAATCGTGCGAAGGCACGCGTATCTGCCGCGGGGCACTGTGTATTCGCGTGCGCTGCCCTGCACCGGAATAAGGAAACGGCTCAGAAAAAATCGCGCCGATCGAAAAACCAGATGCAAATGCAAACGATCTCGCCGGCTTGTACACAAGATCGTTAACATCAGTTCAGCAGATTGAAAAATAAAAATTAGTCCCTTTTCATGTAAATTCATCCCTTTTATCTTACCTCTTCTCTTATTTTTTTTCTCTAATTTTTTTTCTTAGTTTGCATCCGATAAAAATTCTTCCAACGATTCGGATGTTGATATTAAATACAGGATAATGATTTTAACTGTTTCAGATAATCAGATAATTAAATTTATAATTCGACCCATATTAAAAAGCGCGTATGAAAAAAAAAGATTAAAACTTAATGATCGTAGATTGTAACAGTATTCTATCAATTTCGTAGACAATTTAACGCGATAAATGTATGGCTTGATACAAAATCGATCTACTTGATGTGTTGAAAATAGGTTCGTCAGGGGGAAAAACTACAATGAGCCCAAAGTGTGCGTTTGCACGATCCTTTAATTAGCATCTATTCAAATGAGAGAGCTCATTAACTGCGCAGCAAAACAGTTCGGTTATGTTTATTGTTGATCCGTTTGGGTAATTAGTCGTGATAAAAAATTTAATAAAGCACCCCGACTACGTACGTGTTCCATATAGCGGTTCTGTGTTATTTTACTTCTTTTGACATAACGACGCTTTTTTCTCCTTCCTCTTGCAATTCTTCAGCGCGTTTTTCATGGGCCCTAAACAAAAGTCTCTCTGGGTGCAAAAAAAAAGTTAATGTTCGCAAAAACGAAAACGAACAAAAAAGTTGGAATTAATTTTTCAAAATCTGATTACAACCGAGGGTGCTCGTTGTGATTTTATTTTGTCCCATTATCTCATGCCATGTTGAGTCGTGTAGCCAATTTTTCGCTCGTCGTAAATCAGAAGACAAAATCGTTTAATTTGATGGTACAAAATTACTTTTATTTTGAATAAAACATGAAGGATATTGAAAGCATCGTCGAGTTCCGTCGAAATCAAATTACGCGCGAGAGAAAAAAAAATATTTTCACGTACTTAGCCTTTCATCAGCGTTAACCCGTAATTGGTTTATTTTCCACCTTGTGTGCTGCGCATAATTTGTCATTCTATCACATTCACCTTCGAGGGGAGCATGTTCACGGTAACGTAATATGAAGTAATTCATGCTTCGTATCAAGATAAGAGAGAGAGAGAAAAAAAAACAAAAAGGTTCACGGTGGGCGTTCATGAAAGTAGCGATACATTCAGGCGTGTCCGTGGTTCATAATTATTATCAGTTCAATTAAACGATCGCCCTTGATTCGCATTACACGAAATTTCGCGAGTTTGACGTCGCCATACGTGACGCCATTAGTCGAACAAGTGGTGGTGCATTTTAATGCCGTCTAAACTGTTTTTTGATCCGACCGCAACGCGCTTTAATTACGAAAAATTTGTTCCTGTAAAAATTACCGTCGACGAATTTCCTGATTTCGCTTTCAAGGTTGGAACAAATTTGCTCGTAAAAGGGAAACGTTTCCTTTTTTTTTCTTGAAAATGATTTGCTCGTCTGACATATGGTTAAACGTCCTTTCCAGAGAGAACAGGAACGAATTTCCTTTCAATAGGCCATATTCTTTGGTTGAACAAAAAAAATGAAAGTGTTTTTACTACTTTTTATGACTTAGCTTGAATTTAGGATGGAGGTATAAATTCGAATTTTCAAAATAATTGTTGGATTCATGAAATAAGTTGAAATTCGAGTGCGAGATAAAGAACAGAACTATTAAGTGATTTCTTGCGACAGAATTGTATCAGGCTTCCACGAACAAAGCAGCTGTGTTTTCAGAGAGCTGTTTGTTTCTATACAGCCAAGTTTTATCGATATGACCGTCTACGTCCGCTAATCGTTGGTCTCGTGTTACCGAAAAGTTCCTTCCACTTACATTATGTTCGATTTTGAGGTTCTGCTGACTTAGTCACATTCCGGCCGTCACATGGAAACGTCGCGCAGTCTTGAGCTCTCTTCGCAGAGAAAAGTCGACACTTCTTTCGGTCTCTTCGCGTCTTATTCAAACTGTGCGGGACACATAGTTAATACTTTTACAATTCAGTTTGAACAAACATTGTTCGGTTACAATAATTTTTTATTGAGTTTGACACTTTTTTAGAACATTTTTAAATACGTGAAAAAATGGTGTTTTTGTTCAGTGGAACAAAAGAAAGAGAAAGAGAGAAAACAATTTCAGGTTAGAGTTTTGTAAGATATTCATTACATTCTATTGGTTCTATAAATTTTAATTAGAAATGGTGATTGTTGCTAATAAATTGTGTTATGTGATCTGTCATGCATGTGCAATGTTTCCATTTTGTTGGTCCGACACTTTCCCTTACAGGCGAGAGGTAACTTTTTTTATGATTGTTAACGTTTTACTCAGCTTGATAACATGTGCGTGCATGATCGACGAAACGTGAATTAATCTTTTTTTGCTCGCACTTTATTTTTCCTTCTTTTTCACTTGTCTTGAATGTAGATACAGCACGCTACAGCGCACTCTCCGTGTTTTCGTAATTAATTATGTTTCGCGAAAATTATGGTTTTCCATACTCAACGCCATCAAGTTATGATTTTAATTATAGCAAACAATGTTTTTAAATGCAAACTTGTGATATGCCCATTAAGTTTTCTCTATTTTATATTTTTTCATAAATTTTCATTCATATTCCTTATCCTCCTATCGAGATTAGGTACTTTTCTAAATCATAGGCAAAATGTTTATTCTATCAGTTCATTTAATTTTTTTCATTTAAACTTTCACTAAACGTTTGTTTAACTTTTAAATTTCATTTTTTCCTTTTTATATTACGAGATTAAAAAGATACAGTAATAATTAAATTCAACAACAAAATATTTGCCGGACGATCTGTTTTCTCTTCTTCAATTATATATAATTATTTGAGTGTAAAAAATAAAACAATTCATTAAACCGTGTTCTAGATTCGATGACTGTTGGTGCTCCCAACAGTAAAATGAAATTATTATTCTTTTGTCTTGTTTTATAGTCCATTATCAAGCGTGGGGTGAATTTAAAGACAAGCATAAAAATTAACTGTACCAAAACCGATTGTCATTCAATGGAACAAGTAAAAAATAAAAAAATTGCACTTTTCAATCAATTTTCATTGAAAAATTTTTTCACATTAATCTAGAAATCGTCCTTTCAAAGTACATTGACTTAGAGCTGACATTGTGTTAAGAACGAGTTTTTGTTTGAACTTTTGTTTGTTTTTTTTTTTATTTCTTGAGTCGCCCGTTGTTACAATGATTTCTGTATCGCAAGTTTATTATATTGGCGAGCGCAATATTGTTGCAAATATGTGGTCGTTGATCCATTTTGCGGTTCACGTAGGTGGTGCGACACACACTTTTTGCACCTGACCGGTGTCGCAACTTGACCGAGCGAACTTGTTCGAATATGTATATCAGTTCCTAATTTTCGTAATTGAATCGGTGGGAACGTTGCTGTATCATTAAATCAGTTTAATTCACTGTATTTGCATGTGTAAATTAACAAATAATGTTATGCTTTTTTTTTCCTCTTTTATAACACTAATTAAATCGCAGAAAAACAATCAACTCACAATTTCAAAACAATTTGAAAATTTATTTATCAAAATTGTTAAATAAATTTTGCAACACTCACTTAGCTATTGAAGAAAAGACGTTAATTCGTTATGGTAAACTTGAAACTCGTGAAGCATTTCAAATAGGATCAAGTAACGCAGCAATATTTGTCTCAGCGACACATAATATTATGCGATAAAGTAGGCACTGATATTTTTCTTATAAAAAATAATTTCAAGTGCAACATTACGTTACTTGAACAAAATAAAAGTTACGAAACACGATACAATTCGGAAACAAAACAAAACAAAATGTTTTTCATTAAACATCATTTTGTTGACATTTTTTTTGGTGCCAGTGTAACAAACTGGGAGCAATAATTAGCGCGTTAACGGGTCCTAGTGATTTTTCTCTGGCGCGATCTCCTTTGCATTTTCCGACGCGAGATAAGGTCCGATCTTAGTCCCCGGGCTTGTTTGTATATATACGTATACTCTCACATTCGTTAGACCGCGGTTCTTCCTATTTCCCCTTTGCCGCGTCTCACGCTCGAGCTGGCTTGAGAAACCAGAGTTCCACACACAAAGTGTACGTTAATAGTCTCGCAATGCAATACCGTTATGGAATCTAGACGAATCATAAAAAATTTGGCCACCTCGTGACACGATCGAGAGCTCGAATTGATCCGTTCGAACCGAGACTAATCTCATATGTAATTGATCATGTTGCAATCTTGGTTTAGCTCTTGTACTTCCAGGAAACGATATGAACTTCTTTTGAAAGTCGCCTTCTGGCTCGGAATCATATTTATACAAATAAACCATATCGTTCGTCCAAGTAGAATCCCTTGAACAATTTTTTTAACAAAAAAAAATATTTAAAAGTTAAAAAATATTTTTTCCATATGACCTTTTGCAAAATTTTTTTCAAATTCATTATTTCAAATGAAAATTTCCGTGTTTTACGTTTTATTGCTTCTTTAGAATTTGTTGAATTCGAAATGCGAATATTTCCTATTTGTATGAAGACTAAAATGAAATTAGGAAAAAACGTTATCCGCTCGTGCCTAACTAATGACCCGTGAACGTTGTTTAAATATTCTTACGCCGATCGTAATTCAATATCGGGTGTTTGCACCGTTTTATGGGTGTACCCCGTTGTAATTGGCATTCGGAGGACGGTCTATCCACGAATAATGTAATGCTATAACATCTTTACGAGCGATAAAAAACTCTCGGCCACTGCGCATTGTGCTCGATCGTTTTTTCGGACGTTTCGGTGTTCTATGAATGTGCAATTTGGATTTCATCAAAATTCTCGCTATTCATTTTAACGGTAGTTTGTTGGGTATGAAATTTAAACGGCGTTCAAAGTTAATCTAATGCTAATCTGCGACATAAAAGTCAAATTTTACAAATAAACTTCAAACGAGTTTTAAAAATTTTTCAAACGAAAAAATTCGCCTTTAAAATTAGTGACAAGTGTTTTTGTAAAAAAAAGCTATTTTTTTTGTTCTGAGTCTCCTTCATTAGTTTTAAGATTTTAATTGTAAAATTAAATACACTGACAGGCGGTTTACAATTTTCTGACACAAAATAGGCAAGTCGTAAACTGCGGTCGGCTTCTCTTTCACGACCATTCTTTTTGCCGTTGTTAATTAATTATTCATTCTGAGAGGCAACTTTTTGAATCACTATTTTGTCTCCAAAGCTTGCTGTGCATGTTTTCTTGATAATTACTATTGTTTTGCATGTGTTTGTTCCAACGATCTATAGAGCATATCACTTTTTACTTGTTTTCTCGTAAAATCTTTTGTTTTTATTTCTCCTTGATTAATCCCGAGATTTTTGAAAAAAAGATTTTCACTGAAAGTTACCGAGCAAAAAAATTAAAAGTTGAATTAATCTTCTCACTAACCGAGCTACTTTCCATTAATTTCGAGTCGAAATAAGATTATTCATTAAATTTGGTTTTTATTTTTGACACCTTCAGGCACACTTGAGCACTGGTGACGGGACACAAATTGCACAGCACAATTTTGAGATAGGAGGAGTCACTACGGCACAGATCACCCGAAATTGATGAAAAGACCAGAAAAGTAGCCTGCTAGGTTGCTGATTCGGTTAGGCGTGATGTGCCCTAGTGGCACTTTCTGTCTCAAACAGTCGTCGGGACCGGAAATTATCAGCGGATACCAGGACTGGTTCAATTCAACTCGCTTTAATTAACCTGTAATCACTATTTCGTAATTATCTTCGTGCAGATTGTGCAACTGCTCGTTATTTTCAAACGCCCGTACTTTATAAATTAATCTCGAGCGCAAAAATAACGGGACTGAGCAAGAAAAAAAAAGATGAAAATAAAGGCCAGAAACAATGCTCCGTCGGGCTACCGCACCCCGTAAATCTCGCGTTATTAGTACGCGTGGGCGAAACAGCTGCTTTTATTTCACGTGTCACGATTGCACGATACCGACTCGCGAGGATTTGTCGTTTTCGACTTTCTCCGTGCGCTCATTAAAAACGAAAATTTCCCTCTCGTGAGCGAAATATCATTTCAACCATTTTCCAATTATTCGACGTCTGCGATTGATGGCGAATTTTCCTTTTCGGGATTGTGTGTTTGATCAATCGTCGATTGGAAAGTTCGCAGTTGTCGCAAATTTTCAAGGGTACAGTTCAAAATATTGCAAACAATGATTTTTTATTATTGACTGTGGTTTTGAATAAATTGGTATTTTGGTTTAAATAAAATTGGTTTTACATTTTATCTTCGAAAATGCTCGTCATAAAAATTGATGATCAAATAAAATGAATGAAATATTTAATAAATTTTATGACTTTTGTTTTTAATACTACTTTTAACATTGTGGAGATCGACGCATAACTCGATCAAAAATGTACAAGTTGAGAACGGATGTTATTCACGAACAAAAAAAGCCATATGCAAAATTTTTGTTCACATAAGTATTGATCACAGTAGAATTAAGCATACATATCTGTCTACACATGATGAATAAATGTTGATTTTGAGCACATGTATTGTGTAGTAAATGAGATTTGTTTACTTTGATTAATACAAACAAAATTGATTGATATATACACAATGATCTCACAGATTTGATTAATATTGAATTAGAAACAAAAAAGAATCATTATAATCATTATTTTATTTATTATATTATCATTATCATTATTACATTATATTTCATTCTCTAAATATTGTGCTAAATTGATAATGCATATTTAATGATAACTTTTGTGAACGATTTCTGGATGAAAAACATTATGCATAATTAAATTTACCCAATATTCTCTGTAAAAAACGAGCGTTTAGAAACAATTGATTTCCATATTCCAATCAATTTTTTTCATAAAGTACACGGACTGTTCAACTTTTGAATTACCGTTTTTCATGTTTGTACTGCTAGAATAAAAACACAAATAATTCAATCGAACGACAAAGTATTAGCACAACAATCTGTTTACTCTCCTTAAATTTTATTATTAATTTACAAATATCATTCAACAGTAGAATAAAATTATTATGTTCCTTGTTTTTATGGTTCATTAACCGAAAAAATTGACTCAATTTTCACTTTGATTTGAACGTAATTTGGAATATCAGTATGAAGAAAATTATTAATAACTGTTGTCTCTTGATAATTTCCACATGAAGGTAGATGAACAAATACAATGAAGGTGCATCGATTGTTGATATTTATCTTAGAATTGTCGCTAGATCAGGACGTCTTGAAGGTTGCGCTTATTCAACTCAGACAGACCACCCACGTTGACGTGCACGCAGTGAGGTCTCAACTCGAGCGTATTAACATTTAAGTAGCCCTTGATAGAAATGTTATTGTACCCTAGTAAGTATTCATTTAAATCAGCAGTTGGTGCAGGTTGATTTTCCACTGTCAATCGTTCGACGATGTTTCTCAGCAATAAAATCCAGAACTTGGTTGCAGGCTATTCGAAACGTCTTTCATATACCAAGGATAATTTGTTTCAGAGTCTCCAGAGTTTGCACATAAAATGAAAGCCAAAGGACATTTTCTGTTATCGATTATACGGTTTAAAACAAAAGAAGAAAGTATGAAAAAATGATGCTGGACTGTACAAGTTTATTTTTAACATAAAAAATTTATTAATTTTCTACTTTCTGGTAGAAAAAGTAGGTGTCACTAAAGAGTCTCATAATTGAATTTCACTTTTTAAGAAAAAACGTTTTTTGCATTATTTGTTTACGTTTTTTGAGTCGTACAATTCGTTGAAATATTTCAGGGCTGGTTTTTGGGAACTCACAATTCCCACGGGAACGTGTTAAAGACATAAGCTGATGTTTTTAGTGAACGTTGTGAGGTATCAATTTACAGCATTATGATTGGTTGTAATTCCGTGAATCACGCATTGCCAATAATTCATAATTACGCACTCTTTGCAGAAATTCAAAAGTTGCAGCTCGAGCGCTGTGCTTCGGCTGTCGGAAGGGCATTAGTAATTTCCGAGGGTTGAAGGAGAGTAGTACATCAAATTCACGAGCGTGGGCTGGTTCCAAGCTCAACCCAAGACGTAGGCTGACCTGCCATCTTTTATAACAATTTTTTTCATCTCATAACTGATATCAAAAGTAAATAAACAATCCAAAAAATCAAAAACAAAAATTAACAAACTTTTAACTTTTTAAAACAAAGTTTTTTGTCACAATTTGTGTTTCTTAATGTCCTAACGGGTTAACACTAATTTTTCTGACAAACTGTTTTGTTTCAAGTAGAATTTTTTTGAGGTACTTTTTACGAATGCTTAATTTTTCTCAGGGCTCGTTGAAAACAATGACTGAACGTGAACGAATTTCAAGAAACAATAAATTACCAAATTCATTTAAATAGAACCTGTTGAAGAAACCATCGATTCTTTTCAAAAATCTTATCAGCCATCGCATTTCAAGAAAAATCAACTGCAACTAAAAACTTGAAATATTTCTCCTTAAGAGATAAACAATCAACTCGAAAAATTTAGCCGCTGCCTTCTTCGCGAATATTTCGTTTAAATTCTGTTCCCGTATTCTATCAGACCAACTTACAAAGAAAGATTAAAAAAGTTGAGTTCAATTGATAGTTTGTTCTGCATGAAACATTTTAATGAAACTTTCAGAAATTTTTTCTCAGTTTATTAGTTTTTGAATTTAAATTTGGACCGGGGGGAAAAGTGCGAATGGAATTTGGTATGGACAAAAAAGGCATTGCAAATGTGATACACCGTGAATCAATTTGTCTAGTTTCGTCCAAATGATGGTCGCACAGAAGCTGCAGCTCTCCTATTTGTGGGACGAAACTTGCACATTCATCGTAGTCTCACGAGCGGCGATGGAGTACGCGAAAGTGTTCCTGAAAAGCGTATAGGAATCCCGACAAAATAAATCCTCTCCTATACTCCTTCACCTTGTTCGCTCTTTCCTTTTTCTTTTTCCACGTTATTTATTTAACAAAAATCCAAAGCCTTATACGAAGAGGCGTTTCTTCGCTGAATTTCATTGCTTAAATTGTACGACTATATGTTTACATTTAGAGAGGTTGCGAACGTCTCACTAAGAAAAATCAGAAGTTGCAATTTTTCACCTTTAATACCTACAGATAAGTACTTGAAGATACCTATTTTTATAAGTCAATTATTCAGTTATAGGTGTTTCTATCGATGTTGATTTGCAAAATCAACTTCACAAAATAGAGAAAAATTCAGTATGGAATCTCGGAATAAAATAACTTTAAAATGTAAACAAACGAAAGAAAAATAGAACATATAAATGTTAATGAACAAAGAAATTAACAAATATAAGTGTAAACATTCGACAATATTGTATACAAGAAAACATATAATACAAGCAGAAAAAATTAAAAGACATTTTTGAACGTAAACAAAAACTACCCTGATCAAAATTAAAAACAGTGCGACTGGAAACAAAAACTTAAAAAAATGAATTCATATAAAAAAACGTTTGAATCAAATTTCAATAAATAATACCGTACTTCGAATGTAAAGAAACAAAAATTGATATTATGCTTTTTTGTTTGTTCATATCATGTTTGTTTATAATGTGGTTTTCCGAGATTTACTCTTTTTAACAATTATCTGTTCGAGCTGAATCCTCCAGAGATATTTCAAAAACGTGAAGTTGTCTCAGTCTGTTTTTTTATTAACTTCTGAAAAATTTCTTCGTAATAATTTTCATCAAATGAACTCGTGTAGCATTAAATAAAATGTTTCTAAATTGCACAATACATAAAATGAAACAAAAATGGAATTCCGATTCGTATTAGATCTTGTTGCAATGCTGAATTCCATTTTTTACCCTCCAACAATCAATCCATCAAGTTTAGAGGACAAATACCAGCGCATAAATTTGGACGATCGGTGTTACAAAAAGTGGTCGACGAGTGGTGTTTAAGATTTCGAGCGCGCTATTTCGCATCGGCTAAATGGTCGATTCGAATGCGACATAGGCTATTTAGGGCGCGTCCACGTGCCTATTCGGTCGCTGCACAATCGACCGGTCTGAGCTACCGGTCTGCACAATCAACGCGATGCCATTTCGTGGCGCAACAAACATCTGGAATTCAAATTGACACGTTTTCTCCGCGAATGGAAAAACATTGACAAAAATATGGTACTGCCGATCGATTTATAAATCGCTTATATGGATTTCGGATCATCTATCCGTTTTTTTTCTACCCTCTTTTTTCATCCGGTCAGATTTCCTCGTTAAATTTAATGATCCATTAATGAGACCATTTTTTCTTCGCAACGACTCACATCTGTTAGAATTTGTACGAAATCAGAAGCGCGTTGCGAAATTAATTTGATTACTATAATTATCTCCTTCACGCCGTCACAGTTACACAAGTTGGATCATTTGTTTGTCGTAAGTTTTCATTGATTCGATCACAATAGCGTCCGGCCACATTCTAAATTCATTTTTCAATCGGAACAATAAATTGCTTTTATCGGCGCCAAATAAATTCCAATCAGCCTGGCAAAATTGTCTCCTAAACATTTCCAACGAACGCACGGCAATTATAAAAAAATTACAGCTAACACGTTTACAAAATTAACGACCGCCGTAATTATTCAATTCCACTTTGTTGCCACTTCGAACAAAGATTCGCGGCATTGTTTTTAAATTGTTTCATTTTTCATCCCGCGTATAATCTCGTGTGGTATTTGTGTCTTGGATTATAAATTTGCATTGAGAAGACGCACAGAATTTCATTCTAATCGGATCTTTTACTTTTTATTAGAAATCAACAATTTTTTTTCAAGTACACACATAATTTTGTAGTTTCTAAAACTAACAAGCAACAGTGAAAGGATAAGAAGCAATTTTTCGAATTTTGTTTTGGAACACAAAATTTGAAAATATTTGTGCGGTAGTAGTTTGCAAAAATTTTTTTGTTATAAAAATAGATTTGTATAAAAAGCAAAGATAAAGTTGTGGGATGGAAAGAGTTAATATTGCAAAAATAATGTTTGAATATGACTCATTATACTCAGAAAACAATTCTGAAAGTTGGAATGACAGCTTGAACGTGGATAAATAGCGCTTTAGCAAGGCAAAAAATGTTCAACATTGGGCAAACGAGACTAGACACGCGATTCGATTTAATTATAAGGTTGTGAATAAAGTTGTTCACTCGCAGAGACAGAACTTTTGTTGCAGCGTTCGATCTGATCGCGCTCGCCCTCGTGCATCTATTGACATTTACTGATACGTTAGGGACTCGGATATTAAGAACACGATCGATGCATTTAGCTGGCCATAACAACTTTTAAGGATGTATTTATATGGTCTTAACTTATCTTACTACTCCAACTATTAGTTACTTTGAAAATGTAAAAATTAATTACACATTTAATGCCATTACCACTCAAGGCTGTGGGAAACTCGACTCTGAACAGACAATTTTCGTTCTGTTGTAGGAAGTGCAAAATATGAGATGAAGTTTTTTTCACAACCAAGCGGAAATAATTGTAATATTATTAGTAACATTTGTAAGGACGATTTTTTGAAAATCATTTTGGTTCAAGGAAATTTATCGGCAAAACAGAAATTTGTGTTTGTAATTTGAATTGAACGTTGTTTTTGCAACTCAATGTTGATATTTATTGAAGGTAATTTGTTCGGTCGGCTTGATGAAGCGCTGAAGATGTCGTTTGCGGTAACGTGTGACACAACGGTGGACGCAATTTTCACGTATAACGAAAGAGCAATTTGCCACGGCGCACAATGCCATTCGTGTTATCGCATTGCAAACGCTTTGTAGGCGATCTCCGCTTCGAATTATATCTGCGCGATCTTACGCTTGTTTTGCGATGTAATTTTCACTCTCGGAATAGCGTTTCAAGCTGCGTCTCGAACGTTTCAAAATGAGCGAATCATTTTGCGCGCTAACCACACAGAATTTCATCAAACCGGCCGGGTTCTCGAAATCCCATGACGTTGTACTCGCAGCGCCAACGTTAGGCGATAATAATCCATTACGCAAGACTAAAACTGAGAGAGCAAAGTGAAATTTCAAATTACGAATCTCAAGCGCCTGTCCCGCCTTTAGTTACGGAATTCACACGCCGTGAACTTGATATTAATTCATCTGATGACCGCCGAAGATATGTATTGCGTTTTCTAACGCGTCGGACCACTTCCATTATCCGTTTTTGTAAACGTATGATTATGCCCCCCCTCAAATTATAGACAAACGCCGATTCGTATCGGCCGAAACGTGGGACCATTTTTTTCTTCACAAAAATGATCTCAAATTATCCACAATCTTGTATTGTCGTTTTTTATAGTTCTTTTCAGCTTAGGCTGGATTGCACTGAGAGAAATTCAAATTGTTAGGTAACTATAAAAATGTAACTGAGGTTATGTAGTTAAATTGACTCAATATATAGTGACCATAACTATATTTTGAGTTAGCCTAACACGATTGCATTAACGATATTAAATGCAGATCTCAGATTAAAATAAAATTGAAATCTAAACAAAAGAAAAAACATAACACGTAAAAATGTAAACAAACAAGACAAAAATAAATAAATAAAAATGTTAACAAACGACAATGTAATCAATATTATGCTTTAATTGATTGTTTATATCGTGATTGTCTATATTCGGCTTTTGTTTTGAGAAATTTACTCGAGAAACCTATTTTTCCGAATTTATAATGATGTAAACAAGAAACAAATAAAACAATAAAAAACATCTGTCTTTTATTCTGTGCAGCTAAAGTCATTTACAATAAAAGTTGTACTTTTTACGATGTATCTTGTAAGAAGAACGATCTCTTTTTCTCGGTGCATGAAAGAGTGATGAAAAATGAACACGAAATGTAGAAAAATTGCGATAAGAGTTTGTGATGGAGGAAAAAAACATTGTTTCTTTTCCTCAATGGATTAGCATGTTTCTTTTATTTTGGACGATGACGAAACTGACTGTTGGAAGTGCAATAGTGACGCGGCGTGACCGAGTTGCAATTATAAAGGCCGTAGTGGCGTTAGATTAATGGCCACAAATGCAGGTGATTTCATGATCTACGGTCCGTGCGATGATCACGTGGAGCCGGCCGTATATAGATTCACGGCTGCACCGATCACGAACGCGAATCGCGTGCGTGACCGCCGAGCATTATGCACAACTTTGCTACTCGATATAGTCATTCTCACATCTTTAAGATGCGCTCATATGTGCCTTCTTACACTCAAATAAAAAACTTCGTCGCGCTCTTTTGGTGCCGCATTTCAATTTCTTCCTCGAAACCTCGGTTGAAAACCTTCAGTATTGTAATGAGCAAGTCAAAGATCAGCTTGAAAATTCCGATTAAAAAGAAAACATTTTATTCCTTCAAAAACTGATTAAAAATTATTTCATAAATATTTTTTTTCTTAAATGTTTCTGTTTTGTTTTTTTATGAATACGACATAAAAAAGTAAAATTTAATACAGCATGTGACAGTACAGAAAAATATGATTCAATTGCGTTTTTTCAGATAATTAAACTCGCCTCTTGTGACCTGCTTTTTTGCAATACGCATTAACCGGTACGAAAGATGAAACATTATCTTTAATTATAAACTTCTTCGAGTGTTTGCAAATATAATGAATTGAAGCGACTTTGCATCATTTTTTTTATTGTTTCAAACTAGCATACTGACTATCGAGTTTTATTTTCAGACCGTGACTTCACTCAATGAAATTTTCCTGCAAATAAAAAATCACCGGTTCAAATGAACAAACAAGGTGAATTTTTATGTTTGAATTAGAAATGAGTCTGTTAACTGTTAGTTGTCGTAAAATTACGTAAAACCGATTTACGTTGATAAGTTTTGGGGGAAAAAAGAGTCAGTGGGCAGTATAAAATGTGCTATCAATGTTATGCAAATTGAGTTGCAGAAAGTTCAATAGAATTTGTAGGCACTGAGAGACTACTAAAAACAATCGGTTACATTTCTCTTGTCGATACTATCAAATTTATGTAACTCGAAACGTGAAAATTAAATTACACGCTCATATCCGAGCTCCGCAAAAAAGGATTTCTTTTTCTCGTCAAAGGTAAATGAAAATTCAATTGTGTAATTAAAAATGTCCAACGAATTTTCAGTTTATATAAAATAAGAAAAAAGACATGGAAAATTATATAAAACGCGATGATAATTTTTCTTACACAATTTTGTATACTGAATTACTTTTATAACTGCAAAGAAAATTGGATGCTGCGCAGAAAAAATGGTGTAACTCTGAACGATATGAATTTCAAAAGAGATCGCGTGTGACGGAATAATAATTTACAGTCGGATAGACGCGTTGTTTCCACTTATCCTGCGAGACGCAGAAACGATCCACCGGTCTTCGCCAATAATTGGCAAACGAAAAAGCGTCATTTACATAGCGTCGACGTCTTTTCGTGTGATCGAATTTATATTACACTTACATGGATGTATTATCAGATATCCAATCGCTTTTGCTCTCTAAAGGAAATTCACTTTACTTCCCAGAGACGGATCACTTTTATATCAATGCCCACTTTACGAGATGAGATTCTGCATTTGAATAAAAAAGGTAAATCAAATGATGCAACACATTCATGCAATATTTCTATCAAAATACGTTAATGGAGTTTTAAAATAAAAAATTTAGTTGGAAAAATTTGAAAAACAATGTCATTTCTGGTTAGGTTTTTTTCAGTATGTACAATCTGATGGAAACGAGTAGTAGAAGTAAAAACAATCAAAAGAATGTGGAAATTCACTTAGAATTGTTAGGTTTGAGCTACAAAAAAATCAAATGCACCGAAATTGAATGCAACGCCGCACCAGTGTTATCAACAAAGGATGCTAAGGCAAAGTTGGTCTGTGCAGCTTCACACATCAAGGTCTTCAAAACCGGCCTCGCATACGTTACGGGTTCTGAAAATCTATTGAAGCTGAGACGGTTTCTTCATTAAGTCAAAGACCTTAATCCTGAAAAGTGTCACTTAATAGGCAACGTGAGAATAGTCAAACTAACAAAAATTTTGAATCGGAACATTACTTTTTTAAAGTAACATGAATTCACGTTACTTTATGATCGTGATCAATTTATAGTAACGTTAAAGTAACATTTGAAGTTATTTAACGTCACTATAAAGGAGTAACCGTCAATTTGTTAATGTTAATTTAAAGTAACGTGAATTGACGGTGATTAATTTATAGTAACGTTAAAGTAACATATAAAGTAATTCGACGTTACTCTAAATTAGTAACCGTTAATTTATTTACGTTGCTTTAAAGTAGCATGAATTAACAGTGATTAATTTATAGTAACGTTAAAGTAACATAAAAAGTAATTTAACCTTACTCCAAATTAGTAACCATTTATTTATTTATGTTACGTTTTAAAAAGTAACGTTACTCTATTTCACGGAGATTGAACTGAAATTCGAGTACCAAGTTGAAGACTTTTGTTAATTGTGAAATTGGGTAAACTAGTTTCGGAAACAAACTTTTTCGGGTAGAAAATGTATAATTCATTGACGAGTTCATCGGTCGCGCTAGGCGTCGGGATGCCCGTGGTGGCGCGCAGGGCGCGCGCGCAACATCGAGCGGACCTTCCCCGCGTATGTCGTGCGTGCGCGTCCCACGCATCCCCAGTTCTCGCGTGCCCGCGTCGTCGACCGGCCGACACGTGTGTCCCGCTCGCGCTCGCCAGTCTGCCGTCAACTTTCGAAACCGCGAGCGCGCTTTTCCATTCATAGCAGCGCTCGTCGTTGCTTACCTGCTGAACTCTCTTGGATCCTAATTTTCATCCAACTCGTTCTATTCAAATCACGAAAAACGTATTTCGCGAAAAAAAACGTGTTTGCTGTCGCGAGTTTTTCCTAGTGACAAAAGTTTCCTCGTGCTAGGTTGGTGACAGTGATTTCCATCAGTGTATTTTTTCAATAGTGATTTTCATTCAAAAAACATTTTTGTTTTTCATTTTTTATTTTAGTTCATTGAATTTTGCACGGAAAAAAATTTGGTGTTTTGAAAGAAAAAGAAATTTCAGTTTTACTATTATTTCCTTTGACAGCGTTCTAATTTTAATTTCCGTAACGTGAGATTCTTGTTTGTCAAAGATAAACGCTGAAGGAACATCTCATCAATTCTAATTTTTATGTCCGCTAAATTGCGATACGAAAATAAAAGTACGAGATAAATTACATTTCCAGTATCATTAGAACGGAGCAATTTTATTTTCATTGACTTTGTTTGTATACTTGAACTTTATCAATATTTTTTTTACAAATATGCTAAATCGGTTCGTTACAAACAAATGAAGAGATATTTCCTGAATCTGTTTCCGTGCAAAAGTTGCAAATTAAAATTTCAAATTGTTTTCATGTGCAAAGACGGAGAAGAAGAAATAAAGAAAGAGAAAAAAGTTTGCATCGTTGGTTGTGCATCCTTGTAACACGAAAAGTGTTAAATTAAATGCCATTAGTGGTACGATACATAGCGTACATTTTAAAGTGTATGGTTCTTTTAGGCGACGTCGAGTTGATAAATACACGGATCCCTCCAAGACAAGAATAGATCTTTTGGGTAACATTTCTGTAAGTTGACATTACATTCCGTGAACATTTAAAATTCAAATGACGTACGAGTGTGAAACAAAAAATATGAAACAAACGCATTTCTTCTACCTGACGTGCCTCAATGTTACCACTCGATCCAACTACTTCTATTATTTTTTTTGTATTCAGAAAATTAAAGATCTAAATTCGTCTCATAAGTTACGTCATGGCGTTTTTATCTTTTTTTCAATTTCAATTCACGTGATTATCGACTCGTAAAATGTTTTTATTGGCACGAAGAAGAAAAAAAATTGAACATATTTTTCGTTTCATTTATGATTGAGGTGCAACAAAATCGTTATCAGATAAAATTTTATTCACTTGAAATGTCAACGATGTTGAATAAACATTGGCGGAAGAAAAAAACACAAATGTATACAATTGAGTTTTAACGAATTGCCGTAACGACTTTGATTTCATCGTTGTGTTTTGTGCGCAAACATCAAACATTCCGTGGAAATATATGGAATATAAAAAAACAGTTTCATATAAGATAAGGCCGAGTCAATTATTCGCCGAGTTTGCTGTTTTATAGTGAAAATCACGAATTGTTCGAAATGAATATTAAACCGCGCGTTTCACGTTTTTAGTTGGCGTGCAAAGTTTTAATGCGCCGACGAGCGACGAGATTCTAGTTGAAAAACTGAAAAAACAGGTTTCTACTTTCGACTCGGATTGCACGTGTAATCTGTGTTTAAATGGTTAGATAATGTTCTGATAAGAATGGAGCTCCCAGAATACATAAACAGCAGGTGCACTTTTTTCCAATTAATTACAATAAATGGCAATTTTCAAGTGCAATCGTCGTCAATTATATTCGTTTATTGTTTTCTGCGTTTTGTTTACTTTTGATTGCACTCGTTTCAAAATTTCCGTTCTTACAACTACAAAAAAATTGTGTCGTCATTTTCCAAAATGAGTTTACGAGACGGAATTTCGTATTGAATTGAAAAGTGAGACATTGTAAGAAAAATTCAATCATTAATCTTGAACTGACGTTTGTTTTGGAATTATCTTGAAAATTCGAATGAAAAAATTGCTGAAGTTGCGCAACAAAATACATATTTGAAATGTCGATTGTTTGGTTTTTTTACGATCAACAGACCTAATTAGAGTTTGTTTGATATGCCGAACTGTGTGTGTACAATGTCATAAAATACTTTTCATATTTTTTTCAATGTTCAACTATTTATTACTGTCTGATTAAGACAATAAAATAACGATTATTTGTAAATTGGCATTCTAAAATCATTCGAGCCAAAACTTAATTTTATTTAAGTGAATTTTTGTCTTCAAAGGAAACATAAAACTTTGATGTTTGATTTTTAGAATAAATTCACAACTAATCAATCGTTTTTACGACGACTGAATTGGTCGGTAAACATTTCGTATTCTTTGTTCCCATTTGTGGTTTCGAGGCTGAAAAAGCAAATTGTCATTTTTATTATGAAAAAATGATACAATATGTTATTGGAAAGGCGTGATCATACAATTACATCATTTCTGTACACAGTTGATTTTACGACTAAAAGTGTTATAATATTTACGCGATACACATTTCACAACTTGAACAGTGTCAGCATTTGCATTAATCGATGTCAAGTCGGTCGATTTCTTTCTTTTTGAATTAGTAATTTCATTCACTTGTATTCATTTAAATTTATTCTATCGTGAAAACAACTTTCTTGAGTAGAATATTAACGAAAAACAACACACAAATAATTCATTTATTTTAACTATTTATTACAATTCAAAATTCCATTTTTAAAAAAAAACAAATTAAAAAACAAAAAAGAAGACCAAATTATAAACCAACTAAAGAATTTCGCTTCATTGAGAGAATATATAAAAATTATGAATTTGTTCTAATTGCACAGTAACAATAAATTCAACAAAATAATCGTTATGGTTTTTCAAATCTACATGTTGCAACTATAAGTACATACATTTTCGTTTGACAACTCACTTGGCACTTATAGCAACATTTGTCTGATTATTACGACCAGAAGTGCGATTCGATAAGATCAAAATTGTTTTCTACAAATGTTTATCACGTTTACAATGACTGACATGGTCTCTAATTTGACACTGCAGTTTGAAAATTCCTTAAAGTTTTCCAACAAGTACCACTTATCGATTATAATTTTCTGATCAAAAAAAAAACAAGCTAATGAAAACATGATTGTGTTAGTTAATGTTAACATGATTTTGTTAGGTTAAAAAATCATATAATTATAGTTCTGTATTTGAATAATCATCCGAAAAATGTGAATTTCTCTGAGTGTAGTGAGGAGAAATGACTCACCAGGGGAATTCCTTACAAAATTTAATAATTGTTGGAGTTGCTTTAAGGCAAGATAAAGACGGGTCGGGGGTGTAATTTTTGTGGTCCAGTCTTTGTGCACGCTCGTATGCATCGTCTAATTTGAATACAAACTACCGGATCGTGCAGATTCGCGAAGGCGAAATTCAGCCGAACGCAATGGCTGTAAAGTCGTAATTGGGAAGTAGGCTCTATCGAAAACAAGGATCGATGGGCGATACCCTACCGCGTACGCTAACGTCCGATTGGGTCGCGGCCGCGGGGCCTTGAAATTCCGTGGATTCCGTGGCTCGCGACCCCGTGGTGCGCGCGTATCGCTTATTTATCCGTGCGCGTACGTACAAAAGGTGGCCGGAGCGCGCTGTGCAGCCTCGTGTATATCTTAATATCTGCGCGCGAATCGGCATTCATTAAAATGCAATGACATTCTTGGCGGACGCGCGCAATAGCAATATCTCGCAAATAGGAGAATCTCTGATTCTCAAGCCAGATACGCCGGGCTGCGTGTAGGCATTTGTGAGATATAGGAAGTACCTGATACCCCATGTCCACTTTGCCCTCCCCCCCCTCCCTCTCACTTTTATTTCCTCCTCGCCCATTTTTCCAGTCTGATTATATTTGTTCGCGCATTTTTGCACCGACTTGCAGTGTCGACGGTTCGACAAGGCTTTTCCGCTAGGGGTGTGTATCGTTGATTTATTTACTGAGCCTTCTTCTAGACCAAAGGCCATTCAATTGTAATCAAATACTATTCAATGTTATTTAATATTCGATTTAATCAATTCGGTTGGAGTTTGATTTATGGGTGCATTCATCCGATGAAGATGTTCGTACGATGAATCAAAGTGCTTTTTTTTTCTCCCTTTTTTTTCGGTCTCCTCATTTTGAATGACAGCATTGATGTATTTTCGAATATGCATTTTTCAAGCAAAGTTGACAAGTGACGAACGGCAAAGCGCTGTTGAATATTTCGCACGAGTTCCCTCTGACGAAAATGAAAAAGAACTTTTTTTTCGCTTTTGCGAAGCGCGTTGACAATTAACGGGCTTACAAATAAATTGTTCTGGACAAATAGAAGTTGCGACACCGAACACATTGCGTTCGACATCTGTTTCAAAATCAATAGCAACCAGTGTTTACGTTTTGCGCGGTTCCAGTCTTTTCAGATGGCATGAAATCATATTTCTGTATTTGCTAGGAATGAAAAAGAAACAAATACGATTCAAGAGTTTTTCTTTATTTCGAGTTACACTGATAATAAAACTTTAGATTAAAAAGTAATGTTTTTATTTGTGATCCGAAATGAATACAATATCTGGACTTATTTTTTTAGCTTAGTTCAGTTTTCTGGAGAGAAGGAAAAAAGGATGGAAGGGAAGTGAGAAACTTTTCCGCCGGTTTGACCTCGAGCCAAAATCGATTGATGAAGAGCCGAGCACAGAACTCTCTCTCTCTGCAAATTATTTTGGCAGAATTTCGCTGCACTCGGGAGAGAGGTTTCTCGTCTGATTTCTAGTCAAGTTCATAGACGTGAAATTGGTTTACGAAACCCCTGGAGTTACATTATTAATATGTAGTCACCGCATGTTTCCAATACACAAGAGTTGCCAGTTTTTCAGTTCGAAAGAGAACTTTTCAAATCACGTCTTTTACAAACAGAACTCAACTTTTTTTCCCACTTTAAATTCCAATGCTAAAAGAGTTCTAACTAACTTTAGTGAATAATTTCAAAGCGATAATCAATAAAAGAAAAAAGTACAGGACCAACGAAAATTTTATTGGTTTAGTTAAAAAATGTCAATATTCTTTTTATTACAAATTCTGAAAATAAATTTCAAAATTATTTCGAGACGATAAACAACGAACAGAATCAATTAGAATTTTTTTTGTGTGGAAAAAATTTCAATATTCTTTTTATTGCTTCAGTTGATTCTCGAGTCTTATTTTATAAGAGCGGTCTCGAGCCGACATCAACAAGTGCAGCGCAACGTGGTGGATGTGATCGTATATAACAATCACGTCGGATTCTATTATCTAACAGGCGGGGCGACAGGTTGCGTTAATTTTATTTTAATGCATACTCGCAAACACAAGCGCGCCGCTATAGCATCTACCCCGGAGGATCATAATCGTGCATTAACCATGCCAAGTGCGACAATGGAGAACAATTTTCTGCGGCAAAAATGTTGCTCAACCTGGTTAAGAAAATATAAAACCAAATTGACAATTTATTATTCAGCTTTTGCATTTGCAATGGCTCGCTTTATTTTTATTGTTCTTTTTTCACATTGCTCAACGATACTCACCTTGCAGGGTTCGTTCACATATCAATAACGAAAACGTGAAATTTCATTATCGAATTCACCGTCGAAACTACTTTGAGTGTAAAAAAAGGAACAATCGATCGGGCGACTTGTGCCTCGAGCGCGAAAGTCCTTCACGACTTTGACTTTCGACGCAGCGGTGCCATAATCGACTACTCTGTTCGAGAATAGTGCGTCGTTGTAGGAAATGATGGTTGGCTTTTATTCGAAAGTCTCTGCTCTATCGATTTTTCGTGATTGAATGTATCGGGATCGTTATGCAACAGCCGATCCTTATCTTGGCTCGTTTAGCACCGTGTTTAATTAATAGTGTTGCTGCGCGCTTTTTTTAATCGACCTAATGTAAGGATGTCGAGTGTGAATTACTGCCACTAAATGACCACTTTTTCTTCGTCCTGATTACTATCTTTTGTCCTTTTATTAAAATCGTTATCACAATATCGTTACTCGATCTACCAATTTTTTAGTCGACATGACTTTTTTATTTTTTTTTATTTTAATATTTGTAAACAAATTTTAAAAATCGAAGAAGTTGTCTTTTGTAATTTCTAGAATTAAGTTAAGCTAATAAAGTTCTAATCAATGTTTAGTTGGAGTTGAAAATGGCATGATACGAAGTGATTACTCTTTTGAACTAGTACTACTTCGGTGCCCTCAAAACCTTAAAACATTCATTGACTCGTAAAATCACAAGTTAAAACTGAAATATAAATTCTGCGGCGTGTTGGCTTCAACACACGGTCTGACGCGTTTGAAAAATGTGTATGCTTGGAGTTCCCCTTAATTAAGATGTGTAAAGAACCCTTGCCAAAAACTTTTATCCGTCGTCAAAGGGCGACTTATTCAAATTCGGATAACTTATTTAGTAGCTTGAAAACTTCGTCCCTCGAAAGTTTGGTTGTTCTACTTTGTATTTCCAACTGATTGATGACCTTGAGAAGTCATTGACGAAGAAAAGAACTTGCAATAATAAAACCCCATTGCAAAAGTAAAAGCTTCGATCAATTTTTGTCAGAGACAATTTTGGTCGCCCCTTCGAACATCCCTTGGACGTGACAGATTTTTCAGGGGTATTACAGAAATCATTACGGCCTTTGTTCGACGTAATAAAGTTAGGTTACGCTTGACGAATCTTTATTGCTGATCAATAACGCAGTAACAAACTTGTCTCATAAATAATTCTACACACGTGCTATAATTAAATACAACTGTCGACAAGCTGAGAAAACGTTACGGAAAAATATTGCAACAATAATGAAAACTTATTTGCACATTTGTTCTCCTCTTATCCGGTTTTTTAATCCATAAATAGTATTTAGGTTTTATTGGATTAGTTAACGTCACGTAGGCGATTAAATGTTTTTGACCCTGAGCGAGTAACGCACCATACCTTGGCCAGTTGCTGGGTGTTTGGTAGGTTGTCTTGTAGGTGGTTCGGGTAGGTGCCAGAGTCGATCGTCATTTGATTATCTCAATACAGTAGCCTGATAGGTTCAACTTCAAGGCCAGTGTTCAAAGTTCTAATTAACAGGGAAGCTCTAGGTAATTAGAAGAGAGGGCAGAAAGTGACTGCCAGTTTGGGGCATCGATTACGTCAGTAATATTGACGTTGGGATGTTCATGATGACAGTTTGATTAATTTTAATTAATAGTTAAAAATTAATTAGTTCCTACCAGTCATTAGGACGGGTTCTACAGAACATTTTTAATTGTTGATTGGAAACTTAGTTGTAAATTTTAGTTGATTGAAATTTATTATCTATTTCTGAAAACCTTAGTTAAATTAGTAAAAATTAAAAATTCATATCGTTAAGTTAATCGATGCATTTGCGAATGATACACTTTGACCCAGACTTTAAAGTTTAGCCGTATCCAAATAATTGTTTCCTTTGAGGTCGATGGCTCTGAAAAAAGGGGTTACCCATGCACCTACAGTGATGTTAGTAACACACTATTTCACACTGCTAAATAGGTCACTTATTTACCGAGCTTGTCCAATACGATAAATAAACACTCGGAATTGATTTTTACGCCAAATTAACTTTTACTGCGCCAAACAAAAGGTTGCTTCTGAAATCACGTTTCATCCACAATTATATTTTGTTATCATTTATCTTTTTATATCTTTAAGTCCTGTTACAATATGTGATTCGATCAATTTTTATGTTTGTCATAAAAAATAGAATTTGATAAAACAAGTTCAGTCTTGGGATTCGCCCATAATTTCTTTTCAAATTTATCTGGCTTTAGGGACAAGATCGGTTCATGAAGAAAAATGTGTGCTGTGTTTGAAATCATTCAAATCACGTTGCTGAGCCCTCAAAAACAAATCCCACATAGCACACGGAATCAGAACCTCGCAGCGAACGCTCATTAACATATTCGACGTGGATGTCGATCGTTTGGGGATATCGCGTGCGACGCTGTTCCCTTCAGTTTCTCACGAAACAGAAACTCTGCCAAGTCTTCCCCCTTGCGTAATTTTGATCTCCCCCATCAATCTGTATTTGTCTTCAACTTCGAAATTTTTGCACTGCTCTCTCACTTAGAGCCTGAGTATTGTTCGACTGAGGAATTCTCGCTTCCCATCATAGAACCTACGGAAACGACCAAGTTGGTGCGCACGAAACCAATACGTGTGTCGCCTTTCCTTCCGTCCTGGTACCGTTTTAGGAGCGCCAATTCGCCTCTTATTTATGACTCTTTGCAGCTAATTGCATTGCTGATTAATTAACTCTCGGGCGTTACGTCATTTAGCCATAATTAAAGTGGTACAATTATTATTATAGTGCATCCAGGATTAACGATCACTTTCGTCTACTTATCTACTTATCACCCACTTATCACTTACACTCTGTTTAAATAAAAAATTTCAACTTACTTTAATTAAAAAAATGTTTAGAAAATTTTTTGGAAATATTTGAGTATTCTTTTTTTTACGTTATGAACACATTTGTTTACTATTGGGTCAAGTAGTTTAACAGTAATCGTTCGTTTTTTCTCGTTGCGTAATGGTAGTCGCGACGAAAGTATCGCATTAGTTGGACAGTGTTACGGTAGGTCATTGCTAACAAGTAAAATACGTGGCATGAAAATATCGATTTTCACGGCACAGCGTGTTTTCGTTCGTACACTTACCTTGGCGCTGCATTACGTATGAGCCGCGTGAGAGTATGCATGAATGTGCGAGAATGCCTTTCGTGATCTGTCAATTTGGCTTGATGCTATTTTTGACACGTTAATGTCAAGTTCATCGTTCCAAGCTGTGTAAACATTAACAAACTTAACATCTTTGCTCAACTCGAAGATGACGTTTCCTTTTTCAACAATCTATAATTTCGAAATACTTATTTCATTATCCAGGAATGAAACCTCAACCCTGCTCAATCCTTTTGATTTCAGTGTTTTATTTGGATATTTATAATTTCAATATTTTTTATAATTCAAAGACGAATGAACTTTAATAAACACACAAAAACCTTCAGATGTTTTTTTACAGAAAATTTTTCATCAGCATAAATTATTTGGGACAAAAGTTTGATCTCGCTAAAAAAGGTTTGATTAAAGTGCACCTTGAGTATGGTCGTATTTATATTTCCTGGAGTTCAAAGCAACTTGCGATTTCGCGTCTTCCGACAGCGATTAACCATCTGGAGAGTATGCACGACCCCCTGGCCATTGTTGTGCTGCTCGCGTCTATATTCTGGCCGAACTAAGTTATACTCGTCTTCGTTTGCTTCCTCTCCTCAGCAATAACAATATACAAGTATAGTTCAGCCACTGCGACTGTCGTCCAGCTGCGCCAGTCAACGGAACTCGGTACCTACCATCAACTTGCATCATTTACAACTCCGACGCTTTATTTGACCGCGCTTAATTGACGCTCTTTAGCGGATTACTTTTTATTCGTCTGTTATTTATTTTACAGTTACTCAGCACCGGAAGGGCTGCCTTCTTTCGCCAGTTGTTTATGCAATGCGAGACTCAATTTATGCTTCGTTATCAAATTTCTCGTAATCAACAGGACGATTATAATAAATTTTCTATTATGCGTGATCATGATTTTTGAAGCCGTTCTATAATTACCTCGGCGTAACTCGAGTCTCGGTTGTGCTGAATTCTATATCCTCCTACCATGACCCTGCCGTGTGTCGTCGAAATTTCAGTTCAACTCCTGAGGCTAATATCATTATTTCGCCAGGGCTCCCCGAAATGAATTCAACACCGGACGTCTCGTATGAAATACCGTCTTTGCTGAAACCGGAGTTAGGGCGCTTTATTTTTCGGACCTGCTTGTAACATGATTTCAACTAAGTTGTTGAACTCGACGAAGACTTCAAAAATTTGTTTCCAAATGAACAATGAAAAAAAACCCAGCTGAAAAAAGTCATTCCCAAGTTTTACAGTTTTGAAATTGTCTCACTTCTTTGATGGCAATGTTCCCGTTAGAATCACATTTTGCGGGAAATTTTTTGTTCAGGCTTTTTTGTACCCACCCTCCCATGAAGTTGCGATAATTATAAAATTCCCATAAAATTGACAAGCTCGACGGTGAAACGTGGCTCGGAACAAAAAACTGCACGTTTGATCAACGGATACGTGGCAGTCATTAGGTTCGAGACAAAAGTTCAAAAGTAACGAAGCACTCGGTAACCAGATTAGTTGTGTCGAATGGAAATCAAATCGAGAAGTCAAAGGAAGTTGGCGAGCCGTTCCTGCTGATGGCTATGTCGCTTGTTTCAGCGCGCGACCGCAGCTAACCGCGCAGAACTTTGCTCTTTAGTGCTGCTCGCTCGGCCAACAGAGATAGACAGAGAAAGTGAGCGAGACGGCAACAAAGAGCGAGAGAGATGGACAGAAAGAGCGAGGCGACTGGCGGCTGTTTACACTTTGTTCAACGTGTAGACAGAAAGGGTGACTACATTCGTTACGAAATGCGTCGCTATTCCAGATTGACTAATGAAAATAAAACTGCACTTTGATGGGTTTACGCACAATTCAACGAATAGTTCCAACAGTTTGAAAGATTTTTTTTTCAGTTCTATCAGAATTTCGTTCATGAACGATTCTTTATTTTACTGCTTCTGGCAACGATTGCGGTAAAATATTTTTTTACCGCAATTCAGGTTGATTTCACTAACGAAATTATTTACTGAGATGAATCTTAATTTATCTTTACACTTGTTTATTATTTATGAACAATTCTTTATCCTACCGCTACTGGCAAAAATTGCGGTAAACTGTTTTTTACCGCAATTCTAGTCGACTTCACTAACGAAAATATTCACCGATATTAATGTTAATTTATCTTTATAAATTCTTTTTTTCCACGTGTAATCTTGCTCATTGCGGTGAAACGAAAGATTTTCCCGCAACTTTTGTTAATTTTGTTAATAGCGGTAAAGTAGGAAAAATTAATTATTTAGATTGTAGATGCCTTTGATGAGAACAATGAAGGCCGATGTAAAAGCGAGTGTACAAAAATAATAAGAGGGACAGACGGCGAGGGGTTTTATTTTTGAAAAAGCGTTCACAGGCTGGTTGAGAGATGTGAAAATGCAAAACCGTTGTTGTTGTCAGATGCATCGCGCGGGACACAAAAGGGGGGAAGTTTAGCGAGCTAACAGCGCGAGTTCCTAGCTAAGTGTTACGCGAATATCAGAGAGACTAACCGTACTTTTATACTGCGCATTCGCGTAACTAGAAATAAAAGCACCCGTGGCGCAATTTGCATCGCATTCTTACCCGCTTGTCGGTTGAATTTAAACCTTGTTCGTAAGTGCAAATTCGTTGGCAAATAAATTTGAGGACATGAATTTGCGAAATCCACTTGCCAGGTTTATTTTGTTCTGGGACATTGTAAATTCGAGTGAAAAAGACGGTACGAAAAAGAAAATGCAACTTAGAGGAAAGAAGAAAAAATTGATATCATCCTTGTATATGTTCAACTGACAGCGTATTAACAAAAGCATGCTCTTATTACAGATGCTGCTGCAGCCGATACTCGTCTTTCATGTGCATACGGGCGGTAAAGCTGCTTTACAATTATGGTGAGTTATCGGATTCGTCGATAATTATAGAGAGCTTCTAAAGGAGTAAAAAACCGTCTTTTTTTGCTTCCGAACGAGTACTTTTCCAAAGCATACTTTATTCCAAAATGTTTGGAAGTTGAAAAAGGTTAACGACGTTCACAAAACACGAACAGAACAAAAACGTTAACGTCATCGGGAGCCAAAAATTGTAAACCGCAAAAATTACAAACTTTGCTTCGTGAGATGAAAATGTGGGGTCTTTCTAATGTTGAAGCTTCCGAAAGTTAAAATGCAAATTTGTGGCAAGCACGATCTGTCATGTAACACGAAATTGCGCGTGATTCATGCAGAAATTCGTCGTTGCAATTAATGCTCGGCTAATTATCGGCGCTGGCAGAAAGAGCATCCGGAGAGGATCGTTTTCGATTATTGACGCGTGTGACGAAGACGGACAATCAAGTAGCTGGTTAGCGCGTCGTTGTCGGGCGTGCTAAAAATTGCGCCGGGCTAATTACTTTCTCCTTCCGAGAGGGGCACGATGTCTAACGACCAGATTGCGTAAGCTCGATGAGAATGATGCGGAAATTATTCCCTCGTTCTTTCCAACGCAAGGCCGTAGGTCACAAAAATTTGATTGGACGATGCAATCGCGAAAATTTGTTCATTTAGAAAAGATTCGATGACGTCAGATGAAACGTCAATATTAAAAGTAAAAGTAAAATTTGATTCTGTTTTTGAAATGTGTTTCAGTCGTTTTTTAACGATGCATTTTTAGATTGATTTTAGATCAGGAAACAGTGTTTAATATAAAGTTAACGGGAGAATGTAATTTTTTCCAATTGGTATTATTTTTCGTTTTTTGTTTTGTTTTCTTTTTGTTCTGAAAGGTTGTATTTGCAGATTGACTTATCAGCTTAATTGAACGATCGGTTCGTAATCGTTGAACAAACAGAAAAAGGACATTTACAACAAATCACAAGTTTCAATCTGGAAAACAGCGTCGAGCGAGATTTATCGTTATCAGGTGATTTAATAAATCGGATCTCGATGTATAACAACATCATCGCGAAAATCATCCCGTTAAAGAGCATGCAAAAGGGGGAAGAAAAACAATCGCTAATTAATATTCAACTTGGCACGAACGAGAAGTACATAATTATTTATTCCTTTTTCAGCGCCGGCAAATATCGCGTTATTTACAATTAAGAGTGCAAATGTGGGAAAATACATGTGCCAACAATAAACGATCAATCAACGTTTCGTTTGCCGGGCTTAATTACACCAACTTCACATCCTTCGAAGCAGTGCATTTTTGAAACACATTGACGAACTTTCAAGAGCCGAACGGAAAATTTTGTACCAACTTGGAGATAGCTTTTTCAGAACGTGAAAATGGCGGGAATTCAAACGGGTTCAATTCGATTTAAATGTTAATTTACATTTTATCCGAGCGCAAAAAAAGGGAAAGGACAAAAAAACGACGGCGTCGGAACAAGCTGGCGTCCTCGTATTGTCGTGCGATCGCTAATTTCGTACTTGGTAAATGCTTGTTATTGCGGAGTACGTTGAATGCTACACGGCAAATAACAGTTCAATTCATATTAATGTGCGAAAGTATGTAATTTAATGATCACACTCGCATAATCGCTGGTCACTTTCACCTCATCGTTTAATCCAACGATATTTGTATTAATTTTGCGGTCTTTCGTTATGTAACGGATCACTCGTTGAGCCAGTCCGGATTTCAGGTTCAATTTCAGATATACCATTTTTGAAATCAAAAACAGATTTGTTATCTCGAAAATTATTATCTCATTTTATCTTCGTTAATTTTGTTTTCGTCATCCATCAAAATGATTTACTTTTGATAAATTAATTATTAACCAAATTTTTACTAAAAATATTACTCGACGCCTGATTAAAGATATTCATTTTAATTTAAAAAAATGTTGGAAATTTGTTAGTTCAGATGTAGAGTTTTTTGATAATTTTTGCTTGAACTTATCAGTTGTCACGCAATTAAAGCGTGATCTCGCAACAGATCTTTAACTTGGGTATTACTCTGATTTATGACTTCTTACTAAACACTAACTGAGCCCTTATTAAACTTCCACCACAATTTTGAAAAAAAAAGAAAGCAAAAAAAATCATTTTCTCATGCCCGATTGATGCAATTATGTTTCATACACTCATTAGCATTTACCCCCCCCCCCTTCAATTATCAACTTATTTTCTAATCTAAATCGCGGATCTTGGCTCGATCGTATGATTCCCTTTCCCAACAAGCAACAGAACATTTTTTTGTGCTCGCAGTTCACAACGGCTGATTGTTTTGGCGGTGAAACGCTTGACCCGAGTGCGATCTATTTTGCGAATTGAATTCGCGCGGTCAGATTTTGACGCGCACGCGCACAGCGCACGTTCATACGCGGATCATTACGACGCCGAATCGGTCGCTGTTAAGTGGTAACGGTAAATTGAGATCAGACAAGGCGCAATAATTTGCGGTTCGCGCCGCGGAATGCCGCTTCCTCTTGTACCGAGCGTGCCGATATTAAATTGAATACAAATTTTAATGCTAGACAAATTTTTATCTGTTTTTGGAATTTTATAGTTTGCAGGAAACAAACGTAAAAAAAAGTTTTTTGTTTACGTTCATGTTTGCAGTAGCGCTGATTTTAATTTTAATCGGGGCAGTTTTTGTTTACGTTCAAAAATATCTTAGTTTTTATGTAAACAATATAGCCTAATAAAATTTGAAAACAGTAACTGGAAACGAAAAAGTAAACAAAAAATAAATTTATAAAACAACATATGCATAAATGTTTCCGTAGTGGAATGTAAACAAACAAAACTTGATATTATGCTATTATTGTTTTTTACATTTTGTTTATTTTAAACAAGTTATTTTTGTTTAAAATTTATTTTGACCTGAGTTTTGATAGTAAATTTTTTTGAGTGACTTTGTAAAGTTGATTTTGCAAATCAGCGTCAAGAAAAGTCGATGATTGCAATATTCATACAATCAAAAAAATCTACAAGGCAATCAAGATTTATTAACGGAAAATGTAACAAACTCCCTCTTCAGTCAAATAGTCACTGGCCAATCTGGTTTGAAGATTTGCGCCAAGTCAAAATTGACTCAAGATCAAAGGGCATCAACGAATCATGCCGCTAGCTGCCAGCAGACGTTGCTCGCTCACCTCCAACACACGCGAATATTTTAGAAAATGCTGGTTATGCTTATAAAACATTTGCAGTTCAAGAAATATCTTACGTCTCTTTCGAGCATCAAGAAGAAAAAACAACAAAAGAATCAGAATAGTATAAACATAAATCACAGAGCGTTTCTGGCGATCGAATGTGAAATTGGCCGGTGTAAAATGCAGGAATTCATCAGGCCAACAATAAAAATAACGATGGCAATAAAATAAACAATCGGAGAGACTTTTGATCATTCTCAAGGTCCAGCGATGCTTCAACTTGAGCTCGTTGTTGTGACACAGTGAAGCCCAAAGCGCGCTCCGTCTCAAGAGCGTAATCGAATTCTCCGTTCTCTTTTCTTCCTGCTCATTGTCTCGTCTACAGATTTGATCGGCGGGCCCAGACGCAAATATTATGCACCTTCTTCTGCGTGTTCTTAAACCGGTATTGCGTAATTACGGGTCCATAAAATGCGTCGAGTAAAAACGTTTGCGCCTACCTGAAACCACCCAACTGTCATTATCAATAAATATTAAACCAAAAAAAGAAGAAATGCGAAATAATCAAAACCGAACAACTGTTTCAATTACACGTTTTTTGATAGAATGCTCAAGTGTTTTTATGACTTCCATTTGAAAAGTGAATTGTCTTTGAGTTTTCGTATTCTTGCGACGTTCAAACGACGAAAATTGTGAAGCGCGTGTGTGAAAACGAAAATTTATGAGCCAAGTAAAATTGTCTGTAGTCGAGCAGCACGACTCCGATCGTGTTTGGTATTGGCTACTGGACTGCCAGCCTTGCTGTCGTGACCTGTCAGCTTTGCATACCAATGTTTGCTCGAACATTAACAATGTCCGAGACTTTTGTTAGCTCGTATTTTTTGCCGATGTTTCCGAAACGCATCGGATGTGCTTCGGGTAGTTAATTCTTTTCCAACTATTCATTAGACTTTTAGCAAAACGAACAATTTGACGCAACAAATTTTTTCCTCATTTTTTTTATTCAGTTTTTTGAACGAGTAAACGGTTCGAAAAAAACTGATGCCCAAATTTAAGCGATCTCGTAAACGTTGCAAAATTGTAAAAATCGAGTTTAACGAGGCGCCATAATTCGGATACATGAACTCCGCATTCGGGAATACTCGCAAAATTACACTTAATGTTCCGGTCTGACTCGTTTTGGCAACTCATGACGTGTCCATCTAAGTCTAGAGATACATGAAATGCCCCGCCTAACTCATTAGTTATTGTAATAAGCGTTCGATGCCATCGTTCGTATTATTATAACGATCATACCGAGCGAAAATTCCATGCCCCTCTGACCCCCTCTCGTCAATTCATCCCCCGTAATACACGGACACGCGTATTTGAATTTATCTCTCGCGCAAAAATGTAGAGGCAAATATCCACTTTGCATAATTTATTCCTCATTTTAAGAGGATGAAAAGAAGCTCCCTGAAGGAAAGTGCAAATTCAAGATATATGCGGTGTGAACGATTTTTCAAGAAAAAGCAAAAATTATTGATACCCAAGTCTCGTCGATAACACGTAATTGAAAAATGTCTATACAAATTGATACTAATAATAATAATAATGACAAAAGTGGAATCGTCAAATCTGTTTGCATTTGTTTGTTTCAATAAAAGTTAACATTTGATTTTTTAAAAGGAGAGTTCACAAAGGCGACCGAGATTGTTAGCAAATTCAAATTGGAATGTCAAAGTTTTCGAGGCAATTCATGAACGTGGAACGGTTCGCGGTGATTGCTTCATTGCTTGAAAGTACGATAGGAAATAGAGACTCGCTTGCAATAACCGACAATAGCCAACGCTAATAGTAACTGTAACTGACCTACCGTTGGCACGCATACAGTCATACACGCGGAGCGTTGATAGCCGCTGATGCTTCGCGATTGGCGCATTTATTGTTACGATCAAGTGCCATTGAACCTGACAATAATACCAATCTTTTTTCATTCATGAGTTTAAACTGGAAATGGAAGATTTTATGGTCGTCGATAGTAATCACAGCACTTTAGTGACCAGAATTGGCAGATTCAACCTGAAAACAAATAACGATATACTTCTTCAGCAAACCAATGAATTTACTCAAACGTTCTTTTAAATTAATTAAAGAAACATAATCCAAGAAAAATACTAAAAAAAATTTATGAAAGCAGCCATGTATGCAATTTAAAATTTTGTTATTATGAGAGTAAGTGAATGAATAAATAAATAAAAATAAGAGTACATTTTCTAGTTGGACACGCAGTTCGCAAGATAAACGTACCTTGAAATGTTAAACGGTGGTCATAATTGGAAGTGGCTTGGCAGTGACTTAACGACCATTTAATTAGTACATTTTGATAATTACATTATCGTCGTTGATAAAATGAAAGTGTACTTATCGCGAAAGCTAGTGCAATTAAAAGGAGCAAATAGTAAATAGCCGATGATTAGAGCATTGGGTTAGTATATTAGGTTACTGGACTAATAAAATAGCACCTAAAAAAATTAAAAAAACCGCTAAAGGCACATCTTAAGTCTGACAACAGAACCGATTGTATCCTTTTACAAAAAAACTTAAAAACTAAATAATTAAGGTTTGCTTAGTTTATTTGAAGCAATATGGTGCAAAATAAAAAGAGATTAAAATAAATCAATTGGCATTTTTTCAACATCTGCTTGAAAATCGTTGAAACTATTTAATTACAAATAGTATTGACATGACTTTACTGAAAGAGTTTATTACTTTATAATGAACTTGGTATATCATTAATGTAGATATTCTCGTGATGACAATAGCCAAAAAAAATGAATAAATTTGCAATTAAGTAACTTCTATGCTTTAAAAAATTGGGCTATCATTCAGCGTTGTATGATTTGCAAATACTTGACACTATCTAAAATACATTTAAAAAAAATAAAAAACAAAAAACATGGTAATAAATTATTATTAAAACGATAAATTTTATCACTCTACAAATTGTTTAGACTTCTCAAATACACCCTTGGAGTGTCTGACGGACAGTTGATAGTCAACTGACTGCAATCTGTAGCGTAAATGATTATGAAGCCTGAACAACTGTTCTAAAAAATATGCACGATTATAAAACTATTGAAAAATTGATCAAAAAAATTATATCAAACAAATTATATCGACTTAAATCATAATTGTAGTAAATTAATTAATATTATTTTTATGTATTGAAAATAGTTCGTATTAAAATTATTACAACAGCAAAAACTTATCTACTTATTTCTATTTATAAATATATTTACGCGATTTATAAATTATATACAAAAATGTATTGGCATATAAAACGTTGCTGAATTTTTCCAATATAACTCGCGCTTCGTAGGACTTTTTGAATAACTATATCCATCCAAAATACGTATAAATTGTTAATGACATTAAATATTCAGAAAAAAAACTTTAGTAAAATCTGCGTTTTTATGAAAAAAATTCTGAAACCTCTATGGTGCTATTAGGAGTGTCACACTTGGCTGGTTAGTACATGTTGGGTGATCTAACTATTTATGGAACAAAATTGTAAAAATAATCTAACCTTTATCAGTTGCGCCAACATCGATTATGGGATCCACTGCACTCAAAATCCAATTGTCCTACTGCTTCTGGTTCCATTTTTGCGCCACGTGGCCTACTGCGCCTGCGCTTGCTATGGCGCCACGTGTTCTACTGCGCCTGCGCAGGCCACCGCGGCTCGTGATCTACTGTGCCACGTGGCCTACTGCGACTGCGCATGCCACGGCGGACCGTGATCTACTGCGCCTGCGCTGACTGGCGCCTCTTGTCCTATTGCGCCTGCGCAGTTCACGGCGCCACGTATTTTTTACTATTTGAAAAAAGGTTAAAAAATTTTGGAATATAACAGATGTTTAATGATTTTTATAAGTCGTAATCAAACACGATTCGGAAAATCAGAAAAAGCGTTAACGGAAGCACTGGTCTTTATAGGATGAAATTTCGTGGATCGGGCAACGAGCGAATAAATTACGATTGTGCAACCGTTATTTGCATAATCGACGAATTCATTTCGCGAGATCAAAATTTTGCCGCGATTGCACAATTCCGAGAGAATATCACACGCACGTCACGGACGAGATGATGAATGGGCGCCTACTTGTGCATTTTTCCCACTTACGCAATGCTTATATTAATAAAGATTTCATGTCAAAAGTGTATCACTTAATTTGTTCGCGAACCTCTCCTTAGTTCACATTTTACTCGTCGTAATCATTTATCGACGTTGGCAAACTTTCTGGACGAGCTTGCAGAGCGTTTATCCGTTTCCTCATCTTTTGTTTGTTTATTTTTACTCCAACGTGTGACCTTCCAGTAGACCTATTTATATATCTTCCTCCCTAACGTATATAACATTATTGTTTTTTTCCTTTGTTATCTCCAATTCTCTCGGAGGACAAAAGGTTCCAATTAACTTTTATCTATGTGCAAGCTTGTATTGTGTGTGATTTATGTGCTCGATTTTTTCAAAACACTCTTTTCCGGCACGGCTTGTTAGGAACATTTATATACCTACACGTTCTCATTTCAACTTCAGTGTCCATAAACGCAACATTTAAGGAGATCAGTTTGCTCAATGAGAGCCGTATTACTGTCCAGTTCTCTAATCTTCGACGTATTTCAATTCGTTTCTTTTTTTTTCTCTCTCTCTTCGGCCCGTAACCTCTTTTTGCTTTGTTGTTGGTCGGACAGTCCACGTGTCGCAATCGGGATTTCGCGAAAGCAGCTATCCGAGGAATCTCGCAACGAGAATTCCACAAAATTTTTCGTCATTTCGCGCGCCAACGTATTATGTAGCAGGTATAGCAGTGCCGTTTTCAGTTTTGTCCGATCCCGTAAAGTTGCGATGTTGATTTATCGCGCGTGGCGTAAAAATTGTTTCGCTCGATTCAATTTAATGATCACAATTTACCGAGGTAGTTAGTGCCGATGCGAAGGGATTCATAATGGTGTCATTCTCTCGAATGTCTCGCAGCTTTTTTTTCTCGCAGTTTTGCCGTCTCGAAACTTTTCTGGAACGGTAACTTGCAAATGTCAATGAATACTTGTAGAAACTAACCTTTTCTCGTAACTATCTTATTTTTTCACAAAACTTTGAACAAGTGATTTTTACAGTTAACATTATATAGATTCGTATATTGTATGGTTGAAAAATCGAAAATGTTGCAATACATTTTTTTGTATTTTCGAAATAATACTTGCTAAAAATCAAATATGAGTAATTACTAATTCGAAAAAGTTTAATTACAATACAACTACTTTTCAATTATATGTTGTCCCTTTTTCTTTCGACTGTTGCTTCAAAGTACAGTAAATTACAAAATACAAATACAATTACAAATTTGGAATTAGAGAATAAGCTATAGAAGAAAAATGAAAATTGTTGCATATCTAATAATCATTACTAATCTGTTGAGATATGAAATTATATCAAGCGTTGACAAGCGAAGTGATTAAAAAAAATGACACCTCTAAAATTTGTACACACAAGTTGAACGATTTGTAATCTGCGGTAGCGTGCATCGACCTGAAAAGTGTTTTGTTATAGTTCACTTGTAATGTAGATCAGCGGCCTGTCGGGCCCAGAGCACCGGATAATTAAGACATTCAATTTGAATGGCTCGAAAGTTCGCGGCACTAACTGTCAACGCAATTATTTTCCCGAGGCCGTGACGAAATCGCGCGATTTCTCACGCGAATTACTTTTGCGTTTCTCTGTGCGATCGGCCCTTTCGCTGCCAAGACGAGATACCGAAACCGCGTTTTGCATTGACAGCATCAATTAACTTTCCACAAAAGTTGCACCGCTCTTGGAACGATCGATAAAACAGTGCAAAAAATTCGACACCTAGCGAAGTCTTGCAAAAATGCTCATTCACCTGTTACGAACAAACAATCACTGAAAACAATTTCACTGAAAATTTAGTCTGACTAAAGACAGTATCTGATTGTTTGGCCGCAAAAATACATTTCTCATTGGACAAAAGCTTTTGGCAAATCCCTCTGCATTTATCTTGCTAATGAATTCGTACTTGTCGCATTAATCTGAACAGCGTATCGAAGCCGTTTAATTGATACGTGTAATTCCAGCACTCAAAATGTTTCCTTTGAAAATGATTGTGCAAATGGGTGTGCGGAGTGTTTAAGATCGATTAACTAACAGTAACGTGTGGCCAAGTGCACACAAAGATTTTGCGCTATGTGCCCCGAGATTTATCCCTCTTCCTGCTTTCCCGTGAATTTGCTTTCGAGATGTGAATCGACGAGACTGTCGGTCCGAAGAAAAGTATTCCGACATGATTTATTGGGCTTATCTATGAATGATATCTCATTTGCGATGCGGCTTTATGTAATAAGAAAATAACACGAAGAATTTCATCAATAAACAAAGTTCAAGTTTTTTTTCACGGTTCTGCATATTCCAATTGAGAACGAACGTTAGAAAAGGTAGAAACCGTTAAACGGTGATGCATTTTTGAAAATGGACAAAAAAACTTGGAACTGAGAATGCATCAGTCAGTTTTAAAGAGTCATTTGTCGATCACAAAATTTTATGACAAATTCATTGACGTCAGAATTTCATCGTTTTTCTGGTGAAATGTATTCTGCAATTTGGAAAAAAATGGCAAAAAATGAAAACTGATAAAATGGTTCCCATGGTTACAGAGCGAGTCATAAGATCTCTACAAATCACGGCAAATGACTACTTTTCATAGCATTCCTGAAAGTGCATAATTTCATGCAAATCAGAATATAAAAATCACAACTTCCAGATATTATTACAACTTATATCTTCAGAAACTATGAAAAAGTGAGAAAAGAAGCAAAATATAAGATCGATGGTGCTCTCTTATTTCTCTAATAACTTCTTCAACGCTCAACTATTAAAATTTCTCTAACAAAAAGAGCAAAAAACAGCGAACAATTAACTCGTAAAAAACTGGCGCAAGTTTTTTCATACCAATTTCTAAGAGCAATAATAAAAGTCGAATGCTACAACATTCCTAAACAATTGTTGCGGTCCCATTGACTTGCTTTATCGCGTCTCAATTATCGAAATTACATAGCACATTTCATCTGTCACTTGAAAGAAAGCACGGGACTGCTTGCAGTTTCTTCTTTCCTTTTTGCTCCTGCGGTCTCGGTGTTTGCAATGTGCTCCTCAGCCTTGTATCAGGACCGATTAATTACAGCGATAATTCCGCACGTACCTCGCAAATTTCGTCGATTTATCCCGAAGACTGACGCCTCGCGCGTAAGTGGCTTTGCACAGCGAACGATAAGTGCGCGCAGCACGTGTAATGTGCTTATGTCACTTTTCTCCTCGTAAATGTAGTCTCGCCTTTTGAGAATCCGCGACCATCTCTCTCATGCATCTCAGAGATGATGATTTCAGCATTTATGATCGACCTAAATTCCAACGAGACGAATAAATCATTGTCGGAAAATCAGAAATCAGAAAATCACTGCGAACAGAAAATTTTGTGTCAGGAAATTTGTACAAACCAATTGGTTGATTTAAAGTTGAAAAAAAAATAAAAAATTATGTATTCATTCTTCCAAGATTTTACCACGGTATTTATTAGTTGGGTGGGAGACAGTTGTGTTAATTTGTGTGAACTTGATCTGCGAGTTGAAAGATCAAACAATCTCGTTTGAGATGTCAAAATGAAAAAAAAAGTTAAAAAAGGGCGAGACAAGTAAATTGTATGTTTTTCCACGATCGAGTTCGAATCAGCGTATTGTGTAAGACTGGCTGTGAAATTATGCGGAATTACCAAGTATCAAGTGCAATTTGACATGCTCTAATACAATGCCATTAAATAGTGATCTTGAAAGCTTAACGAAACAGAAGGTGAGCGAGTGAAATTGGTTTTGAAAACAATTTTCCGATTTCAAAATCGCCGCTAATGTGAGCAGATTATCAAAATCACTATTTCTCATTCAAAATGATAGCTTATTTCAAATTCGAAAATAAAAAACAAGAACAAAAATGAAACTAAGCAAAAGTTCAGAAAGCAAAACCAAATTCATACTTTTTCGATCTTACATTGTTTTTTTTTTTTTTCATTAAAAATGTTCCCCTCTAAACTTGTACCAAAAACTTTTGTCATTTGAAACTAAAAGTTTAAAAACCTTCGCTATTGGGACATAGCAAGTTTGATATTGAATTCAAGTCACCGAAAGTCGAAGGAGCATCGCAAACTTTGACCGAATATTATGCCGCCGACTTTTGGCTCGCTGAACGTCAGCTGGGGCGTTCTCTACGTGCGGCGAGGTACGGCGTTCAAAGCGTGACACAGACATGGCTAGCGTGACATGTCCAGATCAGGAGAAAGAATCTCGAACCCGGAAACATCTTGCGGGAGCGAGCGCCAGCACCACGAAGGTGCAACTGTGCACTTCTTGGAATCATATCACCTTATCAGGGGTCATCGTCTATCTGACGTAACAATAGACTGAACCTGCCATCATTGCATTGCTCGGCTGATTAACGAAAGCGGTTTTAAAATGTCACACGCGAAAAATATTCCGCTTGATTTATTGCCCGTTCGAGCTTGATCAAAATACATTCATTGAACGAAGTGAAAATCATTTCGAGCCGATCACACAAATGTTAAAAGTGTTTTTTTAAAGTTTTTGACTTTAGATTTGATTCACTTGGTTCAATCGGCGCTTTTTGCTCTGATTACACTTGCCAGCTACAAAATTGAACAGGATGATTTATACGTGTGCCACTGGAAAGTTGAAAATCAGTTCTGTCGGATCTTGCTTTACGCCGCTGAACTTAAAAGACTTTCTGTGAGTGTCAAGCCGGGCGCTTTGCTATTTTTGCCGTTATATTTTCATCTTCGGCCTTTTTCTTTCTCGTCCGGCTTTCGTCCTCGTTTTTGTGCAGCGACTCTTTTGCGCGGATGAGTACGCATGAAAAAACGACCGTAACATTTTTGTCGGCGACCCTCCTGGACGGAAAAGACAAAGGAATGTTTCAGCTACATTGCTCGCCGAATTTTAACGACAATTTGAATATGATTTGCGATATCAAGGAGGGTCCCGCGGGGGACAACGACTTCTGAGTGCTGCCCATTGCTGTTAGACTAAAGTAGACTTTTTTCGGCTCCGAAGCAACGAAGAACAATTATTTTAAATTGTGCCTGGGGAGTCGAGCTTTTTTTGAGGGATGCAAAATGAATTCAGTCGCAATGAACAGTGAAAAAGCTAATATTTCTTCGAGTGATTGTAAGTCTTAAAAAAAGGTTCGTATTGCGTGAATATTCAATGATATTCACAATATATTGTGAATACCAACAAAGAAGTAAACAAATGAAAATAAAAACATTGCTACTGGAAAAAAAAGAAACAAAATATAATACATAAAAATGTTTATATATCCGGTTATATTTTTTGTTTAAATTTGTGATTTGTTTTATTTTGAGATTTCACACTTCATTTTTTAAAACCCGTTTTGTTAATGCCAGCGGCTTATGTGGCCAGTCACATCATTTTCGTACAAATCAGAATTGTGAATTCTATATCTCTCACTCTGAGACGTTAAACTTTTGCTCGAAAACTTGTGCGAACAAATTCTAATCAATTAAAGTTCAATCAGCCGTTCAATTTGCAGCCCCGGTTCTGATCGAAAAATCATCTCAACCCCTTCTTATCGGAAGATATCCTGGGTATTAATTTACACACAATCCTGTCGCAAGTCGGTCTGACGTTAAATTTGCTCCGCATCTAATTGTCTGTCACGAGCGATGCGTTTTCGTTTCGTTGCTGCTGCGCAATCCCAAGTTTGCACAAACAAGCAAGTTCAGCGACGTAAGATCGCGATGCATGAAAATCTAAATTAATGTTACAGGGTAGCGAGTTCGCGAAGGGTTAATAATACAGGCTGCCGCCCATGCTTCACCCTCGCTTTTTCGCGTCTCTCTCTATTGGATCAATAGTCTGGTCCGTGCCGAGTCTGCATGGGGCGCTGCAATCACTTATCTCATCACAAAACTCCCAGCTGAATAATATCAAGTTCCCATTTACATTTTTCATTGGCCCAAACTTTTCCTCATTGTCCCAAAAATTGTTACTTCATTTATTTTCATTCACTCTCGTCTGTCTCTTATATTATGGTTATCTTTTCAGGCGAACAAAATTCCTTGACAGACACGAGGTTAGATTCTCATTTGAGGGAGAAACAAAATTAAGTTCATTAAAATTTCCCAGCGCTCGAATTCGGTGAAAAGAAGCGAGGTGTGATAACAAAAAGGTTCTAGCTGAAATGACAGGAGAAATAATTTTTGGCACGATGACGCAAGTTGGATCGAGATGAGTGACGCGTTTTATTTTGTGTTCAGTGCAATCGTGGTTGTAGACTCTGTCGACCCTTCTCAAGTTCGCCTCCAGTGACTTAGCTCTTATCGCGGTTACTTTTCGAGTCGGCCGAGCGTGTGAAAAAAGAAAGACGCAAATTCATCGTTTAGAAGAACTTACACACATGATGTAAATAAAAGTCGATTTAATCTCAGACAAACGAGCCTGTTATTAAACACAAGTTGAAAAGCTGTAAATTTTAAGCGCTGTTGCATAACGATATTGCGCCCCGACCAAAACACTTTCGTTATTTCCAATATTAAATCATATTCGCAATATTAAATAACTTCATCAAATTTCGCTGAACATAAGAACTTTTCACATTCATCTTTGGTCTGATGAAAATAAACAAGTCTATCCTATGCATTTTTATGAACCCGTTTAAAAATTAATTGGATTCGAAATCGTGACAGATTGCCGATCCTTCGTCACCATTCGAATGTCAGCTTTCTTTGCCCACTTTTTGGGTTCAGTTTTTTTTCAATGGCCGTTGAAATTTTTATTGATATGATTATGCAATGCATAATCTCGAATGTTGACGATTGATTGACGAGACAAACTAGCGTCGCCATTGCGGCGCGATTAGAAATTAATCACCTGCGAGAGATAGGTCATTCGAAAAGGTCGCAGGAACTGAGATGGCCGGTGCTAATTTTTTCTCGAGGCCGTTTTCTCGTCGCTTTCGAAGCATGTAATCGGCAGCGCCAAAGGTACCTTTTAAGCCTCGGGAAAAAAGACAAACAGATGCACCTTGACGCGCATCAGACAAATATTTTAATTCGCAGTTCCGCGGGGCTTAAATGCGAGATTCAATTAGAATTAACAGACTACCTTAGCGTTCAAGGAATTAATTGATGGTGAATTGAAAATTTGCAACTCGGTGTTCGACTTTTGCGAGAAAATTGCAGACGAGTCGAGTTAATTTGAATAACTGAAAATGCAATTATCATTTTTGGAATTGTTGTTTGGGTTCGGTTTGACATCGTTGTCTGATAATTTGAGAAATTTATATACAGTAATTTAAATTATACAGCGGGCTATAAATTCGTGTCGTGGCGTGAATTGATACATAAAACACATTGTTTTTTAGCACCACTGAGTCGATATACGTAACAGTGATTGAGAATAGCGTAATAAAATTATCATACTATAGGTTGTTTAGATAATGCTCGACAACTGTTGTTACCCCAACTTTACAGACAGGTTTCTGCTTTTATAGAAGTGTTATTTAAATCCACGACGTCTGACCGCACGTGTAACCTTATAAAACAAATTGCACGACTCACAAATATCATCGGATCAATTATTTATTTACTCTCACTTTTAACTTCAAATTGAAATAAATCTTTCGTTTCTTATATGATCCAAAAATAAATCAATGTCGTTTGAAATTAGAACGTGAGTTATTAATTCAACAGTTTTATAGTAAAAAAAATTCATCAACTAAAAAATTCGAAAACTACTCACGAATTTGCAATGTTTATTCAAAGCGTTATTTCTGCTTCGATTCAACTTAGTTTTTTTTGAGAAAAAGCGTACGTTCTTCGTGGTTGGAATTTCTTTGGCATTAACTGAACGGTGCGTTTGACAGTTCGCAATAGGGAAAACGAAATTTAGGGGAGAATTTCATACGCAGCTTCGTGCAAAACCGAGGCAAAAACATGGTGGAAGATGGATGTGCGGAAAATAAGAAGGGGCAAAAAGGAGAATCGTGACACAAATACATCCTACTGATATGCAAGACGAGATTGCATTTTGCGCGGAGAAAAGCGGTGTCTTCGAATTGACAAATATAAACGAGCTTTAAAACTGTTGTTAGCACGCTTGTTTTAGTCGAACACTTGTCGCGTTCACTGCGCATCCATCAACCGTTTTTCAATTTGAATGTTAAAAAAGCAGAAAGTTGTTGACAAAAAAAAAGATGCACTTGATCTCGACGTGATATCAACGTCGCTGATCGAAGTCCCTCCCGAGACGAACAAATCGAAAATTCAAATCTATGTATCCGGTCGTTCAAAACTCGTCTTTCAACTCCGACATTCAGGTGCAATAGAGGTGGTTGTACAAAGGACCATTTCTTGCCATCGAAAAGTGTCTCTTGTTTCTTGATAAAATTGCTATCATACATTTATAAACGGCGTAATATGTAAATTGAAAAGTCTCCGTTGAAAGAGAAAGAGACGGAAACGCAATCAGAGAGAGAAATATGTATGCCAGTGTATCAACGGGTTTTTATGCAGATAATCATTGATAGCACGCCTTACTCGATCGTCATGATCGATCATCGCAAAAGCCACACACTCAACCTGACCCCCCTTTCGGATCAGCGCCGAAAGTGTACTCTCCCTCTCTATGCAAGGTCTCCCGAAAAATGAGTTCAACGACTTTCTTTCTCTTGCTTCTTTTGTACCCCTTTCTTTCGTCGCCAGGAAAGCAACTTTTTGATTATCACGTAATACAACAACTTTCATGTAAAGTTCTATTGAATTGTCGATACTGAAACTGATAATTTTTTAATAACGTTATAAACAAACTGAAACATAAAATGCGGGTTTCAGGAGTGCTGAAACATTTTGAAGCCTTTTCATTTTCATATGAATTTTTTTTAATGGAGGCATAGCGTGATGACATATTACTTTGAAACATGACATATCAATTTGAAACTAATAAATTGTATTATTTTTTTCAGGTAAGCCTTATCTTCATACCTGCTCAAAATGCCAAGTTAACCTTGTAAGTGAACCATTAATAATTTAAAACTTAATATTTTCATTTGAAGAACACCTCGCCAATTAGCATAAAGTAATTAAAACCACGGAGAACTCGTACTTTCACATCTACGATCTAGATCAGATCGGTCTTACTGTTTCCAATATACTTCATCGGCGCGGCTGCACTTATAAAATTTGTTAGGAGCATTTTTAACGGGACGCTCACCGAAATGTGCTCAAATCCCCTGGAGGCCGTAATTTTTGCCCCCTCGGTGTTCTTATATCGCGGGCGTTGTAAATCGCTTAATCGTAAAGTTTTGTCAAAAGGCCAGCATGCAATTTCCTAGATAGTTTATGGCTACACGTAGCAGCGCCGCTAAACAACATCGCTCATACGCGTGCATGGCGAATTAAATAAATGGTGCATGACCACTGTGACGCATTACGAGCGGTTCAACTTGACGTTCATAATTAACCGCACGATTCGCTACAAAAAATTTTTCCCGATTGTGTGTCCATTATTTTTCACACTTTTTTCAATACCCTGATCATGTTCACCTGGTAGCGAAATGTTCAATCTTAATAGTTCTGGAAATGCACAATATTCTGTTTTTTTTTGCACCGCGAAAAAAAAACAAATCAAAAATGTAAACAAAAAATATAAGCGAAAATATTTTGTTTATTTCATTTGATATAACTGATACGATCTACGATCCAAGCTACGATCTGCATTTTTCGGTGTGCAAATATGTTTTTTGTTCTTGACTATTTGAAAATAAAGTTACTTTAGGTAGAAAATCTTTTATATTTCATCTGAAAAGCCGGTGTGTACTTAGAGTATCCGGCAGGGTGGTCCGTCGATGAATTGTAAGGTCAGAGATTCGGGTGAAGAGGTCACAAGTAGCTTCGACCGGTCTTGGCAACCCAGCATCGTACAAAAGCTCGTCTCGTCAAATGCACACTTCTTTTCACCGGGATCTACATTTCCCCAAATAAACATACGTTTTCAACTGAACCAAGTACAAGTCAAACAAAAAATTGTAACAAAAATCTGCATTGGAATTCGGTCTTTTTCAAAACAGACAATTTGCTGGAAGATTTTTATTGCACGCCGACAAGGAAGGAAGTAAAGCTGGACTGGTCGGCATTATCAGCTTATCAGTGCGAGGCTGAAACGAGGTGCATCGGAACCACCTATTTGCGACCCTTTTAACCTTCGCTATCTGGGACGCTTTTTTGCCGTTGTCTCGTTCAACTGAAAACGACCTTTGTGCTGTGTCGGATTGTGCATCATCTCTCTTTCTTTCTCCAACTTTTACTCTTATTCTTTATCTGCGAGGGCCGCGTACATGGTCTTGCAGATGCAAGAGCCGCGTCGAGATACCGGTGCGCGGCTATCGCGTGGCTCGCCTTGTTTTCCCACCGTGATATTCATTTCAAGGACAAGAGAAACATTTCGATCGGTTGTAGGAGATTCTCGTTGCAGATTTTCTGTAGGCAACTGCAAAAGGATGCACTAAATCTTGGCCGGATATCTCGCGAGTATATCAGAGTCAGTATGGCAGCGGGGTGCCCGATCCCGCTTGCTGCAGCACTGTGCACTCCACAATATGAGATACCCATTGCCAGGGCGCATTCTTATTCCTCCGCCTCCTTCCACTTGTACTCACTACTGCTTCTTTCTTGCGTCTCACTAACCAAATGTCCGGCCATTTTTAACAGAGTTAGATCAACCCGACGTCTATATACGCGCCATATAACTCACCTGTCACGACCTTTTATTTTGACGCTTCTTTGCCAACGCCTTTTTTAACTCTTTTGCAATCCTCCAATTTTGATCCGAGTTTATTTAATTGCTACCAATGAATATTGTGATTAGAGTTCGTGTACCAGCAAATGCTGAATGATGATTCGGAATTTACTTGCTGTGGATATTAGTTAGAATTACACCGCCTCGCTGTTGGTTCCATTATTTTTCATCTTGTCAATGATACCTCTCGGTACGGCCTCTGCGGTTCGCTCAAACCGTCTTCCTTTTGTCGTCTCACTTTATCTGATTATATTTTGGCGTCTACTTGTGTGGCCACTAGTTACGAGGAAACCTCAAGTGTCATCCCATCGCAGTTGCATTTTCATAATCTATTTTTTTTTCGAATCAAATCTGTACGGAATCAAATATTTATTGTAGTAAGGTAGTTATTTTAAAGCTCAAAAAAATCTATTTTTAATATGTTTTTTTCAAGTCTACTTCACAGTAAAAAATTGCAATTTTTTATTATGAATTATCTGAAATACCATTTGATATCATTCTCAGAAGTTTGGTGGCTAAATTTTTCGTATCAAATAATTTCCGATCGAAAAAGTCAGTTTGTCCAATTTTGCCAAGTGTATTTGAGGTTTCAAAAATCATTGTGTGAAAAAACTTAAACGAGATATTCAATTTTAACTTGGTCCGAAAATGCTTGCTATTTACGAATATAAAATTGATCATATACTATTTCAGTCTCATTTTTATCAGTCAAATTATTTTCAAATTTGGCAACCTGAAAAAGAATACCGAAATTAATATTATATTGAGTCCAAATTTTTTGCAATTGAGATCTATTCTAACTACATTTTAAATTCATTATTCATCAGATTTGTTTCAAGAAATTTTTCTTATGGATTTATGGATTAAAAATTTGAACCAATGAATAAATAAATATGAACTGGTTCGAAAGTGTGTTGATTATGAAAGAAAAACGTACGATGATGCATTTTTTAATTGGCCTTTATTTTTCTCATTTGTCTGTAACTCCCATTTGGAATTCAATAAACTCGTCATAAAATAATAACAAGTTGAGATCTCATCAAGCTCGACGTAATTATTTCTCATTTAATCAACTGGCGTATTGCTCGAAACACCATGGGGTAAGTTGGATAGCGATGCTTCACCCATATAATATTCGCGGACAACTTTTATATTCCATGTTCTCATGCGACGAGGATAACCAGTGAGCAAGAGGTTGAAGCCTCTTCAGCTTTGCCGGCAAGGTTGATCACGAGTGCTCAAGTTCGAGTCGTTCCAGACAAAAGAAATTGACGAGCTAAAAAGATGACGCAAAAAACGGCCCAATTGGTTTCCGTTTTATAACCTGCGAATCTGTGCATACGCTCCACGAACGTCGCTACTTTTTATTACCCCTTGGACGCGCTCCCCCTATGAACGATTCTAAATATAAACATCCAGCTTGTTGTTTTTTCGTGTCCCTTCTTGTTTTTGCTTTATTTTCGTAACATCGATTTTTCCATCCCTATCGCTTAGCACAGATTCGTAATAAATATTTAACATAACGAACGAATGATAATTTACTTTTTTGCGACGAATAAAATGTTAAGGAATTTGATTGGGCGATTGAATTAAAAAAAGGTCTGACAAATGTGACAAGGAACAGGTTAGTCGGAGTTTGAATGACGTTTGTGTAACATTTGCGAAAGCGAATTCGATTTTACGATAACGACTGTAACGGCAGTGACACTTTTTTGATGGTCCTGTGTTGCACCAATTACGTAAGGCTTACAACAAGAAACCGTTATGACGCTGGCCGTAAATAGGCAGTTCGGAACCGTTCGATCCCCTTGGCGTGCGCGATACGGGTGATTAGTTTGCGATAAAAACAATGTATTATGCATATGGCGGCGACGCGTGCACGCTAAAAGGGCGCCAACTGGCCCAAATGCCTGATCACGCCCGATCGCCCAATCACTGCTGGCACTTTAACCGATCGCCGATCGCCCTTCCGTACCGGTTTCCATTCTAAAAAGCACGTTCAATTGATTTGATTGCGATTGTCCATAAGTTCTTCTACATTCCATAATCTCGACTGCACGCTTTTGCTCAGAGCACAAACGAGTACCGCTACCTCGAACAAAAAAAAGTCAACTTTTTATCAGCCTCTAAATCAATTAACTTGAAATTTCCCGTAAGAAAACGAATCGAACTTCGAACTACGATTTTGTTGGTAATCAATTATTGTCCTGTGGAAAATTTTTTTGCCGCTGGTTTGATGAGTTTTGTAATTTTTTTGAAATTTCTGATGAAGCTTTTTGTGAATGCGATAGAAAACTGTCAAGTTATTTGGTAGCGTCGAACAAACAGTTTCCGACTGGTTCAGCGAGAGTGCACACTTAGAGTTATCAGACGGTGTTATCGCCAGATTTATAATTTATTTGCGATGTGCAAGCAAGGTACCCCAGATGTTCCGGAGAACTCTAACGGTTGCAGTTAAGTACCGAGCGGTATAGAACTCCATTTAGAGCCATTTGTCATCTAAATTGGCGACGACGCTTGACACAATATAGTACACCGCTTGGATACTTATTTTGATATAGTAAAATCGTGCACATTCATTATAAACAAATGAATATGAATTTTTCCAAAAAAATTAATTACATTTTTCTTTCTCAATTTTATCTTTACAAACGATTATAGGAAACTACACAGAAAAAAATTTGGCCTCTTATTGATATTTTTTTGTCAGAAAACTGTTGACAAAATTGTTGTCCAAAATTTTGACATAAAAAAGGCCAAATTTTTTTCAGTGTAGTAATATTTGGAATTTCAAACGATAAGTTATCGGTTCGAAAAATGTTGTTTCTGACAAAACCAAGATTAGAAATTGGTCTAGGGTTATCGTCCGGACCGGCAACTTTGTCCATGTTTGTGATTTTTCGAATTGCGTTAAAACTCTTGTGACGAAGGTCCCGTTGTTAAGTGTTGCGTCATATTAAATTAGCATGTGTACTACATCATGTCAGGGACAGATTAAAAAATGTTGAAAACACACATACGTTGAACGGGTTTCGGTTTGGGATTATAACGTTCGCTATGTTTGTGGTTGTCGGCAACTTTGATACGTCGGGAATCAAACTCATTTGTATTAATTTTATCAACATGAGCATGACTTTTTTGTGGGACGCGCTTTTGCGTTGAACTTTTAAGTGGCTGCTTAATCTGAGATGAAAACGAGAACATGACTAAAAGCATAATAAATTATGTTCACAACAATGTTCACATTTTTCTCCGCGTTATATTAATGAAATATGTCGATAAAAGATAGCAACACCATCATTCACGAGTCGTTGCAATTGTTAACGTAATGGAACGCGGTTATCACAGACTATAAGCGTATTAACGCCTACGTTTTCACATTTGGAGCAGACCTTTTAAAATTGTACCAGAACTGTTACAATTTTAAAACATACCAATATTTCATTGACTTTTTTAAGATTTCATCTCGTAACCTTTTCAACGAAAATTTAAAATTAATTTTAGGATTAAATTAAACTTTTTTTAAAATATTTTCTGAAATTCAAAAAATGGAGGTGATTTTTTTATTGAGATATTGACGTTTTGCAAATATTCTTATGTAGAGGCATCTCAAATTACACGATTCGAACAGACGAAAAAACACTGATTGAACGCCTTTATTGGAACTGCAGACTAAAACATGATTGATTGGATGATTTTCCTCTAAATTGTTCAAAATTATATGCTCCCGAGCATTCTCTTTTACGAATAATTATCCGCAATTTTCGTCAACGTTACCAGCTCCTGTAATTTAACATTCGATATAATCGCTCATCGGTAATTATTTATCATCACCGTCATTATCAAATTAGCAACGCTTGGAAACGTTACCCTTTGTTAAATGACGTTGAATTTCAATCAGTCCTCGAACATCGAACCTGAAAAGTCTCATGCAAACAAGAAAAAAACATTTGAAAAAAAAATAAAAAAAAATAAAAAACTGTTATCAGTCGGTGATTCATCTGGGTTAATATGATTATTATTGCAAATAAAGATTTCAAAGCAAGTGTTAAAGCAAGGCATACCCCAATCATAATTTCACCTTGCAAATTACAGTGCGCGTCACGGCATCATTGAGTTAATTAAAGTTTCATTCGTAATTACCGGTGTTCGAAAAGTCGGCCAGAGGGCGCCACCGGAAAAGCGCCGGTGGAAATTTCGCGAGGACGAAATTTGCGCGCCCGCAGGTATGCGGGCTATGTATTTAACGGATCAGCCGGTCTTAATCGCGCAGGAGGAGTGGTCATCGCATTTCAGCCGCGTGGGAAGCCATGACGGAAGGTTACACGTTTATTGCGGAAATATTTCATCGTCTCGAGTCATTTCGCTGATCCTCGCAAAGCGCAACATTTATCGCTCTAAGTATCGTCGGCCCTTAAACATCGTTTATTTGAGCTCACGCCAGTAAATAACGCCGTTTTACACGCTCCTTTGATTTAAATGTGGAACGAAAAAAAAAACGTCAATTTTGTTGAGCAACTTTTGATCGTCGCTGGAAATCGACCAATTAATTCAATGCGAGATATGAAATTTGAGATTATTTCACACGTACCAATTAACGTGCATAATCAATACCGACGTATTTCATTTAAAGTGCGGTTGTCGGGTGGATTTTAATTATGAGCAAAATTATGCTGATACAATTTAACATTCTAATTAGAGCACGATCGATTGGCCAATGCTATACAACATGAGTAATTCGTCGGTTCGGACTTTTTTCTTCTCTACCGGTACATCATTTATTAAGCAGCTTACGGAATGTGATGGCGTACGTTTTACACGCTGTAATAATATTACATTTTCTTAAGCCTACTATAATAAATCAAGATAACATGCAACTATCAGCGAATTAATTCATCATATAATTTTTTGTCGACTGATCATATACAAAATACCAGACAAAATACGACAACAATTTCATGCATTTTTTATAAACATTTTGATTTTATAACAAAGTCATACATTCAAAGAAAAAATTGATATTGTTATATTTTGTTCGTGTCTGAGAACTATGTCTAAGACAAATACCGGTAGTAAAACTGATCCGTCTCAACTTTACAGAGCCGTCAGTCTAGTACTTATTTTAACTTATGCATCCATTCAAGAATAAGAAGCCGAATTAAATGCAAAGTACAAGCATTAACATAATCCATCAAATTGGGAAGACATTTGATGAACACACAACGCGGTGTCTGACAGGCGTGCGATAAACGTACATAATGCATAATACATCGAATATCACAGGAGTACGTTACGTCAGACACGTGACCGTGTTCACTTTTTGCTGCGTGAACAATGGCACTGTTACAACGGGAAACTACGCGATACAAATATGACGTGAAAAACCTACCTTGTGGTGTAATAAAGTGTATTCGTGTCAGGTTTATGAAATTTCATAACGAGCTGTGAAATTGTTTGTTTGAGAGACTAAGAGGATGCTGATGTCTGCAACTCGAGTTTAACAGTTAATGAAGGATGGAAATTTATAACCTAATAACATCTTTCTTTCAGCAACCAAGTTGACAAACAAATTGAATTCATTTTCAAGAACAGAATAACAGATCGTAGTGAAAAATATTTTGGATGGATTTTCTTTTTTTTCAATTTTATAAATTTTTCATTTTCATTTTTTCCAACTTTAAGGTGGGACGTCGGGTACAGTCAAAACAAAAGTTAAATTCGAATCCATTTTTTAAATGTTAATTACTATATCAATTTTGACACTTTCTTGGCTGATTTTGAAAAAAGTTATCAATAATGGTGTTTTCAATCACCCGATATTATAGAGATTTTAAATTTGTTTTTGACTTTGCATATGCAAGTTTGGAGGTTAAAAATATTTTTTTTTAGAAAAGTCAGAATAAGTTTATAATTTGATCATGTATTCTTCTTGTTGTTATAAATAATCTGACCAAATTTGAAAAAGTTTCACTGCACCGAACTCGAGATCTTCAATTCCAAACTTTCAGAAAAACTCATGCCTTCTAAAGCTATATATATAATTTTGCCAAATTTCTAAATTAAATATCTCAGTTCACAGTCAGTGAATCACTTTGAAAATTTAACCATAAATACTTTTGCACTACTAGATTCTGTATTCAAAATTTAAAAAATGTGCATATAATTTCTGTCTATTTAGTCGATACCTATGTCCAACTTAAAATAAAGTGCAAAATTAAAGTGCAAAATTGAATTCAGGTACAAATTGAAGTATTCGCGGAAGTTTTTTGTCGAACATAATGCGAGGCTCGGGTTAAGTGTGCAAAGCGACGGAAACGGTGTGCGCAACGAAGGTGCAAGGTAGTTAGAACGCGAGAGAAAGGAATAGGAACAGGACGGAAGGGAGAAAAAATAAGAATCGGCATTATATGCAGCAAGCCGGGCGGTTATTGCGTAAAGTGAATCACAAGTGGTCAGGCGGGATCATGAGAACGAGGCATACGTGTAGCAGCTATTGTGCGCGCGGCCGATGGAATTCTTGGACCTACGTGGGGTAACGCTCTCCCACACCGGTAACTGCAACTCGATCGGAGAAAGTGCCGCGCCCCGCCACGCTGGCTTTTTTGTGCGACCGCACCGAGAAAGCATCTCGCGATCCCGACCCCGAGGAATACCACGAGTTACGACATTTCGTTAACAGGTTCAACCGCTCAATGCTATCGCTACACATCTCCAATCCCATTTACGCTCGTTATGTTTGTTTTGTTAAACGATATACTTTTACAAGCGTATGCCGAGAGCTCGCGCAGCAGCGCAAGACCCAACTTTGTTAGCGGTGTTACCTTCGTTGCACATCCTAACATTTTTCACAGGGTATTCTATAGTGAAAAAAATTATATTGTTCAAATAGGAATGATATACTTTGGTGGCGAGGAAATAAAAAGTAACCCGAATTTGTCAAAAGAACTTTTATTGCAAAACTTATAAAACAAAAACTGTTTTGGATTCAAAAACATTTTGTTTTTGTTATATTTTGATTGTTATTTTATTATTATAAAAACAGGAATGTTATGTGTTATTTTTATCCTGTATTTTTAAAATTTTTTTACTGTACGAATCTGCGCACAATAAACTATATTCAAAATCAAGTTTCTCATATAAAAGTGTGCTTGGAATTGATATTTTTCGTCCACCTTATTTCAGATTTTTTTTCTATCACCCGTCGCAGACGCTGGAATATTCAAAGCCCGTTTTCGAGATAACGTTATGTACAATTTATGGAAATTTCATAGAAATCCACAGGAGCCAAACTATTTACATAAACATAGCATATCGGGTGGTAAAATTTAATTCCAACGTCTTGTAGTTGATAAAAAATTACCACTTCACAACCTTGTTTAAAATTCTCGAAGAATGCTTGTCAGAAAATCTCTCGAGGAGTTGCGCCAAAGAATGGAAATCTCAGGTTGCGTACGACACAAAGTTCTATAATTTTCGTCTGTTCCTTATGCATCTGGTCCGGTGGAAAAATCAATCTAATCTTAATCGCATCGATTAATTACAAGCAGAACAAGTGATTTGGACAGAAAAAAAATACGGAAGCGCAATTTATGCGATTCAGTGAATCTCACTGATAGATAAAAACGTCAACCCCCGCACACAGCGCCAGCCAATATTTTCAGTCGGGCGATAAGAAAGGTGTAGGTGGATTTCCGAGTGTGCACTTGTGTAGGTAGCTTAACACTCGCGACAACACTCGTTATTTGTGTGTTTCAACGGACGCTTTTTAAATTCATCGATTATCTTTACGCTGCTGACTCATCGGCTCGTTACCATTCATATCGCATGACAAGATTTGTCATTAACGTAATGCAAACAATCCTGAACCATTCCTATCGCGAAATTCTCAATGCTCTCAAGAAAATTTGCTAGCTCAAATTCATGTTCATGATTTAAAAACGGTGCAGGATAAATTCAACGACATTTAAAAAACGAATTCAAGCAAAAAAAATATATTTTTTTTTGCTTGGAGTGACTTTAGGCAAGTGGACCAGGTTAGAGGTTTGTGAATCGAAGGGCTGGGGTTCGATCCTGGTTGTTGGGACTATATTTTTTCTGCTTGAAAATTAAATTTAAATTATTAAATTTTTTATTTAATTTAAATTACTTATAAGTAATTTACAGTATACTTTACTTTACTTCAATTTGTAGTTTACTTATAAGGAAAATCAGGCAATGATAATTTAATTTTGATTTCTCATTTTATTGAAAGAAGGAGAGTGAAATTAAATTTGTTAAAAAAATTAGTAGAGAAATTACTATCTGGGGTTAATTGGAAGGAAAATTTGACGGATAAAACGTGTCGCGCGAGGCCTAACGGCGATTCGGCCGCAATAAATTTTGCAACGTGACGAGACACACCATTAGCAGAGGTAATTCCTCTCCGCGGTGTGCATTATTAACCCAGATTATGGTTTGGCAAGAAAGAACTAAAAAAAAGTGCCCCGGACAGGAGGAAGTATTATTTTTCCGGCATTGTTGCGCGGCGCCAAAGATTCAAATAACAGTTATCAGAAAATTGCCTACGCTCGCCACGTGAAAAGAAATTCAAAGTCATTTGCACAAGGAGCATTAACCTAGATCGTGAAACCGCGCGCGATACTTTTTTTGCCGATTCAAGTGTTCCGAGCGAAACAGAAAACGATTACGTGCGAGTGTGAGATAAAATTGAAGTTTTTAGGATAATGCAATTTCTGGCTCGATCAATTTTGTTTCTGCGAATGTTTGTCTTAGCAATAAAGCTTGAATTGCGAGTGTTCTCACAAGTTGGACGATGATTCGTACGATATCTTTAATCAATAAAAATGCGACCGGACGTATTTATAAACGGAGAGAAGAGGATCAAGGCTTTACGTGGTTAATTAGCTGAGCGAATTTGACCTCCATTGAACGAGGACTCGCGATCCGGGCCCCTTGTGTTTTAATCGACACAGGATGTGACACTCGGTCTGTTAAACAGGAACCACTTAAATGCCGAATCGACCCTCCGATCATCGACAAGACGAGCCCACACCTGATCCAATATCGGACCCTTTTTCCACGCGATACAAAGGCGCCGAGTCAACTTTGAGTAACTTTGATTTATGGCCCGTTACCAGCTTACGCAATCCATCAACAATATTAGACTCTTATAAACACGACCGTCTACGTGCTCCAACCAAACGCTGATCTGAATACAACACGAAGAAAATTGAAGTGGGATGTAACTTTGAAAATTCTGAGCATTTTTAAAATCTCAATAGAGAATTCAAAAGTATTGGACAAATTCTAACTCTTTCTTTTATCCCTTTGCCACCTGTAGCTACGTCAATCAATTTTTGCCAAACAATGGAAAAATGATATTTACAGTTAAAATTTCATGAATGCGTGTTCGTTATATTCAACGATGAGAAAATTTGCAACCAAAATGAATTCATATAGTCAGTATTAAATTTTTGAATAATATAAATTTAAAGTGTAAACAAACAAACAAAAATGAAAATGTAAACAAACGACATTATAAAATACAATAAAACACCCTAATTGAAGACAATTTTAAAATAACTACAAAATATAAACAAACAACAGAACGTCATTTTTAAATGTGAACAAAAACGAGCATGATCAAAAATAAAAACAGTGTAACTGGGAATCAAAATCGTAAACAAAAAATATAAATTGATGAAAAAATTAAAATTTTCTACCGCACGAATGATGATTATAACTGAGAACTATTCCAGACAGGAAATATTTTTCATAAATGAAAATAATTTACGCTAAGGGTTAGAGTTTCTTTGATTTCGAATTTAAACCAATCATCATCTGTTTTTTTCTGTTCTGAAGTGAGCTTGAGAAAGTACGTGAACGAACGAAAAAACGTTTAATTTCTTTTAATCATGGCTAAATTGAAAGCACCGACATGAATCGCCCACTATTTTATAGTCTGGTGTTTAATTGGCAGAAACGAGGCTAAGTATACTGTGACATAACGGAAGTGCCATGGGTATCTGGCAGCGAGGGACTTGTCTATAATCCGGCCATTAATTTATTACAGGGCAAAATGTGTCGGGGACCAACGAAAAAGCAACGGGGGATAAAACGCGCGACTTGCAACGTTGACGCAAATTCGACACCTGATCGATTGATCGTCGGCGCGATTTCTCTGCGCGACCTTCGATCTGCGAACCGCTGAGGACAATTTTTTCTCCTGCCCTGACATTTACGACGTTAATAATTTTGCAGTTTGACAAAAATGCTTTTCCCGGCCGAAGACATTTATTCGCGCTATCTCCTCGCGCTGTTTGTTTTCCGTTCGCGATATCGATTACAGGAGAGAAAAACGAGGATGTGTTTTATATTTACGACGAGAGAGAATGATTGAATTTTAAACCGTAAGTTTCACTTGAGAAATAAAAAAGCAACGAGCGCAAACAGAGTGAGAGTTTTTATTGATGCAAAAAACTTATCGAGATACAATTTTATCAGCATCAGTAAGTTATTAGCTTCAACGCCGAGGCAAAAATAGTTATCGATTCTCTTTTCTTCGAACGCTCTCGTTTCGCGTCGAAGAAAACACGACTTTGTTACATACGACTCCGACGACGTTTTCTTTGCACCTCCACGATTTCAAATTTCGTGCGTTAATTTTGTGTTGTAAAAAAGAGGTACGCGATAATAACTTCCTGGTGTTCAAAAACAAAATCCAAAACAAAAGTCGTTAAGAGAAAAAAGTGGCTTTTCGGCGAAGCCTATTAGCGCGGAGAATCTTAAAAGTAAAGGTACCCTTGTTGCGGAAATAATAATTCATAAAATTACCGTCACTAACATATCTTTTTACCTGGGCAAAAAAGGGCACGCGAAAAAAATAACAATTTGGCTGGACGAAATGAACCGTCGTCAAAAATTTGCGACCGTTGTTTCAAGAGTTAAACGACATTCCGTCAAACCAACAAATGATCATGCAAACAAAGCCCTAGCGATGCTTCATCCTACGGCCGTAACTTTCTTGTTGCGGTATACACAACGCAGAAACAGACTCTCGTTCGACATTATCCCTGTTTTTTGAAGAGTCATATAACCTCTGCGGGAGATGTTATTACTGCGAGCCTTTAATCCCTCTTTCGGGCAAACACCGTACCGCAACTGTCATTACTGTAATGAATGATTGCCGACGAAGTGATCTCCACGCAATTTCAACCGAAAAAGTGTATTAATTTTTTAACGACAACTCATTGCGGAAAAAATGTAAGTTTTGTATTTTAGATTTTCAAGTTTTTTTCACAAAAGAGTCGCGTGGCAGCTACTTGCACTTACAAATGGAGTGTGAAATGTCAAAATAAAACAAATCAAAAATGTAAACAAACAATATAAACAAACTTAGACAAAAATATAGAACATAACAACAAAGACAAGAAATACAGAACATAAATAATTATTGTAAAACATGAAATTTGAAAAACCAGAATATGAACAAACACAATAAAAATAAATAATGAAAGCATAATATTATGTTTTTTCAATTGTTCTTTCATAGATTTATTTTCCGTTTATGTTTTTTTTTCAGTGCTAGTTTTTATTTACATATAAAAATGTCGTTTTGTTGTTTGTTCATATGTAATTGGTTTTACAAAATTTTGTTGGTTAGTGTGTTTCATTGTATTTTATAATGTTGTTTGTTTACATTTTCATTCGTTTATTTTTTCCCTCGGGTTTCTAGTCGTTTCAAACAATTTGATTCATTCATTGCAAATAAAGTCTAAAATTGATTATTTTACTGTTTGACATAAAAGTTGTACATAAAAAACGGCAGCTTCGATTTAAACCGCTAAAAGACGCAGGTAGATACATTAAATGAAACGAAACTTTTTATCCGAACATCTAACTACTGTTCAGGTTTCATCGCTTACCACCCTCGAAAGCTCCCACATCAATGTTTGCCAGTGGCTGAACCTCCACAAGTATTCGTCGCAGTCGTAGCCAATTACGCACGTACATGACCCTCAGCATTTGGTCGAGGATCGCGGCACTGTTCAGAGGGGGGGAAATCGCGAGGGTAAGCCTCAGGGAACAATGTTCAAACCCTCGCCAAACGCGAGGGTGCGAAGACGCGCGGGCTCGAAACGTCGCCCCGATAACGTTGTATTGTGTTACAGGGCAAGTCGATCGGGAATCGTAAGCAAACCAAATGTGTGTCGTGGGATTATTTTTAATGGCGAGGGGAGAAAATTAAACCGGGACTCATTCACGACGAGATGATCTGCATTTACTTGAGGGCTTTCAGCGCGTCGATTAGGCGATCAGGTGTCTCGCAAAATATGCTACATTTTATTTTCACACTTACAATTTCAGCAGCTTAGAATATGCGTTACGTCGAGGGGTGTCCTTCATCTCGTTATCACATTCTAACCTGAGTGGCTCGAGTGGTTTGATCTTTACTTTCAACGATACTTCAGAACGTCTAAACTTGTTTTTCAAATATTTTTTTCTCTCAAAAAATTAAAATGATAAAAATGAAAATTTTTTTTAAGAAAACTGTAATACTATTTTTTAGTTGGAATTATTTATTGTTTCAATTTGCCTTTCAACGGGATGAAAAATTTGTCTTTCAAATTTTCTTCAGGTCGATTATTTTTCGTGCAAATAACTCCTGACAGAATTGCTCCTGGTGTGTACAAGTAACAAGTCTAGATACACGTAGATCATTAAGTAGGCGCGACTTTAATGACGCCGTGGCAGAATGAAAATTCCGTAATGATCCATCGACGCGAAATGATTTACAACTCCTGCTGACTGACTCTTAATGGAACTTCTCCGATCGTTTCAGGTTCAGTTAAAGTGTCTTGCATAAGAATCATAATAAATAAATTAGCAACCGCAAAGTTAAATTAACGTCCCTTCATGTTAGCCATGAATCACTTTAGCGTATAGCTCAAGGTTACGGCTTACCTTACAACCCCTCTGTCACAAAATGTCCCATCCGATTTCTGCGTCCAACTGCCCACAATTTATTTTCCTAATCAACATTTTTCAAAAAAATTATATTTTGCCTCCCATGTTACCTAAAAAAAACCAATTCCAGACGTACGATTAAATCAAATTTACCTTGTCTCGATTGGCTATGGAGATTAATCATTATGCAAGTGCCTCCAACGAACGAAAGCAAAAGCGAGCAAAAGTTCATTAATAGGGATCAATGTATTTCATTCTGATAGGTTAATTGGAGCAAATATTGTGTTCCTGGAATGAGATAGGAACGATTTATTTTTGAACACTATTAGGTAATGAGTGATAAGTTGATTTATCACGTAACCAGTCGTGAATTGACAATAATATTAGAGGCGAAAAATTGCTTGAGGATTGAACTTTGGGTTTTCATATGAGGTAATAATTTTTGCTGCAACGTTGGTAATGTGGATTATAGAGCGGAGATATATTAATAACGTTTTAATAAGTTTCCAAGACCTGGAGTTCTCATGGACAATCACGAATGATAATAAATTCGTTCAACCGGCGGGACTGCGTTTCGAAAATTTACGAAAGTTCTTGAACGTCCTATAAATATCAGTCATTTATTCCTCAAGTGTAATGTTAGCTGCAAAATAAATTCAGTCACTGGACAAATTAAATCTATGAAATTTTTACAGTGAATAGAACCAAAGCAAATAAAATTTTTCGTTGTTTTTTCAATCTTTTTTATTTTTTGTCAAAAAGTTAAACCAAATTTAGTAAGTCATTCTTGCACCTTTTATTTAGGTATCAGTTCAATCGCCTAAAAAATAATAGCCACCTGGACTAAAAGCCGAATGACTTACTAATTCTCCAAAAAATCGACATTTCTCAAATGTCAGCGGTTTTTTTATTGATCGTTCAAATTAATGAACACGAACCACTGATCAGTTTTATAAAAAGTTTTATTTTTTTTTTAGGGGAAAAATGTTATAGATTTTTTAATCAACTAATCGTTAAATAATTGAGATAATGAATCGACGATATCAATTTCCATCTTCCCCCCCCCCTCCCACGAATGGATAGTTTATCAATCCATAAAATTATTCAAATTCCAGCGCCAGCTTCTCGTGAAAAGCAAGCACGGAACATTCTCGCGTGAATCCAAGAATGGGAATACGTCTCGCACATTTCTTCTGCCGTCGTTCAACTATCCATTGACTAGCGACCCCACTCAAAGAGTAACAGGTTTTCTTGCGCCAGTTTCATTAATTCCCATTCTACTCAATGACTTTTCAATTAACCTTCTAAATTTCAATCTCCAACATCAAAAACCTCAAAACAAAATTTTCCCCCTAATAAAAATAATTTTTGCGTAAATTGGATTGGCTGAAATCAGAGGTCGTCGATTGTTTGTTTGTTTTTTTTCTGATGAAATTGTTCAGAGATCTTGATGCAATAATTTTGATCGTCGAAGATTTCGTAACTTGGCAAAAGTCAATGGCTGTCACAAATGCGCCAAGATGCATTTAACGAGAAACGCGTAAGGCCTTATAAGTGCGATTGTTTGCCAGAGGCTTCGTTCGGATGTGTCAACCGCAGCCGCAGAGGAGTGCGCGCGATCCCATTTATGGAACAGAAGAATTTCTATCCGCCACTTTTTCTTATACCATACATTTATTCCTTTAATCATCGGAAGTCTGCAGTACCGCGCGATGGGTCAAACAGGAATGCGGAGATGCAAACAGGGAATTCACTTGCCGCAAAATTCCTAACCAAAGTAATTAACACTGAATTTAACTGAAGGCGAATAGAATCCAAGGTCTATTTGGATTTAAATTTGTTTAGCCTACTAAGGAATACACGTGAGCAAAAAATTTTTGTCTTTTTTTTTATTCTTGCACAAATGTTAATTGGTCGAATGATCAAGAGGATCTAACTTTGAAGGATAATTATGAAATAATGCATTTTTCCATTCAGCTGCGAAATATTTTAATTAGCAATTTGATCGATAAGGAAATTATATATATGAATATTTTTCAGTACATGTTTTATTTCTAGTTCCTTGTGTGTACTAATGGGATTTCGTTTTTTTTTGTTGTTTCAGGTAAGTCACTTGGTGGAAGGATTGAGTCCCTTCATTGGTAATGTAATTTTTTTGTAAAACTTATCATCCCTCAAAGAAATGATCAGGAAAGCTTAAAAAAAGAAACACGAATGAAACTTTCATAATCATTTAATTGCCTTTTCCAAATCTTCTCGTGCAACCAAAATGGAACTTGAGTAAAACTCGTAAATTTAAAAGTTCATAAAACGCTTTTTACTTTCTTTTATGACAAAAATCCTCGTTCCAAATTAAGCTGCATTTTTTATCTTTGCTCACTTGCGTACATCTGAAAATCGTTTCGGAAAGCAATCAGATTAAGGGATTTGTAACTAATTCGCATTTTTATTTTTCAACTGAAGATCTCGGTTTGAGTCGTTGAATAATTTTGTACCTGAAATTGAGAGGGTCCCTTTCAATCAATTAATTTCAATTTGAGATGCACTCACAAGGTTTTCTTACTTTTCTCTTTGTAACGCAAACTTTTCTTCGAAACATTTAATGTTAATCCACTAAAACACACGAGCAGAAAATTAAAGTATATATTGACCTTTCAACCTATTTATTCAATGATATATTCAGTAGCCAAAACTTGATAGTGAAAAATTTTAACTCGAGTCAAAACTTAATTTTTTGTTTGAAAAAGAATCGACAATTCTTTTCATCCTAAATGACTCATAACAAAAAATTCAAAAAAGATTAAATTGATTTTGAAAAAAAATGTTGGAATGACTATTTTCTCCTCTGTCAAATCTAGCGTTTTCTAACCTGGAACACTTAACACCGACGTTAAAGAAAGGGTTTAAAAAAGTGAAAAATAAAATGATATTAAAAATTTTTCACCGTTGAGATTCTGATTTGTATTAGCATGCTATTGAATTTTGATTAAAATCAAAACTGAGTTATTAGCGAAAACTAAACTCAGTTCCAAAAACTTGATAATCTTTCTTAGATAATTAGAAGCAAACGTGAATACATGTAAATGAAATAATTAAAGACGAACTTGTTCAAAAGAGCGAGACGTAGGGAACCCTGGAGATTTGTATGTGCGGCGCCGGGGTGTAAAAACGTGTTCACCCGGGCCGGCATCGCCCCTCGTCTGGCACGCCAAGTCCTCTGAAATATTCTGCGAGGAGACGTATGTACGCACCAACACGGAGTCAGGATACTTGGCGGGTGATGACCACCCTTCCTCGCTGCTGCCTGCGGGGTTCAAGGTGGGGGTTGGTACTCGGTCGATCTCTCGGCGTTGCCAGGTAACCACATCCATGACTCCCCCACTCCACCCCGAGAGCCCTAAAAGCCGGCTCGAGTGGCGCCACCCAGGACCTTCCAGTAGTTCCAGTCACGGGATGCACCCCATGGAGGTACAATCTGCCAGCGCGTCGGTCCGCGACAGGGTGTATGTTTGTTTATTTCTTGTACGTCCTTTTTTCCAACCCCCTTCTCCACCTCACCCCCTCGACCCGAACTGTCAACTTCCTAACCGAGGAGTGATTAGTTTTGGTGCTCGGTTGTACTCAAGTGACTGAACCGATGGCTCGTCATCTCTTGGGAGACTCAACAAAGAAACGTTGGGTGGAGTAAACATTTGATGGCATCCACTTAGTAGATGAATTAATCACGTTGCTCGCTTCGCTGGCCAAGTTCAATGGCTGATCACTCGCAAAACGAAAAGACTGAATTTCTCGGATAACAAAAGAGATGACGCTTTGGGATATGCGGCTTAACCATTCCTGTACTCAGTTCAAGTGCAGTTATTAGAACAGTCTTTTGTTCAATTTTTTGTGTCCAATTGGGTTCGGATCTGATTTTTCAGTCGGCAGGAGGATGATGATAACGCCACCTGCCTCCTCGCAGGATGTGATTTTACAATGGGATAGGATGGTAACAGTGAAATTCCACAACTGGGTTAAAAAATTAGATCAAAATAATAAGTGATTGGAGTTGAAGGAACTTTTTTTTTTGTTACAGTCAGGGTTGATTAAGGTCAGATTTGTTCACACAGGTTGTGGGGCCGAGTTTGTATCGTTTGATAAAAAGCTTTCAAATTGAAACTGCATTATGCAAATTAGAAATCCAGACGTTATCTCGTCAAATAGGTCAAACGGTACGTTGTGAGGGTTGTATAAAGTTTTGGGTATGGAAATTCGATGCGTCAATTATTCAAAGTGAATTAGCAAAATTCGACTAATTACTCAAACTAAATCTTAATAAACAGCCGTTTGAGAGCGAAAATCGAGTGAACTGTGAATGCAAGTAATACACACTCTTAGGATCTGTACGCATTAGCATAAATTTTGCTCGTTAACCTATTGCAAATGTTTATCAAAGGGAGATCTTTGCGCTCGTATTCTGACAGTTTTTGCATTGAATGGATTCAAGTTGAGTGGCAATTCAATTAGTTCCTCAGATAGGATTCAGTTTCAGTTTAATAGACAAGGTAGCTTACAAAAATGTACGAGCTTTCAAAATTCGTACTAACTCGAAACTTGGCTGAATCAACTCGCAGAGATTCGATTATATTATGGATCTAATTAGCTTCAATTTCAAAATGGAAGAGGGTTCCAATTATCGGAAAGAATAAAAGCATCAAAAGTTATCGCAAAAAGTGAATTAGAATTGTTACAAAACAGAATTTATTATCTCAATTTGATTATCTGATTCAAATGGTACAACCATTTTGTTTTCAATCGAAATTCCTCTGTTCGAATAGCTTAATTTTATCCTGACCTGTTAACCTTTGCTGGAACTTTGGCATTCATTAGCACTACAAACAAAATTTATCAATTTTGCTTCTCTCAAACTCAAAGTTTACTCATTATCTATTGTTGCTATTTCAAACACAATTTTCAAGCTGGAATTTTGTTTCACTAATTCAAAACAAGTTTGCTGTTTTTTTTTTTCACTTTTCTGATCAGTTTTGAACAATCAAGGTAAAATATTTGCTTTCTAGCACAAAATCATTGAATATTTTAGGATGCAATGTACAAAAATATCGAGGCTTTTTTCCTCACTTTTATGCAAACCTGGTGCCTGCAAATGTTGAAAATGGAAAGTAAAAAAGATACAAAGTCGGTGGTAAGCATACGGAACGATTCCTCCGCAACCATCAGTCAGGTTCTTTTGACGAAGCGCCCGTTGCATCTCCAACCACTCCATTTTTAGTGCAAAAATTTGCGTTCGCCCTGTGCACCGTTCAGTCATAAATAATACATTTAAATTTTAAACTTGCTCCTCGTCGTAACTTCGCCAAACTTTCTCTCCGCAGACAATAACGACGTTAAAGCAAAGTTACAAGCACCGAAAAATAAGTTGGGCGCATATTCATACAATCAGATATTCGTTTCTTGCGCCGAATTTTAAAATATGGATGTCCAGCATTTTTGCATCCAAGAGTCAAGGTCCCGCAGTCACCAACAAGATTTATCTGTTTTTACAACTTCAAAACATGTTGTGCATTTCAAAATTGGACATTTTTAAGACAAGTTTTGTTTTCCAAAGCTAAAATAAAATTCCAAATTTAAGAAAATAAAATTGTTTTGGATTCTGATTTTGAACTTTGAGTGCAACCGTTTGAATTGTGGAAATTTGTCTGTTGATAAGTGGAGTGTGCATAACGAGGATGCTGGCAGAATAAAGTCGACAGAAAACATTGGCCTGGCTCGCATCGGCCTATCCCCGCAATGAGCACAGAGTCTCGCTGAGCGGACGCTGATATCCAAGAGCATTGTATCGGTGTCGATCGTGCGGAGGTTACGTCGGCTCTCCGGTGAAGGGGTAAGTCGAGCATCGCGTGACTTATGACGACTCTTCCGCGTTACTCGAATGCTTTGCAACGATCGAGAGGCCACGCCTCGAGCGAAAAATCAAAAATGAGATAACCTGTGCGAGATTGTCCCGTTCCATAATAATCTTAGGCGTGAAAACTTCTCAAAGACAAGTGCATAGTGTTTGGTGCAATATTTTTTTATTTTATTTTTATTTCGCAAAATAAAACATTTTCTTGTTTTGTTTACAATTGTTGTAGTTCTTTTTTTGATATTGTGTGGTTGTTTTTTTTCCAATTTTCAAATTATGGTGATGTTTGGTTTGATAAGTTACCGAACATTAGTCCAACGATATAATAATTGGTATCATTTAACGGTGTAAGGCAACGGGAAAAATGATTAACGATCTGGTGTTTCTGGTAAAAATTCAAAAGTAGTTCATAATTGATTGATGACACTTAGTAACGTTTGACAGTGACAGATTGGTCGGTGAAAAACTATTCCATTGCTAAGGCCCTTCTTCAATAAAGTAAACGTGTTACTTCTAAAATAAAGGAACATCATCATCATCTCAATTAAAAAAAAACATCTTTCGTTGGCTAAAATAATATTGAATTACAACTTTTTGTCAACACCGTAAAATGATTTCCGATCAAAATAATTTCAACCAACAACCCCCTTGAAAAAACGAGGGATAAAAAATGTTAACCTAAGCCCTATTACACTGTCCCTCGATTTTCTCGAGGTTTAATGTAATATGACAACGCTATTAACCCTCGTAATAAAACATTAATCTCATAAAAGGGATTCAACATGCCCTTCGTCAATATTTATGGAATACACGTTTTTTTAGATAATTATTATCCGACACTTGTGTTCCTTAATGAAAAAAGTTAACTCGAATTTAAATGTCAATTAAAAAATTGAAAATTGTAACGTTCAACTCTATTCAAAACTTAAAAAAATGAACCTAACGAAAAAACAAATAAACAAAATGGAACGAAAAAAAAACTAAAAACCACAACGAATTAGCCGAGCGAACAAAAGATTGTTCAGAACCGCTTCCTTACAAGTTATCGCGAACTGTAGGGCAGGGCACATCTCGCTGTGCATAATTACGTGCGCGATCTCGAAGCGCTTTAGTCACGCGTGCACGTTTAAAAGAAGAGAGAAGAAAGAGCGGCAGGTTAGGCATGTGGCGTGTTTCTTTGCTGGCGATCGTTGACGCAGCGTCACGTTTCTTCTTTTTTTGCTCTCTTTCGCTGTCACTTGTGTCGGCCTGATGCGTGTGCATCCGCGACGGGGGTGCACGCTGCTTGTTATACCTTGCGCCACTCCACGTCTTTGTCTTGAGCAGACGCATCCTTCAAGTGTATGTGCGTTTGTCAAACGAGGGTGAATGGACAAAAACGACCACTCTCTCCTACCTTTAATTTCAATCGTGAAATGCAAAATAAAACTTTTTTCAAAGCAGACAAAATAATAATAATTATTATTATTATTATTTTTGTTATTATTTTTGTTACATTATTTAAAAACAAACGAAATAATAATTTTGAATAAAAAAAAGGTTTTTTATCGAACCCAAGAAAAATTGAATGAAAAAAAATGTTAAAAAAATAGTTGCTAACTGAGTAATGAAGGTTGCAAATTGTTCATGTCAGAACAATATGTAATCGTGTAATCGCGAAGGATCGTATAAAACACACACGTTACTGCGATCGGGAGAACAGTAAAGACGTAATGAGGTAATCGCCGGTCTTCTTAGCATCGCGTCTGATGAAATATGTCGGTTTGTATACGCATCCACTCAGCTTGAAAATGAATCTTTAATCTCGGCGCATGCACGTACCAACACCAACGGAGAATGCTTTTCAGATGATTCCGGCCCGGCAACAGACTCTCCACGAGGCGAGCTCTCAATGGCAAAAACATAACTTGTTCACACACAAACGTGAATGCAAAGTTTTCAACAATTTATCACAACCATTGTCGTCGTTTTTTATAACCATTTCTTCAACGATTTTCGTGGCATCTAAACTACAAAAATACTTTTTTTAATGATTTCTTAGAGTTTTTAAGTTTACAGAGATATCTTGAATAAGCTAATGTTGAAAAAATGTTACATTTTTTAATTCCTTTTTTGGCAGTTTTTGCACGGTTCACGTTAATCAATGATTTTTCTCGATTATAAAATCTAAGTAGAGAATTGAAATTTCTTGTATCTTAAGGTTTGAGAGTTTTCTGTTCAGTCACGCAATTCAAAAACTTTTCAAATTTTGGAGCCAATCCAAGTGCAGGAATGGTCGATGTACTCAATACTTTTTGACTCCTTTCAACCGATAGTTTTAAAATCAAAAAAATTAATTCTTTATTCTAGAAAAAAATAACACAATTTATTTTAAATGAATATCAAATTTATAAAAAGAACAATTTTTTTCTGTCTTTTTTTTCTATCTATCTTTTCAAATTGATAATATCTACTCTCTAGAAAATTCTCACAAATATAATTGTCCATCCCAAATAATTTCGGATGCAAATATGAAAAGAATTACTATTAACAAGATGGTAACAAAAAAACCCTTGGCTTATTTTGGTTACAAATTGACTTGTTATCTCTGTTTGGTATTTCGAGGAAATCACCTATCAGTTTTACATTTCAAGATGTATATATTTTGTCTGCAAAAAGCGAACGTGTCGTATAGCGTTTCATTGTGTACCATTCGCATGATAAATCGCGGTTTCCAGGGGAACGTGCGCCGAACGCCCACTCGCGCAAGGTCCTTCGGAGTCGGCGCATTAATTTTGAAAAATGGCTCTCTCGCGCGGTGTTGATCAGAGGAAAATTTGATAGAGGCGTGTACGCACTGCGGGGCCCGATAAGGTTCCGTGCGGTTAAGGATGACGTCAATTATCCTGAAATTGATTAGAAATTCGCGAACCAAAGATACGCCTTGCAAATGTTTTTTAATTGAGATGATTAATTCCGAAAAGGGAGAATGATAAAGTGATTCTTGTCTCGGTGAATTTTTCAACGTCGCGCATTTGCAATGCGGTGAGCAAATCAAAGAAACACAATTTTTTGTTCAGCTCGCTTCTCACCTTTGCCAAAAGGGCGCGACTTTTTTGCGTTTTAATTTTGCTCTTGCTTTTCATGTCTTTGATTTCTTTTTTCCGCGCGGCTGTTTATTTGCGAGGCTTAGAGTGTTTTGTCGGGCCTACGTCCCTTAAGACAAGAAACCATCGCTCTTAACAGTGGATACGAATGTAATTAACATCCAAGGCTGCTGCGGAAAAGACAACGAACGCGCGAAACCTAACGAGCACGTTATTTTCCATTCGTTGCGATGCAACCCAGACGAGAACACGCAGTTTGCAGAAATTTGTGTTCCGTTGTCACCATTACTATTCACCCCCATGGCGTTTTGCTTGAATCGCATCTCCGCCGTAATGGATTTTCTGATAAAATGAGAAACAATGCGACATGAAAATGAAAAAGAATGTATTAACTCTCACGACATTTCTACTTTATTATTTCGCTATTCAAAATAAACAAAGTTGCAAAACATTCTGATTTTCTTTCAGGAAAGAAAATAATTAAAAAACACGAATGAAAATTAAAAACCAGAAAACCGGAATATAAACAAACACAATATAAACAAGCAATAAAAGCATAATTTATGTATTTATGTATTTACGTTTTGTTTTCTTGTTTGTTTCCAGTCGCGCTGTTTTTTGGGTTTTCATCATGCTACATTTGTTTACATTTAAAAATGTCATTCTATTGTTTTTTTATCAATTTATTTTATTTGTTTACATTCGTTTATATGTTGTTTATATGCTATTTTTCCCATCTTGACTACAGTTCTAGTACATATTTTAGATCCTGAGGGTTGAAAAATGGAAAAACGGAAATAAAAGGGATATCGATCAGGTGTAATCGATAATGCTCAGTTTTATCGATGCTATTAATACGATAATGTCACTTCAGACCGGCAGCGATCTATTTTCTCGCCACTATCAAATATGCATATACAATAGAATACGCGGTGTCAAATGTACTTTCACTGCAAACTTTCGACTTCTTACAATATGTCTCATGCTATCACGCTCTACGAGTTTATACATATCCTCTATTGGTGCTTAACACGTCTTAAGTTATCTATGGTCGTCGATATACTTCCGCAACTTCAAACTTACACCCCTCCTCAAACTGATCGCTTTTATGTAATTTTAATTTTTGCACGCTTCGAAGAAGAGAATAAAGAATCTTCTTTATAATGAAGCTAACAATTTTCGACATCATTTTGATTGAATATTCAATACTTAATGATACAGCTCGGTTAATTTTTCATCAATCGCAGTAGCCTTTATTTGGATTAGAAATTTCAATATCGCATCGAAAGATGTCATCGGATTGACATATAATCGACGAACGAAGATTAATCGATACACATTCGCACTCCTTTTTTGTCTTTCCAGACGTACCAATTGCAGTCGAGGCAATAAGTCAATTTTCAAATTATATTTTTTAATCCGTTTTTCAACCTTTGAAACTTTTAAATGTAGTAATAAATTGATCGAACGAAAAATGTGACTAATTAAACGTCGTTGAAAGGCCTACATATTCATTCCAAACCGAACAGACGTGTACAACTCTTTTCGTGCAAATAATTTGTGATTTCCCAAAACTTTTACCCACGCTTTTAAATAGCTTGTTAACCGACGGATAATTAATTTATACAAAACTGACATTTGAACCGCATAATTATTCACAAGCTTAAAAACTACATAACGCAAAATACCGATAGGAAAGCGTGCTACGATATTGAAAGGTTAACAGGAACATGGTAAAATTTAATTTAACTTAGCCGAACTTTGTGTATAAATATTGCGTGAAGCAAAAATTTAACTTCAAAAATTCGTCTTGAAAAACAATTCACGTCCAAATTGTGTCATTTAAAAATAAATCAACGTTTGCAAAACATTTTAAAATGTGCGAAAAGGCAAAAACACAACTTGAAATAACTTGATAAAATTTCCAAGTTGACCTCTCGACCTAGAATAGACGTTCAAAAATGCGAGAACCGTCAAGTTTCTATTGTCGAGTTGAAACGTTGAAAATTTAACAAAACAGCGGTTGAGAGTGTAATTAATGAATACTAGTAAAACGAAGAGGCTGTCGAATGGCATGTTGGTTAATTTGCGACGCGTTGCGATCTTGAAAAGTTGATTGCAAAGAAAATATGAATGAAAGTTGCGCCACAGCCTGAGACGCACCTGAGACTTCCGCTTCTTATGGTCGAACCACGTGGAAGCGTTTAATATCAAGTTACGACATTATAACCGGCTTGTTTTTGCACGCGACGATCTCTTCCTCAAGATCGTGCGATGCCCCGCTGTCGCATACCACCAAATGTCAAATTGCAATTTGACGCCACTTTTTTTGCCGATGAAAATTAATTGCAAGTTCCAACTTTTTTTGTAAACTTAATTACATTTTTTATAACACAGGTATACAAATAATCGGAATAATTCTTGAATTCATTAAACATTTCATAATGGAAAAAGGATTGCAAATCATCGTAATCGTTAGAACGTTGAAATAATGAATTTAAGCAGTAAAAGAAAAAGAATTTCATAAAAAGAGGCTGATTGCAAAGATCATACCCATTAGTTTTATTTGTTTTTCGCCAATGATTGCGCAGATATTTGTAAAGTGAAAGTGTTAACGATTCATAAAAATATTAAACTTTCTCATAAAGGACTTAATCTTGCGTAATGGGGAACAGTAATTGAATACAATATAACGGAAAGGTATGTTTTTACTTCATTGACATCAAAAGTGACAGGTGGATAACAACAGCAGCCGGATTAATAACCGCTAATTTGGTCGTTCAATCATACGCGAAATGAAACTCCGTATTTTCTTTTATTTCCGAGAATACAATTTTGATATTGTGAGAAAATTCCCATTTCGCATTTATTGATAATCCGAAACAGCACTAAATTTTCTGATTGGCCTAGAATCGGGTCTACGTTGGGAAACGTTGATTATTATGTGGGGCATACACGCGAATTTATGAGATACCTTGTAGTTAACTGAGTACGAACGAGCTTCGTATATTTCATTTGTAATTAAATGAAACATTTCTTCAGCCAGAGTTTATGTACAATAATTTTTTTTCACTTTCAAAATAATCTGATTGTCATTTCATAATCAACCATAGCATTATAAATTTTTAAAAAATTTTTTTCAGTTTGTTTTGTTTTTCTTTGTCTGTTTGTTTTCTTTAAACGTTAAACGCAAAAGTTTATGGCAAAGTTGTTTTAGGATGCATTAAACTTTGGTCTTTTGAAGCGTACAAAAAATTTTTTTCAGCAGCTATCAAGATGTTAAGCCAACAATTAAGTCTTTGTATAAATAAACTTTATTAATTTGCCCTGCGTGAAGCTACGGCAACCCCAAGTTGTAAACGAAATTTTTTAATGAGTCTTCACGATGCGTTCGCCTATTCAAAGAACAGGTCATAAAATTCGAAATGAAGGGGATGACATAAACTCGGTTGTATTTTTATCAACAGCACAATAACATTTTTGCCAATGAATTTAAATTCGCTATAACAGCAGATTCACCACGTTATAAATCATTTTTACGAAAAATATAATGGTGATATTTGTACACCGATGATGTTCAATTTTCGCAAAGTTATTGCAAAACGACGATAAAAAGGCAATGTGTTTGGTAACGTGCAAAAAAGCCGGATGTACTTTTCAAGATGAATTTCTGATCCTTGGAAAAAGATTTTCAATCAAGGTTTTTGTTGTGAACCCATCTTTCGACTTTCGCCTATAAAATGCTTCATACGATTTAATAAAGCGCATGGCAAAATAGAGGTATTTTACATCAATATATATTCGGATAAGTTTCCGCAAAACTCATATGCAAAAATAAGGTGTGAAGTCTCAAAATAAAACAAATAAAAAATGTGAACAAAAATATAAGCGAACAAGTAATGATTACAGAATAAAAATAATTTTTGAAAAACGTAAAATTCAAAATGTCATCGGAATACAAATAAACACAATAAAAGCAAAGGATAAAAGCATGTTTTTATTGTTATGCATAAGATTCATGTTTGATTGTTTACATTTCAAATACAATATTATTTATCCAACTATTTTTTCATAGATTTATTTATTGTTTACGTTTTTGTTTTATGTTTTCGTTTATTAAAAAATGTCGTTCTGTTGTTTATTATTTCGTATTTATTTTATATTTTGTAGATATTCATTTCAAAACTTGATTTTTAATCAAGGTTTTTGTTGTGAACTCATCTTTCGACTTTCGCCTATAAAATGCTTTACGATTTAATAAAGTGCATGGCAAAATTCAAGGTATTTTACGATTAGAATACATAGAATGAAAGTAAAAGCTATCGGTTATACAGCGATGCGGATCGAGTTATCTGCAAACTTGTTTATTTTTTTGCGAATGATAACTATGTTGCACAGTGAGAGCGCCGTCTGGTCGCGATTCTGTAAAATTAAGTCGTGTTCAATATTCAGTTATCATTGTTCATTTCGTTCGATGGAACGATAATATTTTCACATTTCATTCGGTATTGCAATACGTGTTGGACCTACAGTTCTGGTTCAAATTAATCTAATCAATTTCGCTGATTCAACATAAGAAACGAAACAAAAATTTAGAATTTTTCATCAACCTTAATGCACGACCCGAAACCTGTTTACAATCAAGATAATAGAAAAGCTTTCACCAAACAATTTTTCTCTCTTAGCCCATCATTTTCTCAACTTATTTTATAGAACTGAAACCACCTTTAATATCTCCTGTGCATTCTGAAACATACAATTTACAATTTTCTATTTGCTTTTGCATTAAAGTCATTTATTTTTACTTTGAAAAAAAAAGAACTTAAAAAACCAATTACCCTCTAGAAAAAAAAAGTTTGCAAGAACGTTCGTTGTAATTTTGTTAATCAATGTAGAAAACACCTCGGACAAAAACTGTCATAACATTACCAAACGAAATTGCAATTTTATTAACACCGCAAAACTTACGTATCATTTTTTCGCGTCGGTTTAATTTGTTCGGGTGTCTCGAGGGGTTTTGGAAAAAAGAGCAAAAGATGTCGGGTGAAAAAAAAAGTCCTGACCGAGGCTTTGTTTCGGTCACGCAATCATATTCTCATCAATGAACGTAAAGAGTGTAAAATGAAAAGTGAGATTGGTGTGACGACATAAACGCATCAATCGTAATTATCTGTCGTATTGCAGATGTGATGCCACGGTGAACGGACCCTGAGGCAACGAGAGGTCTTCGCGATGGAGGCGGGACCTAAGCAGGGCGCGGCTCCTGGAGTCGGTCAAGCTCCGGCTAACGCAGGCCAAGGTCAGTCCCAAGGTCAAAACCAGCAACAGGAGCTCTCGGAGGCTGGACCCGTCGAGGAGGGCGTGCTCCTTGCCCGGGTTCACGTGCCCGAGCTCTTCGTCAGCAAATGCCTTCAGTTCCCTAAAGACCAACTCGTCTGGGACGTGAAGCAACAGTGCCTCGCATCTTTGCCCAAGGTAACGTAGTCAGATCCTCTTCCTTCGCACCTACTTTTTTTTTCTTATTCAAATCTCAATCCAAACAGGTCCGACTGTAGAAAAAGAAAGTTTTTGGCACGATGAATAATCCATAATAGCTATAAAGCCATGGCTGATGATTTTAATGTGATAAAATAGAAGAGAAACGGCGTCGGTTTGCAAATTTCAATTAAATCTCATTTAACAATTATATCAATCTAATAGATATTGAGATGGCGACTTTGGAAATAGAATTTTTATACTGTAATACATTTTCAAAAAAAATGACCAAACAATTTTTCATTACTATTATTTTAAAATTTAAAATTTAAATTGTTAATTGTACTTCCTAAATTTAAAATTTGTCGATGATCATTAACTAAAAACGATCATATCTAAGGATACAAATTAAACCATGGATTAGAAATTATAGATTAGACATTGTGGTAGCCAACCAAAATTTGAAGAGGTCAAACAGTTGATCTGATCGATGTGTAACATTTGAATGATAAATTCGACTGATTCTTTTTAATAACAAAGATGCATTTATGTAACTTTCACATAATGATGGGAGCGCAGAGTTACTCGCCTAACGAAATTGAACTTTGCGCGTTCGTCAAATCTCAATCTTGCGGAAGCATTAATGCTTTCTTGGCTTAATGAAACTTATCGCTGGAGCCGCCGGGTTATACGACTGGTAGCATTAAAATCAATCGCTAATTACATTTCTCCGCTCAAATAGTTAATACCTGACATTTGACTGGGCGTGATTAATGGACTTTTTTTTCTTTATTTGAAATGAAACAACAAAGAGAAAAAATGACGGTTCGGCTGGAAACGAATTTTAATAATCACAATGTTCGCGAGCTCAAACAACTTGTTTTAATTGAACTGTACTGCTGAACAATATAATTGAATCGTCGATTATTGAAACGAAGACTCCTCCATCGGCTGTGAAATTTATGACGCGTAAATATTGTAATGGCCGTTTGTCATAGCAGTCGAATTTATCATGGTTGGTGAAATAAAACAAACTGAACGAAAATTGAAAATGTTTCATTCGAGCTTCGTGGAGATTATTGTAATGGTTGAAAATAGAAAGAAACAAAAAACGTACTTGCTATTACAAGTGTCAGTGTGTCGCTTTACGCTTTTTGGAAGACGCTGTTTTGCCAACAATTTGATATTGTATCTTCACTATTGTGTAACGTCGATTTTTCACGCGTGTCGTCTTTCTTTCCCACATGCTTACCTTCGGGGACTCAGGAGGTACAGCACCGAGAACCCCAAAAATATATTGTCTCCTTTTTAAGCGATACCCCTCACTGCGTACTTTCTTATTACTTTCAAAAATCAACTTACCACACTGCCCTCTAGAATTTTTAATTTTTGCATTCCTCTTGCACCTAGATTGAATATTGAAACCTCGTGACGCTCCATAAACTAAGTTTCTGAAAATCAATCACAAAATTTTATTATTTTTTTTAATTTTTAGTAGTGATCTGTTTAGTATAAAATTTCACGTTAGTATTAAAGTGCTATTTTTGTCTAGCCCGCTAGGATGTACTTTTAATTAGAATTTGGCGAGTGATTGATTTTCGTGTTTTTGTGCCATTCTCTAATCCTTTGATGCGCCGAGTCTTATTTATCGGGACATTGTTTTTGACACAACAAATCTCGATTGATGAGACTAAAAAAAGCCTCGGTTGCACAAATTATTATGTCACAACGGCTGCCACTTGGGTTGCTTTCACGTTTTCGATCGATTTTGTTACAATGGCGCAGATGAAGGATAAGAGAAACTGCAACGACCACGAGTTTCCTATTCCCCGCTTTCTTCGACCGATTTCAAAATTAGTACTGACTGCGATAACAACAATGCAACAAGCCCGGGGCAATTCAAAATTTCAGCCCATCAAATTCGAATTAGGAAAACAGAAACAAAATTACAGATTGGCAAAATTGTCAGAGCAGATGACAATGCAAAATTTAGGAATTATTTGTTATCGAATTCAGTGGTACAAATATGCACAGCTAAAAAAGGTGTAGCTTGAGCTGAAAGATGTTCTCATTTTGGTGTTGTTGTTTCTTTTTTGTTGCGAATTTTCTTACGGGGGCCGACTTCGATTAAACACCCCCGATCACGTGACTATGTGTGTACGTGTGTGTCCGTCCGACCACTTCACCTTTACGACATGGTAATCCTGGTAACGGCATCACCGCTTCACACCTTTTTTGAGCGCCTCGCAGGTGGCCACGTGGTACAGGGTACGTGTACTCTTCACTAATAGCATGCGCTTCCACTCTTCAAAATCAATACTCGAATTCAAATGTATTCTTTACTGAATACAACAAATCAAAATTTTCAAAATTTCATTTTTTTAACAAGAACAATTTTTGTTTTAGAAGTATCTTTTTCAATATTGGAATTTTAAAGTTGGAAATAGGTTTTTTGATTTGAGCAAATGATTCTTTGAAGAGTGGCCGTTTCGCTTAGCCCAGTTGCCATGCTTGTTGGTAATCCCTCAAAAAGTTTGGATATATCAACGCATCCGTCATCAGACATGCTAGGCTAATCGTTACCGGAGCAAGTGACCAATTCAAACAACATTTCAAATATGCAAAATGTCTATAAATAAATATATGCAAAATCTTGTTACTTTTTTTTAATGATTTTTTTATTCAAAAAAAAATTGAAATTGATTGCCAAGTTTATGGTTGAAAATAAACCGGTAAAATTGGAGGATGAAAATTGCTCGCTTGTTTCGTGTTCGCAACATTTATTCATGTATGATGTTCAATCAGCCTTCGATCACGTTGTTCCATGAGATTCGAACCATTTCTCATCGATCATAAACATTTTATTGCATCTGCGAATAAAAATAAATTACATTTTTATGGATAACCAACGATGAAGTGTCTCGTCGTCGACACCGAGAAGTTCGTTAACCACAAGTTATTCCAACCTGCTGAAACTTGTTATAAAAATATTAAAAATGTAATTTTCAGCATCATTTCCTCGTACTTTACAACTTTCATAGATTTTTTTTCTACCTCCCAGTGTAATATGCATCTAAGCTGGTATTAACCCTGTTTTGGAAATCGTTTTTCAAAATCTTCTTATCGGAAATGTTGTTTCTATTCCATTTCCTTGTAACATTTGTTTTAAAGTTTTTCAACTGCATTACTTTTCTCTCTTTATTAGACGTTCAATTATTTCTCAAATTTATGAATGCAATTTCCGTATCCAAAGTAAGTGTAATTTTCATAAACCAACACGATGAATAATTCGCAATGAGACGGAACTAAGTCAATAATAGCCCCGTCTCTCTGCCGACTTCATTTTCATTTCAAAAAGTAAAACACAACTTCAACCATTTCTCAATTGGATTCAAAGTTTTCGAATCATTTAGCGAAAAAAACGTTCTACCGTCTTTCATCATCTCTTATGAAAACATTATTCAGCCTTACAAACAAATGCCTTGTAATACATACAAGTTGTATTTTCGCTTTTCCTCTATCATCGAATGGAAAAAGCGAGGCAGACGGGCGGAAGCATGCTTGTTCGTTCATCATCCGCTCGACGAATTCAGATTTATTTCATCTCGATTATTCGGTTTTAGTCGTCTGGCATGTGCGTGTGCCAAACGAGCACTTCATTTCCATGATTGCAACGCTAATTAACTAACAGTCGTCAGAAACAAGATCCATTCTGCAAACGGGAATCGAAGTTTGCAGCTGCGAATTGACTCACCCGGCAGCGGAGAACATCGGAAAACAGAAAACAAGCCGTCGTGCTGTCGGAGAATTCAATTGCATTTGCTCATCCGTTATAACATAACGTTTCTCCAAAACTAAACTCACTTATGTTCATTGACCATTTTTCATTTGTCACAATTTGTCTTCAACAAAAATCTGAAACTTTTTCATAATTTGAAGAAAATTTTTTATATTTTTTTATCATTTTTGTTTCATGGATGCAAAAATCAAAGAAAATATATTTGATATAAAATTCATTTTCCATTTGTCACAATTTGTCTCCAACAAAAATCTGAAACATTGTCAGAAAGTTCAAATTCAAATTTTTATAATTTTAATCAAATTTTTTATATTTTTTATATTTCTTTATCAATTTTTGTTTTACGTACGCAAAAATCCAAAAAAATGTTTGACATAAAATTAAATAAAATTTTAAAAATGTAAAGATTAAAAAAAAATACATTTGCAATAAGAAAGGTGATTAACAAATTGATGGGTGTAAGAATGCGTGTCGTCAACATCATTGTTTGAGTATCAGCGTGCATCGATCTTGATTAATCAGACTCGCATTATGGCGCGAGTAAATATAACGCGGCGCATTTGTAAACACATGTAGCAGCGAGCCCGGTTAATGAAGCGTGGCGTTGAATTAATCGCGTCTTCGTTGCGTAAAGCCGATTTCACACGTAACCCTCGTTAATTAACGACTCGTTGAATCGCAGTCAAAGAACAACGACAGGCGAAACAAAAGAAAAAGCCAGCCATGCGATAACTTTCCTCGCAGTCCGCTTGGTTTTCTACCCGTGACCTTTCATCTCGCTGATTGACTCATTACAACTTTTTCCAAAACTTTTCTCGAGACCCAAAAAAAAACAGGAACCGAACTTTGTTTCTCATAAAAAAAGTTGTAACGAATTTATAGTATCCCGAAATTGATTCATGGCAAAAATACAAACGTCACGTTTGATGAAAAATTGCGAAAGCAATTTATCGCTGTCAACGCTACTGGTCAATAAAAATCAACCATCCGGAAATGTATTTGTCAACGTTGAGCGACAGTTCACTTAAAGTGCCGTGACAATCTTATATCGTTGCGATCTAATCGATCTTATAAAAACACACGACTATTTTTCAATCTGTTAATACTCGTTTTTTTCGTACATTTTCCAATTGAAAACGTCTCAGCCTGGAATCCGTAGAGTTAGTCTCTCAAAAACGCTTATCTTGAAAAGATGAGAGAAGCCACAAAGACTTTGAGCGAGACAAAAAAAGGAGCGCTTCCTACTAGAACGATTTCCAGCTAAAAAGCATTTATCGACTGGAGCCCGGGCATTGTCGAAAATTCTTTTCTTCGATTAGAACCGATAATCAAGCCGTTAAATTCGAAACGTCTCTTGGGGGGATATCATCGTCGCTTTTTTGTGCCTCGGCATTTTTACTTTGTCCGGACAGATAAGACAAACTTCATACGACCCTTCAAGACCCACTTGTCGTCTTGAATGTTGAGTACGAGAATGATGAAAATGGGTAAAAATACACCAGTCACAGTTGGCTATTTATATGGTCGTCACTTTGAAGTTAATTCGAATGTGCGACCCTCGTGACGGTCAATTTGAAGATGCTATGAATTGTCGTGTGGCGGAACGCCCACTCGCGCCAGAAAGCATCCGTTGGGCGAACCAACGACATGCGTCTTCGATACTAAAAGAACGTTTTGCGGAGGTGTCCAAAGTACCTGGAACAAAGTATTTACTCTGTGTAAGAATTTTATCGTCATAAAATACCAGACGAGTCTTTTAATCAGATTTCACATTTTAAACTCTTTTTTGAGCAATGAGATGAATTTATCACTTTATTTTAGAGGTTTTTTTGTGAAAATTTTTCAGTAAAAATTATTTGAATTATTTGAAAACATTTTCTTGTTGAATAAAGTGTCAAATTATTCTTCTTATCGGTGATAAAATCGGTGAAAGATATAAAGTGTAACTTTTTATTTTGAATATGCAAAATTGTATCTTATTATTTCGACGAAAAATTTCTGTCTGTTCGAAAAATATTTATTTTTTTATTTATTTATTTATTTATTATTCAGAATCCGCAGTATCATGATAAAGATCAATAACATGGTCTGCGAAGGTACAATCGCGACGGGCAATTCGGTCTCATTTTTGCACGGTCGCTCTCGAGCGTATAAAATATCCGGTCGATAAACGTATCGTTTGCACCGACTTGGATAATATTGAATTTACACCTTTTATCGAAATATTAGCATGCGTCGCTTTGCGTTTATATAGATTTTTTTGTGCGACCCAAACGCAACGCTCAAGGCTATTCGGCAGACTTGAAAAAAGCCTCTGCTGCCAGCGGATAAAGCATTTTTGTCAAAAGCGATCGCGCACTCGAAGCCGCGGGCAAAAAAGTCGATGGTATTTATGAAGCGGACGGCAACATAATGAACTGTTCGAGTGCCTTTCTTCTGGCATTATAGTTAAATGCACGATTTCATGTCACATAAGAAGTTTCGCAAGAACCAAATCTTTTCATTTCAATCACTTTTTCTCGTCTTGAAAAGCCGCCTCGACTATATTTCTCACAGCTTCAGCGTTCTTTTTTTCTAAAGGGGTGGGGGTAAATTTTCAGTTTTTTTCCTCATTAAAGAATTTTTTCGGTTGAAATAAAAAAATGAGATGTATTGCGATTGTGCGATACCGTTCAGGTTGGCTACAATGGAAGAAGTGCCTTCGTGTATGTACGAACGTAATGACGGTGATACAACCTCGAGCGCACAAAGAAAAGTGATCCTATCGGAAGTAACAGATGATACCCCCGCGTAATCGTGGATCACAATGATTTTACACCCACAATGTGTTTTGCTGCGCGAACGGTGCGTACAACGAATTCAATATCGCGAATAATATAATGTACCGTGTATTTACACGCACTTGTCAGAGACGCATTAAGTGAATCTTGAACATGTTCAATTAAAATAGTATGATCGTCTACCACACTAGTCAACATCAAGACTAAATTTTTTTTAACAATATAAAAAAATGTAGTTTCAAAATCGTCAAATAATTTATAAAATAAGATACAATTTGACTAGTTCAGTCCAATAGGTTAGGTTAGAATTGGCAGCCATAGTTTGCGAAAACGGTGTGAATTTACTTTTTTATTGCATTCATTTGTTAATTTAGTGCGGTAACGTCTATAGTTGTTTGAAAAATAATCACTTTCGTCAAACGATCAAACTAATTCAAATCTCTATTTAGATGATCTTGTGACTTTGTAAAAGATTTTTTTAATTTTTTAATTTTTTTTTGGATAGAAGTTTTTTTCAGAATAAAGAAGTCTGAAAACTTGAAAAGAGCACGCGAATTTGAAGACACGCAAAATCTCAATTTTTTGCTCCAAAAAATTATTCCCCCTTTAAAAATATACCTAATCGCAAAACTGGCACCGAATTTTCAGCAGCAATTTTGTGAAGAACAATTTTATTATTCCGTCTCGCGAACATAAATAAAGTTGTGGATTGACAGCCGAAGAACCGGCGATTTTGATCGTACACAAAATCGGCGTTCCGTGAAATCGTTTTTGCTTTTACTTCGGTCTGGTATGGTCGAATTAATAAAATTAAGTAACCGCTGTAAATTCGAACGAGAAAGCCTAGTTGAAACAATCTAGTTGAAATCTAGTTGAAACAATCGCGACGAAAATAGTACCCGCGTACTCCCTCCGATCGTAACAATAATTCAGCCGGCAATATTTCATAGCACCTTTCCGGTTTCTATTCGACCCGACTGTGATTATTGTTTCGCTCGTGATTTTGTTCTGCATTTCTCTATGCCTCCATTCGTACGCCATTGACTTTTTGTCTCACTTTTATCTGCTCGAGACTTCTCTCCCGTTCATAATACGATCTTATGTCACACTCGACCAATCGTTTCTGCTTACGAACTTATCCGAACGTTTCGTGCTGTGTAGATCCTCGAACATATGCGACTCGATAATTTCGCGACAATTCATGAGCTTCCATAAACAATATTACTTTTCTTTGAAATCGTATCTGCAAATATTTCATCCTCTGGTGTTCATATTTGTTTGTTCTTTTTTTGCATCCACAGACATGATATGAATTCGCAGAACGTTTTTCAACAGATGAGATTGGAGTATTCTCCTTTTTGCTTAACTACATTGTGTACTTTCAATCAAACTTCATCTTTTATACTTTTTTAAAAACCGTTTTCAATCTTAAAATTGCTACCGAGCAACGACCAGCGTACAAAGACAGTTTCTTCCTATCAATTATTGACGTTCGGGGATGGTTTTTGATTGAAAAAATTCCGACGGTTATTCCACCGGCGCGCATCCGTTTTAATTAAGCGAGCCGATTTTTTTGATATGCAACCTGCACGGTAATTTGGTTCTCGACCCAGTTCGTTTTTTTTTAGTCGAACAATGACCGTGCCAGTAGGATTTGGATTAAAGTCTTCTCGGATAGCTGAAAAATGCAGACGCGGTGTGACGAGGACGGTCCTTCTGAAATGAAAAAGTCCCAAGAAAAAGTTCGCTTTTTGATGACCCACGAATTCGAGCAAAGTGAAGTGGAACCGTGGCTCGAATTTGTAGATTATTTCTATATCGCCGGCTCTAATCCGTGGCAAAAAGTCAAGGCTGAAGCAAAAGCACGAGTCATCGATTCGCAGAATCAAATCGCGTGTTTCCGACATAGCTGAATCCTAATTACACGAACCGAGTTCCGAGGTTGAAATTTTCGAGCCTATTGAAGGAACATTAAACTGATTTGTGTGTGCAATTTGAGCCATTTTTTTTTCTCGAACTCATTTATATTTTGCGGTTAGCAAATGATTCCATGGAGAAACTGATTTTGGACGAATTCTGGCACAATATAATTTCAACTTTACAGTGCATCCTCTGGAGCGTTGAATGCAAACTTGTCGAAAGCAAATTAGGATATGGATGTGTTTTATTGTTAAAGTTCGTCTGAAATTTGAAACGAAGAGTTCATTAGTCAGACAACTTGTAATTACTCTCGCATGGACGGTTCAAAGACTGAGATGAAAAAAGAAATGTTCGTCCTCCGGAGAGTCAATTTTCACTGTTGTATTTTAATTCCAATTGATTTCACTGTCTTTGTGATTGGCCAGTCTCGAGAATCCTGCGATAAAATCTTCACTCGAGTTGTCTTAAATTTTCATATCTACCCGGCTGGCTTCAATTAGTTGCACTTTATAAACTACAGATTTCTCCAATTTTTTTTATGAATGGAAATTTTTTCTCCATAATACTTTCCGATAATTAAAAAATATTTTGCTTCTCCGTTGACTTGTTGCCAAAAAAATGGATCGTCCAAATAAACAAAATATTCCGAAAAATTTACGATTGATAAATAAAAAAGTCCCATAATTTAATTTCACAGATAACGTTTCACGTTCTGTACACCATGTGCCACACACATAAACGTCCCGTTGGCCCTCGAGCCATCTGCGAACTCCATTTCCGAACTCAAATATGTCGAGCAGAGTTTCAATTTGTGTACTCTTATTATTCATTGGAAAAAAAACGTCTAACAAATGTCCAAGATATTTTACTTTTATAATCGCTTTTTCGTTTCTTCTCTTTACGACTTGTAATAAAATTAATTAAGCGCAAAATTGCGTAACGCTAATTACCAAAAAACGATGTTTATTCACGGCTGTTAATGCGCGTGCAAAAACGTTTATGCAGTTTGAAGAAATAAAGTGTCGGGCGAGACGTTTTTCGCGTTTGCCACATGATGTACTTCCGTTTTTTCGCACCGCCGAGAGGCAGGTCGTGTCAAGAGCATGGAATTTTGCTTTCATTTGCACGCAAAAACAACTCTCCACTGACCCGAGCAACATCGGCTCGCTTATCTCCTTCGTGTAAAGAAGACGTGTGTACTTGAAAAAAAAACAGCAAGAGCCATCTAAATGCGAAAACCCCGTCGAGTTGAAATTCGAAAGTCAGTTGAACTTGAAGACTGAACGAGAAATTCTGGCGCCTGCAAGTCCGTCAAGTGAGAAAAAACGTTGGCAATTAAATTGACAATTGGCGCGAAAATTTGAATTGAAATGAATCGGGTTGAAAAAGTAGGCGATAATTTCGAGTCCAGGATGGCTTGGGAAGCTTAATTGAATTTGCAAGAGTGACTCACACCGAGCATCTCGACTGCTGTTCTCAAGACGATACACGACGCTCGGCCGGCAGTTTCACAAAGCCAACTTCTTCAGCCGAGGCAAATCTACATACAAATGTTATATCCGGCCATAAAGTAACATAGAATCAAGATGATATTAACATATTCTTTCATAATTTTTATATCACTAAGCACTTTGGAATTCAACGTTCAAGGTCGCCGACCAAAACAAACGAAAACAAAAAATAGCAAGATAAAATATTATGTTTAGCGCTGCAGAAGAAAACGCGACTGAAAATAACGACTTGGAATATCGACCTGGATTGAATTATAACGAATTTCGAATCGAGAGAAATTATGTTAATTTTCAATTTGAATAATGCGCTATGGACAAAAAATGTAGAAAGATGCGAAAATAATTGATTGAACGGAAGCAGAAGATGGCGATTGTCGGTCGTCAATGATGCGACTTCTGGAGTACACCGTCTATATTACGCAAAAAGCGTCGTTTTTTTTTCCACCGCTGAGTGGCAAGAACTCGACAAGGCGCAAGTAGAAGCCCTGAGCGTAATCACTGAAAGCAATGAACTCGAAATCTACACAAAAAATGTTACCAAGTGGCCTGTTACTGAAGCTCTTATTATTCGAATGATAGGTTTCCTCCTTGAGTCATCATCAACTAGTAGGAAAACGACGATGACTCGAGGGAGGCATGTAAAAACCAAGTTCCGGTTTTGCGTCGATAGTGCAAATGAAAGTGTTGCAAATGTTTTATTACGTATCCTATATTTTACGCGCCGCTGCTACCAAAAAAATATTATTTTCTCAAACGATGACAAAATAACTTTTAACAACATTTTCTCCGAGTAAAATAAATTTAAAATTTAAATAAACGAAAGAGAACTTACTCATAAAAATGTAAACGAACAAGAAAACATAAACAAATCAAAAAGTAAACAGACGACAATAAGTATAAAATACATAAAAAACAAGAATTTCAAAATGAATACCAAATATAAACAAACAACAGAACAATATTTTTGATTTGAAACGACAACATCGAAAATAAAAACAGTCTGGAAACAAAAACAAAAACAAATAATAAATCTATGAAAAAACAGTGGGATAAATGATAACATACTTGAAATGTAAATGAACAAAAATGAATATTATGCTTTTATTGTTTGCTTAATTGTGTTTGTTTAAATTCTGTTTTTTGTTTACCTTTTTTGATTTAATTTATTTTGAGGTTTCACAAAAATAAAATTATTTCTCAAACAAATGTGAACAAAAATTAAAAAAAAAGGAACCAAAAAAAGGCCGATTAATTTCGATGACTAAACGATGATTATGAAATTGTTGTTAAATCGTAACGACGATGAGATAATTAATTTGTAGGCAATCAATTGAAAATAATAAGTTCGGAGCGAGGGGCATTAATTATTTATTTGTGGGAGGTTCAGGCAAAGCCCCGGATGGTTTCCGCTTGAGATGTGCTCGTAATTCCGGCTCGAGGCGACGCGCAGAAAGCCGGGAAGCCGTCGGAGAAATACGCGGGGAATGCACGAACGGCACGAAACGCGAATCCGGTTGCCCTGCATTGTTGTGCGTATATTTGTAACGTGGGGTTTTACGTTGCGTGTTGTGTGACGAGGCAGTGTACGCGCGCAGAAGAGATTTATGTAATTGGCCAAGCGCCCACGATTGCAACCGTGTTACAGTTACGACTTAGTCCAGCGTTTTCTGCGATTCGCTTTTTATCGCTCGCAATCGGTCAGTCCCCAGCATTAAGAGGCTTTTATACTTATTGACGTCCTTTGCAATTTATGTCCCTCAGAATGTGCCTTTTTATATAGTCGCACAAAACGGATGCTCGCGTTTCTTCTCCACTTTGATGTTATTATTTTATCCACAAATTCATTTACAAATTCCAAAGCTCTTTTCAAGTGCCTTTTTGTATTAGATCAATTTCGTCACCTGTACACTCGAGGGTTAATTTAATTGAGATTCGCGCAATTCAATTGGCAGATGATAAGAATTTCGTGATAGCGATCGTAAGGTCAAACATTTCATGAGCTGTAATTTCGAGCGATAAATTTGAAGCATCGTATGATGAACGATGGTTGATAAACCTGAAATGAAATATTGTAATTTAGATATCAAGCAATGAGCTATTAAAATCGAACGTTAAAAGGTCCTGATAAGGCCAAACAGACATCGCAGCTATCTTAATTATATTAAACAATTTATCCAGTTGATTCATGCGCTTGGATTTTCAAATCAAAAAAGAAGAACGAAATAACACAAAATGAAATGTGAAAGATTTCAATCTAAAAGTTTGGTTTGAACTTTGGTATATAATTTTGCGAACACCTGAGCGAAAGACGTCACATTTCAAACGATGCCCAGAGAAAGATAGTCGGTTATAAAAAAAGAGTGCTCTGTTGCATAAATATTCGCGATTGATAAATATTTATGGGGTCCTTTTCGCTTGAGGTTGTGACGTTTACTGCCACTTGGATGAGCGAAGCCAGTGCGTGGCCTACTCTTCCTGGAAACTGATTGCACAAATTGGTACCATTTTACGCGCACTTCTGCATTAGCATAAGTAACCTCAGCCTTGCCGGATCTCTCATCGCGATGTTTTTATCATCATTTTCCCTTAGAATGCACAGACACAATTCATAACTGTCAAAACTGATTGTCCAAATTCGAAATTACTATTTCTAAAATATTTAACAAATCCGTATCAATTCCAAAGATTGGTACAAAACCTGCAGATACAAGATTTGCAGCTTAGGTTTTTTTGAACATTGTTCAACATCTGGAAACATTGTTCATTTGTTGCTGTTTAACATTCAAAGAATGATTTATGTTTGATAAAAAAAATAAAATCGAAAATGGGAGGATTTGTTCTCTCGATTCGAAAGATCAATGACCACTGGGAGGAATAAACAAGCACGATTTCTGGTACGACAAACGATATGCACCACGCAGAATCTGTCCCTGAGGTACGAACGATTCGTAGCATTCAATTTGCATTCTCAAGTCAAGTAGGGGAGCAGCGCGGTCATTGCCGGCGAGTCGCCGCATCGCTCTCACTATAATTGCACATGTTACGCTTAATATCACTTACATCATGCGGCGAGATTTTGTCTTTTCATTTAAATTTACAGATGTCACTGTTAACGAACCAATTCATCGCGCATTATCTCAACTACAATGTCAAGCTCACGAACCAACTTTATTTCTCATTAAAATTATTCTCTAACCGTTTTTTCTCTCTTATTTCTTTTACACTTTTCAAATAATTAAAATAAAACGATCGTCTACCACACTAGTCAAAATCAAGACTAAATTTTTTTTAAAATTATATAAAAAAATGTTGTTTAAAAATCGTCAAATAATTTATAGACCATTCTGGCGATATTTGTTACGTAAAAAAGTAAAGAAAACATTTTGTCATGGAAAATGAGATAAAATTTGACTAGTTCAGTCCAGTAGGTTAGGTTAGAATTGGCAGCCATAATTTGCGAAAATGGTGTAAATTCACTTTTTTATATTCGTTTGAAAAATAATCACTTTTGTCAAACGATCAAACTACTTCACATCTCTACTTAGACGATCTTGTGACTTTGTAAAAGATTTTTTTTCGGATAAAAGGTTTTTTCAGACTGTTTCTGAGTATTCTTTTCAGATTTTCGGTCGTTTTGTAACAAAATGAAAAAAGAAAATGTGGAGAAAAAATGGATGCAAAATGAGTGATCGGAGTAAATCATGATTAAGTAACGTGTATTTTATCATTTATTGCTCATTTACCAGTCGGTTGGTTGTGATCTAAATTACACGATAATTTCAGAATGAAGACGTAGAGTGTTCTAAAAAAGCATAATGGGCTGATTTTTAAGCTCGCCATGAAGGTTAAATTCGTAACGTGCAGTCACAAAGTGGTACGAGGGCAAGCTCAACATCGCCTCGGCCCCTTGCAAACCGCAATTACATCCCATAAAGCACGATTGAGACACGGTTCGGCTATTATTCTCCTATATATACAGACTGCTTCAAAAACAGTCCTGCCGCAACGTATGATCGTGCACTACTGACATAAGATGAAGCACACACGCCGCAACAGATAATTTCGCGCCCGGCATCAATCTTTCAGCAAAAACTGACCAAAAACAAAAAAACACCCCCAATTAACGATCCAATTGGGGTGCAATCTTTCGCGCCTTGAATTTGAATTTGCCCTTTATAATCGTGAGAAAATTCTCCATTCATTCATTTTTGAACCACTCAAATTTGATCCTTAATCAGAGTTTAGTCAGGGTGAAAGAAACAAAGATAAATAAAAGTATGATTTCGACAGAGTAATGAAAGTCGGTTCGGCAATGTCGTATGAATCATGGTCGGTTGGATAATAACAAAAGTTACAAGTTTGTGAAGTACGTAAATCGATGTTTTGTTCTTATCGGGTTGTTTTTATTGTTATTGGCATGCGTGGTCGAGAGACCGCTACTCTATAATTTTTAACGCGTCTCGCCACAGGAGAAACCCTTTCTCTCGACACACTTGAGTCATTTTCATTTCGCCCCAAACGCAAACTCATACGCCATGTATGGTTCCACTAGCGGTTTGACAGCTGTTAAATGTGCTTTTTACGACGTTGCACCGAGACTTTGGCTAAGCTATAAAAAACAAGTTCGCAACAACCGCCCGACCAAACTTACGTAACTGACGAAAAATTGCGAGCTCAACTTTTCTTTTCGCTTTTTATCTGCACTTTTTTGATGCGGGAATAAAAAATAAAGGTAAATAAAAGAACTGAAAATTTAAAAAAAAAAATTAAAAAGAGTAACTAGGGTTAAAAAGTGAAAATTGTAAATAAGCAAATAGAGTTGAGTGTATCGGTATGCAAACTAACGGAAATGTGCGTAAACGGGGAGGATTGTTGAACGCAACAAAACGCGATCGTGGCCAGTGGCAGCGCGGCTGATTTATCGGTCTGCGGAGGGTCGCGCAACTCATGCATATTGATGCGCGCCGTTTATATCGATCCTAATCATTTAGCCGATGTCCGACTGGTTCCTGCGGCTCATTCGCCCTTGCCCAGAAAACTGTTTCTTTGACTCTGTAATTGTCAAGCGTCACTCTTTATTGTCGTCGCAAAATACGATCCGATGTCTGCGAGAACGGTTTAATTAAAACGATCTCTAATTATTTTCAACGACATTTTTCAACTCGACTATCTTTCATTCAAATTTTTACAAACAAAAAAAATGAAATAAAAGAAGCAAATGCCATTTCACTGGCGATAAATTCAACGGAAATAAAATGTTGATTTTTGAGAAAAAAATGATTTACAGTTTATAAAACAGTTGTAATTAATATCATCTTGCGAGAGATTGTTCGCGTGACCGCCCAGACGATTTACTTCTTTTCCAGTGGCAACGCGAGATGCGCGCTTTTTGCGGATAAGATTACTCGCGAGGATTAGCAACGTTTCAACGAATTTAGATATCAAGTTGAGCTTTCAAAATTAATGCCCTTGGCAGTTTTTATCTCGATACCAAGTTTCATTTCATAACTAATATCTTCTGACTACATAAAATATTGCTATTCATTTTTTTAACTTTATTTGGTATCGTTTTTCAATCAATTAATTTATTTTTCTTTTTTTTTTGGTATCGAGTTTAATTCTGAAACTAATATCTTCCGACTACATAAAATATTGTTATTTATTTTTTTACTTCATTTTGTAACGTTTTTCAATCAATTAATTTATTTTTCTTTTTTTTCGGTAACCGCAACTGTTTTTTACATTTTATCGTTACACGTGTACTGGCAATTGTATTGCAACGCAAAACCTGTTGGTTGAGCATGAATCTTGGCGAAACCGACTTGACAGCCGTTACTGCAGAACAATCGTCACGTCCTGTCGCTTAGAAAATAAGTGGAAAAAGCGTTTGGAAAAAAAGCCAAACCATCCAGCAGCCCTACTCGACACGCCATTAGGGATCCGTTCGTTGGACGTCTCTGTAACTTTTGCAGCCAATACTTTTTCGATCTCGCGCAAAAACTCGCGCCCTCCGTTTCCGTCTGGAATTCTGCGCATTCTAATCATCGCTCATGTCCCGGAGGTGCTGTCGAATTTGAAATTTAACTTTTCTTCCACCCTGGGCTGCAATTAGCCGCGGCGGCGAATTGCTCGGGCGCCAAAAAAATGGTTTCAAAAATGAGCGCGGTCATAAAAGTGAGCGATAGTTGTGTACAATACGATCTGTTTGCACGTTGGAATGAGAGCAATAAATTCATTTGAGAACGCATTCATTCGACGGGCGCAATGAAGGATAGTCGCCCAGGGCGATCATTAAGAAACGATCTCATTCATTTCCTTTCTTGCATCACATATGTATGCATGTAATCTTATTCAGAAAGACAAGACGCAAATACCCGGATTGATAAGAAACAGAAAATAGAGTTTTGGCAAACAAAAAATAGAGCTTCAGCTCGTAAGTTGAAAACTGATAAAAAGAATACTTTTTCGCTGAAAAAAGTCGAGAGTTGCTCCGTCGTAGGAAATATGATGGAAAGTTTCGAACAAGTTCATAACAATTCTGTTGCTTCGAACAGGGTTCAATTTTATGAAACTTTTTTTTATTTTTTTTTGTTTGCAAATTTTTTTTTTCGTACTCCTGAGACAGAACGAATTGCAGTGACCTTGGACTGTCGCCAAACTGAATTTATATTGCAATTTATAAGATGAAGTAATTTATCGTAGGCCCAGAATATCCGTAAGCATGAACAATAATTTTTTTTTATTTCAGCCGATGAGCGAATATTTATCGTCCCTGGCCGGAAGGATTATTTCTGCGAGCTAATTTCAGCGCCGGATAAATTATGGCACTTTTGTCAATTCGTGAAACATTGTGTGCGCGAATATTGTGGACATATCAGTTACAATGCTACTTAAGCACACACCACTTACATTTATAGACCTTTTTCGTGATACGTCGCGTCGATATGAATACTAAATGCCCGCTCGGTCGTTAGCGCGAGTGTAAAGTGTATTTAATTAATTCCATGCGTTAAAATGCCTTGATGTGCAAGCGTCATTCGTTATGATAAGATTCACATAATGAAAACGAGAGGATACTGAGTAAAAACACTTTTTACTGAGATCTCACATTTTTGCTGCATTTTTATCATCGGCACTTTTTTCAAGTTTTATCTCAATTTCAAGTGAAAAAGATCAAAATTAAAAGGATATGACAAAGTGAAAATTTGAAATTGTAAGAAAACGGTGATTCTCGATGAATCTACCTAGGTCAGTAGTACCAACTTAAAATTAAATTAAAACAAAAAATTACCAAAATTCGCGTCATCAAGAACAAAGACTGTTACAAAGACTGAACAAAGAATGTTAAATTTTTATTCGCTCATTTTTTTGTTTACATTTCAAAGATTTATTTTTTGTTTACGCTCCAATCATACTAGTTTTGTTTACATTCAAAAATTTCGTACTGTTGTTTGTTTATGTTTTATATTTATTCTTGGATTCTCGTTGTTTTGTGTGATTTATTGAAATGTTGAAAAAGACGAAAACCTGAAAGTCCACTAGGATCAGTTGTACCAACTAAAAAAAAAGTACCATAATGTTGTTATTGCGACTGTTGAAATTGGCGATTTCTCCGATTTGTACAACCGGCAATAAAAAATCTGCCAATGAATCGAAGACGGGTCGTAAATCAAAAAAGGAGCGCATTTCGTCTAACATTAAAGAAAGGAACATTAACTCCCCATAGCGCCGCGACGATTTTTCGTCCTTGGCGAGAGGCCATAAATGTTGGCATCATTTACATGTCAAAACGGGGGAGTAATTGGCTCTCTATTTTTTGTCCATCATTCATTATTATTTGACTTATGACGTTGAACTCGGCCTTGGGTGCATGAATGGCCGGGTTCTTGTTCTTTGACGCAGTTTGGCGCTGAGGTCGTCGCGCGTGCCATCGGGTCGCCGCGCGTATTATCACCACGCGTTTCGTTAAAAAGCCCCGATACAAAGATCGATGATCCGCCCAATAATCATGGCAACAATAGCCAAGAGTGGAACACGTGCCAAATTAAAGGCTTGGCCGAGTGAGTACGCCCGTTTAAGGTACACCCCGTGGGCGTGACTCGCAACGAACCTTGGCAGCACGTAAAAAATAGCGCATAATAAAGTGAAATTGCAAGTCTCGCCGCGCGTTACCTGTTTGCGTTAGCCCGACGTTTATACAGCGAAATCCCCGCGAAACGAACGATTTTTACATTAGAATAACTATAAAACACCAGCCGACCACTTAATCCCTAACAACTTCACGATTTATTGTTTATAAATTATTGTAATCCCGCGCACAACCCGAGTCACAAGCTTTTCTCATTTTTATCCTGCAAAAACCGCCGCGCCAAATTACAAAACATCACAGCGCTTTTTTTCCCTCTCTGACAAATTACTATCATCTTTTACCACCAATTTTAATGAATTATTACACCAAATAATAGAGCATAACTAAACTAATCCCACACGTTTCATTCGACGCAACGAATATTTTGTTTTTCTTTTTGGATACGCAATTTTTTGAGATGATTCGAAAATTCAATTAATGTATGAAAAGTAATGTCCCGTTGCGACTAATTAAAATACCGCAGAATCTTTGCGTGCCTGGAATGTTCAACGAGAGAAATCAGCACGCATAAAGTTCCAAACCGAGTGATGCGGCGAGCCCAAACAATAAAGTCACAACAATAAACCCGTTCAATTATAACAATCAGCGATTTTCTTCCGCGACAATTAACAAAACTTACCGATGCCTACGCAGAGTGCGATTTTTGCCTCGACTCTCCCTCTCGCAACCGTACGCTACGCAACGTGTCGTAAACAACCGATAAAAAACAGGCGAAAATCATTGTTTCACACCGCTCCCATTTGAATTTTACATGTCGTAAAATTGCTTTCGAAAAGGTATTTTTTAAAACCCAGTAACAGATTAAGGACAAAAGTATGAGTTCGAGACAAAAAACGTCCACGCTTTTCTTTATCGCTTTAGAAATGTCGTAAACGGATATGAAAAAGTTTAAAAATTGTGCATTTTATGATGTAATTTTTTGAATTTTTTTGAGATTTTATTTATTAATGACCTTATCTTATTTTTAACGACAAAATTTTTTATTTACTTTTTATGTAAAAAAATATCGTTAGAATGTTTTATAAATTATTTTACGATTTTGAAACATTTTTTTATTTATTATTAAAAAAAATTAGTCTTGATTTCGACTAGAGTGGTAGACGATCACACGACCTTAAGATATATCTCGCAAAAAGAGTGATATTATTCTATTTATTGAATTGCAAGTTTGTTGGATTGTGGCAAACGATATGAAACGTGAAATTTGAATGAGCAAAGTTAGATGAGAATGGCTCGAGAATTAGTGGAACAACGATAACACGACATTGGAATAATTAATATAAATATTGTCGTATGCTCTGTGCAAACGGATTAGCCATAGCGTGCATATATCCATAAATAAATTCCGCGTCAAGGGAATCTTGAAATTCCGAACCGGTTCTCCACGATGGTTGGCCACCTACGAGTTCTCGCGTGTCCGAGGGTATTCGATTTCGACTTTATTAAAACCCCATCAAACAGTCAAGGGTCGCGCACTCCTTCACAATCACAAGCCACGCTCGATCTCTTATTTCCTTTTATTCTACAAAAAACCACAACAAAAATCAACGAAAACAAAGTTTTTTTTCAACCTGTGGAATCGCTTCAAAGCAAATAACTCTGCCATAAAATAGGAGTCGTAAAGAGATCAGCTGGCAAACAAAGTGGAGAAGAAAAAAAGGTGCAAAATATGTTCATTAGTTATTCACCTGCGCACTTTGTTTATCAACCCTGATTAACTCGGCAGCAACAAAAAATGCTAATTGACTTTTGCCAGCGACTCCAACCAGCCTCATTGGCATCCGCCATTTTTTTTCTGTCAAAAAGTCGCGCATATTACTCCAAGCTCTAAGAAACGTGTACGCTTTTTGAATCGAATTATGCAAATGGCAAGAGGTGTTGCTTATCCTGGATACTTAGAAAGCGCTCTTTTAGTGTATTCTCAAAACTCGCAGGCATGCTTTATCATCGCGCTTTCTCAACAGATTGTTTTTTTTGTTCGTTCGAGCTTTTTATTTGTGTACGTGAAATGTACTGCATTCTACGATTTACTCTATTCGTATTTCGTGCATGTCTTATTCCCATTTGCATATCAATTACTGCAACCTTTCTAAACCAGTGTCAAATGGATTACTAACTAGTTTATTGTCTTCTGCAGGAATTAAAGGAAAGCTTCAATTATGGGCTTTTCTGTCCACCTGTTAATGGAAAAGCTGGCAAATTTCTCGATGAAGAACGTCGACTTGGTGACTATCCTTTTAATGGACCCGTTGGATATCTCGAGGTAATAAATTCTATTCGTTTTTAATAGCACTTTTATTTTGACAAAAAATTAATTAAGAAAAATGTTTATTTGATGAAACTTTTTACATAATCGTTGGTTGTTGGATCTAAAATAACAGTATTGCAGAATAATGGTTTAATGGAGCTTTTTGCTCTTTATCGTAACAATTTACCATGAGGGAAAATTGTTGTTCAAGAGTGACTTTCACTTTATCAATTAACTGTTGAAACTACATTTTATTACCCGTGTTTATGTACGGATTTTCAAATTCGATAAAACAACGCTCGCGGACTTTATTGGTTCGTTTTTGGTCATAAATATGGGCACTAACCTTCCAATAAAATCGATGTTTATATTGTATAATTATTGCACAAACCAGTCTTCAGAAACTTTGGCTCAAATGTAAAATGAATCAGCGCCCAGATTATTAATAAACCTTCAAACATTTTTCAATCTCATTTTGCAAAAAATCATGGAACGACTTGAAAAAAATTTTTTACCTTTATGTAATTAAACTTACAATCAAATTCAGTCACAATGAAAAGGATCGCAATTTGCATTGGACAAAAAAGTCTGCGTTCTTATTTCAATTGTTTGGCGATGCAATCATCCCTGATGACAATCGCGAAAAGTAGTTCAGAGGAAAAATCCAATTACGTTGAGACGCAAGTAACCAGTGTAATTCACAAGCTCGTGAGAATTTGAATGAACAAAAATATTACGCAGCGAAGAAAATAAGACACCTTTTGCGCCGTGAAATTCTGTCCGGCATTGTGCGCCGTTCGATTGTTGCTGAGCTCTTTTTTGTCGAGGCTTTTGAATGCGCGCATAAATGACCCTTTTGGCTGAGCGTCGCGACATCGGGGCTATTTCAAAGCAAGAAGAAAAAGAGTGTGCTTGCTTAGCCGAGCGCTGATGAATGTCAAGGAACCGAGGCAACACGCACCGTACCGAGGTCAAGGAGACAATTTTGCGTGATACCTGGCCATCATTTCGGATTCACATTTTAAATCAGTCGACGCTTCTTATCTCAGTGCAGCAAACTCTTTTCAAAAACTTCATTAAAACTAGACGAACAAAGATGGGTTCAAAAAATATCCCAGCAATTTCTTATCTTGCTTTTACTTTAAACAAACGTTTTATTTTTCTTAACTTCAAATTTCTAAGTTATTATTGAGCGATTTAATATTGCAAAATTGCAGATGTTGAAGAAAAAGATGTTGTTGAAAAAAAAGTAGCATATGGTAAAAAAACATATGGCAGTAGCGAGGCGGAAATTTTGATGGATCCTTTTGGTTAAATATTTTTGTTCGTTTTTGTCCACAGCTCAAGTACAAGAGGCGGGTCTATAAGATGCTGAATCTCGATGAGAAGCATTTGAAGGCGATGCACACGCGAACGAATTTGCGCCGGTTGCTGGATTACGTTGCGAACAGCCAAGTGGAGAAGATAGCCAAAATGTGCGGCAAGGGTCTGGACCCCAACTTTCACTGTCACGAAACGGGAGGTACGTGCTAATTGCAACATCATCCGCACAGTGATTTACATCCCAAATAACCTGCGCAAGAGGCTAAGACTTTAGGACGAAATTAGTTTGCATGTTCAAGTTCCTCTTGTTATCGTGCTTGGAGATCTGATTTAAAAATGCATCAAAGCTGTTCAACCGTTTCTCAGAACTGTTTTTCTCGTTGCGGAATAATTTGATCGAAGCCACTATAATTGATACTTCGGTTGCAACTTCTTTTCTTTTTTCTACCGAGTCATTCCCAGCGCAGTCTTGACGCTTTAATTTATCATCTTTTAGTTAGTGTAATGAGTCTATCTCACACACCTTGACCTGATTCAGTCTGAAATTCCATCCACCAGATTCTCGCTAAGATATAAAGTGTCAATTAGATAATTGTCGTTTCATTATCTTCACGACTGACCGCGAAAATTTTGATTATCATGAAAAGAAATCTGACTCAAGTTTTGGCACTTTATATGCACTCGTCATCTGAAATCCAAAAATAACGTATCACTATTCAGCGATTTCAAATATGTTACCTAACATCTGGCACGATGATAATCCATCATTTGAAAGCTCCAATCTAGGCCCATACCCAGTGCACCTTGACCCAAATCTGTCTTTGATAAGACTCCGAAACATGTGATTTCTTACCCAGCGGTCGATCCATTTTATGAGTTTCCGACTTCTTATAAAATATGGACCATCTAGCAAATTCCAAACTCATCTCTGTCATTGCAGGGACAGATTCTCATTTGAATAAAAGTCTGACACTTTTTTCTCATTTTTTGCAGAAACACCTCTGACTCTAGCAACAACTTTGAAAAAACCATCGAAAGTGTTAATAGCTCTAGTGAATGGTGGTGCCCTTTTGGATTACCGAACAAAGGAGGGCCTGACTGCGATGCATCGTGCCGTCGAAAAGAACAATTTGGAGGCAGTGAAGACCTTGCTGGAACTTGGAGCTAGTCCTAATTATAAGGACACGAAGGGTCTGACGCCTTTGTATTACAGTGTCATTTACAAGACAGACCCGATGCTTTGCGAAACACTTTTGCACGATCATGCCACCATCGGAGCTCAAGACCTTCAGGGTTGGCAGGAAGTTCATCAGGTTAACAATTTAACCATTTCCTATCTGAAACACACAGGATACAATTTTTATTACGAACAAAACTTCCTTTCAAATCAAACACTTCAATTTAAACTATTAATTAAGTCCATTTATAGAAACATTTTTCCAATTCATGCTAAAAGTTTATTTGAATTTTTTAATTTACAAATGTTGAATTTGAATTTAGAATATAAGAATGAATAAGATTGAGATGAAAAAATGTGTTGATGGTTTTATTTGAACAATCATCATTTGTATGTTTCTTGAATGGATAAAAAATGTGACAATTATGACAGGCCTGCCGTAACAACTTGGTCCAGCATCTCGACCACCTGCTTTTCTACGGTGCGGACATGAACGCACGTAACGCGTCAGGTAACACGCCCCTGCACGTCTGCGCAGTTAACAACACGGACGCGTCGTGCATCAGGCAACTCCTCTTCAGGGGCGCCAAGAAGGACAGCCTGAATTACGCGAATCAGACACCTTATCAGGTAGCAGTTATTGCCGGCAACATGGAACTCGCCGAGGTGATAAAAAATTATCAGCCAGAAGAAGTCGGTGAGTTACAGTACCTGCTCGAAATTAATCTAGCCAGTTGGCATGGGTAGAACAAAACAAACGCTAATATACGCAAAGACATTAGTTTTTGAGCCATTACCAAAATCAACCCTACTTTTTTTTTCCTAAAATTTATCAACAAAGTTGCTTGCATGCTCGAAGTGGCAATGAGCATGCTGCATGCCAGTGGACACATTTAACAAATCCAAATTAACTTCTTTAGACGAACCAAAACTCGTTTCAGAATGTGAACGAGATTGTGTTTTTGATTTAATATTGGTGTGTGATATCGATACACTAATCGACGGTACCATGTAACACTCGAAAAAATAAACTAAGTAACTTGAGTATCCTAGAAGTAGGACCTTTGGTGGTGATGGTTTGTGTGACGTCGAGTCTCTGGTCACAGCCAGCTAGGCTCTGACATTTCAGCCCGTTTATGACCGATGGTAATATCAATGTCTTGAATCAGTACAACTTGTGACCAATTGTGAGCTTAGTTCGTAGATAACTGACAGTTGTGACATTTTTGTGACCTTATTTTCTAATTTTTTTTTCTTTTATTTGTGGTATCACAGTGTATCGACGATCCAGCGTAGATTATTTAGACCGCCAGAGAGTCACTGCATGGTTCATCATCACTTCTTTATCATAACTGTCTCTTCATCTCTGTACTTTCCTTTTATCTATTCATACTTTTGCTTTTTGTATTTCAGTGTCATAGATATCATAAATGTTACTTTTTTGTTCTCCATCACACCTCTCCAGTCACTTCTTAGTTCATTCACCGTATCTCTATCATTTTCAATCATGGTCCCCAGGCTTATATCAAATTCAAAACTCAACTTTATTCAGATCAAAAGCTCTCGTTGGTTGTGCTTTGCAATTCATACTTTTTTCACGACGTTCTTGTTTCTCGTTTTATCATCTTTTTTTTTTACTTTTTCATAATCAATCATCTTGCATCGTTTCATAATATCATAACTCATCGTCATTCGCGTTCTGATTAACCCGAATTTAGCGGACAAAGCATTTGCTGCTGGATCGTCGACCGCGAACGAAGTCGACTGGGACTTGATGATGCACACTGTGTATGAAATGCGATTGGTCCGTGGCCAGTCGCATCGAGCGATGCCCACTGGAGGTAATTGTTGCTGCGCGGTTTTGTGCAACGTATCGAACGAACGGGCACAGCCGAAAAAGAGGTAGTCGTGTATGCTTCATCGCTTCGTTAATCACTAACGCAGGCCTTTTTAATTTAGGAACAAGAGCCATAATACACTGACAATCATTTTAGGTATTTGTGAAAGCCACTATGCGGCGCAACCAACGGCGGCTTTTATTTGTGATCCGCACTGCTTTACAAAGCGTAAATCATCAGCTTGGGATCTTCGCGATCCAAAACCGAAAAAAAAGCAATCGCAGGTCACGCTCTCTTGCCAGTACAGAATTTCAAAGTCACGACTCTCTTATTTTTCAACAAACAAAGCACAAGTTGCTGGGGAAAAAAATTTTTGAATTGTCAAAAGAAAAGAGCAAGTGCTTTTTAACTTTTTAATTGATGATTGTTGGTCGTTAGCACTTGTGATTAGCACGAAATTATGATGTGCGAGCAGAAAATATTGAGAAAGAGTTTTACAGGAAAACAACGGTATGTTTGTAATGAGCCTGGGTCAGCATGAATTTAACCAGCTTCTAACTAACGGAAAATTGAAAATTCGAGGGAATTGTCAAAAAATGTTGGTCAATTTTTCGTACCTGTAATTATGATTTACAGTTTTCTGAATTTTGTATTTAGAATTACGAGTCGCTTGTGTACAAAATAATAACGCTTGGAAAAGCTATTGATGTCGGTGAGCTTTTCTCATTTGTATGTATCAAATTATTTATCATAATTCCGGTTGCATTTGGTAACAAACAATTACTTTTGCATGTTTTAATTTTTAAGTTGAAATCAAAGAAACAAATTGGATATTCTTTATGGACGTTTTTTTTACTTTTCATTTACATCAAATATTAGCCAGCTTGGCACAAAGTTTTTGGTACACTCTGTGAGACGAGGTTTCAAATGAAAGTATCTACGAGTCAATCAATTTATATTCATCAAACGCTGACGAGATAGTCCTTGTCACTGGGACAAAATTTGTTTGAATATTTGCATACTGATAATTTGAATATTCACGTCGCCGGTTTTTGTACTATACCGTGCGACACAAAATTTACATACGCGTAGATTGTTTACAGATCTGTCTGTTTTCACAATTTCATAATTTTTCACTTTTTAAATCCAAATAAATCAATCCGGACTAAAATTTACAAAAAACCACCTCGTCAATTTTCAAAAAAAGTCTTGCAAAAGAACTGTGCTCAATTTACACTCAGAGAAAAAATCTGTTATGGGTAGTTTTGAATTGTCCAATAACTATAACACAGAAATATTTCAGTATAATTATTCCGAATTTGTCTATGTTTACACTTGAAAAACAATCATTTTTCATTTTATTATTAATAGCTATTGTTTAACACAGTAGTTTTCATGTAATTTATGATTAATAATAACATTTTTCATCCTTTCCTAATGTAAACAAACATTTTAACGGTTTGAATTCTGATACGATACTAGCGCCACCATGCTATTCGTACTTCGTGAAAAAAACATATGTTCTCAAAACTATATAAATACCGCTATCAAAACTGATTACGTCAGTTGTGTAAACAGTTTTTATTTCTGAGTGTAATAAAACAAAAATTGATAAGACCAAAAAAAAGAAGACCAGGCTAAGTTTGTAAGGCTAAGTAATCCTTTTTTTACTTACCCTTGCAACATCGAATTTTGCAGTACCATTTAAGGGTCCGCCTCGCTACAACCCAAAGAGGCGTTCGATGGCGTTCGGTGGGATGACCACAAGTTGCTCAGCGAGCAATCTGGGCACCCTGACGAGGATACCCTCGACAACAGAACAACAGCAACACCTTCAACAGCTGGCTTCTTCCTCATGTTCGTCCTCTTCCTCTGGTAGCAGCACGCTCACCCGCACCGTCTCAGTGGATCAGTACACTAGCGCCACCCTGGACCGGGTGGCCGATCAGATTTCCGGTCTTGGACGTGACAAATTTGCCTCGGGGATGGCGCGATCCGAATCCCACCACGGCAACCTTAACGGTGTACCGTCCATCGAACAGGGTAGACAAGACAGCGAACCGATCCAAAGAATACCGTCCGAGCTTAATCGCGATCAGCCCAACCTCAGCCGAACCGAACAGCTACAAAATTCTATCAACCGGTTACCGTCCGAATATCAAAGCCTACATGCCAGGTGAGCATGACTCGTCTTTGAACTCAAGGCTTTGATCTGTAACTTTCAGCTGAAAATTAAAAAAAAAAAATTTGCGTCAGCCATATTTGGAAACTAAATTAAAAAACATGGTTGCCAGGAGAGTAAATTTCAACTCACTGCTTATCTGTTCTTTTGGACTAACAAGTTTATTCACAAACTAAAAACGAGTAAGCAGATTCTGCCTACTCAAATTTAAAATTTGGACGTTTTTCAAAACTGCAAAATTCCAGTTGATAAAATGAAAATTGCCTGTCAGGTAAACAGATTCTGTTTACTTTAGATTTTTTCCACTCTAAGAAAGCAGAATTTGTTATTATCTGAACGCAACTCTTATTTCGAAGAACTTGAGTTTTTTTATCAACACTTTAAAGTACCAAACCTGTCCCCACTAGCGCTTACTATGCAGAGTGAGAGTGAGACAGTGAGTCACGCGCATGCGCATTTCGAACACGTCACATGCGCTAAACGAAGACAAGAGATCGACGTGCGACGTGATTGGATGCTCCCCCAAAATGCGAATTTAGTGGCGGTTGGGACTTTAAAGTGTTGATAAAAAAACTCAAGTTCTTCGAAATAAGAGTTGCGTTCAGATAATAACAAATTCTGCTTTCTTTAGAGACGGGACAATTTTCATACGCGAGTTTGTTTATTGTTCGAGTTACTTTGTTAACGGCGAAGTTTGCTCACTGAATTGAAAATGAAAACGAGATCAAAATGCGCCTTTGAACTGGCAAAGACAATTCATGCTGACCCCGAATGATTTTAAGATTGCCAAACTCGGAGCACTATCAAAACTTAAGATTAGAGGGCCTGACGAGGCTACAGGAGCACCGACTCGAGTTGCAGCACCGTTTGGATATTCACAGGACAATGGAGATGCCACCTTCGCCTTCTCCCAGCAGCCGAAGCTTAGCACCCTTCAGTTCCGCGAGCTCCAGCTTGTCGGAAGGCAGCAACCAGCCGTCCGGAGAGGATTCCGCCAGCATTGTCACAGGTATAAACCAAATTCCATAGGCCCGGAAAGAAAAACCTCATTGAAGATGGAACAAAAAAAGAAAACGACAAATTTCTTTTTTTTTAACTGAAACAAAGCTGTGATTTTTCTATCCGGGTTTACCACATTTATCACACGAGATGTCGCTGTCGCTGAGCCATCACCACCAAAACTGGAATGTGCAAGCGCTAAGCAAACATTTTTTCCTCCATTTTTTTGGATCTAGGGCACTCACAAACACTGAAACAAATTTTGTGCATGTTGTTTCGTTCTTTCCTGTCCAACTCGAATTAACGACACGACACAATTGTATGTCTCATTCCACTTCAAAAAGTTGACTCGAACGAACAATTCGACACTACTGTTCGACTAGGTGTTTAATGTAATGCCTTCAACGACGCTTACAACACTTGCTCTCACGTGACAAATTCGATGACGACCACGTTGAGAGTCCTTTTAGAAGACAAAGAACAGCTTCTTCCCCCTAGTCAGTGCATTGCGGATGAGCAGTTTTTTTTTCTTTTCGTAGAGAACCTAGGTGTTATAATTCATGTAAGTTTTCATACACAACAAACTCGAACATCCCCTACACATGATCATACGATAAATGTTTCTTTTGATAAAAGATGTGTTAGGGCTAGGAATAAATCAAACCTAACAAGTTGAAAATAGATGTACGCTTTTTCTTGCAAATCTTTCGCAGGTATAGAAAAGCAATAGAAGACGAATCACAGCGTTTCGATCGTAATTTTCAATTTTTAGACAAAAGTCTGGGGGACACGGCCTCAGACGCAATCAGCGACAGTTCCGGGGTGGGAACATCGCAGTCCGACACGACGAATTCCTTGTCCATACCGGGAACGACGGTCGTTTGCGTTGAAAGTTACAACAGCGGCATCCCGGGACATCTGTCTATAAATCAGGGAGATATCCTTGAAGGTAACGATTTTGAGTTTTGTAATAACCATCGTCCTTCTATTTTCAGCTTCGACTTTTTTGCCACATTACAAATTGATCCTGTCTGAAACGAGAGAAAGGTCAATTTTGTCCTTAAAAATTTAACTCTGACTATGAAAATGGATAGTAAAACTAGTAAAAATTTCAATACTTGATATGTTTGTTTGAAATTAAAAAAACTTTCTTATCGTAAACAAACTTATTGATTTAAACAAAATGGGTAATAAATGCTGTTAATTAAAGTGAAGTTATACGATGTAGATTTTACGATACCATTTTTTTTGATAGAATAATAAATGTATAATTAAATTGCAATTATAAGTGAGATTTCGGTGCTTAGTAACGGGTGCCACTGACTGCGGACTTTTGGAGGGAGTTCTTCGCGGCCAAGGCACGGGTCTGTTCCCGGCGCATTGCGTGCAAGAAGTCCGGTTACGTCACACGAACATTCCAATTGGGCCCCCTCAAAGCAACAGGGACGGTCGAAACCGAGTTCTCGGTCGCAGAGAATCGCAACATAAATATTTTGCCACTGCTCCCAGATTGAAGAAACCGTAAGTCCACCTAATTAACTCGATAAAACCAAAATCTTCATTTCCTCTCAAAAGTTAAAAAATGTACCATTTTTTTATTCATTACCCTGGTTTAAATTTTGCAAAAAAAAAGAATTAAACTGAAATGAGTTGTAAGAAAAGCCTTCAAAATAATCTTAAAGTTTAGTACACGGGTTAACGATGGGTTCTTGTAAGTTTGATGATAGCCCGAAGATTGCGGTGGTCCTAATGGTCTTTTTGCTTTGCCAAAGAGTGGACTGGCCGGGACTGAATACCTTAGGTATACTTTGTGCACGAAATATAGAAGTTGGATTTTGTTGTAGCGTCACATCGGAGCCACGCACTGTTGTGCTGCACCGATCGAGAAAAGGCTTCGGTTTCGTGTTGCGCGGTGCCAAAGCTACTTCGGTGCTAATGGAGTTCACTCCCTCGATGAGATATCCAGCGTTACAATACCTCGACGACGTCGATCAGAGCGGCGTTGCTGATCTCGCCGGGCTTAAGAAAGGCGACTTTCTTATTCAGGTATGAATCAACAGAGAACAAAAATTAAATTTCCCTAAAAATAAGTTTGAAAATTTGCAACATCTAAAATTGTTGAACTGTTTCAGATCAATGGTGAAGACGTAACGACAGCTTCACACGAGCACGTAGTCGATTTGATTCGCAAGTCCGGTGAACTGGTAAGGATGACCGTGGTCTCGCCTGTATTAAGTCTTCCGAATTCGCAATCGGCAGCAGCCCTGCCAACTAGTCAGCCGATTCAGAGACAGTATGCAACGCTGCCGCGAAAGGGAAACAACAACGTTGCGATAGGTGGTACCCTCGGCAGGTCACCGGCCCCGTTGCCACCCAGGAGGGACCCCAAAACCACTCTCAGCGTCGGTCGTGCTCGAGCCAGATCAATGGTCGCTGGATTAGGTGATTGTTATTATTATTATTTTAAAGACCAAACAAAATTGTGTCGAATTTCATTCATAAAACGAGGTTTTTTGGTATTTGAAAAAATTTTTCACTTCTGCTTAAAGTACAGTCTATGAACTGTGCAAACATTTAGAAAGTATAATAAAATATAAACAAATACAATTTTGTACTTCAGCATTGACATTTTCACAAGTTTCGTTTTTTTATAGTCGTGAACAACTTTCAAACAAATAAAAACGGTCAATGTTTCACGATGACAATTGTATTCTACAAACTCTGAACTTTTACAAACATTCAACAGTGTTTATTTAATATGTAATAAATGGATTGCTGTGCACTTCGCTTGTTAATATTGAATAACAAAACTACAAAATGTTATAATCCCAAAATGGTTTAAATTTGCAATAGAAGGAGGTGGGGAAAAAGACGAAAACGAGCTCGCATCAGGCACGAAATCCAGCAGCATCGAATCGATCCACTTGCAACAAGCCGGACAAAATGCCATTCAAAATTCAAACCAGCCAAGAACAGCAAGTATTCGCTCGCGGCCAACATCGAGTCGCATCACCGCCGCCGAGCTTGAGGTAAGTTAAACCGATTCCTCTGCCAGTGATAGCCCCAATTTGTTATTATGAATTTTATTCTTTTATTTTTCATTTTTTTTTTATTTTTCTTAATAATACCTTTGAAAACACCTCTCTAACAAACAACGACGCACGGATCGAAAGGCGCTCTTAAAGCTGCATGAAATGCACGATGACGGAAGCTTCAGCATCGTCCTTCCTTTCTTCCAGGAACTGTTTCAGCGTCAGCAGGGCAATGCGAGCGGCCAGTACGGCTCGTCAATGATGAGCTCGCACTTTCAGTCTGGCCAAAGCACCAAATCTCACCCGTCTTCACCCGCCAAGACCGGCAGAGTGTACGCAAGCGTAGCGGAAATGAAGCGCAAAGGAAAAGTAAGGATAACGGGACGTTGAATGGGTTCTTTAATGGTGGTTGTTTAAAGAACTGCAAAAGTTTGGTGAACAAGCGAGAGAGACAAAGACACAGAGAGAAAAGCCTATAATAGACTCTGATCTTAAGTAAAAGATTGTTATCCCGCAATATAATACGAGCCAATTGTACGTCAGATTAACTGTGCAAAAAGCGTGCTTAGCCGGCGTATAATTACATCGTTTTTGTGCGTTTAATATTTCTTACTTGGGAATGCAGAGAGTCTGTTTTTTTTCTCTTGTCTCGTCTCCTGGCACGTTGTATAAATATCGTAAAGTATATCGTCTTTGAAGTAACGTAAACTATCTAACAATTTTACCGATTGCTTCTTGCTTCTACACTAACTTACAATGCTTTTTAGTCATAAACTATAGCCTATGCTGAGTGATTTTAAGAGGTTGCTGGCTCATCTTTAGTAACAAAAAGATTTTCTTGCTTACTTGGGTAGAATTGCAATATAACCGCCATTAACAGCATTCAACTTTTATAAATAATCAAAAGAACAATTCTAACACTTTGATTAATCCTACAAATAAGTTTTGCAATTTTCAAAGTCGAGATAATCGAGTCAGAAAGGATTTCGTCGGTTTTGTTAATAAACGTTGGATCGAAGTTGGATAAGAGCTAGTATTGGAAAGGGTAACAAGTGACTCGATTGATCGTCTTCGAAGCATGTCTAATCGTTGGACGGTTGCATGTTTGTTATAATATGCATTGAAATCCAAGCAAGAGAGCAATGCACGAATCCGAAAAGGAGAGCGGAACATTGGAGACGACTTGTATTACTGACGTTACGCAAATGCATACTTTGTTTCTAGCGCACTCGATACCTGCATGACCCCAGGTGACTAATTATCGCGCTCGACCAAACAAAATCAATCGCCGATGGCAACTTACGGTCAGGACCGGACCACTTGCGGGTTATCCCGGATCAAATTCTTTGTTACCCCTTCAACCTGACACGCGAACATAATAATAGTCAATTCTTTCATTCGATTTTTTATCATTGTCTCAATTCAGGAAAAGACGCTTGACTGAACAATTTTTTTAAAATTTAAAAAAAAACTAATCAGTAAATTTGGTGTTGGTCAGTTCGATCATAATGAAATTTATCAAAATGTGAAAAATTAATGTTTCAGTTAAGCTCCTTTTATAATCAAACTAACAATTCTGTTTGTTAAAGGTTCTTCGTCATCAATAAATATCAATGAATTATGATTGTTCGATAAAATTATTTACAATGAAACTTCAAACTTTTACATGTTAACTTTTTCAGGAACGAATGAAAGTTAGAATTGAGTTGTCCCCATAAACTTAAATTATTTCAAACTTGATTTTCTTATTTTTTTCAAACCCCTTAATGCCTAAATGTTCCATCGACGAAGACAGAACTCCCTCGTAAATTTGCAGTTGTTTCCAATTATGAACAATAAAGAATTTTCAACCTGATGTAAATACAATTCCTGTAAGACGTAAAAACTTGTGACGTATCTTTCCAGTATCTCTCGTGTGAAATATCTTCCATTTGAAAGAAAATTTGATCAAAGCACAGATACTTATTTGACTTTTGAATTTGCAGTCGAACACCAGGGTGCGCTTCTTCGGTGGCCTGGGCAATGGTTCCGACTTGCACCGAGATTTCCACAGCACTCCGGACTTGAACATCCAAAACCAGTCGTCGGTCAGTGTTCCCAAAGGTCACCGTAGTCAGGAGGACGTAAACGCTCTGAATAATCGAAATGGATTACCGCCGCCTAATCATCCACCACCGCCACCCCCGGTTGGACAAGTGATCAAAGTCAACGTTGGGGCGACCGCGCCCGATGCCGTCACACCTGCTTCCGTTTATGATAATATGGCACATATTCAACAAGTCAAAGGTGCTCACATTTCATTCGTTATTTCTGCAAATATCTCGCAATTTTATACATACAAAATTCTCTGTATAAAACTGTCCATCTGTTTATCCTTTCGGATTTTTTCTAACTTTATTCTAACTGGAAATATAATAATTTCAGAATTAGCAGCAGCAACGAATGAGAGTCAATATGGAGTGATGTCGAGTTTCCGGCCGTCGAACAACGCGAAACTGTACGCATCGCCCGAAGACATGAAAACCGTAGGATATCGTTCAAGGTCTCTGCCAGCGAACCGGACCCACCTGCGGAAATCGCACAGTCTGCGCACGCCCAACGGAAACACTAACTTCAAGCCCGTCTGTCCACAAGGCGGCGCTGCTAATGGAACGGCGACGAACGGGCCCCAGTCTCTGAACAATCAATACGCTCAACCGCTCAAGACCGGTCGCAGCCACAGTACAGCCGGGGTCGTTCGGGAACGTAAGAAAAAGACCGTGATGATCAGCAGCAGCTCGGCGACCAACCTCTCGTCGGCCACCAACGGCGACGGCACAGTCAATTCAGCTCCGCCCATTCCCGAGCCTGATTACAGCCTGAGCGAGTCGGAGAACGACGAAGATCTCACTGACGAGGGTGACTCCGAAATCACCAAGGAACTCGAGAAGGCAGCAGCTCGCGAAAAATTCGAATCTACCAAGGAGACTTCCGGCAACTCCAACGGTAGCGGCAGCAGCTCCTCTTCCGGTTCTGGCTCGTTGCCGCACTCGTTTAGCGTCGAGGAAATTCAAAATGTTCGCAAGCAGTTGAAGGTAGATCTTCTCTTCTTTCTTTTCCTTTTTTTCAAATTTGCCAATTACAAATTTTGAAAATTATACTCCTGGTTCGCGTTCAACGACTTTCAAAACCCTCAAAAACCAACTTTCAGGAATAATTTTATCCTCAAGAAATCAAGTAGTATAAACTAATATCGAGTGTACAAATAAAAAATTAACATTTTCAACAAGATCTATATTGTATGCAAATGAGAGTTTTTGTTCGTTAAACGTCTCTTAATATTCTTTATCATTTTTAATCTTTCGGCATCTTAACGTTTCAACATTCTTTAAAGACCTTGAAATTTCAGACACAGCACTCTCTGGTGGAGGACGGCGACAACAGTTCGAGCGGTGTGAGTTCGGACCAGGACGTGCCGGTGGGTCCGCCAACTGGTTTCGACGACAGTCAGCGTAACAACGAGGCTAACCATCACACAGTGTTGCATTCGATAGCCGAGAAGGACACCTGCAGTGGGATCAAACGAACGAGCTACGGGGGCAGCGGTATGCTCACCCGACATGCCGTCAGTCTTGCCCAACTTCCTCCCCCGATTGAAGCCGACGCTGAAGAGCAGGGTGGAGACATGTTCGTGCCACCACCCCCGGAGTTCAACGCCGACGGATCTTCAACGTCCACGAACGCTGACGAGCTGGTTTTCGCACCTCCACCGCAATTCTGCGACAATCGACAGCAACAAAACCGCGTGAAGATAATCGGTGCCATTCCTAAAGCGAACAATCAGGTGAAACCTCCTACTGGCAGACTACACAGGCAGTAAATGAACGCTGAAAGCAGAAATCGAGTGTTTATATGAAAGCAACAACAAAAAAGAGAAGTCAATTGTCGTACGTTTCTTTTGGCAGTGTCTGAGAGCTGAACCACGAGGAAAACGAACACCGGCCTAAGATGTAGCAAATTGGGCGACCACCGATATCAATAGATTATCACAAAGCGCTTTTTATTCGAAGCTTACATTTCCGAGCTTCCCAGTGCCTTCGTTTTAACGGCGGTGTTTTTTGAGATTAGCCCCTGAGAGTTTTGAAGACAAGGAAAAACTGAATGTGTTTTGTTGCGTTACATTCCTGGTCGTTAGATTTGTTATTTTCAACCGAGTTGAAAAGATTTTCGAAGTTTTACACGTTTTCCTAGAAGGAACCAATATCAGGGTTTGAGAAACACCTGTTTCTTTGATACCAACTTTGCACTTTTATAATTCAATGTAGTTGGGAACTTTGGATGGGACCTTTGTCTCCAATCGTTTTTTGTAAACCTCAAACAAATCACTTATACTCGCTGATCACCCTCGTGGCACTGGGATACAAATCGATGTCGCACTGAAGTAATAATTTAAAAACAAAAACAAGAATAAATAAAAACAAATGAAGAAGTAAAAGTAAATCAGGAAGATTTAATTTAAGAACTAGAGAGGATGGAAGATAAGGGAGTGACGCATAAAAGAAATCACGCCTAGTAGTTGTTTTTTCGTATTTAGACACTGCTCAAAAGTCTACTTGTAACACAAAGCTATTCACAAAGTCATTAGATTGTTTCTAGTTTGTAACGTCAAGACGCGCTGCCGCAAATGACTCAAATGCGTTCGCGTTAACGAAGTATATATTTATGAAATCTCGCCAACCAACATCCGTAATCCCAAGGACCAAATGGACTGAATCAAAAAATTCAAACTGTCACTTTTTTTCGTTAAAATTATACCGAATTTGGTCAAATTGTGTCGTCACTTTTGTTCTTGGGATTTTGGATTCGAGAGTATTCCTTCGAATTCTTGCCAGAGGGCCAAGAGGTAAAACGAGAAAGTGAAAAAAAAGACAAGAAACGAAAGTGTATGGTTTTGCTTCGATTCGTGTGCCGTTACTGTTGCGTTGGAAACACGATTAATTAAGAAGGAGCTTTGTGCAATCCGAGCTTTTCATCTCCCGTTGCGCGGGTGGAGATGCGTGTAATATTATTTGATGTAAATACAAATGAACGTCTGAGCGCAAGACGAAGCCTTCCTCGATCCCAAAGGAAGCTACGAAGTTAAGCTAAACGATCGATAGAAACCTCGCGGCTCTTGGCTAACTAGCACTATTACTATTCTATTGTATATACATATTGGAAATAATTACTATACATATTATATATATGAAATATATATTGAATATCTATGACTGTCATAAATTCTATGTTTTCAATTTACTGTCATTAGTTTACGATTATCATTGTGTTACTATTGCTATTATTCATTCAACGATTCATTCAATGATTATTGTATATTTAAGGAATTATTGTTACCTAGACATAAGGATTCTCGTGGAAAACAAAAAAAAACAAATTCAAGAATCAACACAATAACAAGTCCTTCCTAATCATGTGGTTTCTATGCCTTTCGCCAAATGGATCGTGTGCACTGAATTACAAACATTTACATCCCTGTAATAGTCTAAATTTCGTTTGTTCTCTTTCTCAGTGTACGTATTTATTTATTGTAGCACGACTTTGAGTCCGATGTGAAATTGCGTTTGTTAGTTTTTAAATTGCCAAGTGCCAAATTGTTTTCAGTATTATTTATTTAATGAAACGAAAAAAAAAAAAAACAAGAAATTCACAGTACAGAAAAATCAAATGAGTAACGACTTGTTAATTGGATAAAGCGAACCGTCGACTTCACACAGACACAACTCTACATTTAATTATTTATTTTCTATTTATTTACAACGTTTGTTTTTGACTCGTTGATCTTCGTGTCAATTCGCCAGCCGCAATAATGTCAACAAAAATCAAATTATCGATTCGAGCGATATATGAGTGTTTTTTTTTCTATGCAAGATTCTCACTGAGTCCATCGTGAGGTATAGTCGTTAACATTCCTGCCAAAAGTAATAATACTACGAAAGCAAAATTTATGGGAGAGTTGATAATTGCATAATATAGAGGTAATCCCAACGATGTGTTATTAAATCGATGCTAATTGTTTAAAATTGTTCTATTTCAAACACTGAATTTGTACCGTAATTCATATAAATTTTCCCATCGCAATTTTGAGATAAAACCTTTTTGAAAGCAACTTTTGAATTGATAAACAACTAATGCGAATTTGAAAATCATGGAGAATGATGATAAATCGTTATTTTGTTTGGTGAGCAACAACATTTTGTCCGACTAAATTAATCGTAAGGAATAACAATTCACTATCGTGTGGAATTCGAAATACGAATAAAAAAGAAAAAACGATACAATAATTTAAAAAAAAAAACAGTTTTTATGCATTGTGAGAGCCCAAACTATATGAAACCTGTTTAAAATTCTATGTACGATGAAAGAAGCAAGCAAATGGTACATGTTACGTATACATATGCGCATATGCAATGCATAAATAAATCATATATAAAACTATACACATACAACATATTCGATATGATGTGAATTTCGTGATCCGGTCGTGAAATTTTGACAAAACAAAAAAAACGGAGAACAAACACGATGCGATGAGCATGCGACCGATTAAAATAACTCGAACGACTGATACTTAGTTATTTTGTTAACTGTTTCCTTCCCACTTTCGCACTTAGCGCGAATCATCGTCGCTTACGATCATTCGGATAGGTACAAAAGGCCTGGAGAACTTATGGGGATTTTGTCTCTTGTGCAAAACTTGAATCAAACAAAACCTTTTTTGAATTGTACAAATTTTTTGTCATTTTACATGTTCCTAATTTTTTACGATTTTTTTCTTTGATTTATTGAGATGGGATTTAATCTTGAAAATCGAGCACCCCTGAATGACTTCTCCATGCTTTTTGTACTGCAATTATAATTATACAATTACGGTTAGTGTCTTTTGTATAATAGTTATATTGTACTGTAAGTTGCCCAGATACGTGCAATTTTTCGACGATGAATAATAATCAATCATGTTCACATTGAACCACAGTCTATTTATTCATCTTGAAAAAAACCTTCCGCTTGTTTAAAATTTTGAAATTTGAAATGCGAGACCTAATCTTCTTATTACTATTACTAAGTAATGGCTACTAACACTAATACTAATACAAAATTAGTTGAAGCATTTTATATTTAACAAACCATTCCATTTAGTTAGAATATTTCACATTTAATTTCGAAATTCGATCTTTTAAAACTTAGCCCTTTAGATATTAATAACTATATCTTTACAATTTTATATAAAAATATTGATTGAAAATATTTTATAACACGTAATGGCATCAAAGGTTTGAAGCTTGAATTTAATTATTCGTCAAGTTCTAGTTTTTCAACTTGAATCACAAGTGTCCGTCTTTTTACTGATAATAAAAAAACTTAACTTTTAAAATAACAAAGTCTTTTGTACTAATCAATATTTAATGTATTCAAGAAAAAGCATCACAACTTTGATCTAAATCTATCAACTGGCGAATCAACTGCAATAAGTCTGTTCGCTTCTGCGTGACCAACTGGTTCACTCTGCTGTAATCACAGTTTTCAATTTTCGAATTTTTAACAATATTCTCCAACAAAACGTCAGCGAAACACATGACGAAAATGCCACAATCAAAGCCGTTGCTCTGTTGTGGACACTGCACTTCGACGTAATTTGTCGGGCAGTTACTGCCGAGCAAATATTTCGACATGCTTTTGACGAACTCCTTGACCTCAGTCTGACAGGCAATGTTGGCAGAGTCGAGATGGAAGAACGTTTTCTCCGGTTCGGAAAACACTAGCAGGGTCCAGTGCGAGCCGCCGGCTTGATTTCTGTTCTTCGAGTCGTTCAACGGGAAGAAGACGAATTTTTTTTCTTTCGCCTTAAGGGGATTGAGAAAAACAGGGTACGTGACGTCAAAGCTGAGCTTCACGAGCTGCGTCACCTCGGGGCTGACAAACAGCACGCTCTCGCTGCAATTGCTGTCTTTGACTTTTTGCATGTTCAGGTACTCGAAATAGAAGCCTATAATGTTGTCGTTGATCCAACACGGACCTTCTAGAAGTTCGATATCTTTTTGACGTAGAAGCGAGTCGTAATAACTGAGAATCACGTCTGACGATTGTGACATTGTTAAACAACTTTCAATCTGCAAAAAAACAAACATTTGTCAGTTTCATTCTGTTCAAATTTTGAAACTTATGAATCTAAACAAAATACATCGATTTAAATGTCCAAATATAAATAAAAATACAGGTAACAAAATTGAAATGCATTTTATAAATAAAATTTCAATCAATAAACATAAGTTTGACAATTTCAAATTGCAATTTAGATTTTGCAAACGAGTAATCAGTTATGTTATTTTTTTCAATTTTTCCATGCGTCTTGTTGTTTTTTTATAAAACAAAGTCCTTTTTTTAGCATTTCATTGAAGACTTTGATTGTAAAAAGTCTAAACTGCGATCAAAAAACCAAAATTTTATTTCGCAAAAAAAAGGAATTCGCAAATGAGGTTATATAAATGTAAAAAAATAGACAAACAAAGAAATACAGATCGTCGAAGAAAGAAAAACAAGATAATCAATAATGAATAATCACTCAAACTAAAGAACGACCTGGTTGAAACTGGAATTAACAATCGTAAACAAAAGATTATCTTCATGAATCGTCAAACACTGCAACGACGTTTTTTTTTTTATTTTTTACTCCAAGACCAACTGATTTTTATTAACAACAAAAGTGGCATAGCAATATCAACACTTGAAAATCACATAAACAATAAAAATACTTACAAACTATTTGATAGTCGACTGCTAAACCAATGTCTACAATTCCAAATCCAAATCCAAATGTAAACTTTCCAGCTTTGACAAAACGTAATTAATACCAACTGTGGGTAAAACAGGAGCGATCAGCTGATTGGGCCAGGATCACCTGCAGGGGTTGGTGGTTGGTGCTTAATGTTGACATTTGTGATCGTAGCTAATTTCGTTGTCAGAAGACGAGTTATTTGAACAGAAGAACAAACGTCACTCTCCAGTTCCAGCGACAATTTAGTAATTGGTAAAGTTGCGAGTTTATTAGGAAGGCTGGAACGTCAAAAAAGTGCTGGATCGATGCTCGGCTGAGTGTTAGTGTTCTCGGTAAAGTGACATCAGGTTAAGTTTATTGGCGCGCTTAGAGGACTGATTAGAATAATTGATTCGTCAAAATGCCAGCAGAACCGATCGCGACGGGCACTAAGTCGGGCGGCAAAGTGAAGCGGATTTCGATACCACGAGTGCAGAGCTCGACTGACACCGAGCTGCAGAGTCAGAGCAGTTCCACGCCATTGCAACCCATGGCCCTGCACTATGTGAGCTTCAGGTCCGACCTGGAGGACAGCTCGATACCACCCGGAGTACGCGCTAGGCTCACCGACTTGTTCCAACAAATTGAAAAGGAATTTGAGATGCTTTGTGCCGAAAACCTTGGACGTATGTTACACAATGGATCGATAATAAAATTATCTGGTTTCCATTTTTAACACTTTATTTATGTTTCAAAAGAAATTATTTTTATGTAAAAACCTCACTTTTATTGTATTTGTTTTTTGATTATTATTGATATTCAATGTACGTTTATTGTTGTTTATTGTGACTTTTAATCGTCAATTTTATTTATCACTATTATCACTTTTTGTTATTTTTATTAAATTTGTATTTATTTGAAGTCGTTTGAGATTTTATCTATTTTGAAAAATTAATTTTTTGTCCAGCAAAATAAATAACTAATGTTTGTCATTTGTTCAGATTTTGAAATCGAAAAATGTTTAAAAAAGTATAACACTACAATTTATAATTTTATTGTTATATCTTAAAAATTATAATTGTTGACCTTGAAAAACTGGAATAAATACCTTGAATACAAAATTAAAACTTGACTGGACATACCGCAATAATTACGATCATTTTAATACATTTTTTTATTTTTTAAGTTTCGTTTATTTTGTTTATTTTTCACACATTCATCTATATTTATTTGTCATTCAATTTTTTCCAGTGCAAGAAAAAGTTGAGTCACTGAATGAAAGACTTGAGAGAGAATGTTACGGCTCTGGCGAAAGAAGTCTACCGACAGGAGAAGTCACTGATGGCCCGGAAGCAAAAAGTCTTGCTAAACAAAAATGTAAGAATGATTTATCATCAAAAAAAAAAAAAAATACACAAAACTGTTTTATCGCTTCATTATCGAAAGTTCAGAGTAAATTTTTTGTTATCTCGAAGTTAATTTTATTGCTTTTAAGTTTAAGTCAAAAAAGAATTGATAAAAAAGACAAACAAAGAACATTTTAAAAAGAAAAAAGTTTTTTGTATTTCGAAATTGGAGTTGACGTTATTATTATTTGCAGAACTTGTTATAATGTCTTTTATATGCTGTGTGTCTATCTTACTGTCTTTTATTTCATGTTTTCCCAAAACCTGTAGCCTGCACTCTGATGGGCCTACCATTTTAAAACCTATACTACTTCCTCCAAAGGTTGTACCGACAATTTTCCAACAAGTTTACTCAAAACCGAGTTTCGATTTGCTTTGTTGATGCTTTTAGAGGGTACCAATGAGTAATTAAAAACAAATTATCATAACTTGGAATGGATTGAATCAAGTTAAATACGAGGTTGCTCGGATAACAAATGCAGTTATTAACAAGTCGATTAATCAATAAGGAATGAATAATACAACGAACGATCTAAACGTTTCCGCTTTTATGCATCACACTTGACTTTCAGCGGCTATTTGAAGGAGCGCAAAATTTATTGAATCCACTGAACAAAATATCAAGCACCTTGGAAACAACCGCTTTTCCAACACTCGTGTTCAAGCTACAAAATTTTTACAACAAAAATAATCAAACATGAAATACTCATTTGCTTCAACGAATCATCGATCCAACCGAACCGAATCCATTCAAACTATAGTCGAGGTTTGAAATTTCACTAACGCACACACACAATCACGTTTCCCGATCCCACTTCAGTTTTAGCTTTTGAACTCCTTTTTTTTCTATAATTAGAATTTCTTTATCTCTTTCTCCTGGTTACAGACTTCATTTTCCAAATGTCGAACAAAAGTTAAAGCAAAATGTAAATTACAATTGCATCGTTTTATTCAAGCCATGAGTTCCGGGTCGAGTCAGAAAATGAAAACTTCACACAAGCTGAAAGCTCAAACCAGCAAGATAGTTTCGAGTTTCAAAACCCCGACGATGACGTGCACAATGCAGAGGGAGTACAGAGGACACCGCGATGGCGTTTGGGAGGTTTCCGTGAGCCGCTCGGGACAGCCGGTTATAGCCACGGCGTCAGCGGATCACACTGCTCGGGTTTGGGGTGTGGACAGTGGCCGGTGTTTGCTCCAGTACACGGGTCATTCTGGTTCTGTTAATTCTGTACGCTTTCATCCGATGCGAGATCTTATTTTAACTGCTAGTGGAGACAATTCTGCACACGTATGGCAGGCTGCTGTCAATTGGGATCTGCCAAAACGACCACCTTCAGCTGAGGATCTCACTTCGGGCTCTGATAGAAATACTGTAACTACGACAAATGATGATCAGGAGGATGCTCCTGTTTTACGAACTCCTATTAAAGTAATTCTGATTTTTCAAATTCAGTAGCAAAAATAACCAGAATCTTTCAATTTATGATAGATATAAATAAAAAACATGAAAAATAAACATTATATAGAAAGACAACCGGGGTTATTGTGACGCAACTTTAAAAAATCAAAGTTGAAATGTAATATTAAGGTTGCCAACGTTCATTTCACTATTGATTTTAAACCATTAAAATCATTAGAAAGAATGTGGGGGTATTATAGGAGGTATTACAATTGCCCTAGTAAACTTTAGATTTCGTTCCTAGAATTAAAAATAGATTTCTTATTGATCTGTTATTAATCAATGGTTTTTAATGATTTTTAAAATTATTTTTCAGGAACTGCATGGTCATTCAGGAGTTGTAGCAGCCGCAGACTGGTTGATAGGATCAGACCAAATTGTCACAGCGTCTTGGGACAGGACAGCTAACTTGTACGATGCAGAAACTGGCGACATAATTCACACACTGTGTGGTCATGACCAAGAACTCACTCACGTCGCCACACATCATGCACAGAAACTGTGTGTCACCTCTAGTCGAGACAGTACCTTCAGACTTTGGGACTTCCGGGAGCCTATACACTCGGTGTCAGTTTTCCAAGGACATACCGAGTAAGACATCAATTTTTCGCATTTACATTTTATAGCATTGAACGTGTCAATGTTGTAAGTTAACAGTTAAAAAACCGAGTGGATAAACCTCTTTCAAATTTGAAATTTTACCCTTTTCATTGAAACAACAATTCATTTTTATTACTACAAATTTTACTACAAGCCTTGAATAAAATAATTTACCCACTCGATCCTTCTAATACTAACGTAATACTTTTCGATTTAAATATGTATCAATTTTTCAAAAGTTTTGGTTTTTGTTATATTTTTACAGAACAGTAACATCAGCAGTGTTTACGAGAGAGGACAAAATAGTGTCTGGATCTGACGACAGGAGTGTAAAAGTTTGGGAACTGAGAAACATTCGATCTCCACTCGCAACCATTCGTGGGGATTGTGCTGCTAACAGGTTAGCAGTATCGAGTGCTGGAGTAATCGCCATTCCCCACGACAACAGACGAGTACAACTTTTTGACCTTAGTGGACAGAGATTAGCTAGACTACCAAGAACAAACCGTCAGGTGTGTGCTAAATCAAACTAAAATCAAATTTCATGTTTATATTTTTTCCCCCACATCTTGTCATTTTATAACAAATACAAAAGTAAGAAAATAATTTGAACGAACATTGTATGAAAATGATGATGATGATTTTTGTATATATCAATCTTGTGATACTATTGTAGCTCCATATTTTGTTATTGTCGATATTATGATGTAAATTTTGATGTAGATATTACCAGTTTGTACTGCTGCCTTCTACTAAATAAACATAAACATAAACATAAACATGATTTCAGGGCCATCGACGGATGGTTTGTTCCGTAGCTTGGGCGGAAGACAGCAGCGTTTGCAACCTTTTTTCATGCGGATTCGACAGGTTGGTGCTTGGTTGGAGTGTTTTACCAGTCAAGGAGGCTTGAAGAAGTTATTCCTCGTTTCGACTGGCTTTGTAAATCAGCCGAACGGCACAGCAAAAAGGTTCATCAGAATCGTCGCGACATTCTTGTAAATATAATTGTAGGCCAGCAGACCACCCGACAAGCCAATCAGAGAACTAGCTCTTCCACTTTCGCATACCACTGAAATATAAATGTTATGCTGTATTGAACGTCTTACAATGAATTATGAGATTAAAATAAAAATCAACAATTATCGAAGCATGCATTTAAAAGATGTAATAATTACGTAGTCAAATGAAACCGCGAGGTTCGTTTTGTAACATAATGTTGAAATTATACGAGACAAAATGAATTGTATGTGTAAAAAATTAATATATATATAAAAATTTGTATACATGACATAAACAGAGTAGATAAAGTCAGAAAAACTATATTTTAGATTAAGAAAGGATTTTCCGTGATTGATTGTCAAGTGTCAAATCGAGATAATGCCAAAAGTAGTCTTTCCATACTGACGTAAATATTATTTAAAACTTATTCAATTTCATTCAAAGACATTCAAAAAAATCGTTTTTTAATGTGAAAAAAAATGTTTTACATCATCTTTGTTATTTCCTAAATGGAATCGTTGTCGAAATTGTACTGGTTGGATTGTATCGATGTTTGAAACAGATGATGATTAACCAAATAAAGAGAAAGTCTCTTGAACAAATATTTTAACGTTTTTAAATTGAAAAATACCTGCATATGCTGTCAGCAGACACAAAACTGTGTATCCGTGAATTAAAGTGTAGTAAAGCATCGGTGACATTTTTTGCCAAATGATGCCCAGGAGTCCCAATAATTTAGCACAACCTGCGACAATAAGTGCCCGGATCAGGTCTCTAACCTGATACCTACTTGGTCGCTTGCCTAAAAGCCGCCATTTGAATTCCGTAGCACCTATGACAGTGCCAGCAAAGATAACTAGAGACAGCGCTGTCTTCAGCAGCACAAAATAAAAATTGAGTTCTTTTTCATATAATCCCACACTTTCAACTTGATTTTCGTTTAAACTCTCAAGTTCGGCATTGAGGGCGAACCAATTTCTGTATGATTCGCTCAAGAGCAGAATAATCATCAGTTTCCAGTACGATTTAAAGTTGCCATTGTAGAGCAAATGACGGTAGGCTGGTTTCTCCAATAAAACTATGTCGATGAGGACTATCACTGGATCGTATTCTATGTACTTATCTGCTATCTCACCACAATTTTCCTAAAATTGCATTAAATTAATTTTTTTACATTTGTATTCAATTATTCATATTCTTTTCAATTTTGAAGAATTTTAAAAATTGACAGCAATTCTTACACATTTTAAAATTTTGAGCACACTGGGACTGTACTGTCTATACAACTCTTTGACTTCCTTTCCACAGTTTATACACATGAACATTTTTGCGAATTTTATAAAGTATCAAAAATGTAAGTTGACCTGAAAAAATTAGAGTTGAATAAAACAATGTTTCTTAACACTTAGATAACTTTTTGAATAATAAAATTTAACAGTTTAAAACCTTGTTAAAGCAACGAAACAAAATTGTATGAAAACAAATGGAATTTAAAAAAGCAAATCAATTTGTAAGAGTATCAAAAGTAATAAAGATGTAAATTTGATTGATGAGGCAAAAAGGAGTGAATTGCAAAATAAAAACGAGCGCTCGTTATAATGCCGTTGAAACACATGACGTTGGTTTTACTATAAGTGAAAGGAACTTCTGACAAAAAAAAAAGAATCAAGAGTAGGAGGGACGCATAAAAATAACGGCGCTAATCTGAAGAATGTCACAATTCAGTTAGATAGAAGACGGTGTACGTTCGTAGATCGAGAACCATGTCAGTGTCAACGGTCAAATTACTCTCTGGACAAGAAATTCCAATTTTGGGATTTGGATCCTGGCTTGTAAGTAAATTTTACAACATTTTTTATCAATCTCGAAGTATTTATTTTAATTTCAGATTGAACATTTACAATTTTCAATTGTGTGTTTACAAATTGTAGATACAATTTCCTATTTCTTTACTTTTTGCTTTATCAAAAAACAATATAAAAGAACATACAATTTAACAACTCAATCTTCAGTCATTAACTTTTCAATAACACGAAAGCAAAAAAATGATTACATTGCAAACCATAAGAAGGAGTTCCCTTGATCACTGAATGCAAGCATGTAAATGTATAACTGAATGGTAAGATACTGTGCAGCTTAATGGACCTTGGAAATAAATGACCGTGCGATAAGAACGTAACTAAACAAATCATAATTACACCATTACATTGTTACACTGTGTGAAAACCGTACTAAGACAGATATTTTTACTGGCAACTTGAGTTGCAATTGATATTGGTTTTTAATAAACTATCCAAACAAGATTGAACAATTATTTCTTGAAAAATTTCAGATTTAAAATAATTGTTCATTAGTTTGTCATTACAAAATTGAACAGTCATTTGAACAATTATCTCACAAAACAATGATTGTTTTGTAACAATAAATTGTTAAGATACGAACAAAAATAAAATTTTATAATACTACTTGAATTTGGTGTAAACAGACGACTGGTGATGAGATAGAGAAAGCGATTGACGAGGCTCTAGAGGCCGGTTACCGTCACATTGACACCGCCGCAGTTTACGAGAATGAGAAACACATTGGCAACGTGCTGAAAAGGTGGTTGGATTCCGGAAAGATCAAGCGAGAAGAGCTGTTTATTGTGACAAAGGTATTTTGGAAAATGATCTGTTATACATTTTTTTAAAAAGTGTAATTATTTCTGAAAAATAATCTGACAGGTTCCTCCTGGTGGCAACAGACCAGAAGGTGTACGAAAATGGATCAAGCGCTCGCTGGAAGATCTGCGGCTGGATTACATCGACCTCTATCTGGTGCACACACCGTTCGCATTTCAAGAAGTCGAGGGAGATTTACACCCTCGCAATGAGAAAGGCGAGATGCTCTTGGATTGCGAGACAAATCTCGTCGCTGTTTGGACCGAGATGGAGAATCAAGTAAAGGAGGGCCGTGCACGGTCCATAGGATTATCAAATTTCAACATCAGTCAAATTCAAAGAATCCTCGATCACGCAACTGTACCAGTATCCATGCTGCAAATTGAATTACATGTTTATTTCCAACAGAAAGAATTGGTTTGTATTTGTTGCCAATCAAGCTTCACTCTATCAACGAGTTGAATTTTATCTCTTGTTATTTGTAGATGCTTCTTCTGTCTATTTTTTCACTCATGTTTATCTTTGTTTTTTGTTTTTCATTAATTTCTTAACTGATGTTGTTTTTATTTTACTCGTTTATTCATCTTCACCTGTTGTTCATTTTTGTTTTAGATCTTAATTTTTGATTCGTTTTTATTATTGTTATCATTTTTGCAGGTGGAATATTGTAAACATAAAGGCATAGCTGTGACAGCATACTCCCCGCTGGGAAGTAGAGGTTTAGTGAAAATGATAAACAAAACTGACACTCTGCCTGACTTATTGGAAAACCCTACTGTACAAGAAATTGCAAAAACTAAAGACAAATCTGCAGCGCAAATTTTGCTGAGACACGCGATACAAAAGGGGATCATTGTCATACCGAAAAGCACAAATCCAAAGAGAATTAGGGAAAATATAGACGTCTTCGGATGGGAACTTAACGACGATGAGATGGATCGCTTGAACAAGTTGGACCAGGGCTCTAGAGCAAGAATCAATAACTTCGTTGCGTTTTTAACTGGGATTGAGAATCACCCAGAATTTCCTTTTTCTAATGAGTTGAGAAATTAAGACAATCAATATATGATTAAAAATTAATGTTGACGAAATGAGTTATTACAATAAAGTATTTTTAATATGTAGATCAAAGAGTTTGTCTTTTTATTTCTAGGTTAGGTTTAGTAAATGACAATGGTTTTTAGTTAGACAAACGGAATTGTATCGGTTCACTTACTTTTAGTAAAGACGAGTTATCATCTTTTTCTTAATTGTTTACTTTTTGAAAACATTGAATGTCAACAATTCGGATGCAAACAATGACAGCTAGCAGAAAGTGGTATTTGTTCTTCTCATGTTTAATTGAAAAAGAAATTAAGAAAGTTAACACCCTTTTACGCACTGAATTTCAAATTGTTAGTTTTTGGTGAAAGTTTAAATGAACCAACAGTCAACAAAACATGAAATTTTTTGTGTGTGCGGCGAACGAGGGAGACTGACATTATCAACATCAGTGTTTCTCTTTCTCTTTCTCTGTATTTTCTCTATCTTTTCTTTATCTATTACATAATAAAATTTGCGCGAAAGTTTGAAATGGAGCGTTGATATTACAATTATTGGATACACAAAAAAACCTGTATTTTGAATTTAGTTTACTTTATACTAGAAACTTAATAGAATTTGTTGAAAATGTAACCGAGCCAATTATCTCAACTTTGCAAAAAAACCTTGTGATAAAATTGGAAAATTAACTGGGGACATAATTACAATTCAAGATACTTAATTTTAATTTTACTCAATATTTTACACAATTTTATGTAAATTTTCATGTAAACTTTTATGTAAACAATTTTCAATTGAATAAAAAGTTTAAAACTCTGATGAAAATATTGGGCGCTTTGGAATCGCAGTGTCGGCCCTGGGTCATGTTTAGAATGAAGTTGGTAATGTAGGCGGAGCTGTAGTTGGCGGGCGGGGATCGTATCGATTTAAATTTAGCGTGCCGGCACAATTGTGCCGATAGTCAATAGCGCAACGCTGAGTGCAACCCCCTTACGACGCTGTCGTCGCAATAAGACATTTCTCGCTGAGGTTAGAGCAAAATAAGCAACTTAAATTCAATCAGTATCCAAAGCAGTGACATGACGAAAACGAGTGACCCGACGAAAAACGACGCAAAGATCGGGCCAACACAAGTCGTGAGTGCCGTCCCAAAATCTAGGTGCGTCCCTTTTTTTACCCTCTACAGTGTACTTATGGGCGATTTAAATTTCATCCGAGCGTAGTTTAACTTTTTTGCACTCCCTCGAGTGACACAATTTTTGTATTTTCACTTTCCTCTATCAAAACAAAACAAAAATTTTGTGTGTTTATTTTCTGATCTAATTTTATTTTCCTAAATTTCATTTTTTGTATATTTATTTGTTTATTTTTTGTTTGAATGACGGAAATTACGGGGTTTTATTATTATTTTTTTATTTTAGTATGGTTAAATTTGTTACACTTAATTGAGGTTGATTCAAGTTAATTCTATATTTAAGGAGTTGGATATGAAATCAAGTTAATATTTAAACACTTGGAGAGATAGCTTAACAAGATTAAGTTGCTGTATTGTTATGAAATCAATACGTTGCCACGAATTGTCATTTTTATCATTGAAAAATTTTGAAAGCTTTTTTTTAATTACACATTTCTTTAAAAAAAAATTTTTTGTATTCTATATTCACTTGAAAAACCACTAAGATATCAAAACTGTCAACTTTATCGGAATACCATTCACCTCATCTTTCTATTATCTCCAACGTTGAATATATTTTTCATTTAAATAAAAAACTATGATTTTTAAATTACTTGACTCTTAATCTATACCGTTGATTGTTAAGCTAGAAATACTTGGAATCTTATCGTATGAATTGTTAGCATTAAAAAAAGTATCACGAAAAATTTTGCTTTCTGATGCTAATGGCATATTGCAGCAACTAATATAGCACTCTATTAAAAATGTTTACAGACAGGAATTATTAAAATGGAACGGCTGGGGGTACAAGGACTCGAGATTTCGCTTGAACGAGAAGAGCATAATCGAATTCACCGGTGACAGGCAAGTGCAAATTGAACAAACAAATTCCTCCGGTGAGAAATCCGAGCTTCGACTTGAGATAAAAAAGAAATATACCTGTCCATTTATTTCGCGATTGTTTGTTTAACTCACCTCAGCTCTTTGATGCATTTTTTTCGTTTTTGTTTCCACATTCACGAACGTGACGCAAAAAACCAATATTGGCTCAACGAATCGCAAAAGTTTGTCCGGATCTTTTCGATTGCGTAAAATGATCATAAATCGAAAAACGGAAAAAATTATCTTTGTTTCTTCGAAAAAAGAAAATGTTAGTTCACTCAATGACGTTTGTGTGATATCAAAGTACAGTTTTTGTAAGTGAACAGTAGGAAGAAAAATGTTCAATTTCTTGAAAATTAAAAATTTTTTGAATTGTGTAAAAAATGTTGATTCAATTAGTAAAGATCTGCCTCGCAAGCAGAGTTTCTGCCATTCCACCGTGCAGCTTGTTATTAACAAGTTGCATAATGAGCAAACGTACGTACACATTACGGAATTCGTCGACATGAACACAATGCCATCAATGTGTGCCGTACATGCGTTTGTTAAGTTTTACGTGCTCTCGAAGAGAGTGAAACTTTACTCGCAAGACTTGGCTTTTAGTACCCACTCGCGAGATTATTTTACAAGCCTTAATAACTCCAGATCAAGTCTGGCATTCCCTCTTTTGTCACCTCCATTTTTTCCTCTCCTTCTTTTCTCGCCTAATAAATTTCATTACAAATGAATTTTATACTAATTGTTCTTAAATAAATGATCTAAAATTGATCGTTTGATTTCAGGTATCCCATTGGAAATAGCGAGTTGCCTCACTTTACAACATGGGTCCAGGAAGTCTTCGATTTAGATTTAGAATCGAAAGTTTCTCCGCAAGAAATGCCCAGCAATTATCCGGACCCGATTTTAAGCGACAAATTTTTGGACGCCATAAAAAAATCGAATTTGGATTATTCGATCGCAGGGATAGACAGACTCGTGCGGGCGCACGGTCACACTCTTCGCGAAATTTTTATTCTTCGTCATGGAAAATTTCCAAGGATACCTGATATTGTTGTGTGGCCAAGTAAAAACTGTTCCAATAAAAAACCAATTCTTTTGAACAAACTTTTTCCTTTTTTTCGCAAAATTTTAATGTTGAAATATTGAAAATGTTTTTGCAGAGTGCCACGAGAACGTTGAAAGGCTAGTCAAAATGTGTGTGGAGTACGGAGTTGCATGTATTCCATTCGGGGGAGGAACTAGTGTAAGTGGAGCTGCGAACTGTCCAGCCAAAGAAACAAGAACGATCGTTAGTGTAGACACCTCGCAGATGAACCGAATACTATGGCTCGATAGAGAAAACCTTCTTGCTTGTTGCGAATCCGGCATTATTGGCCAGGATTTGGAACGCGAGTTACGTTTACGTGGTTACACTTCTGGTCACGAACCCGACTCTTATGAATTTTCTAGGTATTTAAAATCGAATGTTACCTTTTGATATTTCATTTTACTTTTGCTGTTTAAATGAAACGTTGCTGTAACTAATCATAATTACAGTTTAGGTGGCTGGGTTGCGACCAGGGCCAGTGGAATGAAGAAAAACGTGTACGGGAATATTGAAGACTTGGTGGTACGAGTGAAGATGGTAACTGGTCGAACGGACGATCCAGTACTCACTTTGGAACGAGGGGCTCAAGTGCCACGAGCTTCTTGCGGGCCTGATTTCGATCATGTTATTCTTGGTAGCGAAGGCACGCTGGGAATTGTTACCGAGGTGGTGATCAAAATTCGACCGTTGCCCAAAGTCGTCAAGTATGGAAGCATCGTTTTTCCTGACTTCGACAGCGGCGTTCGAGCTGTTCGAGAAGTATGTTTTTTTTTCATGTCAAACTACAATCTTTAAATGAAAGACAGACTTAGCAAAAAAAATTATACAAATTGAAAATAGGCAACTTATCATTGTTTGAAAATTAAATTTTTTAACTTGTGAAACAACCAGCTTAATTAATTTTGTTCTGATTGTAGGTAGCCCGTCAGCGTTGTCAGCCGGCGAGTATACGACTAATGGACAACGTGCAGTTCAAGTTCGGTCAGTCGTTACGTCCAGACAGTAGCTGGACCAGTGCCATAATGCAGTGTCTGAAAGAAGCTTACGTGACGAAAATCAAAGGTTTTGACTGGGACAAGATTTGTGTGGCGACACTTCTTTTTGAGGGTCAGAACCAGGCCGAAGTGAACGCTCACGAGCAAAAGATCTACGAGATTGGCAAACAGCACGGCGGTCTTGCCTCGGGTCAGACGAACGGCGAACGGGGCTACACCCTTACGTTCGTAATCGCTTACATCCGAGACATGGGGCTCGAGTATGGCGTTTTGGCTGAGTCTTTTGAAACATCTGTCGCTTGGAACAGGGCGATTTCCCTCTGCCGCAACGTCAAATCCAGGATTGCCAGGGAGTGCCATAGCTACGGAATAAAGCACTATCTTATTTCCTGCCGGGTCACGCAAACATATGACGCTGGCTGTTGTATATACTTTTATATGGGCTTTAATTACAAGGGTTTAAAGGGTAAATATCATTAGTTTGTTTGTCTATCCATAAATTTGAGGGGCTGGGTTTCAAAACTGGCCTAGTCCACTTTTTAAAATTTTTAGTAAAATTTTAAATTTAAAGCTAAATAAAGTAAAATAAATTTTTTCGAAATTTTTGTTCTCAATACTAGTAGTTGCGAAATAACTCAATGATTATACTCTTGCAATATCTCTGATTTGTATTTTTTTCTGGACTCATACGGTTTTGTGATTTTTAGACCCAGTCGATACTTATGAAGCCATTGAAGATGCTGCGAGGGAGGAAATTTTAGCGAGCGGAGGTTCTCTGTCTCATCACCATGGCATCGGAAAGATGCGTGCACGCTTTTATCCAGATGCAGTCGGAGGAGCAGGAGTGAACCTTTACCGAGCCACTAAGTCACACCTCGACCCACATAATGTGTTTGCTGCCGGAAACATTGACCCTTTGTACAAGTCGAAACTTTAGGATTCATCAACCCGTGGTTAATCAGTCTTTTGTATCGACATTGCTGTTTTCTCAGATGTCCAGCTGTTTAGTTTTTTCAATTTCTAATTGGAAATATAAATTAAGCATGCAACCATAGCATTCGTTGCATGTACTAAAAACATGGCGGCTGCAAAAGTTCACTTTTACACTGTATGTACATCTGTCTGATGTTAACTTTTAATTTTCACGAAAAAGTAAATAAAATAAAATGAAACTGTAATTTGTGAAATTAACATAAAAGTGTCAGTGGACACTATAAAAATAGGATACATAATAATTCAGAACAATTATTTATAAAAACTAGATTAGTTGGACATCTTTCAACTTCACCAGCATTATTCACGTTTTGTAATTTCTTTAGTTGTGTTATTTACTATTATAGTATATATTTATAATTGATATAATAAAAGCTCATGTTTGACAAGATTACTCTGGCGTTTTTAATTCAAAAAGACAACCTAATCAAGAGGTATTAGGAAAAACAACAAATCAAACAGTTTTTATGAAAAATGCATAAATTTATTTTTTTATACTTGTAAATCACTTGCATACATTATTTATTATTCTTTTTCAGTGTTTTCGCTTTTCTTTATTCAGATGACAATTAAATCATCGCTGTTGATTAACATATGAATGTTCCCTTAATATATAAATATCACACAACATATCCTACAACTCATTCAACTCGTATTCACCATTTTTATTATTTAGTTGAAAATAAAATAAATAGCACTTGTTATAAATTATAGGGTGTTCTTTATTTTTGAAAAGAGCGAATTTTTTTGGGTTAAAAAAAAGTTAAAAAAATTGAAAAAAGTATGATAAAAAAACTTTTTAGGATACGCTTTTCTTTATTTTACTGCGACATGATTATTAAAAATCAACTAAAAAACAGCACAGGTTTATGTCTGATAAAATAAAATCTGAAATAAAATTCCACACTAAAACTTTTTGATGGGTACAACTTGAAAAAGTCACTATTTGCAAAAATAATGGACACCCTAATAAATAATAATATAATTCATATGTATATTTGAACAAATGATTTTTTTATGATACGAGATTTTTTAATGTAGATGCAAAATTTTATATTTGATTTTGGTTTATTATAATTAACTTTGCAATGAAATCGGCACCAATTTTTAATTTTTAGCGAGTCTTAATCAGTCTACCTCACCGCACTTGCTTTTCAAAATAATTACTCTTCGTGCAAAAATAAAAAAAAACGTTATTGCGATCTTTTATTTTCATTTTATAATTTTCCATTCAATAATGCGTCTTTGTAAACAGAAACAAGTTGATTAGTTAGGTATCAAAATTGATGTTCAAAATTAGTTTTTATCCTATAATTAATTCGTTGTACGTTCGAGTCTGTTACTCTTCAAACATTTGTAATGATTTATATCGATGAAAGTTGTTAACAATTAATATAATTGTCTCTGAATGAACTGAAAACGATAGACAAATTATCGAAAAAATAAAAATGTTACTGTTGATTATCAGCCTTGAGTGTGTTTAAGAATGAGTCCAAATCGTATTCATCGTCGTACTGCTGTTGCTCCCAAAGCTCCGGCAGGATTTCCATAACCGTGCGACTTACTCCAGGCATGCCTGAAAATCTTGACACCACGTTCTCTTCATTCGTATCAGATCTTTTTCCATTTCCGTTATCCAGGGAAAATAGATCAATTAGCTGCAACATAAAAAATGAACTTTTAATTAATCCGTAAATAATACTAACAAATGTCATGATACTCTTCATGATTTATCTTACAAGGTGCAAAGCGCACCCGACTTAACTTTTAAATATTTTAAATTTTGAGTCATATCATTAGATGCGCCATTAGATCATTAATTAAGCAACTTTTCCGCTCTTTACATCGCATTTTATTTTATAGTATTGTTAAATGACTTGAAAAAGTAAATCATTTGTTATCGGCTTTTTATTTTTTCATTCATGTTCAAGTTTAAGTGATTCTAAAATTTTTCATACATTTCGAAATTCTTGATACCTTTAATAAATTCATAATATTATAATAATAATTAATAATGTTTAATTATTTGGCTTCAAAAGATTATCTTTTTTTTGCTTAATTGAAAATAATATTTTTTAAAGCACGAGGGGGGTTCGCGCTCCGCGCGACATGTGACTCCCGTGTGAATCACATGTGATTTACATCAAACGCGACTGACGACACGGCAACAGCAACATTTCTTTTATAGAGGGAGAATTAAGAGTATAACATCACATTTTCATATAATTTAGAAACCCTTTTTCAACAACAAAAACTAAAAATATACCTGATCAGTTCCCATAGTTTCTAACGACGCATTCTCCGGAGAAATAACGGTATTTGCGGTCATCAGTTTGAATTTCTGCAATCCCATGATCCGTTCTTCAACAGTCGCTCGTGTAATCAACCGATAAACATTCACGACTTTTTTCTGGCCTATTCTGTGCGCACGATCCATCGCCTGCAAATCTTTCATAGGGTTCCAGTCATGTTCCACGAAAATCACCGTATCAGCGCCGGTCAAGTTCAATCCAAGTCCTCCGATCTGTGTGGTCAACAGTAAAACGTCAATTGTAGGATCGGCGTTGAATCTGGCAACTGCCGAGTGACGCTGAGTTGCTGGCACACTGCCGTCCAGTCGGAGGTATGTCACAGTAGGCAAATGCACTCGGAGCAGATCATTTTCAACGATGTCCAGCATGGCTTTCAGTTGACAGAAGATGAGCGCGCGGTGCTGACTGACAAGTTGCGGTGGCTGCTGCTGTCCTTGATTCGAAGTTGGATCGTCGATGAACACACCGCGTTGTTGCGGTTGACCAATGCCACAATCCAGCAGCAGTTGTTTCAAAGCTAGGAGTTTCGCACCGTGTTCGATGTCTGCCAAACTTGTGTTTTGTTGTTTTAATGAAGCGCATACCTAGAGACAAATAATATTTTTTGGTCTTGATTTTTGTTTATATATTTAAAAGCAAACATTATTCAATATTATTGTGAGTACTTACTGAGGCATATAGTGGATGTTTGGGACTAAGTACAAGTTTCGGATGATTGCAAACGTTGCGTAAATATCGAAGCGCTTCAAAGACATGACCGTGCGAATTTTGTGATGTCGGATTATTAGTGTTTGTCACAAGATTCATAGTATGTCTCGAACGGAAATCTTCGTAAAGACTGCGCTGTAGAGGCGACAGGTCGCAATAATAATCTTGAGTGATTTTCGGTGGCAGGTCTTTTAGCACATCTTCCTTGTTTCTTCGCAGTAAGAACGGTAATACCTAGAAATAAAAAACAAAAATTCGATAAATTTCAATCTTTGTTTTGTTGTGCACACTCTTGCTATTGAGTCAACAAAAAATCATAATTGATTTTTGAGAAAATTATAAATTTAATTACTTATTCATTAAAATGAAAAATATTTTTCATTATTCAAGATTTTTGTTATAAACCAACCTGTCGATGTAGAGCCTCCATTGCAAGCGCACCAGCCTCCTGTTCCTTGGGTCCAGCCTTGGGTTCTCTACAAGCCAAAATCGGCCTCGAGTATTTCGCAGCAAACTGTTTTTCACTGCCCAGAAATCCTGGCATGAGGAAATCAAAAAGCGACCACAATTCCAGCACGTCATTTTGCACAGGAGTGCCGGACAAAATTAGTCTATGATAGGCATGCAACCGTTTAGTAGCCTTGGCACTTTTTGTTTTGCCATTTTTGATAATATGACCCTCATCAAGTACACAATAGTTCCACTGGAGCGCTTCGAAGAAGTCAATGTCCTTCCTCACAATATCATAACTGGCAACGACCAACCGGTAATAACTAAATCTCGGTCGCAATTTCTCTCGCTCCGGCGGTGTCCCGACGTACTGAATCACCGACAGATCATCTGATTGGAAAAACTTTTCCGCCTCGTAGACCCAGTGGCCGGTGAGTGTTGGCGGACAAATGACCAAACTTGGTGGTGCTTGTGGGTTTCGGTGATGGTCCAGGGCTAAGATACAGAGCGTCTGAAGAGTTTTGCCCAGCCCCATGTCGTCGCACAGGACACCGTGCAAGTGATAACGGTTGAGGAAATTCAGCCAGTTGAGTCCCTGCTGCTGGTAGGACCGAAGCTCTGCGTCGACTGGTACCGGCACTATGGTGTCAGGGATGGAAGCGGGGCTTAGAAGTTGGTCCAAAAATTGTCTTTCTTGAGCTCTTTCTTTCCTGAAATCGAATCGACAAATGTTAAAAATCTGTTTGTTTTTACATTTTTAACTGATTTGTTTATATTATGATGCTTACACAAGATGAGGAGGATCTGCGATAGCTCCAGCATCCAGCGGCAGTAGTTGTACCAAAGTAGCAAAAGTAGCGCTGCAAGCAAATCGTACAGCTTGATTTTGGTCGCTCATACGACCAAGAAGCGGTACCATAAACAGCACAGCGTAAGGTACAATTCCAACACCCAAACTTTCCACCAAGCAAGCCAAACATTCCGCTGCGCCTTGCCGCTGCGCGTCCACCTTGATGGGTGGCAATGTTGCTGAGTTTTTGAAAACAATATTGCTCGTTTCAAGGAAAGGTATCACACTTTGAACAACGTTTTTCATTGTCTGCAATAAACAAATAATAATTAGTTAAGGTCACGTTTAAACAAAATAAGTAGAGAAAGAAAAAAGAATAGAATTGAAAATAATTTAATATTGACCTGTTCCTTATCTAAACTGGCAAGAACAGCTATACACCGTGCACTCATGTGTCGCACAGCTTTGTACGGGTGTGCAAGTACTTTGCATAAATGAGGTAGCCACTCAAGCACCGGAGGTAACAGGGACTGGTGTAAACTCGGCGCCAGGACCTCCAGAACTTGCAAATTACAGATCAACTTATTCACGTCCTCGACAGAGACGTTATGAAACAGCTTTTCCAGTTCGGCTAGAGGCGTTTCTTTGAAACTAGCAGGAATCATCTGGTCCCAGAGATGAGGTAGACGAGAAAACAGTTGAGCTCCAAATAGTGTTGCTGAAAAGTTACAATTTGCATTACATTCAAAAGTTCAAACCACTATCATTTTTTTCATAAATAAAATCTAAAAATTATTCAATCAATACCTATAGATATCAAAGCCAAATTGGCGCCCCGTCGTCTAGTGCTTGCAGCCTTAGCCTCGGGTTCCTCGCAGGCAAACAGTTCAACAAGCGGGATTTCCGTGTTTGGTGGCCGTCCAGGACCTCGACTAATTGTGCTTCCAACTCCCGCACCCCTATTGTAAACCACCCGCTCAGCATGTTTCTGTCGGTTAGTCAACGTTATGATGCCATTGAACTTCTCACTTTCCGCCGACACTTGCGGCGTGAACTCCACGTCCGAGCACAAAAACGTGCACAGATTCGTCACGATCTTTGTATTTGGCGACGGTACTCTGTCCACACAATAATCAACCAGATGAGCGAGGTGTTTAGCTGCCAACTTTTGCAGTTCCTCGTTCTCTTCCCGTTTGATGGACTCCATGAGCGGTTTCACCAGCGGATTCAAAGGCTGTGGTGCCACTGGCAAACAACGGAGCATCGTCGCGGCTCCTGCGAGCGCGGCCATTGAAGTCACATTGAAAGCTTGCTGTTGTGCGAGTGTCCCCGACGCTCCATTTTCCAAAGCTCTTCTCCTCTCGTCCAAACTTTCCAATAACTTCGGTTTCAGTTTGATGGACGCGTTGTTCAAATGACTGACTGCAGCGTTCGACGCGATGGTTACCAAACCGGAACTGTTGCTGGCAACCGAAAGTATGGGTATGGGTTTGCTTACGATCGCTGCCATCTGTTCTAAGGAGATGATTCCGTTTGCGTCGACTTCTGAAGGTACTGGAATTTTGTAATGTTTTAGAGTCGCTATGTAGTCACGAAAGTCGTGTAGTAGTCGAGTGAAAGGCGAAGCTATCTCGTCGTAGTAGACTACTTCATTTAAACAAGTTAGCAGCTTTTCTCTGAAATTTAAAACATCATTTTCTTAAATTGTTCAGTTCAAGCAAATAAAAGTGACGACATAAATAACGACAAAAATAGTGGTACCTTAAAATATCTGGTACAACAGGTTGTTCAGGTTGCTGAAGAACAGCCCAGTGAGCCATAGTAAGACCAACAACAGTTCTCTGCAGCGAACTTCGCGAGATCAAGTGTGCAATAAGAACTTTAGCGTAACAAACATCCGGGCTTGGAATGTCAGGAGTGTAATCCACTCCTGGCGCAGGTTTCACGACGTATATCGACAGCAATCCAAGCATCCTCGCAGCCATGCACCTGGCCCGCACGACATTCAGATGTCGCAAAGTTTGAGCAACGGTCTCAATGCCGCCGAGATAAACCTTCAATTCCGGTGTCGATTTGTGATTTGTCGCAACGTCTTCACCATCGGCAGCTGGAGTTTTTGCGTGAGCCAGTTTGCTGTTAGGCGAGCTGTGGTGCGGCGTTGCAACGAGAAGGAGGTTCGGATTAAAGGGAACGTGCTCCGGCTGCATTGCGAGACACAGCCAAGTGCTCACCAGCGGACAGGACGCGTGCAACAACAGTTTCAGGTCACTGCGAACGACTAGATTGCGCCAGACTCGCTCGGCCACCTCCTGGATTTTTGGAACGTGCTCGATAAGCACTCGCTGAAACACGTGACGCAAAGCGTCCTGTAGAACGAAGTTACCGGCGATCCCGTCCTCGCCCCACTTCTCCTTCAGAGTGTCTCCGTCCTCGCCGGTCAGCGTCTCCAACGTCTGCAAAGTTGCCTTGCGGACACTTGAGCTTGAGTGACTGAGAAATGGCCAGAGTCGAGGTAATACCTAAAAGTAAAATACACGTAAATATTCTGGCAATCTGAAAATACAAGACTAAAAGAATAAAATGTAAGATTCTACGTTTCAGGAACTATGGAACCGGTAACATTATTTACTTGTGAAAGTGGTTGAGGCGTGAGCAAACTTCTGGCAGAAGGCAACGACAAAATAGCGGCGAGAAGACCCATGAAACTGTTGCAAGCAGCGGCCAAGTCGTCCTGCTCTCGTAACAGTTGCCAAAGTCTTGAAACAACAGACTCAAGTTGCGCCGCGTCCAATAGTCTCGGCAGAGACGAAGCAACAGGAATGAGAGCACTTGCAGCAGCTGCCCCCACGTCGTCCACATTATCTGAAAGACCTTTCAGCATGCTTGAAAAAGCAGTGGGTAACAGATCGTCCAGCAGATCGTCTCTTACTGCCAATAAATACTTTAAGGCGAGCAAGGCGCCGTGTCTTGCCTCCCACTCGTTGTGCTGCATTAGTTTTAGTAGTTCCGAGAGGATCCCCATGATATCTTTGAGACCTTTGCTTTTGTCTTTTGTTTTATCTTCGTTGGAGATGAGGAACACTAGGGAACCCAGAGCTTGAGCACAGGTCTCTCGAACCGGGGCTATCACCTGATCGGAAACGAAGTCTCCGAAACGGTCCAGTCCAAGCACACAGAGCAGACGTAACGCTGCATCGACGAGCCACTTTTGATGACTTTCTTCCATTAGTTCCGACGTTTGGTCACGAGACTTGCCAGCGCCTTAAAATTAACAAAATTAATTGTGATACTTTCCGTTGATATATAATTTATTTTTAGGAAATGCAATGAAACTTTCAACATACCTTGTCCATGCAAACGAATAAGTTCTCTCAAAGCCGTTGCAGCTCCGTGTCGTATTTCCCATTTCTGGCTGAACAAATCCTGACACAAACTATCGGCGAAAGATTCAAGAGGCCAATCAATAACCGTATCTGGCCAGCATCCAGTAACATCAGGCACACTATAAGTCTGCTCGTTGCCGCTGCTTGTGTTCCACCAAACTTCCGCCGTGTCTTCTAGTTTCACCTTCTTCGTAGGAACTTCGCCAGTGGCTTGGTTCTGACTATTTGCCACGTTCTCGCTGCTAGACTCATCGGGGTCTCGCGAGCGTTGCTTCGAAATTGACTGGCGGGCCTAAAATCAACAACTACATTAAAAACTGCTCGATTTTTAAACAATATTTCTATACATCAGTAAAAAAACAACCTTTCGTCGGGCTCGATTCATTTCCCTTCTGCTGAGCCCTTCTATAGACTCGCTCAGGGTTTCCCCAACCGGGACTTTGTGGTTGGAAATTTGAGTTGAAGGCGTCGTTGGTTTCAAGTCATCGGCAGTGAACAATTCCGATGCCTCAACCCCCATCAGACGAGGATTGAGCCCGAGTTTCGAAGCGATCTCTTTTTCATTCTGGATGATCGATGCCTGTTCTCCTTCAGCTACGAGGTCATATTCAGTACCCTCCGATCCAGTCAGATGCGAACTTTTTGCCAAAATTTTAGTCATGTCAAAGTTTTCCAGATTCAACTTGCAGCGTTCCACTTTTGGTTTTGTAACGGTATTTCCTAAATTGATAAATTGAATAAGGTTATTTTGAAAAATAAAATTCATCATTTTTGGAATGTTTGGTTTTTTATTGGATGATTTATTTTGAGAATCATTTACCAGATTCTTCTTTGAGAGGTTGTGGATCCCAAACTGGAACTTGGGACAAAATTGCTTGTATTGCAAGCGCAGCTGAGACACGTGTGTCCCATTGTGGCGACTTCAGCAGCAACGAAACTCGGCTGAGTAGATGATGCAACTCGTGGGGATGCAGCTTTTGAACCTCCCCCAACTGTTGCGCCGCTGCTCGTTTGGTCACAGCATTTGTCCCAGTCTCCAATAGAATGAACAACCTGTCCAATCTGCAAAATTATTTCGTCAGAGTCATCGTCGCAGAAACATTATTGTACAGTATACTTTGTAAAATGAAAAGCATCTTTTATGACTTGTTTTTGAACACGTTATTATTGAACAACACTTTATAGTGGATTGCAAATACAAAAACAATGTTACTTTTGCAAGTATCAATTTTGAATAATTATTTAAGTATTGTTTAAAGCTATTATGCAAACTTACCTTGATGTCATGATCCTTATCTTTATACAGTTCTGAAACAAAGTAATAATTGAATCTTTCGAAAATTTGGACAACAATTTTGAAAGAAAACAACAGAATCAAATCAAGTCTTATATTTCATTCAGTTTTGTAGCACATTCTTAGCTTGAGTTTAATTTTTTGGAAAAGAAAAATCTGATTATTCGTCACAATGATGGTAGTACTTTTGTACAGCTTTTCAGTGTATTTGAGGGGGAAAAACATATTTTACCAGTGTGAAGTAACATTTCACTTCACTACAACGTGTCGGACGCTATTTCTGTAGTTCACCCATTTGAACCAAAGATAACGTTTATCGTTTACAATTATCTCGTCTTTTAGTTTTTGTTCATCAACAAAAAAATGTAACTCAACACTAAATCATCCAGATGTCAAGGGTCACACAAGTGAACCGCCACGCGGCCTTCTTTTCTCGAATCTCAATTTTCAACTGTCCCGACTTTGTCCTGACAAAATTCGTCCAACCTGGCAATAATTATTGCTAGAATTTTTCTTGTTCCAATTAAGCATACATCAAAACAACAATGCTTTAATCCGGTTACCCAAAATTGAAAGGTGTGCGTTTTTTTTCTTGCAAAATCAACATTGAGTCTTCAGCAGCGTAACGTTTCTTTGGAGTTTAAATTTCATACTTCGATGATGTAATGAAAACTGGTTCAACGATAAAATTCAATTAAAGTTCCTTATTTTCTTTTCTTTGACTTACGTTGTTATTTTATTTTTGATAAAATAATGGCTTGGAGGAGAAAAAAGTAAAATTTCAAAACTGTGCGAAACGTATGAATGTTTGCATAGTGCAAACTAAACTGAAAAAAATGATACCTAATGACTGTGGGAAATTTATGTAATTTTATATTTATATAATTATACAATTACTGCCAGCAATTACGTTCTCCACAACGTACGCAGAGGTTAAGTTAAAAAGAGACAGCAGTTTTGTTGTTGCTTTATTCAACAATGCAATATTTCCTCTGTGATGACATTCGACGAATTGAAAATGAATAAATAAATTTGCAACATTTTCCTAAATTATTTTGAATAAAAACAAGTTAAATAATAACAAATAAAAATTCAAAATGGCTCATAAATAACAACAAAAACATAAACAAATTTGAAATTTTAAATTGATAGATAAAAGTAATATGATAAACTCGAAATAAAAGAAAAGAAATAAATTCTTGCAGGAAGCGTCGTTGCGATGCGTTGAGGAGTGAAAAGCGGACGTTTGTTTTGGAGAAAAGCAAAAAAATGTAAACAAGAGATTAGTGACGTAAACAATGTGAATTTGATGGAAAAGGAGCCAGGTGGATTGTTGTGAATGCCTCGTGGTGGATGTTGGGCTTGTGAAAGTGACTAAAAAGTGGCCACGCGAGCGAGCAAAACGACTTACCTGTCAACGAAAATCAGACTAGCACGCGGTCTTCAATTGACGCGCGTCACCGTTTCCCACTCGAGCAATTCCACGGTAGTCACATCACGGTATACGGGCCATCGACAGCCGCCGAATAACCAACCGTTTGTCAATTTTCGCGGAGAGAAACGCATGATAGAAGCATCAAATTTATACTGACAGCCATGTTGACGAGGAACCGCAGTTTTGTCTCGCGATTCAGCTGTGATTGGTCAACAAGTCGCGCCGTAAGAAAGCGACCTCGCCCTAATTGGGCTGCTTGGACCGATAAGAAGGGATCCGCCGTTTACTCCGCCTCTCAGTGCTGCGCGCCGATACAAAAAATCCCTAAACTCTAGTTACTTTTCATTGCAAAAATTATAAACTTTTTGATTCCATATATTTGTAATATTTTTAGTGCAATAACATTGATAAAGTAGGGGGGGGGGTTAAAAAATAAAGGACATTTGAAGTAAATTAACTTTGTATTTTCTACAACTTGACTCAGTGTCTTTTATTTCATACAATTTTCATAGACATTGTTGTTTTTTTCATTTGTTTATTTTTCCTATGAGATGTATCGTGAGATGATCATCGTTTAGTGGAATCTGTACTGCTTGTGGGTCTCTGAAAAGAAAAAACAAACAAATAATGATAAAAAAATTAGTATGACAATCTTTTTAAATTGACTTTTAAAAGGTACGTACTTATTTTGCTGTAATTAAGAACGTAAGAGAAAATCATCAATCCAAACGCCAACTGATAAAATGGAGCAATTCCACCCCGTCTAGGATGAGTGTACTTATGCTGCCAGCGCCACCAAGCTGAAAAATTAATAAAACCTGATTAATAATTTTTGCCAACAAAAATTTTCTACAAAATAAATCCAAGAAACAGAATCCACATGATCAACTTCAAAATATCCATATTTAATATTCTGATATTGTCGTACTTCAAATCTGATCACAATTTTCAATTTTTCTTACACTTTTGAGTTTATGAAAAGCTGTTACATAAACACGACCATCGATGAACGAACATTTGCTTTTATCAAATATGAATTGTTACCTCGTGAAATCGCTCCGGTAATAGCTGATGGACTCTTATTGCGCCTAGACAGCCAGGCACCTAGTTCGCCAATTTTCACTTTTGATAATGGAGTGTCCGCTGACAAAATAAATTACGAAGGTTAGAGATTTTATCTAATGACATATTACGATTGACTGAAACAAAATACAATACGTTTTCCATAATAGCGAGCCGGGTCGTAAACTCCGTGGATCTTCGGGTCGTACTCGGCTGGGTAATCACCGAAATTCATTTTGAAAAACAATCGCAATCAATGAATTTTGAGAAAATTAATCCTCGCAGACACTGATCGACACTGAAAACCACTGAAAACCTCTGCTCCAAAAAAAGAAGAGAGTTATGTCACAAATCGATTAATGCCCTTTTATCCCGTCTTCCCGATAGATGGCACTGTGCGTGGGGGGAAATTCGAAATTAAAACTTGAAATAGATTATTTGCACTTCAAGTGATTTATAAAAATGTTTTATTGTATTCATAACTAGTAATAAATTTGAAACCATAACAAATCATCGTAATGTAAACAAATGGATAAAAATAAATATTTGAAAATAAAATCAACGAAATAAATTTTTAATTTTTTAAATTTCACAAACTTAGATTGCTTGACCACTGCCTGATCAAGGTGATACAAGGCAGTGCAAATTTTCTCTCGTCCTTTAACAAAGAATACGCCTTAGGTGAGGTAAAATATAAGGACAAAGCAAAATCCTTCTCCTGTTCCGTCCAGGGTTGTTTTTTCGAATGATTCAGTTGCATCTGCAAAAACATGAGTTGTTCATCGTTGAGATACCTGGCCGCATAGTGGGTCAAGCTATCTGGATCCAATTTCCTCTTCATTTTTTTCGACGCAATTTGCAGTCTACGAATTTTACTATCCTGAGCCTTTACCTTTGCCCGCAATTGTGCAATTTTGTTACTTAAAATATGTTTAGGCTTGTCTCGTCGTTTATGTTTGTCCAAGATGGTTCTTTTAAAATTTACAATTGTCATTACTTTTCTTTTGTCCTCCACTGAAGTTGGTTGCGAATGTCCAGCTCCGATTGATAAATCATGTTCATTTTCTTTTTGAGTATTTTCGATACTTTCAGATATACCTGAGATATTTTCAATGTTCAGATTTTCGTTATTAATATTGCTTGTTTTTTCAGCGGAAATAGAGTCGATCCTCTCCTCATAAGCGATTGGCATGACATTGTTGTTCAATTTTCGTTTGCTCTTTGACGTTTGTTGAAAGTCAGTCTGATGAAAATGAGCACTGCACAATCGTTTCTCGTAGATCTGTTTTGGTGTCAGGTCCACAAAGTTGTCATTGCCAGATAATAATATCCAATCGACTTGCCTGAAGAAAATTAAATTTTTGTTTATTTCTTCAATTGATGTTGTTTATTTGTTAATTGAAAATTTAATACTCACAGCTTTGGATCTTTTGGAAACCTGTGGAATGTGTATCCTTCAGGATTTTTTGTCGTGTGATTGCAACCTTTGAATGCACATTTGTTGTTTGTAGGCATGATTTGTTAGCAAAAATATAAAAATCCGCCTTGTCTGTAAACAATGAAAAGTAGATTGTTTATGTCACTGATAATTCTGCAAACTAATTCTGGTTGTCTGAGTTGAAAATTGACTACCTTGAAGGGTTTTATCTGTCCATGGCCACTATTTTATTAATATTTATAATGTTCATTAATTAATCAAAACTATCGTTAAAAAGAGACTGCTTGTTTTCATCTCTCTGGCGACATTATCACTTTGTGAATGTGCACTGTGGTACTGATAACAAAGACAGATGGCGGTGTGTGTCAGAAAGAGATAGCTGTATAAATAAGTGAATTTTAAAAGTTCAAACAAGTAAATATAATTTTACAAAAATCAAAAAGGTAAATTTACAAAATAATTATTTCAAGATAAGTTCATAAATAGTGAATATAAGTTCAAGCTAAGTTGATAAATTCGAGTCAAGTATTTTAGGAATCTAGGAATATCTTGCGGAAAATGAATTATTAACGACAGATAACCAGATTCTATTTTGTCAAAATGAAAAAAATGAAACATTAAACTAATGGATATAAGGAACAGTTCAATAATATTCTCATTTAAAATTTAAAAAGTCAACAGGTAGAATTAGAATAGGATATTTTGGTAATGAAAGATTAACGTTTCTTATTGGAAATTCAATAATTTTTCGTATTTTATTTGAACAACATCAAATCATACAATTCCAGTTTGTACAGTATAGAAATAAATTAATTCTGTATTATGCTCATTTATTTATTTATATTATTTTGGTACAAACAAAAAACTTCTGGTTACATTAAATTATTAAAAAAATATTCGTTCGTACTTCTGTCAACATATAATTATACACATTAACATTATTACATATGTTGTTTGATTGACTTAGTTTGTTGAACGTTACATTTGTAATTATAGAAATAATTTCTTTATTATTATTCTCATTATTTACATCACAGACTCATCTTTGCGGGCGACCATCGCCCCTTACGATTAAAAGTCAAACTCTCCACACTCACTATAAATACAAAGTATTTACAAAATACTCAGTTTTCCGTTTTTTCCGTAATGCTGATCTGTAAGATTTATTGTAGTATAAAATATTTGTCGTACAAAAGTTAAAAATGTTAGCAAAAGTTTATTTAAAAACATTCGTTTAAAATCAAATGTTCACGAAATACATAAAAATACATGTATTTCATACTGTCATGTAAATTTTCACGAAATTTTATTCCAATTTCACGACTTGATAACGTTAACGTAATTCATTTTATCATTATTTCGTTTCAAAGTCCTTCAAATGCTTTGATTTTTTCGCATATAATTTGCTTTTTAAGACAATTCAGTATCAAATATGTCCAAAATACTTTGTGCGTATTGTCACGATTTGCAAATCGGTATAAATTGAATAAAATCAAATTTTTACAAAGCTAAAAATTTGCGATTGAAACAAACAGTCAACAAATCATAATGCACCAACATGCAATAAATACATTTAAATCTATGAAATGCTCAAAATAGAGAGGAACATTGACAATATAACGTCGACTAAAGATTTTACACAAAATACCGTTTAAAATCAGCACAAATGTATTTTCATATCAACCTTTAAAAAGTCATTCTCAAAATTCCTACTTGTCATTGTTACCCTGATTCAACATTTCATCGCAATTGAAACATTAATACTAAAAACAAAATGCCTTGTATAAAATAACACGTTTTTACATTATTGTTACAAATTGGCGACGCAGTTACATCTTCTCTTTCTCTTAAGTTACAAACTTCAGTCAACAGTTTGATATGATTTTGAGGTATATAAAAAATAGTTCAACAAAAAGCACATTGACCATGTCACACATAAATCAAAATCTTAATTAAAACAATCAATACAAAATCAGAGCTTAAAAAATTTGTCTAAGCATCAGGTAATGTACAAAACAATTGGCTCAATTGAAAGCATCCTGATGTTCATTCGGTCTCGGATTCATTTTCCCAGAGGACGGTTTTCTCCTCGTCGACTGGCTTCTTGCCGGTCGCGGAGTAGGCGATGGAGCTGTAATTATGTTGGGGTGCATTCTTCTGGCGCGAGATAAAATAAATAGCACCTGCGATAAGAGCCAGTAAATCAATAACGAGGAGGGCCGTGAGCACAATATGCCATTTTGTAAATTGTATTTGCCAAGCCACAGACTGCAAAATACAGCGCGAGCTCACAAACGTTGCGTCAGCTTGGCAGGACGTGCACTCTGCTTCTGATGGGCCGGAACATGTTTCACAAGTATAGTGACACCGAGAACACACGGATTTCACACCGTCGCTTACGCTGTAGGTCTTTATTGGACAGGGGCTCACACAATGCCCATCGTACAAGTACCAGTTCAATTCGCACTCTGAAACATAACAACCAAACCGGTCATTAACATCACATCCTCGTTTTCAATTTTTAAGCATATTACGACCTCAACAATTTAAAATTAAATTAATTCTACATAATTTCATAGTTATGTTTTTTTAGTTTTTTTTTCTGGATCGTTACCATGCATGCATAATGCAAAACTTGGAATTAACTAAAGATGTTAATACGTTTTTATTGCATTCGGGATTAAGGGGTTTTGAAATTGAACTTGGAGAATTTTATTTTGCATAAAAATGTTCAAGTTCAATTTCTGAGTATGAAACACCGGCAATAATCATTTGCAAATTTCATTTCAACTAAAATTTCACGAAGAAATTGTTAAAAACTTTGTTGTGCGACTTTGCACGCTGATCATTTTTACTCCGCCTGATCCTATAAGCTGAAAATCTGTTGAAATGCCGCATAAGAAGATTTCCGCGTGTGCGCGCTAAACGTACTAAAACAGATTCTTTTCCGTGCTTGTAATGATATTGTTTTGAAATAATTGAATCTTTTGAACGCAGTCGTGGTTTTGTGATTGCAGAAATAAAAAATAATAAAAAAATAAAAACAAATGATTTCGTTCTGTTGATCATAAATCTGGATTCAATTAATCGACGAACAAATCTATTAGATTGAAATAAATCTTTTCAGGCAAAAGGTTATCTTGATTCTACCATATGAATGGAATATTATTAAAAGAGCACTTATCTCTTTAACCGTTATTCAAATGGCATCACTGAATCTGTTAAATTTTATCAACGTGCAACCTATCTGACTGACCCTTTTTGATTTAACATGCAAAATCCTTGTTTCAACGATACTCTATCCGATTATTAACGGGTTTCAATTTTTTTCCCTTTTTTCGACAAGTTTTCAAATTTTTTTAATCGCACTCTGAATCCTGCGCAAAGTTTTGAACTCCTCCCTTTGACATGTACTGAATTCATGTGTAACAATTTTTCCACTGATTACAATTACGATACACATTTTTGCATGAATATTTATTCTCTTTGACAGAGACACGTGAGATAATGCAATCAAAATTTTGTTCGCCTGAATTACGTTTTGCGACACATCTAAAAAATTGAATCTGATGAAAGCATTCTGAAATTGCACTCGTACAACTTTGTCAAAATGCAATCGTACGTCAATTTTTGTTTCACTTTATTTTGCATTTTTTAAATACACTAATACAATCATTGTGAAAAAAATAACAACAATTAGAAATAAATTGAACGGAACGAATAAATTGAAACAGAACAAAAATGTCTGATATTTGTCATATAACAGACGGCATGCAAAAAAATGAGACTGGTCGAATGAGACGAACATAATTACAGAATAATAATGGTCTGCAAAAGTTGAATGTTATGTAAGGGACAAGTGAAACATACTCAATCAATGAAAAACCGATACCAGAGAAAAAAGAAATGCGCACAAAAAGTGTTATTGTACATAAATAAAGCAGTGAGATTGAATGCGAAAGCTGATTGTTTTTAACTGTGGGTACAGTTTAATCTATTAGAATTGAGATTATAATAAAAACAGCAGAGAACCAAACTCACCATGCTGGTGAACCGGTCTATTTGATTGACAATGTATAGCCATGGGTGCCCCGATGACTCGACGTGGAATTATTTTCCAATCCAAGTACCATCCTTAGAGATTGGTATTCTTGATTATTGCATTGTCGACCTGTCATTGTAGCAACATAGAAACACACTCCCAAACATATAAAAAACGAATTCATTTTTTTTTCACAATCCAACTTCTAAAAATTTTTTAAAATGTTTATTTCATTTTCAAATATCAAACGATTTTTTTCTTTATTGAAGTAACTTTTTTTCATTAAAATTTATCGAGCTTATTGGACAATTTCATAATTATAGTTTTACTTAACTATATAATTATTGTAATTTTACTTTACTGAAATAACTTTTGCGAAAGTGTTGTATTTCACGGTTGTGAGACCTGTTAGATTGGAAATACAGAGATCGTTAGTAATTCGAGATTTTTGTGCAGTGGAAAATATAGGCATGACGTATGAAAAATTGAAAAATTTGAATTCATAGTACACTAGTGATTTTTCAATGCAATATCAAGGATTTAAAACACTTTTCCAGTACAATTTGTGTTCAAAGTCTCAATCTGATAGAAAAAATGTGAAGAAATTGTAAATTAAAAAACCTACTTCAGTAATTCCAAATAATCCAAAACAACAGGAACGTAACATTTGAAACATTTACAGTGTTGGAACAAAAAATAACAAAAGACAAAAGCACAAATTGAGATTGATCCCATCACCATAACATAAACGATTCAAAAAATCATGTCTTGTGAGATGTCTAGTTGGCATAAAATGTTTGATGAAAGAAAAATTTGTTCAGTTTTGGCAAGATAAAACGAAGAATAAATCATAAAATATTGTAACTGAAAACGATGTTTTCCAAATTGGTTGCGATTTTTTTCACAATGATGGTTAATGTATAACAACAAATGCATGTTTTCGTTTTCAGGATGCACTCCTCTTTTAATTGTTTTCATGATATACAAATTGCAATATCGCATATTATGGCATTATATAGATTTAATCACTTATGGTATACAATATAAGTAATTTGTATACACGTATGTATATTGTTTCAATCGTGCGCACTGTGCTCGAGCTGGTTTCTTCAGAAATTAATAACAACATTGCATCTATGCGATTATTTATAAATAATATTTCACCTTAACAATTATATGTACAGTAGAACTCATTTCAAGTCACTTTTTTTATAAATAACTTATTACTCAATCCATACAGTGCATAATTTTGCAATTTAATTTTTGTATCATCATTTATTAATTTCAACTTTTGATTACTTTCAGGATATGTGCGAATTTCAAACACTCCCACCAATCATTTTTTTCCCCTCCGAATGTTCGATTCCTCAAAAATTATAATTCAACTTGAAAGTGAATCCAGAAAATGCCAATTTGCTATCTAAATTGAAAAATGCATCAAATCGAATCTATTTATAATAAAAAGAGAACTTATCCCTGAAATCTTGTACGTAATTCGTAACACGGGTACAAATTATGTGTTTACTTCGTAAGGAACACAGCCATAAATTACAGTCATAAATTGCTGAGCGCATTATAAATTCTAGTGTACAACATTTTCTGGACGTGTAAATCGGTGCGACTAATGAATTTGTGCAAGAAATTAGAAAATTATTCAAGAAATGATACCGTCGCACAGTGCGCCCGATTGTTTGCCATTCCTCCCCCAAAACTTTTTATATAACTTAAGATATGTCACTCTCTCTCTCTCTCTTTCTCATTATTTTCTCGATCACTCTCATTCCCACATCATCGCATCTGTTCTAGCCAATCTTCCTGAGCAAAGATACATTATACATTTTACATACAAACATTTACATTAGATACACAGACACGACGCACTTTGCAATATTTTCCACCAATTCCATTTTGACGCTTTTTCTTATTTACTTTCAGTCATTTACATTCGAATAATTTTTTTTGACTTTCATAAAATGCAACTAATTGAACGCAAATGCAAAATAAATATCGACGTTGCTTACAGTTTGGAATATTTTGTTATGTGATTGAGACTGCAATTTTGTTCAACACGTTGATTCTATTCAAAATAATGAATGTCAATATTAGATATTGAGACTCACTTACGCAAATTGATTTACGTTTTTAATTAAGTCAAATAACATGATTGCGTTTGGTTTTGGTTCGGTATTGTAAAGCATGCAGTATTCACCGTATGAATCGTGTAATAAAAATATTGCCAAATCGTTTTATCAAGCTTTAATAAAGTAACTCGATTGCAGTACGTGAAATTTGAGTACACGGCAGTCGTACACGCAGTGAAAATGTACAGAGTCCGAAGATAAGTTCAAAAACAAAATCCCTCAAAACTCAAAGTTGTACTTTGTTGTAACCGTTGAACTTATTGAACGTAAATTTTCATCTACTATTATTCTATAATTGACAATGAAGATTATTTGCATTTTGCTGTATCAAGTGTACTTTCTTTGTTACTCGGCAACGTACCATTTTTTACTCGTACCACTTTTTTGTTCATACTTTTTATGTACTTTTTTTATTCGTCCAAGGGAATTTCACTTTGAGATTATATATTACATTATACCCACAAAGGGTGTCTGGGGACTTGATTATATTAAAATCATCACCCCTCGACATTTTGATATTGTCATCATTATTTTTTGCACCAAGTTGTAGTTGGAAAGATAATCCTGATTTTGGTCTGACGATAAACAATTGGATTAGCCGAAATTGAAGCAAAAATGGAAACAAAAAAAGACACAGAGCCACTTAGAAAGTGGTACGTTGAATATACATGTATGTATAATTTTTACAAGTTTGCACGTTGTAAAACTACTTGTTATAAAAAATTGTAAAAACCACAGGGATTATTGAATAAAAATAAATGGTTCGAGGGATATCGCGATGGTCGCTTAATTGTCTTACTTTTTTGTAAACCGCGACGACACCGTATCTGCAATGCAAATGCGAATTTCCAGGAACAATGTAAAAATACCAAGCTCGCATATTGCACTGTGAGATATATATCACTTTTTTTTGTTACACGTCTGCGCCGGCGAACAACTAATTTCACAGCAGCTTCAATGAGACGTTTCTCGATGTCCCGACATGGTCGTTTTGAGTTTCCGAGCAAGCTTCTTTATATTTATTTGAATATAAAGATTTATTGTAGAGTACCGCGGCGTAATGTGATATCTTTTGCTTAGTCATTTTTAACAGATACTGTACACAATTTTTTGTTCGTTCATTTTTTTCGTATTCTGTTCAAGCATCTATTGCGTGTTGGGGTCTGACATGTACATGTAGACAAAGCTAAGTTAACATTTCCCGTCCCCTTCCAGTTCACTTGACATCAATTTTCATTATTTTAATAATTATAACGTACATTGTGCCACTGAATAACATCGAATTTCCATTACGTTAATTTCAACGGTTCCCTTTTATAACTTATTTTTTACCTCGATTAGACATCCAACAAATTTACCGTCCCAAAGCGAGCGATTAAATTAATTTTCAATTCATTCGATTTCCTAATTAACGCTTTAATCATAAGATATGCATGTTTTTAAATGAAAGTCCAATCCTGGAACCTGATTGGGTTATTGATTTTGCATGACACTCCTTACATATACCAACGCATCCTATCAAGATAAACGATAATGTCAGTTCCCAATGCACACAACTTATTTCCTTCGTTCGGGTCTCGCACGTATCGATAATCGTGCGCCTCGACTATGATATACATATTAGTTTTAAACAATGTACATTATTTACAACCAAATCAGGCCATACATAAAAAATAAATACAATTACGCTTATCGTCTTTTTAGTTTTCTCGCACTGATCATACACTCATAGGAATCGCACTCGTGTCTCGGAAGTTTTTCAATCTACTCGCTCTCCGTGTTTGAATCCACGCTATCAGGTTTCATTGCCATTCCCGCCCTAATTAAATTAAAAATTGCCTCGCTGATACGTAACTCTATACTCTTTTGAGAGAACATCATACATCTCGAATTATTGTTTTCAGTTCTGTCAAACAGCGTTGGACTTTTTTTTTTATAAACGATGCGCAATGGAACCCAATACAATGCACCAAGTTCAATTACCATAACTTAATGCTTTTAATATCATAACACTTATAAATCATTCCTATCAACAAAGATATGCATACCACACTAGACATTTTAATTGATCATTTTTGTTCGTATTTTTATTAAAAAATGTGTTGATAGCGCGCAAAGGAACTAACATGCGATATGACGAATTTCAATGTCAGTAAGAACGCTATTGACTACAAATTAAATGATAACGAGCTGTTGCATGCTAAAGGATTCGAATCACAGACCGTTGCTTCAACGTTAGCATTAATGGAACACTGAAAATTGGATTTCGCTTTTGTTTTTATTTCTCCACATTTCTTTTCTGTTTTTTTTCTTTGACTCTACAAAATATCCAACGGCGCTTCGCGATTGACCGTCGCTCATCTCAGAGGGTGGTTCCGATAAATGATTTATTTATTACTAAATCACGTATCCATTTTTAGCAGTTGAAATTTGTTCATTGACGTACGTGATTTGAAATATGCAGCTTGGCTCGAAGACCATTGCAATTTCACAAACTCAATTATTTTTCAGTGAATTCGTATGATTTTTTATTACCCTCCCATTGAATATTACATGGAAGCTCTCGCTGGAAACACGCTATCACTAAATCCCGTAAACTGCAAAAATGACAGTGGCCCGGAAAAAAATTTGTCATCGAATCAAGTGTGCTCGAAAAGTTCATAATTCATTCATCCGTTGAATTTAGATTTTTCCTACTTTTTAAAATCATTCATTGAATCACAATGCCAATTCAGTTTTAACAGAAATTGTTTTTCCTAAACAAACGTTTTTTATTTATGTAGACGTAAGAAAAAAAAAGTATAAATAAAAGAAGAAGACGTGGGTTTGCTCGCAAAGTCCATATTTACCGGCGCAATAATACTTGTACATTTACATAGGCCATAGGTTATACTCAATTTTTTGTTCGTATAACATATAGGTACATATGTCAATTATATATTTTATCACTATTACGTGCACTGAGTTAATACTGATTCAAATTTGTCGTTACATATCGGATGAATCTTGACGCGCGCACACACAATTTTGTATCTATATGTTAAATGACGGGATTCCATAGTTACATGGTTCGTTCAGCAGTATAATGCCCTAGCATTAATCTTGGAGCATTTGCATTTAATAATTGCACTTATTCAGATTTTATTGAAACCACATGTACAAGACAAACAGACAAAGCCATGTTTTGTTTCAATTGTGTTGATTCTAATTTTATGCTATTTTGCCTCGTTTGTTGGACAAACAAACCTCAAGTAAACCGTTCAAAGAGTAACCAAACAGGACAAAAGTACAAATAAACATTAATTATTGCTTTTAAAAGTTTGAAAAATAAAAATACTAGAAATCATGATAAATTTTCAAGTTTTTTTTTTAAGTTTATAACTTGAAACGTCTAGTTAAAAAAGCCTTTTTAAAAATAGCAAGTCTCTATTTTTACAAATGAATTTAAAAAGTGCAATTGAATTTTTGCTTGAAAACTTGCTTTTGTTCACTTGAGGATTCAATTTGTCAGAATAAAAATTGCGGGTACAATATTCGATGACGGAAGAAACTTTGTCGTTAGAATTGAATCAGGAAAGGAATGACCATTAAAATAATTTTCAATTTGAACACTTCTCGGCATCGACTTTGAGTAACGACTTGAAAGTTTCCTTTTCTTTTGTTTTCACTACGGCGATCTCGCTATTTGTATCCTAATTTAATTTACCTAAATTAAAGCTACGTAAAAATGCTCACATTTGCTATATCTCAAAGGTGTAAAAACCAATCAACGATGTTAACACAAATTTAAGTACTATTTCACAATCGGTTCTATTGAATAAAACATTAGAAAAGTCAACAGCCTTAAAACTGTACAATATAAATAAGAATAAAACAACTTTGTTCCAACTAATCTAACCGGGAATGAATTCATAAGCCTAACATCAATTTAAAATATCCGTCACGTGATTATGCAAAACGAACGAAAGCAGACGACAGAATGAATGGAATCAACGAATTAGGTATCCAACAACAGAATCGCCAGCTGCAATTAAGATTTAATAAATCTGACTCCCTCTCACATTGGCAAATGTCATAATGCGCTTTCAAGTTGAAATTAATTGAAGACTTTGGGATTAAAAGAAAAGCTCGTTTGGTGTCGATTCATTGTCTGGGAAATTTGGAGCAGATTGTACATTCAACTGGCAAGTGTTATCGCTAATTTTTGTTTCTCCTATTTAAACTGTAAACTGAGCGTGCGCGCGTCGTTCAACACTGGAGCACATTGTTTGAGCAATTGTCAATTAATTTATGCACACACTCCTGAATCGCGTTTACATTCTCACATGCCTGACTAAGTACACGCAGAAAGACGCCGACTTTGTTGCGATTCTCTTTTGATCAAATAACTTATTATGCGTCCCTGGTAACCTACTTCGTTTTCAATATTCACATCTTCAACTGACTGTCGCAGTTGCTTTTAGCATTTGACATGAGGAGAAAAAAAAAAAAATGATTCCTTTCGCGTCCTTTGGCAGTAACCAAACAGATTAGAACACGTCAAACGTCATTGTTTATGTCATTGCAATAAGTGATAACTGCTGATGATAACCGAACGCAGTAAGACAAGAACAAAATCGATATTCGAATTTCGAGTTATTGTGGCAGACGATAATTCATTGTGACGGGCTATTGTCTCGGTTGCTCGTAACACTGAATCAATCAATTTTCCAAATGTGATTTCACTTCCCCCCTTTTTTCACCTCTTTTTATCACTTTTTTGTGGCAATATTAAAAACGAAGTCATGTTATCCTGTGACAGTCACCGGTTCAAAAAAAAATAATCAGCCATTAAAAATAATTTAAAAAAAAACTTCCGCAGCTTTTGACATCGTAAGAGTAGTTTGTTCGCTAATCAATAATGTCAAATCCAATTATTGAAATTCCGTTGATCAGTTTCGACTTTACCGTTTTACATCACAAAAATAAACCAACCATCCTGAAGCAAAAATTTCACAAAATTGAATTATTTTGTAAAAATCAGTTGAAGTTTTATTTTAAAATGAAATTTGTTCGTTGACATTGACTAGCGGGGTATAGTTTTATCATAATTTTAGATAAAATATTGGAGAATGGTGGAGCACTGAATAATAAAGAAGTTGAGAATTTGTCGCCTCAGGATCCATTGGATACGAATGGAAAGAGTGCAAATTCGGTAGCGATAGTTCGGTTGTGTTCTGTCTTTGTTCTGTTGTTTTTTTTAAACGAATGCAAAATAAATCAACAATTGTTCTTGCACCTACTTCATTCAGGACCAACGCTTTTGTTATGTACAAGTTGGCGGGCATCAAATTCTTATGTACTCCCGGACAAAAAATATCTGCTTCGATTCGTATTGATTGAACGCTTGAATTTTCGATCATACGAAGCTGTACAAAACTCCAATTCACATTCGTTGATTTACTTCCCTTTTTAACTTCTATTTCTTGTTTATCAATTTAAAAACAATATTAATAAATAAATTGTTTTCTATATATATATATTTATATATATCTATATAATATATATAAAATAGCTAAATGTCCTCGAAAAATGAGGTTGTACTTTTGTGAACAACTGGTCAATTGCCAAAGTTCAAGTCGACTGGTAAAAAATCCGAGTCTTGTGTCCACGAGTTTGCCAATTATCATAAGCACTCGTGAGCAGCGAACCAGCGCCTTGCCAAGAAGTTGGAGCTGCTAAACGACGCGCTAACCAAGCTGTTTAGCATACTCAGAGTCCATGAACAGAGGTCGCCGACGACGCCAAGGCCGAGGGGCGACCACTCACAGGGAACAGTACCAAGTAAAACAAGCAAACTAATCCAGAAATAATAATCTTTGGATGACCAGAGTAGAAGCAGAATGAGGCACGCACCTAGGCACCTGCCAACATTGTCCGACTTCCTGCACCCGGACGTGCTCACCATCCGAGAACTGTCTGAACCTGTGTGATTCTCGGCGGTTGGTTTCTGCGCCTCCGGATGCGATACCCTCTCGATCTGCTGGTTCCCGGTCCACGGCCGGTCGGCGTTCGAGTCGATCAGGTTGTGTCGATTCTCACCTGACGAATCACTAACTGGTCCTCGCACGATACTCAGGTCGTCGTTGTCCTTGTCCAGCTCGTCGTCCACTTCGAGCGACGTCTCCGTCCCGTAGAACACCAACTCCCAGTTCATTAATGTCGCTGAAACAGTCATTTTTCAATTTTAATTCAACCAGTTTAACAAATTATGATGTACAGGGAGACCCTCCTATGAATCCATTTTTTAACAAACAAATTTTTATTTCAATTTGTTTCATAGTTGGTTCCCCTTAGTTAAAACTAAAACAGAGTAACTGAATAATAATGGGAAATAAGATTGGTACACTTTTTGCATAACTACAACTTCTCAAAGCAACTGAAAAAACTTTGAGTTTGTAATTAATTTTGTTTTTCAATTTAAAAAAAAGATCTGAAAAGGAACAATAAAGTGCGGTGTATAATCAAACAAATGACTACTGACAACGTGAATGCGATACTTGAAAATTAGGTTACACGTAACTGTGCATCTGCAAACTGTTCTAAACTAAATAATAACCTGACAACAATTCGCTGACTGGCACAGGTAATAAGCAATGTTGGTATTCCTTAATATCAGATCATTAAAAGTTTGCGAGAGAAAGAAATCAATACAGCATGCGACATTAATTAACAAGTTCTGTTTTTTTTCGCAAATTACACTTGTTCCATTCGCTTGTTTTCACATTTACCGATAAAATCCTCGAGTATTATCCTTTCAAAGAGAGCTCTTTAGCGTACCAGTTGCCAATTCATGTCTCTTATTATTAAACAACTTTTTTTCAATTAAAATTTGATTTGTGGTCTGCTCGTTGATGAACACTCGATTATGACCAAATCAAAAGCATCTTCCTTTGGATCATTTGTTTCAACAACTCATTGATATTCGCACAATGCTGGTAGCTCTTCAAACAAATCCAAGTATGTTCAGCTCGTGTTAAATATTTTCACGTATCGCAGCTAATCAAATAAGCATTTCGCTTAAGCGCAACGTATATGAGCTGGGCAAACAGCGCTAATACGAAATTTCAAGTTTCAACGTCCGAAATGTTCAAGTTGGTTTTTGTGTTCTGAGAATCAAAGTTACGAACGAACCGTCAATAAAAAAAAGCAAAAAATGACAATAAGTTAAACGATTGGTGGCGCAACCATTTCATCAACTGGCAGCTTTTAATGGAATTAATCAAAAGTGGGGGGAATGTAGGTGATCGTCGACTACTTCTTTTTAAGCCTAATACATCTTTCACATGCATCCGAGCGTTTCAGTATAGAACGCCAGAGAGTGATTTAGGAAAGTACTCTCGAGAAAAAGGAGAGCGAACATATCCTCCGATTAACGTGGCTCTCGATGTTCACGGTTGCCGTAGTTTATCATTTTGATTCGTTGACCGGAAAGCGCTCAATTAGTACCACTACCAATCATTTTGATGTTGACATCGACAGAAGAATTAGCCTTATCATCAACTAATTGGCTACCAGCAAATTTTTCATCTAATCGTGAATTTTCTAATTACACTATGCGTGTTTGTCCGCCGCTCACAAAGGTCGCCACATTCAACCGGTCAAACCCGCGGTAATGAAATCTTCACCACTTGATTTTACAATCAAACCATTCGTTTATTTGTCTCCCTCGCGTTCTCTTTCATTTCTTCTCCATTGAACATTTAAACGTCTAACTACATATTTTTCAAACTACGAAACCAAACAGAGAAATTAACATACCAAATTAACGAATCGCAAAGGTACAAAACTGTGTGCACAGCTGGCCATTCTGCTCTCCCAAGCAACATTTATTTTGCTTTATTTCTAAGTTTATAGATAAAGATAATGCAATGTGTAATGAAAATGTTCATCAATCATCAAGAAAGTAAAAGATAATGGCAAAAACAAAAATTGGTTCGGGAGTGCAGAATATGAAATTACAAAAATGAATAACCGATCAAAAACAAAGGTGGTAAAAAAGCAAACGTAGTCCAAGTGCATAAACTGAAAGTACAACACGTGTACGGTTGAGTGCAAAATACCCTTGTCGAGTTGCAAGTTTCTGGAGTCAAACTGTTCGTCTTGCAATAAATCAAGACCGTTGGCGCGTGCAGTGTGGTCGATTCCTCTCGGGCCGGTGTAGACCGGGAACAAGGGATAGAGTTGTTGGATTTTGGGGTATTTCTGAAATACAGCGGGAACTTTGTTGATCGCCGCCTTGGGCGGCTCCATCAGGATGATCCCTCGTTGCGGCACGGAAGACATAGTCGTTTCGGGTGACCTCGGTCTGGACAGCTCCGTTTGGATTGTCAGCGATTTGGTAGTCAGCAGCACCGTCGTCGGACTCGGGGGACTCGACGTGCTGCGACCGCGGTCCTTGCGCTCGTCGCCGGCTTTGGGGCCGCGCACCGCCGTCAATCCCCGCAGCGTCTGGATCGTCGGTCTGCTGGTCGGTCGGTTGGATTTTCCATTTTTGTGCTGACCCCTCGCCTTGTTTTTCCTTTGGTTTCCGGAATTCATCACGAACACACCTGAACTCTTCTCGGCCTTGTGCTGTTGCGACTGTTTGTTTTTCGGGTGAAGCGAGTTTTGATTTTTCAAAAAGTTGGTCTCTCGTGGCTTCACGAAGGGTTTCCTTGGCACGCTGATTACCGATGGATTGTAAAGAGCAAATTCCGACCGATCGGGCGGAGTTGAGGTGCCGTAAAAAATTAAGGCCCATTCGTGCAACATTGCTCGGCCTAATCCAGTTTCCACGCAGCATGAACAGGTAGATTAATTTTAAAACAAGGGTTAGATGAAATGTTAGAAGGATTGGAGCTTGGAACTTGGAGGGTTGTCAAAAATGTGAAATTTCGAAGGGGTCTGTCAGTTTGGCTGTTTTGCTAATAAATATGCCATGAGATGTGATAAATGATTATTGAATCGGCTCACCAACGTAACGGCCTTCGTTGTGGATTTCCAATTTCCAAGTGCCATGTGGCCTCTCGCCCCACGTATGAACTGACATAAATGGCCATTGATGAAATCCGGCTTTTGACACATCATGCGGCCTCTTTGCTAAAAGAGTGCTCTTAGTGCCCTGAGGGGAAGTTAATTGTATTTGAAGATCACCTCTTCGTTGTGATGTTAGAGTCACTTTGGCCTGAAATAAATTATCACATTTTCTTCATCTTTGTCAGAGTAATCTTCTTATGGGAGATATCATTCAATGTCTCTGATTTTTCATTCAGATCATATAATGTGTTTGAAAAGACGTTACGTGAATGAAAATATAAAATTTGTTCCCGGTTTCGCTTCGTGATTGGACTTTCTTGAAACAGTGAAAGTCTATGATTCAGAATTGATAATTTATAATAATTTTTTCAAGTGAATGTATAAAGTTATAGAAAAAATTTTGATCATTACCTGAACGTGTTCTAAAAAATTGACATCGCTGCATTCCTTAACGTGTAGTTCTAAAACTAATTGACTTTTGGCTGGGATGTTTCTGAAAGTGACAAATAAATTAATTTCATCAATTGTGCTCGAAAGACGATGAAGTGTAATTGTAAAATCTGACGTGCTTGATTTGGGCTCTGTCTCTTTTAATTTTGCATTCGCAGTGTAAAGCAAAATTATGAATAGCAAAGCTTAAGCAATCATAGTGAATGGAGATATTTTAATTGCAAGGCAAAAGATTTTACAGAGTTTACTGGAGTTTATGTTTCACTAAACATTTTGATTCGCCATTCAAAATGTAGAAGCAAAAGGCAAAATACGTTTTATCTCAAGTGAAAATTATCACCTGAAACATTTTAGGTACGTAAATACATTTTCGAGTAATACTTGGAATAGATAATAATGAATTTATTATGTGAGTTATGAATTGGCAATTCACGTCAAATTCACAGAAATAAAAGAACTTAAATTACTGAATCAAATTGCTTAATTATTTCAAAGGTTAATGTGAATTTGATATAAAAAAGGCAATTGTTTTGAATTTGTATCTTGGTTTTCAATGAGCATTGTGTACCTTGCTCTGCATTTGATAAAAATTGAAAAGGTCAAGTGTGGCTGGGCGGTACTGAGATCTGGCAGCGATTGTATGACATGTTCAATAAAGCAAATCTACCGAGTGTGTCAAACGACCTTATAGTTGCGCGTTATAATATAATAATACATACTTTTTCACTTAACGGTATGTTTACCTTTGTGAGTGAGGTGCCAACACCTCGCATTTATGTTGTTCCGGTACAGTGCGCCATTTCCTTGCCAAACGAACCATGGCTGTTGCGTCCATTAATCCATAACCAAAACTGTGACTCACTGAAAATGAAATAAACGAAACGTAAATTCGATATGAAACTTTGAAACGTGGTTGACATAAAGATTTATCTTATTCATCATTGGCAAAACTAAGTTTAAAAATTATATCGTACAAATTACAATTTGAATAGTAATCCTTACTATCAAATTGTATTCTTGCCTTCACACAAAAGCCGTAACTGTAAAAATATTTCAATCGCAAAATTACATCGAAAAAAAGAGATCGTACGATCTTGATCGTAGATGAAATGAAAATTTATTTAAAAATAAATACAAAATATAAACAAACAACACAACGACATTTTTAAATGTAAACAAAAACTAGCATGATCAAAAATGAAAACGTAAACAAAAAATAAATTCATGAACAAATTAGTTGGATAAATAATATGATACTATTCTGCTTTTATCGCTCGTTTATATTCTGGCTTTTTAATTCTGGTTTTTTAATAATTATTTATGTTTTGTATTTATTATCCGTTCGCGTACATTTTTTGTTTACATTTTAAATGTAATGTCGATTCATTCAAAATACAAAAATGTAGGTTTCGAAAGGCCAAAATTATCAAAAACCTTGTAATTACAGTTTAAATTGTCTCGAAAGCTTTTCGATTTTAAGAGTAAACTGAACTGAATGAGTAAAAGGGTTTAATTGATTGCATACATACAAAGAACCGTACCTATTGATTAATAATTAAACGTTGAAGATTAAAATTGCAAGTTTAAAAATCAAAGTTGATTAAAAGTTTTGATTAATTAACTTTTCAGCAAAGAATAATCATTTGAAAATTTAACCTCAACCACGGTATAAATGTCAAACAATAAATTAGTAATGCGAGTTTAAATTTAACTTCAATTTACTCATAATCTCGAACAATACAGTTATACGTCTTTTTTTGCTTTGAAGTTATAATTTGATTTTCAGTGATTGAATTGTTGCTCACAGAAATGAAACAAAAATCATAAAAGTTTGTACTCACCATTTCTACCGATGCCATTGGTGACCCAGTCAGGAGCTTTTAAATTGGCAGGTTTGGCAGTTCGAACGACGATGTGTTGCATGTCTCTCCAAGTGAGATCTCTGTTTGCTTCCAAAGCCAAAGCACAGATACCGGCGGCCAGTGGCGCGGAAGCGGAAGTGCCGGTGTGGCTGCTGGTGCATTGATGGTGCAAATCGGTGGTGATCACTTGTTTTTCGCCCGTTGCTCCTGAACTATAAGTGGTGGCCAGCGTGGATGAGCAAGCCTCGCTGTACCAAGGAACTAAACCGTTTTCAGTTGCACTGCTAATCGACAACGTCCAGATGCTGTTTGTGTATCCGTCGCAGTTGCAATTATCGTGGTCCCTGCCGCCGTTCCCTGAGGCCCACACGAAAATTGAACCCTTGCCCCCGCGACCCTGCAAATACAAAACCAATGAATAAAGCATCAAACTCGCTTTGAAATATTTACGACAGTTACGCTCGAGGTCTTTGAATAGTTGAGCGAGATGTTGGCACACTCTGTATCTATCGTCTGTGTATCTAAAACCTAATATTTTTCGAAACTTTGTTGTTGATACAGTTGGCGCGCCTGGGTTGCCCAACACCTGCGACCAAAAACTTTATGCAAGATCTCGTGAACGAATTCACGTTTCAAATCGCAACATATTTAGCTTATTGAAACGTTAACTCTCGCTCAACTTTCTGCATTCGAGCTAATCTTCGACCAAACTTTAAAAACAACAGCGCTCAGTATTCGTTCCAGTGACTCTACGTGTTTAGGTTAAACAAATTCTGCACGCGAAATGTTTCGTTTTTCTTGCGTTTTTCAAATATTAAACTAATTAGCATTTTTTCAGGCCATTGTTCTGTACTTTTGAATATTAAATAATGATCATTGTAACGTGTAATTTGTTAATGTTATAAAGCTTAAAACTCGTTGTGGGTCTCTAGAGCTATTAGTAAACTTTTGTTGAATCTCGTCAAGCGTGTATCGAATGATCGGTCAAAGTGGATTTTCGTGAATGAAATATTCAGCTGAATTACACCGTAATGAGGCTGCGCAATGAATCATGCAGTATTAATGGTCGCAACAATATGTAAAAGAGATAACAGCGAGCCGACGATAACGAGACACGAAACATATAGACGAAGCGTGTAGTGTCAGAACGGTCGAGAGATACTTAAAAGCACCAATTAGAAACTTGCGACTCGGTTTGAACTGCGATTTCGAAGTCTATTAAACCATTGAACTTGCCAAAACACTTTTCCGCTGATAAAGTAATCTAATTATATTTTCCCTGGCACATTCTCTTTTCCCTAAGAGGATAAATTTCATCTCAGCCTTGAATTTTAATTACGTTTTACTTACTTTACTTGATTATTAGGTACATAATAGGAAACAACTTGCTATACATTTTTTTTTAAAAAATTTCAAAAAATTTTTAATTCAAAATGTAAACAAACGACAACATAAAATAAAAACAACATATAATCCAGGCAAAAATTGAAAACAAACAAAACATAGACAAACAATTAAACCATATTAATTTTTGTTTGTTTACATTCATTTCTTTTATAAATTTATTCAATGTTATTTCATGTTATTTTTTAATTTACGTTCAAAATGTCTGAAGATAATGAGGTATAGATATTGAAAAAATTCAAAACTTATCACTGTTTGAAAAGTCCATTTCTGAGCTTACGAGGCTCAAATACAAATGTCAGATAGAAGGAAAAAACTGAAATATTTTCGAGAAAGCTTATATGCAGGACATATGGGCATATTCTAGAAGCCAGTCATAAAAGCGTATTGGAAATGACTATCATCTTCGGAGATTAATGTTTTATTTACGCGCAATATGCAAAGTGACTCGGTGAAACAGTACAATGTCGCATTTCCTTTCTTTGTGTTATGCTCGCCTCAAGATAGCATTGTTCAGAATCTTCATGTTCTGTCAGACGATACGTTTATCTTCTCTTTACCCTCAATACCGCAGCATCGATAAAGAGTTTCAAGTACGATCAAGTTTGTTGAACAATTTTCAAAAATGCGTCCGGGCTGCTTATGACTCAAGTGTACACTTCTCAACTCCTACCCCCACCCGCGCCACTTGGTTATCACTTTTCAAACCCGAATTTCCAGCATCAAATTAAATAACTTGTTTTTTAGTCGAACGAGAATATCGATAGCTATCTAGTTCGAGAGAGCAAAAACGGCGATACTCGATTGACAGTTAATTCAATATCTCACCTTCGTAATACCCTCGATGAACGCTCGAGTGGCGAGTTCTCCGGGTCCGTCAACAGTTTTGCCATCGTCGTCCGGTCCCCAAGAGGCGCTGTAAATGTCGATGTGCTGCGGATTTAAACTCAAAGACCTCGCCTCGACAGCGTCAGTGACGTCACCGTCCAACATTCGAACACCTATGGACAGAAATTCGACCCGTTGAACGATGCTTGACAAGATCATGGATTTTGGGGTATGCTGAATTATATGAACGCGTGTTCGTGAGGCGAAAATAGATTTTCGTACCTCCAACAGCAGCACCAAAGGCAACGCCTACTGCACAGATGGAATTGTTTGCGGTCGCCGCGACTTCACCCGCACATCTAGTGCCGTGTCGATTGCTGTCCACAATATCGTACCTTGGCATCGGATCTTCGTCATGGTTATTCACATCGTAACTGGCTTCTGGATCCTGCAATTGGTACGTCAATCATTATAAATGATTTGTTAAACAATTTGTTCGTTGAACGAAGAAAAAATTTTCGAAGAATTGCGTTCGACGAAAGAGTAATCAGTAATCTAAATAAATTTAAAATGTAAACAAACGAAAGAAAAATAACAGATGAAAATATTCATTAACTTTGTTTTCTTTTTGTTTATCAATTTAATTTCAAGCAAACTTATCTCAGCTTGAGTACGGATTTCATTTTTAAATTATCTTCGTTGAAAAATGAAAATCGCATCCGAAAGAAATAGCCAAGTTCGTACACGAAGAGTTTGGTATTAGATGAAACAGCTTTGGAAACTTGCGTCTGAACAAAATTTTCGTCCCAAAATTTGTTCAAGAGTTTTGTTCAAGTCTTGTCGGAACAGTCGAACAAATCTACGTATGTGGGAAAGTGGCTTTTTCAATGAAGTGGCCACCAATATAAGTGGGTGTTTCAGTCGAGAGTAGTTTGAATGCCAAGCACCCTGGCAAAATACTTCCTCCGATTGATCGCGCGAAATAGCGCGCAGCGAATCGAAAATTTGTCTCAGAAAATATAGAAGGGGATAGCAATTTAGTCGTGAAAAAAAACACAAGTTCGGAAGGCTAGTCGCATTGGTTGGATAATGCCAGGTCAAACAAATTTGTTGGCCTAAACTTTTGAACTTGTTCTCAAAATAAACAAATCAAATTAAAGAGTTTAATACATTCACAAAAGGGGACGTAGTATCAGATGTGTTTTAGGATCTAACGTTTGGATCAGTATGTTCTTGGCTCAAGAAAACTTTAGACGAAAAAAAAGTGTTTGCTACTAACCACTGATGAATAGCTCAGACGACGGAGTTTATGTTGCATCTAAAGTTTGCATTTTTTGGTCGAAAAATAAGCCAGGCGTTTGTAGACTTTGTTTGAGTTCAAGTTCAATTAATAGTTCAATTTTTAATCTAACTGTTTATCAAAAAGTGACAACAAATTTAGCCTTTGAAAGATTACGTTGTTTGTTTACAGCTTGAATATGAACTCGAAAGTTAGTTTTGAATGGACGTCAAAATTCGTAAGCTGACTAGACAAAGGTAAGCTTGAGTTTCTATGCACAGTTTCGTCTTTTATGTTCCGTTGATAATTAGCAGCTTTTAAAAAACTAAATCAAGAAATTTTACAGTTTCAACAATAGCCTCTTTTTTTCAGTGACAGAGATTCGAACGCTATCCTCCGAGGTCAGGTTGCTTTGCCAAGCGAAAAAATGACTACTTTTAATTTGTTACTCACATAATTTTTCAACAAATCCGGATGATCCTTTTCCAGTCCATCGTCTAAAATTGTAACAACTACACCTTGGCCAGTTATGCCCTCGGCCCAAGCACCTTGGACGTTCATGTCCAGCCCATTTCCTCGGTTCTGAAAATTAGACGGAATTCATGAAACGAAATTGCTCTTAATTAACGACCAATTGGGATTAATTGAAAAATGAATTACTGAGTGGTCAAAGTGAAAAATGAAATCTAGTTAGGAACCGCTATCAAAGCGAAGTTGGAACATGATCTAAATAACATCTGCACTTAGGTCGGAGATGCAATTAATGTTTCAAGCGATTATTATTAGTGTTGATAATAGAGGGAGACAAGTTCACTTACCAAGTACCACATCTGAGACCACCTGTCATCGTTCAAGACAGTTTGTGCTCTGAGTGGTCCACGTTTAATAATTAAGTCTCGTTTCGATCGCGACTTAACTCGCTGCTGTTCTGCTCGTAAAATGCGCGCATCTTCTGAGAGGCGTCGACGGAGCTCGTGGTGCGGCTCGATGGATCTCTTCTGTACTTGACGGTGTTCCACGTGATACCAGCCATCGCTTATCTGCAAAGCAAACAACAAAGCTTTCGTTAGACCAAAAAGATAGCGTTAATATTTTCTTTCAATTTTCAGCTTATCCCTCTATTCAGACTTTCTTTGATTAAAGACAAACAAAAAGAATAAAAAAAATTTTTAATTTTTTGTTGTTCCTTCTAGGACTTATTTGTAAACTTGTCATTCAAATGCAGTCATTAATTGTGGACCACCATTAAATTTCTCACTTGGTTTGCAAACTTTTCGTCGACTAAATCTTCGGCAAGTTTCGTCGGGAAAACTAAACGACACGAAGTGATTTCAAAGTTTCAAAACCGGTTACAAAAGTAATTAAGAGGCCACTAGCAGTTTGTCTCGCGCTTTCAAAGATTTGTAGACATCTGTTAATTCTAATAGCATACACCAGTGATACATCACCGGCGCCCTTTTTTTCTATTCCAACAAAAAGAGAGAAACGATATCAAAGTAAGCCAAGAATTTTTAATTAAAATCGAAAATAAAACGTTCGCGAGATTAAGCGAACGAAAAAAAAGAGCAAAAAATGGTTTCAACTTTTGTGCAGAAGCTGAATTTTATCAAGTGAAATCTTTTTATTATCTTTTATGATTCCAATAATGAAGTGCACACTGAGGTGGATGGATAAAAAAAAAGAAATTTCCCTCTAAGAGCCATGTGAAAACGAACAATCGAGTTAGGAATTCGTAATATGGACCGTCTCGCGCTTTATTTCTGGTTAAATTTTTAATTAAAAACTGCTTCATTTATTAACTCGAAGGAAAGTTTGGAAGTAAGATCAAATTGTTAAAGTTTCGTTGAGAAATTTTTAAGTCAATCAAGTTCGTATTGATCGAATATGAACTTTGCTTTCAACGAATTTGAAAGACTGCCTTACTCACTTATTAATATTTTCGAAGCTGCTAAAAATTAGCACAGTATTTACAATATAAAAGGGGAGGGGGGAAAGTTAATGAAACGAGATTAAATTTTTGACTGGGATATTTTTCGTGTAAATAAGATAATCAACGTGTGCAACTGTATAAATGAATAATAAAAATGTCTTTTTGTTGTTTCTTTTGTGTGCCGTTCAATTAGTACGCACATACGTGTCAACAATCAATCGTTTATGTGTTTTTGACGTAAACAACGCGACAAACAAACCGGGCTTCGACGTTCATTTCGCATTGACAAAAATCAATACGACGTTTGGGAACCGGAAGTTTTATTGAGGGTGAACCGTTAATGCTGATTTAGCGTCAAATTGATTACATTAGTTTTAGCCGAAAGTTTCAAATTCAGAGTGTTTAGCAATCAGAATTACGATCATCGTACAGATAAGCCTGCTCTCCAACCGGTTATAATCACAAATAGCGAATTTCTTGCGAATTTCCGTCGAATTTCTTTTTTCCCAATTGGTTTTTTGTCAAATTTGAAAACGACGTAAAGTTTGCGAGCGATTATATTAGTTCACTGCGATCGTGAAAGTAAAACGGACAGGCTTTCTGTAATGACTTTCTTTGTCAAATCTCTGACGTGTTTGTCTTTCATGAGACGCAAAGCTGCCAAGGCCATTAAACTTTTCGCGATTACCATCTATTTATTCAGTTTTCATACAAATTCCGTCGCGGCCGAAAACTTATTACTTTTCAAACGACCATTTTTCCTGCTCTCGTTTTAATCAAAATCTCGGATTTTAAACTAACGAAATTTCAAGTGACCGTAAAATTACCACCCTTCAAATGACTAATGGATATATTTGAAAATTAAACAGTGGACCATGCACCGGTCGCTCGTAAATTCGAGCAGTCGTTTTTTTTTCATCTGGCACGCTGCCAATAGTTTATTAATTAATCAAGATCGCCAAATACATTATCAAGTTTTATAATTATTCGGTATCGCAGTGCGAGGCTCCATACTCGAGGTCAAGATTGGTTAAGTGTCAACACCAGACGTTGAGTAGTTTCGAAAATTAATTGTCATAGGCGCTAATTAAAACGGTATTGCAATTTCGTTTAACGAAACGGCTGTTTAATCAAAATGAGATGCAGTTGTTTTTATTTATCCATTTGTTTACATTTTTCACTTATTCAATTCAATATAAATAAATAAAAAAAAGTTATTTAAACAATTTGAATTTTTTACAAATTTCGAATTACAAATTTTAAATTCATTGTTTTTGCTGTAAAAGTCATTTTTATTTTTTTTAAAAATTGATATCAATTTCAATATTATAACTACTAACAAAAAACTATTAAAAATTTCAAAACCAAATAGATTATTGGAATAGTTTTTTAATCAACAAAATTGAAGGTTTGTTTAGGTTAATAATTGATCAATGACAGTTACAGATTTTTTCAAAAGAAACATCAAAAGAAACAAATATTTTTGAATATTAATTACTAAAATTGACTTAGGTGATATTGTAAACAGATGACCGACGTTGCATTAAATAGTTAATAACGATCATAAGCTTCAGATGTTTAATGGCGTTACAACTATAACAAACTTTTGAGGTATCATTATGGGATAACAAATCCAATTATACGAATAACAAATGCACTGATATTGACTGCGTTCAAACTTTCGGATAAAAATAATTTTACATAATAACAATTTCAGCAGCATAATGCATGGTCGAGCACGACCGCGCCAATAACAAATCACATTTACTTTGATAAACCAATTCGATAATGTATTTTGCAATTAATTCACCGAACGCATACGAATAAAAAATTGCATCTCAAATTACAAAGTCTAAACAAGTTTCTTTTTAAATTGTTTTTTTTACAAGTTTTACAAACTGTTTCGAAATTGTTTCGTTCCTATTTTCGTTCCAATCAATAATGTGAAATATTGTTGACAAAACGTTCGCGAAAAAAAAGGAAAACGTCACGCACGGTTGATTCGTTTTAATCAGTGTTTATCTTTTCAGTGACCAAATTGACGTCAAAGTGCGATCTGTCAGATGCATTAGCGACAATCTGTCAGAACTTGATTTTACGCCGAGCTGAGTGTATTTGTTGAATTAATATGATCTAATTATAGGATTCGCGAGTCCACTTGGCCATGGAAATCAGACAGGTGATAATAAAAAAGCGCCAGCAGTTTGGCAAGCAATGCATTTTCGACGAGGATAACCCAGAACTCATCTTCGACATCCCGCCGAATCCCAAATTGAAAGATAATTGGCTTGGAAAAGAAGTTTACGATGCCGACGTTCAAGTGTCGAAACAATTCGCCGTTCACGAAGTAATCAGCTCCAGTTCATCCCAAAAGTTTACTTTTAATTTGTTATCTCTTTTTTCATACTTTTTTGTTTGAATTAATTATAACAATATAACGGCACTTTTTGTTATCCACAATTGTGAATTGTCACTACAAGAGCTTTGAATGGAAATTAAAATTTTTTGCTCGCCAAATATGAGATGATGAAAATTGAATTCAATTTGAACTTTAAATTCATGCCGACAAAGTTGTTTGACCGACAAAAAATGCTCTTATGACGGCTTGTAATTGCAATTTAGTAGAACCGGGGGACAGGATTAATTTTGTCCTGAAATATGTACACACCAGGTTCAGACGGAGAGCAAAGTTTTTAAAAAGAGCGGAATGTTTCACTCGGAGGGAGGTTGGCCGAAAGAGTTTAATCCCAAGGACGAGGAGGCGATAGCGAGGTTTAGAAGACGAGTGGAAAAAGGTGACAGTTGGGTTCCTAAAATGACCGACCTCATGAAGGTAATTAGCATCAGCTCGTTTGAATAATCCAACGATGAAGTAGGTAACTGAGTTGGAGCAAAAAATATGTCAAAGCGAATGACTCATTAATGTCGACGATTATTTGCCACTTTTTGTTTCGCCGCTCTTTGTTTTTTTTTTTTTGGGGAAGCCAATACAAGAATGCATTGAGCAGAATAATGCCGTTAATATCTATGAAAACTTTTTCGACGACGTAGAACAAATGGAAATGGTAAAGCCGTTCGACGTTAGGTGAGTTTCCGAGCTTATTGTTTCATTGGCCGGCCAACTTTTTGCTAAGTGAATTATAGCTTTTATTAACAATTATGAAAATTAACTACATGATGCTGCCGCGCGACCCACGAATTAAAAAGAGTGCTTTTCAGTTTCTCCTTCCTCGTTTTTTTTTGTTATTTGAGTTCCACTTTTTTTCTTTTTTTTCGTCCAACCAAACCGAGTTTCAATTCAATTAAACAAGTGCTTCATCTTGCTTTGCTGCTCATTTGAGATCAAAATTAAATTCAAAACGGGATCGTTACAAGTAATTTATCCAAATTTGGGCGAATGTACAAACTATCAGGGAATTTGAACTTGATTAATTTGATAAATCAAGTCAGAGTTATCGTTCATTCAATGCTTCACAGGACCGTAAATACGTACGCCGATCCACAAGAAATAGTGAGACCGATAACCCATATATCCTGGACAAAGGATTTTGGAAATTACATGGCCGTATCGTATTGTTCCATTGAGTTCAACAAAAATGCCAACGAAAGTTTAAATTCGTACATATGGGACGTAGGTAGATACAAAAGCGAGAGAAAAAATTAGCCGAACAAAATTGTATCATTTTTTGCTGCACTAATTAAAAGTAAAATAAAATCGACTTTGTTCTTTATTATAGAAAACTCGAACGTGGCATACATGTCTTTGAAAGCGAATGATCCCATCGTTACCATCGAATTCAGTCCAAGGGATCCGTCACTGCTAATTGGGGGACTTTTGAATGGACAGGTTTGCCTGTGGGATATTCGTACAGGAGTTACCCCGGTTACTGGATCTCATCCGAAATACAGTCACAGGTACAGAAATCTTCCTTTTCATATCATTAAAAGCAACGCATGGAAAGTGGTTAAATTTTGTCCTTTTTTTTAATTAAAAAAGAAAATGTTAATGATGGAACTAATACTCTTATCTTATTCAAGAAATCCGGCAAACTTGGCACTCTGGATTAATTCCAAGACTTATTCGGAGTTCTTCTCGGCGTCGTCTAGTGGCGGTATAAAGTGGTGGGACTATCGGATATTGCGGCAGCCGACGGAAACGTTGATAATGGATCTTGAAGATCCACTAAGGGCCGACGTAGTTAAAGCTATTGGTGTCTCGGCTCTACAATTTGATTCTACTATGGGAACAAAATTTATGGCCGGTATGCAAAATGGCATCGTAATCAGCGGAACCAGAAAGGGAGCCAACGCGCAACAGAAGATGGCACTTCGATTCAACTGTCACTTCGGCCCGGTCCATTCCGTCGATCGCAACAGCTACAGCGTCAAAAACTTCTTGACCGTGGACAGCGACTCGATCAAAATTTGGGCCGAGGATACCAAGGAGAATTGCCTTTTAAAGATACCGTTAGTCCTCGTTTGTCAAACGTTTTTAAATTCTTTTCTTATCATTTTTTTTTGCAATCCAACCCTTAAGCACAGTCAAACATTTTGCAATTACCATCTTTCATCTTTTTCTATTAGAAAAAGTAACGAAATCGTTAATCAACACATTTATCATTAAAAATACTCAAACGTTCCTTTCCAACTGGAAATTTCAATCTGAATATTAATTATTATTCATCGATGAAAATTATTTTCAATTGTACTCCCTTGATACTGAATCGAGATTTAATTTTGAAAACTTTATATTGGATGAAATATTTTTTGATCCAAAAACTAAGCTTGAATTTTGTTAACTAAAGAAAATTGAGTTAACAAGTGGAAAAACATATCGTTGGAGAAAAGTAAAAAATAATTATAAAATTGTCAGAATCTTGTTCTCGAGGGATATTACTTTTCAAAACAAACTCGACGAGCTGCAACGCGGAAATGTTTGTAATCAGTCAATAAATATTCAGAGCCAATAAATTCCAGCGGGGGAAAAGAGAGAAAAAAAGGCACGATTTGATTCGCGCGAGAATTGTAAATCAAAAATGCCAAACAAATCGGATTGGAAATAAATCGTCTCACCTTGTGCAAGAATTAAAAGTCGGTTAGTAGGTAACTAAAGTAGGATTGAATAGATAAATGGATTATTAATATCGAAATAATAAAAGCATAAACAATTAATTATTCATGCGGGATAAGGTTGAGCGAAGAACGTGTTCAGAAGCGACGGCTGGCTGATCCAGATCGCAAATATTATCCTCACGGCCATGTGTCGCGGTTAATGAATTTAATATTTGAAAGATGTCCGGGCTATTGAGACTCATTAATCTATTTTATTGTTAGTCAACCACAAGCTTAAGCGGATCGAACGGTTTGTTTGGTTGAATAATCCCTTTTCGGCCGATTCAATCTCTACATTTTATTTTTCTAAAGAACGTTATAATGAACTTCCTTCTTCTTTCAATGTCATTTTGAAACTTCTGCAAAAACTGGCAAATTAAGTTTTTGCGTGATTTAATTAATTTTTTCCGCCCAAGCTCACGGGGGAGGGGGGATGTCGTAGTATGGTGTAAAAAATTACATCAACTTTGCATTAACATTTTTAATGACATGTCTGCAAACTGAGAGTGTAAATTCCCACCTTGGTTTCTTTGTACACGCCTGACGTCCACCAACAAACCACCACTTATTTAAAATATTTCGCACAAAAAAGTCACTCAAAGAGATTCTTGCGCTTTTGCTTTTACACTTCTTATGAAAAGCTTACATCAATTTAAAAAGCAGGTTAATGAAAAACATTTAAGAGGCGCTTTTTCATACTTGAGAGGGTTATTTTTATTTCGCTAGATATTAATACAAAGGCGGACTTTGTGAACAATAAATGTTACAAAATAAAGAAATTTTGACAAAACCGAGAAGAGAGATAAAATGGGTCAAAGAAAGAGAGACGACGTAGATACGCGTGGCGGATTTTCATTACATCAAAAATGTCAACTAAAAATGTTGGAAAATTTGATGGCACTGCTGGAACTTAACTCTCAACTTTAAGAGCATTAAAGTGCATGCCCAACTGATAGAATGTAATCACACAAATCCTTGCACGTAATAGTAGTAAATCCATCAAACAGAGTTAGTTGGAGCAAGTTGCGATGTTACAGTTTCATCGGACGCAACTATTTATTTTGAAACATTCTGATGCTTCTTAGAGTCTACATCTGGCAAGATTGAGGGATCTATGAATTTGACTAAGGGCGTGCACTTAATTGCTCCTGACTCAGAAATGTTGACTTTGGTCTTTCGTATCAATGCACCCAATTATCCACAATGTCCTTGGCCAACTTAGACCTAATCTTCCAAGACTCATACTAAAAATTATTTTTTTAGGTCAACTTTTTGAGATTACATTTGGACGAATTTTGTAACATTTTATAAATCTTTAAATGATTTTAGCGAATGATTTTGAGTCCGTCTAAAAGCCACGTTTAAACAGTTGTTTGAAAATTGTGGTTTTGTGATGGCTGAGCGTCATAGTCATATTTTCACTTGGCATTGAATAGCGCGAGCAAGAGCACCAGTTCCTTAACCAGAGGCTGTTGGAGTACTTCCAGATATTCCGTATTTTACGTCATAACCGCCAGTGGGGATTTGGAAGTGTACGATTTACTAGCTGGCATAGACTCGCCTGTAAAGACACTTAACCTTTGTGAGGATGCACTTAAGGCTATCGCACCACACGACGAGGGGAAACTCATAGCCGTCGGTGGAAAAAATGGCATTGTGTACCTTGTCGAATCTTCCGAAGCACTTTCCTCCTGTAGCAAAACCGAGAAAACTCAGCTATCCGCAGTGAGATTTTCATCAATTATTTTCAACTTAACACTCTCATCTTATTATCTTTCATTTTTCAACTCTCAACTATACGTCAATTTTTAAAATCAATTTCAAATATTCTACAGTGGAATTTGATGCAGTAAAAATACTTTATTTCTTAAAAAACAAACAAAACAAACCAACAAACAAACGAAATGATAAATAAACAGAAAAGGCAAAACAATAAAATGGTTGGAATGTCATTTTGTCTTGGATTATTTGGTTATTTTTAGTACATGGAGCAATGCAGTCGTTTTCAAAAAACCATAGACAGCCGTTTAAAGGAGATACGACTAGCCCAGAGGATGGCAGCGCACGTAGAGATTCCGGAGAGGATTACAATATTGAAGCAAGAAGACGCCAAGTCCAGAACGGACGACAAAAAGAAACCGAAACGGGGCAAGGATGTAATCGACGACGCCGTGCTCATAAGAGCCGAAGAAGTCTACCATGAAGTCCTAGAAAAGGTATGGAAACACGAGGTTACATTTCAACTAGTGATTTTGAAGGGAAACCTGAAAGAGCTTTTTTTATCATCGGTTGAAAAATGATAGTTGTTAAAACAAAATTGGTCTCAACCAAGTGAAAAGGCGATTTGATATCTTTTTCCTCTAACATTAGATACGGACGTGTTCAAAATTGAGTTCACTTGATTCCAGTCAGTCAATGTACAAGACGATTTTCTTCGCCAGCAAAAATTGCTAAAGTTGAAAAAAAAGAAAAGTAAACGCTCTTAAAGTGGATCATTTTGTAGGAACATTTTTTCAAACGTCTGTCTTGAAGTTCAACTTTAAAAATCATTAGATTTTGTTGCTTTGTTATTATTTGTTAGAATTAATGGTTACATGTATAGATTTGCATAAATTACTAAATTCACGTGAAAGAAAATCTGACGCATATTTCAGTCTCGGGATTTTCATTTGAAGTGGGTAAGGAGATTATATTATGTCTTATGAAAATATCTCCTAAAGAGAAAAAATGTTCAAGCTGGAGTTTGAATGAACATTTTCATAAAGACTGGCAGAAAACAAAGGGTTCCTTCGAATGTGAAAGAATCGCGAAGGCGACTGCTATTTCATTAATACGCCAAGGAAAAAATTTTTCTCTTTCTCCGACTGAACAGTTGGAGAAAGAGAAGTCGGGCTTGGTATACAATTTTGATTGTGTTTTCGTAATACAGCCTGGCAAATCTCAATAGTGGTTTTTAACTTTTTTTTCTTACTTCAAAGAAAAATGTTTTCCCATTTTTTTCTCAGAGTAAATGAAAACAAAAATTAAGTTGCATGATCGCTACTTGGGCGCATAATTAAATCATATTGTATTGCATGAACGTCGTTGCGTGATATTTAAGTCGTGCGCAGTGAGGAGTAAAATACATTTACCTACTTGTTACTTCAGGAAATTGAAAAATACGCGGACGTGGAAGACAGCGTATCGACGAAAAGGGACAAGAAAAAGTCAAAAGCAATGATCGACGAGCCGAAGCTGGATAAAGCGGACGTCAAGGATAGACCAGCTGATAAAGCGAGCGAGGGCAAAAAATTAAGAGGGAAAGGGCCGAAGAAAAATATTGTCGAGGAACGAGCTCCGGAAATAGTTGTTCTAAAGAGAAAGGAATACGAGAAGCTCATTTCGCAAACATGGAACGACGACGAGGAAGCGGGGCAGGATGAAAACCAATTGGAAGAGGCGTTCGATCTCGACCGGACATCGATCACTCTGGAGGATGCAGAAGCATCCATTCGAGTGATCGCGCCAAGAAAAGAAGGTGCATTTTCGTTTAGTTACGTCACTGCTCAGATGAGTGCTAATCAAAGTTCTTGTAATTTTTGTATAATCCGCCCCAATCTCCTTTTGACCTTTTTGGTCCCAAGATAGGAAACTTGTTAGTTTGTATCATTCATTTAATCACGCAAAAATAGCAAATCAAAAGTCATGTTTACAAAATTATGAAGATTCGGTTGAAAAAGTTTGACCTGAATTTCAAACTTATGAAAGGGGTTACGTCAAAATTTGGAAAGAGATTTTTGTCGGTATAAATAATTAGCTGTAAAAGTTTAAATGAAGTTTGGAATGGCGAGTTTAAAAATTGTTTGGATGAAATTGTAGCTTGTAATTTTGAATGGTAAATTCAGTTCTAAATCGGGTTTCAATAGGCTTATATCATTAGGATAATACAATTTCTCGTGTTTGGGCAATATCACCTAATAATTTATTTGGGTAAAGCCATATCATTTGAATCCCTCGGATATAATTCTGCTGCAATAACATGTTTATATTTAAACACCCATAATTAATTAATTCAACTAACAATTTTCAATCCTTAAAAATTCCGATCAGAAAAAACCCACAGTTTGTAAGAAACTTTGAATATTTTACTAGTTTTTTCTTATTTGTTGTTCTTTTCTGAAATAATACTTTTTCCCATTCATCGAACACAAAGCTTGAAATTGTTTATAAGTCAGTGATTGAAACTGCGTTTATAAACGAGTTACCACTTTTGAATAAAAGTTTGTACGATCGTCTAAAAAACATGTTAAAAAAAGATCCGTTTAATCCTTGTGAAAATGTTTGTTTGAATTTCTACTCGGTGACATTTTGAAATATTCGAGGGAGATGAAAAAAAAAAAAAAAGAAAAAAGAAAGAAATAGACAAGAGAATGAAAACAACGCTTGCATACAGAGACTGTCGTTTTTATTTCACGCCATCGTTTTATTTCTAACTATAACTATTTCACTAAAATACATTCCTGACAAATCGTGGGCAATCGAGTGATGACGGATTATGTACACACAAAAACATTCATAAACGAATGAACAATTTTGCAACGTTCCAACATTCACTAGCAAAAATTTGTTAAAATATTATAATCTGTTGAACTATCAGAATGTCATTCTAACGATTTCATCCCCCAGTTACATTTCATCACATCTGAAATGTGCAACTTGTGCGAGACTTTTAGTAAAAGAGCATAACTAATTTACCTACTGAATCCTTAAACTGGAAACTTCGTAAATCGTCCAAATTGCAGAAGACGTTGATGAGATTCGCCGTCTTATGACAAACGTTGAGTAAATATCTGAACGGGGTATGGCACTTTGAGTGTTCAACAAAGTAACAAAAATAACAAAAAATCTACTATTTTTATCGCTTTAATAGATACTATATTAAATTCAGAAGGTTTGCGTCACATATTTTTTGGAAATTTTAAACTCGTTTGTACAATTTTACAATTTTACAATTTTTGTCGTCGCGCATACATTGACTGTTACGCACGAACCTTTGACGTCGTTTTCTCGAAACCTTGTTTTTTAAACAGGCCACCCCTTTTCCTCGGAATCTATTCGACAATATAAGATAAAATTGTGACAGAATGTTTATAAAAACGCTTTCTATGATGTAATAGTCTCTCCATTGGTTCATTTTACTCAAAATGCTATTTATTATTAAAAATTCTCAGAAAAAATCGATTTCCCTACAGACCAAATAGATGAAATAAAAATTGACTATTCTACATCGTAATCAATTCAAATCAACCTTTTTTTAATCAAAACCCATTTTTTAGTGTTTAACATAGTTTGTTATAACTTTTCCAACTTTATTCACGTGGGAAATTACATTTCAATATTTTAATTTTAGATTGAAAAAATTTTTCATTCGTTTTTGGGAAGTATTTTTTTCAGGTATTGAAATTTTAATTTGACATAAAATCTTGTCGACAAAGTGTCATACCCCTTGACGCAAAAAAGTCACCTCAACTCTTTTTTCCGTCACATCTCTAAACGAGTTGCGTGTGTAAGAGAGAAAAAAAGAGAGGAGGAAAGTTAGATCATTAAACTAAGAGCCTTTAAAACGTCATCCCCTCGGTATATTTCAAATCAAGTCGCTCCAACTGTTTAACTAAATGAAACTCAATTTTACTTCAGATGATCTGGAGCAGGAGCAAGGCGCTGGCCAAACGAGACAATTACAGAAGCACGAAAGAACATCAACGAGAGCGGAGCATGTTGATTTACTGTCACAAACATTGCCTCAAACCGTGCTCTCCCTCGCGGGTATTAGCGAGCCGCCGAGATTGCACTCAAAGGATATTTTGAATGCAAAGTATCCGGTGACGGACAGCGAGGACAAAGAGATAACGCTGGCGAAAATGAAGCTCGACGAATGGCGCACCAGGATAATGGCCCTAAGTAACGACGCGGCCTTCCACGAGAGGCTCAGAAAATTAAAAGCTCCGCCGCTCGACGAGAAAGTTTGCGAGCCAAGCAGCTCGACGAAAGTCGAGGACTGCGTCCTGCCCAGCCCGGAGTTCCATCTCAAATCCTTCCTCGACAGACCGGTCAACGAAAATGTCCAGATTCTTCGAAGCGAACCTGAAAAAACTTTAGAAATTGAAAATTTGAAATTCGTCTACCCCCGCATTTCAGCTGCTGAGTTCAAAACGAGTAATACTGACGACAATGAGCCTGAAACTACTCAGTAGGGCTTGTTTTTAGAAGAAGAATAAATTACAGTGAAAAAAGATTTAGACAGCCAATTGAATTGTAACTTTAGTTTCTGTTTCGGATCCTATTGAAATCGCAGCGAAATTAAACGGCGAAGAAGATTAACTCCGGATTAGAACTGTCGCGCGAATGATAAAGTCGAAGTTGCTTTGATCAACTGGCCAAATATTTTTTGTCAGATGAAATGTCACTCTGGTACACGTTTGATCCGGCTTTGGCCTCCACGTTTTAGTATCATTTTATTTGCTTTTCATTGTTGGTGTTTCGTTTTTGTTTTTTTTTTTTCAATATTACATTACTCTTTTTCTAAGCTTTATGGTATCGTTTTAATTAACCATCAAAAACCGAATGCGTTCGAATCCGAGCGTTACAAAGCCGCTGCCGGCAATAATCGTTTCTTGTTATGAAGCGTAAAATATGTCGGCGCATGTTCGTAATCAAAAGTTGGAAAATTGGAAAATGTCAAAACCATGTAGCTAACGAAAAATTCTGCCGGTAATAAAGCCCGAATCAGTCACGTGTATTCCCTTGCTTGCCATTTTATGTGAACTTTTTTTTTGTTTATCGTCGAATTAATTAGAAATTTTTTATGTTGCTTTTTTAATGGTTACAATAACAATTTTTGTATTCAAGTTTTACGAGATCAGGATTAGCATTTACATTCACGGGTTAATTTTATGTCCGAGATATTTGATTCGCTGCGTCCAAAGAATGTCCTGGCGGGCTTGTATGGGGCCACATGGTGTGCCCATAGTGAATGTGTACTGAGCTATGTAATACCCAACTGGATATAAAGGACCATAACCGTATCTTTATTAGCTCTCGTCAAGATCGATATCGTGTCATTTTCACATGAGATTTCAACTTGTGAATAACCATTTTAATGACTCTACTTCAGAGTTATAATAATTAATCTCTTCTGGTCATAATTGATTTTAAAGGTTTCACTTTTTTATTTCTCTTTTGTTATTTCTCATTGATCGAGATTTGATGGTGCAATTACAAATTGAAATGTCAAGAATAAATTGATAATTTGAAAATATTTAATTGTTGGATATAAAAACATTTGAACGTCGAAGCACGATTGATAAAGAGTTTGAATAAAACTGAATGGCAGTTCTTGACTAATGCTCGAGGGAAACAAAGATCGTTGATCCGTGAAACAACTTGTTTTTTTTTGCGAACACCGGCTGCGAGGATGCTTTTATTATTCATATCTGCATTAAAAATGCTCGAGAGCTCCGCCGAAAAGAGGGAACAAAACAAGAAATTAATTATGCAAAGAACTGACTATTAATTAGTATAATGAATTATCCTAGACGATTAGCAAGGTCCCTCGCTATAAAAACACATTAGCATGCGATTATGTTTAACGTTTGATCCGACGTAACCCTAGATAACAAAATCTCTTTTTAAAAACTTGCCAAAATTTGAATACAATTTGAACTGGTTTTTTGGAACGGAGTAAGCGATTCAAAGTTATTCGTGAAATGATTATCTAAATTACGTGAGAATATGTAGAGTCCAGTTAAGATTGACATTGGTGTAAATTTGGTGGCAAAGTTGGCGCTTGGGGGAAATGTTAATTAAAAATGGCGCTTCAAATTGTAGACGAGAGCGTGATGCAATTATGCAGGCGTATTATATAAATAAGGGCCGAAAGACAATGGCGCGGGTTTATTAGAAATGTAAATGTCCTGCTATCGGCGACAGTGGAGCGATGTTGCCTGCGCTCCGTCAGCTATAGTCGACGATGCATTATGCATCGCTGCTTAAACCACAGAGTGTGCTGCTTTGCATCGATGTACAATTTCGGTGGCTCCATATTCTGAGCGGGATCGCCATCAGTATGGCACCGCTGCTTCATCAAAGTGAAGAACGTGTGCGTGTCGCGGGCCGCGTGTGTGTGCTGATTTGGTCCGTCAAAGTTTGTTCGATATTGAACTTGCAGCCCCGGATTATTCGAATCAACGCTATCAGTTGCGATGCCATCGCGAAATTTCACGATATTTTTTATCCCAACGTCCTTTTCATCGGCCCACTTTCAACCTCTATTGTCATTCAAATTCGCTGTCCGCATAAACTGCTTCAAAAAAAAAAAAAAAAAAAAAAAATGAATGAATGAATTCAACTTCCGATTAGCCGAGACTTAATTAACTACAGTTTGTATTTTTTATTAGATTTGTGTTTCAATCAGACTCGCTCGATATCACATATTTTTGATATGCGAGCTACGAGTTGCGGCGACAAAATTGCATGTTAATTTGCATGTAATTTCATACACTTTAAATGTGAATGCTAATCACAATTTGGGGTGTGTTCTCTTTCGCAACCCCTTGGTCGCGTTCAAAATGTAGTCATCCTGAAATACCAATTACATTTTATGTACAACCCGGAATTTAAGCGAGTAACTATTTTTGGCAGCCCAGCACCTCATGTGAAATGACGCGCGAGCAAAGGAATTTCCAGCCGATTTGTGACCTCGACCCGCTGATCAAAACAAGAATATTTGCATTTTCAATTATCATACAATGTTTTTGCATATGTTAGACTCGCCGGCTCAAGTTCTCCCTTTTTAATTCAATTACTTATTGTCGTTTTATTTTTTATCTATTTATAACGACAACAAAATTTTTAATTATTTTAAATATTAAATTATGATGTTTACATTACATCAATATTACGTCAGCGTTACTACAATTTATAGTTTAATTTCAAAACTTGATGTCGTTACCTTGTGAAGTTAAATTAATGTAAATGTTACTCCAAATAATTATACGAAATTTCTCAATGGGTAGTAAAACTATAACTTCACAAATGGTAACTTCGAATGATAATAACTTTATACTTATGAGTAAATTTTACTTTTGAAGTACCAGCATAAAAGTGTAATCATGGAGCAAGCTAATAAAACAATAGACTACCATCTCAAATACACAAGTTCGAGTCCTCGTCAATCAATTTCAGTTTTTCAGTTCATTTTCTATTTTAAACAGATTCATATTGATGATTAATTACCAACTAATAAAATTTAATTTTTGTCTTTCAACTGAATGTCGTCCAACTGAAACTATGTGAAATTGATTATCAAAACTAAATATTCGTTCATAGCTCATTAAAATATTGTTTGTCAGAGGAAAATTGGAAAATTTGACAGTCACAGGTGCTCATCGCCTAAACCCCAACGATATTGAAGATGGGACAAATGTGCCATTGGAAACCAGTTAATCACTTGATTTCCAATTACAAAATTGATGACGGTATTAAAGCCGAGCTGTAATTATCTAAAAATATTTTTTTTATTTTAAAAAACAAAAGAAGGCGATAATTGAAAAGGAAATAGGTTTGCAAGGTGTCAGAGCAAATTAGTCGCGTCCAAATGAGAAAGATAGCTGGACGTGAAAACTGAATTTGTTGCTTAAAGTAAGCATTTACTGATGAAGCGGCGCGTAATTTGGAGCAGACGCTGGGGGTTGTATATCGCATTTCGCGCGAGTTCAAGATGAGACTATCCTTCTCGGTGCTTGATCAACTTGTACGAAAATTGCTTGGACGAAATGGTGCCAAGGGATCTAGCTCACTGCCGCTCTTTAGCAAACTTCAAAATGCCCCAGTTTGAACGCGTCTTTTTTATTGCGACGCAAATGCATCACCCAAAACCGCTGACACAATTTGATCAATCATTTTAATGACATTCCCGCGAGATCGAATTGCATCACTTTTATTTGTTTCGATTGATTTTTCAGTTTCATCGAGCGCAAAGTAACCACGAACCGAATCGAGTTGTGAATTCGAATTCTGAACCAGGTTTAATTACAAATTTGATTATTATGATGAATTTGAATTGAATTTTGTAATAATGAAATCGTTCTTTCCGGTTGGAGGATCGTTTACAATTTTGTGCCTTTGTATGGTCATTGTTTGACATGAAATTTGGTCGATGAGACTGGGTCCTTCGATTTTAGTGGGTAGTTTGATGCCCGACCAGGTATGTAATTGAGACATCAGAATGGGATTAACTCGTGTACTGTACGATACTGCGCTCTGTTCTAATACTGCTTAAATTTAATTTGCATCCAGCCTGGTTGGATTATAATTTTAATTGCCCGCAAAATACGGATTTCATTTCTTGAGAGAATTTTCTTTCACTAGTCAAGTAATTATAATAGTTATAATTAAGTGCAATGCGACTCGTACTTTTTTTTTAGTTATACAAAAGTTAATTAAAACAACTGTCTCAAGCTTGAAAGCGAAAAATTGCTTTCATTGTTACTCTAAAAGCTGCTTTAATTATTTCGTTTACAATCACCGGCTTGACATAATAAATCCTTTTTATTATTCAATGTCCTTTTAATTTCCCACTTCCAGTCTTAGAAAATTTGCTTGGCATAATCACGCTGATCTTTTTTCATTCAGATAAACGGTGGGTGTTATAATAAAAAATCAAATTATTTAACGCACACATTTCGTCAAGTTGAAAGAGAAAAAATCAAGGAAAAAATCAAATCACGTCAATTATTGTCGTTGAAATATTTTGACTCGACATGATCCGTCGCAGTTGGTGATTGAAAATGATTTTTCTTTGTTCTTCGAAATGAACACCGATTTTCAATGGCCTACTTTTTAGCTATGAAAAATGGCCTGGCGCAATGCACGCAATAACTTTACAATAAGTTTCACAATTGTCATCAATAAAAAATAACAAGTGATAAGAGTCGTTCGAACCAGAAACAATGTGTTCATAATTTTTGGCAGCTTTTTGTTGCTGGATTCGTTCTTGCTGAGCAAATGTGTGTCGAGTTGTTAAACAAGTAAACTAATAATGAGCTTTTTGTTGAATTGTGTCCCCGGAATAATATTAAATGTGCCAAGTGAAAATTCTACAATATGCAAATAATCGTTCATTGACTTTGTTGTGTAAATTTGCCTGCGATTCGGAGTTAAAATCGACTCAAGTCAAACAAACTGATAAGCTACAGTGAAAATAATATCGTTCGGGTAAATTGAAAATTTCGGTGTTTCGAATGTAAAAGTAGACGTTAAATCAACCTGTTGTTTGATGTACATCTAAAAGCAAAATAGTTTCAGTATTGAAAATCATGATCGAAGTGGTACGAGATGGAACTGGAAGAATACTCCAACGTGTAATTAAAAATTGAAATCCCAGAATTTTTTTTTCACTTCCACCGTAAGGGTATAGTTTAAAAATTGGGGAAAAAACTAAATTCAAAAGCGTTGCTTTCTTTACAATCTGAAATTCTTTTTTTTTTCAACAAAGTTCGTATGGAAAGGGATTTTGTTTAATCCCCAGGAAATATATATGAACAAATCTTTTATCTGATACTTTTACTTATGCATACTAGGACGTTGGAAATTTAATAAAACCTTTGTGTTCTCTGTTAAAACTTATTGGATTTGACATTAGAGTCAAAAAGAGAGCGAAAAAAAACTGCAAACCGGGAATTCCCCTTTTACTTTATTGTCTACAGCGATCCAGATTTTATCTACCACGAAATTTTATGCGAAACTAAGTTATTTATTGTGCTCAGATCCGTTTGTCAAATTTCAAAAGCTCAAAATTTTAATAATACTTTTAATTTCTCAGACAGGAATTGAACGATTTGAAATGAATTGTTGACAGGTCGTAAATTCGTGCGTGCATTAAAAGAATGGCGGAATATGTAGGTTAAGCGAAAGAAAAAACAACAAAGCATTTGTGAGAATTCAAAGAATGCTTGCAAGTCTGCACGAACAAGTCGATGGGAACAAATCAAAGATAAAAGAAAACTAGCAAAGTGAAAAAAGAGTAAAGACTTCGAGATATCAAATTTGCAGAAAAAGTGGGGTTTCCAAAAAAAAAAAAAAAAAAAAAAAAAAAAAAGAAAGAAAGAAAGAAATTTCATTCTTTTACGCTTTTACGATTGGAAATGTAACGTTGTAAATGGAGCCGAGATAATCGAGACGTCTTGTTTGATGTTGTTGCTGAGACATTGTGACGTCCATTCAATAGAGCAACAACAGAACAAACTTGGAAATCATTTCTCGAGTGCGAAATAAAAGTTTGCCAATCGTGTTACACATTTTGAGCCGAGCGAAAGCTGCATTTTATGGGATTGATTTGGCGTAAAAATATTGTACTGTAAGTTAATTAGACCTTTGAAAAGGTGAGACCTCTTGAGTTGGCTGGTATTTTAAAGTAGCGCCAAGTAGTACAAAAGTTAGCGCGCGTTTCTCGCTTCCAACAAAGTCGCGTTCTAATTTATTAGTTTTGAAAGAACACACGGAAAGTCATTAGAATACACAACTTTTTTCGAAGTCGAGAAAGACATAGGAAACGATAGAACGTTCGCTCTATTTTTTCAAAGTTGATTAATTCTGGACTAAATTCGCGACCATTATTTTTGGGTTGCTTATGTTGAACGAACGGTTCTTTATTGTTTCGAAATTAGGTAAAAAGGGAATTCACAATAAAGTGAAAAAAAAAAACAATTTTAATAAAAAAATTTGCAATCTTATTAAAAGCACGTTGCAGAGTTTAAAAATTAAAAATCTTGGCTGAACTATATGTACATTCATTATTTTGCATACGCGATTAAATATTTTGCAGAAAAGAATGCTTTTTACATTCATCGACAATGCTCGCAGCGAAAAAAAGGTGAAACACATGAAATGTGAGTTCTCCTTTATACAAAAGCGAGAATAGTTTTAAAGCGAAACTTTATTCCGACGGAATTAAGTTTATCGTTGCGATTCAGTAAAGGGATGACATCATAATAATCATAACGCGAAATATTTATGTACATATTATTTCCGAATCGCGTTTCGTAGAATCAGATAAAAAGACACAAAAGTCAAGAAGATTCAAAGAGAAGGTGCTGTCGCCAACTTCAGTCATCACACGAAGCACTTCCGGTGAATGGTCGTTTTCCGGGTGGATGTAAGTTTTTTTTCTCTTCATTTTTTTTTCAAGAAAAGAACGCAAAAGAATACAACCAGCAGTCAAAGCTCGGAGAGTTGTTAGAACAATCGTCGACAGTAAATACTGAAAAAAATTGTTCAAAAATGTCCAAATCGAATTATTTAAAAAAAGGGCAATTTTGTTGTAGGTTTGTTGAGAATTTCAAGGAGAAACTTGAGAAACTTGGTATTGATACTGAAAAGTTAATTTCCGTTTGCAAAGAAGGAAGATGATATTTGTTGGATCGATGTAGTCAAGTGGGTCGCCAAATCGTTTGATCGTCATTGCAAATTGAAAATTTATAGCACACGCCGTTTAAGATTCAAAAATGTCACGATCGATAATGCGCCGCCCTCTCCACTTTGTTCTGCGGCGAGCCATGTTTTTGCTAGAATAGAAGCGTCCTTTCACAAATGTCACTTTGAATAATTGCAAGAAAAGCAGCATCTTTCCGCTAAGTTACATATTCTTCCTGTTTATGTCAACGACGCATCAGAAGGATTCGGCGCTCTAATAATAATGCACCAAAGGAAAACGTAACAAGTGTTTTATTCCCTTTATTCGTGGACTTTATTTATGGACACTTTTGTTTACTTTTTACCTCCCTTCTTTTTTTTTCTGAAAAGAATATGAATTTTGTTGCCCTCGTCCCTCAGCTGATAAAACTTGCACATCAAATTATAGTGCAGACATTTCATATTCCTTTCCTTGGCGCATAATCATGACAACTTCATTCGTTAAAGCTGTTCTCATATTTATTTAACGGTCGCCGAAACTATTATTCACGGATGAAAAGCAAGCAAAAAAAATTCACCATCAACCTGGCTCGTTTTGATTTTCACTCGATGTAAAATGTTATAAATAAATGAACAGCAATTTATTTCACTCGCATAAGTTATAAATATTCACTAGGTTGGTTTTTATTGTTGTCGCGGTTTTTGCCGAATAAAAAATGTTGTATCACAAATATTGACATGAGAGGTGGCGCTATAATGAATCATGCAAACGACGCGGAATAGCGTCGACGTGGGCTCGGTGTTTTATGTTTTATCAGTCGAGCCCGAATAATTGTGATGTCGACGCGTGTGATCCATCACTTTCAATCAACTATTGGAAGCTCCTTTGAACTTTGAGTACACTTTTATAAGTTCGATAAACTAAGTTTGATCGTATCTCAACGCTCGCTATCTGCGGCATGTGCAACCAATGAAGGACGCAGATAATTCTCGACGTAAAGCAACCGCTCAGCAAAGTTGTAAAAAAAGGCATTACACTGTGGCTCGTTCAATTTTCAAGTGCTATTTTTTATTTCGATGAAATATGATTGCGCCATTCAACTCAAAGTATTCACATTTTTCATTCCCCACCGACCCAAAAAACGTATCTTTTCCCACATAAAATTTTATGATTGATAAATAAAATTTGCAAACAAACAAAAATTCATTTTAATAAATTTTAAAAAAATTAAAAAAGAAATCTTTTGAATTTTTCTTCTGCCGATCTGTGTTTATCTTATTTGCGTAATTGTTTTGGGAATTATTTTTGGCGGAGGTTTATAAAGACGCAATTACAATGCCGGCTAAGAATGAATTATTTAGGCACTTAAATTAAACATCATAATAAACGGAATAAATTGTGTATAAGCCACGCGACGCCGAAACTTTGCGAAATAAATTTTACTTTATGACTTTAATTTTCCAGGATCGTTTGCGTCGCATCGGGCAGAGGCAATGCCAGTTGAAACTTAAACTACACTGCAAAATACAACAACAACGTGTGTATTAAGCAAATACGAGCGTTCAGACTTTTGCACTCGTACGCCTGTGGCTTTCATACTTACTTGGAAGAATTAGTGCTACTTTTAAGTGCAATTACTCTCATAACTGACCTGCAAAAAGGAAAAACAATTGTTAGCAACATTGTCACATTTTCATTAAATATTTCAAACATCGTGTCAAATTGAGTTTAACTATTCTTGTATTTCCGCTCATTCTGAGCAAATTGTTCATTCAGATCAGATTTTTCGAATCATTAATTATTTCAAACGATAACAGTGATAAAAATTCATAAATTATGTAAAGTCAAGCTGATATTGATTTAGAATTGAAATTTCAGTTAAGTCATGAATATACATCATCTAACAAGTGGTTAACGAAACTTAATCAAAACTAAACAGACGAATTTGGATAAAATTAATATTCCATGAAAAATCACGTTTATTTTAATTTGTCGTTTTTCTTTAAAAACTAAGCAGGTACTTAGCGTTCCTCGATAATTGACAGGTTGATAAATTTAATAGCTTGCTAATGTTGATAATATTTTGTTGATAATAATGTAAAACAAGTTGGGGCCCGTTAAATTTTACAACCCACCTAATTCGTTTTGCAAACTGTGAAACGCAGTTGGAAACGAAATTTTTTTTGAATGATTCAAGTTAAGCAATCGAAAAAGGCAAAACAATCAGCTGCAAAAAACACAATTATAAACAGCGCGTGTTGATTGAATCAACCGCGACCGTACGATTATCAAAACACCCGAGACAATTGAAATTTTCGTTCGGTTTTATGTTCTCCAACGGGAACCTATTTGTAAAAGTTGTTAGCATTATCAAAAAAGAGAAGATGAATGTTTTGCAAGAACAAGAGCCTTATTTATTGCAGATCCTAACCAGCGGAAAGTGTTAACGACATCGTACACTTTTTATAGAACGTATTTTAGCGAGATAAAAGGATTTCCTATTTTATAGCGAATTTTCGTAAGAAAACACGTACGAGCGCCACAGGGATGCCGTATCGTTTAGCGCAAATTCTTCACGATGGATTTCCAATATTAAGGAATATGTACGCCAGAGAGAAACCGCGCAATCTTTATAAAAACACGGATCACCTTTAATTATGTTAATCTCGCGGTTCCGAACGCAAGGCGGTTCAATTTTTTCTCCTCCCCTTACGGAAGCACTTTTAAGCTAAACAAAAAATCACATTCAATTTATTTGATTGAAACATGGACAGAAAAAAGGGAATCGCCTGGATTAAAAGATTCAAATGAGAAACATGGTTGACGGGTTAAATCATTCTTTCACAATCTTTGATATAAAAATCGATATTTTTTATCGAATGAAAATAATGTAATTTAATTTTTTTCCGAATTTTAAAACATAAAAAATGATGAAAATGATGAATGATGAAAATCAAATTTTATTTTACACTATTCAAATTAAATAAAAGCATTTTTAAAAAAATTTGTTTTTTGTTCTCGCAATTTTTTGTTTAAATTTCGTTTTTGAACGTCTGAACAAACTTTTGCTCAAATCTTGACGAAAAATTTGAGCGTTTGTTGAAAGTTTTTAAGTGAAATTTCCACAAACTATTTTTCCTTAATGAATTTCGCGCGCTCTGTGTGGAGGGATTTTCATTTGAAATACAAAGGAAAGAGGGATTAGAATTTGCCAATATTCAAAGCCGTTTTATTCATTGAGTCAAATGAGTACGCTTCAGTTTTATTGAAAAGAAGAAATAACAGCATTGACTTATTAAAGTAATAGTTTACGTAGTCCTATTTTTAGATTACCATTTTATATTAACGGTTCCGACTTGGCCGAACAAACAAACTTTGTTTATTTCAATTAATTACAAGGACGCTTAGACGGCATGTTTCATTCTAGTACGTTTCATTTCTTTGAGTCTGCTGGCTGATTTGTTTTTCTGTCGATAGTCTGTTTTTTATAATTGGCAAACAGCTCGGCAAATTTGTTTTTGTCATTGACAAAAGGCAATTATTCTGTTTAGTCCAGTGGCCTCGATTGTTCCGCGAGTATACTTTTGTATCAATCACAAGGCATCTTGGAAAGCTCGTTATGCACAAAGTGCCTAAAGACTTTTGCATAAATTTCCTTTTTGTTGGATCGTTGACAGTTTTTCATGGCGGTTACAAACGAACTCAAGACGTATCGTTCTGATGCATCGCATCAATCATGAAATTGCAATTTGTTTTCTTTCTAATAACAGAACGAACGAAACGGTAATCAACTATTTTGTTCGCAATGACTGAGTTATTAATGATGTGGGCATAGCATCGTCGTAAATTTACACCAAGTTATATTGTACATGACAATTTGTATGCACCGAACTGACTTGTGCATAGTGCAATTCATATAACATCTATATATATATATATCTGGTGTACTAGAGGGTACATTTCTCTGATGTATATTAAAGTGTAATATCATTAATTCAAAAGTTCGTCCATATAATTTTGTTTTACAACCGAATTACAACTAATTACATCGCAACCTTTTTCGACCAACGCAACCTAGTTTGAGCCAATTAAGAGAGTGTACTTATTCAAAATTGCATCCATCTGTCATTAAAGTATGATCGTCTACCACACTAGTCAACATTAAGACTAAGTTTTTGTAACAATATATAAAAAAATGTTGTTTAAAAAACGTCGAATAATTTATGAACCATTCTGGCGATATTTTTTACATAAAAAAGTAAAGAAAACATTTTGTTATGCAAAATAAGATACACAATTTGACTAGTTCAGTCCAATAGGTTAAGTTAGAATTCGCAGCCATAATCTTGAAATTTTATTCTTGATACTTTGAAATTTCATACCAATTTAAAAATGGGATCCTTTTGGATCGCTGTTCCTAAAATTGCAAAACAAAAAAAATTAGTTTGGTGTAATGAAACAAGTGACGGTGCAGAAAAAAAGAGGGAGTGTTTGATCCGTCAGGGTACCATATTTTTGTTAGTTACTCGTATTGAGGCCTTAATGATTCTAACGCGAAAAAGGGGCCGTGTTAACGGCATCAACTCCCCCGCAATAAATATCGCTGAGTCTAATAGTTGCGTAACGCACCCTCGGAAATTTGTCCCCTGAAATAGCTTCTCTCCATTACTTTGGCTGGGGCGGCAAGATTACGAGAAGCCGCGGTGCATATGGCCACAAAAAGCGAAATAAAGCGCAACTGCGTAACAAACGAGAAACATTAAGCGGTTCGACGATTGTGAGCGACGAAATTGCGCGCGCGCCTTTTGTATATCGCGCGCTTCAAAAAGCGTTTTTTGCGAATTAATCGCGCGGCGACGCGACCAATCGCACACGCTATAATTTTTTCACTAAGTATTGTACGTGGCTGCTGTAATGCGTCCCTTTTTTGTCCCCATTCGTCGGAGAACAAATACGGACAACTACGCTCTTAGACAATAAGAGCTGACCCATTTCGTCGTCAAACGAAGAAACGTTCCGCGAGTTTAATATTGTTATACGATTCTGCCGTTGCGATTTTATACACAGTTTTGCAAAAAATGCGAGTGCCAAAGAAAACGAAATAAACGTGATTTGATTTGAATAATCGGAAATTGGCAGGAAAAAGACTAAATTGACAATTTGCGTTTATTCTTTGCGCAACTTGGGATTGAACGTTGTAACTGAATTACCGTCGACTTATAAAGTGCATAACGAGGTATAAAAGTATTAACAATATTCCCAGTATTTTGTTTCCAGAAAATACGATCGAGGGTTTAGTAACGGTGTGTTTTTTTTTCACATAAAGCAATAGAATTAACAATGAAGGAAAGAAAGACGAGCTTGTCATGATACGTTTACGTTTATACAACTTGCCACATTTCACAATTGACTGTTTCTAAGTAGCTTTTCATTTCTCGACCGGCTTAAAATCTGTGTAACGCAATTTCATACATTATATGAATATAAATTGAAAATCAATACTCGCAGTTGGTCGCGGGGAAATGCGATTTTGACACGTCTGCTCGAATAAACGAAACTCTTTTCAAGCGTCGAAATTTCAAGCGCAAGATTGCACTTTATTGTACGACTGAAAAGATTTAATGAAGTATAAAAATAAATCCACACAAGTTCCACTTTCTCATTCGCTCAGACCGAATATCATTGCCGATTGATACAGCTTCTGTTTTTCCAAGCTTTTCTCTACTTTTGTCTCTTTCATTTCTTTTTACTCAACATCTAATGTTTTAATGCACCGTTAACTGATGCAACCGTTAGATCGCTGTTGTGTGCGTTTTCAGTAAACTCCTGTCGCGAATTTCATTTGCCGTCAATTGCGCGTGAAACGTCCAAAATAAACATCCCCTGTTCTTATATTCAGCTTCGTTTTGCTCCCGTTATTTCAATAGCTACAATTGCATTTTTATCCTCGCAATATACCTTGTTCGACGCGCACTTTTCCTTGTAAACTTGTAAAAATGCTACGTTCTCCGGTTTTATATAAAGTCAAATATTATTGATCTCAAAAATGCGAGACGTCTGCTGGAACGTTATTGCGAAATACCCCGCAAAATACGAACCATCGAGACGATGTGAACAATTTTTCTGACTTTTCGAGAATGGTACCTTCTAAAATGATACCAAAATAGTTGAGAATTTGAAAATTGCTGTTAAAGTAGTATGATCGTTTGACAAAATTTGTTACTAAATGAAAAAACAATATATTTTCTAATAGACAATTTCACGCTTTTTTTAGTTTTTTATTTTTATCTGTAAAAATATCGGCAGAATAGTTTATAAATTATTTGGCGATTTTTGAACAACATTTTTTATATACTGTTAAACAAAATTAGTCTTGATTTTGACTAGTGTGGTAGACGATCATACTACTTTAATCGTTTTTTTAATCATCCAAATACTTTCCTTTGACATTTTTTCGTCGCAAAAAATTGATTAAACTTTTTGTGTTATCTAAGTTGATTTGGTTTGAAAGATTGAAAATTAAATAATGCTTATGAAGGATGTACGATGTTGTCAGTTGATTGCATCCACCTATTGCATAATTTGAGGAAGGGTTTTGCCCTTGGTCTCGCTGTTGCCAGCTTGGAGAATGATTTTTTTAATTTCATCCGTTATTTAGATTTGGGCTTGTGATTTATGCGCCGCGTATCTCTCCCTCAGGAGCTGGATCCGGCTATTTTTGAATTATTCATTCGGGTTGATTGGTTCTAAACATGTAAAATTGAATGAAAACAAGTGGAATTAATTTGAGATGAGATTTTGTAAATGAATTGGCGATTGATTTGAAAAAGAGGAGGAGGGTGCGCCGGTTATCGACGATATCGTATTATAACTTCGAAAACTGGCATAAACGCAGAATGGGAAACAAGATTTACAACCAAATAACGAGGTTAAACAAACGCGATTCAAATCGACGCATAAATAGCGCGCACAGTGCCCCTAGTGGAATTTTGGCGCGGCGTTATATTGTCGTTTTCGCTAAGCACAATGTAATTTGCATAAATACTTCAAGCGTGTGTAATCAAATGCGTTTATCATATAATCCGATTTTCTATTTACGACGAGGTATCTCTAGTGTTATGACAAGTCCGTAATGTCCAATTAATATCGACGGTTGGGTACTCGAGTGCCTGTAAAATCATACGCATACCGTTTTTTTTTTTTTTTTTTTTTTTCAAAACTGGACGTTGAAAGAAAAAATTGTACGACCAAAACGAAAATTCCTTTTCACATGGAGCTTCACTTGATGATGCTCGACGGTTGTCTGAATATGATATTTCAATTTCAGAATCCAGCATTTTTGTTTGAAAAGTCATTTTTCTCAATACGACACTGTTGACACATTTAAGCCAAAAGCTCAGGCTTGTATTTCCTGCCAATTGAAAAAAAAGCTCGATCTCAACTAACTGAACTATTAATTACAAAAGTTAACCTCATTATTGCGCTACTTAGAAATTATTTACAAACGCAACTGACGCGATGCTGGCATTGCGATTTTGCCAGTTATGCATTCACATTAATTAGTCCAAAAGTAGCGTTCACAAGAACAATTTCGTCTCTGACTTTGTACCATTTTTCAACCTTTCCCCTCTTTTTTCAATTAGGTCAATAAAATCACTGCTTGCAAATATGTCGCAGAACATACAAATACACTTTTCGTCGTGTGCTTATCTACAGAAAGCTATAATTGAGTTAGGTATATATTTGCTTTGCAATATTCAGCGTCTTAGCAAGAAACTTGCATCGTGTCGTTACTCATTGTTTATTTAATAATATGACTGTCGTCTCGCAACTATTATGATCATGTCGAAAATCAACAACATTAATCTCCGTTTAGCATCTGCACTTATTGTCAAGCGGAAATTATATTTACCCCGTGACGTGAAGTCTCTGCTCTATTACTAATAAATCAATTTCTATTTGAAAAAAAAGCCAACGGTTCCTCGTCGATGGCAAACGTCAAAGCGTCGCAACCGAACCTGTTCGTTCGAACCGACATTCTATTTACGAGACCCAAGATGATCATCGGAAATATTTCATTCGCATATATTCGAGCACATCAGCGGACGAGGTAAAAAGCCGTGACAATTCTAACTTCATCTCGCGTCGTCGCAAAAATGTGTAACGAAATGAAAAGCCCTCTCTTGTCGTGCGATCGAAATAAAATTTGCCATTGTGAGAGTGGCATCATAGACGAACGATCCGCGTCTGTGTTATTTGTCATGCACTACAGCAAATACAAAAAATATCGCTTTGAAAACGCCGCGAGATGTCGGAAAGTTGTTGCTGCTATGCTCGAGCAACGCCGGGTTACAGCCGATGAGACGTCGTATGCGTCGCCATAAATATAGATATAGCGATTCACCCCCCCCCCCTCTCTTTTATATACACGGAGAAGGAGAGATTGTTCTCTTTACAAGCTGTATCGTAAAGAGTACAATCACATATCGTATAGAAACAGTTACGATTTTGCAAGATTTTTGTTTACATCAATATAAATTCAAAAATCTCAGAATAAAACAAATCAAAAATGTAAACAAAAATTATAAGCGTTTTTGTTTACATTAAAAATGTCGGTTTGTTATTTTATTGTGTTTTATATTGCCGTTTGTTTACATTTTTATTCTTTTATTATTTTTGATTATTTACATTCTTATGTGTTATTTTTTTAAATTTGTTTACATTTCGAATTTATTTTATTCAAAGAATTTTTTATTTTTTATTACAATATAAAAAATCTACGATCTAGATCGTACGATCTCCTTCTCTCGTTGTATATAATATCGAATGCTACCTAAAAGCACCGAGACACAAAAGCCGGCTCGTTCGCTATATACATTTCCTAATGTTTCATAACGCATCTTGTGACAAAACCTACTTATCAGCTTTTTCCATTAGAGGCGGTCTTTTCATGCAAATTTCCGGGCTTTTGTGTTTATGCGCCTCGCCATAATTAACTTTGCTTAATTTCTCTTACAAGGCCGCGGTCGTTTCATCAGTCGCGTCGAACACGGCGAATTTCGACGTCATCATTAGAACCGCAATAACGCAATCAAACCAGATAGGCAAAAAATCGTTCGCTACTCCGTGTTATCACAAAAAATAATCAAGTTGGAGCAAATTCATCTGATACGGTTAAAATCATGAATGTCAATATTTATCGAGCATGTAACACAGTACGTCGGCGAAATTATATTTTTGGAGTGTTATTTTTGTTAATCTGATTTTGTTTGAAATAAGCGTTCATCGGTGCACAGTCGCAAATACATTTTTTGCAAATACGAATATCATTAGGACACGGTTGTCATGGCAACGGTATAGTGAGCAATCGTGTCATACGGCGAGGATATAATTTTCGATAATATAAAATGATATGCTTCGCCTATTGGACAAAACAAATATTGTGATGAACGTTTTATAATGCGTCGCGGCAGCCGCTCGCAACAGCGTACGTGCCCGGGCGAGGCTTTTAGGCGCATACTTTTGTTCCCGCGGGGCAAGTGCCTCAATTCCACGCAAATCTAATATCTTTCGGTAGGTTTAACCGTATTTCTCGTCTAGCCCCTTGCGAAATACGAGATGCCCGTTCGAGGAGGGTCGAACTCCGAAGGTCGTTTCGCTCCAAAACATAAGGAAACTCGGCCTGAATCCACTCTTTTTTTATGTCTTCCTCTTTCTTTCGCACTGCCAATTTGTTTCAGCCTATAATTAATTTATCAGTAGCCCGTCGAAAACATCTTTCGCTCCCTAGCACACTGGAAACAAATTAAAAATAAACACTCGAAATGAAACTCGCGTTGTGTAAGACCATGAAATTCTAACCTTCGATGCTTAAATTGAATTTAACAAGTTTCAAACTTACACTCTGTAATAATGCACAGCTCGCACGAACAAAGCAATTATTCTTGCAATTCTGCGGAAAACGTATACGCTGCTTTATCTCGTTCTCTGGCCGTGTTATTAGGATTTCGCAAATTTATTTACATCAAGCAAAGTGCAAGTGTTCATATATTATTTGGTCTGAATTTAGTTTCCACATTTTGTCAAATTTGACTATTGAATCGATTCTTTGCGGCTTGTCTCGTCCGTCGAGCGTCACACATAAGCGACAATCACATCATATGTCAATTTACTAATGCGTTTCCGATCGCTGTAATTGCTAAATTGATTTGTATTAATGTGATTGCAGTTCACATTCGAGCATTTTCTCGGTCCAAGTTGCGCCTGACGATAATCGTAAACAGCATCGATTATTGCGCGTGTCTCCTCGTATTGATCGAGAATGTTTTTGACTTAGCCTATCTTTTCGAATGGTGTCACATGCTGTCCAGGCATGCCTCTGCCTTGCTAACAAAACACAATTTTCATATCTTGGAATTTCGTTACAAAAAAATTTTTCGATATGATAATAATACCATACTTGAAATTTAAACAAAAAAATAAACGAATAAAAATATAAACAAACAAAAAATCAAATAAAAATGAATGTTTTGCTTTCACTGTTTGTTTATATTGTGTTTGTTTCTATTCTAGTTTTTTCAATTTTAGTTTCCGAATTTATAATTATTTTTTTATTTATTTCGTTATTTGAATATTATGTTTTTGTTTCCAGCCAGGAACTTTGAAAATAATTAATGATTTCGAATTTGGTGATGACGTGGACAACTGCAGAAGACACGTCAGCTTATGTTAATCTGAAGTTGAAAAGTGCATGGGACGAGTGTTGGAAGCCACATATCAAGCAATCTCAGTCAGTCTGAGCCGAAACGCAAACGATTAGCGGCACACGGATGGCCGAAAACTCGGCAGCAATAAGTTGGGCTCGGGCGCAAGTAGTACGGCCGTGCGAATCGTCAGACGCGCTTACAAGTACACGCTCATCGTCAAGTTATTGCGCCCGGGGATTTGACAAAGATTTGTCACAACAACCTGTTGAGATGTAATTAACTCTTGTTGCAATTAACGGCATAATAAATTGTCATAATTTCGATGTCTGCGCTCGTTTCGCGTTTCACATGAGTCACCACTTAATGCCAGAGTTGAAATCCTACTTTGATAACGCATAACCACTTTGTAACGAATGCCAACGACTTTGGTGTCGTCGTCAGTTCGTACGAAATCCGCCACGCCAATTATCATGTTCATTTTATAATTTAAATTACAGTTAGAGAAGAAATTAATCTCAAAGACTTTTTTAATTCGGGGTGAGACTTTAATGCGCCATCGATAATGTTATTTCGCGGAATTACAGTAGAAAATGCTTTCATTAAAATGCTCTCGGGCGGAATAGATCCGTTGAATAGCCTTTGCTCATAATAAATACATTTTCATTTCTATCTATAAAAAGGAAATCCATTCGGAAGATGCGTAATCCCTGCGAAGTAACAGGGTTTGATTTCATCAACATGAATCGAAGCGCAAATCTTGTTTCTGTTCTCGTTCCGTGTCGAACACGATTTTTGTACGAGTCAAAGCCGTCGACACAAGAAAAACGTAACGCGATCCCGATGCAAAAAAAAACCAGCACACGATTCGAATCAGAGGTGAATTTTTTGCAATCAAATGTTGATGTCAAAAACTGACACTTTCGACGGATGGCAAAACGTTTAAGCGATAAAATAAGGCCGGCGAATTGATAAAAGTCCGGCTGCGAGCTTTTTCTACGATTGTTGAAGCGCTGCCAATGTTTTGCGCGTTGCGTTGGCTCGCGAATATTGCTTGTAAAATAATACAACGACACTTCTCATCGCGTCGGAGCATAATGTCTCGTGCAGATTCGTTCGATTCGGAGCAAAAAGTCGACATGAAATTGCTCGCGCGACTCTCAAGACCGTTGCCTCGGCTCGATATAACATTTCTTAACGTAACTCCATTGTCCAATAATTCGCGAGTTAAACGCCGCGATGCACTCGACCGTCACACATTATTTAATGTGTATCTCAACTTTCAGCGCGACGATTTCGTTTGCCTTAACGTATAACAACCTCAAGCACTTCCACCGGACCGAAAAAGTCTGCTCGCAGAAACTAATAAAAACAAGATGACACGTACTTGACTCGGTTGGGTCACGGGATTCATTCTACGCGGCAAAAAATACAGATGTAAAAATATATTTGGGTCTTTTATTTTTGTTTTGATTGCGGATCAAATTTGAAAAGAAATAAAGAGGCAAGAAAGAGGAAAAAAAATTCTTAGACTCAGACTTTGAAGAAAAAGTGCAAAAATATTCATGAGATTTGAGACGGTTGTTGAATGAAGCTTCTGTTTCATGAACTAAATCTGAACTTCACCTTTGAAAGATCCTCTTTTTGTCTGCAATTTTTTCCCCCTTTTTTCGATGGAAAATGTCTGGCTTTCATTCCGTCTGAGCCATTACTTTTCGCTGATTGCATTATACGTGGATAAGACTCGAGTCTGAAGCTTAAAACTCCGGCCAAGGGTTATCACGCGAGTTCTTTCGCACACGCTATATAATATAAATGTGGACGTGGGGCTCGCATATACACGCTCGTATAAATTAGTGCAAATTTATGTAATCGTTTTCGCTCTAAAAAATGCTTTCCGTCATATTCAAATCTAATTTACTTTCTGGACTACCGTTACTGCGACCACAACGAGAAAAGGGATCGTTCTCTCAAGATAAATCGGAAAGAATGCAGCCCTAAAACGAATCAAAACATAAACAAAAAATATAAGCGAGCACAGATATGAATAAACAACATACGAACAAAGATCATGAATACAGAACATAAATAATTATTCAGAAACGTAAAATTCGAAAAACTAGAGTATAAACAAACACAATATATAAACAAACAGTAAAAGCATAACATTCATTTTTATTTGATTTTTTGTTTGTTCATTTTTTTATTCGTTAATTTGTTTGTTTTCATTTCAAGTATTTTTGTTTCCAGTAGCAATGTTTTCATTTTTGATCATACTTAGTTTTTGTTTACATTCAAAATTTTTCTGTTGTTGGTTTATATTTTGTATTTATTCTTGATTTCTCGTTGGTTTATGGGTTTTATTGTGTTTTATATCGCCATTTGTTTATATTTTCATTCGTTTAATTTTTTTGTTAGCATGTGAAATCTATTGTTTGCTCGGTGTATCGTAATTTTCACTAAAAGAAAATTTTTTTTGATGAACAATAACCGAAAAAATGACCTCACAAGTGAAATAAAAGCAATAAAATGAAAAAAGATGAAAAAATTGAATTCCAAATTTAGAAAAACAAAGTGGAGCTAACGTGAAGGCGTTGGTTCAGCTATTCGCGTATATCGACCGAAGGTCGTGCAAACACAGGGATGAGAAATTTGGGCGGAAGCCAGGCTACGTCCCTCGCTTTTATTCTTCAGGGGTAAGTCTATCTTGTTTCCTATAAGACGTGCGCAATGGTCTCGGGGACTTGAAATTGGCCATTTTTCACTTGCTGCTTGTCGCACGCTGAGCCGCGCGATTGAGCTGCGCAAACAGTTGCAAAAAAAAAAGGCATTTGCCCTTGTCTACTCAGCCTATATTGAAAAATTAAAATTCGCTCTAACACCATTCTCTCGAGACGAAGAAAAAAAATTGAACAAAAAACACAAGATTATTCCTCCCTCGTGGAAAGAAATTGCAAAATTATGCTGGTTTCAAGACTGTCAAATTTTCGGCACCGAAAATGACAATTTTATGAATGAAAAATAGCGGGTGGAAAAAGGTGCAGTGCAGTGAAAAGAAGTTGCAGCGACTTTTTGCGATTACGTCGATACACCTCCAAAAAGTTGCAGCGCCAGTTCTTATCTTGACAATGTGAAATCTGAGTTGAAAACCTTTCGAAGCTATAAATCACGTGTCGCAGAAGACAAGAATACCGCGAATGATAAATTGCGCGATTAAATCCTATTTCCTCTGTGCAAACCGTCGCAGTGGTTGCTATACACTCGATGCGCGCATAAAATATTATGTACCTTTTTGGGAAGGCGCTTGAAATAAGGCACGTTCGCGGAAGCTGCACGAAAATTTGCTCTGTGACGCTGAATAAAAGATACGCATCTTATCAGCCTTAAGTTTTGTATTATTCGAGTTGATTAAATAATAAACTACCGGCGGAAACACTCGAGTTGGAATAATCTCACAACACACACCCGTCGTCGAATTATTTACAACCGCGCGGCAATTCCGAAATTTCGCTACAATTTCGAGTTTTCGTTAATTAGGCTGATTACGATTAATGAGAGTGTTGCGTCGAACATTTTGCCCGGGACGAATTTTTAATTCAACCATATGCGGATGTTGATAAATTCGTCGCGGGTTTCACAAGGTTACTGCGCGAAATGCTCATACGAAGATTCGGCCATTATTCACGACTGTTGTCCAGTTGCGAATTTGTCTGAATTTGTAAGCGCGATATAGACGAACACTCTAAACTGCGTTGTAAAATTACAACAATCTCGTGAAAACGTTCACGACTGGATTGCCAGACACGTTTCATAAATCTACTCGTCATTGGTTTCGTGATTGTTTCAAGCTTCGGAACACTATCAACCTTGTTTCAAACTTCTTTGATAAATTATTAAACTTTTGAGTCTAAGTTTAAATTAACATTTTTGGTGCATTCCACAGAAATTATTTTTGTTTGGATCTTATTCGTTGATTAAAAAAATATTCTTGCAAAAACTTCATAATGAACTTAAACAACATATAACAACAACACTATAACAACAATAATGATTATGAATTGGAACAATTTTGTCCAGTGTAAAAACGGTAATTTCAAATTTAAATATTTTTGTTTAGAACGAAATTGTCCGAATAACTTAATTGAGATATTTTGTTAGTTTATAAGTAAAACTTAATCTGGTCTCATTAGTTCGCATTATTTTACATTTTTCACTCTTCCTATTGGCGAAAATTTTGATGATGCACAGAGATGAACAATTCGGAATCAGGAAGATTAATACTTGAACTCCATTAAATTACAACGCGAAATGAATAGAATATTGTTCATCGCATTGCTCGTGGAAATTAATTCATTGGCTGCATGTAAGTGCATCGATTCGTAGTTCCAGTAAATAATCTAATTTGAATCAAATTGCACCAACAACGGTTGGTAAAAAATGCATTAGTAAATTCATTCGACCAATTGATAAAATCAAAATGGACTTTGCAAAATTGAGGATGCAATTTTTTTCGGAAAAGTAACGATTTTTCCCTCATAGAAATGAAGCTTTTGAGTGTACACACTGTTTCAAAAGTTCGTAATTTTAATATACTTTTAGTCAATAACGATGCACGAAAATTCGAATTCATTGACTAGAACAGACGTTCAAAGTATAGTATACCGTAATTTTACTGTACATACACTGAATTTAGGGTATGGATTCGGTAAAATTCGTTAAGTCTGTAATTTTATCATATTTTTAGTCAAACCAATGCATTAAAATTCGAATTTATCGACTAGAATAATCGTTTACAGTATAGTATACCATATTTTAAGGCACGTTCTCTAAATTTACGGTACGGATTCAGAAATTTCTGCTAAGTCTGTAATTCTATTATCTTTTTAGTCAAACCAATGCATTAAAATTCGGACCCATTGACTAGGATAACCGTATACAGTATAGTATACCGTACTTTTACTGCACGTACACTAAATTTATGGTACGGATGCTGTAATTTTGTTACGGGCAAAGGGAAGGGGAAATATGATGCGTTTTTATATACGGTCTCTCTAGAATGGTCCATACTGCCGAGTTGACCACGTTTTCAAACTTAACCTTTTTCTATTTTCACAAAGTGACAGATTTAACTTGCAGCAATGGTAAGTTACAGAAAATAAATAGCATACATGAATACTAAAGTCTAAAATAAATACAAACATATCTATATATGAAAGAAATTAATAAAAATAGGTCTAATTAAATATGAATATCTTTTTAGAATGATACAAGGCTGACATGTAAATTTTGTCCCGATGGACGGAATACAGCTTCGTTCAAAAGGGTCATTCAATATGTTAATCACCAAAAAGTTCATTCGAGTATATCTAACAAGTTACATTGTGGCATAATGGGTTGCCAAGACAGCTTCAAGAATGAAAATCAATTGCGTTATCATCTTATCACTAATCATCAGTTTAAATCTAGAACATTTGTAGCTAACGTACAACCTTTAACAAGTCTTTCAGGGCGTTACATTTGTACATTTGAAATATGTCAACAACATTGTGACACATATGGCGCGTATATGAAACACTTAAAATCTCACACGAACAAAAAACAAGAAATTACATGTCCTTATAACTATTGTAACTCCAAATTTTTTGTTACTAGTTCATTTACAAGTCATTTAACTAGAAAACATTCCAATAGACAATTAGAGCCTCAATTTTTCAATGATTACGAGGAAAGAACCGGAGATTACGCACAAAAAAATCGAGACTCGGCGATTGCGTCACCAAATGACGAAATTCTATTCGAACCTCAGCCCAGAAGTACTGGAAATGATAGACAAGCGAATGAGTTTGAATGCTCCGACACCGAATATTTGCAAAATTTAGCAGTCTTGTTTTTAAAAATGGAAGCGGAGTTCATGGTGCCCGTCTTAACTATTCAACGCATTATAACTCAGCTCAGTAACGTGCATAAATTAGGTAACGATATACTAAAACAAAATTTTAGGAAACAAATGTCAGAAGAAGGGTTTTCACCTGAACAAACTGAAAGATTCTTAGAACTTTTGAATACCGATCCTTTTTTTGATAGCTATAACAAATTGAAATCTGATCATAAGAGAAAAAATTTTTATAAACAAACTTTTGATTATGCCACTCCAGAAACAATTGTAATAGATGATAAAAAAGAAACTTTTTTTTCTTATGTACCAATTACACAAACTTTGCAGTTAATATTCAAAGACAAGTCAATTCAAAACGACCTAATTTTAGACTCAACGAATAGTGACGATAATAATGATATTCTTGAAGACTTCACTGATGGCACAGAATTTAAAAAAATGGTTTTTTTTAAAGAGTACCCCAATGGTCTGAAACTTATCCTTTTTCAAGATGGGTTTGAAGTTTGCAATCCAATTGGAAGTGCAAAATCGAAACATAAAATTTTAGGCGTTTATTTAACGTTAGGTAATTTACCTTCTCATTTAAGGTATCATACAAACAACATTAAACTCGTAGCTCTTTGCAAGGAAAAAGAATTTGATCACAATAAAGTATTTGGCAAAATTGTGAATGAGCTGAAAGTTATTGAGTCTGAAGGTATTCAAGTAAATGGAAAATGTTTAAAGGGTTCTCTTGTGTTCATAGCCGGGGACAATTTAGGTGGCCATTTTTTAGGAGGGTACGTTGAAAATTTTAGTAAAGCCGAATATTTTTGCCGATTTTGTTTGGTGAACAGGACAGATTTTTATAAGAAAGGAGAAATCTTTAAAGAGTATCCTACGAGAGATATCAAATCGTACGAAGATGCTGTTTCGAAATTACCACGAACAGGTACTTGGAAGGGTCTTAAGTTCGATTCGATTTTTAATAAGTTAGATAATTATCACGTGACTTCTCCTGGCTTAGCGCCGTGTATTGGCCACGATTTGCTGGAAGGCATTGTGGCGCATGATATGCTGTTATTTATTCGAATGCTTAAGAAAGAAAAGTGGTTCACCATTACCACGATCAATGCAAGATTAGCTAAATTCAAATACACTTCTAAAGACTTGCGAGACAAACCTTGTTTAGTTCCTTTATTACCAAACATCAAAAAGCTCAAAGGAGGTGCTATGCAATTACACAACTTTTTGCGATTATTTCCCGTCTTAATGGAAGATAAAATTAAAGATCCTTTACATGAAGCTTGGTACTGCATTATGTTATTGAATGAAATAATAGAAATTGTGATGGCACCAAACATTGACAAAAAAATTTTACCTTACCTAAGTTTGATTATCCGAGAGTACATCAGTTTGAGGCACAAGTTATTTCTAAACGTCCCTATACGTCCAAAACATCATTACATGCTTCATTATGCAAGCCTTATTCTAAAGTATGGTCCATTGATAAAAGTTTGGGCTATGAGATTTGAAAGCAAGCACTCATATTTTAAGAGAACCGTGCGATACACACAAAATTTTATAAATGTTTTGAAGACTCTGACCGAAAAACATGAGTTGTTTCAAAGTTTGATACGTTTGGGCTCTGACATTCGACAAACTGTTGAATGTTTTAACAAAACAAATTTTAGTGTAAAATTGTACAGTAAAAATGTCGAGAAATGTGTGAGTAACATGGGATGGACAAAAGAAGAGCTGAAGAACGTTTATGAGTGTACTAAAATTGTTTATAAAGGTACAACTTATGAAAAGGGACTGTACTATTCATTAGACAAAGGGCTTACAGATTCGGAGTGACGCTCGGATCGATTTGTTTTATTTTACTAAAAGAAAATATGGTTTACATTCTTTTTGAAATTTTAAAAAACGAATTTACTCCGCACATTCAAGCTTACAGAGTGCAATACGACACCAATATATATGAATGTCACGCTTTAAATGATTTGCCTGTATATAAACCAATCGGAATGTATAAATTAAGAACAAGTGTATATGCAATTTCAGACCATGGATTTGTATCGAGTCATTATTAAACGTATCATAATTTATATAAAATTGTGTATTTATTAATTTATTTGTTTATACATTTGTTTGTTCAATAATTTATTGGTTCGTTTGTTTATTCAATTATTTATTCTTTATTATATTGTTGAAAATGATGAAAAATAGCAATTGATTTTCAACTGTCTAAGACAACTATTAGCCTAAATGTTGCTTTAAGTATTCACTCGAATGAAAAAAATGATGCAATTGATTGGAGCCGAACAGAGAGAATGTAAGTAAAATGTTGAAAAAAATCTTTTTTCAAAACCATGTTTAATTCTTGCAGGTCAACCACTAATTTTTTAAATGTTTATTGTGACGAGATCCAAAAATTAAAACAAAAAATGTATTCTTTCTTAGTACTGTGACTTTACTGGCTCGGACGCTTTTCACTTTTCAAGTGGTTTCATATGGCGCCGAAACCCGTAGTGAAAATATAATGTCTATCTTCAAGGTTTCAGATTTGAGTTTTCAGAATAAGTCATAAAATACAGATTGTGTGTGTATCTTTGTAAGAATGATTTTTAGACCGTAGTGTCAATTTGTGCATTTAAGAAAGCTTACTTTTTATTTTGCTTTTGTCGAGAACAGACGTGCCTTACTCGTGCCATTAAAGTCAAAGTATTCATGATTATACGTTAAAAAAGTGAAATTAAATTGTTAATTGTTTTTCTGATCGTTTGACTTAGTTTAATTTTTAGTCGTCTTTGTTCTTTGCTCAGTGAAAAATTGTGGAATTTGTCTAGTTTAAGGACCAAAATGCAGTTCTTTTCTTTATCCACTGATGACAGCTCGATCACTCCAAAACTAATTGCCGCTGAAAATTACGATGATTTGATGAAAGAAGCGAAATTAAAGTTTAATTTGAAAGATGGTGACTATAAGGTACAATTGATACTTGAAATTGATGAGATATTTTGTTGTATTGCATTAAGGTTTGTATTGTTTATGATATTCTTTCTGCAGCTGTGTTTGCCGACTAACCGAGCTGAAATTGACGACAACGATGTTTTAATGCAATTCGCCTCGAGAGTCACTGCCGCCCAGGACACGCTATCTTTGTTAATACTGCCCGTCGAAAATCGTGTCACTACTCCGACGTCTTTTCAGGTGCTCAGGATTGGAGGTATATCTCTTTTTACGAAGAAGTTTTTGTATGATGTAATGTGTTTATTTTTTTTTCAATTTTTTTCAACCGGGACATTATTGCAACGCAAGTGCAAGTTTAATAAGACATTATAATTACAGATCCATCGACAAGTTCGGAAACTGGCAAAAAATCTCCTGTGATTGACCTCGATAAAGATTTCTGGCCAAAAATATCGTCATCACTGTTGAAAGCTTGTTTAAATAAAGTAAAGCCTCACCCTGCTGATCAGCGCACATTCGTTCAAACAATGCGCGATTTTCTTATGAACGATGTACAAGCCGTGGATCGTGGTACATGCCTCAAGGTTGCTGAACGTGTTGTCGAGAAATATCCTGACACATTTGCGACAAAAATAGACGGTCAACTTTTTGGTCAAGGTTGGGAAGCTTTAGGAAATAAAATCTACTCTGCTATCGGATATAAAAAAGGCTCCACGAAAGAGAAACGTCCGTTTTCCGAAACGGACAATGAAAACGAAAATCCACCGGTTTTGAAAACAAAAAAAAAGAAAGTCGACGCGTACGGGTGTGTTGACTACGCTCCTCTGCTTGGCGAAGATGAATCTAACGTTACACAGGAAGAGAAACGAAAGCTGTTATCAGAATTGTTTGAGACACTCTCGACCTGCAGTAAGAATGAGAAAGACGAAGCAATGCGGCTGATGAGTTTGACGTACGCAACTCAGCGCGCACTGATCAACGCTCCTGACCGAGACCTCTTTGTCACGACGACTAACTGGCCACTTTTGAAAATCCCTGAGTTTTTTTATAAACATTGTGACCGACTTCTCGGACGTGATGTTGTGCAATCCTGGAATAATTCCTTGCAAAAAAATAGTAAAACAATATTCGATTTTTTCAACCAAACTCACGACAAAAAAACTGATTTACAAAAAAAGAAAGCGATTTTTCTCGAGTACAAGGGTGCGTCGTTGACGAACAGAAACCAACTTGCCAAAACTATCGTCATTTTTCCATTGCTTATATGTCATTTTGGTGATGACCTCAATCAAATTTACAAAATCGTTGATGTAAGTTTGCAAATCAACTTTTATAGTTGATATACTTACATTCTACATACAAATATTTTGTATTCTGTTTTAGCCTGATTTATCTGACAGTGATATCGCAGACCAAGCCGGCACTCCAAATCCGTTAGTGATTATAAGAGGTGAAAAGTAGACTTAATAATAATTTTTGATAGATGACGAGGGGGTTCGCACTGCACGCTCCGCGCGAGACCTCCGTATGAAACATAAAAAAAACAACAATTTCTCTTTCATTGTGCGCATTCATATGTGCAAATCTGTTCGTAATTGTGTAAAAATTGATGGATTTGTTCGTGCTCTAGTATAGATAAAGTTTGCCATCAAAATTAAATATTTCGTTTCATTTTAACAGGACAATCATTATACGACACCACCGCCACTGTTACCGTTTTGATTGAAAGGAAAATTTGCATGTTCTGCAGTGACGTTCTGGAAGGGTTCTTGGTAGCTTTACTGAGTTATTTTGTTTATGGAATTCTTTATCCGAAAGAATCTTCGAAAACTCTTGAATTTATGCAGAGGTAAAAATTGAAATTCGATGAAAATGTTAATCTACATTTTTACATTGTTAACATTTTCAAGCAATCAATTGTTCATGCAAATTTTTTTGTTTCAGAAAATTCTTGGGAATTAGTCCACAATCAGGGAGTAAAAAGAGCGTAAAATCGAACAAAACTTGTTTTGACGTTAAAGTCATGGCTCTTGTTCAATCTCTGGCAGACTACGAGAAAAATCGCATTTTGGCGATCCCCTAAGTTTCGTTTCTGTAGTTTCTTGTATAAAAAAAAATTGTGGTTAAAAATAAAAACGAATAGCTAAAAATTAATAGGTGGTCTATCTATCATTTGTTTCTACCATATATATACCAATGAGCTACAACAGTAAAATAAGAGTATCGATGCAGTAAAATTTAGTATACTAGTTCTTAAAATTTAGGGCAATAGTACAGCGAAATTCGGTATTTCAGTTCCATAAATTTGGGGCACTGGTACAATAAAATTTGGTATCCCAGTTCTTTAATTTTAGTACTCTAGTACAGCAAAATTCGGTATTTCAGTTCTATAAATTTGGAGCACTGGTACTGTAAAATTCGTCATTTTAGTTCTTTAATTTTAGTACACTCGTACAGCAAAATTCGGTACTTTAGTTCTATAAACTTAGGGCATTGGTACAGTAAAATTCAGTATTTAAGTTCTATAAACTTAGGGCATTGGTACAGTAAAATTCAGTATTTAAGTTCTTCAAATTTATTGCACTAGTACAGCAGAATTCATTATTCAGTTCTCAATTTTCGTGTACTGTTACACTAAAAGTAAAACATCCTACTACCAGAATTGTATTGCACTGATTTACTAAAATTAAAAACTTCAAATTCATAATTTTCGAGTACGTTCCACAAAATTAGCTGCAGGTACTTTTACCCTAAAAGTCTTATCGAATTTTGAAACAGTGCATTGTGTAGAATTTCAAATTACTTTTCATGTTTGAAAACTTTCGTAATAAATGTTGAAGGCACATCAGCAAATTGGTCACAATGAAAGTGTAATAAAAGATGATTGGGAACTCGATATGATTGATGCTCAAGGCGATCTCGAAAAAATGTTCGGTAATCATACGTAAAATCAGGTTGATATACACTGTTTCAAAATTCGATAAGACTTTTAGGGTAAAAGTACCTGCAGCTAATTTTGTGGAACGTACTCGAAAATTATGAATTTGAAGTTTTTAATTTTAGTAAATCAGTGCAATACAATTCTGGTAGTAGGATGTTTTACTTTTAGTGTAACAGTACACGAAAATTGAGAACTGAATAATGAATTCTGCTGTACTAGTGCAATAAATTTGAAGAACTTAAATACTGAATTTTACTGTACCAATGCCCTAAGTTTATAGAACTTAAATACTGAATTTTACTGTACCAATGCCCTAAGTTTATAGAACTAAAGTACCGAATTTTGCTGTACGAGTGTACTAAAATTAAAGAACTAAAATGACGAATTTTACAGTACCAGTGCTCCAAATTTATAGAACTGAAATACCGAATTTTGCTGTACTAGAGTACTAAAATTAAAGAACTGGGATACCAAATTTTATTGTACCAGTGCCCCAAATTTATGGAACTGAAATACCGAATTTCGCTGTACTATTGCCCTAAATTTTAAGAACTAGTATACTAAATTTTACTGCATCGATACTCTTATTTTACTGTTGTAGCTCATTGGTATATATATGGTAGAAACAAATGATAGATAGACCACCTATTAATTTTTAGCTATTCGTTTTTATTTTTAACCACAATTTTTTTTTATACAAGAAACTACAGAAACGAAACTTAGGGGATCGCCAAAATGCGATTTTTCTCGTAGTCTGCCAGAGATTGAACAAGAGCCATGACTTTAACGTCAAAACAAGTTTTGTTCGATTTTACGCTCTTTTTACTCCCTGATTGTGGACTAATTCCCAAGAATTTTCTGAAACAAAAAAATTTGCATGAACAATTGATTGCTTGAAAATGTTAACAATGTAAAAATGTAGATTAACATTTTCATCGAATTTCAATTTTTACCTCTGCATAAATTCAAGAGTTTTCGAAGATTCTTTCGGATAAAGAATTCCATAAACAAAATAACTCAGTAAAGCTACCAAGAACCCTTCCAGAACGTCACTGCAGAACATGCAAATTTTCCTTTCAATCAAAACGGTAACAGTGGCGGTGGTGTCGTATAATGATTGTCCTGTTAAAATGAAACGAAATATTTAATTTTGATGGCAAACTTTATCTATACTAGAGCACGAACAAATCCATCAATTTTTACACAATTACGAACAGATTTGCACATATGAATGCGCACAATGAAAGAGAAATTGTTGTTTTTTTTATGTTTCATACGGAGGTCTCGCGCGGAGCGTGCAGTGCGAACCCCCCTCGTCATCTATCAAAAATTATTATTAAGTCTACTTTTCACCTCTTATAATCACTAACGGATTTGGAGTGCCGGCTTGGTCTGCGATATCACTGTCAGATAAATCAGGCTAAAACAGAATACAAAATATTTGTATGTAGAATGTAAGTATATCAACTATAAAAGTTGATTTGCAAACTTACATCAACGATTTTGTAAATTTGATTGAGGTCATCACCAAAATGACATATAAGCAATGGAAAAATGACGATAGTTTTGGCAAGTTGGTTTCTGTTCGTCAACGACGCACCCTTGTACTCGAGAAAAATCGCTTTCTTTTTTTGTAAATCAGTTTTTTTGTCGTGAGTTTGGTTGAAAAAATCGAATATTGTTTTACTATTTTTTTGCAAGGAATTATTCCAGGATTGCACAACATCACGTCCGAGAAGTCGGTCACAATGTTTATAAAAAAACTCAGGGATTTTCAAAAGTGGCCAGTTAGTCGTCGTGACAAAGAGGTCTCGGTCAGGAGCGTTGATCAGTGCGCGCTGAGTTGCGTACGTCAAACTCATCAGCCGCATTGCTTCGTCTTTCTCATTCTTACTGCAGGTCGAGAGTGTCTCAAACAATTCTGATAACAGCTTTCGTTTCTCTTCCTGTGTAACGTTAGATTCATCTTCGCCAAGCAGAGGAGCGTAGTCAACACACCCGTACGCGTCGACTTTCTTTTTTTTTGTTTTCAAAACCGGTGGATTTTCGTTTTCATTGTCCGTTTCGGAAAACGGACGTTTCTCTTTCGTGGAGCCTTTTTTATATCCGATAGCAGAGTAGATTTTATTTCCTAAAGCTTCCCAACCTTGACCAAAAAGTTGACCGTCTATTTTTGTCGCAAATGTGTCAGGATATTTCTCGACAACACGTTCAGCAACCTTGAGGCATGTACCACGATCCACGGCTTGTACATCGTTCATAAGAAAATCGCGCATTGTTTGAACGAATGTGCGCTGATCAGCAGGGTGAGGCTTTACTTTATTTAAACAAGCTTTCAACAGTGATGACGATATTTTTGGCCAGAAATCTTTATCGAGGTCAATCACAGGAGATTTTTTGCCAGTTTCCGAACTTGTCGATGGATCTGTAATTATAATGTCTTATTAAACTTGCACTTGCGTTGCAATAATGTCCCGGTTGAAAAAAATTGAAAAAAAAATAAACACATTACATCATACAAAAACTTCTTCGTAAAAAGAGATATACCTCCAATCCTGAGCACCTGAAAAGACGTCGGAGTAGTGACACGATTTTCGACGGGCAGTATTAACAAAGATAGCGTGTCCTGGGCGGCAGTGACTCTCGAGGCGAATTGCATTAAAACATCGTTGTCGTCAATTTCAGCTCGGTTAGTCGGCAAACACAGCTGCAGAAAGAATATCATAAACAATACAAACCTTAATGCAATACAACAAAATATCTCATCAATTTCAAGTATCAATTGTACCTTATAGTCACCATCTTTCAAATTAAACTTTAATTTCGCTTCTTTCATCAAATCATCGTAATTTTCAGCGGCAATTAGTTTTGGAGTGATCGAGCTGTCATCAGTGGATAAAGAAAAGAACTGCATTTTGGTCCTTAAACTAGACAAATTCCACAATTTTTCACTGAGCAAAGAACAAAGACGACTAAAAATTAAACTAAGTCAAACGATCAGAAAAACAATTAACAATTTAATTTCACTTTTTTAACGTATAATCATGAATACTTTGACTTTAATGGCACGAGTAAGGCACGTCTGTTCTCGACAAAAGCAAAATAAAAAGTAAGCTTTCTTAAATGCACAAATTGACACTACGGTCTAAAAATCATTCTTACAAAGATACACACACAATCTGTATTTTATGACTTATTCTGAAAACTCAAATCTGAAACCTTGAAGATAGACATTATATTTTCACTACGGGTTTCGGCGCCATATGAAACCACTTGAAAAGTGAAAAGCGTCCGAGCCAGTAAAGTCACAGTACTAAGAAAGAATACATTTTTTGTTTTAATTTTGGATCTCGTCACAATAAACATTTAAAAAATTAGTGGTTGACCTGCAAGAATTAAACATGGTTTTGAAAAAAGATTTTTTTCAACATTTTACTTACATTCTCTCTGTTCGGCTCCAATCAATTGCATCATTTTTTTTCATTCGAGTGAATACTTAAAGCAACATTTAGGCTAATAGTTGTCTTAGACAGTTGAAAATCAATTGCTATTTTTCATCATTTTCAACAATATAATAAAGAATAAATAATTGAATAAACAAACGAACCAATAAATTATTGAACAAACAAATGTATAAACAAATAAATTAATAAATACACAATTTTATATAAATTATGATACGTTTAATAATGACTCGATACAAATCCATGGTCTGAAATTGCATATACACTTGTTCTTAATTTATACATTCCGATTGGTTTATATACAGGCAAATCATTTAAAGCGTGACATTCATATATATTGGTGTCGTATTGCACTCTGTAAGCTTGAATGTGCGGAGTAAATTCGTTTTTTAAAATTTCAAAAAGAATGTAAACCATATTTTCTTTTAGTAAAATAAAACAAATCGATCCGAGCGTCACTCCGAATCTGTAAGCCCTTTGTCTAATGAATAGTACAGTCCCCTTTTCATAAGTTGTACCTTTATAAACAATTTTAGTACACTCATAAACGTTCTTCAGCTCTTCTTTTGTCCATCCCATGTTACTCACACATTTCTCGACATTTTTACTGTACAATTTTACACTAAAATTTGTTTTGTTAAAACATTCAACAGTTTGTCGAATGTCAGAGCCCAAACGTATCAAACTTTGAAACAACTCATGTTTTTCGGTCAGAGTCTTCAAAACATTTATAAAATTTTGTGTGTATCGCACGGTTCTCTTAAAATATGAGTGCTTGCTTTCAAATCTCATAGCCCAAACTTTTATCAATGGACCATACTTTAGAATAAGGCTTGCATAATGAAGCATGTAATGATGTTTTGGACGTATAGGGACGTTTAGAAATAACTTGTGCCTCAAACTGATGTACTCTCGGATAATCAAACTTAGGTAAGGTAAAATTTTTTTGTCAATGTTTGGTGCCATCACAATTTCTATTATTTCATTCAATAACATAATGCAGTACCAAGCTTCATGTAAAGGATCTTTAATTTTATCTTCCATTAAGACGGGAAATAATCGCAAAAAGTTGTGTAATTGCATAGCACCTCCTTTGAGCTTTTTGATGTTTGGTAATAAAGGAACTAAACAAGGTTTGTCTCGCAAGTCTTTAGAAGTGTATTTGAATTTAGCTAATCTTGCATTGATCGTGGTAATGGTGAACCACTTTTCTTTCTTAAGCATTCGAATAAATAACAGCATATCATGCGCCACAATGCCTTCCAGCAAATCGTGGCCAATACACGGCGCTAAGCCAGGAGAAGTCACGTGATAATTATCTAACTTATTAAAAATCGAATCGAACTTAAGACCCTTCCAAGTACCTGTTCGTGGTAATTTCGAAACAGCATCTTCGTACGATTTGATATCTCTCGTAGGATACTCTTTAAAGATTTCTCCTTTCTTATAAAAATCTGTCCTGTTCACCAAACAAAATCGGCAAAAATATTCGGCTTTACTAAAATTTTCAACGTACCCTCCTAAAAAATGGCCACCTAAATTGTCCCCGGCTATGAACACAAGAGAACCCTTTAAACATTTTCCATTTACTTGAATACCTTCAGACTCAATAACTTTCAGCTCATTCACAATTTTGCCAAATACTTTATTGTGATCAAATTCTTTTTCCTTGCAAAGAGCTACGAGTTTAATGTTGTTTGTATGATACCTTAAATGAGAAGGTAAATTACCTAACGTTAAATAAACGCCTAAAATTTTATGTTTCGATTTTGCACTTCCAATTGGATTGCAAACTTCAAACCCATCTTGAAAAAGGATAAGTTTCAGACCATTGGGGTACTCTTTAAAAAAAACCATTTTTTTAAATTCTGTGCCATCAGTGAAGTCTTCAAGAATATCATTATTATCGTCACTATTCGTTGAGTCTAAAATTAGGTCGTTTTGAATTGACTTGTCTTTGAATATTAACTGCAAAGTTTGTGTAATTGGTACATAAGAAAAAAAAGTTTCTTTTTTATCATCTATTACAATTGTTTCTGGAGTGGCATAATCAAAAGTTTGTTTATAAAAATTTTTTCTCTTATGATCAGATTTCAATTTGTTATAGCTATCAAAAAAAGGATCGGTATTCAAAAGTTCTAAGAATCTTTCAGTTTGTTCAGGTGAAAACCCTTCTTCTGACATTTGTTTCCTAAAATTTTGTTTTAGTATATCGTTACCTAATTTATGCACGTTACTGAGCTGAGTTATAATGCGTTGAATAGTTAAGACGGGCACCATGAACTCCGCTTCCATTTTTAAAAACAAGACTGCTAAATTTTGCAAATATTCGGTGTCGGAGCATTCAAACTCATTCGCTTGTCTATCATTTCCAGTACTTCTGGGCTGAGGTTCGAATAGAATTTCGTCATTTGGTGACGCAATCGCCGAGTCTCGATTTTTTTGTGCGTAATCTCCGGTTCTTTCCTCGTAATCATTGAAAAATTGAGGCTCTAATTGTCTATTGGAATGTTTTCTAGTTAAATGACTTGTAAATGAACTAGTAACAAAAAATTTGGAGTTACAATAGTTATAAGGACATGTAATTTCTTGTTTTTTGTTCGTGTGAGATTTTAAGTGTTTCATATACGCGCCATATGTGTCACAATGTTGTTGACATATTTCAAATGTACAAATGTAACGCCCTGAAAGACTTGTTAAAGGTTGTACGTTAGCTACAAATGTTCTAGATTTAAACTGATGATTAGTGATAAGATGATAACGCAATTGATTTTCATTCTTGAAGCTGTCTTGGCAACCCATTATGCCACAATGTAACTTGTTAGATATACTCGAATGAACTTTTTGGTGATTAACATATTGAATGACCCTTTTGAACGAAGCTGTATTCCGTCCATCGGGACAAAATTTACATGTCAGCCTTGTATCATTCTAAAAAGATATTCATATTTAATTAGACCTATTTTTATTAATTTCTTTCATATATAGATATGTTTGTATTTATTTTAGACTTTAGTATTCATGTATGCTATTTATTTTCTGTAACTTACCATTGCTGCAAGTTAAATCTGTCACTTTGTGAAAATAGAAAAAGGTTAAGTTTGAAAACGTGGTCAACTCGGCAGTATGGACCATTCTAGAGAGACCGTATATAAAAACGCATCATATTTCCCCTTCCCTTTGCCCGTAACAAAATTACAGCATCCGTACCATAAATTTAGTGTACGTGCAGTAAAAGTACGGTATACTATACTGTATACGGTTATCCTAGTCAATGGGTCCGAATTTTAATGCATTGGTTTGACTAAAAAGATAATAGAATTACAGACTTAGCAGAAATTTCTGAATCCGTACCGTAAATTTAGAGAACGTGCCTTAAAAATATGGTATACTATACTGTAAACGATTATTCTAGTCGATAAATTCGAATTTTAATGCATTGGTTTGACTAAAAATATGATAAAATTACAGACTTAACGAATTTTACCGAATCCATACCCTAAATTCAGTGTATGTACAGTAAAATTACGGTATACTATACTTTGAACGTCTGTTCTAGTCAATGAATTCGAATTTTCGTGCATCGTTATTGACTAAAAGTATATTAAAATTACGAACTTTTGAAACAGTGTACTTAAGTAGCGAATCAACTCAAATGTTGGACGAGAAAGAGGATTTCACGAATCTGGCATTGGAAAAATTATATTACAAATGAGAATAATAAACTGCCGATGGAAATACATGATCGAATTTCAGCCGTTGCGAAAACCGATTTCATCCGAGAGTGACGTTTTGAGTGCAATTCATCTAAGGTTTACCTATGTATATTAAAAAGCATCAATTTTATCTAAGCTTTCGCTTGCATCCTTCAAACGCTAAGTAACATTTTGAATTCGGTGTAATATTTTTGACATTGCAGTATTTATTGTAACAAAAAGACCTTCGAAGGGAATCAAAGAAAAATGTATTTTTTTGTTCTTCTTAGAAAATTATAATTGTGTTTCAAGATTACTATCATCAATTTATAGAATAAAGACAATTAAGATTGAACACTGTTGATTTCGAGCTGAATTGTTGCTGACTTGCAAGGTCATTTAGTGATGACACTGCGAAACGTGTTATCTCGACAATTAATTCAATTTTCCTTATTAGTACTGCTGGTCACAGCTTAGCGTCCAATCAACCGTAATATTTGATAATAATTCATATGTTTATACTCGAGTTATTCTATCAGCACTGAAAATGAGGCTTATCATATTAAAACAATTTTGCAACTGCTGGCACGATACCGGTGAAGTAGAGGAAGAGATTATTTTTAGAGTCTATTGTAGCCCCGAATCGAAGAGGTTCATTACTAAGCTATGCTAATGTCTATAAACCCCAACTCTTTCAGCATCCTGCATTTTTGCTCTCAGAAAATAATATTAATAATCGTCAGAACTTTCATCCTAATCTTCTGATGAAAATTTCAACTCAATGCAAACATTATTCGATCAATTGACAATAACAAAAAAAGTTGCTCTAGAATAACAATGCTGAAAACATGCAGGAACTTGCTGATTCAATTATTCAAATTCGTATTAAACATTGAAAGGACGCGAAAGTGTTCTAGAGATACATAAATTCTCAATGTATTATTAACATAAGGTAATTATTAAGAAACGTAAAACTCGAAAAACTAGAATATAAACAAAACACAATATAAACAAACAGTAAAAGAATAACCATCATTTTTATTTTATGTTTTGTTTGTTTATATTTTTATTCGTCAATTTAGTATGGTATTATTATCCAACTGTTTTTTCAAAGATTTATTTTATATATATATATATGACATTATTCGATCAATTGACAATAACAAAAAAAGTTGCTCTAGAATAACAATGCTGAAAACATGCAGGAACTCGCTGATTCAATTATTCAAATTCGTATTAAACATTGAAAGGACGCGAAAGTGTTCTAGAAATACGTAAATTCTCAATGTATTTTGAGACACACTGAATTAAGTCGACTCAACGAGCAAATAAAACAACAATTTAGAAATGCGATTTTGTTATTTTAAGAGAGTGTCGCAAGTGTTTTTTAAAATTTAATTTGATATTGAATGTTACAGGACTTGGCTATTAAGCTCTTAATTACCGAGGCTCAACGTGACACGTACATGCGTACACGACTGTGTGAATGTTTCCAATGTGGCTTGAAATTCAAATACAAAAGCTATTTGTTAGATCACTCACGTACTCTCCGTTTTGCAAAAGACAAATTACGTTATTGTGCGTTATGTGAAAAAAAATTTGCGATCGAAAAAAGTTTCATGCCCAGTTTTTAAATAAATAATGCTGCGCGCAAAGTTCATAATTCAGTTTCAGTCACTTTTATCAATTCTATACAACTTGCAACAATCTGATCAAATGAGTTTTGAAAAAAAATCCCGTTCGTGAAATAACTTTTCCATTCGTAAAATAACGGTTTATTGAAACCGAAAAAAAAAAAACAAAGTTTAGCCAAACTGAAACTGTTTGAAAATTGATAAGTAATTTTTTTTATCTCGATCGGAATCAACTGCGAAATACAAATTACGGAGGGTATAATTACAAAAACTTTGTTTGACGCTGAAAAGCACCTGGACGTATCCGAACAGATAATTGAATATCATGGATGAAGTTGGAATTAACTCTGTTGATTAAATTATTGTTCTATTGTTTATTTATACCCGTCATATATTTTGCATACATGCTCGTCTCCACCGAATGGAATTAATTATTTTGCGGGATTGAAAGTGAGAGATTTGGATAATTTAATCAGTGCTTTTAAAAATATAATTATCGACAGAAACAAGCCGTGCAAATCACTGACACGTGCCGGTGTAAACTCTCGCAAAGAAACAATCAGTCTTCATAAAGTTGTTAATTAAAAATAAAAATATAAATTTATCACAATATAACGTTTTTCGTTGAATTTCAAAAGTATCAATTATTAGTTAAACTGAGGTTATTTATCAATGTTTTTATTATCAATAAAATGATTATTATTATTCTTATTCTGAATAGAAAAGAATTGTTTTTCAAAAAATTGAATTTATTCAAGTTTACATGTTTTTGATGGTTTGTTGCCAGTGTCGATATAGTAACAATTAATTTTGTAAAAAAATTGTAAAAATATTTTTCAATGATAGTTTAACAGTGTTTCTAGTGGAAAATGCATGTGACAGGAGAGTATAAGATATACGCCATTTCTCGTTGCCAAACGTAAGAGCATATGTGGGTGAATATAGAATCATAAAAGTTACAAAGAAAACCGTAAAAATTGCGAGATCAAAGAACACTCAAAGCTTTATGACGAACACGGATATACATTTTTCACGATCGCTTTTTGTACAACTATTCACCCTAGTAAAATCTTTCCTGGCCACATTCAAAAACAAGATCAACTTTTCGAATCAAAAATTAATAAATGAATTACTCATCACTTATTAATAAATTGTAATTGTAACTTTTCGAGTAAAAGTGTGAAATCGAGAAAAAAACTTTACAAAACAAAAATATTTTATCGTCTGGATTGATGGTTTTCAATTGCACTAGAAGCATCTGTCTGTCTCTGTCGTAGGGTCAGAAAACGAAATAAAGATTTTGACGAAAACCTTGCGGAGAACGTGGAGTATTTAAAGTGTGGGAGACCGTCATCGACCTACATTTAGAGCGACTTTTGTAATGCAAGTCAATGTTTCTTGGTGGATACGAACTGAGCAGATCCGCTAAGGTTGGCATCGTGCCCGGAGAATGTATTACAAGCATTCGCTGCTCTGGGAGTATCCCGAAGAAACACAACCGAGCCATCGGACAACGATACATGCTTCAGCAGCGTCGCTTCCGTGTTCTATTATACAATTTTCTGGATTTCCAAGTTTCACTGCTGATTCGATTCGAAACTCATTTGAATCTTATTTCATTTCTTCAATGCATCATCAAGCTGTCCGTGCCACCATGTTCTTAATTTGTTTCGTTAATTCGTCCTTCCTAAACTTGATATTCAAACGTCCAAATTTGTTGACAAACATTTTGGGAAAAATATTTCATTTACTATTTCAATAAATGAACAATTTTTATCTTCAGAAATTTGAGATGAATTTTTGTCAAGAAAAAATGATTTTGTTTTTATATCCTTGCTAAACCTGATATTCAAACGTCCAAATTTGTTTACAAATATTCTGCAAAAATATTTCATTGACTATTTTAATAATAAATAAAAAATAAATAAATAATTTTCATCTTTAGCTATTTGAGATAAACTTTTGTCGAGAAAAAATGATGTTGTTTGTATGTTTATTGATTTATCCATTTACTTGTTTTCAAAGAAATATCTGACTTTTATGCATTACGTGTGAAGCAATTTGAAATAGTCACGGTAGCAAGCTCTGAGAATGGTATTATGAAAGTTGATGGCAGACGTAGCTTTGAACTCAAGCTCGGTTGCATCGCATGTGCGTAGGATCTGTCACATGTGTGTTGGGCTCTGCTGGTCATTGACCAGTTTCGTTCTTTTGCCACGACGAAAAAGTGGATTTACAAAATCCTCTTTTGACTTGTTAACTACACGCTTACTATAACTTTTGCATAACAACTTTTGGAGCGTGAAATCAAATTTCAACATTGTTAGCAGATTCAAAGAATAGACAACTTTTGTTCAATCATCTCAAAAGCTTTGTTCCGACTTTTGACGTTTGCAACATTCAAAAAACCGATGCCAAATAGCTCGCTTCAAAACTGATATGCAAGATTAATTACTTTACAACGAAAAGTAATTGGAGCTTGATTTGAAATCTGCAAATTCGGACTGCGAAAGTAAAGGCTGATTTCGCGTCTAATTGTAAACTTGAGATGGGCGGAGTGTGACCGCCGACGCGGGTACATCGCGCCCGAAACATTTCGCTTGGCTTAGCTCGCAGCACGGATTCAAGACCTTCGTTATCCCGCGAGCTATGCAGATTTCATTTTCGTTGAATGCCAACTACAACGCCGACTAACTTCTATCCTTGACAAAAGCTAATTGCAAGCGACGTAGATCCCATCCCGAATCAAATTGAACGTGACAGTTGCGGCCCGCGTGTAACCGGTACAAGCTCCCCAACAGGACACCATGCTAAATCCAACATTTATCCAGCGCCGATGCCACTTTGTAATTCATTCGATTTGTCTTGAAAAAGTTGTTCGCAATAAAAGATTTTCGAGGCAAAATCAATTTGGCAGACGTGCAAATTGAAATCTACAAATTTAGACCGGGAGAACAAAGTGGAAACTGCTGAAAGGTGTAGTCTGAGTTGCTATCTACGTCGTTATTGATAAACAATTTTCTGTCGACAGATAATATTGCATTGTAAGATAATATCGTATTGTTTTGCTTAACAAAACTGGCAGTGTTAAAGAAAAAGGTATGATGTAAGACGGTGTATATTAAATGTGTTTGTTTTTCAATTGTTAGGCTAAGATTGTCGTGGCACGCGCTAACTTATGATTCATAATATTTGCACCGTTTTTGTTTACCTTGTAAGAAAATATTATTGTTTACACCACGATTTTTGGTTTTTAATTCAACAAAGCTAAGATCTTGATTTGTAAAATTAGAGAAATAATTTTTTAACCGTTTGTGTTTACCTTAAGAAAATATTATTGTTTACACCACGATTTTTGGTTTTTAATTCAACAAAGCTAAGATCTTGATTTATAAAATTAGAGAAATAATGTTTGCACAAGTTTGCACCGTTTTTGTTTACCTTTTAAGTAAATATTATTGTTCACACCACGATTTTTGATTTTTAATTCAAAGCTAAAATCTTGGTTTATAAAATTAGAGAAACTACATGTTAATAATTTGTTGATAATTTTGATCCTGCACAAGATCGATCTATACCAAATTGTAAAATGATGAACTACTTATTTGTGCAAAGTCTGATGAGTCCCGATAGTATTCTAATATAATAGATTTGAGATTAATACACCGAAGCTTCAGCTTTGACCAGTAATCAATGGGTTAGTTGCAGTCAGGTTTCCATGAATTAGCATGATTGGAAGATAAATCATTGGAAGATAGATCATTTGAAAACAGGACTAATTAGGATTAATAGGAATTCAACGATTAACAAGGGTTAAAGAAAAAGTCTAGTATGTATGTCATTTGTACTTTGAAGTAAAATAAATGATTGCAGAGGTTTGAATTCGCGCTTTACAGCATGATTAGTACTTTTGAAAAGTCACTCGATCGAGTGTAATTACGCAATGCAACGAGAGTGAAAATAAATTTACCATATCAGTAATCAGTTTCACCTTTTCACGTTCTATGACAGTTTCTTTTACAATTAATTTCACTTTAGTGAAATCGTTTACAAGAAACAGTCATAGAATTATTGTTATAGAACATGACCGACTAAAGATGTTCGTACACATCATCTGACATGAGCAAAATTATCGCAAATTATTTTCTTATGGAAAAGTAAAAAATAATATTTAAAAAAATTATTTATATTATGATTTCAAAAAATTTATTTTTTGTTTTTTTTTGTGCAATTTTGAATTTGATGTTTGTTGGATATTAAAGTCGATGAAATGATGAGTCGAAAAACACAGCAAACATCTGAAGTATTTCAATCCTGTACATCCAGACATACTTGTACCATAAGAGTTTCATAACATCGCTTTTATGAGCATATAATAGTTTGGTTTTTGCGCGCGAAGAAGGTCACATTGAATTGCATTTTTGTCTTTCAGTAGAATCTGAACAAATCGCCTTGGATGAATTAAATTTCTTATCATCACTGAGGGAATCTAAATACAAATGAAATTTCACGATTACACGTGTCCAACTATCCAGTTATTTCATATTTCACGCAACTAGAAACAAATATTTAATATTCCCAATACCGTTCGAATTCTCTGTTACGTCCTTTGTGCGATAAATTTTTGTGTCAAACTTTTAACGTTTCGATATTGCTTCACAGCGTACAAATTTTATTTTCGTTCCCAAAGCTGCAAACGCTGAGGTTTTCAAATTTCAAAAAAGTAGCGATAAAATCTGCCAGCTGAATTGTGTAAAGCATTAAATGTCAAAGTTTTTATCAGCGAAAGAAATGTTACATAAAAGATGTAAGGCTGATTGGCCAGAAGCTAATAAAGTTAATACATAATCAATAATCTCAAGAAATTTCAAGAATCTTTGTGGTTTATCTGGCCAAACAGATTGTGTCATTGAAAGAAATACTTTTATGTCTGCACAGTGCAACTTAATTATTTTCTATAAATAAATACTGATATTTGACCGTATGTGAATCTTTTTTTTTATTTTTTGATTTTTGTGAACAATTGTACAAGTCCAAATAAATAAGTTTGAAAGTTAGTGACCAGAGTAGTTTTGAATAATCTAATTGAACGACGCCGTAACATGTCGATATGAAAGGGGATAGAGAAAAAGACAGGATAATCTGGCTAAAAAACGTGCAGAGGTTGTATTTGTGACAGGGTCACACGAGAGGTATTGGAGTATTGGGCGCGCGATACCGATGGACAACAAAAGTTGAAAAGTCGAAACGAATAGGCGGCGCGAGCTTTTCGCGAAAGATAACTGTATCGAACCGAGCCAGGACGATAAATCACGCGACGCATTTGCGCAATCAAGCAGTAACTCTAAAGCGCGCTATTTTATGATCGGTGGACAAGGGGAGTGCTGCGAGACCGGTTTTCTTTCCGTGATAGTGAAAAAGCGCAATGAACCCTCGAAACGGGCTTCATTCATATCTACATGATAAATGGAAATGCGCTTGCATGTGACGTTTCAATGGTGCGAATATGCTATGATCGCGACGTCCTTCGCGAAATTGAATTGCCATGAAACTGTCAGGAAAAATCCGATTGCTTCATCATTCTCGCGGATTAACGCGACGAAATTTGGTTTGTATAATTAAGCACGCTCGCAAAACTAGTCAACGCATATTAGCCGTATTCATTCAATTATTATTTCATCATTAAACGTCACGAACATGTCAAAAAAAGTTGCCATTTTTTCCAATTTCCTCTAAAAAGTTCGTTTCATTTTCAATACATAAGCTTGTTAAGAAATAAATAAATAATAAATGCTATCAGAATGAGTCTTTTTGCAACAGTAGAAAAGTTGTATTGGATGATGCGCGTGCATTTTTTATAGTGCTCAAGTGAAAAGGCATCGCGGCAATATCGTTTAGTGTAAAGTTTTGATCTATAGATACGAACAAATATAGTCGGCTGTATGAAACATTAACATGAGATCTCTTAATACTAGCAAACAAATTTACAAGTTAATAGTGACGCAAGGGCTTTGAACCATAATTGCCATCGTTTAGTGTCATCTATTTTTCATGAAACTGTGCTTCACAAGCAAAAAATAATGTCATATATTTTGTTTCAAACACTTTGCGCGAATGCTTCACAATTGTACAAACAATTTGCACTCTATTTTTTTCTTCTTTTTACTTTCTCCCCCTTTTCTTTTACAGATTTGCATACTTGAAATTGCACCATTATTTGTATTCGAAATGTAAAACATCTTAATTGGACAAGAATGTCGAAAAAAATGAAACGTACATTTCCAGTTAGGATCGTGTAAACTAGGTGAGAGATACGTGACAAACTATCGAACTCCGATGAAACTTGATATGCCAAGTAAGTTTCCACTGAACGTATGATATATTTTTCGTATAATTTATTGACCGTAAAAATTTAGAATTGGCAAAGTAAATTTCGATTTCTCTTTTTTTTTGCTTTATATTGTAAAAATATGAAATTGAAAAATGTTGATTCGGATTCTGAAGGAAAAAAGCCAATAACTTTTCACCTGTGTGTATAAGGTAGAAAAAAATGAGAAAAAGAGTATTCCATCGACTCTACTTTTTTATTTCTTTGATTTACTATTTTTGATTTACTATTACATAAAAGAGTAACTTAATTGCTCTAAAATAACAAAATCTTGACAAAACACACTAACAACCTCCTGAGATTTTGGAAACTTTTAAAGAATCTTCACTTTTAATATCTTTGACTTTGAATAAGAAATAAAATCATTAAATTTAAATTGTTTGAACACTCACGTATGTCGGCATGTCAGATCAAATCGCATTGCTTACCTGAAACAAATGAAAGATAAAAATTTTATAATTTATAATTTATAATTTTATTTTGTAGTAATATGAAACAAGTCACTCTATACATATGAACTGAAAAAATTCAAAAACTAAAAAATCCATGAGTTTCCATGAGTACCAACATCAGACCTTTTTTTACTTTTCCAACATTTCACCCAGTCACTGTTCTGTCGAAAAAGTTTTTTTACTGCAAAAGTTAAGGAATTTTCAAATATTCGTGATTCATGTTCGGAAGCAGAACCAGAATGAACAGCACAAAATATGTTTTAGAATCGATTCGTTAATATTGACGGTATGAAGAACTATAACAACTGAATAGAACAAACTGTTGCAATCGCACAAAAAGCTTTATAACGAACTAATGAAAGCATAGAAACGTGTTTTCGCGGAATTTCTTGCAAAATTAATCGACAGGATATCATGCCACGGTTGTGTTGCTCTGTAATCAAGCCCCATTGAGATAACTTCAAACTTAAGTTTCAAGCTATCGCGTATTTTTTATCTTCCCGATGTAAGCTTTTTTTACTCTTTTCACTTGACTTTTATTGAAACAAAAACATATTGTTCCTCTTTTTATCATCATTGTCTACCAGCTCCGGGAAATAAACTTTGATATTTTGATTAATGTTTCCTTTTTTATCTATACTGTGAATTGCGATATACATTTCAGCTCGATTGAAAAAAAAGTGCACCACAACAAACACTGTGGTATATTTCTATCTTCAACTTTTACGAGGTGCGTTTTTAGACAATTTCAGATATTTTTGATATCCCTCTGCAGGGACTAATTGTGACATTATTTTTGTTGGGGATATAGAAAAAGTAGGAAAATGTAAGCTCTGCAGAAACTGAGGAAATTTTTTAAAAGTGATACGATGGTAACTTCTGCAGGGAATAGTGTACCATTTTTGTCGTCTGTTAAATAAAATTAAAGAATTACTTTGTAATGTTTCGTTTTTTAGTTTATGTTCCCCTGAGTTCGTTTCACTGAGTTCGTCCGCCTTGCACTGACGCGAGGCGGAATGCAAAATCTGACCAACACGTCCTTGTGGGGCACTCTGGGTAATGCTAACATCGGCGGTACACATTTGTGCAAAAATATTTTTCAACTTAATTCACTGATTTATAATTATATTGAGTTTTCTTCTAAAATTGTATATTCGAACTTCTGAAAACTTTATATTATTTCTGATGTTACAAACAGTAAAAAAAAATTTCATTTTTTTAATCCCGCTTTTATATAATTCATGTTACTCCACAGACCCAAAGAATAAGCAGGATGGGAGAAATTTTAGATCTAAAGCTTACTTTTTCAGTTTTCAGGGGAACAAACAAACGGAAAAACGGACAAACGGACAGACGTAAATTCCATTTTATGATTATAATAAGATTTTCATCATAAAACGTATCTTGAAGTTTTCGCCACTCAAACATTGGCATTATTTTACGAAACGGTATTAAGGTACATTCGTTTTGCTGTGACAATTAAGAATGTAATGAGAAAACTCAGTTACAATGTCACAAAGGTTGCAGAAAAAAATTGAGCGGAGCAGTGCCTTTCGGTGTAGCATGTAGGCCTTCACTTTACATGTTCTCTAATAGGCAGTCCAATCTATAAAGCATTGATTTAGCCCACAACTAAAAGCGTACTCGCGAACCAATAATTGACCACAAAAGAGGACTCCTGGTCAATCAAAGAACTGACAGTCCAAACCACCCGGCTTCCAATCAATCAAAATTTTTGCTCTCAATTCTGGTTCGAATTTTTTTAAATTCAAACTAAACTCGCTCGGTTTTTTGTTTACAAGCAAAGATTAAAGTACATTTTGGAGCGATAAATCTTTTTTACCAGCAAATCATATCAACTTATATTATTTATTTTTTTAAGAGAGAGAATCCTCTTTTTATGTTATGAATATGCATTAGTTGTATTTACGTGGAGGATGGAAGAACAATGTTTGAGATTTCAAGAATTTGCTCTCAAAATGCTAAGTACAACACGTGACGCTCTAATCTAAATTCTCTCAGTTTACCAGACTATTTTTTCATTTAATCAGGTCAACTACCAAATTTTCAGTTATTACGTTTTGAATCATTTTGTCCTATGATTGTTTATGTCCGAAAATTGGTTTATTTAAAATAGAGAAATAAATACAATAAAACACTATCAAATTCTATCTTAAACTTCAACTGCTGATTTTATGAGAAAATTTGAAAAACCGTTTGTGAAGCCGAACTTTTTTTATAATCAACGATTCAATTAATTCACTCAAATTCAAACGATTCTTGTGAATTTAAAGCAAAGATTAAAGTTAATTCGACTGAACAGTTCACTTCAAGTAATCTAGAATGTACCGCTGTCATTTGTAGATTACGTCAAAAATTATACTCGCGACTGCAATTTTAATTTCACATGAGCATGCAAACAGACGAATGCTCTACATGGCGCTTGCCGGCGCAGTTTAATTATCTCCAACCTGCAATTAAATAATACTGGAATGCGAAACTATTTTGGCGAATTACAAAAAATATTTTGAATATTTGTCGACATTCTTCTTGGTCCTGATAATTAATCCTATATTACACACAACAACAATTTATTTTCTTTTTTTTTTGTTTTTCTAATTCTCAATATTAGAAAAATTTAAGAAAACAGCGTCGATTGTAAAGTGCTCAGGGAAAATTTTTTTGCAAAAAAAGAATAATTGTGCATTTTTTGTCGATCCCTTGTCACGTTACTTTACGCGCGAAAAAAAAATGCAGATACACTGTGGAAATAACAAGGCGTGTGTGTACAAGGTGCAAACTTCGGTTTTAAAATAAACAAATCCTGTCGCTCGGATCTACTCCATCATATGCTTAATAAATTTTCCCTATCTACACCGATCAGTTTAAATCAACTTTTAGTAGGGCTGTCACAACTATGCGAGATAGCTGAGTTGTGACGTACGTGCACTGATTTTAAATGTTACATTTATTTGATTTTCAAATTAAAAAGTGCGCTCGCCTAACGTCATAAAAATCAAAGGAACTGTCCAACGTCCGTTTTACGTCAAATTCAATTTCCATTCGGAATGATGAATTTCGAATTCATTTTTTGTTATTAAATTCTTGTGATTCAAAATGGTTCAAAAAACAGCTCGGGAGGCGAACACTTAATATGTATCACGACGCGCGGAACCTTTTCCATTTTTAAATCTTCTTTTGGGTTCGTGAACAAAGATGAACGAAATTGATAATGTCACGAAATAACGTTATGAACTATGGAACTTTGTTGGTTTACTCGACCCTATCTCACAGCCAATGCCTTCTTTTACACTTGATACTGTTTACTATCAAATTTTCTTCATTATAAATATGAAAAATCTAAAACGGAAAAAAAATTCATATGTTTATCTCATATGAGTTTATCAGTTTAAAAATAAAATAGATTCCTAAGGCACACTTATTCTAAATAAAACAAAATTCTATGTGCTATAAAATTTTTTAATTTTTGTAAGAGTCTCAGAGAGAGGTGCAATTTTTTCCTAACGTTTGTCTGAAATGTTTCTTTTCATTTTTTTGAACCGCTTAGTGGCCATTTTTTTGTTCCTATTTATTATTATTATTATAAATTATTATTATAGTATGATCAATTCATCTGCTCGTCTGAAATTGATTGTTTGATTTTGAAAATGTTGCTGATAATGAACATCCGTTATGAGGATCCATAATAAGAATAGGATTCTTTATCTCGTTCGTTTGATAATCACAATCAGGAATTTGCAAGAGAACGATGAAGAATGCTAGAGAAAATTGTATGCCGCGATCGAGCTGACACAGTGATGAGACTTGATTGGATTTGGATCACGGAGTCATCGTCAAAGCTTCATTAAAATTTCTGGCACAATTTCATCACAAAATGTGTATGTCCTTCGCAATCGTGATTAATATTCAGAAGCTTTGTACTTGTAATAATAAGAGTTCATTGAAAATCTCCTTTGAGAGCAAATGTAGCGTAAAAACGGGGCAAAAGTTCGCGATTTCAACGAAACATTTTGTCGCTGCAGCTCTCCCTTGGAAATCATTTAAAACGCAAAGCATACCGAGATAACGTTCAGTTTAACGCGGTCTTCACTTTCAGGAAAAGCAAACTGGACAAAAAAATTGGTCTTTTCACTTTGAAACTGCATTTTATTAAGAGCACGAATTTTTTTGTTCAAATAATGAATCGTTCGTTTAGTCTAACATGGAGCCCTCGGTGTGATCTAATTGCGGTCAATTTGCTGCAAGCAAAACAGCATACAACAGTTGCGGACATTGAGAACACAATATCGAAGTTCATGTATGATTCAACAAAGTATCAAGATACTATCAAACACGGAAACTGCAATCCCTTTCTAACAAGCAGCACGCTTCGATTCTGTCAATTGTCCCCTGGTGTGTATATCCAAACTCGCTTTTCATGTGTTCACAAACGGGCCAGTTTAACCTCTCAAAATGTCACACACAGTTTAGTTCCTTCAAAAACGTCCTGTTGTATACCTCGTTTATTCGGCTATTGAAACCTTTGATTCTACAACAGTTTTTCTACTCCAATTCTGCTACTCCATTCTCCGTACACCAATTTTTGGTACGAATTATTTATTATTATTATTATTATTATTATTATTCCCTTACTCGTCAGTACCTGAAGTGATGATCTCTCTTTTCTTGTTCCTCTCTCTCTCTTTTTGCAATAAAGAATTAGATCTTTATTATTTGTTTTTTTACATAGAGTCTATTTGATTATACGATACATAACATAAACATAAAATACAGTGTAAAAATATTAGGCAACAGTGACTAGCTTTTTCATAATTCATATTTAATGATAAACGCAAAATTAATTTAGAATATTGGAAGTGAATTAGTTTAGGTCTTGAAACATTGTTTGAAATCAGCGCATGTGATATTGTGATATGAAAACAAGTTTCATTAACATTACAATTCAATTACAGTTATTTCGGAATATTTCGCTGTTCAATTTTATGTAGTGTTTGTTTTATGAATTATCAACAAGGGCATATTATTCTAGACATTATTATACCTGTATATTATGTTCGGTATAGTGAGACAGATTACGCACACACAGCACCTCCATCGATTTCCATAACAATGCACGGATTGTTACCATCAGAGTTCATTCTCAGTTGGAAATTTTTAAATCATGAAATTGACAAATACGGCTGTCACTTCGTGTCACATTTAAGTGGCGGTCTTCGGCACCTCTGCGAATTCGAATGCAGAACGACAGTATGAAAAACGCTGCAATGGTAATAACTACCGAGGGCGCGAAACAAAATCGATTTTGGGTAGCGCCCAAATCGATAACTTGCACAGTCTATAATTAATCAAAAGCACCGAATTAATAGCTGTTTAAGCATGTTAACATACTTCTAATTGTCAGTAGCTATAATTCATAGCTAATCCCCGGGAAATCCCTGTAATAGTACACGGCCAAATGAAAGGCGCGATTTAGCTGCGCATAAAAAGCCAAGGTTGATTAACTACTAATGACAACTTAAGTTGATTGTATCGATTTTATAGTCGAAATAGTGTCTGACTTATTCTCCAACTTGGCAGTGGATTAAACTAATCAAATGAACTCTGATCACAGCGTCGAAATAGTTACAAACTCGAGCGCCGTCAGCGACGCGGCTATACCGAATTTACTCTGTTATAAACCACTTCGAAACGTAATATTTTCGCTCGCGAATTCGAAATTCAATATCGAATTCATATATTTTCAACGATCGCGTCTCGAGCCACGTTGTTCATAAAAATCATTGACACACATCCAGTACCCATTTCGCTACTCTACACATCATACTTGCAACTTTGCAAACTTTAAGGTGAAATATTATTTTAAAATAATGCTCTCCTGATAAATGACTAACTTTTCGCACCAAATTTTTCCATCCAAATTCCTCATCGTGATATCATGTCAGAAAATAAATTTCTTTATGACTTTTTTTTAAGAATTTTCCAAAAGAATAAAACTTAAAAAAACTTTTTTTTATTTACTTTTTCCTAAAGAGTAAAATTGTCTTTTTGGAAATAATTTTTGGACGTTTTACATAGTTGAGGGTTGAAAACAACATTACTTTGGCAAACGGTTGTCAAAATTTGCGTGCGGTGTTGTTAATGAATCGATTTTATCGCGATAGCCGTTCAAGTATAATGTATAGTGCTTTGAGGTTTGCACGAAACGCGAGCGTAGAAGGAAGGCGAAAAATAGAAAGACAATGGTAACGCGGTGTTGCATTATCGAGGCCAAATATTACGCAACGCTTATCTCGCTCGCACCAGGCCATTACACTTTAACGTCTATTTTGTTCCCCCTTTCTTGGTACAGGGCTTCATTTACGCGAAATTAAATCGATGACTTCGGCGCGCATATAACAAAAGCGTCAAGGAGCAACGTGAGCTTTCCAACCGGGTTTAATTCCGTTCCAGCATCCCGAACCGCTGCTCGTATTTACGGCGTCTTTGATTTGTGCCCGCTTTCTGTCCCTTCGTTACTTTTGCTTGCTTTTGCTCCAACTATAAAATTCAACAGGATTAAACTTTGCCGGCCAAAACATTTTTATTACCCCAAATTTATCGCTTTTATTAAGATTTTCATTTTGGATAAACTGAGAAAAAAAATCCGTCAAGTGATTGATGAAATTTGGATCCGCAGGAAATTTTCACTCCGAACCATATTTCCGGGTTCAGTGCTGTCAGATCTGATTTTTTTTGTCCTGAACAGTGATATGAAATTCTATGGACGGTATGTGTTGTGCCACACCTGATAACTATGTTGTACCACAACAGTTATCAACGCCGAATCGATCGGCTGAAATGCCGATACGAAATTCTGTATGACAATGAGATCAGTGGATTTCGGGCCCCTTCAATCACAAACCGTCCGAAACGATGTTCTTCCTCAATCTCATGCGGAGGAATTTATGTACGCAATAAATCGTGCTCATTCTGACGTATTGATTTTACGTATTACATAACGCACAAGGATCCCTCTTTCTTCATATTGGACCATGTGGAATATTTTTTTTTGTTTTTCATAAAGTTTTTGCTCCAACTTCAACATCGTTTTTGATGTTCCAGCTTTTCGTCTTTTGATGAATAAATTGTATCGCAGCATGCAAGCAATTAGCAAATATTAAACATCGTTTTTATTTTGTAATAAAAATTCTGCAATAATCTTCTTTTAGATTGCGATATTACGCTCACGTGTAATATACTATGAAAATCGGTTGTAACGTCTGAAATTCGTCAAAAAGATTTTAATAAAAAAGCGGAATTGTTAGATTGTGAATGCAAAATTGTCAAGGGAAATTTGTACCTTCGAGTCGAAATTTCTGGTTCTGATTTTGTATTCAATTAAAAGCAAATAGAGGACCCAATCCAGGTCTCTGATCAAACACTTTATTCAGTTCTGATCAAGTTCTAATAATGTTTGGACGTATTCTGAACTCGAATTTCTTAGCTCGTTTAATCAATTTCTCATTTGCCGTGCTCATCTTTCAAGGCTTGTTACCCTCGCTTCTTTATCATAATAAAGTTACTTGCAATGTACAAACGACGTTACACTGTTATAAAGTACACATTCTTTATTTCTTGCGATAGACAAATCTGCACGTTATCAAATTACTCCGCGATCCGAATCCAATTAATGAATACACAATTAACGTCTCCATGAAATTTGCACGAAAAAGTTGATACCAGTCGGGTCGACAAGTTTCTAATTAATAGCGCGACTTAAACATCGAAATTTCGCTGAAGCCATACCGAGCTTTCATATATTTATCTTTCTTGTTGGCTCAACTTGGCTGTCTTTGTTCGGTCTCGAACGTATTAATTTGCTAATATCAATCAGAGAAATGCAGTTTGTAACGTCAAATTCCATTGCAAAAAAAACGAGCTAAAGCGTTATGTCATTACAAAAAATGAAAGAATTAAAAAGAAAAAACGACAAGCTCTTATATGAAATGTAAGAAGCTGAAACGGTTAATGAAAATAATTTGGAACGTGTAAGTTTGACAAACGTCCGAATTATGAACAGTGCGCCAGGTTCCCGTGCTATTTGTGTTTATTTACCGCGCCTAACAGATATGAGAGTTATAGTGCCACGACGAACTGGTGCTTGCAACTTTGCTAATAACAGTCGTTAATTGCTTCAATTAGACCAAACTACGTATTTTAGTCGTTTCAACAACCGGTATAAATTGTTTCCCGAAATCATGTTTAATTGCAATCTAACATTTTTAAAACAGCGTTAATTCAATTATACTCTTGCTGTATAAAAACTACACCAATTTTTGATTATTAATGATAATAAGAATTTTCGTATGGTGAATCCACTGAATATTATAATATCTTTGACTAGAAGAAGAAAATTAGTTAAATCTATTTTCTGACAAAATTAATATAATCATATGCTAAAGTGGTTTCTACTTAACCAAATATTTATTTTCCATTCTTGAATTCAGTTCTGGTAATTTCAATATTATTATAGCAATAATCATCTCTAAGTTTATAAAAAACAGTTTTCATAACGAAGAATTGTTCTTATTCGAAGTTGGCTAAACTGGTTTTTGCTTATCACCAATATTTTGACCACGTTTAATTTTGTACTACCTGTCATACCGAGCTTCGTCTAGGTTTTCCAATTCACGATATTGATGATAAAATTCGAGTAGAATAGTTGGTTAGGTAATCATGAATGGGAACTGAAGAAACTCAACACCTATCTATAATTTAAATATTTTATTTTATTTAGTCATTATACTAGTACACTGAGAAAACAAATCGAATCTACATAATTTAGTCTGCCGTAACTGTAGAGTTAAACTCAGTTATGATCAGTGATTGCTTTGCTATTTTGACAGTGATTTGATACAGCAACTGAATGATCCGATACTAACTTCACACCGACAAAAACTACTACATATTTTCAATACAATTTTTAAGAACGGATGTTTCATAGTATCTTTATTCGTTTATCACAAAAAGTGCTGAATAATAAATTGTGAATATTTTAATTTTACGAAGAAAAATTCATATTTTTATAACAGAGAAAAAACATCAGAATAATCTCTCGATAGAAACTGGTTGTCAAGACGGATTAGTGACAATCGATTTTTATCGGAATCAATTTGGATAACTTAATAATAACGCGGCATTATTTTCAGATGGTATCGATTTAAAAATTCATCGACTGAGTAATTCGACTGCGGCTTTTATTTGCCAAAAGAAGATATCCATGATGCTGATGCTTCTGACACTAGCATCCAATCCTCAAAGTACAATGCCACTTTAATTGAGAGGAACGTGACATTTAAAACTCTCGTAAACACCGGCAACAATACATAATTTGCAATTGACATTTGATATGATAATTCCAAGCTGTACAATAGACGACACACAATAATTACCGATGGTGGTTTTTCCGGTCTCAATTCAATTCTGTTTTTTTTTTTAATTTTTTCACACTTTGCATCACGTTCTCGCTGACACATATCCCACTCAACAAAAGGGACACGATCATTGAGTTACAACAAGAACAACTTTTCCGTCCACGAGATCAGATCAGCGAATTATTTTTATGCAAATTCAAATAATTATTCTTAGGCGAGATTTATTGGATGAATATTGGAATAAAGAAATGGTAATAATTTCTCCCTCATATAAAACATTGGTATCCTCGAGCTTAATTTTGTTCTCATATTTTTGTTTAATCTTTTATTTTTCGAGCAGTGTTTCATTAGTGAATCGACGTATAATTAAAACAATCCAAATACTGTTAATTGTATGCAGCATTGCGATAATGATAAACATTAAAATTAAGTGACGTAACGCGTTTTATTGCGCAACGGGTAATGCCATCCATTAACAAATGGGCACAATTGTAGTTTCGTTCATATTCGTTAAACGGACTGTGCGCTTTGAGCATTACGTTTCATGTAACATAATCGCGTATTAGAATACACGCAACCTTATTACTTTTAATTACAACGCTCGACAATGATAATGTTTAATGAAGCCAACAAAAATTGATACGAATATTAAGCAATCTAGTCTGATACTTTAAGCATTTATTCTAAATGTGTGATCTATTTTGAAGTATTTGTCCTCTAGACGAGATAAAAAATCAATGCACGTACGGTGCGAGCAAGCGACAGAGGAAACGTTCTAATTTGATTGTGAACCGGAACTTGGGCACAATGTCCGAATACGACCCATTTAATTTGCGTCCTCTTGAGCGTAACTGAATTAAAACTCGAGAAGAAAGTGTGCGAATGTAAATCAAGCGACATTATATCGTAAACATGTGAACGCACTGCACACAACAAGGCGAAACAGCCGTGGAAACAAACTTTCTTCGAGTACTATCAAGCTTGACGATAATTCAAATGAACCGTCTCAGTGTCCTTAACGTATTCGCCCAAATCGTTGGTATTTCATAAACGCGTCAGACATTTAAAAACAATTGAATAGCAACAAATACGTAACCTAAAATTTATTTAACTTAATCAACCTTATGGTATGTTGCTTTGACTGTTAATATTAAGAACCAAATTTTTTAAAGTAGAAATTTATTTAACCGTAAATTAGTTTTTTAAACGACGCTACGAGATTACAATTGAATTTCATTTCCTGTTATAAAATCAAATTATAAATTCATACTCTTTATTTTAAATGATATGAGAAATGTTTTAAATGTATAATTTATCAGAAATTAATATAGTTTCAACTTGAAAGATATAAAATGAAATGCCACTTCCTTTGCAACGTTTTGTAAAATTTAAATTCTACTTTACATAATAACCACTCGAACAATAAAAAAACGCCAACATGGTTTTAGAGTGTTTTTTGAAAAATGCATTCATTTTTCTACAATTCTAAGTCAGAGCAAATTTATTTGGCCATCAAGTCCGACGAACACGTGGATCTTATTCTACGGATATTGCAGCTTTCATTTATTGGACGAATTTGATTTGATATAACCCACAATATCTGAGGTCAGAGTAATTATGTTAGAGAGTGACCTATACTTCCTGCATTGCATATTGTAACCCCTTTGTTGTGCAACCGAACTAATGTTAGCAACTAATCATTAGGTTGTTATCGAGCCAACAATCAGTGCCACGTATTCCGTTTCCATATTCTGTTTCAACTGTCTTATTTACGCCGTTCACGTGAAACGCAATTGGGCGCTTTCGAAATGATTGAAAATGCATCGACACAGAATACAAGTACACAGTCAGACCCGTTCGTTTTTCAAACCAAAAATTATAGTCGACAGATCGAACTTTGGTGCAAATGAAGAAAGAAAAGGGTCATTTGTTATGCATCAGTGAATTTGGATTGATTTAGACACATAACGTATGGGCCCGACTGAACAAGTCCGGAATTTGTAGCTAAGATTATCTGCCAAGTGTTCGCGTTCACGTAAGCGCAGCAGTCCGTCTTCGGGTTGTTGAACATTACGTGAGGGCCATTCATCAACATGCACACTAACCACGCTAAATGACATCTCTGAGCTTTTTAACTTACATTTTACTCCATTCCTAGCAAGCAAATCAGTTCATTTTTTCGATCCAGAAGAAGTTCTTAACAATTTTGTAAATAATAAATAACTTCAAATATGTTTCTCATTTCTTGTAAAAAGTGAAAATTTAGTTCACTTATGAGGATAGTTCCAGCGTTCGCACATGTTTTTATTCATAGAACGAAAAAAACGGGACAAAAGCGTTTTTTCAATTTTGGAAACGTGACAATTTTTCTGTACAGTTTTTTATCTTTCTGAAACGAGATACTACTGTCGAAATTTTCAAATTTAAATTCCACCCTCGTAGTGGCGAAAACTTTGGCTTGTTACAAACACTGTGCGAGCTCTTTTTTAATCTCAAAAATTGGTCGTCGTGTAGATGGAGAAATTTCTCATTTGTTTCTGTTAGATTAGAACAATTTCAAACAGAATTTAAAACAAACAAAGGCAAATTCAAAGGCAAACTCCTGGCTTGGTATCATCTCTTCTGCTTGAACAAATGTGTTTGTAATCAAACGAATTGAACAATTGAGTGGCAGCAAATTAACGAATTCAGGATGAAATCTTCGAGTTTTTTATTCAGAATGAATATTTTTTAGCTGGAACGAAACGAAACGAATGTGGTTTAATCTTTGACATTTCTGTGATGTTCCGAAAGAGGAGGATCAGTCGAACAGAAATATCACGAATCCTTGCTTATTATCGTGAGCGTCGCATATATCTCGAGTGCGATAATTATTGCCGTCCGACTGAAGCGCAGATTTTTTTTTCTCTCCGGTAGTTCTGCAGCCGAACGATAAATAATCATTCACGTGCGACCCTGAACAAAAACAGTAGGTGCACTTACGAATGATTGACCTTATCCGGTTATTCGTTTTGGTTTCGCATTTTCGAAGCCCAAAATGTTCAGCTATCGAGAAGATTGTTTATTGACACGTTGAAAATGGTTTGGCGATACGGAGAGCTAAATTTCATAGCGTAATTCCAAGTCGAAAGTTCAGGCGACGTCGGGTTTGCGTTCAATCATTATTTCTATTGACTATGAAAATGGTATGTCAGATAAAGTTATGAGTCGATGCAGCGTTTGCATTTTGTTATGGAGAAAATTAATAATTGAACTTCAAAGGTGAGATCGAACGGGAAAGAAAAGAATGCGAAATGTTAACGACGCGGAGTGTTTAACCTTTGATAAATAAGTCGCTTTAACACTTGTAAAATTAGGTTTATAGACTGTTCGAACGAGACTGACTTTTAAATTTTGCATAATGTAAAAAATTAATAAATAGTATAGTTAGAGCACTCTTTAACACTTTATCATGTCTCACAAAGAAGAAGTTGTGAAAGTTTTATAAGCCAACTTTGATAGGAGCGTAGCGGCTTCTATCCGCTCGCTATTTTAATGAAATCGTATACATAATTGCCTTAACAACCAGTTCGGTGCATTAAAAATTGAGTAATTACAATAATAGCCGAGACTTTCATTCAAACTAGTTTACTTCTTGTTTCCAAAAAAACGACGCGAAAGCGACCAAAAGTTTCCTCCGTGTATGAATCAAATCACGACTCTTCAGGAATTTTCTCGCAAATGCACAAACAACATTTAAAAAAAGTGTACAAATTATTTTGTCGTTATTCACAAAAGAATGACAAAACTATTGGAAAAATTGTTTAATTGTAACTTGTTTAACTAGGAATTCAAAATCAAATATTACGATTTGCAAAATGAAAGTTTTTTTATTTCTTTTTTTTTTTGCTAAATTAAATTTTTATTTTAAATAAAGAATATTTGATTTTTCAAATATTACAGCCTGCGCAGGCGCAGTAGGACGCTTGGTGCCATAGAGGGTGCGGGCGCAGTAGGACGCGTGGCGTCGTAGGGGATGCAGCTGCATTAGGTCACGTGACGTCACTAACTGCGCAGGCGCAGTAGGACGCGTGGCCTTGCGCACGCAGTGACACGTGCGCAGATGGTGCGTTGCATTAGTAGTGACGCGCGCAGGCGCAGTGAACGAGTGGCGCTGCGCAGGCGCAGTAGTGCGCGTGGCGCCATAGAGGGGGCAGCTGCATTAGGTCACGTGACGTCACCCACTGCGCAGGTGCAGTAGAACACGTGGCGCAATTGATTGTGCAGTTGCAGTAGGGACATCATAAAGCGTGCAGGCGCAGTGCAGCAGATGTTGTTTGCCCATACCAGTTGAAAGGTTTGAGAACGTTTTCAAAACTTTGTCATCTAATTAATTAGATCGTTTTACATTTTGTCACATAAGAACACAGTGGTAACGGTAGCTTTTTTGAAAAATTTAGAATTTATTTAAATTAAATTTTTTTTTAATTTTTGTTATTCATTATTATTAACAGTTTTTTAAAAGATTCGTATTTAACGTATTTTGAATAGATTCGATAAGGCTCACGATGTGCAAATCACCGTAGGCGAAACTGAGCAACGTTTGATATGCAAATATTTTTTTGTATTGTTTATTCGCTAGAATTCAATTTTGTTATAGTTAACTTTTAATTCCGTAACTTGCAGTTTTATTTTCGGCGTTATTTAAATCCTGACTAAGCATTTTTTACCGTGACCAATCGTCTTTTAATTAAAACTCCCACCAACCATGCAGATAAATTTATTTTTCGTGATTCTTACATTATTTCATATATGTACATCTTTTATAACCAATAGTCTTCTTGTTCAAATAATAACAGTAAACCAATAAATCAGTAAATAACAGTTGTTCGGACTTCCATCAACATTTACGCTACAGATTGCAGTCAGTTGACTATCAACTGTCCGTCAGACACTCCAAGGGTGTATTTGGGAAGTCTAAACAATTGTCCGCGCGATTAATTCTATCATATTAATAATAGTTGATTCTCATTTATTGTTTTTTTTTTGAATTTTTAAATCTGTTTATAATAGCACCATATTTGCAAATCGAACAATGCTGAAAGTTTGCCTAACTTTTTGCCCTACAGAAATCTTCGTACTTGAATTAATAGCTGGAAAATTTTTTGTACTAAAAAAATTTAAACTGTTTTCTTGTGATATAAAATTTTTTATACTTGTTAATTGAGAGTAAGTTTTGATATTGGAAATTAAAAGATATACTAATCAGGCCCGCACACAAAAAATCGCTTTTCGCAGAAAGATAATTTTTTATTAATGATAGATTATTCATTAAGATTATTTATTTATTTAGATTTATTTTCAAGATTATGTTATTATTTTATATTTTACACGTATTATTTTATTTCATCATTATTTATTTCATAAAATGGAGGGGGGACAAGATTCAATTAGAAAAATTTTCCAACAGTTTTGCTATTCTTTTGTGATTAAAATAAAAACAAAACCTGAGTGGCTTTTACAAAAGAGCGTGACGAGGGCAAATTTTCTAAGTCAAAACTTGAAGCATGGTCAAAGAAGGTGGGAAATTGATCGAGCAAATGTTTGTTGCGTTTGACGTGTAAATTTGAGTGTGTCATTACAAAAGTGTCAGTCAGTTGGCTGCGTCGCAAAGTGTGCATTTGCTTTTGTGCATTCTTGCTGTCAGAAGGTACAGAATTTGCAGACACACCGAGAAAATATATACGCGTGGCTTCTAGTCACTCGTGTAAGCATCGCCGAAGAAAAGAGTGAGTAGGGAATTCCGGACTGGTCAAACTACTATTCCTCTGCCCCTCGTTCTTCGCTCCTCTCGATATTCTACTTCAGCTTCCCCCTCCCTCGGCGTTCTGGTCTCGATGCGAATTCACGACCTCTACTAAACTCATCCTCTCGCTCGAACAAACGCTGACTGAGCGCGTAGATCGTCTCATCTATAATGGAATCTGTTTAGATTTGCGTTGTCCTTTTCACACAAACAACTTCTTTTCTTCCATTCATTTCAGTTTCTACCTTCCTCGGGCTTTCCTTTTTTCTCCCTCAGTTCTCAACGTTTTTTGCCTTTCAAATCTCCTTTGACAACTCAAATTGTACCGAAATTGTCCTTCGGGGAAATTTGTTTATAGGTGAGACCCTATAAGAGTGAAGTTGATGGAAATGTTTTGAAAAAAATAGATACACCTGTTCAAGAGGGATCGCAGAATAGTCGAGGATTTCGTCATGTTGAGCACGTCCAGGGATATTCGTAATAGAAACGGACCATCCATCAACAAGATGTGTCAATACTTGTTGTACTTTTTTCGTTTTTGCAAATCGTAAATTCGGTGGCAGTTTTGTAACGCGTACCACAAACTCGTCATCGCTCTGTGATTTGCGTCAAAGGCTCGAGACCCCTGATATTTTCTCCACACAATACCCCTGACGTTTTTGCTGTTTCATTTTTTTTTTTTTCATCACTTTCCCCCCGATTTGGAGTCGATAAATGAACAAAACAGTGCGAGACCGAAATTCGCAGACTGTCAAATATGAAAGGCGTCGCGGCGAATCAGTCGATAAATTGAAACAGTTCGAAAGTACGAAGAAATTCAGAACGCGAAGAATGCGATTGTCCAACTTCTCATTATCCAGTTGGGTTGAAATTCTATCATTCAAGTCGAAGTGAAAAAGTTGCGTCGCTCATTTCGGAGCGGGGAAAAGAAATTAGCTTTTTGACACTTGTGAACAAACGATCGTTAGGCAGGCTGGTGAAGGCAAAATCGTGCGGAATGGAAGAGCGCTTCTGACATCTTTATGAAAAGCAGAGGAGAGAAGTACGTCAGTGGGAAATTCTCGGTTGTATATCAGAGCCCTAGGGTGTGTTTATGCGAGCGCCTATGTCTGAATTGGAGCTGTTTGGATATTGCTAGCAAACGCCCTGTTGGCTTATCGAACGCACGTACACTCTGGCGTTTCAACTAGCACGTTTACATGCGCATGTCCATCCCTTTTCTTCGCTATTTGAAAACACCATTGCTGAAGTATATTTTCGCCAGGATTACACCTTTGCACCGGACAGAAAGTCTGGACTATAGTCTTGTCATAGACAACGCGCGAATCCCAGATAAATAATCGATTTGACCGTAATTCGCAAAGCCGGAAATTGCGTTACCATTCATGTTTTGTAATCGTTTAGCACTGCTAGCGACAGTTCTGTTTTTTTGTTTTGTTTTGTTTTTTTTTTTTTTCGTTAAACCTCCGAATTGAACGAGACCTAAGTGATTGAGACGGTATAAAAAATTCAATTATAGAATGTCACAAGTGCGGCTTGAAAGAAGTGAATTCGTTCAATAATACTGTTAATTTTGTAACGCTGAATTATAATGTAAAAATGAGTTGGTCTGTCAGTTTGCGCAACTTGTTGACAAACTTTTTGAATTCGTATCACAGATCTGTCCCTGTTATTCAAAACGAGCAAGGTTCTCCGGTTTACGTTTTTTTTTATTGACAGTTTTATTATTTACTGTGAATAAATAAGTTAACCAAAGTGCTAATCTGTTTTTCATTTGAATTTCCTTGAGATTTTGAATGGAATAATGTTTAAGGTCGTGTAAGATTTTGCAAACAATCAATTCGCAAATTCTCGCAATCGTATACACGTAACTCCTTTCCTCAAACTTGTTTTCCTTCTCAATGACACAACAATGACGGTTTTCCATCCTTCATTTTCAGTCTCGGTTTTTTTCTCTCGTCATTGTTCCTTTTTTTCATATTCACTTTGTGATTCCTGGCGGAGTGATTGTGCGTTCGAAAATAACTATACCATGTACCTTCACTTATATTTGCCTCAATTCGCTGCATTACATAAACATAAAAACTCTCGGCTGATACATTGAAAATGCGATTGATATTGTTCGCAAAGAGAAAAGTACATCCGAGTGATAATTCGCGAAACGCCATTTTTCCAGTCGACATAATTTTTTATTGAAAACGTTACTGAATAGGTCTTTTTTATTTTGATGGATCGATATCATTGGTGGTCGCATTCCAATTCATTTTCATTCGGAATGGGTTTCAGGACAAAAGAATTTTTTTAGATAGCAGCAGTTTTTTTCTTTTTTTTTTTTTTTTTTAGAAACTGTAAACGTACGTAAAGGAAATCGATTTTTGCATGACACCCTGTACGTCGTCGAAAGATCAGAATAGTTTCGCATTTCGGAGAATCGTTGCTGAAAAGTCGGTCTAAAAATAAACCAGAATTGCATTAAGCCTACATAGATAATGCTCATATATATTAAGGTAGCTTCATAATTTCATCAAAACTTCCATTTTCCTTTATAACGTCATTGTCAACTGTATCATGTTACGTTGAACGTGAAAACAAATAATTATCGTTAAATATGTTACTAACATTCTCAGAAACATTGCTTTACAATTTGAGATTTTTTTTCTTGAACATCTTGTTGTTGATTTTTTTGAACAATATTTCATACTAGTCGATTGATTGAGAATCGAGAATGTTTTGTCGGTCGTTGAGTGCTCTTTAAAACGGTTTGACGAAAAATATTTTTTTTTCGTTTTATTATTGATCACGACGATAACTGAATAGAAATCGTGAAACTAAATAGCGCTCGCGCGGGACATGATTGTCACTTGGTTTGTCCGTCTAAAATGGTTTTCACGCGTATTTTTGAAAAGCTGCATTCTGTGTAATAGCGTTTTGATCGACTAAAATCGAACGTTTTGAAATTAACTCAATTGCAATTTTTCATGGTGCATTAAACTGTATTATTTTTATTTCCTTCACGCACCTGAAATTTGACACAGATTTAGGTATCGCAAATAAATTGTTTTTCATTCACACCAAATATAACCATTTTTTTGGGAGCTAATTAAATTTCAGTTCGTCCAAATCACAGTTTAATGAGATTGGAATTGTTGACATTTAAACATTTTATTTTATCGGGTAATAAAATACTTCATGCATTGCTTAAACACTATTTTTAATTCTTATCGAAACTTGTCGTTGCTGAGTAACAATTTTCGTTACTCAAAATGAAAAGTTAACAAATTCATATTCAAAATTTTAAAGAAACCATCCATAATTCCTTATAGAAAAATGAACGAATCTGTTAAAGAAAAATCTGTCATGTAATATTATGACTTGATAAGGCAAGTACACGTGTGTTTCCGAACATTTATGCATCTAAGTAATGTGTAATTGTCAACGAATGTTTTACAACTTTGTTTGCAATGATTACATAAATAACGTAAAACTCTTCTCAGTTGAAAATGTCAACAACGATAAAGCAAACGGATAATGATGTATGTGATTGCTCAAAAATATATATGTTAAATGACGCATCCATGTAAATATGTGTATATGCATCAGATATGTTACATTTTTCATCACGTGTACTGATATTACAAATACAAAAACATTTTCTCAACTTTCAAGTGCGAAATCTAGGTTTGAAAGATTCGGGTTGAAATTGAATTTCAATTTTTTCCAACTTCAAATTTTGCAATTTTTTTCTAACTTTGATAAAATTCGGTCTTCTGTTATCTGCAGAAAAGTTTTGGTCTATCTTAACTCAAACTTTATCATTGAAAACAATTTTTAGAAGGACTTTTTTCGGTTTCTCAATGTTGAAAAAATTTCTGAAAAGAAGTGGAACAAATTTTTATTTGTTTGAAATTGAATTTGATTTTTTCTATAGTTTGAGTATTATAGTCAAGTGCGAGTCTTCCTGTTTACAAAACGATTCAATGCGTGACACTTTCAATCACTTTTATCTGAGTTTTAAACTAAAAAACAACTAGAGCAAAAAAAAATCGGCTGTTTTTGTCATAAATAATTTTGAAGGAAAAGTGAGGTTCCAAACTTTTGAAACAATCACTAGAACTGTCAAAGCCAGAGTTTTGTTTGATATTTCTTGTCACTTGTGCATCTAGATGATTGTGTCGATAAATAACAACAATCAGAACTTCATAAACTTTTAACTTGATGCATGCAACAATATTACAGTTATTCTCTTCAAGCTTGCAGAATTTGAAAATATTTTTGAAACTGGAATGAAAAATATTTAATTTACAAATCAGTGAAGCGAATGTACACAATCCTTGTTTTTCAAAACAAAAATTAATTTTACAGATTGAAAAAGTATGCAACATTTCAAAGTATAAAAAGTTTATTTCTTCGTTTGTAAAACAATAAAGGGTTAAATTGGATAAGAACTGAATGAGTGAGAAAAGAGATGGAAAAAGCGTACCTTTCCAAGAAAAGTGAATCCATGATCTTGGACGACCCGTTTGGCATATTCGGTGTCGCCCTCGAGGTTGAGGGCCCATTGGTTGGTGTGGTTGTGCTCGGCCTTGATAAGGTCACAACTCGTGTACACAAGGACGCAGAGAGTTAAAATCCAGTTGGTGGACATAGTAGCGTCGCAGCCACACCACGACTCGTTACACCAACACGCGCGTCGCGTTTATCACTGGTCTCGCTTCTGGGGCCACTCGTTACGACGTATATCCATAGATTATCGCATCAAAATGCTCGATACACGCACGCGTCAATCGCCACGTAGTCGCTATTGTCGCGCCGAGTTTTCACTAACTACGTGACGCTGTCCAGCACGTGCCGAACCCAAGCCCAATTTCACAGGTTCATCGCCAATCCCCCCTCTTCAAATTTCGTCCCTCTCGTTGTTGATAGCTCCACTCTTGTACGTGTTTTTTCAAGTCAGTCGCGCTTATCCCGTGAGCTCGGGCGCACTCATCACAGCTCCAGACATCCTTCAAATCTTACAGCTCAAACGCTAGATCCGTCTGACGCTGAACGTTCATGACACAAAGTGACGCGAATCAGTGTTGTTCATAACGCACCCGGCCATTCGAAGTTCGCTCTTCTGTCCCATCAATTGTATTCTTGATAATGTGCCGATCACGTCATTTCTGCGTGCACCTCGATTCCATCAATTCCCAATGCTTTCCTGAAACATGACCACGGTTTTGTTTATTCATTTATTTTTATTTATTAACACTAAGAGAACCCCATCGACAAGTTGATTGATTAATCACATCGTCTTTAATTAATCCTTTGATCTTATTGTGTCTCCAGAGATACGAAATTGGACATTATTTAAGGGTATGACGTATTTGGGCTAATTTTATTAGCCCCTTCATAACGAATCTAATTATATCAGCAAATGAAAAAATAACTTGTTCTTTTGATGAAAATTTCAAAACATTAAACAAAAATTTTTGCTTGATTGGACGTTTTCATGCAATTTACAAGTCAATCGAATTATTCTTCCAGGTCTTCCGGACTTCCAGGTTTAGAGACAACTATTTCTACAGGATAAAAAGGGTTGCTTACGAATTCTATTAAGTTTGGGGAAAAAGTGTCCTTCCGTGACTTTTCCTAATTTTTTATGTTCTTTCGATTGGTGTTATTACTTTTCTGATTTATTTGGTGAATGAACGCGATGAAAAACCCCTGAATATAAAATTTTCAAGAATGATAATCTACTTTATTTGAATTTCTGGAAATGTAGACTCTTGAATTGTAAAATTCAAATTTCGAAATTAAAAATTCCAACTACACTCGCGAAATCTATGCGAATGGATGCGAAATCCCTCCTAGTACAGATCTTTTTTTTCTGATGTAAATTGGTTTTGGTTAAAAAATTTGACCTTTTTTTTAGATTCACTCCAACTTTTCAATTTGTATCTTTTATTTTTGAATTAACAGTAAAAACTTTTTTATCTGATAAAAACGACTGTCTATTTCCAAGATGCCTATCTGGCTTGGAGAGAAGAAAAATATAGTCAAGTTGATTGCCTTGTTTGAAGGAAAACATTATGGTCGGGGTAATCCTAGTCGGAATCACGACAACGTAACGTGGCTGGCCTTACTCTCGAGTCAGCGTTATTGTTATGTAAATCTCACATGAGAATGAAAACATAACCTTAATCTACTCGAGCAGAAAAACTTGATATAGTTTGTAATTTTTTTTGTATCTTTTGCTTTTTTACACTAACGCTGATGCATGTTTTGTTTGTACTACATTGTGTTTCGCGCCTGCCAGAGAGGCTCGTAAAAATGATTCTCGCTTTTTGTGCAATGCACAGTTGAAATTTACCATACTGCTGCTACTGGTTATGTTGAATTATTTGCACGCGACCACGCAGAGGAGAAGATATTTTCATTTTATCGCGAGTATTCTGCGGGAAAAAAGGAATTTAAAAAATTTTCGCCCTGCTTTGTGCTCCTAAACGTTACATTTTTTTATCGTGGAGCATTTTAAATTGCCTAAACAATGTTGGACGTTGGAGATTGAATGACGGCCGTCGACGATCTATGAAATATGAATTTTTTTTCCTTTTCTTTTTTTATGCAGGCAGCTTTCTGATGTACTATTATAACCATTAAAAAATCAAAGTATCTTATTTTGATTTATTTTTATTTTTTACATTTGTTAACAGAACAAACAAAAAGTTGTTGATATGTTTTTTTAGTTTCTTTTCTGTTTGTTAGTTCGATTTTGTTGTATAAATAGAGAAGAGAATCTATTGGAAAGATATAATTGAATAAAAAAATGAAACCGCATATGAACTGTTGGAAGTTTTGAACCAAAAATGTTTGCGGCAAAAAGTTTGGTCTGAACATGACTCTTGGAGTTGAAACTTCACCGAAACCTCATTCCAATCATAAAATATATTTTTGACAAGCTCGCGACATCGAACAAAGTTTACATGCCAGCGCTGTTTTGCATGATATTTTATTCTTCAATGCGGTATTTTATGACATATTAACAGATTTCACAGGGAACTCGAGTTACACGTTTAAAAAGTTTGCTAGACAAAATTATACATTCAGTAGAAAAGACGTTTTCCTATTCTGCTATCTTCTTAAATAAATGAAAAAAAAAAACAATCCCTGCAAACACTAATAAAACAAAAAATGATGTGAAACGAAAAAATCTAGAATGATAAAAAAAGAGATGAAAAAGAAGTAAAAAAGTGGAGCAAAAGCAGCCAACAGTTTTTGCTGAATCACAAGCGAATTCGCAGGTCAAAACAGTCGGAACATTTTTGTAAATTGGAGCTGACTGAGTGAAAGAATATTTTTGGTCGGGATCCAATGCGGGATTTTTTGATCGAATAAAAGTGGCTCTCATTGGAAAAGTTTGTGCGTGGAAAAACAACGGCATCTGTAGCAACAGTGAAGTCGGACTGTCGGAGCCCCGCGGATAACGGCTCGGCGTTCGACTCGCCGGTCACGTCAAGGCCTTTGCAGCAATCTCGCAACCGGAAGTGCACGAGGTCACGGACCGCCGCAAGTTCATAGCGACTTTGGATTCACTGCGGCTGTGATAAAACTTTCAACGTGATATGCCTACGAACTGCCAATACTTCTTGCACTGCCGCCTCGTCAGGATACAACGCCACAGCAGCCATACAAAATTAAACACCAGCTACCTTTTTTTTTCAATTTTCTTATCCCAACACTTATCCACTGTCTCCGTTATCAATTTCTTTCGTGCTTTTTTTAAGTAATTGTTTTTCGATTTGTGATTTCGTCGACATTTTTTATGCCATAAATAAATTGTTTGTTATTTTTAGTAGATTCTTTTCTGTCCTTCCAATTTTCCTTCGTTTATTATTTCTTGCGATTGTGATTCAATTTTGATTTGATAACATTGTTTTTATTTCATGAATAGATTTTGCAATTAAATTCTGATTTAAACTCGTTAAGCAGTCGACGTAACTTTAGGGAAACAAAGTTTTTAATAACTGTGTTCATTTTAGCGACGAAATAAAATAAGAAATGCAAAATTCACTTCAGCGTGAGAAATCTTTTGTATTTTGTATATGCCGGCAGGGAAATAATTAAATCGACAATTAAATTGTTTCCTCTGCCAACGTTACTTGAAATGTGGAATTTATATGATTGTTAGTCACACGATTGTTACTCAACAGAGATGGCAAAGTTGTTTGTTTTCTTTTTTTCATTTTTTTACAAGATGTGCAAGTCGCTTTGTATTTTGGAAGAATAAATGCTCCACTGTTGAAAACAATTTTGTGCAACGTTACGAGAATGTTAGAAGGGACAGAAGTGTAGTCTCTTAAGCGTATCTACTTAGTAATAATTCAGCATTGTGTTTGTACTTTGACGATGATGTCCTTTAAATGCATTTAATTTTAACGTTTTTTCTCAGCTTTATGTATAAGTCGCTAATTTTCTTTTTTTTAATAAAAAAATTGTAATATTTTTTTCAAAAAAAAGGTTTATTAAGTTCTTAAATTATCATAATTAAAGTGTACTGGTCCAAATTACTATTTTGGATTTAATTTTTTTGAGAATATTTGCAAGTTGAAATTTCTCACCAGTTTCACACTTTATGTAATTGAACAAGTTTGAGATGACAAAAAAATGTAATCCTTTCTTACACACTAACACTAAGTAAGTCGTTATTAATGTTGCGAAAATTTCATTAGTTTTTGGGGTCCAATTACCGAACTTAACATACCGTAAAATGAATCTAACTTGGAACTCGTGCTTTTTGTTTTCATTTAAAATTCCACACATCAAGTTTCAAACTCAATACAAATACTTGATGAGTTTCGTCGAAGCTTAACTTTTAATCACAAAATTAAGACTAGAGAAAGTGCAAGACGCAATGTACGAAATTCGTAGGCTTACAATTTTGTCAACAAAATACATGTTTTGCGTTATGTAACATTTCTTTTTGAAAACCCAACATTACATCTGCGATTGTTATCTAGAAATACAACAAATATTAAGAATGTGAGAAAAAAAGAAATTACTTAACAATACCCACATGATATCAGAAAAATAACAATTGTTTTGAAGAAATTACTGAAAAGTTGAGTCAATTGAATGTAACTTGGTGTTTGTGAAAAGAACATAAAACTGTAACCGTGAAAATAAATAATCAGCAGTTCAAAATCTAAGTGCAAAAGTGTTGCTCAATTTTATTCGCGTAATAATTTACGGTTTAAATCAATACTACTTTCATTCCGTTGGTCAACATTAGTGCAAGCGACGGGGAAAATTTCACTTTGATGTAATGGTTCAACGAATTCGTCCATCGTATAGTTCGTCCAAGTAATATGTCTTATGTAAAGAAAATACGATCCTAAAACAATCTCAAAAGTAAAATTTGATTAAATTTAGAAAAAAGTTGTCGGAAAAAAATAGCAATATTTCAACAAAGAACAAAAATGAAAGATTGAAAATAACTTGAAGAGAGTTGCGTTTTCGAACAGTTGAAAGTAATGCAAAACAAAAGTTCAAAGCAATTTTTCAAACAATTATGTAACAATTGACAAGTGCGATTGTGCAATTTCATTTGGAAAAACGTAGTTTTAACAGTTCAGCAAATCAAAACCTCATTAGCAGTCTGTTTAATTTTTGAATGAGACAATAAATAATACAATCGCTGATAGATCATTTATCGCATGCAACAGAAGTCGAGGGATATTTAAATTGTAAAAAAGCCCATTGTAAATTCAACTGTTACGTAATAAATCATCAACTGAAACGAGTGACGTAAATAACTATTAATTTCGTTATTATTTGACCGTCGGTTTTAAGACCTTGCCCTAATATATTCAATTCCCCCTCAATTACATTCTTTTCGCATCTTTTGTCCGGCGGAATTCCCAGTCCAAGTTATTATATAAAAGTTGTATAATCAAGTATTAGCAATTATCAGCGACACCGCGCATAAAATTGAAGACAAAAAAAGTAATTTATTCGAACGCGCTCGATTAATTTCTAATGGTTGATTAAAAGTTGATTTGTGATGATAATCATGACGGACGAGGCAATTTTTGTGATTCGTCGGATACCCGAGAGCTTGTCTACAATTCTGCTAAATTTTCAAAGGTCAACCAGGGTTTTACAGCTTAATCAAAAAATTGCCGAACATATTTGGATACCGGCCAGAATCCAGTCAACTTAACCGACTGCAGAACTGCCATAACCAACTATATGTCTCAGATATCGATTTACTTTCAATAATAATAAAAATATGCACGCTCGAGATACGAGATGCATTTTCAACATAAACTCTGATTCAGTTCAACTACATCTCAAACACCATTTTCCATCAAAGAAAATAGCGAATAAAGTTTTTTTTGAAATTTGATATCTCTTCTCAATTTGTTATTTTTTTACACTCTAATAAGACATTTAGTCTACTTGAGCATAATGCTTTTCTTCTCTTCACATCAACTTTTCCATGTCTGACAGCAAACGAGATAGAGAAATCGAGACAGCGACGTTTCACAACAAATTAATATATTTTGTAACGAATAACAAGTGCTTATTATCTTTGTTTCCATTTCTTTTGTTACAACCTGCTGAATTTTTAGTGTCAAGTTTCAAATGAATACAACACTGAGTGGATCAGTTTGTTTCGTTTTCAAATTCAAAATAAACAATAATGTTTTTGTTTTTAACGCGTCGATCTGACATTTATTACTTTCAATTTTTCAGAGTTCTCTAAAAACTGTGCAAATTTCCAACCGCATGTACAATTCTGTCCAAAAGTGAAAATCAATATTTCATATTTTGTACGTTTTCAGTTATGACTTTTTGGTGTTTTTTGCTAATTAAAATCAAGGTCAAAATTTGATATTGAAACATTCGTTATCACAGCTAATTGATTTAAATATTAATCAAATATTGATATGATAATCAATTAATTTTGATCAAATCAAATAATTTTTGCTAAAAATGATATTTGGAAATGATAAATTGAAACGAAGTGGGTTAAAAGCACGAATTGAAAAATGTCTTTTTAGTGTTGAATCAAAAGTCAAAAAACGTCGAATTCAAAAATCTAGCTAAAGTTGCAGGTAGGCAGATAAAAGGACCCTTAGCCAATTTTGAAACTCGTTCCAAACTGAAACCCGTACATACCTGCACGAATAAAGTCAATTATAGAAGCATGCCTTTTAATTTTCGTCTTCACACATGTTAAAAGCATCAGTCAAAGGTCTTAGAAAAATTTCCATTCCAGTAGATACCTGCTGACCAGAACAGTCAACAATAACAGCACCAATCTGTCACTATTTCATTTTTAAAATCGAAAGTTCACGAGTCGTCAAAGTCCGACAAAAAGGATAAACAATAATGAACACATTTAAATTGACCTCTCATTTCTTGAAATCGAAGAAAACGATACAAATATCGGCTACTGTTTAGCTAAAGCAATTGATCGGTCGGGCATGAACGAACAAATTGGAGCCGCTGGCTTTAATTGTTTGCAGTGACGTCTGTAATTAGTACCGGTTTGTTGTGGACAGTCAGTTTGTGCTATAGACGGAATGTTTAATTCAAAAAAAAGAGCAGCGAACGAGTTGAAAAAACTTTTTTTTCCAACTTTTCTGCCTTTTTCAAGCGTCGATTAACGTAAACTAGCGCGTTGAATCGGAGTTGCCTAGGTGGTATAGATGTAGCTGCACACGTGTGCTTGGACTGTCGTTTACGGAATTCGGGACGCAGGATTTTTCGCTATTTCGGGGCTCGGTCGACGACACTGATACTGCGAGGCCGAGGCATTGCATGCAAGTAGAAACGTGTGCGATCCCACTGACCGTGACTGCTGCTCACTGCTGCTTACTGGCGTTGGCAGGCGTGCGTCCCAACGGAACATCCGGTTCAGCTCGGCAAACTTGTTTGCGTACGCGAGAGGTTATGTCACCCAACACGCGAATTCCGCAGGAAGCATCGGAACCCCGAGGAGAAACGCGAGTTTGTCCCACAGCGGAGCACGGATGACTGACGGAGCAGCGCTCACAGCCACGGACCGCCCCTGGCGCCCCCCTCCCCTACCCCACTCCCCGCATTTTCATGCCTCCCACGCAATTCTCTCTTTCTCCCGTCGAGTCTCCTCTCTTTTCTTTTTCTCTTTGTTGTCGTGCTCGCTTTCCTTCCCATCCCATTCCAGCACCCTGTTGTCTTTTTCCTTTTCAAGGTTCCCCTTTTCTCCCCCCCCTGACTACCCCTCCAACTCCCCTTAACGATTCTTCTCTTTTTATCTCTCCTCTCGTTATCTTCATCGCCGAAAAATCATCCGCCACTTTTTACCGCATTCTCGCTCTTCGCTCAAAACTTTGCTCCCTCTCCCTCTCCATTTTGCTCTACCGGTCACCGAATGATATACGTACTAATTGGACCAATTCGCGATACCATTCTGTCATTTTTTTTTAGTTTTTTTTTTCAACACAGTTTATTTACCTCTTTTGACCGTCACTCGCGTGCTCTCAAACAAGCAATTATATGAGCAGTTGCTGGTTGAACGGCTTAATTTCATTATAACTATCATCAACAATGTTGCATCAATTATTTCATTGTATTAATTAATTATGTCGTTTTAGCAGAGCTGCTGGTTAGCTTGATTGCTGGGACAGGATAAAATGTGCATGGAGACGCTGGAACCGTGTGAGAACTGCACTTCGCGTGAACGAGTTTGACGAGCAACAATAAGCGAGTCGACTGACAAAACAAAAAGAAAACGAGAAAAACAATGGCCTTGCACGTCGCACTGTCGGCATAATGCCACCGACGAAAATCACTAGGAATCTGGTCGGTGTCGAGTCACTACTAGGCCTAATTAAAAGACAATGCCTAAATGGACGTATTATTTGATCGATATTGCAAACGAGGGATTAGGGTCGGACTTAGGATTCGGATTTGTTTGGAAATCTTGTTGAAGAGAAAATTAAATTGTTTTCTGTTTATTTGTACAAATCGTCATTCGATTAAAAAGGAATCATTTTTGTCATCGTGACAAATGAATCACTTTTTAATCCTGTGTGTGTTGTGTACGTGTGTGTGTTGAATTAGTGCATGACAAGATGAGATAAATACGGGAAAATTTAGTAGAATCATGTTTTAGAAGAGAAAAATTGAAAAACTTTGAAATAAAAAATGATCGATTTGTGTTATTATTTATATTATAACATTCTCTTCGTTTGTTTCATTTGTAAGATCCAACAGCGTTGTAATCGTTTTGCTTTGGAAGATTCATTAAATTGGTATCGTTTTCCGACGTCTTCAGACAACGATCCTGGGAATACGCACATGTTGCTAATTGAAAAGCATTAATAAGTGAGTTCCATGGTTTGTTTACGTCCGGTTAGTTATTTTCGGGAACGATATACAATTCGGCTTATGCGATGAATAGTTTACTAGACAAGAATGTTTGAACCTTCATTTGCATGCATATTTATAAGAGATGATTCGCAGCTTCCAAAAATGTTGAGACAATTATTATATATTTATAATATATATTATATATATTATATATATTATATATTATTATATTTCGCCGTAAAGATCAATCTTTTTTGTCGAAAAAATCATTTGGGACAATGACTGTAGTTTTGCGTTGATTGTTATGTGGGTGTGTTATTTTGTCATGTTTTACGTTTTTGTAAGACTTCTACAGAGGAATTTTCTACGGACGAATGTAGCGATACCGATAAAAACCAATTATGGCAGCTAATGTCTCGGCCACAACCGTAAATCGGTAGAGCCAATTTTCGCACGTAATGAAAGAAAACGATTTCAGCAGGATCTTTGTCAGCAGCTCCAAAACGAACATAATAGCTTTAAATATATATCAAGCGGCGTTGCATTATTCCATGCTTATCCGACTTTGTAGGCATAAATATGTATAAGCGTAAAATGTAATCCATCAAACAAAGACAATAACGACTCGCTGAGTTTTAGCCGTTAATTTTATTTATTTATAAATGTATATTGCTGTATGATAATTTAAAGGTCCTGTCTCCTAAATGAAGAAAATCTTATAAAATCTAAAAAAAAAAAAAGAAATCAATTCGTATTTTCACCAAAATTTTATGTCAAAGGAAAAAATTGTACTTTGGACTGCAAAAATCAAAAAAACTTCAAAAGTTTGAAAATAATTTTTAATGCAGTTGACATTATATTGTTCATGATTTTTTATTTTTCTCCTCTAAGGAGAAAATATGATTTTTATAAAGATTGTGTGAAGGGCAATGCATTTTTAAGTTGAGTCCTGCTACAAAACGTCGTGATACTTGAGGCCATCGGTCCAGGTATAACATTGAAGAAAACCTTTTCAAGTCACTTTTGCTCGCAGGTATGAGAATACACGATCTGCGGTTTCCTACCTACCTAGTTACACAGCTGCTGTTTCTTATTCATCTGCGCCACCTATTGCACCGTGCTGATGTGCGCTTCATAATACTTAGCAATTCGGCATTCCTTGTGTATGTCGCGATAGAAGGCGCTTTGATTGCCATCGCCTTTTGCGTTACTTTTCATTTCAGTAATCACAACTTTCTCTTTTGCTGAAACTACAAAATTTCGCACTTTTCTTTTTTTTTTCAAAAACAACAGTTATCAAAACAAAATATGTAACACTCTCGTAAAAAAGATGACCATGACTTTTAGTTAATCCAAAACAAACTTCTAAAAAGAGTTAAGAGTTAATTTGACGTATGACCTTATTTTTAGTTACCAGTAATCAAAACATGAAGTAAATATGACAAAACAAGTTTTCACAAAAAAAATTGTTGATCAATGAATATTCAAATTGCAAGAAATATGATCAACCTTCAGCGGGAAAAATAAAATAACGCAAATAAGAAGCTCTACGAAGTATATCAAACGTACAAACTTTTTTCGTTATGCATTAATCAAATGAATGAATCCTAACAGAATAATTCGACAAAGAAAAATAAAGCGAAAAAAAACTTAATGAACAACCAATTAAATATTGCAAATTTTTATTCAATATTATTTGCATAGTTTCGTCGTCAAGTTACAAGTTCATCATACAAAAAATCTAGTGTTTAGAAGTCCATTACACCCTAGTTGGTCAGATTTTACAACAATCCCTGTCGTTTCAAATCCTCGTATGTCTTCCGATTGACAACATTTCCGAGCGAGTCCTCAAACTCCTCCTCCTGTTCCGGCTGCCACCGTTCCTGTTGCTTCTGCGACTTGAGTTTTTCCCAAAGTGCCAACGCATCCTCGATCTGCGTGACGTTTGCGAAGTGCGCCGTGTTCGGGATACCCAGACATCGCATGCCATGAGCGTGCTTCCACTCAGCAAAGTGTCTCTGGAATGCTTTGGGTCCTTTGTAAGTGAAATTGCCGCATATCTCGCAGTTGTAACTGATGTTTAACCCGTGCAATTTGTACAACCAATAAGGTATCGGTTTGCCATCCCAGCCAAGAGGTAAATTTTTTGGATTGTAGGGCACTTCGTTATCATCCTCTTCCTCGGATTCGCTTGCACTCGCCTCTGCATCTGAATCGCCTCGTTCCTCCTCGGTCCTGGCCTGCTTTCGTTGCACGTTTTCCTTGGTCGCAACGCGCTGCGTCGACACAAGTTCCACAAGTTTGTAAACGTGTGCTTCAAGTCGAGCGATCTCCTTTTGTTTCTCCGCGTCCTTCCCCTTGCCGGATTTGCGCTCCTTTTTTTTCGCCAGCAAGTTCGGATCGAGCGATGCTTCGCCTTTTGTGCTGAACAGACGCTGGGCTCTTTCTTCCAAAGTTCCGCCGCACTTCAAACCTAAAGCCATGAGAGCAGATTTGAGCCGATCCAACCCTAGGGAAGCTAATTCCTCCCAGGATGAGAAGGCAGATAATTCGAGATGCGCGCCAACGTTAGCCAGCGCGCTGCCAGTCTCTTTCGAATAGCCAGGGAACGTATTGTTTTTCCATTGAACCTCGAAGTCTTTGTTCGCTTCCTCCAAGTCGGCGTTAATGTCATGCAGTGGTTTTATGCGTCTTATAAAGTCGACCAAATAGTTCAAGAGAGTTTCAACGTAACGCCGGTACTCGGCGTTCTTTCGATCCTTTGGAATGTCGTACAGATGGTCAAACGTCGATAAGTAGGAGATGTAATCAATCTTCTCCACGCCCTTTAAATTTATGTACTTTTCAAAACATTCGTGCAGGTCCAAGTATTTACCATAGCCCTCCTCGTCGGTGAACTCTACTAAGTTTATACCGTCCTCGGAAGGATTCTCGCGCATCTTTGCCAACTCTTCAAACTCGACTGACATCGGAACGCTGATCTCGTTAGGATGCCTGCGGTAAAATTCTTTGATTGATTTCAGTCGCGAATAAAACTCGGAAAACTCATTTGGCCCAGATGAAAGTGCTTGAACCTAAAACAAATATGATTTTAATGTCACATTTTGTTTGTAAAAGTTTGTTTAGTTTTGATTGTTTGGTGTTTTGATTACTTTTGTCTGTTTGCATTTGCATGTTTACTTTTAATCGTTTATTTATTTTTGTTTGTTCAAATGATTTGTTTACTATCGATTATTATGATTTGAAAATTTACCTCTTCTTTGCGTTGACCATCCTTGTCCTCATACAACTCGAGTAAATATGACGTTGTATTCATATACTGATCGAGCAACATTTTCAATCGGTGTTCCGAATTTATTGACTCGCGATGACCCTGTTTCTTGTGGAGCATTTCCTTAACCATCGCATCTATCAAACGCTCACGCTCCTCGTGACAACGTCGCTGTTGCTCCAAAATTGTTTCCATGATGACAACTTGTTCACGATTCCCGGTAAACAAGAGACGAACACAGAAATAAACAATCCTTCGTTTATTGCGGTCAGATTAGATTGTTTGATTTGAGCAACAATCAAAAATCCATGTCGACTCGAAGTAACCTCTAGTTTGTTATTTTTTGGCAACTTCTCGATTCTTTATTTGTCAATATTACAGCGGTTTTTTCACCATTAAATATATATCTCATAAGATACTTCTCAAGATTGCAGTGCCATCTGTCGGTGACGCACATAGTCTTTTTGTTTGTCTTTTTCTAACAATCAAGAAATAACAAGGAAATAAATAGATTATTGTGAACGTTTGAAAGATAAAGAATTACTTTGTCTTTTTTAGTAATAAATTGAATAAGGACAAACTCAGTTCGTAAAATTACGCATTTTCTCCAACACCTCAATGTTGTGTATGTCATGTTATCTCTGTCTTGCTTTCGTTTGATGGAACGTCATCATTTCAAAAACCGAATTCAAAGCCTAATATGAAAAAAATTGTAGTAAACTTTATTTATCTTTGAAAAGAAACGATACTGCTGATAGTACGATGACAAGAAGCAATAACCGCACACGTATACACGGAACTGAATTCTAGTTTGTATCCTAACCTTCTCATTGATGTCAACATCGATGTTTTGGAAAATCATTTTCGCAAGAATAACAAATCATACGTCGAGTGCATTATAGCATCGATTTTATGCTGAAGGTAATAATTGAACAATCAAATAGTTTATAATTTATTATTGCAAGTTGTATTTCTTACCAAAGTAACGTTTGGATTTTTTATATTTTTTGGGGGTTTTGCACATATAGGCTTGAAAATTGCAACAAGATGAAATATTCAACGTCGCCGGATTCTAGTAGATGTCATTCCCCAATGTCCTTTAGGTCTGATTCGTCTTTGCCAATGCCAGTTACATATAGGTACAGTATTTTAAATTTAGTTTCACTTTATCTTAAATTCTTGGCCACTCGCTAATTCGCAAGAATTGTTGTCAACAATAATTGTTTTCATTTGATATCATAAAATGACTGACATTTCTGCCTCTCTAAAAGGATTGGTGACAAAAGTTGTTTGGTCATGTTTTATTTAATATTTATAGAACATATTTTTTTGTAAATAAAAAACTTAGTTAAAGAAAAACAACAATTAATTTCGAATTCAAAAACTAAATCTTCAGCTTAAATTGCGTTTTATCGAATATTTTTTAACCGTTTTTATCGAACATTTTTAATTAAAGATTAATTAATTAATTTTTTAGACAAGACTGTTTTGGAGCTGCAACCAAATGTTACAAATACCTGAGAAAACTACTCAAATTTCAACAGATGGATTTTGAATTTGCTTTTTGGCAAATGGTGTACCTTTTTATATCGCCGCAAAAAGTATACAGAAACTTCCAAAATCGAAAGCGTTTGTATTTTAAAAACTTCTTTTTCTCAATGGTATTACTTTTTATTACAAAACAAATTTTTAATTGTAATCATTTTTTACAGAAACGAAATCCCAATTTGCAAGAGATGATCCAGCCTTCCTTGTCTTACTAACTGGTTGGCTTCTAGTAACTTCAATAATATTCGCAGTGCTGGTTCATCTGTCTTTCTCACAATTTGTCGTATTATTTTTGTACGTTGCTTTTGTTGACTGCATCGGAATGGGAATTCTCGTAGCAACATTTTTCTGGTAAGGGTACTTAAAAGCGAACATGAATTCAACTTGAGTCATCAAAGTTCTTTTTATCCCAGGTAAATTAAAAAATTATTGCTTTTACAGGTTCATAACAAACAGGTACATGAGAATGGACTATTCTCAGGACGTTGAATGGGGATACGCGTTTGACATTCATCTAAATGCCTTTTTACCACCGTTTGTCATTCTTCAATTTCTTCAACTATTTCTATACAATGGTAAAATAACTACCATATGCTTTTGAACGAACAATCGTTGTTTTCCAATTTGAATTATATTTTAGCTAAGTTCAATATTATGATGATTGTATTTTTTAGCTTTGATTCGACATTATATGTTCATTGGAAATGCGTTCTGGGTCATTGCAATATGCTACTACATCTATATTACATTCTTGGGTTATGCGAGTGAGTAATAAATTAATCCTTTTCAATTAATGTAATATGGTCATTCAAGACTTCAAAAAAAATTAATGTTTCCTCTTTTTTTCAGATGTACATATATTATTTAAAACTCATGTGATTCTGACGGCGCTACCGATTACATTTGTACTGTACATATTATCACTTATAATAAGGTTTGATATGACCGATAGCTGTTTTGCCTATCATCAAGTAATTTGTTATTATTTCACACGCTGAAATGTCATTTCAATATAGATCTACGAAAATTTTTGATTAACTAATCTGTCGATCTAAAAATGTAATAAAAGCTTGTGAATAATTTTTTTACACAAAAAAGAAGGTTTTTGATGTGGAAATGAGATGCCAATAAAATTCAGTTGTATTAAATGTTAGATAATCTTTATTATTACATCCGTTCAAAAGACATAACTTATAAAAATATTAATAGTGGATCAGGGTCTAATAGGACGATGGATCCTTAATTTACTTAAAAACAATAGTTAAAACTAATAAAACTCAGTACTTTATACAAGTTACAAGGAATAACAAGACTTTAATTATAATAGTCGGAGTGATCTAGCTTATCTTAAAGAACTGAAGGCTACATCATAACTTAGTTTGTATGTACTCATTTGTTTGTATAACACAGAAGATGTATTCGCAAGAGTATTTTCACTAATTTTGGTCGCGTCACTCAATTTCGTCCGGGTATTTAGAATTTCATAAAAGTGAACATTACTTCAACAAACTTGATAAAACTTCTAGTTCCAATGAATTGATATTCAATTACAATGCTTTGTAATATTAAAAAGAATCGCCGGACTTTCATTTATCAAAGCCCCATCGCACCACTCGTATAAACATACAAAATGTATAAAAATGTGAAAAAAGATAGAACAAAAAAACGAACCACTGACGCATCTTACAAAAAATACTAGCTCGTGCGATGGCGACTGACGCGTTATCATAAAAGTAAAATATTTTGTACAAAAAGTCTTTTTGAGAGAGAAATGAGAATGTTGTCGCATCCCAAAGTACAAGTCGACGGTGCGTAAAAAAGTATTAGAAAGAGTATTTACAGATTAACGCGTCGAAAAATGAAAGAGCGAAGCCACAGGTCGGTGAGTTCGGTTGCGATGAAAATGACAAAGCTACATGAAAGGCACTTCTTTGTTTTGTATATTCAAATGTTGATGATTTTTCGTTCGACCTCTTTTTTTCAACTCTTTCTTTCCTCGATTTTTCCCTCTTCCTCTCTCAGTTTCACTTTTTCGCCTATGTTTCTCCCATTCTTCGTCTGCGTTTGTCCAACGCGATATAATTTTCATTTCAAAGACACGCATCAATTTGGCAGTGATTCGGTCATGTTTGCACGAGCAAGTCGAGCTTTGTAACAATCGGATTTTTTTCAATGACGAATCCTATAAATGCAGTTGCAATAGAAAATATAAATAATTTCGAATTGCACGAATTCTAATGAATTGTACATTCATAAATAACGATTACAATAAATTGTCACCTGAACAGCATACGAGATGATGCATTTATAAAATTCCGCTAAGACGTTGTTACAAAACTTTTCCTGCTGGGATATAATTTCAAATATGATATGATAATGTTGCGAGCAAATGACGCAAAATATTAAAAGTCGTAAAATATAGGCCCCTTTCTTTTTGACACTTACGGGTATGTATGTATAATATTCATAAAAAAAACTTTCTACGATGAGGGATAATTCATTTTAATTTGTATATACAATGTTACGTCGCAATAGCAAGGTCGGGTTCCTTAATTATTTATTGTCGGATTGGCAAGTCGAAGGCACCAATAACATTGAGCTTGACTTTTCAATTGATTCAATTAATTATTTTATTTGATACAAAGTTAGCGGTACCTATTCGATTTCATTAATTAAAGAGGCACGAGATTTGTTCGAGTACTGCAGCGGTGTCTCTGAATCAATTATCATAAAAAAACGAAGAAGAAATATCGTTCTATAAAATATATCCATATATTCATATATAATCATATTTATATGTATTTATACTTTATAGTCATGTACGCGCTTTCTTTGCATTTTCATTCACTTTTGATATGATATAATCTACCGTTATTGTTAACAATTGATAACAGATTCGAAAGTCTATTTTTATCACGCGATTTTTCATTCAAATACATCAACGGAATGTATCAGAGCTTGAGCTAACTTTCATATATCGAGTTTTCATTCTCATTTGTACTTTTTGTTTGTAGTAAGGCAGTTTTTAGTATATTTAAGTAATAGCGTTAACAGTTTGTCTTTTCTTTTCATTAGAGATCTAAAAAATTTTTCAACAATTTTGAACATTAAGACGCTTGTCAAGTTTTGTTAGTAAATGCATTTGAACACAACTGGTTGCATCAGCAAGAAAAAAAAAGTTGTACTTTAAAGTGAAACACAAAAACTATATGAGTTATTAAAATTAAATCATTTGGTAACAAACATTGCAAAATTATTGCGAAAGTTAAGGGCGACCTGACAGTTCGAAAAAGTATAAGTAAAACGAAATTCCGTTGAGATATATTTGTGAAACTGATCAAAGTGGATGACAAGCTCTGCTTCTCATCGGCTACTTTCGATCACGTTTCCGTATTTGCACCTTGTTCTAAATCTACGCAAAAAGTATCATTACAAAGAAGCATTTACAAACTTACAAAATAGTCATTCATTTTTGAACAAAATCGGCTGATTCAATTTGATTTCATTTACATACTTTTCTAAACAAAACAAATAAAAAAGGACATCGATGAAAAAAAAAAAAAATACAACAAAATGTCCCGTACAAAAATCGGACTGAAAATGCTACAACTTAAAATTTGGTTACTTTTGCGTTCGCAGAAATTTCGAATTCATTCACAACAATAATAAAACGTACAATTTTTCTCGACAGATGATACGTTGCTTGAACGAAACATGAGATACGTAGCACAATAAAAAGTCTTTCTAAAATGAATAGAAAAGTTATTGAACACTAGGCGCTTTGACATTATTTATTCGAGAAAAAAAACTAATAGCGGAAGAACTCTCGTCAAACTGAAAGCCTCGACTTGCGTTCCAAAACGAGCATACACCGGAACAAGCTCAATAAATAAAAGTTCAAACAAAGAAAACAATTCAGATCATCCGTCACGGGTTCACATTTTAGTCCGATAAAAAATTGCTCCGAAACTTAAAAAAACAAACGAACCTGTATAAATAAACATAAAATGTTGAAAAAAACCACCATCTTTAGATTAGCTTTTTCTACTGAACTCTCCTGTTTCAAGATTCAAACAGTCGTCCTTAAATAAAATATATACAAAAATTGATCATCAAAAAAGGGCAGTTCTACGTAAATCCGTAAACCGGTCAACGCGGCTTCATTCGCAAAAAGAAAAGTAATCAGCCCGTACTTTCAGCACAAATAAAAAAATCAAAGTTAATCGGGGGATGACTCTATTGCATGCATGAATCCGGAAAAAATGTTGGAACGCAGTTTCGACCTTTGTATTCTCGTTTGTTCGCCGTGGAGCGAACAAAAGTGTCATCACAGTCGTACAATGGCGGCCTCTCAAATGTAGATCGCCTCCGAGCCTTTGTTGCTTTGGTGTCCGGCGGCTCCGGGAGCGTACGCGTTCGGCGACGCGACACACTCGGACCAGTCGCTGTTGGAGCGGGGCGAGCTCGAGCTCCAGTGACCGGGGCTGTCAGGGGAGGGCGTGGGGAAGCTTTCGGGCGCCTGCATCAGATGCTGCGGCGTCACATCCGGACCCGAGTGGTGCGACGGTGGGGTCAAGTACTGGTAGTACTGTTGCTGTTGCTGCTGCTGTTGCTGCTGTTGCTGCTGCTGGTGCTGCATCTGTTGGGCGGTCTGCTGCATCTGCTGCTGGCTCGCGGGGTAGGGCAGATTTTCGAAGTCAAACCCCACCGGGGGCATGCCGCCGTGTTTCTGATGGGTCGCTTGGCGCATCGCAGCGATGTGCGTCGGCGACGTCGGCAGCGACGGTCGGTTTTTCGCCGGCGACGGCGAGCCCATGTAGCTCGTCTGCGGGGAGAGGGTCATGTTCGACTGAACGGAATGCGGCGGCGACTGGTTGCTGTACGGCGGCGACAGCGTGTTCACCGTGCCCTGGTTCTGGCGCTGGTGCGGCGGAAGCAACTGCTCGTGGAAGTTCGGCAGGCCGTAATTGCTGGTGAAGGCGTCGAGGCCCAGTTGCTGCAGGCCCTGCATCGACTGACTCTTCACGCAGTCTTCATAAGGGGGCGGTTGTTTTGCGGTCGTCGTGCGACCTACCAAGGGCAACGCGTTGCTATACAAACTCGCGCTGTCGTATGGACTGGGCAGGTTGCCCTCCGCACCCTCCGCACCCTGGGGAATGTCCTGGTTAGGGGGCTGCGCACCACGTTTTGTTGGCGCCTTCTTCACCGAGGACTTACGCCGACCGGCTGTCGAGACATTTTCTGACTCGGGGCTGTTCGGGTTTCCTCCACCTGTCTTCGGCCGTTTCTTCGATTTGCCCTGTTTCGGAGCTGACCCGATCACTGTCGGGTGAGTGATGAACGGCGGATGGTTTGGCGAGTCTGAAAATTAAATTATAATTAATGACTTTTCCTTTGACCAGTTTACTCTCTCTTTCAAGTATTTTGAAACTATTAAATAAAACCAAAAAACGATTTGATTATAAAAACTTGACAACAAACTTACTCATAAGAGGTCCATTGGAGACAACGTTAACCATCTGCGGTGACCTGGGCACATGTTCGTCAAGTAGCCTGACTATATCATGGTGACGTTTCTCGCTTGCCATGTCCCTCGGCAGTCTATCCATGTGATCTGTGATCTCCCTATTAGCAAAAGTATCCAACAGCGCCTTGCACGCCTCAAAGCTGCCCTCCCTGGCTGCCAGAAACAGAGGCGTTTCGTCTTTATCATCCTGGGCGTCCCTATTAGCGCCATGCACCAACAGGATATTAATCGCATCCACATTATTAACAGCCGCTGCCCAATGTAAGGCGGTCTTTCCGCTATTATCCGCCGCATTGATGTCCGCGTCCGCGTTGATGAGATCCTCGACCATGCCCTCAGTCGCGAGTCGCGCAGCCAAAATCAGCGGCGTCGTTCCATCGTGCATGCGAGCGTTCAAATTCGTCGCTCGGTTTCTCAGCAGAATCTGGAACACTCCCATTGCATCCGCAGCCACGGCTGAGTGTAGCGGAGTTCTGCCAGTGCTATCCTGTGCGTTAGCATCTGCACCAGCGTCCAACAACCTCTTCGCCGCGTCTGCTCTTGCAAACCTCGCGGCTAAATGTAGCGACGTCTCTCCAGTCCTATCCGTCGAGGCGTTAAGATCAGCACCCTGAGCCACCAGGTCGGCAATAACCGCCGCGGTACCGTCGCTCTCGTCGTCTTCCTCGCCGGTATCCAATCCTCCCCCTCGAATAGCCGCGACCATCAGAGGAGTAATTCCAAGTGGTCCCCTCACGTCTATGTCCTGACCGTTCTCCAAACTTGGCGGTGTCAAAACGCCCGCGTCCGGTCTTCTTATTTCCGCAGCCTCCAAGTGTTGCTGACTCCACATTCTCGGTTCGGTCTCTTCGTAATCAGTTATGGCAGTGTGATCGCTAGCGTAGCCAGGTTCGATGGCTCGCATTCGTTTTGAGGGTGGCAAGTCGGACTCGTCGTCCGACCACTGTTGCGCCCTGCCGTTGCCCATGTCGATGTCCATGCAGTTGACAGAAGGTTGTTTGTTGAGGTTCCTCATTTCCTGACCGTCGGGTCCGCGTCGCCTGGATCGTCTACGCTGTCCACTTCCACTGTTAGTGCGAAGAAAACCTTCGGGGAACCAGGTGATGCCGACCGCTCGCTTTCTGTTAGCTGTTACGAGAACCCCAACCAACATACCTCCGAGGATAACGATCACCACACCGCCAAAAACGTAGTTGTAGTTCGTCGGCGAGTCCGGATAGTCCGGACCCAACGGATCCACCACGCCATTAACGCGTTCAATCGGGAAGTTTCTCGATAAGGTGTGTTTCGAAGCTGTTGCTGCTAGGTACTCAGCGGCCTCGTTGGCTGTTGGGAAACAGACCGCGCCTTCTGTTTTGGTGCACTTTCTGTTATCAATCTCGAGATAGGCAATGATACCATTATTAGTTGCTGTGTAAATTGCTGTTCGGCCAAAGAGGCTTTTTGGTATTCCATGATCGTGTTCTCGATCGCCCTTCCATGGATATATCATGTCGTTGCCCAAGTTGTCGGTTTTGACTCGAAGAGTAGTGCGCAGTTGATGACCCATGTCTCGAAGGAAGGACACGATGTTGGATCTGAAGGTTTGCATGTCCATTCGCACGACCACTGAGATCGCACCCTCGGCGAGGTCCGGTGGAAGCTTCCGGTCGCAATCGAGCCCGTCCCAATTACATTCCTCGTTGTTACAACCGTAATCACAATGGCCATTAGCGTAGTGTTTGCGGCAGTAAGCGTCGTAGATGGGATTGCAGGGAGCGAGTTTCTTCTCGCAGTCGCGACCGTCGAAAAGACACTGTGCGTTGTTGCAGACCTCGTCGCACTGGCCGTTCATGAAAACGTCCCAGCAGTTGATGGGTGCGGTGCAGTTGCGCCAGGGATTGATGCCCAGGGAACAATCATTTCCGTCGAAGTTACACGCGTACTTGTTGCATTCCTCGTCGCAATGATGGTTGCCGGACTTCTCCTCGCAGCGGTTCTCGATGCACTTGCGTCTTTCTAGCTCCAAGTCGAGCTCGATCGAGTTCAGGATACTCTGGCCGTTGCTATTCTTGCGTCCAAAAACACCGCCCTTGTAATTTGGATCGAACACCTCGCAGTTCTTGCCGGTCCACTTTGGCGGACAGTAGCACGCGTAATCACCGATCAAATTCTCGCAGATGGCATCTTTCTGGCAGGGATTACTTTCGCACTCGTTTCGGGCGTCCATCTCGCAATGTGTACCTGCTGTTCCGGATGGGCAGCCGCATCTGTAATAATAATACATTAATAATACCATTAATAATAACTCTTAAAATGGATCTACGAATAAAGAATTTTGAAAAAACTCAATAGTTAAAAAATGAACAAATGAAATGATTATTTACCTATATCCAATATCCGTGTCAGCAACTCGACAAATTCCACCATTCATACAAGGCTCATTATCACACAGCGATCCAGCAAACTCGCAGTTCGGTCCATAATAATCAGCCGGGCAGAGGCAGGAGTGTCCCGCTTGTTTGGCAGTGCAAACTCCGCCATTCTGGCACGGCGAGCTGTCGCAGAAATTGACTTTCGCTTCGCAGTGTCGTCCCATGTAGCCGGGTTTACAGTTACAATGATAATTATTAACCAGCTGAACGCAGTCCTGAGTACCCGGTGATGCGCACGGGTTCGAGAGACATTCGTTAATATCGCCTTCGCATCGAGAGCCAACAAATCCTGGCGGACACTTGCAGTCGAATCCGTTAACTTTATCAGTACAGTTACCCCCGTTATGACAAGCCCCTGCAGCACAATCGTCGGTGTTGACCTCGCAAATGATACCCAGCGTACCCGGAGGACAGGAACAGATGAAATTATTGACCAGGTCATGACAGGTTCCTCCGTTTTGACACGGATTCGGTGTACAATCGTCCACGTTGAGTTCGCAATTCTGTCCCTGGAATCCCTTGGTGCACTGGCACTGGTACGAGCCGACCAAATCTTTGCAAACCGCTCCGTTCTGACAAGGCGCAGAGTCACACTCGTTGACTTCTTCTTGACAGTAAGAACCCGTGTATCCGTCCAAGCAGTGACACCTGTGACTGTTTCCGATATCTTCGCAAGTTCCGTTGTTGCACAGCAATTTCTCCGCGACTTTTTTGCGGATCGCCGCGTCCTTGCAGGACACCATCTCGACGTCGCAAACCTTGCCGGTCCATCCGGGCGAGCAGTTGCAACTGTACTTGTTCTTTCTTTGCACACAAGTGGCTCCGTTCTCGCAAGGATCTTCGGCGCACCAGTCGACGTACTGGTCGCACCGTTTGCCAGTGTAGCCATAGGGACAGTGGCAGGTGTAATAGTGGCCGTGGTCCTGACAAGTTGCTCCGTTCAAACAAGGCGAGCTGTCGCACTCGTTGATTCTGTACTGACAGTTCGAACCAGTGTAACCCGGGTTACAAACGCACGTGAAATTGTTGATACCATCGATACACTTGCCGCCGTTCATGCAGCTGCTCTCTGTACAGTCTTGGTCGTTGGTTTGGCAATTGATCCCTGAAAATCCGAGCTTGCACTGGCAAGTGTACGAGTTGACGTACTCCTTGCAAGTGGCTCCATTTTGACAGGGCGACGATTGGCACTCGTCGACATCGACCTCGCAGTGTTTGCCGCTGAACCCGTCTACGCACAGGCACGTGTAGACACCAATGCCGTCCAAACAAGTTCCGCCATTCTGACAAGGATCTGCAACATGAAATTAAAGTCTTACAGAACTGCTTTGCTGAAAGCAAGGTAATTATGATTGTGATAAGAAGAGTTTTATGTACTCACATGAGGCACAGTCGTCTGTGTTGATGATACAATCTCTGCCCTCATAACCCTTGGCGCAGATACAGTGATAGGAGCCATTAGTGTTCTTGCAAGTGGCACCGTTGCGACAGGGCGAGGTCATCACGCACTCGTCCACGTCTTCGTCGCAGAGTCTGCCAGTGTAGCCGACCGTGCAGGTGCACGCAAAGTCTAAAAAGTTGGACGACGGAGAACATTGTGCCCCGTGGAGACACCGGTTGGGAGAACAGGGATCGAGTTTGTCCTCGCAGTTGCGACCAGTATGGGGAAGTTCGCAGACGCACTTGTAGTCGTTCACAAGGTCGATGCAAGAACCGCCGTTTTGGCACGGGTTGTTGGCGCAGTCGTCAATGTTGGTTTCGCAGTTGATGCCAGTGTAACCGGCCAGGCACTGGCAGCTGTAGCCATCAAGGTGGTCGATGCAAAGACCGCCGTGCTGACACGGATTCGAGCCACACTCGTCGATGTCAGTTTCGCACCTCTTGCCGCCGTAACCGGGCAGGCAGTGACAGATGAACTGGTTGACTCCGTCCTCGCAGGTACCGCCGTTGACACATGGACTGCTCTCGCACTCGTCCACGTCGCTCAAGCACCGGGCGTCGTAGTAACCTCGTGGACACTCGCACCTGAAACCGTTGATTAGGTCGATGCAGGTACCGCCGTTCGAACAAGGATTGCTCGCACACTCGTTGATGTCGGTCTCGCAGTGCTGGCCCGTGAAACCAGGCTCGCAATCGCACGAGTATCTGTAATTCAGTAATCAGGTTAGAATTAAGAAAAATCAACATTATTTTATACCAAAAAAATTGAGAAAATGTACCTATTAATGCCGTCGATGCACCTAGCCCTGTTTCTGCAAGGATTGCTGTAACATTCGTTGACGTTGACTTCGCAATTGATGCCGGAGGTTCCGGGTTTGCAGATGCACTGATATCCATTGGTGCGGTCTTCGCAGATGCCGCCGAACTGGCACGGGTTGCTCTCGCACTCGTTGATCTGAGTTTGACAAAGGTTGCCGGTGTATCCCGGATAACAGCTGCAGGTAAACGAGTTCTGGCCGTCGATGCAATCGCCGCTATGACAGGGATTTGATTGGCAGTCGTTGATGTTGGTCTCACAGGACTCGCCGGTGAATCCGGGCGGACACTCGCAAGTGTACTTGGCGATCGAGTCCCGACAGGTTCCGCCGTTCCTGCAGGGCGACGACGCACAGTCGTCGATGTTGATTTGACAGTGCGAGCCGGTGAATCCGTCCGCGCACGAACATTTGAATCCGTTGATCAAGTCTGTACACACCCCGTTGTTCAGGCACGGATTTGTCGTGCACTCGTCAATGTCTGTTTCACATTGTGTACCAGTGAAACCTGTAAAAAGAACCAAAATTAGAAGAACCATTTTTTTATTTATTAATTATGCAAATTCAAAATGGTTTGAATAAAAAGTTTGAAATCATGAAAAAAGGTTTGGTACATTTGGGAAGATATTTTTTACATGCCAAACCGACACTTTTTGAATGCAAAATGTATGTCAGTGTTTCCTCGCTTGAAATTGTCCGATAAATGTTTGTCTCCTTTGGAACAGGTTTTGGTTTTACATCAAGCGTTTTTCGAAGTGACAATGTTCGACAGGGTTCATTTACATTGGAAATTGCACGCAAACCAGATCGCCAAATGAGCCCCGACGGCTGTCAGTGACACTTTTCGGGACCCACGAAACTGAACGTCATGCTCTGTCGGCGCAACGAAAAATAAAAAAACACAAATAACGACGGAGTTAAATCAATTTCAAAGCATTAATTAAAATAGTATTCCACGATAGCACATCGGCAGGTAAAAGAAGTCTTCTAATTGCTGCGGGATTCTCTACAAATGTTGTCATACGTCGCTACTAATTACCCACGGTAATTGACAGCACGAAATTGACACATAAAATTTAATTAACATAAGACCATCAGTTTTCCCTCGGTGCCGACTTCCTCTTGAATTTGAAAAAAAATTGAATTGAAAAAAAGAATTGAAGGAAGAAAGAAAGAGTGGTTGATAGGAGAGAGAGAGGATTCATAAACAATAAAGTGGAGACTGATAACGGAAACGTTTGGGCTATTAAATGATCTATCTGGCTGATCTTGTGGCAAAGACTGGTCAAAGTGATGCGAAAAGAGCTTTTCGAATTCTCAGGTCTGTCGGATTGGATCGCCTGGCTCGATCAAACGAGCACGATGCCTCGTCGTGCCGGTCGATTGGATCAAAGATGCTATTACTATCTCGACTATTGCAACCAAACTAACTCCTCGTCAAAGGATACCGCAATCGTCCCTTCATTCCACATCCTTTCCCGCTATTTCTTTTTCCTCTCCTCTCCCTTCCGTAATTTCATTTTTCATTCCCACCTAATACATAAATTCCTCCTAACGACCTTCTTCCACATCTCACTCCTCGTTTTTGCGCTAATCGTAAATAAACATTAACGACAAGGAGGATTTGAATCAAAAATTTCGCGCTGATGTTTATGCTGGAAATTATGTTTACACTGTGTCCAGAGCGGAGGGGCATAAATACAAATGTGCCATAATCAGCTTGCACTCGTAAATCAAGCGCGAACATGCGATGAACAGGCGATGTTAATAAGATCAAGTGTAAAGCAGCGTTGAAAAGTTGGATAATCTTGTGTCCGTTAATATAGCGAGGTTGGAAGAAAAAAAAGGTCGTCGCGGATTAGAAACCCAAGGTTCATGCTTTATCGAAGGGGACGCGGGGTTGCGGCCAGAAACAAGTCCCGCAACGTGTCGCACAAGTACACGCGCCATGTTGCTCCGCGTGACGCATAATAATCCCCGTGAGTTCGGCTTGATTATTTATTTTTTTCAGCTTTCAATAAACAACCTGTTTCTGCAATTGTAACTTGTTTTATCCCTATTTGTGATGTTTTTGCGTTTACTTTCTAAAAGAAAATCGACGGTTTTTAAGAACAGAAATGAAGGGCTGAGTTTGAAAAATTCCATTTTTTTAAATTTTGAGTAAATTGCGATGTAACATAGCTGTTGTAAAAACTGAATTTTTCCATAGTTTAGATAATTTTTGAAAAAGTGACTAATCAAAGTTGAGACTTAGTTTTGATTGGAATGTAAGACTCAGCTCCTTTTGAAAACCATAATTTTTTCAAATCCAGTTTTATTTATCTTGTCCAGGCCAATACGGTTTTTTTGATTTCTCTTCTAGTTAGAAATTAATTCAAAGATTATAATTCTGCAACATCCTGAAACGTTATTTTTCGTTGACTTTGTCGGGTTTTGAACTATTTCTCGTTTGACGAGATGCAAACTATGCATTCGTGGGGTATTTTGTACGCAAGTTACAAATAGCTTGGTAGAATGCAGAGAAAGGAAGAGCGAACGCATTGGCAATAGATTACAATTATCCGGCGTACGAGTCGGGGAACAGGTATGAGATAACGTGGGAGGAATGAATGCGTCTGTTGGATCGGTATGAGTTAAGTCGAATTGAAAATGCTCGAGGGCTCATTAGTGCGGGTTGTAGCCGGAGGCCGCGACACGAAACGATACACTTACACAATTAGACGCCGCGAGCGCAAATCAATTTAATTAAATTCTTTCTATTCAAAGATGGGCCGAGTTTTGTGTCGCCACCATAACTTATGCATTCAACAAATAACTCGAAATCGCCGCGAATACAAGAGTCCAGCTTATCTGGCTTATAACTGTACGCCTCGTGGGCAACCGAGCGTGAAATAATGATGGTCGAAAAAAACGCATCTTAGAGTTGCGGAATGCGTTTTCCTCGGGTTAGCACAGGCTATGTTTAAATTAAGTCAAGAAGTCGAGGAATAAAAAATGGGACGAATAGGAGGGATGAGGTGTGCGAGCGTGGGGATTTTGTTGTTGGTCGGATGCAGAGGTTTTGCGCAACCGCGTGTATTAGGAGCATTAGCTCGGTTGTTTGCTTTCGCCCGATCGGCCACCTTTCTCTCAGGCCCATTCTTGCGAGTCGTGTGGATATAAACGTATGCACACAGGCGCACCAACACGTGAGCCACACCCAGGTCAGAGTCTCGCGCTTTTCGTAGTGAGAGAGTTTCGCCTGGCTGATACGCTATCTGAGACGCTGTCCACATTGTCGACGACCAAACGACATCGCCAAGTATGATTCAGGGCACCGATTCCAGACCGCGAAAGTCAATGATTGTTCGATGCTTCAAATTTTTTTTTGTCATGACAGTTTTTCGTGACTGGATATTTTTATTAGAATTTGATTGCAGCTTCCTCGTATAGAAAAGCGAATCAGATATGCGCCGAAATCGCAATTACGTATTATTGAAAATTGCGCCGCCGATGATCGAGATCGAATGTGAATTTCTACAATTCATGTAATCTAGATCGGCCGCGAGTTTAAATTGTGTAAACTCTGTCTCACGTTAGCTCAGTCATTACCGTAAAGCGTTGTATAGAAAGCAGTTTTTATGATGATTCGGTGCAATTTCGACACACACACGTACACAGAGGTAGGAAAGACTTTTCTAGCTGCGCGGTTCATTAGTAATTGTTTTTGGGGCGTGGCCAGCGGTTGGTTTCGTCGAGCCGGGCAATCTCCCACGCGGGACGATTTATCGGTACATAGATTAGGAGATAGTGAAACGTTAATAAGTTAGCAGACACAAAGGGTGCCATATGCGAGTTACGTGTTTGTGCTCACATATCACGATTCCGCGTCTGTGTTGGCTCGTGAAGAAATCAGACACTGGAAAGTTACAATTTTAAATTCAATAAAGCCGCGCGAGTAACGATCCAACCGCATCGCCAATCAACGAGGTGTTCACTCGGAATCATTTTAGAACCCGACTCAATGAATTGCTGTGATTTAGCAAAATTGTATGTCAAACTTGATTTCTCTTTTATCCCAACCTTATAATGTTCATACTTGTTATTTATCAATACAAAAATAATGACAGTATTTTGTGTTTTTTTTTAACTTCAAGTACAGAAATTCTACCCTTCAGAAATTGCATTTACAAAATTAAGTTTTTTATTTTTAATTTTTGAACTTTTTTGATTTATTTTTAATTTTATCTTTAAAACAAGCAAATTAAACATGATATGTTAATTTTACAAGGCTGCAAAAAAAGATGTTCTGAATCTGTCAAGTGGTTTTAAAAATTGTTCTACTTTATCAAGTGGGCACTGTGGGTTTGATTATAAAATAGATGTGCACGATATCAGGTTGATACAAAGTCGGCCGATCTAATCTGGTGCTTCTATCAGGTTCTTCTTATCAGGGACTCAATTCAGTGTTTCGTCAAGTTGTCCAGCGAGTGGTGCGCAAGTGCACGATCGCGTGCGTGGATAATATTCGTTAAAAAGGGACATCGCGACGGGATGCCGACGAACCGGCTACCAACTGGTCCTGGAAAAAGAGCACCAAAGGGCCAACCTGAGATCGATGCTACGCCGTCGCTCTAAATAAACCGCCCGATAAAATCATGCAGGGTTGACAAACGCACGGAATTATTTACTGTCAAGTTGCACGTGAGCTGGCCGCGAAGCCCACTCGACGATTCAATTTTCGAACTTGAAATTAACATCTCGCGTGAAATGTGTATTGCGCCATATTTAGGCGGATCTTTTGCGCTCTTATCTGGCGTGGCTAACGGTCTCGGATAGACGTCAAGATGCATGGCGATAGATACGAATACGAATTCCTCTGGGTGTGCTTGGCGCGTTTCTTTCTGCGTTGATAAATGGCGAGAAAAAAGTCACGCTTACAGGAATCGCCGTTATGGTCAGCTTTTTCTGCGTCCCGGTCGTTTTGCACTGTAAAATCAAGTGCCAATTATTCGTTTGATTAAACACTCTTTGTTCAATTAGAACAAGTGAATTGATAAGATCCCAGGACCACAATGGAGAAAGGGCCACAACTTAATCCAATTAAGATGGAATTTGAAATTTAATCAGCGCGTCGATAAGTTATGGCGGTTCAAGGGCCGTCAAATATAATTGGTCGGCGCGCTCGGCGCTTATCTTGAATCGCAATTTTTCACCGCGCGCTCGCTCATAATCGAAGATTCGCGTCGGATAATGACTGGCCTGCAGCATGGTGACAGCCGCGATGTCGATCACAAAATTTAATAAGCCATAAACACTTGTTTGCGACCGAAATTGATCGCAAACCAATTGGATTAGTTTTGATGAATAAACTGCGAGTCGCGAAAAGTTTACAAGTGATTTCGCGATTCTCCACGGGGCTTTACTCCCAGCACCGTTACTTCGTTTTGAATCCATCTGGATTTACTTTATTAACGTTCGCGCAAGGGCGTTCGCCGCTAATTCAGCTTTACAAGCACACGTACCGGAGATCCTGCCGCGCGGATAATCAACGCCAGATTAACCTCGACAACCAACGTCTCACGGCTCGTCCTAACCGCTTAGCTTTATGCCTCTCGACGCAACCAGAATGACGTCTCTTTTACACGTTTTCTTCCAAAAGTGCCTTTTTACAATTTGTGCACAGTTTGTCTGACCTCAAAACATTTCATCTTCCCCTCGAATACATTTTTTTAATCACATTTTTTAACCCTTTTCATCCTGTTGTATCTCCAGGGATACATTTTTGATTTTTCAAGATGTTGACTTTATTATTCAACATTTGTTAAAACTACTGGTGTTCATTTTAATAGACCCTTCATAAAGAATCTAACTATGACATTTAAAATTCAAAATAATTTGAAAAAAATTGCAAAAAACTTAAAAACAAGCTTGTTTCTACTTTCAGGATAAAAAGGGTCAAACAGTTATGATAAGTGTTGAATTATGACTCGGTTGTTTTGTCATGAATTGTTTGATTGAAGAACTGAGAAATCATTAGTAAGATTATAGTTTGCATTGATTGTATCCCCTTGCACTGATCATCAGAGAGATAGCCTGAGTGTCATAAATTAAGACACCATGATGCAACCAACTTTTCATTAAGTCGAACGCACGTGGGCTGCAAATTTGCTTTCCTACAATGGCAAGCTCGCGTTCGCATGTACACCGGCTATGCAAATAGTGTCGATCGCACGTTGGTTGAAAAATTAGCCGGCCGATAATTGCAGCCTGGCGTCGTCGATGGTGTTCATTGAAAATGTCGAATTTTTTGTTGCAAATCAAGATGTGTACCAAACCTTTAGCGGCCTCATCAACTCGATATCTTACCTGCAACAAAAAAAGACAAAACTCAATTAGGATGATGAAACGTGGTACAAGTTATGGGTTGTGTAGAAACAAAAAAAAAGGGGCTTTTTCTCTTGAACGAATGCGAGGAACAAACGAGGCCTGGCAGATTCAAATGGCAGCAATGATACAGTTAATGTTAATAGACGGCGAGGCAAGAAAGGTGTGTTCGTGTCTAGCGCGACCTTCGGCCTCCTCCAGGATGCCCCGTCCGGTACCGCTATGTGCAAATAAACGTGCGTTATAAAATCGCGCTACCCCACATAACAGAACTTTGATAGCAACAATCGGCCAAACGTCTGAATGCAAATTTGTCTTCAAACTCCAAAACCAAAAAAAAAACAAAAAATAGCAAAAACTACATAAATAAAACATTTGAAATATTAATTACATGACAGGACGAGACGAGATAAATTACAATCCGCAAAGGAAGAACCGGACTTGGATTTTTTTTTACTTTTAGCAAGATCCAGTACAGGTGTTGTGCTCTGCGAATGAATTCTAAGTCCCTCAATTACCCGGCTGGTCTAAAACAAAAAAGGCTCGTCTCGAAAACTGGCAATTGGTTTTCACCTCGCGTCGACGTTGAATTTCGAAACGGCGATAAGAAAATGTTAATGCAGCGCGGCGTGTGAGAGACACTCGGCTGGGTTTTATTTTCGTCCGAAAGGGTCCATTAAGTGTATGGTCGCATGTTCAAGTGCTAATCGGTATGACGTCTCGCCGTGAACGCCAATTCCGCACACAACGATGAAAACCGGACAAACGCGAGTGGACATAAAAGGGGGGCCTGATAAAGTTAATGACCACCGCCGAAAATGATCCATCGCGGGCCCGAATAATATTCAATGCAACGGATGATGCATTCAAATTTATGCCAAGTGGCGACTCTTTTGAAATGCGCACTTTTTGGCGCGCACATCTTTTATGATAATTTATTATGCGAACGTCAACAAATGTTGGCTTTCAAACTTTTTTTTTCAATTTTTTTTTTTCAAATTTCATCTCTCCAAGTTTTTCTTTTTCATCCTTTCTTTTGTTTCCAGATTGGAAATATGCTATCTGGTCAGCTGGATTATGCAAGTTGTGGAATCGAGATCTGCGTTTAAGTTCACGGCTGATTGGAGAAGTGGAAAGGAGAGGATACGCGAGTTCAAACGCGGCTAATACGTGACTCTTGTGACCTCGTAAGAGTGCAAACTGTTCTTCCTCGCGGACTCTTGTGCGTACACTGAAAAAAAGTTGGCCTTTTTTATGCCAAAATTTTTTACCACAATTTTGTCAACAGTTTTCTGACAAAAAAATGACAAACGTTATACTAAAAAAAGTCAAAACTTGGAATAAAAAGTGTGAAACCTACTTCACAAAAAAATTGTCAAAGTACAAAAATCATTAAAAAAGTACAAATTTTTACAACAAAAGTACAAACTAGATTGGCAAAACTTTTGTCAACGTTTCTTTGACTTAAAAAAGACCAAATTTTTTTTTCAGTGTAGGAAACAAAAATTGGAGGGAAAGCAGCGATTGAAGCAGAAAAGCTGGCTGATATGCATATCACGTGATCCAGTTTTTCACGACCTTGATCAACTGATGAACCATAGTCAGGACTAGGGATTAATGGGCGCTCAGTTTTTGAACTGAGAATCCGGCCCAGATAATAAGTTTGCGTTAACTCTGGCTCGTTACTTTCGTTTCTGGAGTCGTGACCAAGCTAGACTGGACTTGGTGATCGAGTAACGGTGATATATTCGAGCAGGATGTGAGCGATTCATTGTGCGAATCAACTGCAGAGAGAGAAACCGTCACCATCTAACACCAACGAAAATTCCAGCGATGAAAGTTTTCTTCACCTCTTCAATCTGACTCTGATTTAATTAATCGAAACATTGGCGCTGTCGTGTACAGAACCTTACGTTTCCCATGACGATCAACAGGTTCTAACAATTTTCTTTTTTCAGCTTTTTTTTTGTTCGAAGTTTTGATCCGTGGAGACGTTAAGTAAGCTTTTACGAGAGGACTGTGACCGGGCGACTCAAGTTGGGTATTAGCATACTTGTAAGTCAACGTGCGGTTCGAAGTAGAACACTCAAACTTCGTAGCCCTGGCAGTTCATTTTATACGAGGCGTCCTTTCATTATTCGCGCTTGGCTTTTTGCTTTTGCGACTCATTTGCTAACCATCTCATTTTCAAAGTGTACTCCGATTAGCATAATAATAGCCAGCCCCATTCATGCTCCAGGAATCTATGCTCGCATTGCAGCTAACTAAAAGGCACCTTCGAATCAATTCGACAAAGCATAATATTTGCCAAAACGAAACATTTTTATTGGTCTTAAAGTTTGGAATGTGCATTGTTGTGCTGGGTAATATGCGAAGTAATGGTTGAAGGTAAGGTTGAGTTCAAAGTTGGAGAGGAAAAAGTGAATATGAGCCTCTGAGTATGAAGGAAGGTTTTTTTGAGAGATCGGAAGGCGCGAGCATGATAATTTTGTGACATAAGTTAGGAGGGACGATTCGTGCGTATTGCGAGCACTGGCGATAATGGGTCGGATGCCGAGTGGCTGCGAAAATTAAAAAGGAGTGCCGCGCAGCGTAAAGAAAGAGATACGGCGGTCCAATAATTTTAACGAGCCCGGTACGTGCAGAACGCGCCGGCATCTATCCGCGCAGTCCGCCATTTTAATTGGTCACGAATATTTTCGCGACTTTCTAATTAAATGTTATCTTTGCATCGGCTAGATAAGACTCAAAAAATCGTGGACTCGCGCTCGCCACTCGTTTCCCCCAAGTTCAATGCTTTGCACTTTTTGTTGCTTTTTTTTTTCGTTTGCCACTTTTGAATGAGCCGGAAGTCGAGCAACTTTTCTTTTCGGTTTTGTTTTCTGAGAAAAGGCCCGCGTTAATGACCACCTGGGTTGTCGTTGCAGAGTCTTAAATGCTTAATTTGGGGTTTGCGCGAGGTTAGGAACCAGAAAGAGAGTCGAACATTGTTCTCATCAAACGCTGCCTTTTTGACTCAAAATAAAGCAAACGCAGGAAGTTTATTGAAAAAAATAAGAGAGAGGGGATTACTGGAAAGAATAATTTGTTGAGAATTGTTGGGAGAACTTGAAAGTTGAGAGTTAATCGCAGGATGAAATTCGATTAGGTGTTGAAATTTCTAGCACAGCGATACTGGACCCGAGAGAGTTAATTGATAAAATCGCGCCGATATGAAAAGACCCGCGATACACATCTGCATCGCGGAAAAACGCAGAATTAATGGAGCTTCGATAAGGCGAATAAGAGAATTCCCACGCGCGAGAACATGGCGTTCCCATCGAGCACACTCGCCCGGCTGGCCAACTCGAGCGTCAGACTTGGGTCTCGCCGAGCACGTCGTGGCCCGATTCCGCTCAATTCTCATAAATCCAGCCTCACAACCAATAAACATAACCGACCGTTGTTTAAACAACTGCTGCAAATTGAATTTCAAATCGTCCAAATTCAGCCGACCAATTTGACCGATCATTTTTTCGTGAGTTCAATATCGTTTTGGTCTTCTTTTAATCCTTCCTTTTTTTCGTTTCAAACGTCTACGGTAGCCCCAGGACATCGCGTTTCTCTCGCTGTTTCTCTCTCTTGCTCGGCTTTAGCGCGTTCTCTATCTCGGACTCTTTTTCGTGGCCTGTTTTCGTTGTCCTTTTTCACTCGCAGAGCACTCGTTACTCTTTCTTTCCGTCGAATGTCGATGATCATACACGCCGTTTCGTTTCTCTCTGCACGCCAGATAAATAAATTGGATTAGGCTGCGCTCAAACATGCTCTCGCAGAACCAACCTGTTTTTTTTATTTTTTTTTATTCCCATCAGTAAGGACACTTTTTCAACTCGCTCCCAAAATACAATTTCGTATTGAGATCTGAATACAACAACAAAAACCAATAATTGATATTCCCTTCGAATGCGTTTCTAGGAATGTTGTCTGTTACTAGTTGCCAAACAAAAAAAAAGAGAAGAAATTGGGCAGCAAATTTTTGTACGTTGTAGAGTTTTTCGTTCAGTGAACCGGGGACGACACATGTGACACACGTAGATAAGAGGACCAAAACGAGTTTGGAACGTGGAAGGTCTATGTGGGTCCAAGAGGCTTAGGGTCTGGCTGCTTTTCCTAAGAGGACTTTTAATGAGCTATGCCGCTGGGGCCATTGAATTGATATTATCGGTCCGCCTTGAATGCCCGACATTGTTACTGTGTCAACATTGTCCTTATTCGCGAAACCTCGTACAGCAACAATTTCGCAAAAGTGAGGCCTTTTTCGAACCGACCTTTCTTTCTTTTTTCAACATTTTGCATATAAAAATTTTGCACCAAACAAAAGGGAAGGGCATGATGCAATTTGTAGCAAAAAGGTTACTTTCGAATGCACAATTTTGGCTGAATGGGTTGTGGATGGCAAAGCGTATCCCGAGGGCATACTCGTCTTTATTTGTAGTTACAACGGGATGCAATTCCGTACTTTCGTGCCGCGGCATAATTTGCTCAAGTTGGGCTCGACGTCCTGCGGCGAGAAATTGCGCCAAAAGCGGAAGTGGTGGTAAATAATACGCGGATCCTCGTTCCAAGCGTCCGAATCGTCAATCTACATGTAAACAGCTACGAATGAAATCAACCGACAGCTATTGATAGCTCAGGAACTAGCGTCGGACTGGTCTTTGAAGTGTCCATCGATGGAGTTGAGATTTTGAGTCGGCTTTTTGAGCGCCAGGCAGATGAAGACAAAGGACATAATTTGTGCCGACGACACGTATTGCGCAAGCGGCACAATAACAATGAATAATAATCCATTTGCAATTCATCGGGCTGAAATTTGTACGAAAAATGTCGTGTGATTAATGGCGAGCGCGTGAATCGAGAAAAAGGTAAAAACACGTTTGTGGATAATTTGAAGCCGCGGCTTAAAACGCGCGTTTATCATAACTCGAATAATTCATGAGCGTCTCTCGCCACTTGAATACTCGAACTGTCGCACGTCCGCTCCATTAGCTAGGCCTTTTACGATTCCACACTCTCAAAGGATTATAGGTTTATCTGTTGGCTTTGCTCTGGTGCGCGCGTGGCCATCGTGGCCTTCGAGTTTATTCACTTATACGAATAGTTTTATATCATTGATTTGACTCCACGATTCAATCCACGGAAATAATACTAATGAGACAAAAACAAAGAACCCTCTCTCTTTCTCGCCGTCTCGTATATCACCGCTTTTTTTTATTCCACTCTTTTCAGTCTGAAATAAAGTTTTGAAAAAAAAAAATAAATAAAAAAAATTAAAGTTTTTTTCCTGGTTTTTGAATTTTGTTTGACATTTTTGCTCCTCGACAATTTTTGAAATTATTTTTTGCTGAGAGTAAAAATTTGGTTTGAGAATAAAAATTGTGTGAACAAAGAGGAGAGAAAGGTTGGGTACGAAAATTTGCCACCGATGCACGGTCGCTGCGCGTAGAAATGTGCAAAGTGGCGAACGAGCAAAGTTCTTGAAGATGATTTGCATAGGATGAGGAATGCAAGTGTTTTTTGCATGCAGAAATAACGTTGTGGGTGTTCAGTAGAAGTCTGTTTTGAATTTCGATGAAAAATCAACCCTTTCAAAAATGACATTTTTGAGCTTCAAGTTACGTGATTTCATTTCGTTCATTTTTTTTTGCTTTTCAAATAAAGCAATATTATGATTATCAATTTCGTTTCCATTAGGGCTAATCTTTTATTGTTTCTGAGACCACCGTGTCGGTGCACTTTGCTCGCCAATTTATATCGTAACGGATTATTTATCGCGCCCCAAAATGCGTCGCTCCGTTTCGCTTTGGATCGTAAAAAGTCAATCGAGATTCACAACCTGAACGAATCAAAAAAAAGTGCTGCAGGGATTAAAAACTCAAAAAAATTGTTGTCGGGAATTACTTTTTCTGATTATAAAAAGTACAATGGTTTGAGTCATAGAAGTTGCAACTGATTTTGAAATGAACCAAAGAACGAAATTGTTCAGAAGCGCGTTCTTGCGAAATGGGGAATTGATGGCGAACAATTTCACGATGCGCCCAAATAAATTATACATGTATTTCTTCGACATAGCCCGTTGCCTTTTATTCGTTCATTTTGCAATTCAGCAACATAGTTTGCAATTGTTACTGGCGAGGATGATGGGCCGATTATTCCGCGGTTCGGGTAGATACGTTTTCGGATACAGAAGAAAGCGACTCGTTCATGCATTATGAACGCCTTTGCGTTCACACAAGTTGTCTTTTTTATCTGCTTTTCTTTTTTGAAACTGCAAGAGAAAACAGAAAAAAATATCAAAAAAGAAAAAGAAAACCATCAGAATATAAACAAAAACACGATGAATACAAAAAAGCATAATATTAACTTTTCTTTGTTTACATTTCGTTTCCAGTTGCACTGTCTTTATTTTTAATCGTGCTAGTTTTTTTCGTGCTAGAGATTTCATACTCTGAATTGTTTCAGAAGTGACTTTGTAAAGTCGATTTTGCAAATCAATCAAAAAAAAAGATAGAGCGAACGACGATAAGTTTAATTACAAGTGACTTATGATCCCACGCAATATCGATGGTTTAATGAATGCGGGACTGAGAATGACGCAGTGGATTTATATTAATATTGCGTTATCTTTTTTTTTCTAATGCCGCAGCGTTCGAGCCCGCCCATCGTCCTGACATCGTGCCTGAGTCACGAGCGCGAAGCATCTACTTAATTTTGCATTAGTTACGCGCATAGACTATGCATTGCATCATTTATAACTTGCTGAACTACCATCTCGAGTACATTTCTCTCCATTTCTTATCACGAGAGAAATAATTAAACCAACTCAATTTGCATGCTTTGCATTTCACCTCCAATCTTCACTGCATTTCCACTTCAGCAAACTAACAAAAATGTTTATAAATAAACGTTTTTTCATGCTTTCACATCTCACCTTGTGGTTTTATAAAAAAGTAAAAATATTTGTTTTTCTGTTTGGCGTTCAAGTTGGCGACCTCCACCTGAGAATTATTTTTCGAAAGAACAATGGGTAAGGACCGAAGGGAGTCGTCGGTTGGATGCGTTTTTCACCGGTGTGGAGGATCGTGATTCTGCAAAGAGGAAACGATGGCGCCCTTCGGCCGAAGCCACGTCGTTGCCACACATTGTCCTGTCGTTTGGCATTATTTATCTCGAGTTACCATAGAAAAGAAAAAACCAACTGCGAAAGCAGATCCTTGCAAGAGGTTTGACACAATTTTTGTCCAGCATTCGGAAACAGACTGAGTCGCGAGTGGAGTTTTGGTTGATAAATGGTGGGTAATTAGTGTTGGTCCAGCGTCATGCTGCGTGACAAGCTTAAAAACAAGCAGACGATTTAGCTGGACTGCGCACGTTCATTTTGTGTGCGCAACGTCGGGGTGATTTTTCAGAGCCCTTCAAAATTAATGACACCTCTTTGTCTTCGCGAGCACGATCGGTTTATGATTTATGGATTAGCCGTAAATCGTCGATTGGTGATGAATGGTTACGCCTATCGGCAGGAAAATGGCAATCAAAGGTAATGTCGTGTGTGCTCGAAAGCTCAAAATTTAATAGCGCTTTTTAACGCGCGAGAATAGTAGTTGCTCGCAACCGGTGGTTTGTTTTTATTTGGCAAACACGAACAACGGATAAGGTGAATGCAAAAAGTAAATGGTAAGTTTATAAAGAAGTTAGACAATAAAAGGGACAAAAATTGTTTTAGGAATAAAACGGAACAATGACACGGATAGGTATAGGTCGAGTGGCTGGTCGGGAACAGGTTGAGATTGTCGTTTCTTTTCTGCTGGAAATAAAGGAGAGGATCTTTTAATGGCGTTAGTTAGCTTGAGAAGCGAGGCAGAGGTGGATAGCGAAGCATACGAGGCGAAGATGCGGAGGAAATAAGAAGACGAAGAAGATGAAAAAAAGAGAGAAAGATAAAAAAGAAATGGCACAGTGGACTGGCCGGCAGCCATTGTTCCACGTGGACAATGCGAAGAAGAGGTAGCCTAGCCTGGTCGTCGGATAATGCCAAGGGCCAATCTACATCTTCAATAATATATCATGCTTGTATAGCCAGGCTGGCCACTTCTAAACGCGAACGATCTTGACCATATCAATGCACTCACGCCAGCACTCAGACGTACAAGTATATCAGGTACTCTGAATATTGAGATATCGTGCACCGACGAGGTCAGACCAAATGAGACGTCGATCCAAAGTATGCAGAGGCTTTGCGCCAGAATCCACAACCGAGTGATATTCGAAACAGTCCAAGGACAACGCAGAAACTGAAAGTTCCGTTTTGGCTCTGAGATTTTCGAGCGGTTGTTTTAAAATAACGAGCCACGAAATTCCGGTTCCGTGTGAACACCCAGCATTACGTATAGCGATGCTGAGCGAGATAATATTGTTTCACGGTACTGGTCCGAGGCATCTATCACGCCTACAGTGTCATCTTCATGTGGATTATCCAGTCGAGGTCGTCGGATCGAGTTGCACGAGCTCGACTTTGAATCGCCCATTGTATCGGCTTACAATTTTGATTTACGCTCGTCGATTAATCTTCCGTCCCGCTCCTGACGCAACAACAATGCATTCTAATTTGCAGGGTTCAACATGCTCGCAAAAATAGCAACCTTTTTTTTCTTTCACTTTATTCCTCATTTTCAAGATCAATACTCTGTACTGTGACTTATTATCGCGGCAATTGACAATAAACAAGTAGGTTGTAGGAATCCTGGATGCCTTTTCCTCGAAGCTCTTAGAGCTATTTAGCGAGATCCTTTTACGGGACAGTCGGGGCCTGGACAAGAAAGGTACAAAGTGATAAGGGAAGGGGTACTCGAGGCATGAAAAAAAAGCCATGGAAATTGAACTAAAAAGAGAGAGAGAGAGAGAAAGAGAGAGGTGGGATGTTGAGGTCCAAAATGGCCGCGAGAAGAACAAGATAAGTCTCCTTGGAGGGTTGGCCCTTGTGATCTCGGCCCAATGGGCCTTGTCGTCTGCGTCTCATATTTCGCGAATCCCGCTATCATATTTTATTTCTATCTCGTGTCTCTTCTACTTCCTCGGTTTACCCGGACGCATCGACGGCTCATATTCAGTCGCTTCTTCGAACTTGTCTTCGTGTGGGACAAAAAAAATTCACGAGATGAAGTTCAGTCCAAGGGGTTACCCACTCCCACTCTTCGAAGTCTCAAAAATCGCAAGACTTCAAAGTACTACAAAATACTTTAATACTACAAGTACTTTAAAAATACTTCAAATTTACTTCAAAAGTACTTCAAAGACTTCAACAGTGAGTAACCCCTTGGTTCAGTGTTTGTTAGTCGCTGGTCCTGGGTATCCTATCGTTCGAAGGAAACTGACTTGAAACTCGATGAGGAAAAAATGGGATCTGATACGAAATTAAAGTCGCGATAGACGAAAGGGATCGATTGGAGGGACTGAGGAAAAGGCTTATCGAGATTATCGGAATGCGATAGGTGCACATGCGATCGGCAGGATAAGGCAGCCTCGCGTTGCAGAGAAGAGGAATGTGCTCGGAGGGTGCGACTGTTTGCCGATGCGATTTTGCGGAAGGACGCCATTATCTGCGACGTCTCGAATGTCAAACAATTAAGTCTGACTTACGCGTGGCAAAATAAACGAGTCGAGCTGTATCAGATGCCGGCGCAAGCTTGTCATCTGGAGGAATTTACAGTCGGCGTTCGCTATCGCGCCACGCGTATCTTCTCTGCGCTCATATTATGTTTCTGCAAAATCTTGAACCTGCATTGTTCAGCGCAAGTGCAACCTCGCCACGAAACCGTTCTTGCCCTTCCTTTTCCGGCAGATAAACCGGCACTGCCCACGACTTAATATTTTGCTCATTGCGCAACACTCGCTTAAGACCCTCTCATTAATGGCTGCCAACTTTCAACAAACTTTCTCAGCGAATATTCCCGCGCTGATAAATGATAATTCATCGATCACGTTCTTTCACAACGAAAAAGCTCGCGCTCGAAAGCGTTTCTGAATTTCTGATGTCGCACCTTCGTTGCAGGTCGAGAATTTTTGTAAACAAGGACGCGCTTAATTGATGGCAGAATGTAATGTAAAAAGAAATCAATTTGAACGCTTTGCAAGAGTTGCGGCTTTGATGTTTACGTCTTTTGGGATGAAAAAGAGTTTCGATGAAAGGCCGTGCGGGGGTAAAAACGCGGCTCATCGGCCAATTTTAATTGCTCCTGTCCCGGCGCATTCGTTCAGTTTTTCTTTTTCACAAAAATGTAACCCAGGAAATAAAACATACCTGGCATGCAGACACAACGAAACGTGCCCGGATCGTCCAGACAGGACCCATCGTTCTTGCACGGATGCGACTCGCACTCGTTCACGTTCGTCTCGCATCTTGGTCCTGTGAATCCTTGTGAACAGTTGCACGCAAATGATCCTGGCGTGTTTACGCAAATTCCGTCGTGCTCGCATGGTGAACCTGCAAAAAATAACAAACGTTAGCCATACCAACCCTTGAACTTTTAATATTTTTATTCTAATTTTAGCTATCTATTTTCCTTAATTTTGTCTTCTCGTTTTGGGAACTGAATAAAATGGAATGAAATTACTGGCTGGTGAAAGTTTTTCAGCCAGACAGAGGACGAAGATGAATCAGGATTTTGAGTGTAGTGTGTCGGTATGCGATGAAAGTTGGGGTGCAAAAAATAAGCAGGGACGTGAAGAAGAAACGAAGTAACAAGGTTCGTGACGCGGTTGCCATCTATGGACGCAACCGAACTCGAGTGATAATGAAAGCGACCCGCGTGACTACGTGTGCGGCATAATAGATTTTGTCGTCGCGTCACAAAAACGCCACCTCAATCCGGGAAAGCTTTTATGAATTTGGGTTTAGCAGATTTGCCAATTTGGGTGCGCAAAAAAAGAGTCCTTGATCTCGATTGTCGTCACGAAATGTGTCTCTCGAATATCAATTCAAGTTTCTGAGATTTCATTTCAAACTTGGAATTTAAAAAGTGAAAAATTAATTGAAGGAATTTTTTTCTGTTGATTTTACTCACTGTTGGTAATTTGAAAATGTTTGTTCGATTGGAGACTTGAAAAGAAGGATAATTTTGCAAGAAACAAAGGAGATGGTTTTGAGTCAATTATCCGACTAGATTTATGAACTTTTCCAAGAGCGGTTCGCCCTTTGCATGGGTCTTCAATTAAAACGTACGTTGGCAAACGACGCAGAGATTGTCAAGGACATTTTTCTCATCGTTTTTCACCCCGCGATAACCAACACATAACAGCTGTAAAACGCTCGAATTCGCGTAAGAAGTGCATTTCTCAACTGTGTTTACAACTGGCTGTCGCGAAAACCCCATAGCCATTTATTTTACATTCAGAAACTCATTAAAATTTTTGCCCGAGTTTTTCGCGTTGCGTTTTATTATCATGGCTTTTTGTTGTCGAGGAAATTACGCGCTATTCGCGTAATTTGTAACTCAGAAGCGTTTCGTCGCTGATTGCAGTCGGCTGTTTAATTCTTAAGAAAATTGTACAAACATGCTTGTTTTTCTTATTTGTTTCCAAAAATTTCGCGCGACAGCTTCTTATTTACCTCATTATCAATGCAGAAAAATAGGTTTCAAATCGAAACAGATCAAAAATGTAAACAAAACGTATGAAAGAGAAGAGATAGTGAATACAGAACATGAATAATTATTAAAAAGCGTAAAATTTGGAAAACCAGATTATAAACAAATGCGATATATACAAAAAAAACAGTTGCACTGTTTTTATTTTTGATCATAGTTTTCGTTTACATTTAAAAATGGCGTTCTGTTGTTTGTTTATATTTTGCATTTATTTTTAAATTCTCGTTGATTTATGTGTTTTAATGCTTTTTATATTGTCGTTTGTTTACATTTTTATTCTTTTATTTTGTTGGTTTCAAATTTGACGGAGGATGCAAAAGTTAAAAGTGTTAAAAAGTTCAAGTCAAAAGTTGTTAGTTGAGGGGACAAAAAAAGGCGGGATATAAAAACGGTTACTTTCTCCGATGATCTTATTATTTCGCGGTAATTTTCATTCCGTTTTCAGAGCTCATCCGCACTGCGTGAGGCTTTGCAAATTGCACACGAAAGTCGCGGCGTGTTGCGTAGCCAGAGCATCGTAGAAACTTAATTTACCAGAAAATATGCAATCTGGATAATAACAGAGTCGTCCTTCCGAGTGAGAGGTCATTACGCTTGTTATTAAACTTAAAATAACAATTTAGCGTTTAATTAGATTCGTTCTTGTGACGCGATTCATCTATTCTCGTTGCACATCAATGCACTCATTTCCATTTTTTTCGGCGTAATTAAGACTTGCATCATCAACTAGATCAACTTTTTTTCCAGTCCCATTATTTGAACATAAACTTTTTGTTGCATGGATCAATTTTTCAATTGAAAAAGATTGAAAAGTTAATATTAATGAATTCAAAATATTTTTTCGTTTCATGTTTGCTGAAATATTTTTCTATGAAAAGCTGTTACTGGTACAGGTATGCACAAACGTTCAGGTATCGTGGAGGATTCTTGAAAATATCGGTTTACTTTTGACAGTCTGCGGGGTTGCCAAATTTCTCCAAGAGACAATTATCTACCGCATGAAAAAGTTCTTACTGAATTGAAACGAAAAATTCGATTTTAAATAAAAATTTAATTAATTGAAAAAATTAATATACCGATTTAGAAGAAAAATAATCAATCGTAAAAATAAATGCGAAACAAAAATGAGAGAAACGTGATTTGTAAATTAATAAATGTACTTCATCAAGTTGTTAAATGATCGAATGTAAAATAGCCAAATCGAATTAGACATAAAGTATGGTCGTTTGGAGATTGAAAGAACGTATCGCGTCAGAGCGAGAGTCCTAAAAACCGCGGGAGATCATTTCAGGCGGTTCGAACTGCAAATGGATTACGATGTTTTCAAGGATTCAATTTTAAATATTTATAAAGGGCGTTCGCGGCACAGGTTTCGAAGCTGGAATTTCGTTTTACGACCCTCAGTAACGACATTTCATCGGCGATTAGAAATTTTGATAACTCGTTTCTTCAGAATAAATAATTTCGTCCCGACTTTAATTACACGTCTCCAATTAAACAATCAAATTATGCATCCTCAATGAATTGTCAAACTGCAATTACCATCAATTACTCAACTTTTTGTTCTTCATCGATTCCATTTTTTGTCTTTATTTTTACATAATTCCACTGTTGCTCGTCAATATTAAGTGTTCAGTTTGTAATGACAGGAATTACTCAGGAGCAAGTCACATTAGCTGAATTATCAACCTAACCATTTGACGCATTAAATCTTGCCGGTCGATAATTTCACATAATAAGCAGACTAGATTTTCACACGACGAAAAGTAGACGAGTAAAAAAAAAGAAATGCAAAAAAAAGTTTGAAAGCTGTATTGATAATTATGCCCGATGGCCGTTAATAATCCTCGAAGGATGACTCCGCGATAACGCGATCAGAGATGGGTTCTGTCGCTTGATCGAGCCAATGGAATCTCGATCAGTGCCCTAAAGCGTCTCGAGTGGTTGGGATAAAAAGTGGCGCGCACCATAGCCACACAATAATGAGAATAAACGGCATCGCGAAAAAAGAAAAGCGCTAGACTGGTGACTCGTGAAATTAGACGCCGGGAGCTTCGCTAAGTAACAGTTTGGCCATGATTTATAAAACGGGTCATTACATTATAATAACGAGATGACGTCGAAAATGCAAGAAAGTCTTTCTGGGCCCACAAATTCGCCATTTTGAAATGTCACTTTAATAACAGACGTTGAGGAGTATCTTTTGATGTCAATCGTAAACTTGAGAGCTGCATGAATATTCAAACTAGAACAGTCGTATAAATAAGAGCGAAATCGTAAAATAAATGTTTTGAATTTAAACGTCCGGTAATCACCGCCGTCTTTTGGTACAACTCGAAAAGCTACTTAATTGGCGCTGTGCAAATTTATCTGTAACTGCTCTGATGCTGTTAATGCAAAAGACCGGTGGCACTATGTTGGCTACAAAATGTGAGTCGAATGCAAACCTCCAATCAGAATGACAACTTGGATGCTCTCATCTACCAATGTAACGACGTCAGAATTATTACACTGCGAGTGACGATCAAAATAACATTTACAGTTCTCTCTTTTATTTTTTTTTTTTTTTTTTTTTTTTTTTAGTTTTATGAGAGTCAGGGTATCAATGACCTTGCAAAGATGTTATACAATAACGTAAGCCGCGACAGAATTTTAAAAGTGTTGGTGTCAAGAGAGTTGTCGATAGCCGCCCAAAGATGACGCTCACATTTAGAAAATCGATGTCTCGTAATAGAATACGCGATTATTAGCATACAATACGAACATGTATGCTACGAATATGTAATAAATGCTGCAACCATTGTTCAATCTCTTGGATTTATGCGCATAAATCAATTTTGTCGAACGATTACAAGATTCATTAAAAGCCTTTTGATTAGAAAGCTCGATTTTAATTATACATCAGAGAACTTTCATCAACAACAATGGACCCGAATGTTCAACTTCTATCAGCTTTGAAATTCAAAACGAACAACTACATTTATGAAAAAAAAGTTTTTTCAAGTTTTTTTTTTCTCAAAGTATGCGCGAATTTGATCAAAACTCGAATTAAATTACACTTGGAAAGCGGACACCCATTCGATTTGAATCAATTTATTGACGCTGTATCGAGCTCTGAATCGAACTATCGGTCATTGTACGCTGCCTCTTTCCTGGAACGCGTTCAAAAGGCTCTTCAAAGCACTACACAATAATTTTCAAGAGTTCGGTCCATTAATACATTCGATTCGGCGCTGCTCAGATTCCGTGGGCCCTTCGTTCAGTTTCCTCGCATTAGCAGATGATTATCGAGCTTTACAACTTGTCGAAAACTATAATTAGGCGTGATTAAAACCAGACTAGACACATTTGCGGTGTCCTAATCTTTGCATTGCAACCGAAATCAGTTATTATGCCTTTGTTTGCGATAGAAAAAGAGAAAAGAAGTAACTTTGGTTTTCGCTAATACACGAACCTTGGGAACATTCGTCGATATCTTCAGAGCAGTCCAGTCCTTTGTAACCCGTCGCACACGAACAGGCAAATGAACCGTTGATGGGACTTGTGTCGCAAATGGCCCCTTCGTGGCAAGGATTCGATGTGCAGGCATCCTCCAAGTGGCAGAGCAGACCTAAAATACAAAACGAGTATGAACAAACCACAATTCACATCTTCAAAACTACAACACAACCTCTCTTCCAATCATCACAACCCGACTTTCATTGTACAATTAAAAATACCATAACAAATTATTTTCAAGATACAGTTTTGAAAGAGCGGAAAAAAGCCAATTAAGTCGATAGAAAATGTTGATTCATAAAAGAAAAAAAAAGCGAATAATTGGGTGAAAAGTATTCGGACTGAAATTTGTCTGGGAGTCTAAAGTCCGAAGCAAGTTGTTTCTAGGAGAATAACTGTGGCAAGTGAACGGCCGGGGATCCCAAAGATGGTCATCGTTAAGGTCTCATTGGCGCGTATTTCCAGTATGGACAATGGCGAGTTACGTCGTGGCGACGGCTTGTTGCGTGATGTTTTGCGAAACGCCGTGACATGTCCATTGGGGATTGCAAGCCGAATCGATGGAGCCGAAAAGCGAGCGCTCATCGGGTCCAGCGCATCTGTCGTTCGCGACCTCGACTCAAATAACGATCCCAAACTCGTTTCTCTCTCGAGACACGAAGAAGCGCTCCCAAGGACACGAGCGCGCTTGCTTTCGAGATTCCACGAGTGATCTGTTGTCGATCGCGTAGAGCTAGAAGCCGTTTCTTACGCATCAACCAATACCATTTGTGATCGCGCCATAATCGGCGATCGTTAATCGATCCAGATGAACAAAGTCGAATGCCGATCCAAAAGTTGACTGAACTGCCGATTTTGAATTTCGCCGATTCCTACATTTAGTCGTCGTGGGATCTTCAATTTTCTTTTTCCCTTTAAAACAACTTAATTAATTTTGAGTTTACAAGCCACGACCATGTTGAGAGGAGTGAGTTGTGTGTAATAAGTAAATTGATTGGCTTAAGGAATTCGCTTACCGGTCTTTCCATAAGTACACTGGCAATAGAAGCTGCCGACGCGATCGATGCAGGTCGCGCCGTTGAAGCACGCGGCTCCTGCACAGTCGTCGATGTTGATGCTGCAGTCGGGTCCGGTCCAGCCATTCACGCAAATGCACGAGTAGCTGCCGAGCGAGTTGGTGCAGGTCGCTCCGTTGTGGCACGGCGAGGGTTTCAGCGAACACTCGTCCACGTCGAGCTCGCATTGCAACCCGGTAAACGATGGTGGACAAAGGCACGAGTACTCGTTCACCCTGTCCAAGCAGGTCGCGCCGTTTTGACACAGGTTGCCCACACAGTCATCTATGTTTTCTTCGCAGTGCTTCCCTCGAAAACCTGCAAAAATATCAAACCATTAAGCACACCATTCAAAAAGCATCCTTTTTTCTTAACCCTTTTTATCCGGTTGTATCTCCAGCGATACATAAAAATTTTCTTCATTTTTTGCAACTTTTTTTCATAACTTTTAATTTAATTAAAAATTGCAGAAAACTTGAAAACAACTTTTTTCTTGATTTGGTGTTTTTAAGCAATTGAAAAAGGGTTAAACTAACAATTTGATTCTTGTTCCTGACTGTTTTTTTTGTTTTTAGTAAAAGAGGTAAAAAAGACAAAAAAAGTTAATTTTGCCCTTTGTTTCGCGTAATGAATAGGCTTTTTAATAGTCATTCCAGGAAAATCGTGCAGTGGAATGACGTGCATTTGAATAGCAAAGAAGACACGCCCGGATGGCATAAAACTCCCGTAGGATGAATTGCAGAGTAGCTCTCGAGCATCTTGAGCGAGCGCTCTTGCGCGACGCTCGATTATGCTTGCTGGATGGCTCGTTTTTGCCCGCGCTAAATCAAATATTTGGTCTTGCTTGATAACGAATTAGCCACGCTATCGCGTGACCTTCCTGCAATTGCGCAACTCGATGATGCTGCAACGTGACAACAAAAAAACATCGTTACTTGATAACAAGCCACAGACCACGTGGGAAACAGAGATGGGTTAAAAAAATCTGTCAAAAATAGCAGAATAATGAAAACTCAAATTAGAAACAAATTAAAATTATTAAAAAAATTGTACATTTCTTTCGACATCGTTGACCAGGTTGGAGGTCTATAAATATGATTATGCTCGGTTATCCAAATAGTTTGATGTCGAGTGAAAAATATTATGTAAACCCGTGCTTCTTCAAAAATGCAAAGCCAAGGAGTGATATATACCAGGGATTTAATGGCATGCATAATTTATGTCCGATATAGTAGTCTGTTGATTATGGTTTGAGAAAAGTTGACACAGGGAGAAAATGGGCCCGAATCACGACTTGATTATGAAGAAGAGCGTCCTCTTAATAAACGCAAGCTTGACATTAATATCAAACGTGCAAATAATCTTGACTAAACTAAATCTCGCACGAGTAACGGAACGACCGGCATGCTATTAACCCCGTCCCAGCCGACACTCCACTAATGCCCAAATCAAACTTAATTATATGAAATTATGCTAGTAGAAATAACGTCGATTTATGACTTTTTGCTCATTGGCTTCGGGGTTACTGTTCAACCCGAGCGTATTTATATGCGCAATATATTTGCACGGATTTCGCTCCTTTTTTCTGCCCCTCCACCTTGTTCCAATCCCGGACACACCGACTCATCAAGGCTTCGTATTAATTTCGACCCGCAAGAATTTCAGGCCGCTTTTCAGGCTTCCATTCTCAGTTTACGTGCAAAATTTTACATTCTCACAAGTCAGCCTTTTTTTTCGTTTGAGATTGCACAGGTTCGAAATTCAATCTGACGGATTTTTGTTAATCTCTGACCACTGGAATCTCAGCTTTGTGTATGTCGTTTCAAAGTAGGTGAAATTGTTGAGACTTGCTTTTGAGCGAGGAAGTGAAATGGGCTTTGCGGAAGTGTCTTAGGACTGAAACCAGTCGGCGAGAGAGACGGCGATACGTATCTAAGTCAAAGGGAGGAGCCAGAGCAAGGGCGAAAGTGACGAGTTGGAATAGTCTAAACTCTAACTATTAAACCAAATGAATGTCAGTTTTCATGTTTTCAGACAGTCACGATGTCAGTCTCTGAAATTTGGACAATTTTTGTCATGTCAAATGTTAGGTTTTAGAGAAAGAGAGAAAGATTGAAATGAAAATCGTGGGCGTGCAATTTTTGCTTTTTCCGGCCGCTCGTCGAGGTTGTCAGAAAAGTCTGGGCTGCGTGCGTCTCTGTCGGGACTGGGACGCTTGGTTTGCTGGCTCTCTGTCGTGGTGGAGAGGTGTGGCAACGTCGCTGGAGCGGGTGTGCGTTGCGAGAGCGCGCGCGCGCTCACTGGGGACTGTGGGAAAATTCTCATGCGCCGAGTGCGGCTGTTGCCTCAGTGGTTCTCAACCCGGCGGTGGCCGCGGTTGCGGCGACACTTCCTGCTTTCACGCCAGGCCACTCATTCTCGATTCTATTCGCCAGTGTCGAAAGATCAGCATCATTACCACGCTCGGTGACGGATCCATCTAAACTCATTACTTATCGACATAATTATTCTTTGATTGATTACCCAATTGTTCTTTTCAACCCTAATCAACGTTCGGACAAATTAATGAACTTGGCAGACGATAAAAAACCGGACTGTTGTCTCTTTTTTTCCTTTTTTTTTTGGTTCAAAGTAACTGATGAGACAAGTCTGACCGGAAATGCAAGGAGGTTTAGTAGGCAGTAAAGTAGGAGATTTGAGAACCATCGGATGGGTATATTAGGGAGGTCAACGTAGCGAAACCCTGGCCGAAAGTCGTCGCACGCCACGGGGGTGCACGCGGCAAAAATAATTCCAACCACTCGCATGCAAACAACGAGCGCACTTTATGGCCTGCACCAATTCTCCACCGGCACCTAGTTGCATCCGGTTATCCAATTACAGTGTCGAAATGCCGCGCGAAATCCGTTCTTTATCATTAACGGATTTCGGTGAACCACCCCTGAGCCGCTTTTTCCTCCCTTTAAATTCTCCAATCCATTTTCACGTTTTTCCTTTTTTAAAACCCAAAAATTTGATATTTCATTAAGTGACGATTTAAAAAATATTAAAAATATTTTGTCCTTTTGATTCCAAGGTGACTGGTTTTTGTTGAATGGTTTGTTAAAATATTTGATATCGTAGCGGAATGTCGAGTGGTGAAAAAAAACTGTGAGTGAGAAGAGACAACAGGTGTCAAATGATCAACAAGTAATTCCGCGGAGATCGATTTCTTTTACCCTTCAGAGTCTCGACATCGACGGCTTCTAGGGGATACTACTAGAAGCCATAACGCGGCAGGAGGAGAAAAAAGTGCAGACGGAGGCAAGTATGCGTGGATTGCGAGCGAGGGAAGCACAGTTTCCGTGCAACAGGTATTAATACGACTCTTCAACAGGTTGCTCCACATGCCAAACGCGTCTTGAACCACGTCGGCTGGCTTCGACATCGACACCAGGCTCAATATTGCTCATTAAAATTACAGTACATGGAAAGAGAAACTTTTTTCTTTTTCATTTTCATTATGGAAAAACTGTTGAAAAATTCGAGTTGAAAAGCGACAATCTTGATCGTTTGGAAATGAGGGACCAGTTTGGTGACAGCTCGTTTTGAACCAGTCCATTGAGAACACTTTTGACTTGGGTTTCTAACAAAAATTTTGATCGATGGGCATCGAACTCCTGTCCGATAACTTACATGGATAAACAAAACGGATTGCAAAGATCGAGATTGCAAAGGGGCAGAGACGAAAAGTCGAGTACAAAAAATTTACTTTTTAAATGCGCAATCTTGATGGAGTGTAAGGCGTACAAAAGTTGGTGCAATTGGTCAGAACTACGTGGAGAAAAAAACTTACTTGAATTTGTAATAAATTTTATTTGATACAAATCCAGTTTCATTTTCAAGTTAGCCGAGTCAAATAAACCGTTTTGTGAGTGCGAAGCAGAATTATTCGTTCTAAAACGTGCTGTTACTTGGACGTAAAAATGTTCCACTGAAATGTTGTGCAGAAATTTGAGACGTTGCACGAGTAGCGAGGCCCCCAAAGAAAGGTTGGAACTGCACGGTTAAAAGTGCACTCAGTAATAACAAAAAATGTAGTCTCAAGTTAAGAACATAAAATATTAAAGCAACCAAAACAAGAAAACGTTTGTTTTTTTTTGTGTTAGAGTTTCTTCGACTTGAATTCTTTTTTGTTTTGAATATCAGGTTTACAGTTATCGCTCTTATCACAGTTAGACTATGCAATTCCTTGGAATTTCATACTCATAATTTTCTTTCTTGTCATTGATACTTGTTTGAAACAATACAAACTAATGATTTTTTTATTACTTTTTTTACAGGAAACATTTTCAAACATTTTCAAACGGTTTCAAATATTTTCAAACAATTTTACATTTAAATGCAAATCTGTTGAATCTCGACTGTCATTTGCTGACATTTGTGTCAAGTTTTATCCAATGTGGTCGTTGAGATGGCGAAAGAGAGAGGGAAAAAAATGAGATACGACGCGGAAGGAAACAAGTAATGACGTGGAATAAGAAATAAACGATGCATGTATCACGGCTGCTTTATCTCGGGGAAGATTGTAAAGAGCTGCGCGAAAGGGCTTTTCGCAGCGCACACGTGGTATTGTGTTGGTACGTCGGAGGGCGTGGGTGCATTCGTATGGGTGATTTACATATGCGTATTCTATACCCTTATTTACTACGTCGATTATCTCATACATTATATCTGTACGCGAGGCTGTTTCGCGTACTCGACTCCGAGAGGAAGGCCAGCCCCAGTCAATGGATCAACAGATTTCGTTTGATAGCGTTATCTTACAATTTGATGTCCACGAGATTCTATGCCCGATTGTGCCTTCTAAACTTCAAATTTACGACGAATCAAAGAAAAAGTTTTCAAATCCTGCCATTCAATTTTCGTTGAAAAATAAAAATCAAGTTGAAATTGAAACCCCTCATTTTACAGCGGAATTAATTATAATTTTTTTAGATAATTTTGAATTTGAACAAATTTACATAATTACATAAATGGAGAAAAAAATAATATAAAAATCTTGAAACTAACGACCGTAACTTCATCGTCAACTTTTTTTTGACTCGAATCGGTTCTCATGGAATCGGATCGACGATTGCAGATGCAATGAGCTGTGTTAAAAAGAAAGGTACGAGTTGGGATATAGCGCTGAATGAACAATCCGCGAGTAATAAAAGTGCTGCTAAAATGCAAATGGAAAAAAGCTAGGTTGCGAACGTAAAAACTCGACGAACAACGTGTAACAAATGGCCAAGCCGGTCTTAGAAAATCGGTAACTGTTTTGTTGTTGTTATTTATTTATTTATTTATTTTTGTTTGAAATTCGTTTATTTTTGATCTGTGGCGAGCGCGAATTATGATGATGGTTAATAAATTATGCGAATAGGTTCTCGTGAGTTTGGGGCGCATTCGACATATCGGCCCGAGGTGGTCACGAGTCCGAGGAGGAGGGCCGTTAGTGGGTGGGACCCTCGTGATCCGGGCCCGATCTTCGTGTTTGTGCGCACGCTCGCCTCCTCGCTATCTCCACCTATACTCGAGCCATCTGCCTCGGGCCCAAACGGATATGCACTCCGCCGCGAAAATACCAGATCTCAGTGATTTATGAAAAATGAAATGCCCAACTGATTCCACAAACACTATTATCATTCATTTTATTCCTATAAACATTTCAGTCAACTAATTCAAACAAATCAAAACATTATTTTCTCACGCTTTTAACCCTTTCTATTCCCAACTCTTTTTAATTACTGATAACAAACATTTTTTCGTCTCAAAATCTTCAAACTTTTTTTCAAAACAAACAAAATAATAAACTAATAGCAATTTGTCGACTTTGCAAAATTTTAAAAATAACTTTGAAAAAACTACGTTTTTCATTACTTGCAATTGTCAACTAAAATGAGACATTCATGCATACACATGAGTCAGCGAAATTTTCTGACAGAAACGATTTGCTTTGAAAAGTAACGGGGTCCGTTGCAAATTTGTTGTTGGTCTTTTAACTCTGCTCGGGGACGTACCCCACTTGTTGGGAGCGACGAAAAAGCGCGCGACGAATCTGCCGGAAATTGAGTCCAAGTTTGCTTTGCATCTTGCACCCCATGACGTTGCACCGACAAAGATTGCTCGCACCGGCAAAAAGTAGTTTCACGTTCGTTACTCGCGCCATTGCTCGCTGCACGTATTTACGCAAGAAGAATATTAGTTAGACATAAATTGTCGACGAGATCGGAGCTTAACAAAAAGCAACCATTTTTTGGCGCAAATTTCGACCAACAACTCCGTCGCTGGTACCGTCAAAAATAAACGTCCTCATGAATAAACAATAAAATAAAAAGTGGTTGAAATGTGGTTCGCCGAAATTGTGCGCGATGCGGGCAGCCAATGCACGTGAGATAAATAAATCTGGACGTGCGTGCGCCCTTTGTGGTGATGATTTATTTATTTATTCAAAAATAATAGGCAGCAGTACAAGAATTTTTTTTGAAAAAAAATAAATAAAAAGTGAAAAAATGAAAAAATGAAAAAAAAATTTTAATGCTAGGAATATCTCGTCTCCAGATCTCATTAACGGTCATATGAAGTAGATCAGAGAGAGAGAGAGAAGGAGACTGGAGAATTATCATGATAGAGAAGAGACAAATTGGCGGACTAATCGTCATGAGGGGGAGAAAGGAGGTCTGCGCGTGTGTGCAGACGAGAGAGAACCGTTAGCGAAGAATTGCGCGTCAAACGCGCGTGATACGATACGCGCGAGAAGAAGAATGATGGCTATGCTGGTCTGGGCGCAATCGCGATGAAATTTCGTATAAAAATGAGTCGGAGCCGTTGACCCGGAGCACGTTCGCGCACTTCTCTCGTGACTACCCACGTTTGCGCACGACTAATGACGATCTCATTTCGGCTCGATTTTCCCGCGCGATCTTCCCTCCCTCATCTTTTATATTCAATCATCCGATCATTCCTGCGATCCCAATCTGACTAATTAAAGCACTGTTTTCTTTTTTCGCACACTTTCGCTCCGCTGACGAATTGCGTCTCGAATGAAAGTTCGTATAAGAACTCTGAGATAACCGAATGTTGGTTTTTTTGCGTTGCAGCGAGTGTGCTTGGACGGGGATTTATTCGGTCGAAGGGACATGAGGATCGCGGAGACCTTATGAAGATAAATTGGTGTGCAAAGTGAGGCGAAGGTAAAAAATGTGGCGAAAAAAGCAGGCGCTTATCTGTGTCGTTATCGGGAGGACGAGTCGCGATATTTCGATTAACCGTGAAATACGCCCGTCGATAGATGCTATCGCGGCCACGAAGACTCGCAGCGCGCCTTTAAGCGCAAGATCTCAGACGGATAAAGTCGAATAAATGAGCCTGCGCGCTAGTAGCTCGGTCGCGCCGCAAATGCGACGACCGCCGTAATGACTCCTACGCGTACCGTTGACGCGTCAATTACGCGCTCAAACGCCGTCCCGCACTCTCGCACAACGCGCTCGATTCCACACTTAACAAGATTCAGCTGGACCGACCAATTTTCATCATCCACAAACTCTGACCAATTATAACACAACTTTCGAATTACCAAACACAAACTTAAACATCTCATTTTATTCTTTTTCTTTAACTTATTTGCTTATGTTTACTTTTATTTATGTTTATTTGTTTCTACTGCTATCTTTTGCTCTTCGCTTTTGCTTTCTATAATTTTCTTTTATTTTATCTTGTCTCTCATTTCTTTCTTTGTATATTCGTATTTATTTTTATTTCACTTATTATTTTCTGTTTCTTAAATTTGTTGAAACTTTTTAAATCGTTTTCCCAGTTGTTCTACATGTATATATTTTTTGTTTAACATTATTATTATTATTATAACTTATTGTCATAAAGAATCTTGAAAAAAAAAATGTTTTGAATGGAAATTTCAAAGTCAATGGCCTGAACACAAAAAAGAGGGTTTGATAATGATAAGTTCGATTTTGCAGCAAGACGACGAAAAGTGTCGTACAATCTGTCCACGTGGGGTGGTCGCATTTGAACGTGAAACAGCCGATCGATGCAAATGAAAGGGTGTTGTTACATCACGCAGCTGTTATTTCGAAGCCGGCCGGTTGCGTCACTTTTCGCGCGGTCGCTTCATCCACTCGCTGAGAATACGAATCTTTGACTGAGCAGGAAACTCGCAGCCACAAAACACCTAGATTCTCGACACGCATCTCAGACCGCAAAACTCGCACATGTACATGGTCACTGTCTGTCCATCCTTTCGTACTTATTTTTACAAATTATATCTCGCCGGTATTTTGTACAATTAAATTATACTGAAATAAATTTGAAAAAAAAGTAACTGTTTGAAAGTTGAAAATTTGAAGTTGAGAATAAAAAGCGAATATAAAAGTGGCTCGAGTGTCTTTAATTAAACTTTTCCTGTTGTTAAAACTAATTCAGCTCATTCAAATGTGGTTCACCCAGGTAATAAACTGGCTATGCTAAAAAGTCGGTATCAAATAAGGCGCGCGGAAGTCTTCAGATGCGCCTCTTAACGACGCGAAATCAATCGGCCAATTTCCTCTCGCAAAACAATGATTTACAATGAATAAGGCTAATAACCGCATCCAATTAAAAACTTCATCATTACTGAAAAAGGAAGAACCGTTTTTAATAATCTTATCACTGCTGGATTAGCATCGGTACACGATTCGTTAGCAAGAAAAAAAACGAAAGAAATCGTTTATCCGAGTTCTATCAATTTGCGTGCTTAAAATCGTTGCCAATACTGGCATTAACATTTCCACCGCTGCTATTTACGGCCGGTGTTAACGCAGGCGGCAGTTCTGCATTTGATGCACGCGTTATCTATAGAAACTCGTCCCATCCGTGGGGCGACCGGGGGACCCACCCAGGAGAAACTCGTTTTCCTCTGTTCAACAAGCTTGTTCGAATTTGCGCCATAACTTGAACTCGTTTCTGCGATACAAAAGTCTATTAATTTTTCAACATGACAAATGAGGTCGAGAAACAATCGAGTCACCCCAACTTGAAAATGGAAATTTTAAATGAGAAAAGAAAAAAAGGAAAAAATGGGGAAAAGTTTAAAGATCGATGTTGACGCATTTCCATATCTTTTTGAACAAACAGTCCAACTGGGGACTGTCGAATCGGTCATTCATACTGTAGCTATATATATTACGAGCTTTGTACGTGCGTAGCGCCTCCGCGTCGACACGTGTCTTTGCTACATTGAACACAATGGATACTAATGTCCCCCCCGGTTGAATTAAACGCGAAATTTCGTAAACTGCGTGTGTGCACGCGCGAGGGCCTACAACTGCTGCGGAGGGAGCTCTGCTTGTATGCTAATCGCACGCCACAAGAGGTTACACAGAACCAAAGTCCTTAAGAGGATTAACATTTTTGCCAATGAACCAACGATGACGGGATTAAACGTTCTGTCGTAGTTTTACGATCGTGTCATTGACTCTGTGAGAGTCACAAAGAAACCACTGGATCTTTTTTATTTTTACTCCAAAACGCAAAACAACCCACAAAAATTTGACTACAAATTGAAAATAGAGAACTGAGAATTTGGAGATCAAAAGAACGAATACAAAAAATAATCTGAACCATCTGCTAGACGAAAAATAATCTTAGTAAACAATTTGCGACAACTTCATCAGGAGGTTATAGTTGCAGTGATTTTGAATAACAAAAACAGAACCCTGAAAATAAAGTGGCGAGGTAATATCACGAAGGGGCCATCGATCGGGGCTCGTTCGACGACCCTTGGTTGACAAGCAGCACTTCCAGCTGTCGCAAAAATTTGCTCTGGGGAAATCCACGGAACGCGATTAGGACGTTTTTTTTCTCTCGCAAATCCATCGAGATTGGAGCAATGCTCAAGAAGGGTGTCATCGTTTGTAAAATAGCGGTCAATAGAAACGTGGGTATGTGGTCGGGATTCATATTTATAGACCATTGGGACCTGCGAGGTAATGGATAAACGCACGTTATGAATGCACAAGGACGTAATAAATATCGTCAACAAAAGTAAAAGTGTTTATATCCAACAAAAAAAACGAAAAAAGGGAGGCAAGATGGTAGCTACCGAAAATTGCGTCGATTAATCAGGACGGATTTGAATGGATCATTAATTGGGCGTAGAAGGGTGGGGTGGAGAGACGAGCTTTTGTAAGTTAATTTGAGTCATTGCAATTGCATCGAAATAGCGGTCTGAGGTACATCGCCAGTTATCATGTAGGTACGTGCGCCCACGTGTTGTCGGATTGGCACGGTTGCCGATCCCTGAATGCAAATCCGATACACAGAAACGGATTGACGTGGTGTTACAGCGCTGCACACACATCCAACCGCTGATATAAATCTAGATTAATTTAAATGAATGTCGTCGAATATCCGAAGGACGATCGCGACTGAACATCTGCCTGAGTATTGGCATAAATACTTTGCTTCAGAGTTGTGACGTTGTAATGTTGCAAGACGGTGTTACAAGCTCAGAAGAAAAAATAAATAAATGAAAATAAAAGAAAGAAAGAAAAAGAAGTGCGTGCTGAGTGCGTGTGTGCGAAACTGGCGTCCGGTCGAGGATGTGAGTAAGAGAATAAAAGCTCGGATGGTTCAAAACGATGCTGCCCAATGGAAGTTGCAATTTTTGCCCTGCGAGTGTCAGGATCTAGTTAGGCTGATTCATGAAACGCTCGGCGAGTCAAATGTCAGTCGGGGATACCGATACCCAAGACGTGGAGATAAAAGCCAAACATCCTTCAGCGTCTCTTGGAACGCCACCCATTTTGTTCCACACAAAAGAGTTGTTTATGTTCGTCTGAAACTAGATACGACTTTTAATAACGTTCATCATTTTCAATTCCAATTACAGTACTTCCCCTCTCTTCATTTCATTTTCTTTTTTCTCGCTTTGTCTATGCTTCATCTGCATTTCCTTCGGTCTTATCACCTTTACAAAATAACGATAGAATAATAAAACACTGAAGATTAAAAAACGCGATATCGATGGCTGGAGAGAAACCAAAAAAAAAAGAATCAACGACGAGCCTCGATGGAAATTTATTTGCTAAGCAAACTTCAGCAAAATGAAACGACTTGAAAAAGCGAATAATAATTACTCGAGGGCTCTGAACAGTTGAATGGCATTCGACGTGGACGCGGCGCACAATGCACGGAGTTTATGAACGCCCACATGTGCGCGAGAAAAGTTCGAGCGGGGATGGGGCCTCGCGTGGACAATGCGCGAGAATAGATCTAGACGAGCGTTGACAATGTGTGAGAATCAAGTTCAAGACGAGGAACACGAGTAAATGTCGCTGTGCACTTCTTCCGCGCGCCCACGTAGTCATTTATTTTTCTGATGCCCCACGAGAGCGTACAAGTCGTGCGTCTTGACACTCGCCCGGCACATCAATTTACGCGTTTTTCACGCATGTACACTCGTTTTACGACACATCAGACCGTGTGCTCAAACCAAATTGGTTGATTTATTCGACAAACTACAACCGACAAACAATCACCACCTCTGAGTTATCGCTGACGCGTCCAGGTCAATGGACTATAACAATTAACCCTTTTTATCCTCTTGCATCTCTGGAGTTAAACTCACAAGTTACAATTTTTCAACATTTTGAACGAGAAAAAAACCTTCACAACTTTGTCGACATGATGTGTCGAGTGGAATGAAAAAAAAAACGCTCAGGCCGGATATGGTGAATTGATTTTAACTGAGAAAGAGGAGAGTCTGATCGATTGAATGGGACGGGAGTCAAATTGGTTGTCGCGTGAGTTTGATCACCCGGTGGATCAATTACTAGAAGGTGATTATAAAATAATGAGAGCGGATTTTAATTAAGCAATCGGCTGATAAAGGGAATAACATTATTCGTCAAAGGGTTTGGCGTCTTTCTCGGGGATGGTAGGACGTGTCGAACACGAAAAAGACAAGAGGAGAGTCGGAGTGGACTGTCGATTGACTGTATCGAGTACAAGGATCTCGGCAGCGCTCGGTCGATTAATCTATAGGGGATAGTTAATCGTTTGACCGCGCTGCTCGATGGAGCAGTTTCTAATTAGCGGGTCGGCCTAAAGAGGCGCGATCGCATCGCCGAGCTCAACTATATGAGGTCACTAAGACTGACCGCTCCGCGAAACACGCCAACGTCTCTCCAACTTGGCTCGTGCTCGATAAGATAACCAGAGCAGTCGGTTCAACAGGTTGTTCGGCAATTGCGCGAGTCTAGTCACAACTCTATCTTGCTACTGCAATGCTCTTCATTTTAGATTCCTTCAAGGGGTTCCTTTTTTTTAACTCTTTCGACCACTTAGTTATCAAATACTTGGAATTACTTTTGGAATTCTTCAAAATCTTACAAACTTTGAGACTTCAATTACAATATGATTATGAAATCATACATCAATTGGAACTATGAGTACAAAAATACTTGAACATTTTTCAATTCAGAGTTCTTGTTGACAATTTTGAAACATTTTGTACAGCTATGGAAGCCCCTTGAATTCATCCAAAATGTTTGAATCAGATTGCACGACTTGAAGGAAATCTGCAAGATCTGAAAAGTTGAAATTGTTATTACTGTACTGTTCAGAAAGTTGTGCGTGTAAAAGAATTAAGAAAGAAAACCGAGGAAGAAGTCGATTTTTGCTTGGAGGTAAAAGAAGGCGGCACGGAGGTGGGGATCGCCACGGTTGTAGTCCGCCTGGGAACAAAAAGGACCACGCATTGTGATTCGCGCTGAGGAGGCCACGCTAGACTGACCTTAGTCTTTGCATTAAGCAGCCTCACGCACGCCGCCGAATCCCCCTGGCGTCCTCATTTTTGCATATCACCAGCTTAATAACGATCATGTTCTTTTACACTCTGACATTAATTTCGTTCTTGGAATGCACTCCCTTTTCTTTCAATTTTTTTTTTTTCCTTTAGGGACTAATTTTTTTTAATAAGGTTCAAGTTATGAATTTATCAGGAACAAGATCAAATTGACGTCTTGGCGTTGAGTTCGATTGAATTGTTGTTTGTGATTGAGGGTAGCCGAACTCACCGTCTGGACATGTGCACTGATAATTCAGCTGATCGACTCGATGACATGAAGCGCCGTTCAAACACGGCGATGGATCGCAAGGGACGTAAACACTCTCGCAATTCTGTCCCGTGTATCCGGTGTTGCACATGCATCTGAAACAAGCACAAACATTTGTTAGTAAGCTCGGACAAGATATTCAACAAAGCAGTGGACAAACCGCAAATACATTTTTTTTTAATTTTATTTTGTTTTGAAAACAAGTCATAATTTCTTATGGGAAAAGGTGCACAAGTTGGCTTAATTGAAAAAATCACGAAGGTGCTTCATTAGGGTGAATTATTTCTAATTGAATAATGACAGCGATAGGGAAGGTATGCGTTGATTTAATGTTGAAAGTAGCGAGTGAGACTGTCATATCTGTGTGGAATATCGGTTTTCGTGTAACATATCGCCGGAGGAAATTGTGGAGCTCGATGCCCTGCAAAGGACGGAAACAATGGGGCACCGGCGTGACGCAAGCACTCAACACAATTTCCCACATCAAGCGCGATCAAGTCGCTCGCGCTTAAACAGATCCGACGATTAAAAACAATGTCTCTAGCCATGCACTCTCCGTGCAACTTTAATTTCAAAGTTCGTCGCTTTTCAAGCCGGATGTTTTTGCTTTCGTATTTTTAAAACAGGAGCACAAGTTGAGAAAAAAATTTTTTAATGAAATGAAAAATTTTTTGTGAGAGAAAAATGACGTTTGTGTAACTTCCTAGTCGGGTGAAATTGTAGTCTAAAAAGGCGCCACAATGAAACTTATATAAGTCGATTGTAACTGGCGGAAATATTTGTATTATCATGCATTCATATTAATTGTACGAGAGTTGGTTGTCGGAATAACTTTTTTTTTCGTTTCGCTGCAAACGAGATTCGGAGGCTGATATCAATCTTGAAATCACCCGCTGACCGGATAACGGATGAAAAATCGTGGTTAAATTGGTCGAGAGTCTTTTTATGTCACAATTTATGTTTTGATAGAATAATTCTAGTCGCGGTGGTTCGTTCATTTCAATATTATACACATCTATTATGTGTTCCGAGAAACGGGAATTCGAGATGGCGGTCGGGTTACATTATACACCAATCCGTTTTGATCAAATTTGAATTTCCTGACTATCACTCACACAACTTGAATTCAACTCCCCAAGTGAACCAATAAACAATACATAAATTTTTTTACTATCTTTTTTTTCACTATTTAAATGTCAAAGAAAAAAAAACAAAAAAAGTTGAAAAAAAATAGCACCGGTGTTTTTCTAAGCCGTCCATAAATCATCGATCGAGCACACATCTATACCACTCAATTCCGGATTAAAACAATTCATTTATTTTAGACAGATTCTAAATGTCAGACCATGATATTTGCCGCGCAACAAAATGATCCACTTTCACACACTTTTCTCACAATTACCAATCGTGGGACATTTGTCTTTTGATTTATTTACAACTCGTCGTCAAAAAATTTATGCACCAATCGGAATTGTCAATTTCAATTCAATATCCAAAGGGGTCCAATTAGAATTTCAATCGACAATCTCATTAGAGAACGTCGTGTTTCACAGAACCAATTTCGGGCTATAATCTGGACAAATGTGGCGACAAAAAAAGAAAGAAAAAAAACACACGGATTCCTCGAGCGGCGGCCAGAGAAAATGTCTACCTGGATTTTGAAGGAGGGATTCTGAACAGGTCCAGGTATGCGATCAGTTGTTTTTCGCTCGTCATTCGGCCGAACAATTTTTGTCTACATGGAAAATGTAACAGACTTAACAAAGCTCCGGACTCCGGACAGCTAAGATAAAGATAGAAAAAGAGAGAGACACAGAACCAGAAGAAGAGAGAGACAACCATAAAAAGAGAGAGAGAAAGATAGTTCGCGCGGTTATGTCAGTTGTAATGTTGTATTTTGTAAATGTGTGCTCCGATTTGGTGAATGCTTGATTCTGAGAATCTCATTTTTGAGGTCCAGATAAGGATCAGAATTGGAACACACCTTGAGCCCACGGCGAGCAGCAGTACTAATAACTGCGTGAGAATCATTTTGTTTGTTGAGTCGTGGCCGATAGTCGCCCGTGAGCGTAATCCTCATATTTGAGTTATGTTAATCCAGGCAAAACTTGCCATATCCTATAGCGACTGGTCGATCGCACTGCACTGATACAGAACCACCACTTTACAAATTGGATTCAAACTCGCGGTCACACACTCAACCATCCTCTGTTAGACTACGAAACAAAACTAACAAAAGCAAACTCAAAAAAAAACGACAACAACTGAATTGCACTTTGCGCCCGGTTGTTCGAGGCTACCTGGGTCCAGGCGACCTCGGCTGCATCGCGGTTGTCAAAAAATTCGAATGGCCGTTGAGCGAAGCGCAGCGCGTTGCCAGACCTTCACTTGACTAGCGTTCTCACGGCGCGCACACGCACCAGAACTCGTTGCTGCTTGCACACTCCGGACGCTCAATCTTTTGCTCACTTTTGTCGAGCTGACGCCAACGAACGCATCGTCTCCTCGCGCGGCTCGCAACTCACTGAACCCAACTTGGCGCTCCTCCGCATAGAGGGCGCCAGCGCCCTTCGGGCCCCCACACGGCCGACAACCGGCGTCTCTCCCTTTCTCTTTCTCTCTCTCCTTTCTTCTCGCTCTAGGCCGGCCCGATCGGCGTCTCCGTGACCTCTCTCTCACTCTGCACAGCGTTCTTTTGCTGCCCACGAATCGCCGCCTGGACCGTAATTTAGATAAACTCGCCGATGACTCGCTGCTTTTTGTAATTCCTCCTCCTCTTTCATCCTTCTCGCGCTTCTTTCGTCCTCTTTTTTCGTCCACTTGTTCTTCTTTTTCTTATTCCTCCTCTTCTTCCTCCCCTTCGTCTCTTGTTCTTAATAAAGCCGAGGAGTTTCCCCTTTACTTTTCAACAGACTGCTCTCTTCCATAGACAAAAGTTTTGCATTAGGAGAGAATCACGTCGAACAAAAACTTGTTTGCCTGAAATTACTTTATTAGGTGGATGCACGCTGGTTTATTGGTCAAGCACTAAGATCTCTCTGCAAATCCCACGACTCTTTTTGTACCAAATTTTTCATCCGCAATACTCGCTATCAACTTCCAAAATGAATCAAACAGTTGTCATTTCAATATGTTGGCACAACTTTTCTCGCACTCATTTACAAGTTTTCGAGTGAAAATAGAAACGCTCAATTGGACAATTAAACGTTTAACCTACTTTGCAAAATAAACAAGAACACATTTGACCCAACGAAGGCTTGATTGGAGGCAATGTGATATTGACTCGGAATTGTTTTGTTTGACACGCCAGACCTCGAGTTCGTCCGAGGATCACTTGGTACAAATTTTAATCCAAGATTACTTTACAACCAGAAAGTAGACTTCGAATAATGTCTAATAATTGTTCAATCAAAAAGTGATACGGGCAAGGATTCTACATTAGAATTTTAAATGCAATTGGACCAATTTCTGTTTTTTGGGGTCGAAATGATGAATAATGCAAGTTTGAAGGCAAGGGGCGAGGAGGGGACCAACCCTAACTGGAGCACCGAACCAGATGACACGAACTGCGACATTGTTCTGACCCCATTTTGCACATACTCCTGGCCGAATCGTGTCAGGGGCCCTCGATGACCGCCGATAAGATATGCTATTAATTTTTCATATTCGCAGCTGATTGTGTCGAATTGGCATTCGAACAGTTTCAATTAAAGATTTTGCCTCGCAGCTGATTATGCCTGGGAAACGGCTCGGTTCAATTTCCAGTTCGCAGAGCAGCTTGCCGTTTAATTCGAGTCGCCGTTATAGTCGGACACCGAAATTGCTGTAATGACAAACGTGCGTTTCATATTGATACTGACATTATGGGCCGTGTATAGCCAACAACAATTACCACTTCCGTGACAACTTTTTAGACCTTTTTTGCATGCCTAATTTCTCCGACCTTGTTTCGCTCGATTGTGATCGACATCTTTAATCAGCTGTACTCAACTGTTTTCGTGGTTTTTCAGTTTAGAACAAGAGCTTACTCACTGTTGAAGTCTTTGAATCACTGTTGAAGTCTCTGAACCACTTGGTTTGTAGTACTTTTGAAGTACATTTGAAGTATTTTTAAAGTACTTGTAGTATCAAAGTAATTTTTAGTACTTTGAAGTCTTGCAATTTTTGAGACTTCAAAAACTACAACTATTGAATGTACTTTGAAATACCTTTTAGTACATTTTAAATTAATTTGTAATTATGATTAATTTCATAATTAATCACCGTTACATTTTATTTTTGATTCATTAATAAATATTTAAGGTAATTTCGATTATAACATTCAAAAAGTAACAACAAATCAACGTTCCGTTTCAAAGCTCATATGTTCGACACCAAGTCTGTATAATAAAATAATTTTTGGAAAATCAATTTAAATTACAATTTTTCATTTGTTACAATTCCTTTTTGAAAATTTACTCAATGAGAATTTACTACTATTTGAAGTTATATCAACGACTTCAATTTTGTTAAAGTCTGTTTGAAGTCTTTTTGAAGCCAATTTATTACAAGTATTTCAACAATAGTAGTCTCAAAAAAACTAGTCGAAGTATAAATACTTCAACTATTACAAATTTCATTAAAGTCCTACTAGAAGTACTACAAAAATCGAAGTCTTCTGTACACTTCCAGTGGGAGTGAGTAACTCCTTGATTGTTCGTTTTTTTTTATTTTCAAAAATGTTGTTGAGAGGCAGGAAACTCGGAAGTTGAATATTTTTGTATTTCTCATCCCATGCAACTGATTGGTTCACAAATTTTTTTTCAAGTTCCATCAATAGAATCACGTTGTTGCATAATGATGAGGGATTTCAATTTGAAATCAATACCGTTTATTAGCATCTGCGAACAAAATCTCGACTGTAATTTCAATCCAACATTCTCTATTGAAAAAAACGAAAAAAAAGAAAAAGATAAAAATGGAAAAAAATCAGTTTATAAACCTGCTCAAAGTTTTTGCACCGTTTCTCATCAAACGCGAGCATGAGTTTATTGTTTTATTAAACCACGACGGGCGATAAGCATAATCACGAAAGTAATTACGGCAATGACGTGTAAAAAAAGCGCGATTGGAATACGTAATCGATGAAACGAACGCGTCAAACGGGTTTCACTTACGAATCTTTTGCTAATAAGTTCGAGAAATGGAAAAGTCAACGTTTCAAGCGACTTTTTCGTGTATGTAAATTGACAGTATGCAAAGGTATGCGAAGTTGTAATCATTTTCATTCGATACGTGCAAACTCCAACGAGACTTGCAACTAACTTAAAAAAAAGCAATGATTATTCTTTATCAATACAAATCGTCATATTTTAATATCAGGGAGCGCCTGGTTTGATAAATGTTATCGACTTTACAAATCGAGCGGATTCTATTGCAATTTTTTTTCAACAAGCAGTACATTAATTAGAATCTGCTAGCCCAACTAATGGAGAAGTATAAACTTATTAGCGCGATTAGTTTTGTTTTCCCGACCAATCCTCCTTGTGTTTTTTATGCTTTTAATTGACTTAGTCGATGTTTTTTGTACAAATGTCGCAAAGTTTCGCACAGACTTGGACGATACTTACAATTACACTCTGCGACTACAATCTGTTAGCCTCAACTAATGATGTTAAACGAACATTGTGTGGAAATTAAGACTGGCAATAAAAAATAAATGAACACGTTTTAAAATTATTTCTACTGCAGAAAACATAAAATTTAATGTATCATTTCATTAGTTAAGTGAAAGATCTAATAAATTACTGTTTAAAATTTTTTAAATTTAATTTTGAATCTAAAATACGAAATTGAACATTTTCGTTTTTGTATTAAACATGGATGGAGTTTGAGATTGAATTTGAAGAGAAGTTGATCTAAGATCTAGATTGTGCCAATTGAAAAGCGCGATGCCGTCAGATGATTATATAAAATAAAGGCTCGACGAGCTTGTAATTGTCATACAACTAAGAGTGACGTTATTTCGCCGAATGATCTCACAAATTACGCTGATTTACATTCAATTTCCGTTGTCGGAGCTCTTTCTACGCTGCAACAAAGAAAATTGACTTGCACGAATACAAAAAACAGAGTTTCCGCTATTTTTGAAAAATACTTTTTTTTTCCATGTCTATATTGTTGAAAGGAATTCTTGTAAGTCATAAATACTGTTGTTTGCAAAGTCACATAAGCGGAAGTGAAGAAGCCATTAGCCTGGTTGAACATTCAATAACTTCTCACGGGCGAACAATTTATTAGCGAATAGGGATCGTAATTAATATTTCATTGATCCCAGGGCATTAGCATACTGTAAACGTTGAGAAAACGCGCGAAACCGTGTTAGCGCAAAACAAACAGTTCTTCTAGGCACAGGCCCAGTGATTTATCGCGATTATAAATTCAATTTATGTTTACGTCTAGAGGCACCGTAATCGCGCTTCAAACTTTCGCGTAACTCGGACGAAAAACGCCAAAGCTAGATCGCGCGCTGTAAACGAGGCTTTTTTTCCCCGTCTTGATCCGGACGATCGCTTTATGAAGCCGTAATCACGCAATGAGGTCGAGGGGGACACGACATTACGCCCGACTCATTACCCACATTTTAATAATTTCCCTTCGACGAGATGTTTTCATCGCGAAATTTCATGGCCTCGTAAAAGCAGCTTCAACTCAAAGCTCCAGAGCCAAAGTGTCCAATTCGACTCGGCCCAAATTAACCGTCAATTGAACACTCATTCAATCATTGCATTCAGTCTGCTCGACACTAATCATCCAAATATGCGATCCAACATTTTCTTATTTTGTTCTCTTTACCCTCAAACCAGTTGAATTAGACAGACAAGCTAAAATTGAATCAAAATTGTTTTCAAAATATATTGATGAAATGAACTGTGGTACTAAATTTTATTGTAGTTTTAACCATTTTTAAAAACCCTTTAACCCGTAAAATCCTTTTTTAACTCTTTAAAAATTGTTTTCAAGTTTTTTGCAAATTTTATTGAAAGTAAAAATTATTTTAGATTTTAAATATCATAGTTGAATAATAAAGTCGAAATCAAAAAAAATCATGTATCCCTGGAGGTACAACAGGATAAAAAGGGTTAATAAGATTAAAATAAATGTTTTTAAAATAAAGTTTGAAAAAATTTTGAAAAATGTGTCAAGTATGAGTGAAACGCGTTTTACGAGTGGTAATTTTCAAAGTTGCAAATATCTGCGGTGCCTTGATCCGTAAAGATCAAATAGTCGCGCGAATCTACTGAGAATGATTGTTCGAAACGTGACAAATCGTATGACGACAATTTGCACGCCCCTTTGACATATTTATGCGCGCTTAACCTCGACGAAAAAAAGGTGCGTCGTTGTCGCTTATGAAAACTGGATCGCGAAACCTCCCGACAATTATACACATTGGAAGAAACGACAGTGCGACGTCTGTAATTATTCTATTGATTAGATACATAATCGAAACGTCGTTTGCATGTAAATCAACGCGACAAGTAATTGTATCATTCGGTTCTCACATTCATTAACATAATATGCGCACATTTTTCGCAAACAGAAACACAGAAATTGTTGTCGCAACATAAAATTCTGCTCGTACTCAATTTTGACGTTTATGTCAAAGAATTTACTGCGTTGCATTGCGTAAACCTGTAACGACAATAATTTTCAGATTTTTACAATAAATAATAAGCTGAGTCATATTTCCAAGGTGTTTTTACAAAAGTAAGAAACAAGGTGTTTTTACAAAGTGAATTTTTTTGCACTTGAATTAGTCATGGAGAGGTATAGAAAATTTTTTCAAATGTAAAAATAAAAATAACAACGTTAGCGGTCGCTCACGAACCAAAGTTGCATAGGCAAATGTACCGTGCGGACACGTTTCGCGTTAGGGACGTTAGGACTAGACGCTGAGATCTTAATTGCCATACGAATCGTAATGCCCATCTCGTGCCTAATTAATTAGTCGATGGAATAATAATTAATTATGGAGAGGAAAAAGCAAATCCTTGTGATTCGTCACGACAGTACTTGTTCTACGGAAGAGGTCCTAACATCCTCTCTGACTTTCATTACTTTTGATTGCTGCTCAAATTAAAAGACCAGAACTAAAATTTACTTTGCAAACTAAACATAAACATTCATTCAAATTTTCCAACAATTCTTTTTTCAAAAAGACTTTGAGAGTGAGTAATCCCTTGCAAACAATCGAAAATTGATACGAGGAGTTTTTGCAACCAAATTAACGATCGTGATTGCGACCAATTTTTAGAGGTGACTTTTCAATCAAAACTCGTGGATGAAAAATGCGAATGTCAATTGGATCGATGCGATGGCATCATTTAGGAGGCACGCGTTAACTTAGTGGCGGGTCGTTGTCGCTAGAACGATGGGTCATTGACTCAGAACACAGAGACACAAATATGATAGTCCTGAAAATGTACACATGAGTTGCATATTTTATTTGTTACATCGGCGATGCGTAATCTATTACAATGTCAAGCGCACTTGGATCGTGATCGATCTGTGATCGGGTCGCGAGAAATCACGCGACAGTCCGGCTTGTGTCCGAGCAACAAGATGCACTGCACAAAATGATAAATCGCGATCGCAGCGATGTTTATTTGCCCCCAAGTAGCGCGCGAATATTTTATATTTTGTCAGGACGAGTTCAGCCAGTGCACATTACAATTTTTTTCCAAGTTCTTCTCTGATCTCAAGTTTACATGTTGTTTAAAATTTTTTATTTATTTTAATTTTTATTTATTCAATTTTCATTTCTTTATTTTATTTTTATTCACTGTTCTTTTACTTTTATTATTTTCATCTTTGTTTAGCTCTGTGAGGAAATTAATTTTGAGTAAAGTACAAAGTTACAAAATTAAAGTCGAGATTTCAGTCCAATTACCGATGAATTTAGACAAAAAAACAGAATTAAATATTCCAAGCGCATAGAAGTGGATCCTCATATGAAAGGTACGCGAAAGCAAATAATGTACATGGCGTAATCACTGAGGTTAACTATTTCTTGCATCCGGTCTATGTCAAAAATGTCTGCCAGCAGATTCGAGTCACGTCGCACTTGTATCTAAACCTATGGACGGGTTTCTCGAATTACTTGAGAATCTACTTCTACGTCTTCTTTCATCAAACGCTCATAGCTTATTCCAAATTAACAAAACAACCTTTCAGACAAATTATTCTAAATTATTCAAACCTCCAAATTCAGAGTTACATTTCTTCAAACAAAAAATAAACAACATTTATTTTAATTTTCAACTAAAAAAAAATGAAAAGAAATAAAAAAAGTGGTGAAAAATGAAAATGAACTAATGACAAAATTGAATTAGCCTAGACGGTGTTTGTTGATGGAGTGAAATTCTCATTGATATTGAATAAGGTGATACTTTAACTGGTCGGTGTTGTCGGTGGTGTTATTTGCGGACGGTGCTACCATTGCGGGTCTCGGTGACCTTCGACACTGCGCGCGAGTTGCCCCCACGTCGTCATTAGTTACGCGAAAACGTGCTTACCTTACGCACACCGGCGTTTCCTTTAAATCCCAACTGTACAAGCGCGCAAACTATCCCGTACAGGTTTTGAAACACGTTACGTCGATTTTTCGCTCGCACGCGAAACGTTTTAGCGATTAAATTTATGTCACTTTGAGCACTCTTTGTTGAAAAATGCGAGGCAACACTTTATTGGTCATTTGTATGCATGCGCTTCTGCTCGACAGCGTTAAATTCAACCCGACAACTATCTCTTATGTAAAGTGAGAGCACATTCACGCTTTTGAAGAAATTGCTAAATTTATCGCACTTATCTCTCTTTTTCCAACTTTTTTCGACTCGGTTTCTTTTTTTGTTTTCAAACACACAAGAAGAGTTAATAAAGTTTAATTATGGCCGACGATATTCTGAATTCTAATATATTTCTCAAACTTTCTGGGAAGCCACAAAACTGGATACCAAAGTAATCGTACAGTTTCATCGCCGAGCCGCAGGCGATTAATATTCAAATCCAAATCTAAAGGAATCATTTTGTTTGTTATTCCTTCATTTATTTATTGTACGTTCTAGCTTGGCAATTTTTACTTTAATCGCAACTTGAAAAAAAATGAAAAAGCAGCGTTACGAAATGTTTGCACTGAAAGTGAATAATCGAGCGTGTTGTATAGAATTATTTGGAAATAGTTTGTGCCAGAATACAGGTCAGCATAAGAAACTATCTCGACCTTTATCTGAGCGAATACAGGCGTTTTCCATTCACCCGACTGTACGTCGATAAATGAACCTGGTGAGAATTACCTACGTCCCGACAAGCCAAAATATTCACGAATAATTTAACACTCCGGGTCGTGACAAACGTACGGAATCTCTGTGGAACTTTTTTTTTTCGATTCCCAACTCTGTCAGCGAGACTTGAACCATCGTCGCGGTTTTCAGTACTTGACGTTACACATTAGTCGCTCCGTTTGAAACTTGAGCGACTAATTTTTCAATCGCGCGACTTTGAAGAATTTACAGCGATCGTCTATCTTGCAAATTCGAATTGATTTGGACGGTTCTCGGTACAGTTGCACGAGCTGCCCCCACCTCTCCACGCCTAACCTCCGCGCTATAGCTGTACTGCTCAATTAGAAGAGTGGTCCATTAAAGCCGCGCGCCACTTGTCCGCCATTCTGCTCTCCTGTTCATCGATCCTTCTCAACAGTACCACTGCATTTTTTTCGCACTTTTTTATTGCCTTTTTTTTCGCTATCAACTCTTTCACACACGCTCTCCTTTTAAAAAACACTTTCTGCTTTGGCTTCTTTTTGCTGATTTCGAGTTACCGAAAACCGTTTGCTAATCATCAAAGAAAGAGACAGAAACTAAAAAATTGAAAAGTAATTAGCAAAGTCAATTGAGTGCGAAATCAGAAAGAATATTAAACTCGTCGCAATTTGTAGGATTGGTTGTCTAAGAACCTGATTAAAAATAGGTTTGGAATTTGGAGATGCAAAAAAGTGATAGCTTACTTGTAAGATCCGTGAGTGTTATGACAGATGCCGTGTTTGCAAGGCTTCTTTCTGCATTCATCAATATCCTCAGCACAATTCACGCCCGTAAAACCAGGCGAACATGTGCAGTTGTATCCGTTGTCGAGGGAACGGCATTTCGCGCCATTTTTGCACGGCGACGATGCACAATGATCTTGTTGTTCACAGTGTTTGCCTGCGAATGGAACAAACGAATTAGTATTGTTTGTAGATGAGTCCAAATCAGTCTCTACTTTTTCACAAAAAATGCATACATATCCAGGGAAACAGTTCGTTTCATTAGTCGAAACTCTTATAAATAACAACATTATGTGTAAATCGTCAATTAAAATTGTGCGAACGATTTCGTAATTGTTTAATTAAAGAACTGAAGCTGCTCGCGAACGTTTGATAAATATATTTCCATGGATAAGATTCCTTGCATACAAAGGGTTGCTTGGAGAAAGTCGCGACCAAGGTATCATAGAATCAGTGAAGTATTTTCGCCACGAATTTTGCTGTAGAAATATAGTGATATCAGTATCAAGAAAAAAGTCACTTTCAAAAATAAATAAAAAATTAATACAATTTTAAAATTAAATTTTAATAAAAATTTAAAGTAACCAAAATAATGATGTACAATTATAAAAATTAAAAAAAAATGTTAAACGAAAGATGACTTTGAGTAAATTGGATAAATGTGAATACTGTGTATGAGATATTTGATTGTCCATTATGAGGATTTGTCCATGGTACTTGAGATAGTAAAGATGTCGCGTAGGATTATAAGGTGTCTTGTTTTGTCAAGAGGTCGAAACAACGTTAGCTACAGAGTCCTGAAAAGTCGGTGTCACCCTTAGGGACGCTGATTAGTGGAGCTAATTATAGAAGACGCTGCACTTGGCCTTTCTTGCTCTAGCGTGTTTGTTACTTCTTACTTTGCTACTTGGCACGCATGCTTTGCCACAGTGGTGCTCCTATCATCGACCACTTGTTATTTCTTCTCTTCTTCAACAATATAATTTTGACATATTTTTCACGTTTCTTCACGTTTTCTTTTCATTTGATACAACAAATGTTTCTAACAAAGTATAAGTACACAAAAACAATCAAAATACAAAACAGTCAAAATGTTTGTTTACAAAGTGTTTGAATTCCAACAGAATTTACATCAACAAATACAAAAGGTGAAAAAAAATTGAATTGAAAAAGGGGGTTAATAATGATCATCAGAGTCAGTTTATTGAAGCTATTGAGGGTTCAAAGTTGAAATAGTATGTCGTGCGAACTGAAGCACCACTGCATCAAAGAGGCCGCGGCGGAACAGGACATTGCTTCTTGGCAATTATCCGAGCGTCGCGATTTTCTGTTTGCAGCAGGCTCCAGTTTTCCTTTGGCTAGATTTATTTGTCAAGCGAGAAACGGCAGCGACAGCACGTGCCCACGCCGGCCTCGTCAAGATCCTTCGAATATTTGCAATGCAATGTTTCGACTCGGCACAAATAGACGGCTCATAATTGAACGGTCCTTTGATGCGAGCTCAAATTTATTTCACTCGTTTGCGTCCCGTTACAGCGCGACTCGTTACCTCGTACATAAATACCCTTTTAATCTTTTATATTACTCCTTTTCTTAATATTTTTTTGCACGCTCATTAACATAATCCGAGAGGTCATTGCGAGCCAACCCACGCATTCCGTGATCGTTATGCCACGAATATATCAATTATAACGCCGTTTCTATTAGTCACATGTTACGTCACAGGCGCCCCTTTTACATACAGCCAATTCATGTCAAACTTTCAAGTTTATGCAAAAATTGTTTTCATAAACAATAATCTATTAAAAATTTTTATTAACATTTATTGTCATTCGTTTTTCTGACACCGAGAAACAGAGATGCAAAACATCGAAAAAATAACACAAGAATAAACAAACAAAAAAAATGAAGGGATACAAATGTAAACAAACGGCAATATAAAACGCATAAACCAACATTTTTGAATGTAAACAAAAACAAAAATCAAATAAAAATGAATGTTATGCTTTTTATCTTATTAATAGCTTGTGTTTGTTTATAATCTAGTTTTTCGAATTTTACGGGGGGGGGGGTTGAGTAAGGTGATTTAATAAACTAACCAGTATATCCAGGTGCACAAGTACAAGTGTAATCTCGCAGAGATTGAAGGATGCATGCAGCTCCGTTCAAACAAGGTGACGAATCACATGCGTTTTCGAGCGGGATCTCACAGAGGCTCGCTGTAAATCCGACAGGGCAATTGCAGGTGAAAGAAGGTGTCCCGCCTGTACCTATTCTGGCCTGACAGGAGCCGCCGTTTTGACACCTGGAACCCGTGTGGCACGGGTTCAGGTGCTGACAATATTCTCCCACATATTTACTCGTGCAGCTGAAACAAAAAACACAACTTTCAATTAGAACCTGATGCTTTCAATATTGTGATTCTATAAAAATAACAAATATATAAAGTTAAATTTAAAATCGTGTCTGATGTTGTAGGAGCTTATCTAAATTTTATCATCCCGTTAGCCGCGTCATTCAAGTTGAATGGACGTTTATACAACTAATTACAAATGTAATTTTTGTGCGAAGCGGCTGTAAGAAGATACATCTTGGAATCGACGCGGGAACCATCGGCGAGGCTCCTTTTGAATATTTATACGTCGACGGAGTCGCGCGATTACGTATGTTATACATTACGAGCGCGGTCTGTATGCAAGAAGGAAATGTCGTCGAACATTCCTCTCGCATAAAGAACGTAATCTTAGTCAAGCTTCGCGGAATAAGGATGAACAGCAGATGCCGCCTGCCGCGGGATTAAGCACAGGCCCAAAGACAAGAATGTATCACCGGTATTGTCCGAGCACAGCTGGCTGCCTCTCGTCTCGCGATTCCGAAACTTATTACCCGGACGACCATTCTCAAACGGAATTCAATTTGCAACTTGGTCAACCAGATATTTTTCAATTCTGTCATTTCAAGATGAAATTTCATTTTTCAACTTCCTTCACTGAGACAACGAAATTGCTTTATATAAGGGTCAACAGACTGAGCTTTTACGTAAACAAAAACTAGCATAATCAAAAATAAAAACAGTGCGACTAGAAAGAAAAATGTAAACAAAAAATAAATCTATGAAATGTAAACAAACAAAAATGAATATTAAGGTTTTATCGCTTGTTTATATTGTTTGCATATATTTTGCAAAGTTCTTTAATTTTATTTGTTATAATCGTCTACTTCATTGACTCTTATACAAACTCGGTAGACTCTAAGGTACACTTTGGTAAACTCTGTTCGATCAGACTCGGCAAAACGTGCGCAGCTTATGTTTCCCTGGCACGGCGACTTCGCTTTAAAGAATCAGAAAACAGTGGCTGATCAATAAAGTATCCTCGGAGGATAGTTCGTAGACCTCGGGTTCGAAATCTCTTTTTGATAGGACAATTTCAAGCAACTCATTTTTGGAAAAGAAAAAAAATTGTGAATGAATGTTGGATAAGAGGAGATTGAAAATCACACTTTTTCTCAGGTTGCAATAGAAAGTTCAGTTTCCTCAATCAATCTGAGATACGAATAATCCGTCTGATTTTCTATTCGCGAATCGATTTTTGCCAATCATAATTCCGAGATGAAAATTCTGATTGAACAATTTGGACGCGAAAAAAAATATCGTCCGGGCAATCACGTCACGTTTTGAGACAGTTATAAAATTGTCGAAGATTGCATTCTTAGTTGTCTCATAAAAAACTTGTTTTGTTGTTTCATAATTGTGACTTTGACTCCTCATCAAACTGTTATTATTCAGGCCGAAATTGTAAAACGTTATTTTAGTGGTCCTTTAACGACCATTTGGGCCCGTTTTTGGGGTCCATCAGAGTTTTTCGCATGTTCAATTACAGATTGCTCGTTAAGATAAGAGACGCGATCGGCGGTGCATTCGTCACGGCGATCTTGTCTCACATTTCGGGCTGGTTCGGAGTCGCTAATTTCCGGGCAATAACTCGGCGGAATCTGCACTTGAGATCTACTCCCAACTCCCGCACTTGTACATTCGGTGCATCAATATCAACGCAACCCGATGAGTCAATGTTTCGCAGCGTATCGATTACATCTCGGCTCGTTTGTTACCGAAATTCGCGCGAACCCTCTCCTCCTTTCTTTTGATATGCACGCGCACCTCCGTCGAATTCCATCCTTCGTTTTTCCAGCCAACGTTCAGACTCTTTCGCAACAAACGAGCCGTTCCTAAATTACTTTCTGTCTTCGCGCTCATAAATCCGCCGAGCTTAATTGCATTGCTTGTTTTCAAGCGCCCAGATGCCGTTGAAATAATCACTCATGTGATTAATCAGTCGGACAAAATGTAATGACGAACAAGTTGCTGTTGTACTATTTTTCCCACTTTCAAATCGTTCGAAATGTCGATGTCAAGCTCGTTCTTTTTGCAAAACGGAACATGAAAATATAAACCAGCGACAATTTCTGAATACAATAAATTCAAAATGTAAACAAATGAAAAAAATAACACATAAAAATGTAAGCAAACGAAAATGAATATTATGCTTTTATCGCTTGTTTATTTATGTTTTGTATTCATCATCTGTTCTCTAATATTTTTTGTTTTCACTTTTGTTTTGTTTTATTTTGAGATTTCACACTCCATTCAGGCAAAAATGGCGAAAAACTTTTGAATAAGATGCAAAAGAAAGTGGAATTGTGCAATTCCCACGAAAGGCAGGATAAGGCGCCGTACAAGCTGGGTTAGGTTTCGTCTGAAGTTTTGTATCGCGACAACTCATCTTCGCGGTGCACTGCAAACAGCCGCCTCCTTCGCGGAGACTTTTTTCTTTTCTGAGTCCCCATTAAGCTCCACGGCTTGTAATTTGCCACGCCGAATGTTAATGGACTTGGACGCTTCTCGACTTTCAACCGGTAGCCAGCAATACGAAACGCCACACAAGTATCAGCGTCACCTCTTTCAGCCTCCGATCGATCCCTCGTCCACAATTTCAATCTGCCTTTCCTCCATACACAAATTACCCAGTCGACAAGTCATTCAATTACCTCTTTTAACTTCAAATTTCAACTCTTCCACTCATTTCCTGTATCTTCATTTCCAGCCATAAAAAATAACTTAATTCTGTTGATGAAAAATAACGTGTTTTAGGAGTGGATTTTTGTTCGTTGCACCTTTGCAATTTGAGCTTGAGATGACAAGAGGATGAGAGATGCGCCTGTCGATAACGTTCTGTGTAGTGAAGCTCAAGTTGAAAAGGTGCGGGAGATGATGGAAACTCGAGGACGGCCTTCCCACGTGGATATAGTGGCTGCGGGCTAAACTACTTTTTTTTTGTTCATCGACTGTGGTATGTAAGTGTTGAACAAATACGCTCGATCAATCATATTAGATTGTGTTACAAACAAAAAGTCAGACGTATCCAATTTTTATAAGAAATACTTTTTAATGTTTACATTTTGTAGTTTATTTTTTGAGTGCTTTTTGCGTGTATGTTTTTTTTTCTGAACTCGAAGAAAAAGTTGTTTACCATAGCAAGTGTAAGTCATCTGTGCCAATATCAAAGAATTCACACCGAGGAATTGAAAGGGCGTCTAAAAATAACGCAACAAAAAAAGCGCAGGCTTCAGCTTGTGAAATAAAATAATGAATTGGACGAAGCTCATTGAGCAGTGTGGAACAAATGTTTTTCGGCTTGGTGAAATTGCCGGATCCGCCTGTTTTTGTCCCAACCAAAAATGCAACGGTCTGCACACGTGGCTCGCAGACAAATCCGAAACCACTGCGCCCGGCCTAATTGGAATCATTTCGTTTGCTGACCCAAATTTTCAAATAATTTCCAATGTAATTACGTTCGATTGACTCCGATGTTTTCAATGAAAAAAAGTCACCATCGATTTCGATCGCCCAATAACATGCACGTGTTTTCTGGGATATCGTTTTTTGTCCCTTTTTTTTGGGTCTGAAATGATCCAATCAATGGGGACGATAAGTCGAGTACTCGGAACACAATTTTTGGCCACGAAAATATTCGTGTTCGAGTGGTCTCGAGTGTTTTGGTGTCAACGATTGAGGGCGAATTAGTTTACCAATCCGTCAAGTTGAAAATAAACGCGTGAGAACTATTGCGCGTCTATTTCCTATGTTGCTTTTATTTGCATTTCAAACATATGCACACGTGTTTGTGGGAGGAACGCTGTGACAATCGGGCACTGAGCCTACAATGAGTTTTATTCATTCCAACCATTGTTTTCATTTTCATTCTGGCCTAAATTTCTTCACCCTATGAAATAATCCAGTTCAAATGAACAACTTCATGTTTACAATTTTTACAGTTTACAATTTTACATAAAAAATATGCTTTTATAAAAATACTAACATTTTTCCATTTCCAGTTGAATAATACTGATCTAATATTTAAAATTTGTGTTTACTTTGTATTTAAAAAAGTATGACAAGAGCCAAAAAAAAATTGAAAATAAAACATGAAATTCCATTTTATGAGTAATTAACAATAAGAAGAAGGTAAGTATTTTTTCTACATTCTCCCGACAGACATAACAATTTCATTACTCGTGACAAATAACTCGAAACAAATTGCAACAAATAAGAGACGCTCGAATGACGGAGTTTGTCTCACGGAAATTGAGTGTATTAAAAATGAGCACTCGCGTGAGAAGCCACTGGAGCGCGTATTAAAAGCGTAATTACGCTTCGGCTTGTTATCCAGAAAATGTTGCTCGGGAACACGATTTTACGATCGCGAGTTCGGTCGCTTTTTGCCCTTCGTTTTTTCTTCGCCGACGTAAAAACAGCCGGCGTTGCGGGGGAGAAAGCAACAAAAAAACAGTCCGGTCCTCGTATCGCTGACAGTTTACAGAGAGGCACATGCGTTTGCATAGCGCCATGTGTCTCTGCTCTTGACTCGCAAAAAGTGCGCTCCTTTTTTCTAATCCCAGCTTTGCTTTTGATGTAGCGTGCGAGCCGGAGCACCAACAGCCTTATCTGCCAAACAAGATTCAATTTTGCAACTTTCCTGTTCGTCTTTCAAGAGATAATTTGAGCAAAAACTTAAAAACCCACAAACCAATTACCACGAGCTGTTATTTATGACTGTTTTCCCACTGAAAAAATGCGCCATTGAATTTCGCGTGGCCAAAATAAAACTTGAGACAATGATATTTTATACCGTCGTTAAGACAGGGAACGACCTTGGGCCGGTAATTTTCGAATTACCGCATCAATCGCGGGGCCGAAAAAGCTCTCGAGGCTTTTCGCAGCCTTGCGGATGGCTTGTGTAAAAACCGCGCGCGCATAATTGTTTCGGATGAAAAAAGGACCCTGGGGTCGGCCATCGGCGGGCTCATTTGGTGCCAAGTGCTTGACAACCGCAAAGACAAATGACTGTCACGAAAGAACGAAAAACGCGGATTCACGGATTCCAGAGATGATGGAAACAATAAAATAAGTTTAAAATCTAAACAAACAAAAAATAAACGAACAAAATATAAACAAACAACAGATTGAAATTTTTAGCAGGTGCCATGTGTTTACATTTTAGTGTATCAAATTTCAACAATTTTTTGTCAACTTCTGTAGATTTTTAACGGTCAATGTTTTGAGGCTGATCGGTTTTGTTATTATAGTATGAAACGGACTTTTCAAAACAAAATTATCAATATTGTTAGCAATTTGTGGTTATGTTTCAAATGAGAAAACAGCGTTCGTCGTTTTTTACATTCCGGGACAAAATTCCTCGGAGCCTTATATTTCAGATACGTTCTCGTACACCGGAAAACATTTAGCATGCAAGAATCGTAAAGTCTGAAAAGTATTAAATAAATCAAGCGTTGTGTAGCGGATCGTAGCCGTTTGTTCGCGAGCGCGAGTCGAAGAAAGATTGACGCGCGTTTGAGTACGGTAATTTCAATGTCGGCGTTAATGGAGCACGATAGAGTACGCGCTATAATTATTCGACGAGTAACAATGTACGCGCTGATTTGCATCGGCTCTCGACTTCCTCTGTACAATTGAAAAACCCCAGCAAATAAAAAAGGGTGTAAAAAACGAGCTGCAAAAAATGTAGAGCAAACGAGCTTGTTATGAGTCAATAAAATTATTCCCAACATCGGGCGACAATCTTGTGTCACGTAAATCACTCTTTGTGAATTAGTTTCATGAATTATAGCATTCCTTCTAGCCTAAACTGAGCAGTTAAAACTGTTCCAGACGACTTTTGCAGTTAAGATTTTTCATTATCATTTAAGAAGAGAAATAAAAATAAATCATTTTTGAAAAAATTTTCAAACGTTGTTTTATTTATTGTAAAAGTTGGAAAAAATATTGAACAATTGTATATGACGACAAATGTTTCTTCGAATGGATAATGAAGATTGTCAATCGTGGTTTAAGGATCGTTGAATGACACAAGTGCTTACAGATAAGTGTGCAGAAGGCCAGTATGCGGGCACGATAAGAGCGTTTTGTGGTAGATTGCACACACCAAATCATGCTCGCACACACACACGCACTCACAAATTTATCTTCCGTTTTTTGTCATCTGCCGACTCTTTCACTTCACGACCGGACGTCTACGTGTTTCTTATCAAAATAATATTTGTCAAAAGGAAATTTGCTTTTTCCTTATCTTCCAATAACGATTCCAAATTTTTATTTTCATAAATCATAAAAATTAAACAAAAAAGCTCCAAAAATTGTTAAAAATAAAAAAATGTTTATTTGTTTGGTTTTGAAAAGTACTTATTGACGTTTGCATAATATGTTCAATAAGCATGAGGGTTGAAAAGAGACGGTATTTTAATAACGGTTAAAGTTCGTATGTGATGAAACCGCGTGTGTAATAGGCAACGGTTTTTCGCGACGGTCGCGACATCATACGCGGGGCTGTTAATGGACCCAACGAGTGGCACTTAATGAGCGATAATTAATGAATATCCAAAACAACGACACTGTACTCCAAACGCACCGATGACGCTGAGGATAAAAGTGCACGTTAAACTAATTAGTTGAATACTTTTGTCCCGCTACTTTCGTCTTGCATACTCACAGCTCCCGGTACTCAATATTAACATGCAGCTAAAAACACTTCCAATAGGAACTTTTTAAAATTTTTTCAACAGAAATGTCGCGTGACAGCTTCTTATTTACATCATTATAAATTCAGAAAAATAGGTTTCAAAAAGTTACAAACAGTGTGACTAGAAACAAAACGTAAACAAAAATTAAATTCATGGATTTAAATTTATTAAATTCTACTTGGATTATGTTTTCTTTTATTTTCTATTGTCATTTTGGTTTTAAAAAACATACAATTTTCATGAACCCAATGAAATTGGCAACTGAATCTTCACCTTGCCGTTTTTGTAGAAAACACCTTGTTATAAATTTGGATTACATTTTGTGTGGCGCGAAAATATATCAGCGCCAGATTTGCGGTATACAAATTCATCCGAGAATTTTGCGTGCGCATTATCAACGAAGGATAAATAGATAGGGAGAAGAAAAAAAAGCTGTAATCCGCGCGAGAAATATACGACGCACGAAAGCGATGTTTTTGTCGGCGTTTATCGCGGCTGAGTTTGTTTCGGCCTGCGCGAGGTATAACGAGATCGTTATAGCGGCTGCATCGACAGCGCCCCGGTCCTGTGCGAGCGCTGATTACGAGCGCGATCGCGATGTAAATCGCAATAAGACCTGCGTTCAATCACGTACACCATTTCGCGGCCTTCGACTAGCAAAAGCACTCGCATTAATGTCTTCCTAGGTCGTGTTCCTGCACTCTTCTTCCCTCGCAAAATCATATGAATACTCGCGTCTTGCACTACAACTCGTTTTCTACTTTTTTCTTTTTTTCACTACACAAGAAATCCGCTCAGAAATCATTATTCCATGATTAATTTCAGGTCGCGTTTTTTCTCTTACAATTGCGACGAATCATTTCAAATTGAAATCTCAACGGGTACAAAATCAAATCTCCCAACCTGATTCCTAATCATCAATTAGACTTTTTTCATTTTAAAATTTGACAAGTCTAAGTAGAGGAGAAGGTGATTTTTGAGAAATTCAAAATTGGCTTACAGGAAGGAACAAAAAATGGATCAAATAAATGAGACATAATTGCGAGTGCGCAAGCACATCCGACAATAAATATAGATCTAGAATCAGACATTTCTTTCTTCCTCGGCGCGGTACCGAGCTCTCTAATTCCTTGGTCTTTACACGCGACGAACTCTAGCGTGAACAGCGAAAGGAAACAAGCGGCTACATCTTTGTCGTTTCACGTCGATGCGAATATAATGACCGATAAAAGTCATCTTTTTGCCGTTCTTTCCGTTCTTCAGCGTTTTTTTGAAAAAAAAAACTTTTTCATCCCCACTTAGATTCCATCTCATTACAAAATCGAAGATATTCATTTATTCATTCATTAACAATATTACTAGAGGTATACACTTTCTTGATTGGCTAAAAAAGCAAAAAAAAGTTGCAGGTTCCGTTGGTTCGAACGGTATTAAATTACAATCAAATTATGTCATCGTTGGGACCCAAAAAAGAGGCGACATTAGCATGCAAATTGGCTACAATTGTGATTCGCACGAAATTTTCAGGTGCGTGCAAATGTGACATCAAATGCGAGACACCTGTTTCGAACATTTCGTTCGTTATGCCAGCAAATGTATAACCAAACGTGGCGACGATCAATTTTTCAATTTTATCTGGTCGCGGCAGCACACGCCAATTATAACGTTATTTATAATCGTTGAGTGAGAAAGCCGTAGTTATTTGTGTCCGCCACGCTCGGCGTTCATTTTTCTCGAACGAGGTCGAAAGGAGGAAGGAAATCGAGCGCGAGAATCGCCGCTACTGCTCGGCTTTCATCAAATTATGTTGTCTCGCGCGAGACGTCTGCTAGTTTGCTCTTATGTAGATATTACTAGACTGGGCAACTGTCGCACCAATTTGTCTGACTCGCGTTAAGGTTTCATAACTACCATTGATCACTTACAGCTCATTTTCTTAAATGTTCAATTTCTAGTAATTATCTGCAAAAATATTTTAAACAACTTTTGAAACGCAATGCCACTTTTAATCGCAATAAAATGAATTCAAAGTGTAAACAAACAAAAAAAATACATGAGAATGAACAGACAAAAGAAATGAACGATTAAAAATGTAAACAAACGGCATTATTACAATAAAACACAAAATTGACAGAAACCAACGAGAATTTGAAAACAAATACAAAATATAAACAAACAGAACGACATTTTTAAATGAAAAACATCAAACATTAGTACATTATCAAAAATAAAAACATTGCAAAAATGAATCATCTATGAAAAACAGTTGGATAAATAATACCATATTTGAAATGTAAACAGAAAAATGAATATTATAATAATTTGCGCCAAACAAATTGGCAACCGAAGGTAAGATTTATTTTGTAAGAAGGTAAATATGACGGTACTCGATTTGTTTTGGTTGTTGCATTTGTTTTTGAAGTCCTTAAAATCTAATGCAGAATGTTGTCTCGCGATGGGGATTCTTGCCAAGTTATAAAGACTGGTAGCTGTTATCTCGGAATAGCCAGTAAGTCTGGTCGTTGAGACATACTGCGAGACTGCGTGTACGAAGAAAAACGTCGTGATCGTTTGGAATACCTTATGTGAAAAATCGCAGTGGGGAAGAAAAGGGCGGAAGAGCAATAAACAAGAGTATTGATAGATTGATGCACAATTTTGTCGAGCGTGCTTGTATGTATACGTTCGTACAGTCGATAAAGCATCTTTTTCTTCCTGTTCCCTAACTCACGACGTTTATACACTATGACATAACATATCACATAACATATCGCCCGGGTGGTCACTGCCAAGGCAAAAACTATACGAATCAATGTCGTTTCGTTCGGTGCTGATTATTTACTCTTTTTTTTCGCATTCAATATCTCGATAAAAAAGCGCGCTGCAGTGCACGAGTCGTATATCTTGATTAAATTTGAAGATTTCAGATCAGAAAGCAACTAATTAAGCGTTTAATTATTTGTTTTCGAAAAATTGAAATCAAGATAAGACGTTTGATTTGGGTCGATCAAAGTTACGGGGAAATCAACATTTATCTGATTAAAAAAAATTATTTTTGCACGACAAAAAGTTGGGAGTAAAAAATAAACATGCATGTCACGTAGATGATTTTTTGTAACGAATTGTATATTTGAATGACATTTGTGTTTGAATGGAATTTGAAGTCGAAACGTTATCGGAGAAGGACGAAATTGTCTCGGAGCGGTGTGGCTTTGAGGTCGAGTTGTTCGAATGAGAGATACTTAGACCGGGTCATTTAGTACGAATTCAAGCGACGCGTGACTTGGCCGGTAATGGCGTTGAATTCGCGATCAATTGGCTATCATCTTGTTGTCACATAATTCGTATGCAAAAGTCGTAAAAATAAATAGAATCAACACATGAGGAAAACGTTACCTACTTTTAATCAATGCACAAAATTGACCCATCAAGTTGTATTTCAAGTTATACGTTTTATCCCCCGGGCCATCTTTATGACATTGTTCAATCATGTTTGAGGACAGGCATGACAGGCGTATTTCAGCCATCGCTCCAACCAAATCTGTTGTCTTAATTCAAAATAAGTAGCGCCATAAAACATCCTTAATAACCGTTCGCGACGAGCAAAAATGCGATCCAAGATGGGCCAATAAAACGATCAAAATTGCGAATCCAACATCGTCGTCGACTCGAAAATAGTTCTATAAAAAAGTCATAAATGTTCGATGAAATCGAGATACGGCTCCTCGACATCAAACTGCGTCACGACTTCATCACGAGGATCATTTTTCACGGCCTATCGAACAAGTCCGAGAGCGAGCCTGATAATGAAGTCGCCAAGTGTAGTGCGATTGCAATTAACAGTCCGCGTGGAGACCGTTCCAACCGTTAGACAGTGTCAATTAATGCGATTTGCCATGTAAGAACCCCCTTCTCCTCTTTTTTTATAGACTAAACAGCCGTCAGGAAGGCGTCGCGAACCGTATTGGACTTACGCCCAGAGAAACCACTTCTCATAAAACCATTCTCCGCTTAACAATATAAACAAACGCGATATAAACAAACATTAAAAGCATAATATTCATTTTTGTTCGTTTACATTTAAGTACGATATCATTTATCCAACTATTTCTCACATATTCAGGGTGGTTTTTATTACGTTTCTTATAAGAATGTCTTTTTTTTCACGTAAACAAAAGCTAGGATCAAAATTAAAAACAATGCTACTGGAAACAAAAACGTATACGAAAATCAAATTAATGAAAAAACAGTTGAATGAAGAATACCGTACTTGAAATGTAAACAAACAAAATTTATTTATGCTTCTATACTGTTTGTTTATATTTTCATTTGTTAATTTTCTTTCGTTCATTTCCATTTTTATGTTTTATTTTTCTTCCGTTTGTTTAAATTTACATTACGTTTTGCATTATATTCATTGCGATCCAAAACGTTTCTAAATGCATCAATTTGAGAATGAAACATCGCGAATTTGCACGCTTGGAACAATTTTTATATCTTCTAACAAAGATGAAAAGTGGAAAAGTGGTGGATGAATGTAAAGCTGATGAGAAGTGATTAAAATGTTGAATGAATTTGCGACGCGCTATTCATAAAGTCGTCGGCGGTTCTGTTCAGTGTCAAGTTAATGTCTCGGTTGCTGTGAGAAAAATGCGAAATCGCAAAATAAATGTCACTTTTGTGCGACCCCGCGCGAGAAACCGGTTGTTCGTTTGGTGCATCGCGGAAATGTCCGACCGATGATGTTCATACAAATCATGCGCATATTTTGACTAATGTCCCGATTGATTTGCTTTTCAAAGAGAATTTAAATAATAAATTACCGCGCAACAAATTATTTCAATTCCGCCTTTGCATTCATGAATGAAAACGGTGAATTTCATCAAGCCGGTAATTTGTGTTTTTTTTTAGTTTCGCCGCTCAGTAACGATCAATAAATGATTTTAATGAACGGCTCGAAGTCAAATTTAATCAACGTAAAAGGCAGAGTTGAAAGCCAAGCTCAAATGAGCGATGATAAATTCTACGAAAAGGTACAACCGTTTCAGTTACTCGGCGATATAGATTGTTAGTTCGTCTAATCCGGCTCGAAGCTGTTGCGTCAAAGTAATTGTTACCGACTCATTTTCCACTTTGTTAACAGAGAGGCCTGGTTGTCTTTTCCGTCACGACAGCACACTTTCTATATTTATACTCATGCGACTGTTTCGACGCTACACAATTGGACAGTTTGGCGCAAAAAAGTGAAGCCAATTCGCACGTGGAACAACACGAAAACAAACCATCCAACCTTTTTCGATTTGTTTATTGTTATTTCAATTTTTCAATGCTTCTCGCAAGGTTTTTTTTTTAGATTTATTTATTTCAACGTCGTAAAAATATTTGCGAAATTGCGGATGATTGGTCGGACGTTTTCTATTCATGAAAGCGAATCGGCCAGGACACGCACAATTTGTGAACATTATGGCATACGCGATCGGGCGTTCAAATTGTTTTCAATGCATATATTTTCGTGGAAGCGAAGTGCAGCGCGGGATCCACCCGAGGAATGCACACTCAGACTATTTAGGACTCGTTTGTATCTATATCATTGTCGTAAGTTTCGATACACCTTCGTAACGTGTTATTACCATAATCGTTCGTCGGGATGCGCGAGCACAGCCAATCAACGAAGCTGCAGCCTAATCGCACGACGGTACCCGGTCAGGACCAGTCTCATCACTTGGCATTGAGAAACATCACGATTCAGAGCTAACAATTTTGATCGCTTGTGCTCGCCGACAATGTTTTTGGTATGCAAAAAAGTGCGATTACGAAATTTCGTTTTAAAAAAAAAAACAATGTGAAAATTGCAGTAAACGTTGTTATCAACTATTCAAAGTAAAAAAGCGTAATTGTAATGTTCAAACTGTTTTCATAAACAATTTTTTACTTAAAATAATCATTAGAATTTGTTTCATTACATTTATGCTTCTACTGTTTGTTTATATTTTGTTTATTTTGAATTTCTGTTTGGATTATGTTTTCTATTATTTTATATTGTCAATTGTTTACATTTTTATTATTTTTTTGTCGTTCGTTTACATTTTTTGTTTTATTTTTCTTTCATTTGTTTACATTTACCTTATGTTTTGAATTATATTCATTATATTCAAAAGTGTAAACAAATATATAAACAAACAAAGCTGCAAATGTTGTTAGTTTTGTTTCAAAAAAGCTATTAGAGGAAAAAAGGTGGAAAAATTGTAAACTGATCCAAATGTTTTGTTTGGATGATAAAACATTTTACTTTTTGTCTATTTCAAAATGTTGCAATAAGTTAGTGAGAAACGACATTGTAATTATGTGTGAGCGTTCATAAATGTTTCAAATTATCCAAAAGAGCCATTATCCAAAATGAATAAGTCAGTTTTAAGATGATTATAACTCATTACTATTCATAGAATCGGCATTGGTTCGTTAGGGATCAACTGACCGTTGTGCATAATGGTGTAATTAGTGCAGACCGTTGGGGAAAAAAAAGGACAAAGTGGCCGAATCGAGAGTAACACGCCCGATACCGCTTACTATGCAGAGCCAAGCGATTTTTGTCAAACAATAATTATTATTGATTGCCGGACTTGCTCGCAGCGTCGTGATTAATTATCCCCGACATTTACATTAACTAAAGCTACCACGCGCAATTAAAGCCAGCGAAACAAAATGAACCTTTTTGCGTCCAAAATCCACACGATTTGCGCGCGATCGCCCACCGTGAAAAACTTTCTCTGCAATTTGTTATGCAACCCATAAACATGCCGACTGAACTAATTTTGATCTCCTTTTACCCTCGCGGGGGAATTAGTTTTACGACTTGTTTTTATGGGTGTAGCGTGCTTTTTCAAAAGTTTATGATTAACTTTGAAATCGACGTGGCTTCGAACTTTTGTTTTTGCCTCGCCGAATGGGTCCATTGCGACCATCACGTGAAGCGCACTCATGCGAAAAAGCCGCAACGCGCATGCATTATTTCGAACAAAAACAAATTGTGCGAGATTGCATGTGATAGCTAGTAGTTACAAATAAAGATCTAATAGAGTTTTTTTCTGAAAACACTTTTTCTTTTAGATCCACTTTTTCAAAGCAAAATTTTTTTTGTAATTTGAAATTTAATATTATGTAGAACAAGATCTTTAGAATATTCATGAAAACAAATAATTCAAATACAAAAAATATACTAACTCATTATCAGCTAGTCAGTCCTATTTCTTCTCTGACTTTTGAAATTGGAATGTATGTAAAATAAACATTTAAAGATAAAATGTATAAGGATGGGTTTGTTGGCAAATGTTGAGTTAAAAGATAAAATGAATTGTCGACCAAAGGATGAGGAGAAGTATTGCAAAATAAATGATTACGAAGTCGACCATAACATAAGATTCACGTAAAAGCGATCAACGACCTAGCCGCAGGACAACGTGTCTTGCGTACGTCACAAGGCGTCGTCTCGACGAAGGAAGTCAGACCAGTCAGCAGCCAGAGGCTGAATAAAGAATGCCCAGCCGCCTGGTTAGGATGCGTCGTCCTTACTTGGGACGAACTCTACGAATACTAATCGAAACTCTAACAGAATTCTATTGTGGTTAGGAAGAACCAGTTAAGTGCTTTTGGGACTTTTTTCAAGATTTTAACATTGTTGTATCTAAGAAATACAATCAAATGAGTAACATAATTTTCGGTCAATTATTATAGAACAAAATATAAATTCAATTTAATGTCGCCAGAATGGTTTATAAATTATTTGACAATTTTTAAACAACATTTTTAACATATATTGTTAAAAAAATATTTAGTTTTGATTTTGACTAGTGTGGTAGACGATCACACTACATAAGTGGTTCTTTCCAATTGAAGAATAGGAATAAGAATTGTATCTAACCACAAGAATTGTACTCATCTGCGGATATGAAAGCTGCTTTATTTCTCTCTATTAATTGAACCGGTACACAGATTGAAATCAAAAAACAATCCGAAGAGAGAAAGGGTCGAATGGAGAAATCCATTTTTAAATCGGACAAAAACGATGAGATGGTATCTGTCGGAAGATGGCGTAACGTGAGCGGTGTATAATCAGCGCGCAAGGGCACGATAAAGGGCCTCTGAATTGCGACAGGTAGCGCGCAGGTAGCTTGCGATATAGAACCGGGCATGCTTCTTTGCATCGCAACGCACGCGGTAATTACGAAAGCGAGCCCGCAGGTGCGCTCGCTTACCTATCTCAACGCAAAGGCCTCCTAACTGGAGCATCGATCGGCTACTGATTAGTACTCTCGCGGAAATTCCAGTTGTATTATACCAATCGAGCTGCGCCGATCCGTGCGTTCTTTCTCATCCTTTTCCCGTATCTAATCGCAGTAATAAGGATGGAAATTGAAAGTGCTCTTCTAGGGCGCCCCGACAAAGCGCACACTTTCCTTTTCATTGTTGTGTCATCGCTGTAAACAAATTTAACCTTTTGATTGACGTTTTGCAATGCTCAACAATTATTTGCAAACTTTTTTTCTTTCAATTTTCAATCAACTTTTGTATACCCAATAAAAATCCTTTGAATAACAAATTAACTCAGAAAAAAAGTAAAAAAATAACAAAAATAACAAAAGTAAACAAAGAAAAAAAATTGTGTAAACAATAGTCAATTTTGGTGAATCAAAGGTTAGAAATAAATTGTAACAATAAGTGGATAAATAAATGAAGAATTAAAATAGTGATTTGACTTTCAACAATGTTTGTAGACCGTTAACGACGGTAATTGAAGTGAACCAAAGTCGTAATATAAGCTTTCGGAGCTTCTTTTAAATGGTAATTCTCGGTCTGTCGATATTCTCGCACCGCAATTGCCCTGCCGACTGTGTTTCTCGAAAGCGAAAAAATACAAAATGTCACAGCGTGTAAAAATTGATGAATAAATATTGCGTGCGTCTCGACATTTTTTCTCCGCAACCAAAATCTGACTTTAAGATGAGACAATGTAACGTAAGCAACGGACAAGGTTGAGGCTCTTTGAAATTTTCAAGCCGTCTCAAATGGTGATCCAATTCTGCGTCTCCGTCAGTGCCTCCGGTTACTTTGCATTCTGCAAAATAATTGTTCTCGCAATTTGAATAGATGAATTTTTCGTTAACCATCGTTGAATTATTTGCGGTGGACTTTTGTTTTGATATCAACTGTGTCTCAATGTTTATCGTGGCTGATTTATCTTTCGAGGCACAGTTCCAACCACACCGATCGATGCAAATTAATTCAGATTATAATAACGAGAATGAATATGCACACCCCTTTTAGCATAATACAGCAATAACGACGCGAGTATTGCAACAAACGTAGTATAGCTCGGAATCATTTCATTCAGTTGTTTCTTAATATGCTCATTTTTTATTATGTTCAACTTTTTTTTTCCACGTGCGATATTTCTTCCGATGAATCATGGATTAAAATCGCGAGAAATGCATGTGAAGTGTATGAAATGGGTTGAAAAAAAAATTAAATCCTGCAAAATTGTGCTTTCCCATTCACACATGAATGGGCGGCAAAAAAAAAGTAAGAAAATAATTGACACAAATCCCGTGTCACTTTCTCGCAAATCATTAGAGTTTGAGTGACGTAACTTTTCATCGACGCAATTTCATGAAATTTCACGCACGAGGTGTGAAATTGTTTACTTCAAGTTTTTGACATATTGTTATTATTTTTCATCTCGAATTTCATTGGAATTCAAGTTGAAAAAATTATTTTTGCAGTTTTTCAGCCACAACCTGAGTCCAAAAAACAAAAATTTCTTTTGATTTCTCCAAGTTGTCGGTGAAAAAGCCAGATAATAATAGACCTTCAAACATTTTCGCGCCAGAGGCTCTAATTAATGCTAAGTAATGATTTTTTTACTTGACCACAACTGATATCTTGTGCTCTTTTCAAAGAATAAACGTCGTTTTGTCACAAGTGTGAAAAAAAGCATTTCAAAATTTGCAACGAAATCTTAGCAAGTTTTCTTTTTAATTTTAAAAATTCGTTTTTCATTTTTTATTCATTGTTTTGTGCAAAGAAAATAACAATTGATTTTCATCTATTGATTTTATTTTTAGAAAATGAGTCTGAGTATTTTTCATGAGTAAGAGTTACCAAAAAAAAGGTACGTGAAAGGGTCAAACCAAACAATTGCAAACCTTCCCCGTAAATTACCCGAAAACAATCGCACGTTCAGACCCTCGACGGAAAACGAACAATTGTCACCACAATACAATCGTCAAACCCCTAAAAACTTATCCCCACAGATCCTTACATTATCATCCCTATCGACAAGTCAGCGTGTGCACCATCATGTTATAATAAATCGTAATAAAAAGATCAATATCATACAAAAACTGGCAACAATAAAATTATTTTAACTCCACTTTATTTTTTCAAAAACTTCCTTCAATCGGTATGCCAACAAGTTCTATCAAATAATTTTATTTTTTTTTGTTATTTTGTTTACATTTTTTAATTGTTTAAAATGCATCTTATATTGGAATAAAATTGTCGAATTGAAAGCACAATGCGTTTTCATAATTTCCAATTAAGCCATGATGTCTTTGGCGTCACTACCGCGTAATTAATCCTTTGTTGAGGCTGATATTAAAACGTAGTCGCACTGTCAGGTGCTATCCATTGAAAAGGTTTATTCATTTTTAACTGTTGCCTTTGCAATCATGATTCCATCATCTATAGAGTCAATTATTCAACAACAATTCATTATGACTTTTCTTCGGTCTGCGAGCATGCGAGCATTCTTTTCAGTCATCCAAAAACTTGCACTTCATCTCGACAAAACTATCTTGAAAAACATTCCGCAATCAATTCTCTACAACTGTAACTAAAAATTTAAAAAATACAATGAAATAAAAAGTAACAAAACATTTTTCTGTCTATACAATAACAATAACAATAACAATAACAAAGATGTCAATTCTAAATCACTGACTATTAAAAATATAAACAAGTAAAAATACAACGAAATTAAAAGAAACAAAATATTTGTTTGTTTGTAATTTATTTGTTTATTATTTCTATAATGAATGACGAGTTTGGAAACGTTAGTTTTGATCACAGGGAGAAAAAACGGTCTGAACCAAGTGTAGTGAACAAGTTGCGCAGTAATCGGTCGCGTTTATTGACGCCGGTCAGTAACGAGTGGATGCGTATATTAGAGCAACATAACTTTTCGGAGCAGATGAAACGACGGATCGGAGCAAAGTAGGTAAAAGCGTTACGCGCGGGCGGCCCGAGGTCGGCCCTCTAGAAACGCACCGGCAGAGCGATCAGAGTGGGGCAGGCGGATCCGCGAGTCGCTCGCTCAGCAGCGCACGGGTGGGGGGCGTCGAGGGACGCGGGAGGACAAGGTGGCGGGCGTGGGAACGTCGCGAGTCGCTCCTTTTTTCTCTCGCCGTCTCTCTCTTTCGCTCACATTTTCAAGTGCGCTGTCTCGCTCGGTTCGGATTGCTCGCCGAACTTGGACGAGCCCGACCGACCCGGCCCGAGTACCAAAACCCCCCGGGCTAAAATATACGTGTTCGTGTTTCACTATCCAACTCTCCCACCTCGACCCACAAAATGCTTTATACTTTTGTGTCTACATAACGTTACAGTTTCAGCGAATCATATTCCATTCGCTTCCACAAATATCAGCACGGATTTTATGGTTCTAATTTATTGCTGACATTCCAGATAGTTAGAAATATTTGTTGGCTATTAAAAATTAAAACGCATACTTTGTATCTGTTTTTCAGGTTGTATAAAAAAATTGACAACAGTTTAATCGGCTGGATAAAGCAATTTAGAAATTGTATCTCCATATGCTGCTGGAAATTTATAGTTTGTGAATACAGTCTGATTGTAAAAATAAAGTTTTTTACAATTTTTAAAATAACGAATTGTAATGTTTAAAATCAAGTTGAATTTATTATAATCCCGGTTTTTTAATATTCATAAGATTGTATGAAACATTTGAATAAATAAAAAGAGAAAAAATGTTTAAAGTTCTGCTTATCGACTGTCGGTTGGGTGAACTGCATTGAAATGAAAATGTCAGAGATTTCGATGCCCGCATCGGTCGAAGATCAGTCTGCTATGATAACTTGCTACAACAACAAACTAATCCGATTCATTTTTTACCTGATGCAATACATCAAAAGATTGGAAAAAGTGATAAAATTAGTAAAAAAAGAAACACTGTTGCAACTATGATTGAAACGTTACTACCATGATAAACATTTTACTCGCGACTTTTTAGCAGTTCGAAGATACATAAAGGTTTGCATGTTCGGAAACAGATCGTGAGATCGGCTACCGATTTTTCTGTGCCGTTTTTCAAGCAAAACAAAAAGTGATATTAAAAACGCGATAAACATGACATTTGGCTTGTGATTGATTAGAAAAAATTCGATTCAATGAGATACAGTTACTGCAAACAAAGTAGTAGGGCGTGGATTGCAGATGAGGTCTCGCGTAATCTCTTCCAGAATAATCAATCAAAATGCTGCGGATAAATATTAGTTAAATTCAAGTCCGATCTGCACTGCCTTTTTTTCTACCTCATCGTTTCATATTTATTCTCCACGGGACATCAAAGGAGCAATATTTGGACAGAGAATGCTGAATAGGTTGAGGTCAGAGGACCATCGCAAAAAGTTCCAGTTCTATATCTAGTTGTAGCATCTTTTATAAAAAAAGAATCAGGTCAGTTAAAACAAAAAAAAAATAAAACAAACGGATTTTAAAATTCTCAAAGGATGAAAAATGGTTGATAAAAGTGGATCTCGCCTATTTATTATTCTTAAGATGATTCAATTATAACGGACAATTAAAATTTATAACCACGATAGAAACAAGTTTGAAACTCGTTTGTGCTCGATTGATTTTATTGTCGGGATGAAAATTGAATTGGAACGATTTTGACCTGGTCATAAAAATGAGTTGAATTGAATTTGCGCAATTACGTAATGGAGAAAATGAAATATCGAATGCGATAAAGTGTACGTGAAATCTAAAACGGTTGAAGTTTAAATGGAGTGGAGATGTTTATCGCGGAGGTATCAATCAATAGTTTGTTGGCTCTGGGTGTATCAGTGCCCGAATAACGCTTAATTACAATGAATGTGCATATGCATTTAATGCGAGCGCGTTCTTTTGAGCTTGTCCCTCGTTAATGTGACACGAGCATTTGCATAGACGCTCGGATACACATCTAGCCGAGGCTCGTGCACGCGCTCTCGTTGCCCCTGCTAGTTCTCGTCCCTCATCACATACGGTTGCTTCAGTATTTTGCGCTCGAAAGGGCGCTACTCAGTAAAGTGTCTGTTGATACGCCCAACTTTCACCACACACCCAATCTTTCAATATCTCACATACTATTTTCAATTCTCTTCTTTCATACCTTCTTTGTTATTTCATCATTTTTATTTCATTGTTTTCATTTCTTTTTTCACTTTTTTTGTTTTGTTTTTTGTTTTTTTTTCCTCTATAAAAATCAATTACATATTGCAAACTAATTATTTGTATAAAACTCAAAAAATGTAATTTCATTTTGAATTTCGTTTAATTGATATTGAATTATGATTTGATTTTTGTTTATAAAAAAAAGTGTCACATAGATATTGGTGTTTTTGCAGACTGAAAAAATATTGATAAACAATCATTTGTTTTCAGGACAGAAGCAGAGAGATGTTGGAAATCCTTTGGGGAGCACGTGGCCGGGCACGCGGCGCGCATGGGTCCGCCAATGAAAACAACGACGGCAAGTATGGTGCACATGTGATTTGAAAAGATGATGTATCTACCGAGCGTCAGTATGTTTGCGCAAAGGGAACACGTGTGCGAAATAAAGCGAACCTCGGGCTCGCATTATGCCGGCCTTTCCAACCGAAAGCGCTAGATTTAATGCGCCATATTGTCAAGAGGCGATGCTCAAATTTGTTATTATATTGGATTACATCCGTTGCGAAAACACCAAGACCTAATAAGCGTTGCTCGTTTCTGTCAACTCGTTACCACCACCAAATTCTCATTTATTTTCAATCCAAAATTTTGCTAACAAACCAAAAAAATGAAAAACGAAAAAAAAAACATAAATAAAACAAAAATATAGATCAGTAAACTTTTTTTGTGTTTTTTTTTTCAGGTGAATATAGAAATTGGGTTACCAATTATGAGGTTGCATAACGAGATAAGCAAAAACAGCAGCTCATTGTGGAAAGATACTCGTTTGAATACACAATGACAGAAGAATGGCGAAAAAGTTGTGCACTGAAACACGTCCGAAGATACGAGGCTGGTACCTTTATCGATGTGGCCACTAACGGTTAGTAATAACGACAATAAAACCACCGGCCAAACACTGTAACGACGTTACGTAATAACGGGTTTTTGTATGATTCAGACTCGGGCATGACAATCACTGAGAGAAAACACAGATTGTGAATGTCGGGCCACACCACGGATAGAAATTTGTTTTGCATTTTTTCTTTTTCTCCACAATTTTGTTCACAATCGGATCAACCGAGGAAACAATACTCAATTCTGTAATCTCAATAGACATCTTTTTGTAATGAAAACTGATTCTGATCAGCTTTGCGTTCCATATAATTTGGTACGATAAAAAAGGAGAATACTAATAAGGAAACAAGAAGAAATATTTGGAATCAATAATTCGAGTGCGTAGAGGTCACGATGGGGCGAAGAATTACCGCTATTAGTGGACTGCACCGCGTCCCACGCGGAATCAAAAGTTTAATTTCAATACTAATAAATGCATCAGAGGTTCAAAAGCGTCTGACAGGATCATTCGAGTTTGTTGTATCGCCGCGTCCCGTTGACTCATCAATTTTTCTCACCTCTAATCGACGCCTATTCAACTGAAAACTTTACAGTTCAATAAACGCCTTAGAACTCCGATACTCAGCTGAACCCAACGATGCAAATTTCAACCGACTCAAAATCAAACAAATCCCGCTGCGAAAACCAGTTGATTTCGTTTCACAAGCACTTTGCCATATGCAAATGTCAGCTTTTTTTCCTCAACCTTCATTTTCAAAACTTTTTTCCCATGAAAATTTTGCAGACAAATGTTTCATTGGGATGTGAACCTCGAGATGAAAAGTACAATATGATGCAAGTTGCAGAGCCGAAAAATCGCCTGGAGAAAAAAAAATCAACTGCGTAAGGTGTAGTTTGGAAAAGGGAGAAAAAATTGGCAAGACGAAACGATAAGGAGGGAAGATGTGGGTTTGATCGCGAGCTGTTGAAACAAGTAGTTTGGCGGCATCATCGCGTGGGAGGCTCCGGATCCGGAGGTTCTCTCGCCGAATGCTCCGGAGGCAACGGAGACATAAGGTCAAAAGCAAAATCCTTCGTGCATCAAGTATCACATCTACACGCACCCTTCAAGCGATTCGTGCAATAACTTTGGTATCATGCTAATGAGCCATTGCTGCCCAAACGACCTATTATGGTTCACAATTTTCGTTTGCAAATTCCCTTCATCCGTTCAAGCATTAATCAATCATTCAACAAATTATTTTCTATTCATTTTTTTATCGAACAGTGTTAAACTGCAAAATTTTTTCAATTTTTATATTTTATTTTCTATAGTTATTGTCAAACACGATTTCTAAACGTAAAAATTATCTGAAAAATCACTTAATAGAACTCTTGGAACGCTTTGCAAACTTTTGCATATAAATTTGTTTAACATTTTTTTTTCTTTTTTTGAAAAAAAGATTTTCAAAACGATTTTTATTTTGATTGAAGAAATCCAGGTCGATAAAGAAGATAGTTAAAGTGAACAAACACTTACTTGCAACGTGATTCTCCTCGTGGCGATGACAAACAAATTCCGTCGTTTTTGCAAGGGTTTGGTGAACAAGAAACAAATCCTGAAACAAAAGGATAAAACGTATTAGTCAAACGGGGTAAAAAAATTAATTTAAAAATATTATGTACAATGAAAAACGTTAGAATTAGAATGGAAAGAGTGGAAAGAGACAAGTGGATGAATAAATCGAAGGTAAGCGATTGGACAGGAGCGAAGTTGCGTTAAGTAAAGTTTCGTGTTTTCATTAGACGGAAAAAGAGGCACAGGTTTGGGAGGCGAAACTGTTGTGCGGGCGCCTTATTCGGTCAGCGACCTTATTCAACAAGATTACCATTAATCGAAGCCTAAGATGAACGACGAGCAATTCGAGGAGCATAGTGACGGCAACATAAAACCAATCGTGCACATCCTGTTACGCTTTTATACATCGTCAGCTTTTTGCATACTTAATCTCGATATTGAATTTTAGACAAAAAAATAAGTTTATCGTTCGTCGTCGGATTTCGCTTGTCAAGAATCTCGCTTCTGATTTCCATGTGAACATAATTCAGTTTTTTCTTTTCCATTTTTAACAAAATTTTAGTCTTATTTTAGTGTCATATTTTTATAATTTTTTCAAATTATTAGTAATGCAAAAGTGAATGATTGAGTTGATTGGTGATCAGTAGAAATGTTATAGCTAAATGACACATAAAGGCTGGTCCAATTGAGGCTAATTAATCTCCTGTCTGTTTTGAGGCGACTAGTCGGACTGATTGCTTTCGGTACTTTCGTTCAATAAGTGTAGATAAACGAAATCAGCGTAGCGACGAGTCAGGCATAAACACACACACTGCAATATCGGCATCGTAACGTCAACGCCAAGACGGATGAGATCAGTTAAACCAAACTGCCTTCGTGACAAATCCTCGCTTCCTCTGTCGAGCGGCAACCCGGACAACCAGCTTACACCAACTTGAATGCAACATTATTATACGCGTAGGATGGCTACCTTTGAATTGCGTCTAATTATCCACAACAACATTCCTCATTATGACTCTGTGTTTTCATAGCTTCCTTCCTCTACTCTGATTTCAACACTTTTCACTCATTCAATTATCACACGTCTATCAACTTAATCTACTATTATTTTTTCTTTCATTTTTTATTTCGTTATTTCCATTTTTTAAATCGGATCATTTTAAATCAAAGTCTGTAATTTTGAAATGTTTACTTTTTTGTTATCTTGAATTTGTTGATTTGAAACGTCTATCAACTTAATTTACCATTATTTTTTCTTTCATTTAATTCATTTGTTTTGTTTTCGTTATTTTCAATTGTTTTTATTTAATCAAATTTTGTAATTTTGAAATGTAAACTTTTTTTGTTTGGTTTTAAAATGTAAACTTGTTTTGAACTTGTTGATTTGAATTGAAATTGGTGTTTAATAGCCAGTGGCAGGAGTCATTGTGTTAGAAAAACATGCGTTTAGTGTAAACTATGCGTTGTATTCCGAGCTCGCCCAATAAACAAACATGTAAGTGCACGCAAATCTATCGACGAGCGTGACGGCATGCATCCGTCTCGATTCCTATACTTGATTACATTGGCTTTTATTATCGCATTATCAGGTTGCATTCAAAGTTGACAGCTGATTTTAATTGATCAATTTTGTATTATTTACAGACAACTATTGTGTTACGCGTTTTGTCATTCTTTTGTTCGCTTGCAAACGTATCAAAATTGTTTTTTTTTTCAAATTCTTTTTCTTTTCCAACTTTTCATTCAACAAATTAAAATTTAATTGTTGTTTCATCAACAAATTAAAACCACATTTAAAATAATTATTTGAACAAACTACAAGATGATTTATTGCTTAAACTTGGATGTCAATGTCACCACATTGTTTTGAACCAGAGGTGCAGCGTAGGCGAATCCGATGCAGCTTCATTCGCCCACACATCGAAAGATAAGTGCGAAAACTCCAAGGCATAGCACGGACTGTTTACTTTTTGCACATTAAAAAATTAATATCTCAAAGTCAATCACAAACTGTTTCTATTCAATGGCACATCGACTCTCAGATTTACAAACAACATTCCAATCCGACATTGCTCTTGGAAATATTTGAAATGAAAATATGATGCAATTTGAAAATAAAAAATTATGATTGTTATTGATTATGAAACTAGTCACTTGTCTTGATAGCAGTCTGGTGTTAATTGTAATCAAATAATGAGAGCCTGCGAATATATCTATGTCAAACAATCTCTTATCTAGTGCACAGTAAGCAACTCTTGCTTCGTTCAAAAAAAAACACATTACAGCGGACGTAATTTAATTACCATTATCTTGATGACATTGTCAGAAACCGTACTCTAAACTATCATCATGTATCAAACAACTTTCTTCACGTGCGCAATTTTTTTCTTCGTTCCCAGACGGTGCAAGTTTACGTCGAGTCTATTTTTAATTCTTTTATTTTTGATGTCTGATTTGTACCCTCCTTATGACTTCAATTATAGGGATTGTAATTTTACAGTTCAATCAAAACTCAAAATGATACAAATAATGAACATGAACATTGACTTTTTTATTGTTAGCATTTTAATAATTGAAATAAAATTCAATTGAAATGATAGATTTTAACGAGTGGGTACATAGGACATGTTGCACAGTGACCTAACCCAACTCCATCTGACTCACTGTCCCTATTGCAATGCAAACGAGAGCAATGAAGAACAATTGCAAGTTCTCGTTTCTGAGTTTACTTTCTATAACATTTTCTATTAAAATTTTGACTCGACCAAGACTGGAAATAAAAATAAAATGAAAATGAAAATACAAATATAAATAAAGATATAAATATAAATATAAACAAAAGGAGACAAAACAATGAAATCTTTTTTGGGTATTAAAAAAAGAAATGAATTTGCATAAGCGAAGAAAAAGAGTCGATTTCGAGGTTGACTTTTGTTTATGAATTTGATTTGAATGTGTTCGCAAATTGAATAGGTGTGTTTATTAGTGGCAGGGTTGATTGCAGTTTTTTGAATGCCACAGGTCCCGTCGAAATCGGCTGACGTCATTGCCAGGACAATTTGAATCGAGTGAACAGTACCTTAACGTGCCCATTAATCACAATTACGAAAATTCAGAGTCAGAAATTCTCCAGTCACGAATGCCGCCTACAATGCATCTCACAGTCCTCTCTATTGTACCTACAGTTCATAAATAAACCCTGCCCTCTATATCTCAGTGTCTCCATTGCAAGTGCAATGGTCAAGCACAGTTCAAACTGTGCTACAAAAATTTAACTCAACAAAAATTTAACAAAACAAAAATTTAAAAACCCAAAACAGATTTACAAAAATTGCAAAACTTTTTTGCAATGAAAAGAGATCAAACAGTTATAATAAACAGGTGATTAAAAAAAGGCAAATTTTTTAGCCGATGCCGATATAAGGCTAGTTAATCGGGTTACAAGAAAAGCCGTCAATCAGTTGGTCCGACGGTGTGGTGCTTTGTCACGGCGACGTCAAAACAGAGTCTTGTATTGCGGAGTGCGACAAAAAGTTGTCGTGATTTTGAGAGACATGCTACCACGCGATTTTCATTTGTGTACAAATGTGCGACTGGTGGTTTAGAAACGTCTGCCAAATACGGCGCGAACCAGCACCGAGCAGTCGTTTTTGCTGGGGGTGAATTTGCTGACAAAAGTGATGTATGTTCTCCGCTGATGTAAAATGTACAGTGCCAGTTCAACGAGAAAAAGAACCAATCAACAAACTCGAGTTAATTAATTATTTTCATTGTTTTAACCAGCTTCGTACTGTTCATGCAAAAATTATTTATTTATTTCTTGTAACATCCTTTAACAAATTGTAAAATTTGTTAAAAAAAATTGTTAAAAAATTTTGTACTCGAAACTTTTACTTTAACGAGCACAATCGTAAAGTTGGATAACCATTGTGTTTCCTCCATTTTTTTATTATTATACTTTTTCAGACTTTTTTTCTCAAGTTCGTCTGCACGCAAAAATTCCACTTTCGTCTAACTGCTCAGTTACAGTGTAATATAGCTGGCAAAGCCACAAAATGTGTTTTGTTTGCTCCACTTCCATAAATTCTTCAAGTTTTTCATCCTCTGTAAACAAAGCGCGAGCCATAAAATTTGGCCATAAATATAGCTTGAAAAAATGTTGTAAAAGTTGTAAAATAAGATGGAAAATGGTGCGAATTTGCGAGGTTCGAATTGAACAAACAATCTTGAATTGTTGAAAAATGATGGTCGGAGAAGATGGCAAAAAAGAATTATAGTAAACGCGACAGAAAGCTCTTTGGATGTGGTACTTGGATCGAGCCCTTTTGGCTCGATTGCGACCCACCATTCTTCACCGCAAAAAATCGCAGACAGTCTTTACTCTTTTTTCGCCTGCCTTTCCATAAAATTAGCATAACTCTGATAAATTATGCACTTTCACACGTAGACTAGCGTATCAGCCAAAGTCAAAAACTGAACGTGATCACCAACCCAATATCGATACCAAATTAAATTAAATTCCACTTTGTAAACTATGATTCATTCAAAAACTTAATTTTTTGTTATTTTTATCTCACTTTTTGTCTAGTTTTAGTCTTCAATTTCAAGATAAATTTAGAAAGAAATTCTAAAGGAAAATTAAAAATGAGATTAAAAATAAAAAAAAGTTGTTTATCTAACTTTTTGTCTTTAGTTTTTGATTTCAAGCTTTTAAAAAAAAGTTCTAAGATGTTAAGATTAATTAAAAAAACATTGATTAAAAAATGATTTGGCATTTAAATTTATAGTTTGAAAGAGGTATGTTGTAGAAAGGAAGGTTTGACTTATTGGTAATAACAAGATACTAATAGGATACATATTTTGTGTTTAGAATAATTTGCAGCACGGAGGATAAAAATGCCGAGTGTTCTGAATCTTGAATTCGATCGGAAGCCGAGGTTTGTGGAATGCGGAGTGTAAGTCACGAAGCCGTATATTCAGCTTTTGTTTTGACTTTCTTGTAGGCTCTCTCGGGTCGTTTTGGTGGAGCGCCCCAAAGGAACTAATGTCTTGACTTGGACTAAAATTGGTCGGCCATTGCTTTTGTGACTCAAAGTAGTAGCTTGCACAGGCCCGGGCCCACAGTTCCATTGTATTATAATACTTATTACACCTATTTAATCCCGTCAAACTCTTGCTTCCTTTGTTACAACATTCTGTCATCAGATTTTTTTTCCTTTCATTCCGAACCACAGGTTGAATTATTGTAACAGCGCTTTTATTGCCACTTAAGGGCCGGATCGAATTCAAATTTGGAATTCCGATTGAAAATGAAAGAGATTCTTGTTTGTTACATGTAAAGCGCCGTAAAATGCAAACGACTCTGATTGTTCGAAATTCCGAGTTGAAAGCGAGTGCTTATTGACACAGGTCCGGACGAACTGATATTGAAATATGTTAATTTCTGCTTATTCAACGAATATGCTATCAAACACCATTAGTCGGTCTAACTCGAAACTCCAACCGAGATTAAACTAAACTCAAAAGTCAACAACACTTTTATCAGGAATTTTAGTGCCCCGAAAAACATTTTTCGTGTCGTGAATTGTCAAAACTAATATCAGTTTAAAAGTTCAAAAGTTTGTTCACAAATTTTTCCTAACATTTTTTTTCTTTGTTTTTTTTTTTAAACTGTGACTAAAAAGATTTATTGGTGATTAGGCAAAAGAAGAAAGGTGGAAAGATAAAACGATTTGATGGTAAATCAGTAAACGTGACCAAAGATACAGCGAAATGATTGAGGAAAAAAAATGATGAATTCAAAATTTTGAAAGCGTCGTGCAGCTGTATGATCGGAGTTGTAAAAAGCGTACACTTTGTGCATCCCTACGCGTTCGGCGCGGGCGGTATATGAACGAAAGGAACATCTGCCGGTGGTTAAGGCTCGCATCTCATCTCCGTCTATCTACTGACTTTCATCTGCGTCGCTCCACGAAGGATGCTGCGATCACATAATGCATTACGTTGCGTAAGACAAGGATGCACGAAGAAAAGGAAAGATGCCCCTTGGCTTCTCATTCCTCTCACCAAAGTTGAACGAAGAAAACTACTAACTAAGCTAAGAACGTAAACCCGTTCAAACTCGCATGAACGAAAAACCTGAATCACTTTTCATCTCATGATAAACATAGATTCAAGTGCGTGAGTACTCAATGATCTGCATATTTGCAAATTTGTTTGTGATGAAAAAACCACATTATGAATAATTGCAGATTTTTGGTACAACTTTGCAAATATTTTAAATGACGAAGAAAGTACGATATCATTCTAGATATCTACATTATCTCGTTTGATAACTTGCAATTTCTCATTGCACGAAATAACGACGTTATGTAAGAACATAAAAATGCTTTTTCATCTTTGGAATATTATAATCAAAGGAAACAAAATGCGGTCTGGTCGTGGTAATTGAATGGGTTATTTTCAGTTCAATTATGGAATAACAATTTGAGTTGTTTTCTTATTTGAATAATTCTCCAATAGAAATTCAGGTTGAGTTAGATCAAATTGAAAAAGCAGACGCATTTGAAAATAAATTCAAAATTCATTTTGGATATTGAGAGGGGAATATTTTTCTTTCCAGGATACATTGCTTGTACTGGCATTTGACTCTCCGGTAAGATTAACGAGAAACTGAAGATGCGAAAAGAAAATACAACAAATTTTATTTTTTTTTTAATGTGAAAAAATTGATTCAGATGAGAGAAGCATGTGACTGTTGAGACACACGTGGAGCAACAACATAATAAATAATAACTCAATCCGAATGGCGCAATAAAAAGTTAAAATTCCCAAGTTGAGTTTAATTAGGGTAGTGAAGCGATTCTAAGCAGTTTTATGACAATTAACGTCGATTCCGTATTGCAATAATTGCAGCATTCTTGACTCGGAGTCCGCTCAAGGATTTTCGTGCGTCTGGCGTTAAAGGCAATTAAAAAGCAAACCAGTTTTGAGCCTGTTTGTTAAATTTCGACCGCCGATAGAGCGTGCAAGATAAAACAATTTCTTTTCACATCAAAACTTTATTCAATTTCGCACAAATTTATGTCCCTCATCATCTCCTAAGCCAAAAACTTGTTATCACAAATTCGATTTCACCGACAAAGATCCATTCAAAAAACTTGAAAAAATGCATCCCAAAATGTTTCGCCGAATTTCTCGTCGTTATAATGTTGGCTGACTTTTGTTTTGAGACAAAAATAAAGCAGATATCTGTCATTGGTACCCCCCGCTGTGGGACAATTAAACGCTGATTACAAGAATTACATGATTCAGCTGTAGCAGACTTGGTTATCGAGTCGCAAGGCACGCGTTGATTCAACCTGTAATCGCAATCGAATCTAATCGCTACCTACCGGCGCCTCCTAGTCTTAGTGTTATTACGAGCGCAAAACCTTAGACACAAAAATTATACGGCTCCTCTGGAGAGTGCACGCCAATCGGCGTTCGCGGTAGGACGCAACTCAAATTCACTCACAAAAAGCGTCCGAATCCAGCCTAATAGCCATGGGCGGCCATTTTTGCACAGCCTCTCAAGTTGCTAATTCAATCTATCACGAACTTAACTCGATCCAAAAACATTTCTGGAAACCAATCTGCACCAATCAGAACAAAATTGTCGGTCATTTGGGTCTCGTTCCGACAATCAAAAGCGTAACAACTCAGTTGAATAGTCTGAGATTGTACCTGATAAATTGATCTAGAAAACGCTCGAGTATGTGGAAAGTATGCAAAATTGTGAGCAAACCAATGTGATTTAACTTTTAGATTATTCGTTGTTGGTGTTCAACGGAACTCGCATAATTTACGCTCCGATAATAAACTATTTATTGAAAAATGTTCACAACATTTCAAAACAGAACTGGTTTTGTGAAACTGTGCTTAATCAAGCGTTATACAAGCGTTAGTTTAAAGATTGATGTTATTTTTCGTGGAATACATCAAGTCGCTGCTCTCCCACATAGTGTGTTTTAAGGCAGTGAGAAGTTCCCCACATAATTAGCCGGATCTTAACAATGCAATTTTGACAAACTGCATTACGAAAAATGCGCTCATTTTCTCGAGCGATTTTCAGATTTGTGATCATTATACATCTTTATGGTGCCATTAATTAGCATTTATATTGTACTTTGACTTCGTTATAACGCCGTTCTAATGAATCCAAGCCCTTAGTTTTTTGCGATAACAAAATGGTGATTTTAATTTCAAATATGGAAAGAAGTGTTGCAAAAAATATTAAATTAGGATTATGGCTGATGGTTTTATTTACAGGCAAAAAAGCAAGGCCAGGTGGAATTTGTTATAGACTTTCAGATGGGCATTTGACATTTAAAGAAAATCAACAACCACAAAAGCAATATCGATATGTTTCAAAACTAATCATTTCTAGTTTTGCAATGTCTTTTTTCATTTTTCAATTTTCTTTATTTCTAAATTTTTTTACTTTTTAATTTTGTTTATTTTTCAATTTTCATTTTATTCTGATAAATGAATTCATAAAAAATGTCGACAAAGAATCGACCCATGAGTTTTGAAAATTGCATTGAAATGTTTTTGAATTTCAATTGGATGTAGTTATCTGCGTTGCACACAGCGCCGGATTTCTCGGTTTTCCTTTGCAACCTTCGAAGCCTGAAGGAATCCCTTACTTCGTCACACCGTCTCTATTTGAATCCCCTTTTTTTGTGGCACAGAAAAAAAACTTGCTAAAGCAACAGATGCCATCGACCGGATTGGTCGTCTGCGCGTGACATCATCGATCTTAAGCGCCCTCCGAATCACTTCATCATAGCACAAATCACAGAAATCTAAAGTAAAAAAAATGTGAAACTTTCATATCAGCTCCAATAATTTATAAATGTAGATAAATAAACAAAATAACAAAATAGCCATTTTATTAAAATTTTGACTAATTTTTCTTTAGATTCTTTTTTGATTTTTTTTTATTTTATTAAGAATGGATTATGAATTACAAACATAATTAAATGGGTAAATAAATTGAAGAGACTTTTTTTGAAAATTAAACACATGTTTCGGTGACAACGAATCGGTTTCATCAGTGCCGGAAACTAAGCGAGCCGTTTGCCTCATACAAATGCTCGCCCTTTCGGTGTTTGAAACACCGACGCGTCGGTTCGTCAATGCTCGATTCGTCCTATTCAGAAAATGAGCTTCATTGTACAACATATCTATACACATGTCATATTTTTTATTTCTTCTTTAAAAATTAAATCAGGTAGCAGCCACAGCAGTACTTGAACCTTCTCATCTGCACAACCGAGTTTCTTTTATTCAAACTCGAACAAAATTTTCGTCCATCAGAATCACTCTAAAAATACGCTTCAACTTTTTTCTCCTTTCATTCATTTACAACCAATTAAAAATTAAATAAATTCAAAAAAAAGATGAAAAATAAGACGAACAAAAAAAAAATGATTGCACCTGATGAGAATGTCACCCGATTTGCATAATCAAAAATCGTACGTGCGAACCAAGTTTGTCGACGCGAAATTCCGCAATGTAACATTTCTTACATCATTAAAAAGATTTAATGGGACTATGAAAATGCAGCCAAATGTCACTAGGTCTCATAAGTTTGCCGGCTGTTAAGATAGAGGTCGCGCCAAAACTGCTCGGGCTGTTCCACACTCGTTTTGAATGAATCAAAGGCCTTTTTTTGTTCCGATCGTTCACACTCGACTAGATCGAACTTAATCGCGAGTCGGCGTTCGAGGTCAATGAGACTTTGGAACCATCAAGAGCGATAGATATCAGTAATATATGAACGCAAATCTGCATGTCCGACGAGCAGAATTTGATAAATCCAACGGACTACATAAATCTCGACTAACCCAAATCTCTGAACCACGAATAGTCATTTATAATGATCCTCGCGAATCGTTTTTCAAGTTTGTACAATTTCCACTTGGCCTTTTTCAGTTAAAATTATAATTTATTTGCAAGTTGGCCGTTTGTATAATTGGAGCGGACGCGGCAACCTGGTCTTGTATATCACGTCCGTTACGCATAGTTCACCTAGCGATTTTAGGTGCGCACTTGAAACATACCGACTTCATTGCTCCGAAACAAGAACTCAGAAGGGGAGAACGAGCATTATAATCATACTTCACTACTGTGATGGCTACATTTTTGCGTACTTGGATTATTTACCCATGTAGAAAGTCACCGTGTAACGAATATTTCTCTCCTTAGTGCAAAAAAAAAAAACAAAACAAAACAAAATTCATTAATTTATTAACATGAAAATGGTTTTGAGAACGAATGCTCCATCCAAGTAAAATATAAAATTTTTGTTATTTTTCAATTCAATTTTCTGTTATTTTTATTTTTAATTCAAATAAATTTTAGAGGAGTATAACTTCTAATTACAATTGTCCCTGGCGTGGAACATAATTCAAGTGCTTTTTGCTTAGTTTAGGCTTTTATCAGTAAGCGTAACGTGCAAGTCGGTGGGGCTTTTTTTATAGCCGAGTTGGCTTATACATAAGCCGAGTTCGTGACATAAGGGAAGCAAGGGCCATATTCCGTAAGAGTCCGTTCTGAAAAACGGAACATTACCCATAGGAAGCAACATACGGGAATGCCGTGTAGAGATGCGCAGATACGAGTTACGAACAGATAATTACCATCCTCGAATGGCCCTTACCCTGTTATACTTACATGGGAGCAATTACTATCTTATGGCCCCCATGTCTGCGATTTCTTTGGATTCCGCTCACTTTTCTCGCTCTAATCCGCAACTAAAAGTTTCCATCCTACGAACGCGACCATAATTCATAAACTGAATTTGAATCATTAATTGTTGTTTTGAATCAACTACTAAAAATAGCCAGGGTTTTGAATTTTTATTTTTCAGTTATTTTCTTCAATCAAAAATTGCAATTGTATTAAGTTTCAGTTCTGAAGTACAATAAATTGTTGTTAAAAATAATACAATAGTGTTGTTAGAAATAAATTGATTTGTAAACAGTTTTTTAAAACTAAATTTAAATCGTTCATTATTTTTTTCAGTTATTCTCTTCATTTTTAAGAATTGCAATTGTAAGTTTTAATTCTCTACAATAAATTGTTGTTAAAAGTAATACAATATAGTGTTTTCAAAACTAAATTGACATTTTGTAAACAATTTTTGTGTTCCAAATCAAAAAGCTCCAATTTTTGTGTACGAATCTAATCAATGGATATTAAAAGTTACTACACGATAAGGCAACAGTAATGTCTGTTTTAAAGATTGACCTAACGGTTAGACTCCCCGTACAGTTGGTTGTAAGCAAGGGCCAAGCACCCCTTTGCACTTCCACTCGAGGCCTAGCGAGACCATTATCGAAGAAACACCTGGTAATCGGATAAACGACCGAAAAGAGACACAGATGTTTAGAAAAAGATCGATAATGTTACGAACCTTGCGTCGATTCAATGAACCCGCCTTCGGTAACGTGTACACTAATTATAACCAGACCAACAGTCCCCAAATGAGCATTCAGACAAACGTCAAGCAAAATTACTGTCGACGATGCAGCAACAAACTTTTACAGTAGTAAAAAGTATTTTCGTCGAAACGACTATCAATCACGTGAATCGTTTTTATGCAAATGTGCAACTGTGCAAGATTCGCGAAAATTCTCTATTGTATAGGCCAAGAGAAAATGTCTAACACGAAGCGTTTTGTGGTGGGTCCGATATTGCAACGGTGAATTGCTGCCAAGTAGAGAAAACAAAGATTGTACCGAAACGGCGGCTTCCTAGCCCGCAGGCTCTTTGCACCTCAACGATCGCAGAAGAAAAAAGCTGAATTCATTGTAAGCAATAAAACGACTGCGAAAATGACGTTCAATTTCAACTTTCCAGTCGGTTTCATGTTGGAATTTGAACGGTCAAAATGTTACTCGCTTGAAACTTTCGTTCAAAGTAAATTGGCGGGTAAATCAAAAGTTTGTCGATAACGTTTGCCAACTAAAAACGAATTTTGGATTGTAATTAGCAGCGAGGGTCTAATCGAAATCTCTTGAACGTGGTCGCACTAATTGATAAACACTTGGTATAATCTAATTGGAAGTTTTCATACGAGGCGTTTTTAGCGATGGCGTCAAGGTGCTTGCTTTGGAGATAAGTGCTACCGAGATGGTATTTGAACGAAAAATTAGAGTCCACCGCTGAGTGGTCAAACGCGTCTGGCAAGCATCAGATAAGAAGCTTTCGAGCTCGCGGACATTTTCAGCGCACAAAAATCAACAACCAAAAGTTGACCTTGCGTAGGTGGGACACGAGTTTTACAAAGCAGAGGGGCACTAAAACTTGTTGCACTTGATTTATAACCTCTGTGCCAAGAAATAAAGTCGGGACAATAAAAAATGCAAAATTTCTAGTCACAATAAATTTTGTTTTGTTGTCTTTTTTATGAACAAAGTCTGACTTTTCAGCTTATCTTGCAAAACACAAAGTTGCATTTGTTTATAACAGGTTGTCGTGAAACTCGAAAATTTATCGCAATGCTTGACAGTTTCTTGTCATGTTTGAGGTTAGAAAACAACAATTAAAATCCATTCTTCAGGGGACGATAAATCTGAACCAGCCAAAAGTGTGAGAAACTAATTGATATCCTATTAAGGGACAGCTGGGAGTTATTTATTCTAGAGATTGAAACAAGCTCGATATTTTATCTGATGATATAGTCTGCTTGAGATCTTGTCAGATAAAGCGACGGAGAGACTGACAAAAGGAAAGTTGGCTTGTATACAAAATTCGCGTGCGAAACGAAGACGACCCTAATTACATTGGATTGACTAATAAAAGTGCAACTGATGGTGGGCACGTTATAAATCCTAGTGGGAATGTAATGATCATTAAAGGCTGTAGCTACGTTGAGAGTTTACGTGGTTTAATGCGCGCAGCAATCAGCAGGCGTAACGCCCACACGTACGCTTTTTGGTGCGTGTAATTGACGATAAGAAGAAAATTCGCGATTGCACGCGCTGCAAGATACCGATACGCATTTACTCGTCCGTCAAAGCTTAAAGGAAATGCACGCTTCGCTCCGATGATTGACGACAATAACACGCACTCTCGTAGCACAATAAATATCCATCTCTGCGGCGTACGCTAATAAAACCTAATCGCTCGCAAATAAAAGGCCTACGCGATAAATGACAAGCCGGTCATTCCGAGCATGATTGAAATAACAAACAGTAATTAGAATTAGATTCAAGACCGTGTAGGATCTTTGATAAACGATGTCGTTGAGTGACGAATCCAATTCGAAACGCACAAACTGAATATCATCTGATTCGTTCTAATGAGATCAAGTTTTGAATTTTTGTTTTGTTCACGGAACGGGAAATTTTGGACATTTTATTTTAGTTACAAACGTTCAATCATGAAAAAAAACAATTTTTACGACATTTCCAAATGTTAAAAAAAACTAGTATGATCGAATATAAAAACATTGCTACATCCTGGAAACAAAAACGTAAACAAAGAGTAAAAGCATAATATTCATTTTTTTGTTTTGTTTAAATGTAAACAAAAACTAGTTTGATCAAAAATAAAAACATTGCTTTACACTGGATACAACAATGTAAACAAAAAAATGAATATTATGCTTTTATTCTTTGTTTATATTGCGTTTGTTTACACTCTAGTTTTTCGAATTTTACGTTTCTCAATAATAATTTATCAATTTTTTTTTAGGTCACAAGAAATCTTCGGCTTATTTTTAAAACGATTCTTTATAATTATTGCAATTCCAAAGAATTTTCTGTATAGCATAAGATAGAATTTGAAAAAAAATTCTCACCAGGAGGAGGATACGTTTTCCCAGAACCTGATATTAATTGTTCACATTGTTAAGTCGGCGAGTTTCGTTTTTCTAATATATAATTTATTGACTCAACCGGAACAATAATAAAAAAGATTAGTTTCCCTATGATTAGGGCAAAAAGTCTATAATTACAAGGTGGTATGTCAGAAGTTTTGGGCTCGCAGCCTTCAGAGTGATACTCCCTCGAGAGTGTACCTCCTCCGTTTGACCTCTAAAAACGGCGCGATTATAGAAATCATCAATTTGGCAACTCGCCCGGTCCCTTAGATCTCGACCGACAATTTGAACAAGATCATAGTCGATTTGCGTGTTACAAGTTGTGTTTTCACTGGTCAGTGACGGAACAACGTGTTAATGAATTTGAAGCGTTGAAAGTAGCGAGGGCCCCCCGCAGACACGGTTTGTTGGGTCGCATTACACGCTCGCTCGACGGAACAATTGCAAACGATCTAGCAAATTTCACTAAACCTCGTAAAAGAGCAGTGAAAGTACGTCAACCGTTTCGCGCTTTGATTTTTTGATTCGTCGATTTATAATTGCTGACAACCTGATTGATGAAAACCCGATGATTTATAACTGCAATCTTCGCAAACGTAATTCAAAGCTCATTTTGAAACGCAAATTAATCGAGTCAGCGCGAAAACGTTGGGCCGACAAATTTTGCTATCCTTGGAATTACAATAAGTGGAACACCTTTTTGGAATACCTTTTTTGAAGTGAGAAACTCAAAGTGCAGAAAATCCCACCGTTCACACAACGCCCGATATGTTTATTATAGTTCACGTTCGCCAGTTTGCACATACGTTACGCTTCGCATGAGATCATTACACCTAATATTGCAAAATATATTTCAAAGATAACAAAATTGACTTGCGATAATTTTTTCATAATTACAACGCGTTACGTTCCTCGTATTAACATTTCTATTACACCGACTCAGATGAAAATGTACCGTCGATTTGAGTCAGTGAACCGAACGAAATTCGATGCAATTTCTCAAACCAAAGTATGTGCGAAAATCATTATTATTATCATTACTCCTATTAATGTTTAGAGAGGTTGCATTAAAAAAGTAAAAGTATGAAGAGTTGATTTTTTGCATGGTTGCAGAGTCGAGTGCCAAAATGTTATTGAGTTGAATTGGGTGACATTACACTTCGGCTTTTACATATTACTTTGGTGTGCTTATCGAGCCACGCACCGAGCTTATCTTTTGTCAAGCTCGGCAATTTGCAACGTGCAACTGAAATTTATGCACCGTCGTTGGAGCTAAAATCGAGGTATAACGACATCGTCGCTCTCGGGCTGAAATCAATCCTCGGCTGACGTTGCTTGTATAAGGAAGAGCTTGTGCACCGGCGGCCCGAGTGACGTTACAATTGTTGATGCTTGCGCGATAGATGGCGGCGCGAGACATCCAAGAGATGGACGCAAGCTTCCTTAATTATGCAGTTTCAATCGGTGCCACTGAGGAGACCGAGAAGGACGGGCATGCGAAACGTCCAAAAGATATCGCGGCCTTTGAGCCGGCGACAGATGCCGCGCCGATAGTCCGTCGATGCAGAAAAAGTACAAAGCGAGAGAGAATAGGCGATCCTGTCCGCGCAGCATCGATAAATTGCGCAAAAATACGTTTTGTTTGGCAAAACGAGACGCACGCCTTTGGCAAGCTCGATGCGCGTGCACCAGTGATACCAAATGGCAGCCAGTTCAGCAACGGTGAAATGCACAAACCGGTTATCCACAGATGCGCTCATCTTAGATGCACTATATAAGATCCTAGCTTTTGTCCCACTATCTGCCACCAATTTTACATTTTTATTAACGCACAATTTGTATATCGCAATAAAATAAATTTCAAGTGTAAGCAAATGAAAAAAATACCACAAAGAATACATGCAAACTAAATAATACAATGTTTGCTTATATTTTTTGTTTACAATTTTGATTTGTTTTATTTTGAGATTTCACTCTCCATTTTAAAGTTTTTGAAATTTTGAAAAAAAACACTCTCATTCAAAAATTACTGAAAAAATGATTGATTGAAACTTTTAATCATATCCACATTGAGTTGCAACCTTTACTGATGCAAAAATTTAAAATTGAACGAAAATAATAACTCATAACTAAATCATTGAATATATTTATTATGTCACAGATACGTTATGAGAATATGATGTTTAAAAACAATGTTCGAACAAGTTAGAAAGTAAAATTTGTAACTTAAATTTCAGCTATTAATTGCTCTTGGAATAGACTTGGTTAAAAAATGAGCAACAAATAAGTGACATTTAGCATCGGTTTAATAAATAAATTGAGACTCGTTAGGAGAAATCTACGAGAGTCACTCATGCGTATCCGAAGCAGCATAAAAAGACAATATTAACCATCGTTTAATTAATTGTTCGCGATTAAGAAACTCCGCTTGGTTTTGAATGTTAAAAAAGACCGAGGATTCTAAGGATACCAGTACCGTATGACTGGGCATGTTACAAGACCGGGAATGCAACCAGAGGGATGTCTCTTGAATGAAATATCACAATCTTACGTAACTCAATTGATTTCATTAAATTCATTCAAATTAAAGATCCAAGTGACTGTTCAAATTGGACGACAACATTTGGAAATTCGGAAATTAATTGATCGGGGGGTGGGGGCAAAAAAAGTTTGGAGGAAAAGCAAGTTAGTAGGAACAAGATGCCGAAGTTGGCTTTCGTGTGAAAGCACGGTAAATTCACGGATTGGCTTCTAAGGAGAGAAGAGAAAGCCTGAGAACATAACACAAGTGCAGAGCCGACACTTGCCATGCCGCATCCAGAGTAATAGATGTTAAACTTTGGGAGTGGCTGCTGCCTACTACAAATCGTATCGCGGGATTCGAATATACGCGCGAAAAGGACGCAAAGATCCTTTCCTCCAGGTTGTGTGCAACAGTTTCAATCCCTCCCCCCTCCCCCAGTGCCTTTCTTTGATACAAGTGCCAAAGGTTGCATCACAATCTCAACTTGGTACGATCGCAATTTACAACCATCATCCAGAAGGTTATCAATTTCAGGCTTACCTACAAGTTTTTGGTCCAAAAAAAAAACAAAACAAAAAAAAACAAGCCGAATAAGAACTTATTTTTGTGTCACTCAGTTTTAATAGTTTTAAATTATTAGGTTGGAGATAAACTTTGTAATAAATCAGAAATCAGAATGATCGGATGAAAAATGATTCTTTGTCCTTGAGTACAAAAATTGACAAATGGGGAATGTTGAAAAAGATTGTAATAAATCAATATCAATTTGTGGATATAAAATTCAAATTTTGAATGAAGGTTGCAGAGCAACTTGAATGTTTCGGCGCATAACGAGGGACGATTCGATAGCTTCCTGGAAAGCGGGGTTGGGCACCTGTCCTTCAGTGGCTTTCAATGCGAAGCTCCCAGCAAAAGGGGCAGAGAATCACTGCTCGCCCATTAAAGAGCCCATTTTACGCGCCAAATTTAAATCCCCCTGTGCTTTGTATCGTTTTAGATTTTTTTTTTATTTTTACAATTCCATTTGTATTGAAAATTTTTTGGTTGTGGAAATGCAAATTAAATGTAATTTGGATTATTCTATGTACAAATTTTGTGGTTAGATCAAAATAGAAATATGTCTAGTGGGAAATAAGTGATTCTGAAATGCGGCCGAGGATCTTGATCGCGATTGAATTTTATCAGCTTCATTCAAACGTTATCATATTCAATCATTTGATTGAATTTTGAGGAGCGATTCTGAGGCTACAGAATGTATTACACGTTATTATGTTATTGTACATTCTTTTTTGAGTTACTGTATACTATTAGATAGACAAAACAAATATTTTCATTCAGTTTGGTAAGATAATGCAATTAAAAATAAGAGAAGATTACCCCAAGTGTTAAGACCAAAATGTTTAATTTATGACATCAACAACCAGTGATAAGACCACAAGTTGACCAGGTCATAGTCAAATAAAACTTGAAAACTATTTTCTATTTTTGATCTAATTTCATTCTTAATCGGACCATTTATCAAATTTCATTCACACAAAATATAGATTCAAAATATAGAAGATAAAAATTTCAAAACAAAAAATTTTTGTAATTGGATCTTTATCATATTATTAATATAAAATTATTAAATATGTGATGTTAAAAAAACAATGGAATTTCGAAACAGAAAACAAAAAAACATTTCATTAAATTTCCATTACGTTTCAATCCGAAAGATAAAAAAAATATTCCATCAAGATTCTAAAAATAAAATTGAGAAAAAATTCGACAGATTTTAGCCATGCCGTTTGTGAAATGTGAAAAGAAAGTTTTGAGTGAAAATGTTAAAGTGCATTAAATCGGACGGAAATGAGGGTCATCTGTGTTTGTCTAACGTCGAAAAATGATCGTGCGAGAAGTTGGCGCGGCGTGGCCTGGGTCCCTTTATTAAATGGGGAACACCATAAGTCGATGTTTTCAGCACGATCAATAGCGGGGACGGACGCGCGCGCGACAGGCCCCGAGACAGGATACCAAAACACCAATGGCGCTCGTCCTTTTAGCAAACATAGACCCGCGACTAACCTCTCATCACGCCTCCGGAAACCCATCGTTTTTCTCCCTCAATATTTCTTGCAAATCTCAATTAATCGTACAACAAAAACCGTGATAAATGCCGGCAAAATCGAAAACAAAAGTCGACCGCACGATCCAGATGCAAACGAATAAAATAACGCGCCGGCGCGAAGCGTCGCGGACCTGTTGCCATGCATGTGTACAGACGCCAAAGATAGAAAGAAAACGAAAGAATCTACGGTGGTTCTTGAATGCAAATCTGTCAAAATGCAAAACAAAGAAAAGTCGTCTGTTATTGCCGTTGTTTAATTCAAGTTTAGTCATATCAAAACATTGAAAAAAGTGTATATTAATTTCAAAACAAAGCATGGTTGTTATTTACAATGTGCAAATCTTGAGTGGATTTGTTTCAGGTTTTTGTAAGGGAAGAAAAGTGAAGAAAGTTCGCTCACTGGTTTTGATTGTTTTGTTTACGTTCGTACGGTGATGTAAACAAAAATAAAAAAAAGTTGAATGTAAAGCTGGTTTTGAAATCTCACCATTAGCACAGTCAAGATGAGCGATGAAAATAAGAGCGACGCCGAATAAAGCGTAATCCAATTTTCGGCGTGACAATAACATGGCGAGGAAATGATGCACACACACACTCATCGGAATGCGCACTCTCGTACACTCTGAACAACACTCGAATGACACCCGATATCCGTCATTTGATCGGGTTTTGTTTAGCGTTATCACACTCGGGTTTCGTCAATGTTTACATCTGTGTCAAAACGCCGGGACGATTACGAATCACGAATTTTTAACATACACACGCGAGCGACCGCGTCCGCGTCCGAAACACGTCTGGGGATTCTCTATTGTTCACTTAACGCGCTCAAACGAAAGTAGTTGGACGATGCGCGCGCACCTGCCAGCAGCTGCCTGTGAATCCGCGCTGCGCAGTTGTGCGAAGGGACGACCGGGCCCAAACCGCCCTACCAATCCCAACGAGAGCTATAGCGGAATCATTTCAGTGCATCGTCCTGTGTGCCACACAGGAAACCCCTAAGAAAGCTGCAACTAAGGTGAAGGACGAACATCGTGATCCGCGTAGTTTTTGATGCCAACCCTTTTCAAGTCTCTTAATTGCGACTTGGGGTAGTTATTTCTGTTGTCACAGCTGGCACTTTGTGACAATCAGTTCGTTACTGACTTGCAACATTGCAAGTTTTTAATCGTGCCCTTCAAAAATATTATAACAATCCGTAGGTAGTAACTTATTGTAATTCTTTTGAACGATTTTTTCAGTCACAGTAGCAGTGAATCTTAAATTCGACTTTTGGAAAGTTACTACTTTGAGGGGAGGTTTTATCTAGAAATTGTAAACATTTTTATGTATGTTTTTTTTGCATATTCATAAAGTTGAAAAAGTCTGTATTTTTACTTCAAAATATTTTGTTAATTTGAGCATCACAACAAATTGTACAGCCTATTGAATATTGCTGCGTTATGATTTTGCAGCAAAGCGCTTTTAGTGTGTTCCATGCGGAGGGCGCGGGGCTCGGGGGTAAGATAAGAAATGTCCTTAGATTCAGATTCAGGACTTCAAAAAACATATATATGTCATATATATACATGTAAGTATGAATAAACAATTCTGTTATTTTTCAAAAATTTCACATCGTAAATATCGTCATTTATATTCAAAATAAATATAAAATATATCCATCTTTAAAAATATAGCAGCTTAAAAACATTGAAATTTTGAATTGAAACGTAACTCAAACTTTAGACAATGTTTTTTTCCCCTAAATTTGAAAATTCAACCGATTTTCATCTAGTTAGTTATTATATATTTTGAAATAAAATGGTGTTCATATGGAAAATTAAGTTTGAAGTCTAAAAATGTAAGATCACTTTAACTATAGTAAATACGTTCTTCATTAAATTTACGTTATTGATAACTTTCTAGTGTAATCATTTGTTTAAACTAATTATGCATGCACTTAATCTTGAAACAGAAATTTTAAAGTGAATTTTGTAAGACTCCTTAAAGACTGGACACTATGAAACGTAAAGTTTGCGAAAGTTTTCATCGTTATAGGGAGCAAGTTACTATAAATATCTAAAATTTTGATTTTTGATATTTTTGTTTTAAATTAGTAGAATATTGCAAAAACCAAACGAAACTTTTGTGCTGTAAGGGTGAGATGGATTGTAAAATTTTTCTCCTCTTAGAAATTAAGAACTCACAGAGTCATCTCTCGAGAGATATTGCAAGTAGAAAGACAGGGAAACATTCTAAATTGCACCGATCGACAGTCACTCTGCACCCCTGGAGAATGTCTTCCATCAACGCTACCTGTAAACATCAAACAAAATGCCCTCATTATCAACAATATGATAATAAGGGTAATTCAAAATGTTAATTATTCGCAACGTTTCATATTTTCATAATAATTTATATATTCATTATTAGCACTGTTGTATATGATGTTGGATAATAAACTTTGTTTCAAATCCATATGACTTATATCTTTAGGAATTTGTATTTTTCTGGTTCAAATTGAAAATTTTGCAAAAAAAATCAAGACTCTACAGCATTTTATTTTGTAAGACAACAATTCAAATTTCCTTACTAAAAGAACTAAAAAAATAATGAATTTTAAAAAGTAATGCAATTCGTGTAACCAAGCTTGAGATATTGTTAAGAAGCTTGTTTAGTCAATATCTAAACAGTTGATTGCACACATTCCTGTGGATAGTACGAACCGAAGTAAAGGAATGACGGATCAACGACCATCGTCGTATAAAAATGGAAAACTCGAAAATCTCAATAGACAAATTATTGAAATTAAAAAGAAAATCAATCTTTCTGGTAAGTTACATTACAATTTCGATTAAAAAACTAAACATAAATAAAATTGAATACAATATTTAAGAAACAATAATATTTCAACTTTTTCAGAGGGCCAAAGAAAAGCGAATTTTGAAGAATGTGACGTTAAAAAGCGGGAAAATGCAGAACGACTTTCCCAGTTGAAGAAGGAAGTGAAAGAACTACGAGTGGAATTCGCAAGGGCTAAGAATGTACTTAATTGACGTTCAGACCTATAAAGCATTCGTTCGAAACACGCGGAGAACGTAGGCACCCTGAGAGTCGTTCGTTTTTGATATCGCTAATAAACGATCAGAATAATGCGATTAGTTGTGCCTATCGCTTTTCAAATCCAGTTGAATTCTTTGTTGCAGTGTGACGACTCTGCCGAACATGCGCTGCAATTGAGCCGCAAATCTTCTGCATACGTGAAAAAACGCAACTTGACCGAGGCAATTGAAACCATTGATGAGGATATTGTGCGATACCGCAGAGAACTCGATCTAAACAGATACCGACTGCACAAAGTAAATTAAAATAATTTTTTGTATCGAAATTGAAAAAAAAATATTTTTTTTTAAAAATGTAATTGAGAAAAATTGTTGTCCAGAAACAAAATAAACTTGGAATGTTGTTACGAGAATACGAAGAATTAATGGACGATGACATACAAAAAAAGATGAGAAAAAGGACGGAATTGCCTTTGAAGAAGGTACGAAATTAAAGTGAAATTGCAGCGGTTTGAAACTTAGTCCCATAGTGGGCCGTGTTTAAATATCAAAAATTTCAGCAAATTGTACGTCTGGAAAATCGGTTACTAGGGGTCAATGTCATGCAGATGGAAGCGGACATTGTGTGCAATAAGTACAAGAACGTCCACGCCAACTTAAAAAAAGACGCCGAGGTTTTTGCTTCGTGGTTGGAGAAATTGGCAGACGACATTAAAGAACAGAATATTGAAATTCAGCGATTGAGGGTGACAATCATTTTTCTTTTTTTTTATCATTCAATTTTTATTAACAAATATTAACGTTATACAATTTATAAAAATGATACAAAAAATGTTTGTACAGAAAATCAAAGACGAGGCGGTGACTTTGAAAAATTCAACGAGATTAGAACTCATAAAACAAGAGGAAGATTCTGTTATTGTTAAACAGCAACAGGAAAGTGTCATTCAAGATTACAGGTAAGATGTTTTACAAAAAAAGAATCAAAAACCCCAAATGTTTGGATTAGTTGATTCTATTAAATCTGATTTTTTGCAATTTTTACCAAATTTTGATTAATTTTTTAATTTCATCTTAGAAAACAAGTAGAAGAGAGAAAAATTGAAGTGGAAAGTCTCGAAAGAATGGTTCCTCCGATGAACCGGCACCTTGCAGTATACGACAAAGACATTGAAAATATTGATCCTGATAATTTACCTCAGAACAAAGTAGCTGAACTGGAGGAAATTTTCATGAAACTACGAAACGCGACGGGAGTGACAAAGACGGAAAATGTTCTGCAGCGTTTTTTGAATCAAAAGTCTACCAAAGAACGACTAAAGGTCATGCAAGAGTCTGCAGAAAAAGAGAAGATGGAGCTCGAAAAAACTAGACAGCAATTGACTGCTGAAATCGAGATGCGCAAGTTTTCTGAGAGCAAGGATGCTAATCAGTAAGCGTAATTTAATTGAATATCATTACGAACACAGAAAAAAGTGATTTTATTATATAAACTTAAAAATTATTTTCCAAGGAATGCAGAAAAGTTGGAAATGTTAAACGCTCAACTAAGTGAACAAGTGAAAAGAAAAACGGATGCAGAGATGAAGAAATTTAAATGCGAAAAACTTGTCAACGAGATAACTAAGTGTTTCAAAAATTTGTGTCGAATTAGCATGGTACGGACGGAGATGAGCAATTATTTGATATTTAAATAAGTATTCAAATCTTTTCTGAAAATTGTTGATTTTATTTCAGGAAATGAATGAGACTTGCATGTTTGACGAGTACGTCAATACGGATGATCCAGACAAATTGTTGCGGCTGCTAAGCAACGGGATCCGGCATTTTTTCTCAGACTATGGTAATTTGGAAAAGGCCATTGATATGACAAATGATAGCGGAAGTAAAAAGGTAATCATGTCGGAATGAGAAAAAAAATTGTTAATTTCAATTCAGATGATTACTCAATGGAATTTTTTAATTCCCTTTTTTTGGTTTAGTTGGAAGTCTCAATAGAAACCTCATCAAATGTTGATACGTTGCAAAATGATGAACGATCTTTATTCCCCACGTTTCCACTCCTGACACCACCCGGAGCACAGCAGCCGTCAGAAGATGAAGATGAGATCCCAAGCAGAAACTCTCTGAAACGACAAGCACAATTACTCGTTGACACAAAAAGTCGTCGCAAAATGTTTAATATGAAAAGATAAAAATTGTATCGAATTGTAAACTAGAAAATTAATAAAACAAACGTTGGTTTAAAATTTAGATTTAAAAATACGATCAAAAATGAAAACATTTTGTTACAGGAAACAAAAACGTAGGCAAAAAATGAATCTATGAAAAAAACAGTTGGATAAATGATGCAATACTTCAAATGTAATCAAAAATAAATGTATATTATGCTTTTATTGGTTGCTTATGTTGTGTTTATATTATACATTCTACTATTTTACGTTTCTCAATAATTATTTATGTTCTGTATTCACTTTCTTTGTTTTTTGTTGTTATATTTTTTTGTTTACATTTTTACGGATCTGCATTGTAGCCATATGACAATCAAAATCGTAACTGTTTTAAAACTGGCTCAAACAAAACTTGGACTCTTTTGTACGATTTTGTCAGAAGTGCATTCGAGGGTTAATTTGATAGTTCTTTATCGAAAGAAACAGAATGAAACTTGAACTTGTGGCGAGTGATGATTGAAAGAGCAGAATAAGCGCACACCAACATTCTGCTTGGCGTTGAATGACCTAAATTGATGAGCGCATGTCTCAAAGCATGACCGAAAAGACGCAGTCGCTTTATTTTGAAGGGAACAAAATCGTGCCTCCCTTGGACTTGAGCGCCATGAATGAAGCTCGTGTTTTTATCAGCAGCAGTTACAGTGGGGGCTTGGGGTGCGAATTGCGATGTCAACTATCAAGTAGAAAGTAACTCTGAAAGAAAAATCGATACCGCCGCGTATCTCGTTTCGGACGTGCACCGCATCGTCTCTGGCAAATGTCGCTTTTCTGACTGCAACACAGTGAAACGTCTCATCTCGACGCGACGATGACAGTTCGGTCTGCAAGTGTTCTGCCAACTACCTTGTGATCAATCAATCAATTTCAATTCAACCCAAGTGACTGTGATTATAAATAACAAATGTCACGTTTGTTCAACATCTTCGCTTGCTCATAACAAAGATAAGATGAAAAGAAAGTCAGATGACTAGAACTTGTTGATTTGCCGACTAACAAGTGAGATATTTTTAACATCAACAATTTCGCACCGATGGCTTTTTGACTAACGTCTATAATTCACGCTTCGACTATTTTGATTCTTAGGCACTGCGAATCGAAGATTTCTGCCATTTGATTTTAGCGCCTTACTGACGGACTGTTGTCAATGCTGAACCATTCATGAGTTGCTGTCCATTAATGTAAGCTTTTCGCACGCAATTTTTTAGAACTTTGAAACAAACGTAGAAGAGAATGTTACAATTTCTTGTTTGACTAAATCTTGTTACTTCCATTCGTTCGTTTAAGAATGTTCTTAAAGGCTGGTCAATCGATTAAATGTCACATCCAGTTAAATTATTACTGCCTGAATGGTGGCAAGTAATAAATATTTAATTTCATGGGTATGTAATTTAAATTTCGAAACTATTTTTACTCGAGAAGAAATTTTGCAAAAATAATATTCGTTTTAATTGAAAAATTTGAACGAAAAGGAATTTAACGTTCTGATATTGTTTAAAATATTGTGTGACTCAAAGCCCTTTATCAGCTCCTGAATATCTGCATATCCTACAAACATGAAAGCGGTCGGGTCACGGCTTATCAGGAGCAACGTTATATTCAAAATTATGCAAAACTAAACTTAACTGTTAATGTCATAATAACGTTATTTTTCTTGCAAAATGCAATTGACTAATTAGTAGACAGTCTTTATAAATTGAACAACTATTACGATGAGAAAATCATCGAACGTTAAAAATACTATGATTTGTCATTTATGAATTGCTTTAAGTTAACAATGAAAAAGTAGCGATGCGTAATATAGCAATCAAATAAACAACTATTTTATTTTCAACCTCATGTTTGAAAACGCATCATTAATAAAAGTCACGATTCGCATTGCGGTCCGTATAGGAACAAAGATATTGCAGTAATATAATTTTTGTATTCAGAAGTGATACGGCTGTCCACAAGTATTTTTATGAAATAGTTGTTTAGTTGTACGTAATTAGAACAATTGAAACAAATTAACGGATTAAACGTTGTTAAGTTGCACAAACAGCGATTAGTTTCACATTTTTCATACATAAAGTTTTTTTTATACATAAGTTTTGATTTTTCAAGTAACGAAAATATGTTTTCATTGATAATTTTAAAAAATAACAAATTTCGATTCATCAAACCCAGACTATGCACTATAGGGATAGTAAGCACCTAACTCGATCAAATTTGCAATCTCAAATTGCAACTGAGAGAGAAAAATAAAAAAGTTCTACATTCCCAACAGTCGCTGAAGCGTCAAGTATAAAATATCCGTGCGAAATCTAATAAACAAGAATGGGCAGCAGTTGTAATGTTAATTTTTTGTTCGTTATTTCCATGAATGTTAATTACCAAAATATAAATTTATAATAATGCGAGAACGAGAGGCAAAAGGACTGAGGCTTTTGACAAGTAAAGCGTCAGTGCGATGAACTGTTGTTTAGAATAGTATTGCTCCATCCAACTCCCACCCGCATATCGAAATTGCGACTTTCTCTGTCGCGCTTTTCTTCTTTTATTCCTGCCTCGCGCTCGGTTATCTTGCAGCGCTGTTGTTCGTGTCTTTCTCTGTCTCATCCCTCCTCCAGAACATTCTCCTTCAGGGACGACTGCTTTTCATAGTGGACCCTGCTGAAACATGCGAAAAATTAATAACAATGACTCAAAAACAATAAGAAACAGAAACGTATCCACTTTTTTCTAAATTTTTTTATCAAGATTAATTTTATTAATAGAACATGAAAAAAACAACTCAAATGAAAAACGATAGTTGCTTATCATCAAACTCTGAGTCAGTTGGACTTATCTTAATAATATTTACACTTTGGAAAGTAAAACAAAAGAAAGGTCAATGAAAATAAACGGGTTACAACAATCAAGTTATTTTCCTTGCAAATAAAAATATTTGTGAAAAAAGAAAACAAAAACAAAAATAAATCAAAACTTTTTTATTTCTGTTTTTCTCCTCGTTTGTTAAATTTGTTTGTTTACACTTGGCACAATCCGAATCAAATTTCGTAACCAAAAACAAACTTGCAAAAAGGAAACAAACCCTTTACTTACAGTTCGAACCGAACGCATTTCGTTTCATTTGATAAACAAAAATGAACTTAAAAAGCAACCGACCGTCCAAAACAATACAACCTGTTTGTACTTGAAATAAAAGGACAAAAGAAAGGGTCGGGGAGGGGAAGGGGGGATCGAAAAAAAAGTGCAGAAAGACCCTTACGCTGCTCGCTCCTGACGTTGCTTTCTTGTTCTGTCGTTCTCTCGGCTGTTCCCTGTTGCATCCTCGTCGCTCAAAATAGTTAGCAACCGTGGCCCGCCGCGGGACTCGGGAGAGAAAAACGTGCGCAGCTGTGAGACGTGAGCGGTGAGAGACGCCTGATCGTCGTGCGGTCTCGGCGAAATCAGACAGTGTGCGAACAATCAGCGGTTGACGTTGTTGCGCCGATATTTGTCGACCTGATCCGGGCGCCCTTTTGACCTTGACGCGACGGCGCCTCGTGATGGATCGCGAGGTCGACAGGTGCGTCGGCGAGGACGCGGACGCGCCAAATTCAAATTGTCATTTGGACGGTGCAATTGTTTGTTTATCATCGAAGGGCGTGAATTATTGTCGAAAAGCACCGAATGCACAAAGCGCTTTGGTCGCTGGGTACGCGCGCGCGCATTGCGGGGGTCTCGCACATGTCTTTGTGTTTACGACGCGCATTCGTATGCATGTGCCGATTGTCACTCGGGCCTAGCAACTTTTCGGTTTCATTTTCAAGACACCATGGAAGCCTTACGATTCGCCATTCAGTGAGTCTTTTCGTTTACACAGTTTCAATTTGTTTCTGATTCGCCAATTTAACTGTCAATAATGGATTGTTGTGTTGTTTGCAAATCTTTTAATTTTTCGTTTGTTTACAAAGAATTTTGAGCTAATAAAGGTGACAACAATTGTTCGTCTGGCCAACAAACAGTCTTTTTTGCGTTGTTGATAAATGTAAAAGTTTTGAGCGAGCGGTTTTTTATCAAAGATATAAATAATGCAGGTTTAATAAAAGTTCGGATAACGAGTTTAAGCGTTGAAAAATGTAACGAAAATACGTAAACACTTTTCTTTGAACATTACACAACAGTTGAAAACATTAAATAATCTAATGTTTATATAAATTCTGCCTCGTTTTAAATGCATCATCGAGTTAAATTAATTGAACGCTAGGAATCGTTAATTAACTAATGAACCAACTCGCGCAACTGGTTTATGCCACTTTTCCGCACTTTCTTATACTAAGAAAAATCTTGGAAAAATCATTTTATTTTTATTTCTTCAAACTATATTTCTGCTCAAGTTTTTGATATGTTTGCAGGAAAAATTATACATTTCGTTTGCCACATTCTGTCACGTTAACAGTCAAGTGAAAATTAAATTAGGAAAGTGTTCACTCGTAAAAAGAAAAAAAGGAAAACAAGTTGGTTGCACTGAGAAATTTGAAACTGAGAGGAAAATACAAAATTACTTCCGAGTTGTGATTATTGATCGCAGACCACGAATCATGTTTGAATGATGTAGTCGGAATCATCTCTCATACCCATTTAGTCTAATGAAACCTTACTTTCGATTGCAAAAGAACAATTATTGCCGCGCGCTATTTTATTATCTGTTTATTCCATTGTACTGCATCTTCTTGGAAACAAAATGTAATATTCAAATCTCCTTTGTAAATAATTGGTCGTTAAAAATGCCTTAATGAAGCATTCAATGTTTACATTCTCAAAATTGTATAATTCAAAGGCCATTTAAACAATCCATTTTTTGATTCATATAAATAATAGTCTATATATTTACTTTAATTGTTTACATTTTCGCACATCATGTTTGATTATTTTCATCGTACTTTTATGTTTTTATTTTTATTTATTTCTTTTTGTGAAAATCAGTAAACCTGGTTCCAATGTAATTAACTGAAAAAAGTTCTTTTGATGAGACGACGAAAATTTGTTAATGAAATTATTTAAAAGTACGTTTGAATTCAGCGATTACCTAGGAATTTTAATTTGATTCCCATCTAATAGTCCACTTAAGAGCGAACGAAAATTACAAAGTTAAATGATACGTTTCTTGCGTGTTTGATGCAAAGGGAAATGTCTGAGATTTTAATTGTAAATACGAAAACCTCAGGTCGGCGGCGCATTGTCTTATATGAATTCCCATCGTTGAAAATCATTTTCAGCGTATAATTTTCGCATTTATGGTGGAACGAGCTTTTTTTGAATTTCATTGTACGGGAAAAATGCACGCAAAGAAAAACAGTAAACAAAACAAGATTAAAATAACGCACTCGAGTTTTGCAATTGGTTTGTAATTGTGCTTTTGTTTTCTCTTTTCAGGACTCGTTTGGGGGAGAGGATGGTCAGCATGAGTTCCATGCTTGTGGAAACAGTGAGCATCAATTATGAAGACTTCAACGAGAGTTTCCTCACTTGCGGCACCTGTCTCTGCGGCTACGACGGTGGCGAGCACACTCCCAAGTTGTTGCCATGCTCTCACACGGTAATATTCAAATGCTCGCCTACAACCTTCAATTTTAACTTGCAACCGTAAAACTGTGGGAATGCTGAACCGTACAAACATTAGAAAACAATTTCAAATTCTATTTTCTGTTTTTCGTCTTGTCGTTAATGAATTTTTATTTTTAGGTTTGTCTCCACTGTCTGACGAGGATCGCAGCCTCTCAAACACGAGAGGCTGGGGCATTTCGGTGTCCCATATGTCGAGAACTCATAACCATACCTCGAGGCGGGGTGGCTGCTCTGCCCCCGAGCTTTCTTGTGAACCAACTGTTAGACCTCATGTCAAGACAACGAAGAGAGGTATAAAATGAACAGGCGGACAATAATTGTAAGGCAAATAACGACTCGGAATTGCAATTCATTGTTCAAAAACCTTGGATTAAACTTGTAACATTTTTCTTAATGTCAATGTCAATGTCAACGGAAAAATTATCTTAAATAAAATTAGAGTGAAAAAATGAATCGGCAGAGTGAATGGCAATGAAAAAATAGCGTCCTTTTTGTATTCTAAGTACGTTTCAATTGTGTGTTCAACGGAACTTCTCCCCTCTTTCAAAGAGGATATGACAGATCTTGCCTGAGGAATTCTCGAGCTGAATTAATAAATCTATAAGAAATCTTTTTGGTCGAGTTTAAAAACAACCATGACAAACTCATTTGAATCGCTTTTTATTTATTCATGATTAATTTTCATTAATTGTATGCAAATACTTGTTTGAAAAAATCTTCCAGGCAAATAGACAATGAAATTCAACACTCTTGTACTTGGAAATGATTAAAATTATACTGATTTGTTAAATTTCTCGTTCACAAACAAGTGAAAAGTTTAATAATTTAGATTAAGATTTGATAATGCAAATTTTATTAGTCTGTTAAAAACGCAATGAAAACGATATTATTCATTTTTAATCTCAAAAATTAAAATAAAACTTCATTTGTTGAATTTTGAACGTTGAAATCAGTTGGCAACTTTTGACCTTGTCTAATCGTTGACTGTTGACCTTTCGCAGGTCATCCCCAAGTGTTCTGTGCATATTAATCAAGAGCTGCTATTCTGCGAGACGTGCGACACGGTGTTTTGTTCAGTTTGCACAGGAGGAAACCACGCAGGAACATCGCCCGGCTGTACAGAACATACAATTATTCCTTTTAGCATTGCCATTAAACGGATGTCAGAAATTCTGCTGTACAAAGCCAACGAGTGTATATCAAAGGTGATTCAAAAATTTTCCTCATTCCAAATTCAGTTGTGAAATTTATTTTGTAAATAAACACGTACCCATTCTTGTATCACCGAAACTACGAAAACAAAAGACTGCGAACTGAAATTATCAGGATTCGGAGATAAGATAAGACAAAAATGCCTAACGAATGCGACATTGAAAAAAAAGAGAGGCAGTTAATAAAGACGTGATGCAAGCTGCAAAACGTCAGTTGTCGTTGGTGTGTGGAGCGTTGTAAAACTCAAGTGTGGTTTTTGTTTTGGTTCGTCCAGTTGACACAGGCGCAGGAGTCGGTGAGTTCGGAATTGCAGCGACTTGATAGCGCGATGGAAAAGTGTTTGAACGCCGTTGACACGGAATTCGCCGAGATGATATCCAAAGTGGAAAAACGTCGGGCGGATTTGCAGGCCGCCATTGCATCCGCAGCATTGGACAAAAAACGTGTACTTGAGGAGCAGCATGCGCTTATCCAGGCTGAGAAAAATAAAGTCGAGCAAGAGTGCGAAGGTTTGCAGTATCAGGTCCGTTTATTTTATCACACGTTTCTCAATGACGTCATGTTTCTTTGTAGGAACGAAAGAGTAATACTAATTGAATGCCAAGTTGGAATGATTGATGGAAAATGAAATTATTTTTAGGTCGAAGTGAGAAATATTACGCAACGAATAGGAAGTTTGTCGGATCAGTTAGACGCGGCAGTTGCACTCAGCGAGCCTAGGGAAAACGCTTTCATTACTGCCGAATTTAATTATAATAATGCTCTTGCGGAAATGGAGCGCATTCTCAATACTTTTGGTCGTGTACGATCCAGCACAACTTTGCCAGGTACAAATTTTAATGATTTTTTGTTTAATTTTATTCCTCCAAGTTGAAATATTCAATTTCAAAACCATTTTGTAAATTGAATTTCTTTCATTCTAATCCCACAATTAGCATTTTCCAATTTTGCAATATTGAAGTCACTAACTAAAATAACATTGAGTCAGAATTTTATGCAATTTTGTAGCATGATCACAAAATATTTTCAACTATGCAAATATTCATTTTTTTTCTAGAAAATCTAATGATCTTAGATTTACTTTCAATCATTTTAATATTTTTGTGTAATTGTACAAATGTATTAAATTTCAAAAATATTTCGTAGGTTTATGTCGAGCCCGGTTAAAAGACCAAGCAGTATTAAAATTACAAACGACGGTGGTAGTGGAAACAGTGGATTACCATGGACACCCTCGTAACGCAGGTGGTGATCCCATCAGCGCGGAATTGACACTAGCCAATGAAACCAATTCGTACAGTCAAAATAGCTTAGTAGAATGTGAGATAAAGGATCTGGAGAACGGCACTTATCATGTTCTTTTTCGTCCGCCTCAGGCGAGCCGTTATGTCCTTAAATTGTCGGTTTTTGAGAGACCTATCAAAGACTACCCGTTGTTTTTTGACGTTACGGAACATAACGATCCTATCACGGTGTACGGAAGTCGTGGTCATGGAAAGGATGAGTTTCATCAGCCAGTTGCCATTGCCATTGACGACAACAATGTTGTCTACGTTGTTGATACTGGCAACTCGAGAATTAAGGCAAGCAATTGTTAGGTTTTTGAAATTGATTTGAAATCGTGAAATCGAACGTTGTAAATGAATTTTTGCGATTGAAAATTGAAAAGTGATTTTGATGCAGGTATTAAGTGAAAACTTGGAATTCCAAAGACACATTACAAACGAAGGCTTGGAAGGACGAAGCTGTACGGGAATTGCGATCTCGGAGCAAGGCCTAGTTATCGTTAATTGGAGAACTCGAACAGTCACGGAAATGAACACCGACGGGGATACGATACGTTCCTTTTCTCATAATGCCTTTCAGGTGCAAACTTTCTTCTGATTTATAATACCCCGTGATAATCGCATTGTCGACAATTTTACATTTTTTTTTTTGAAATTACATCGTGCATAAATATGAAAGCTTCAGAGAGACAATTTGGGTTTTCCTTTTTGCTCCATACCCGTTAGACGTAGAATTAAATCGCAAATCGAGTGTTTTAGTTTTGTTTTACAATTGACTCATTTCTCGTTTTCGTTTGTTAGGAACCAATAGATGTAGCTGTAGATCGAAGTTATGGGCATGTATTGGTCGCTGATAATGGTCAAAGCTGTGTTTTCATTTTCGATTGTGATGGAAAACTCCTTTTTCAGGTTTGATATTTATTATTCGATCATTTTTATAATGATTTAAATTTTGCTACAACCATAAATGTGTATTTTTCTTTTTAGATTGGCAAGAAAAATTCATTCAAGTTGATTAGTTCTGTAACAGTAGGACCCTCCGGGGAAATAGTCGTTGCTGATTCGCGAATCCAGGTCTTCTCTGCCAAAGGCGACTTTTCAGAGGAAATTCATGGGGAAGAAAAAGGTACGTTTTTATGAATTACAATACTATAAAAAATTATCCTATTTACAATTTATGAAGAAAATTATTAAAATTGAACAGGGAAAGGATGTTATGGAGGAATAACAGTGGATGCAAAAGGTAGAATCCTTGCCACGCGACAAGACAAAGGCCGGAGTGTAATTCAAGTGCTCAAACTTGGCGGTGGAACAGTTTTATCTGAAGTCGATTCGCACAATTCAAAAATGCGAAGACCATCCGGTATCGCTGTGTTGCCAAATAATCACATTGTCGTTGTCGATCTGGGAAATGATTGTGTGAAAAAATACAGATACGCGTAAGAAGCAGCTTCTAATTTAACAATCTTAAACTCATTTTAAAATCATTACAATCATTTATTTTGTGTTTTTCAGGTAAAGATCGACGACATAAAACAGAGCAGAACCTTTTACTCAATTAAATACCAATTTACTTTTTACATACCCGCAATCAACTGTTTAACGTAAATCACAAAGACTTTTTTAAAAAATTCTGTTAGGTAGTCATTTGAAAGAATAATTGCTTGGAAAACAGTATTTGTTGTTTCACTTTGTGATGACTTTATTTATTAACGATTAATGACGACTGATAACCATGTTGTCAACTTAATATTGACGCAGACAAATTGTACGGATTTGTCACCCACAGACAGGCTGTGAACGTAAATGTGAACGCGAGAGCTGAGTTTTGTTGATGATCATTTTGTTACACTATTATTTGCTCATTCGAATGTATTAAGATTGTTTTTCGTTTCTGACATGAACCGAACAAAATAATCTTTGTCAGTGGATCGATCAAATGTAATTCATTCTAATTTAATATTCTGCAAAAAATTGAAAGCAATACTGAGTTTTGTTCGAAGAAATGTTTGTCACTTTCATGATTAAACGATTACTCATGTGAAATCATAGCGAAACAACATACTGCTGAGGTATATTTTTTATGTTTGAAGAATACATTAGAGCTCGAGAGATTGCAGCGTACGCAAAAAACAACATTGAGTAATGTCCAGAACGAAACTGGACAAGTCCGAGAAAAAAAATTCACTTCTCGTATGACTGTTATGATGAGCATTTGTGAAGCAAATAATATTTATACCTACTTTTTTCTGACTCTCCACTAATAGTCGACGAATTTTGTAAAAAAAGCACTGCCATAATAGTAAATGGATAGATAAGACGTTTTTTACATTTATAATGCAGTTTGTATGAAAAATGAAGTCATTCTCGGGCTCTTATGATTTTTTAAGTTTTTTTGCTTGCTCTGATAAGTCATGTGAATTTAAAAGCTGACACGTGTATAAATCAGTCAGAAACAGCTCGCAGTCGACGCGATAAATATTTTTGTATATTTGTAGAAAGCACAGTGCGTTTATAAAAAGAAACTATGTATAAAACAAAGTCATCCATTTGAATTAAAAACGGTTTTGTATTAGTTATTAATTTATTGATCGCAGAATTGCACAATTTTATGAGAACTCAATGAATCAACTTGATTAAAATGTTAGACAAAATTGTTTCTCAGAAGATACAAAATCTTACACATTCCTTCGTCTATTTGTAAGATATAGTCTGCCATAATTATTGAATGTAACACAAAACGTTTATTTTGCAACCCGTCCATAGTAGTACAATACGTCTAACAAATTCTCTCTGGAGCAACAAAATCGAATTGTTTCCTGCAGAGGCCATGACAACTTAGAATTAAGTATTCGTATACTATTTTTTAGTTGACAATTTTATTGATCATCTTTTTGTCTCTTCTCTTTAACTCTCTTTTCACTCAGTCTTGACTAAGAACACCGGAGCATAATTCAAAACCAAAAAATATTGATTTTTGGATGGTAACATAAGAAAAAATTGTAACATATTGTAATCAGGCTTTCTCCAATCGGAATAGATTAAAAGTCAAAATGTAACCTATAGGATATGAATATTGTAATAAATAAAATTGTACATTCGAGTTATAAAAAAAATCTTGGGTCGTAAAATGACTGACGAGTTTCACTGTGATTATTCAGTAATATTATGTTAAAGTTAGAAATTTCTTATCTCGGACGTTCAGAACTTTAATTCACATTTCAAGTTCTTCTTTTTTTATTGACTGATGAATATCCATCTTACTTACTGATATTTTCTATCTAGTCAGCGATTAATTCTTACTACTTATTGGACTGTTTACGATAATAATTTTTAAGCAATGATACGTGTGTAACATAAGACTACATTGTAAATAATCGGTATAAACAATACAAATAAAGTTCCTTATATATCATCATTTTCATCAACTTTTCATTTCTTCGAATTGACGAATAAAAGACTCAGTTTAATTTTCACAGATTTTATTTGTTCAAGATAGATTCATACATGGATCTAATGGCAATATCTGAATTAAACAAGTACAACAATAATAAGATTTCACTTAAACCAAATTTTCATCTTCTTAATCTAGTTTTATTTTCTGGCTCAACTGTTTGTTCTCGTAAATAAAGTTAACAAACATGATGTTCAATGGAAAACATAATACTGGAAAACAACGACGTTAAAAAACATAAAAAAAGTCTGCAGTAGGCGAAAAAAGGTATATTACAAAAGGGAAGAAGTTCCACTCAAGTCTGTTTCAGTGGTTCGAAGTTGTGCGTAAGGATACACTTTCCAGGGAACGAATAAATAACAACCGTGAAGTGTAAAGAAAGCTTTACACAACGTTAACATATTACTTTCAAAGGTAATTCGGAATAATGAATTATCTGCCAAGTGTTTTGGCCTGCTGCGTTTTGTACATCTTCAAAACCTTTCTGCCGGGCACCAACGTCTGACTCAGTCCCGGCCTTTTCTTTTTCTTCTTCTCCATCAACTGATTGTTCTCCTGGTCGACCTCGACCTCCTCGTTCGTCAGGCCACTATAATTATTCTGGCAGATAACTGTTTCCTGCGGCGCACGAAGTGCCTCAAGTTCCTCGGCTGTTCTGTGCAGGTCAGAATCGTGAGCAAACGTGCAATTGTGCCCGAACCGACATCTCCCTTTGCGATAATTCCAGCAAATCTTTTTGCCGTTGATCATCTTGGTGTCGTCCAACGTCGGAGTCATTTTCACGTGCTTCTCGAGGATCGCGCTTTTTGCCTTCTCAGCCTCCACGAATGGGTTCGAGAAGACCGAAGTTTTCAGCGTGGGAGTGCCATTGAACGGCGTGGGTAATGGAAGTTTGTCATTGGAAGCTACTTCTGTTTTTACTGGTTTCATCTCCTTGGAAGAATCGTCGCTCTCGTCTTCATCCTCGTCGTCCAATTTCTCTTCTTTGATTTCGAACTCGGTTTTGATTTTTGCCTCCACCTTCAAACTAATGGTTCGACAATATCAGATTACACAGAACAAAGTTTATCTTTTTTGTTTTAGCCGGTGATTTTATGATTTTTTTTTTTTTTTAGCAAACAATTTTTACTCACTCGTTTTAATTACTAAATGATACTAAATGATGAATTGTTATTGTTATTGCAACTGATCTATCAAAAAATTAAAATAGATTAAAGAAACTTACTTAAAAGAAACATATACTTTTCAATATAAAAATAATATGTATATATAGGTAGACCATGTATTGACAATTTACTATGAATTTATTTCAACTATATATAAGCAATATGTTATGATTATATTGTAGAAAGTCAGTATATGATCCTTTTTAAAAGAGAATGAATGTTGTATAAAAATTGTTGTACAAAAACCAGATGTGAAAAAGGACCTTACTTGTTATGATTGTTTGTATCTAGTTCACTGTCACTATCCGAAGCTGAAGAATCGCCATAATCAGCAACGAGGGAAGCCATTGTGTTCTGTGATAACAAACTAACGAAACAACTCTAATCTAAATAACGTGATTGAAAAAAAAAATAATTGATTCGTGTCAATAAAATTATGGTACAGTGCACTTTGTGTGTTGTCCAGTGTTTGATTTGCGCATGATTTGTGTACATCGCGTTTTCATGACTTCGAACTCCAATCACTGTCAGTGTTTTTAAATCCCATCGTTCTGTCATGATGGCGCTAGTGTCGCACACTTGGCGGTAAACTTTACGAAATTGGTTTTGTTATTGCAATTCAAAAGCAACGTTTCAAAACAAAACATTTGTATTTTATTTAACACCTGAATTATCTATTTGAACTTTACAATTCAATTCTAATTCCAAATGTGCACTTTTCCAAACGCTGATTTTGCGAGTTTCATTCTCCTGATGTTCGATGAAAAGTCTGGTGTGCGGTATAAGCAACCAATATTTGCCTAAGACTGGTTTCACAGAGATCGGATTTATTTGTTGGTTCAAAACGAAACCATCAACTTCGCTCCACTGACTGAGTATATTGGTTACCACAACGATGTGTTGACACTCTTTAGCCAAATATTTGCAGACCTGGGCCAACTGATTCAACCCAGTTGTAGCTTGGTGATTTTTTGAAGATTTGAAAAATATCGACGGCAAAGAATCGATGATGATGAAAGTTGGTTCTTCCGATTTTAATTTGCTTGCAAGGTGATGTAAAAGTGTTAACAACTCTTCCTTATTTTTGACCCTGGACACTTTTATTAAACTCATTACAGTACCTATTTGCTAAAAAAAGGAATTCGATCAGTATTTATTTATTTGTTATTTATTTTTTGAGGCTATTCATTGTACCTCGTCAGTGCAACGTTTGGCTTCTAACATTTCTAAAACTCTTGTCGAACAGAAATCTTCCTTTGTGTCGATATAATAAACAGGTTTCGTTTTACACAAAACATGATTCACCGCTATTGTAAAACAAAGTTGCGTCTTTCCAGATGACGGTAATCCACACAACTCATAAACGTGACCTGGCATGAACCCTTTTTGCAACAAAACATCCAATCTGCAAGAAAAATAAAAAAAAAGTTAAAAATTTAAAATATACAAAAATATGTATACTTTGGATTTCTTCAATAAAAAACTTACTCTTTGATTCCAGAAGCAATATATTTTTTCTGAAATGAATTTTCAGTTATTGCTGTGGAACTTCCCGTGAAACTTCCTAAGATACACTTTTTCAAAGCGCAAATATCCTGAAAAATCATTTTGAACTTTTAAAACTTTAAAAATTGGAATTCTTCTCTTTCAAGTTTTTATTTACAAAATATGATTCCAGTTTTTTTAATCTTGTTTGTACTTTGTATGTGAGTTTTGTGTATTTCGCCAATTTGTCGCTAGATTCAGAAACAAAATCCGCAACCGTAAAAATGTTATGTGCAAACAATTCCGTTATTGTTTCTTCGCTGAGTTCTGGAAACATCTCGTGAGTCAACCTGGCCATGATTATTACCTGGAAAACAACGAAAAATTGTTTAGAACTTTTTCAAAAACAAATTCATGTTCAAAAAAAATTTATCGTTTTTAAAAGTTGTTAAAATTTTTTTCTTCACAGTGAAATGAAATAAAGAAAATTGATTGACACAAAAAGAGTAATATGTACCTTGAATTCATGATTCAAAGAAAAGCGAGAGTGGGAGGCGTGAGAAAACTACGTAACTCAATTGACCGTTGATCCTCTAAAAAGTCTAGCGGAGCACATGGAATGGATTTCGTGGATTCCACGATTAGGATCAGAGTTTAAAGTGTCTTTTCATTAGCGACCGTCGACCAGGACGAAGTGATTTTCAATAAAAAAATCTAGTCGTGCATTACCTCAATTAAAGCCAACAATTTTGTGTCTATACTGTTAGTCATGCTTTTGAACGTAACTATGATCATATTAAATGTATTTTGTATCAAATTAACACTCACTCGAATTTTACGTGCGTTTGTGAGATAAGTTTGTCTTTCGTTTCGATTTTTTTTCTACACGTGTTCAAAAGCAAAGTGTGCAAAATCGACACCGGAGATAACAACAGCAAGACTTTCTCCACGTTGTTGCATTCAATTCGTAAGTGAACAATATTGTAAAACTATATTTTGGCGGACACATTTCGTTTAGCAACTTTCTGTTTGAAAATGGCACGTGGTCCAAAAATACTGAAAGTAAAAAGTTGATGTTGTGATAAAGACTAATAATCATAAGAAAGAGAAAAAGAATAATCAATCATAATAAAAACAAAGAAACCAACAATATTTTTTGTTTAATTTCTTTTAATTAATTGAATTATTTGTTTTTACCTTATAAAATTAACAACTATGTAAACCGTGATTTGTCACGAATAATAACAATTTTTTTATTAACAATCACGTAGTAAACATTCAACAGAACATATTAACAAGTTGTAAACAAACAAAGAATTTAAATAAACAACCGTAAAATCGGCGGGAAACGGATCTACGCATGCGCAAAACCCGGGCGCAGCGCCATCTGCAGTGCTCTTGTAGCAAACCGAAAGAAAAAGAAGATAACGAGACGCGTTTCTATTTGTCTCGTTTCATGGCGTTGCGATCGGTGCTCGCAGCAGCAAGTAGCATCGCCATGTTTAGAAGCGCGTACGTCCTTGAGCTCGTCGAGCTAAGATGTTATTCAAAATACTGGCTTTAAGTGCACCAGCGAACGTTACGTGAACAAGCCGCAGCTTGATCGCAATCAAAAGTGACCGAGCAAGGGCTTCGCGGGCGTGGATGGCTCTTGCACGCGCTCCAAATTCCCGATTACATTATGGTGAGTCCGCCCTCGAGTCTGATCAATGCCAACATGGCGGCGCTTACGTTTCCTTTGTGCCCGACTGGTTCCTCGGCGTTCGCGCGACCGCGTCGTCCAGTCTACTCCACCCCCACTGATTAATTTCTCCTCAATTGTTCGTTAGTTTAATCGTCTTTCGCAAATTCGCAACTTTATTTTTCCTTGTACTTATTTTAAAAGACAAGTTATGAACATTTACAATTGGATAGTTTGGTTATGAAAAAATAATAACTTGTCATTTCACGCCCATTGTCGTAATCTTGTCGGGCGTCTCCGCGGTCCCTGTTGATGCCGAGGTTTTTGTTGTCAGCTCGTTAAAACAATTCTCGTCGGTTTGCGCAGTCCGCGCTGCGCGCCGCCGCACCGCTTTTATGCCCCTGGGAATTTTCCACACGCGCTGTCTTCGAATCTGCCTCCCTTTTGCCAAAAGGTTCGGAGATTTTTTCTAAACTAAAACGAACGTCAAATTTGCGTCTTTTTTTTTATAAATTTTTTGCAAAAATTTTTTGTTCAACCTCTCTCTCTTTGTAAACACTTTTTGTTCCCATTTTTGCAACTGTCATTATTTATCATTGTTCAAGAAATAATCTTGTTTAAATGCCCGCAGGTTTTATCATTGAAATTCCATCAAATTGTTAGTCAATGACTAGTATTTTATTGAATTATTCATAGTTCGTTTTCAATAAGAAAGTAAATTTAATCTTATTCTTTATAATTGATTGATCCAATGTTGACATTTTAAACATCGACATTGAAATACGAAGCTTGAGTTTGTTTTGGAATAGAAATGTCACGGAATTTGGAATTCTGTTGAAAAATAAAAACTAACCTTGTTTGTTGCAGTGTGATGTGTAATGAGTGAAAAGCAAGGCACACCTATCGTACCACCCCTGAACGGGGGTGGAGGTAACAATGGAGGTAGCAACGGAGGGGCACCTCAACAAACTGTTAGTCTGCAACAAGTTCTTGCCACTGCCCAGAGTCTTAATGTGCTCACCGGCAGTGGACAGCAATTTGTTATCAGCTCAGTCCCCGGGCTTACACAAGTGAGTTTCAATATTTCCCAGTTTTTTGGTCCTCTAATCTCATTAACAAAATGACAGTAACAAAATATTTCTAACCAGAATTAACCTTTAATTTATATGCTAAAGTTTGCATACAAGAATTTTATAAATAAAAAACAAATATATAACAGGACGCTCAGCTAACCTTAAAATCATGAAAACAGGAAAAAAAGTCTGAACGTTTTAGAACCTTCAAATAACCGGCAAAAAGTCAAGAATTTAAATTTTGCGAATCTTTGGTCTTGTTTATCTGATCTTGAAAATGTTAAGTACTTCAGTTTTTCTTTGAAATATAATTGTTTATTTTTCATTTGATTTTCAGAATGAGAAATTACTAATTTATTCAAAATCTAATATCAAGTACGTCAGTTGATAAGACTGAATTTGAAATTTGAAAACGGTTAAAAATCATACAAAAATTAACGTTGTCAACCTGGAAACATAAAATTGGAGAAAATAAGCTAAACTTATTTTCAACAAATTATTACAAAACCAAATGATGTTATTCTACCGACCCTGAAAAGTGGCGTCGTCCATTCATTGCTGTAACCGAGGCATTTGTCTGATACAATAAAAAATTACAAAAAAGTCTCGAAGTTTTAAAAAAAGAAATTGAAATAATAAAATTTTGTCTGGCAGGTACTGCCCAGCGGCGCAACGACAAGTGCATCGCTGCAACAGCTCGGAGTGACTCGGATAGTGAACATCAGCAACTCCTCTCCCCGGGTCAGCGTCGTTGCAGTTCCTGGAGCAAGCAATTCGACAGCGTCGCCCTCGCGACAGACGCCAACAAAAGTCGTGTTAACAACTTCGCCAAAACTTGTGCGTACCTCCATTGGCAACATGTTCGTAACTCCGTCAGGCGGCGCCACCGTTGTCGCGCCAAGCCAATCGCCCCCGGCGCGAAAGCGGCTTAAGCTGTCTGACGAGAGTGACGTTTCTGGATATCGACGATGGATAATCGAGCACAAAACTAAGAAAATGCGCTTGGCCAGGGAAAAGTACGCCGAGGCAACCGCCGAGTTGTTTTTTCTTTGCCAAGGGGGCAACATGATGGACTACAACGCATGGAGGAAACGACCGCCCAATTCCGAGTACCTGCACTTCTTGCGACAGCACCGACTGGATCCTGACGACGACGATGAGGATCTTACAGTTCCTCTGCCGTCTTTGGAAGCATCCAAGACGAGTGCTGCGACCCTCACGACACCCACCAGCTCGTGTCAAAGCTCCACCATGTCGACCACCACGAGTACCGAGTCATCGGTTGTGCCAGTTACCTCCAGTTTGCCAGCTGCTGTTGCTCAGATCGCTCAAGGTAGAGAATGTTTGTTTGTTTGTTGGTGGAGGTACTTGTAATATGGGCATGTTTGCGTTTCAAGATAAATGCGACATGAATATTTGTAAGGACGATTATTGAATGTTGACAATTTGCACATCAGGGCAGATTGGTAGAGCTCAAGGAAGTCGTCATGGTATGGTGTTCGCCATACGACCGGCAGTGCCGGGTTCATCAGTCACCATTCACCCTTCACCCACTTCTACTATAGCACCTACAATCATTATAGGTGATTACCTATATCCTGTCACTTGGTGTTGTCACTTGATTAGCTTGTTCGAATTGTTGCTCTGCGTTCAGATCCTTGATTTTTGTATTATTGTACAAACAAAGTCTGAACATTTGTTTGTTGATTTTTTAGCACTGCTCACCATTCTCCAAACCCAAACGACGATTCCAAAGTTTATTTCTATGAAATTGAAAATTCTTCTGCGGTTGTTTCATTCATTTGAATTTTTTTAGTTTTATAATTAGATTGAGTAATAACTAATCTTTATTTTTCGTATGTTGTAATTTTCTTTTTGTTTGAAATTGTAGTAGTTCGTTCAATTGCGCATGTTAATCGCTTTCAATGTTGAACAACTTATCAAGTAACGCTTGATTGAAATCAAATGCAAAAATCTTGATATTAAGAAATTAAATTTTTCGTCACCCAGTCAAACATCTGTTTTAATTTAAAAGATTAAAACGGAACAATGATCATGGGGATATAAACAAACTAGACAATGTAAATCTAAAACGTTACATCGTTTTAGATTAAGGGCAGTTTAGATACAAAACATTTTTAAACAAAATTTTTATCAAGCATGCTTTTTTTATATTTTTACGATATACTTAGACCAATTCAAAAATTTGAAAATTGGAAACGAAATTCAGTGGAACTGAAATTAATTTAAAAAATTTATAACTTCATATGAACAAAAAAATATCATCAAAATTTCTTGTGAATTTCAGGTGGAACCTCGATAGTTTTAGAGCCTTCAAAGTCAATTGTTTCTTCAATGCCTCCTGCCACTCCTGTAACAGAAAAACCTACGAATTCAGCAGTTCTTTCGGTTCAACAGCCTATTGTCAAACTGATCAAATTACCTCCAACTAGCATCGCATCCACTCCCTGTGATACACAGTATAGCAAAGAACAAATAGTTGAAAAAGCCAAACAAGTAAGATAAAACATAATTTTTTGATTGTTATGCTATTATTAATCAAAAGTCATAAATAAAAAATATTTAATAAAATAATTGTTTGCGCTTACAGGAGGCTTATGTGATGCAAAGGATCGCAGAGCTGCAGCGCGAAGGTCTGTGGTCCGAGCGAAGATTGCCAAAACTGCAAGAACCAACACGAACAAAAGCACACTGGGATTATTTGTTAGAAGAGATGGTCTGGTTGGCCGCTGACTTTGCCCAGGAACGAAAGTGGAAAAAGGCAGCCGCCAAAAAGTGTGCTAGGATGGTTCAAAAGCATTTCCAGGAGAAGGCAATTCAGGCGCAAAAAGCTGAGAAGTTGCAAGAATTGAGACTGAAGAAGATCGCAAGCTTTATTGCTAAAGAGATCAAAACGTTCTGGACGAATGTAGAGAAGGTAATAAAAAGTTTTTTTTATTTTGGAGATCGTTTTTAGTACCCCACATACTTAAGCCGGCACTTTTGATACTTTTAATGATCGAAAGGGTGTGCTCATTGTGGGAACATTAACTTGTTAAATAATGCTCGTCTGTTCAGTTTGTTGAAAATTCGATTTATTATTTTTCAAACATTTTGTTTGACAAATATAAAGATACTGCTTGTTTGTATTTCATGATGATTTTATTTGGTATACTTTTTCTTATAGCTGGTAGAATACAAACAACAAACAAGGCTGGAAGAGAAGAGGAAAAAAGTATTGGACCAACATCTTAATTTCATTGTTGGCCAGACTGAACGGTACTCGACCTGGTTGACTGAAGGTTTGAACAAAACTGAGGGCAACCAAAGTGTGCCAGCTTCTATTAACAGTTCAAGAATTTCTTCGCCTGTGACTACTGGAAAAGTTTGTTCAGATGGTAAATTTTGTTATCTAATTTTTTCATAATTGAATCAATTTTGTATCGGTATAAAACTTAGTAACTTATTTTAAATTTCAGATGAATTCGAGCCAAACCAAAGTTCAGACGACGATGAAGAAACTATAGCAAAAGCCGAAGAAGAGATGAAATCGACGAATCACGTCGAAGAAGTTGAATTACTGAAGAAAGAGTCCGAGCTTCCATTAGAAGATCTGTTGAAAGAATTGCCACCAAATTACTTGGAACAGCGAGACAAAAGTTTGTCTCCTGCCGGTAGCAAAAGTGAGGACGAGGATGAAGACGACGAGAATCAGAACGATGAGATGGACGATGATGAGGATACTGGCAAAAACGAGGATGGCGAGTTCAAGGTTGCTTCGGAGGAAGATTCTTCTGACGACGAAGACACGATCATGGAACAGGAGAGAAAGGAGAAGAACGTTGATCACAGGCAGGAAATTGATGAGCTGAATGCGGAGAATGAAATGTCTATTGATGAACTGATGGCGAAGTATAGTAATCTGGGAGATGTTCCAATGAATGTCGACGAATCTGAAGGTTTGTAATTTTCTTCCGTAAAAATGATTTGAGATTTTGATTTGATTTGATATTTTGAATTTGAGTGATGATTTAATACCAATCCTGAAGGTTGAGATCCATTCAACTCTAACCTTATTGTGATGTAATCGAGGCATTTGTCTGACAAATTTAAAAAAAATTGTTGTTTTCTTACTGTGTTTATTTATCCATACATGTTTCTAATGAAAATGTTTATTGATTTGGTTTTACAGAATCTGAGAACGAAGAAAAAGAGGAAGACGAAAGTGACCAAGAATCTCTTGGATCATCCGCTGAAGAAGATGAACAAAAACCAGAACACGAAAGTTCACAAACTCAAAGTGAGGATGAAACTGGAGTTGGACTCAAATCACTGCTAGAAGATTTTTCATCTGAGAAACTTGGCGATGATGTAATTAACATTTTTTTAAAACATAAAATAAACTTATGTTTTTTGCTTACTTAAATAAACTTATTTATTCTTTAATTCAATTTTTAGAGCATGAACGATTCTCAAGCTCGGAAAGAAATGGACGACGTTGCAGCTCTCGCCGAAAGTATCCAACCCAAAGGAAACACCCTGCTCACTACAAGTGTAAGTTTCAGAAACAAAAAAAGTCTAATGACCCTTCTATCCAAAGTGATGTGCGGCTTAGCACGTCTCTATTTCACCAGAAGGAATAACAAAGTTATCGGTTTTTCAAATTTATAAGAACTACAATATTTCATATGAAAGCAATCGATAACAACATGAATAACAATTGAAAAAACAATTATTTTTATAAAATGATCCAGGTTTTATATGTCTTTGAAATTTTTTCAGGTTGTCACAAAAATTCCATTTTTGTTGAAACACTGTTTGCGAGAATACCAACATATCGGATTAGATTGGCTGGTGACGATGTACGAGCGAAAACTGAACGGTATTCTGGCCGACGAGATGGGTTTGGGAAAGACCATCCAAACCATCGCCCTGCTCGCACACTTAGCTTGCGAGCAAGAAAACTGGGGACCTCACCTCATCATCGTTCCTACGTCAGTCATGCTAAATTGGGAGATGGAGTTCAAGAAGTGGTGTCCAGGGTTCAAAATCCTCACCTACTACGGTACCCAAAAAGAACGAAAACAAAAGCGAACCGGATGGACTAAACCGAACGCTTTCCACATCTGCATCACTTCTTACAAACTCGTCATTCAGGATCACCAAAGCTTCAGGAGGAAAAAGTGGAAATACTTGATCCTTGACGAAGCTCAAAACATCAAAAACTTCAAGTCCCAAAGGTGGCAGTTGCTGTTGAACTTTCAAACGCAAAGGTAAATTGTTTGTTCTTGGATTCTTATTACTTTTGGTTCGAGTGAGGTTTTGATTTAATGATTTTAAGTGTTTTTAAATGACACTTGTTGACATTGTAGGCGGCTTTTGCTGACCGGCACACCCTTGCAAAACAACTTGATGGAGCTCTGGTCGCTCATGCACTTTTTGATGCCAAACGTGTTCCAGTCTCATCGGGAGTTCAGAGAATGGTTTAGCAATCCTGTCACTGGCATGATTGAGGGAAACAGCGAATATAACGAAAACATTATTAGAAGACTGCACAAGGTGTGTTTCAATTTTTTTATAACGCATCTTAATCCGTTACCGACAATGAATTTTGTTTACAAAAAAAAACATTATTCATTTCTATTATTTAACGGAAAATCAAAAAAATTCCTCATAAAACTCATGTATCTATGATATTGAGATATGTGTATCCTGTCTGAAGAAACAATTAATTTTTAAAATAAAAAAGTTGATCAAGATGAATGAACGAAATTTAAATTTGGGTTTTTAATTTTTTTTGCAGGTTCTGAGGCCTTTTCTTCTGAGAAGATTGAAAACCGAGGTAGAAAAACAATTGCCAAAAAAGTACGAGCATGTGATCATGTGCAGACTATCGAAGCGACAAAGATTTTTATACGACGACTTTATGTCAAGAGCAAAGTAAGTTTTTTGTTTGTAAATCAAATGGGTGAATTGTTTCTCAGGAAAAGCAACTTACGAATTAATTAAATTAATTTTAGAACAAAAGAAACACTGGCCAGTGGGAACTTATTGAGCGTCATCAATGTACTGATGCAACTGCGAAAAGTTTGCAACCACCCGAACTTGTTTGAAGTGCGACCAACCGTCTCGCCATTCCAGATGGAAGGAATCGATTTTGTAACTGCTTCCCTCGTGTGGAGTGCCTTGGATTATGACTTGTTCAAGGTAAATAGATTTTATTTTACTTTTTCTGTTCCGCTTTTCATGATAACTGATTGTTATTTCATACAACTGTTATTTCCATTATGAGCAAGCGGTAAAACAAAAATCTCTATAAAACTCGTGTGTCGGAATTTATTTCACATGCGTATCCTGTCTGGAGAAACAAATAATTGTTTCCAAATAAAAAGAATCATTTAATTCAATTCATGTTTAAAAATGTATGTTTGAAATGTATGAATTATTTTTATTGATGAATAATTTTGATTATAGGATGTCAGTCTTTCTTACCTGAACCTGAACCTGCTTACTCTGGAGTCAAATTTGACAGCCTACATGGCTCACCGAATTAAACGTTGCCAAACACCACGAAAACTTATCGAAGAAATAGACAGTCATCCTGAACCCCCTCCACGATGTCCACCTGGGAAAATAAAAATTGACGTTCGGTTGTCAAACGAACCTAAATCCACTGCTCCCCAACAAGCATCGGCAAAGATCAAAAACTACGCTGCGTTACCAGCTACTCGGGTGGGAACTTCACCTCTGGTCAAAGGCAATCAAAGTACAGCCACTCAAGGTATATTTTTGTCACTTTTTTATTGATTAGACATTTTCAAACTTTAGAAATGTAAATTGTTATTTAATTGGAGGGTTTTTCTGGTTTTAGGAGTGACTCTACGAGTTGCCGATGGCCAACAGTTGCAGGGTTATTCTGTTCAGTTAGTTCCTCATCAAGGCAGTGTAAAAGGTAAATATTGAAACAGAAAATGAAGAAGAAGTAATTAGAGAATTATACAGCATCACCGATCGGCGGTTATATTTATTATATAATTGCCTTTGCAGTGATGCAAGAACAAATTTATTCGAGCCAGCTTGTTCATTGAAACGTTTCATGAACATTCTAGAATCAAATGTACATTTTTTTGAATTAAAAAAAATTTTCAAAACAAACATTTTCCCTTCCAAAGCTACACGTTTTTTGGTGCCCTTTAAGGAATTTGTTTTTAATTTATATCATCTAAAAACACATAGCATGATTGTTTAAACCTTTTTTTTGTTTAATTACAAAAAAAATTAAATTGTTTTTGACGTTTCAGCAATTCCAGTGAGTTCCATCAGTCAAACGCCACGAACAAGCACTGTCACAACTACAACAGTGAGTCCTCAACGGATATCAGTGACGAATGCGAACGTGAACAGGATTGCTCAGACCGTGACTGTGAAGCAAAGCGATTCATCCGTCCAAAGGATATCGATGCCGAGTTTTGCACAACTTGTACAGACATCCACTGGCAAACACCTCATCCTCACGTCCTCACAGCAGAGCACAAATGCAATCTCACTGCCAGTGATGACGTCAAGTGGCCAACGGTTGGCCATGGTGCCTAAGTCATCGCTTGTAAGTTTGGCCTGCACCACGACCACGTCGTCCAGTGCCACCCTTTCCTCGTCACCTCAGTCGTCAACGATGAACATCAGTGCCGTTGCTGGCAAACCACTTATGCGAGTTCCTCCCTTGAACATAAGTGCCTCTTCAGTGCAGCTTTCCAGTTCACAAGTCAATCGAATTGTTAACAAAACACAAAAGGATGAAGATAAGATCAAGGAACAGCCCAAGTCACACTTTTATTCGGTAATAAAATTTATATTTTTTGGCGAAATTCCAAAATGGTATTTGAATAAACCGTCACCGACAATGATGGATGAATTTTATCAGTTTTATCTTTCATTTTTTATTTCAATGACGGTATAGAAAATGTTCTTTATTATAAACTCGTGTAGTTGTTGTTTTGCAATGTGCGAATCCTGTCTGAAGAAACAAAAAGTTTTATCTAAATTAATTTATGTCTAAATCATATATTAATATACATTTGTTAATAAGGAATATGAAAGAAAAATGAATTTATTTTTGTGTGCAGCCACAACTGGAAGAAGATCGAAAACAACGTCGACAAGCAAAACTGAAAAATATCGCAGATATCAACGAGCAACGATGTGCAGCATGTCCACTCTATGGCGAAGATTTGTTCTTGGCGCTACGAATAGGAAAACCTGCGACGTCCTGTCCTTGGCACAACGGATCGCTGCAAGTCTCCGCAGCGAAAGACACCTGCAGAACACGTAGACAATTTTTCTCACGCACTGAAGCCTTAGCTGAAGCTATTAAATCAACAGAGAAAATTGTTGAGGAGCTGAAGGAAGTTTTTCAGAGGTACATCGCAATTCTGTGTTTAATTTTTTTTAATCCCCCGAAGTACTGGCTGGTTTGAACATTTTTTTGAACCAGTCTATCGAATTCGGGTATATTAAATTCAGACATGTGTAAGATTGACGTGAACATATCACTTTCAGTCTTTAGGGTAGTTTTGATACAAAATTAATCTATTTAGAATTATATTGAGAGTGAAAAAATCAGTTTTAGTTGAAAACAATGATTGAAATGGTGTTTTTTTGCTCTTTTAGATACGTGGTTTGTGTGCCAGCAGTGCAAGCGCCATCGCCGCGCTTCCACGTTTCGCATCCACCACCACACAAGCTCTGGGCGCATCAGAGAATGGAGATCAAGTTGCAGAAAAAGCTTGCACCCAAGTTTGCCGTTTTTCATCCTATTACTAGTCAAATGATGACACAGTTCCCAGATCCTAGATTAATTCAGTACGACTGTGGCAAATTACAATCTTTGAATCTACTCCTGAGGAGACTTAAGGCGGGAAATCATCGCGCGCTCATCTTCACACAGATGACTCGCATGTTAGACGTCTTGGAAGCATTCCTCAACTATCATGGTCATATTTACTTACGTCTTGATGGTGCAACTAAAGTGGATCAACGACAAGTTAGTATTTTGGCTTTCTCATTTTTATAAGTCTTGATGTTTCAGTGATTTATGAATTTATACTAAATAATGGGTTTTCGCTGGTTGTTTTTTAGATTTTGATGGAAAGATTTAACGGCGACGAGAGGATCTTCTGTTTTATTTTGTCGACAAGGTCCGGCGGCGTGGGAGTCAATTTGACAGGAGCCGACACTGTCATTTTTTATGACAGCGATTGGAACCCGACGATGGACGCTCAGGCTCAAGACCGATGTCACAGGATAGGCCAGACTCGAGATGTACATATTTATAGGTAAATGGAAATCACAATTTCTATCATAATTGAATTAAAACATGACTTAATGTTTTGAGTATTTATTTATCGTTCTATTTGATTGTCCAATCTCAGGTTAGTCAGTGAGAAAACAATCGAGGAAAATATATTGAAGAAGGCTAATCAGAAACGACTGCTGGGCGATTTGGCAATTGAGGGAGGCAACTTCACCACTGCGTATTTCAAAAACGTAATTTCTACTGTTGAAAATTTTTCAAAAAATGTACCTCTTATCTGACGATTGAGTTTGTAACGAAAAATGTTGTTTATTTACAGTCAACAATTCAGGATCTATTCCACATCGACAATTCTGAAAACGATGCCTCGACGCGAATGGCTGAAATTCTGGAACAAAGTAAAGACCGTGAAAAAAGTTTGCAAAAAGACACACAGCCTGATGAAAAACTTGCCATGGGTGTTTTGGAGAACGCCCTTGCCGCTGCGGAAGAAGACCTTGACGTCCAAGCGGCGAAAACTGCTAAGGCTGAGGCAGTCGCTGAGTTGGCCGAGTTTGATGAAAATATTCCTATCGAAGATGCTGAAAAGGAAGATACTCAGATCAGCAAGGCTGAACAGGAGGTTCAAAATTTGGTATCTCAGGTAATAACTAATTACAACGCTCTTGTTTGCTACAAAATTATTTGTGGTTTATTTGGTTTAACTAAAATTGGTTTTTTGCGCAGTTAACACCGGTGGAGAGATACGCAATGAAGTTCGTGGAAGAGTGCGACGGTAACTTCTCAGCAGCACAGTTAGCAGCGGCGGAGCGAGAGCTCGAGGAGCAGAAAAAAGAATGGGAGATGAACCGACTGAAGGCGTTGCGCGAAGAAGAGGAGCGACGGACGCGTTTGGCGGACGACGATGAAGAGCCGCTTACGTACGGTCGCGAGGACGCTCAAAATCAGGTTAATAATCCGAATAGTAGTAAGAGATCGTTAGCAAGTAAGAAAGCGTTGGCAAGTCGACGAAGCGCGCGTAACAGGACTGCGAACAATCTCAGGCACAGTTCGCGGCTCTCAAATTTCAATTCCAGATCGTCTTCCGATAGCGAGGTCGAATCCACTACGACGGTTGATTCGGAAACCGACACTCAAAGTGAGGTTGGCGTTGACAGTCCCGAGGACTCGAACAATGACGACGAGTTTCCCTCGATCAAAATCCATCCGAACCATAAAGTCGAAGAAAAAGACGCGCAGAACAACGGCTTTGACTTGAACAGTCCGAGAACGCGCTCGCGCGGAAATGTCAAGATCAACCTCTGGACCCTCGACGACAGCCCGATCATGCCAGTTACCAAGTACAAACCGAGGGGTTGGACGCTCAAACGAGCGCAGATGAAAGCAACGGAGGACACGGACTCGTTTGGCAACGAGACCGATTCCACCACGAAATCAAACTTGGAAAACGGTTTGGATTCCTTGAAGAAGCTCAAGAAATCCGACTCGAACCTTTCCACGGATTCTGCTTCGACGTTGTTTTCCATGTCGCCGACGGTTTATTTAACAAGATCAACCCACTTGAACAGAACTGACAAATCGGACCTCAAGAATCACGACAGCTCGTCAACCAGTTCAGCGACCGAGAAGGAAGACGAAGTTCCAAGACCTGTGGAAAAACCGAAAAAACCCGTTGGACGACCTAGGAAAAGAAAAATCGAAGAAAATTCAAACAAAGTGGAAAAACCGACCAGGGTGGAGAGGAGTGACAAAACTGATAGAATGAAAGACGAGAAACTCGAGAACGTGGTAATTAAACTGGAGAAGATAGAGAAGGTGGAGATAAAAGCGAAGAGTGAAAAGGGGTCTGAGGAGAGGCGGGTTTCGCGTCGATCCAAACCGTTCGATGGAGTTATAAACAAGCGAGTAGAAGTGCTGCTAGAGAACTGCGACAATTATAAGGAAATCGCCTCGCCGCGGGAGAGGTCGCCAGTTTGCGTCGAAGAAGATGAATCCAAGGCGATTGTTACGAGGAGTTCGAAAATCAGCATGGAAAGCCTGTCAGACGGTAAACAGCAAAATGGTGACGATCGAGGCGCCGTTTTTGCCAAACCCAAAGTCAACGACACAAAGCCTAAGTTTGGTTTTAGAAAGCGACCCGATACGCCGATGCCGAAGACTCCGAATACAAAGCTGAGGCGACGTCCGGACACGCCGATGCCGTTGAGTGAGAAGACAAGACTGACGAGGTCGAGGGTCGAGGAGAACGAACCGGAGAAGCCGCAACGCACCGCCAAGGTGGTCGCGATCCTTAGTTTGGATTCGCAGACGCAAAAGAAGCGCACCTCGGTTGAGAGCGAGGCGAAACCGGTGTTCGAGGAGCCAGAGGTTCGGAAGGTCGGGAGGAAACGCAAAAGTCAGTCAAGCGCCAGTGAGCCCACGGATAAGAAGGCTAAAGACCAAGCCGACAGGGACGATGACAATAACGAGCGAGACGAAAATGCTCGGGTCCAAGAGGAGGCTGTCACTTAGATCACGAAAGCTCTCTTGTATATATACGAAAGCGAACGGATTGATTCGTTGAATCCAATGTTTTGTATTTTTCTTTGTACATTCAAGGATGTTGTACTAAGTACAGCTTCCTGCATTCACATTTTGCTTTTTCATCGCGTATTTATTATCATTCATGTTCATAGATTATTTTTTTAACAGCGCCGAGATTCTGTTCTTTCTTTTCTTCTTCGATGTTTATTTTTTTACATTTCGTTTGTATTACTTTGGATCAGGACAAATTGGTGTTATTCGATGCGCAAGTATGATTAAGGATGTTGAAACAAAATTAAGACAGCTTTGAGTATCCGCAAGTTTGTGTACCGTTGGTAGGAATGTGCATGTATAATAAGGCGACGTCTACCGGTGAAACTGTGTAATTAATGCGATAGTTGATAAGTTGTAAGCGCTTGTATTTTGTATGATCAAAAACAGAAAAGACGATATGAAAAGAATACGTTAGTTGTTCTGAAGGAAATAAAGACTATTCCTTGGTACAAATAGTGTTGGTGTTCTCTTATTTCTTGGTCTTCCAAGTCCAGTCGGATGACGGTTAAAGGTTCAGTTCCGTTTTGGTGTCAAATCTTTGATCGGTGTGCTTGTTTATGTTTTGAGAAAAAATGAAAAAAAAACAGCTTAAATGCAACTTGAAATTTGTCAGTTTGGTGTGGCAAGGCTGTCATGACCGCACGTTGTTATGCCAGTTTGTCTGGTTCCCAAGCTCGAATAATTCAATTAAATTCGTCGGAGTAAATGGCACCAAAACACTGCCTTTGCCATTCCAAACTTGGAGACAGCCAAGATGTAAGCAGGCACATGCGTCTTTGTCACGATCAGAGTTGCTCAGTGACAAAAACGAGATCAAACATATTCATACCAAGGTCGAACTAGTCTCAATTTACGTTTCTATCAAGTTCAAATTTAGTCATTTAATTTTTCATTTTCTACTTCATTTTGGATTGAACATATTTTTATATCAGTTTTTGTTTCGTTTTTGAGAGAATATTTCAATTTTTATTATTCGAACGAATTTCACGGTTTGAACAAGTCTCTAGGAATCATCAACAGCAGATCTTCAACAGAGCCACCAGATCAACGAGAAAATACCATTTTCATTCGCAAATAATTTTTTAATATACATAAGTTTTCTAATTGTAAACTCGTTTCTTCAAGATAAGTTATTGATTTTTTGAATTCAGAAGAATATTTTTTTAAGTTAAATTTTAGTTTTTCTCATTCTTGTCTTTTTTGGAAAAGGGTAGAAATAAAAATCAATTTGTATTGCAGATTTGGTTGTCCACTAATACAATGGAACAGATGCCGGTTAGTAATAAAATTCAACTTCTTATTGCAAATTTGTACAATTGAGATTTGGCTTTTAAAAACAACGAATTTTCGTTTAAATAGATGTGGGGTCCTCCAACACCACCAACTACAGATAATGACGTTTACGTTGATTATTCCCTGGGTTTCCTGTACGAATTCACGCCAATTTCTGAAGCTCAGTTGCCACCGATTTACGTTAGGAAAGAAAACCTTAAACGAAAATCTGACACTATCATGTCGGAGAGAGATGGTAAGTGCAATTTATTTTAAAAAACAATTATCAAAAAATTGCAATGAATGTTTTTGTAAGAATATTTTATTTCACTATTCAAAAGGTCGTCGTCCAGCAAAGACTCGTCACAAGGAAGAATCGATGTACGCGCCCAGGTCGTTGTTCGATCGAACAATGCCAGGAATGTTGAAGATGAATCGCGGCATGAAGATGCACAGATATCGCGCGAGCATGGTTCGCTCTCCGATGCAACCAGCGAACATGAAACCGTCGCCTGTTCTGAAACCACTCACGGAACAGGACAACATCCTGGAATGGATGATCCACGAGGATTGGGCTCTGCTGCAGGCTGTGCAAGTTTACCAGGACCTTCCGTTGGATCTGGTTTGTCAATATCCCGGCCATACACCCAACTGGGACTTTGTTGCTGACATTGTCAACAATACCAGTCGGATTTATCGGTCGCCCAAACAGTGTCGCAATCGGTACGAGTCTGTGATTGTACCTCGGGAGGAAGGCAAACTTTTCTATGACACTTCACCGAAGAAGAAGAAACAGAAGAATCTTTGCAAGATCCCTCAGGTGGCTGAGGTAATTAGCGTTGAATTTTGTTGTCTTTATTTTTTGTTCAAAAAAAAAAAAGAGATTGATTTATGAGGCAATTTCAATTGTAGCAACAAAGCAAAACGAATCGTCCAATGAAAACACTACAGTTGTACAACGCGGATAAGAACTATTCGTTCACGTCGATGAGTATTCAGCGATTTGATATCATCAAAGACCTGGAGATGACCAATAGGAAGACGCTTGTTGCAAAGGGGGTTCATCCGAGCGCGTCTCCTAAGAATAGCAAACATATGACTGTTTTGATAGAGTCCAACATCCAGTACGACTGCCCCTTGTCTCCCTTGGAAGTAGCCTCGCGTAGAGCCGAACGAATTGCTAAAGAAAAACTCAAAAATGCTGTCAACTCGGTAAGAATTAGGTCTTTTAAATTGTCACGGAATTTCATTTCGAAACTAAAGTAAAAACATCATTTTTTAGCAACAAGCTGCAGCAGTTCGATTGCAGCAGCAACAACAACAGCAACAACAGATACAAATTCAGCAACAGCAGTCACAGTCGCAGGCGCAAACGACAGCGTCAACGTTGCCGCAGACGCACCAGCTTGTTCAGTCAGCTTTATCCACAGTCTCTAGTCAAACCGTTGCTACTTTGAAGACAACAAACACCGTGACGAACGTGAGTGTGACTGCGGCGAACGTGGTCACAGCTGCTGTCAAGTCGCGCGTTGCTGCAACTCTGAACATGCAAGAGGTTCGAACTACTCCCGCCGTGGTTAGTATGTCGAACCTCCAGGGTGCTCAACGGTTAAGTACTACCAGCGGTTTGGTTCCTGTTTCGCCCAACATTGCCACGGCGGCTGGTACACAGAAAAGCATCGTGGGAGTTACGGTCGCTACTCCGTCTGGAAACAAAACTATGATCACCCCTGCGCAGCTACAGTATTATCGACAGTTGCAAATGAGACAACAAATGAAAGTGTTGCAAGCACCTGCTGGTGGAGGACAAAAGGTTTGTATGAAACCAAGAAAAAAAACAACAATTAAATGCTTTCAAGTCTTTATTGAACTTAGCGACTCAATTTGTAAAATATGTAATTATGAAAATTCCTTTTTTAGGTTCAAGTAGCTGTTTCGTCATCTCCAGCAACCGCTCAACAAAGAGCAACTTTGATGAAACAGCAGCAACAGGGCTCCAACGTGGCGGGCAATTCTTCATCGCCAGGTACGGTTGTCAAACAAACCATAACCAGACCTGTGACAGATACCGAAATGGCCCTGTTGAAGCAGCGACAAGCTGCCTTGCAGCAGCAACAAACTAAAATGACGCAGATGCAAGTACCTGCACAGACGGGCTTGACCCCTGCTCAGATCTTTGCACAAGCTGGACTGCAGGTGCAGCAGCAAGCCTGCGCTTCTAGTGCCGGTGGCACTTCAGTGGCTACCTTGGTTAAAACCACAAATGTCGCAGGCGTGCGAGCAGCCACTCCACAACAGATCCGCCAGTTGGCTCTGCATTCGCAACTTCTTGCACAGAGAAAACTACCGGGACAGAAAGTTGCTCAGCTTGCTCAAGTTGCTGGCAAGGCCGGAGTATCGACTCAGCTTATCGTTCAACCGAAACCGTTACCGGTTACTATGCAGCAGATCCAGCAGGCTATGAAGTCTACCAACATGCAACAGTTTACTCATGTTAGTATACGATGAGTGATTTAAAAATATGTTTGTGAATTTGGAATGAGAATTGAGAGTGAAAATGATAATATTTTAATTGTTTTAGGTAACGTCGGGTCAGTCGGTATCTCAACCAAGTCAAGTCGTTTTAGCCAAGTCACCGTTGCATACGCGAGTGATCCCTGTAGCTTCCGCTTCTTTGAAACAAACGATCCAAGTTGTGACTGCTAGCAATGCACAGTTGCGACAAACTTCGCCGGCTCAGAGCAAACCTGTGAACACCAACAGAGGCAGTCCAGGCCCAAGTCAAGTTCGATTGCAAACTATCTCACACCAAGTACATCCACAACAGATTCAACAACCGCCGTCGCAGCAGTCGCAGGAATCTCAACAAAAATAAATTCACAAATTCAAAGACTTGTGAATCTGTTAAATTTTTAATTTTTTTTTTTTTTTGGTTTTTTCTCTGCCTTTGTAATTTGAACAAACTGTAGACTGTAATTGATAAGACATTCCATGAATAATGTTATACAAAGCTCATATTGGTGGTTTAGAGAGAGAAAGAGGAATGATTTATTGGATTACTTATTTCTGCATCAGAAAGTTTGGATTTTTTTTTATGATTGAATGATTCGGTCAATTGGCTCGAAATTTGTTTGTACATTCCTTGAAAGTAGTTTGAGTTGCGCTAATATTATAAGTTTGGTGTGAAACCAAAAATTTGTTCGAGGCTGATGTGTGGTTCAGTTGTAAAGTGTACAGTGAATTTTATTAGAAAAAAAGAACGAATGGTCTTCATCAATCAATATTTATATCGCTTGAATTCAAGTTGGGAAACTTTTTTCATTGTAATTTCGAGATTTTAATTATTCTATTTCATTTGATTATTAAATAATTATTGAAGATTAACAAATTATTTAATTTTATTTCATCCAAACGCACTTTGCTTGTATTATAGTCTTTATTTTGAATTGTATTTTTTTATTATACAAAACTGCAGCAAACTTCATTGAAACATGGTGTGCGTGAAAAATGCAATGAGTTTTGACGTCATATAAAAGAGAACCGTAATTCACAAATAATCATGTAATAACAAACTGTATATAATCCAGTGTTGGGTAATAATAATAATTCATTATTATTGTAACAATTGAATTCGTGAAATTAGCGTAATGTGGTTTTGGTAATGAGACAATAATATGTAGTTAGGTGTTTAATTAATTTAAGATTACGAAGCAATGACTGCCCAAGTTTCTTTTATTTTGTAGAGACAATGAATTTGTAAACGAGAGTTATCGCACTGTTGAAGAATCAAGCTTGGTATATAAACGAATGTAAAAAAGCCTGTAAAATCGAAAAGTTTCATATGAGATTACAGAACAAAAAAAATCATCATGTATTATACTAATTACAATAAATAGCTTCAGTGTTACTTGTTTCATTTTTTTCATCCATTTTGGTACAGACATATAACGTTATTTATTTTATTTATAATTACTAGGTGCAAAGCGCGACCGACGCGCGCTCAATTTCGGACCGCTATGCGTTGAACAAACTTCAACTTATAAATATTTTAAATTTTGAGTCATAGCATCAGACACACCATTAGATCCGTAGCTACAGTATATCCTGTGACGTCGTCGGATGTGGACGTGCAGTACACCCTGCAACGCCATCGAGTGCGCATATGTAGTAGATCTAGTGACGTCACTGGATACGCGTGCGCAATAGATCCCGCGACACCATCGAGTACGCATGGGCAGTAGATCCCGCGACATAATCGAGTACGCATGGGCAGTCGATCGCTTGACACTATCGAGTACGCATGAGCAGTCGATCGCGCGACATAATCGAGTACGCATGGGCAGTCGATCGCGCGACACCATCGAGTACGCGTGCCCAGTAGATCCCGCGGTATCATCAAGTATGCATTTTGTTAAATATTTTTGTTGATGGTTATTTTATAACTGAATACTTTATATATCGGCTTGTTATTTTTCCATTCATGTTTAAGTTTAGGTGATTTTAAAACTTTTCATGTATTTTGAAATACGTAATACTGATAATAAATGAATAATATTATAATAATAATTAATAATAATATAATTATTAATTTTAAAATACTCAAAATACTTCAAACGTTCTTTTGAAAAAATTTCTTTCGAGTTTTTCATTCGCTGTAATTCCTTATAAGTTAATCATTGAATTTAACACGTGCTTTCATTTTATGTTTCAATATTTACTAGGTAAATCATTATAAATCAATAAGTTTTTTCGAATTAGAATTTATTCGACAGATGCACATATATGTTTTAATTTTGTGTTATTTCTGTATGTAAATTTTACTTTTTAATAATAATAATAACAATCAATGTTTAGTAGTTCAATATATAAAATAAAGTAGTTTGATCGATAAATGTGCATCTTTTTTACACAAATTAAGCACTTTTCTGGGCTTCGTGACCATTTCGCTACAGATCGCAGTCAGTTGATGACTATCAACCGTCCGTCAGACGCTCCAAGGGTGTTTTGGGGAAGTCTAGACAATTGTAGTCGCGATTAGTTTTGTTTAGGATATTAATTTTAATTTGTTAAAAAATTGTTTATAAGTTTATTCATTTTACATTGTGATTTTCACAAGATTTTCGTGATTTTATACTTCATCTTAACTTATGAAAAATAAATATAATTTCTATTGCTTTTACTTTAGATTAAGAACAGCGAATGAAAAATTTTCAATAAATTTTCATTAATCAGTCAAACTTTTTTATTTTTATAGTTTGATGATTCAGTTATCATAGTATTCTTAAAATAACCATATTGTTCGCGTAATCTTGAAATTTAAATTACTTAGTTTTTCAAAAGGTTTTTAAAAAACATGAATGTACAAAATACGATAGCCATATTGAAAAATTGTTTTCTCAAGGGAAATATTTAATTAATTATATAGCTTCAAAAGATTTTCTTGCAACATAGGATATTTCTATAGCTATAGCTTCGAAGTTATTTCCCGCGAATTTCAAATTTGCCACTTGCAGCCAACTTTACTCTTTTCTTTTGCTCCAACGTGTTAACCTCAAAATTCCCGACGTAAACACTCACAATGACATCCGATTGATTGATAATCTGCAAAGTGTTATGATTTTTTTAAACAAACTTATTTAAATAAGTGAAAACAAATTGTTGAAGGATTATTAAAGTAAGTGTACGGCAAAAGATATCCTTCGAAGATGACTGAAACCGGCGAATCGCAACCGAAAGAATCCTCGGCGCCAATTATCTCAGAGCAAGAGCGGGAACTGGCGCAAAATGCTCTCGCAGATTTTCAGAAGGGTCAATACGTTACATGCTTAGGTTGTTTGAACAAACTTGAGACCCTGAGACCGAAGGATCTCAAAGTTACTCACAATAAGGTCGTCGTGGAGTATTATAAGGGCGAGCTTAAAAAAACCGAATTGATGAAAAAAAGTTTAAATGCTATCTGCGGTCAAGGAGATTCGCAAAACCAGGTTGATGATGTCGAAAAAAGTGTTTTAAGGTATAATCAGGCAGTTTTGTTTTTTCACACTGGACAGTACGACGCTGCCTTGAAAACTCTCAGCAAATTGTTCAATAACATTGAACCTTTAGGTAAACATCAACACAGTTACGATTAAATGCAAAAGACATTATTTACATTTTGCTTTTTTGTTTACATTTTGCTTTTTTATTTACATTTTCCTTCTTTGTTTACATGTTGCTTTTTTGTTTACGTTTTGATTTTGTTTGTTTCTTGGTTCCTGCAAAAATGCAATCCTTTATGCAAAAATGCTAATTTAATATGATGATAGTAGATTATTTGAGCACAAGTTAATTTTTATAACCCAGTTTTCTTTCTGACAGACGAAGTACTGGCACGAAAGGTGTGTCTGCTACTGATCGAGTTACACATTGCAACAAATCAGAAGGTCTTGGCTCTGAAACTAATCGACTACATCGAGAGCCAATTTATCTCCTCTGACAATGTGAAAAATGATAAAGAAGGTCTGATCAAGCCGGTTAAAGAACAGGCTGCTTCGAAGAAACCAACCAGCGATGCTGCGTCTGATGCATTCAAAATCAAGTTGTTTCGATACAAGATGCTGATATACGTTATGATGAACCAACTCAAACAGTCCAAGAAAGAGTGGAAAACTCTCGTGTCTCTTGGAATGAATGTTGTAAGCTAATCTCACATCTTAGATCTCATAATTTTACATTTTGCCATGCGTTGCATTTTCATCTGTTTATATTTGCAGAATAGATCAGCTGTGTATTTGAAAGCAAACTTGGAGTATCTTAGGGGAAATTTTAAAAAGGCTTTGAAATTGCTAAATGTTGAGACTGGAAATAACACTGATTTCAAGTGAGCTTTTCGAAAATATAAATTAATTTTTTCATATCTTTTAAATCTTTCTTTAACGAAAACAATTCTTTTAGAACTTGTGGAGAATCAGCGGCTGTCTTATATTATAACAACGTTGCCTGTATTCACTACGCGATGGGCAAGCCTAACTTGGCACTTTTCTATTTGAAAAAAGCTCTTGAAGAAAACGAAAAAGCTTTGGAACAAGTTCAAGTTAAAGATGCAGGTGAATTGCCAAAAATTTCAAATCAGAAATGAAAAATGGATGTTTCGTATTTTTAAATTCATTCTTATTGTTTACATTCCAGATCCACTATCTTGTCAGCCACTGTATACTCTAAGTGGTAACAAATATTACGAATTGATGTACAGTATAGGCGTTTGTCTACTTCACACAGGAAAAACATCACAAGCGCTAGATTGTTTCACAGAAGCGGCGCAAAAGTTACATAACAGTCCCAAAGTCTGGTTACGCATGGCTGAATGTTGTATCTTTACTCACAAATCGGTGCGTTTTATTCAGTCATCCGAATTAAAATTTTTAATAAAATTATAAATGGTAATTTTCATTGTAACTTAAAAATTATTCGTGATTGCAGTGCAACGATGAAGATTTCAACATTCCGAAACGACGAAAAGATCTGATACAAAAAGTGGTCGGTCTAAGCCCACACAGAAAAGTCATCCTGGCGTCCTCTCTATCTAAAAAGTCGACATATAAAACGGAAGGCCTTTCTTATGCGATTCCGCAAACAACTTTAGAGTTTGGAATGTTGTGCTTGAAAAATGCTCTGTTTTTACTGTCGAAAAGTAATGAGAGCAATTTGCCAACAATCAACCTCGGCACTCACAATATAATGACTTTGTCATTAACACAGTCTTCGGCAGGTACTCCAAAGAAAATCTTTCCCGTTTTCTTCATTAAACAGTCTTTTGAATTATTCCCGGGCACGTTTTAAGATTCAATTTGAAATTTCAGAGAACAATCAGCCGCCGAAAAAACCTGCAATTGTATCAATGGAATCGCACAATTTAAAGATGAGCGTTCTCGCTCATAGTTCATACGTTTCTTTGTGTCTCGGAGATTACGTACTGGCACTTCAGTACGCGAAATCATTGCTAAGTTTAGAACCTCTTCCAGGCGCTTATCAGTTGCTCGGTAACTTGTACGCTGCTGAAAGTTTGATCTTCCTGGACAAGATTCGAGAGGCGATGGAATATCTGAAACCTGAAAACTTAATGGATCTCAGTACTTTTGTTCCTACAGTCGAACCAGGAGAAAAGGAAAAGGAAAAAGATGAGATGTTTGAAAAAAAACCTTTGAAACGTAGGTTGAATCCACTTTCATTTCCAATTTTTGCTCTTTTTTCAAGATCAAAACTATGATTGATAATGGAACACTTTTCAGCTTGGTTCCCTTCCAATCTCGCAACTACCAACGCAATTTTGAAGTATAATTTGGCCGTTGCTTTCGCTATTCGAGGTGAACTTGATAAAGCGTCGGAAATGTTAAAACAGGTATGTTTTTATTATGACTTTATTATTTTAATTTATGCAAAATCGATCAATTAATTATAATGAATCTACAGATGTAACGAAACGTTTTTTCAAACAGGTGTGGGTGGCCAAGGGAAAAAACTGTGATGTTCCAATTCACGTGATCATGTTAGCGTTGTACATTGAACTTCAATTAGGTAAAGCATCTAAATAATTTAACCGTTAATTAAAATAAATTGCAATTATACAGCTAACAAAAAACTAAACAAAAAACTGTTAAAAACGAACGTTCCTGGTGTAATTGAAATTCTGACAATATTTCGTTCAGGTCATTTGTCTCTAAGAATGCAAAACGAATTTTTTGTTTCAGGTCACGCAGACGTTTCAAGATCGATAATTAAACAGCACTGCCCGGTGTATCGATGAATCGTCTACCAAAATATTTTTTTTTTAATTTATGAAATTTTCTACTGTATATTTACATTTGGGCAAATTTAATTCGAATTAGACCAATGAATTCAATTGCCAAAACAGTGCTTGACAAATCAATCAAGCACTATTTACAATCGTTAATTGATGATCAAATCATTCATCTTTTTTCCAATTGTACATTTCATTTTCTAATTGTAATATTTTTTTCCGCGGCAAGAATCTTGTAATTATTGTGTAACTGTATTTTTCATACAGAAAAAAGAAGATTCGAATAAAATTTATATTGCTGTTGTTTTAAGGATGAGGTTTGAATTGAAATTGTATGTCGAAGTATTTTTAGTAGTTTCGAAAGTTCGGAAAGATGATATTTTTTGTCGTCTCTCTGTTTGTTCCGTGGTGCATTTCATCATCGCGACAAAATGTAAATGATCGCTGACAAAAATTCAACGCCTTTTCGAACGGACAGGGAGAAAGAAAAAAAAAGACCAAGTTGAATCGCAGTGTGGGACGCGTGCAATAGGTGTAGGTGTAACGACGCGGTCGTGTTGGAGATTTGATAGCGGTATAATGATCACTGCCGATACTTCGGACAGACTTTCCGATTGCACACACGTGTATATCTATGTGGATTATCTCCTCTTCCGCTCACAGAAATAAGGTCACGTCGGTTAAAGGAAATAGAAAAATCATTTTCTTTGTGTATTCACTTTCGAAACTTTTTTTTCAGTGCAAACTTATAATCAATCTTTATAAAGTTTCGTATTCTTTTTTTAAGTAACAATTTGATGGTTGTTTTTTTGGTTGTAATTTTTTTTTGGTAATTATAAAAAAAATATGGAAAAGTAGTTTAGAATTAAAACGAATGAGATTAAAAATGGTAAAAAATTAGAACATAAATTCGAATCATAAACAAAACCCGATGAGTTATGCAAAACGTACGAATTGCTGTGTGCCGCGCTAATTATATTTCGCTTTAAGAGGCACGTTACGGCCGTCAACGAGAACAAAAACGAAAATCCGCGCGGTCATTGCTTCTATGTATGTTTCGTGAATCGGAAAGTTCTGACCGCTCCGTTTCCTTTCTCGGTTTCGCGTGCTACCGTTTACATTTTAACACGAGACGGTTCGAGCCATTACAAATAATTACAAACAATAAACACACTGATCTTTGTACATTTTTTGTCCACGTCAATTGCAGTAATCGAATTTCAGTTATCTTCCAATTCATTATTTAATCACGATTAATTTTCTAACTTTTAATCGATTCTTACAAAAACATTAAATATTTCTTAAACAATCGCAGAAACAGACTTTGAAACATTTTAACTAATAATGACTAAAAAATATTAAAAATTGAATAATCAACATGAATTATCAATTTTATCAAAACCAATATTTTTTTTAAATTTTCTAGAAAAGCATTACGATTTCACAATTTTATCAATGTTTGCTACAGTTTTTTACGAAACTTAGACTTTTTTCATTTTGACTATCGGTAGTTGAACTATCGAAAAATGTTATGTCAGAAAATAGACTTGTTTGAAATAGGAAACAATTTTCAAACGCGATTAAAAGAAAAACAATCAGCTCAACAATGCGGATTTGAACAATGCTCTACTCAAACCTCAATGGGAGCTTGGACCTAACAAAATAATAAACGTCAAATCACCATGCGTGAAATGCCAAAAATAATTGGTTTTCTTTAAATAAATTTCATAGCGAAAGCTACTCAGTTCTAAGTCATTTGTAATTTTGCGAACTTTCAAAAACTTTCAAAAAAAGGTAAACAAAATATTTATTGTCTGTGGAATTCTGTACTCAAAACTAAACAAAGAGACAAAAAAAAAAGATTGTTGACACTTTAATGCATTTTGTTGATAAACAAGCTTTTCATATTCAAAATGAAGAGAAAAATAACAAAAAGTCTTTCTAAAATATCAATAACGTATATAAACATCTTTATTTATGAAACAAGAAACGGCGGTTTTGGCAAAACGAAACAAAATTATGCAAAATCAAGTACAGTGAATGGCGGGCATCGGCGTGAAATCAATTGCAGAGCATGTGTGTGCGGTGCTGGAAGTGCGTAACGCGCTTACACAATTTTTCGGGGGTGTTTTGATAGCGTGTGCGCAATGGTTAGCGGCGCATGCGCGCCCACACGGGTTCGCTCTCGCGCGCCAGAGTGAATCCGCTTGCGAGAGAGAAGTAAAGTGGCCGAAGAAAGCCCCGTTGTTGAAGTCTCGTGCGTGGCCGCGAACCAAGCGCAAGCGAGCGACAGCTGCTGACGGCCGAGCACGACCACGACGCCAATCGCCGCGGTACGACGAGTTGCACGGTAAATGGGGCAGCTTCGCTCGCGGATTTGTCTTATCGAGCGCATTCGGCGACGACGCTACCGCACGCCGATATTCTCATAACAAATCCTCCCTTGTCCTCTCTCGCTTTTGGCTTTTCGCACTCGGTTCGTCCTCCATCGTGCTTCTTTGCTTCTCCCAACCCCTTGATTTGTCGTGTTGGATTATTTCGTCCTGTCAAAAGTTGTCTGGCTGCTGTGCGTTTATGTAAAAATTGATCTGTGGAAGTGCAACAACAAAAACGACGATGAACCCGAGTATCGACAGGGAGTGCAGCGCACTCGGCAATCTTTTCAATCAGATCATCAATGACATGAAGGTGAGCTTTTTCTATTTTTATGTCAAAACTCATGACAATAAAGACTTTCTACAATAACAGCTTGACAGGTCACCTCCTATTAACAACCAATTTCATCGTTTCTTCATCTCAACAATCACCTTTGTTTTGTTTATAATTTTTTACTTTGTTTATTTGGGTTATTCATTTTGTTTACAATCACAGTTATTGTGAAATGAAACATGCCTTTGTTTATTGTTTTCTTTTTAATTGTTTACAAATGGTTTTTGCTCCGTGTCATTTTGTTATGTTTTTTTGGAGTATGAATGAATAGAAGAACTAATTTTACATGAAAGACTAGATTTAGAAAGGAGTGTTTTTGTTCCGAAAATCGCTGTCCATAAGAAAAATTTCCCGTTTGTGGCGTTCAAAGATCACCGAACGATAGCATAAATTTTCCTTTCGAACCTTCCCACCCTCGAGCTTTACGATGCCATACGATAAGCAAGAAAGATACATTAACCCTTCGACCACCTTCCGACACAACTCACATAATTGGACGAGCAATTATTGATAACATTTATTGGCACGCTGATAACAAGTTTTGAATTTCGCTCTCTCTTACTTTTTAGATCAACTTTTTTTTGCAATCGTTAAACTAATTTCAACAAAAATCAAACATGTAAACATAACGTCCACCTATACAAAACAAAACAAAACGAAATAGCAAAACGTAAACAAAATAAATTGAAATTTAGTTTTCAGTTTTTTTGTTGAAATGTAGAGAAAATGTAACTATATATGCATTTTGTAAAAAAAAAAAAAAAAAAATCGTTGGAAGTTGGTCTGAATACTACTCTGTGCAAACTACTTGACCGCAAACGTGACTTGTTTATGAAATCGCGACTAATTGGTTATTTGATTTTTGACACAATCTTCCAATTGGTCCACTGGATTCTCACCACTCGCAGCCTACGACCGAGATCAACGAACGAAGCCATTCATTCGTTGCGGGCTTATTGGAAAATTATTACACGTCACGTTTTTCTCAAGATTAACAGCTTTAGTGTCCATTTTGTTTTCCTTTCAAAAAGGCGGAAACTTTTATTTTCTTCGTAGAAGAATCAAATTGGCCAGCAAAAAAAAATAAATAAAAAACTTCAACTTGGTTCAACTTCTAAAATGTTTTACTTTTTTATTGTTTTTGGTTACACAATGTTTGGTCGATTTTTTGAAAGAAACGTATCAGGTTACAACAATGTTTAAAGAATTAAAGAAACAACAGCACAAAATGGTGTGGCATTGTTCAAATGATGAGTTTGCAACAAAATTAATTGCTGTCGATTCGTGCGTTTTGAATAAGACGAGGAGGTATATATTTAGATTTTAATAGATGTTTGGAGAGAACACATTTCGAAGCCTGGCCTGTTCGCCTGACAATATCTTCGTTGACGGCTATTTAATAGTTGTTCTGCTTTTCTTTACACCGTTATTAATTTGTCCCGTTCCTTATCGAAAACAAGTTGTAATTGAACATTGGAACAACTTATTTCAACATTCCGAACCCATTTTTTAACATCATTAACATCATTTTTTTTATTATTTTTTATTTTTATTATCAAACATATTTAATCTATTCAATTTTTATCGATTAAGTGTGATTAACAAACTTCAATATTTAAATAACAAAAATTAACAAATGTTAGAAAACAAATTTATTGAGTTTTTTACCTCGTTAGAAATTGAAATGAATTGAAAATTATTATTATACTTGATATTCAAATAAATCTTATTGATTTTTTCCATTTATTACAACTGATTAATTGGAGCACTTTAAAATAGCAATAAAAAAGTGGAGAAAATTTTTTTCATTTGGAAAGAGTAATGCGCCACTTCATAATACACTTTAAAATGCGCCTGCAGTTATTTCACAAGAATCTATTTCAATTTGAGGCGTTTTTTCAAACGAAATTACGGGGAAAGGAAGATGAAAGACGAACGCTGATGGTTTTCAGGTCGCGATTGAAGCTCGTTTTATTTATACGGGCGATTTACAACGCAACCATTTTGAATAACAGTGGATTATTACTGACTCGATTAATCCCGTCCAATTTTTAAGTGATTTGTATGAGATTTCATTCGTATCGAATTTATCTTCGTTTTTTCTATTACATAAAAAATGATACACATTAGCTTACTCGCTCAACCAAAATAGCAGACGAATAGTTTAAGTGGAGTAATAACATTTATAAACATGAGATTTTTTGTAATCGCTTCGCTATTTATCGTTATCAGAAAATAATTAATAGTGGGCGTAGACTAGTTTCCGTTATTTGCGATAAAAATGTTCAAATGCTGAACTGAAATATTCATCAATAAATTTGTTTATTATAAAAGTTATTGATTTCAAAAATCAGTTTTGATTCAAAAATTTATAAACAAATTTTGTGTTTCAGAATGGAACACCACTTTGGGAAGACTTGATATCAAAAGCGACCAAGTTACATTCATGTTTGAGGTAAATTGTGATTTGATTTTTCAATTTGATTCGTGCCATAAAATCCAAATAAAACCACACGAGATGAAATTTTATTTTTAGGGCCGCGATAGTTGCCATTTCAGCTTATCTCGAAACGTTCCAAAAAATTGCTGATGCTGCCACCAATGCCAGAGGTATTTTTTTTATGTCCAAACGCAATTCGTAACTCATCTTTGCAACTTATGATAACGAATAATTATGCAAATTTGTATTTCTTTCATTGATTAGGTGCTACGAAAGAAATTGGCACTGCCTTGACTAGGATATGTTTGCGTCACAAAGCTGTAGAAACTCGTATGAAATCTTTTACAAGGTAAACAATCCAAACAAATAAAAAAAATTTTTAATGTTAAGACGAACAATTTTTTGTATTTATTTATTTTATTCCATAGCGCCATTATGGATTGCTTGGTTATGCCCCTCCAAGAAAAACTGGAAGATTGGAACAAATCCCTAAACAACCTGTACAAAGAACATGCAAAAGGTAATAAATAAATATTTCTAATTAAAAAACAAAACATAAAAAAGGAGAAAGCAAAGTCTAAAATAACTAGTTGAAAAAACAAAAATCAGCAACGAGTAAACAAACGATAAATGTTTTCGCTTTGAGCTTTCGGGCTGAGAGGAATTATTTCAAGAACGAGGTTGTGTTTTATGTTTTTGAAGAGTACAAAAAGGCGCGGACGGAGTTGAAGAAACGCTCGACGGATACGCTCAAGCTGCAGAAGAAGAAAGCTCGCAAGAGTCAGATGATGCATTCTCAGATGACTGCTAACCCGGCGAGCTCGGATCCGCGAACAAATACGGACGCAGAGCTCACCAGATTGTTGGAATCTTCAACTGCATCCGTGCAGGAAAAACGATTGAGTTTGGAGGAAACTGAAAAGAAAGCCGTCAGGGCTGCCTTGCTCGAGGAAAGGGGACGATTTTGTCTTCTTGCTCGATTCCTGAAACCCGTCCTGGTAAAATCACAGAATTAAAAGCATTTAAAAAATTTGTAAATTTTTAATTTGACGAAACATTTTAAAAATCAATCAATCAAATTTGAATTCGCTGAAACAATTAAACCGAAATTAATTTAAATTTAAATCGTTCAAGTTTTTCAAAAATTGTTTAGATTTGATTAAATGTAGTTAATTAAAATTTTGAATCAAAAATTTCGTTTTGAACAATTGAGTAGTTTCATAAATGATCAAAAGTAGTATAAAAATTTCGAAGAATGAATTTGCGGTGTTTGTTATTTGATATACATTGTTATTTGATATATTGATGTTTTTGAAATTTAGGATGAAGAGATCGCAATGTTGATGGAACTAACTCACCTGCAAGAAGTATCGGAACAGTTGCAAAGACACGCAGCATCGCCGCAACATCTGCCCCCGGCATCTGAGCAGGTGATAACAGATATCAAAGGCTGCGATGCAACACAATGGTCTCTAGCCACGCCTCCTTCTAGCCCGTCCTTGTCACTTGGCTCTCGTAAGAGCTCAATGTGCTCGATTAGCTCGTTAAACAGCAGTAGCAGCGGTTCCAGTAAGAGTCACCCGAGCCCCTCCGGCTACCCCTGGCACAGATCACTTTCTCAGGTAAGCCTCCTCGCCATCTCACCCATCATCAACTCACTTCATCCTCTCATCATAAATGTTATCTCATCATTTTTCTTGAATTCAGTACCTCTTCCCTGATCTGCAATGATGGAAACATGATTGTGGTAGATGCACAATTTTCAATTTTTTGTTCAAACCTTTTTTTCAACTAGATTTTTATCTTGTTTTTCGCTTCAGTGGCAAATTAATGCTGGTTGTAACTTTTTATGAAATTGTATATGTTGGATGTAATCATAGTGATTTTCTACAAGATTATGGAACCACTCATTAATAACATAAATGTTTCATGATGTATGCTACAGTGTACAAATAATTTTGTAGACAAGTTTTTCTTCCGTTTGCAAGCTCAGGACAATTATGAACATTTTAGATATAAGTAAGCATGGTTTAAACAAACTAGATCTTCATGTACGAACAAAATTATGTATTTCAACTTTCATCCACTAAAAATTTAATTTCAAAAATTTCATTTCATTAAAATTTAAAAAGTTACATGAAGAATTAGTGGTTGCTCGCAAAAAAGAAATAGTTTAGAATATGAATGCAGTAGTCGATGTTGTACTCGTTGTAGTCCTTTGGCATCAGGCCCTCCAATGGTACAACCGGCCGAGTGACGTTGCGTCACTCTCTAAACGGCAGCTCTCGTGACTCTGGCTTCACCTCACAAGACACACTCTACTCGCAACCAATTTTCGAGCATCAGGTAACTTTAGCTAGCTTACTAGCAGGCCTTCATCGTAAGCACTTTCACCTGCCAAAGGGTTTTTTTCTCTTTTACTTTTTATCCTTTCTTTTCTTCATCCTTCAACCTACTCGTCTGAGGTTTATAACAAAAAATTTTCAGTTCAAAAATGTTCAATCATTTTTAATACAAATATGGCTATCACTTTTCAGGTCACAAATCCCGTTTCGCAAAATTCAACTGGTAGTACAACCAGACCAGTTTCTACCTGGCCAGGTCATACAGAATCAACAACTACTTTTGATAGTCCGTCGCAAAATGTTAACGAACGTCCACATACTATTTCTTCAGGTATTAAACAGTTGAAACATAAAAACAAAAAAATATGTATAAACAAAAAGAATTGCAGAAAATTTGGTAAAAATAAAATGATCTTTTTAGCTTATGAAAAAGGTCATCAAAGACCAGCTCTGAGTGTTTACACGTTCCAATCACCGGACGGTGGGATGTGTCACAGTCAGCCAGCATCGCCAGTTTCGTCTCAAAATTACTCTCCTTCAAATCAACAGTCGCCGCGCTCGCAGATACGCAAAAATAGCGGTACAAAACCACCCGTTCCGAGCAGGTGTTCGAGCCTCGAGAGACCGTCGCTGCCCAACAAGCACGATTCACCTGGAAGTCCGCGGGGCAAAGCGAGGCTGCCGCTGCCCGCTCATTTGGCCAAAGGTAAACACCAGCTTGAACGTGCCCACTTGATCCCGCCCCTGCAATTTAAACAATTTACATCCTTCTGTTTTTCCGCCAACTCATAAAATTAACCCAACATTTGTTATATTACTAGTGAGACAGCATTCTTTATGGCTTCTCAAATTGGGGAAAATGTTTAAAGCTTGGTAGAAAATTCACTACTGAGAAAATTGAATCGTGGCTGTGTAGAAAAATACGGCGTGACTTTCACGAATGGCCGTAAAAGTTTCTAGTGAAAAAATTGAAAAAATTACATGAAAGCAAATTTGTTTAAACATAAGTTTAAATTGTAGAAATCGATTTGGTGAATTTAATTATAGTGTTTTAATTTTATTATTTTGTACTTCTTTAGAGTTAACATCGCATCAACACCAACAACCAATGTACGTGAACATGCACGAGTTGGCGAGTTTGGCTGCGAGTCGCGCTCAAGAATTGCACCATCCAAACACGCAACCTGTGACGTCACCTCCGGCTACTGTGTCAACTCCATCGACAGAGAAGGCAATAATTAAAGTTATTTTAATTCAAACTTGAAAAATCAAATATATATATATATATATATATATATATATATATATATAAACGAATACAGTAGATGGAATAGAATACAGTTGGGAAAAATAAGCTATATGAAAAAAACAACGACCGTAATTAGTTTTTTTATATTTTACAGACCGAGTCAGGTGAAAAAGACGGAGGAAGTCAAACTTCGGAATCGAGTTTAGAATCGAGCAGCGGTTACGGCAGTCAAAGCACACTGCCCCGTTCTCACTCGACGCAGAACCAAAATGAGAACAACTGGAATACGCTGTCTCGACGAGGATCAATGCAGCAGACCGCAAGAGGCCCTCCGCCACCTACGAGACGGGTCTCCGCAATTATGGGGGGCGGTAATTGCGGAACAGCCTCGCCCGCCAACGAACCCAATGACGAGCGAGTCGCAAACACTTGTGACGACTCGGAAAACTTGCCGCCACCGCCAGCGTTCCTCCTCGAAGGCTCTTCTCCCAACGCCAGTCCAACTCCCAAGAGGTAAGATGCGCAAAGTGCTGTTGGGTTACAACTCTGGATGGCGTTTTGAGATGCTTCCGGTGCTTTAATAGGAAACGGTTTGAACCTGTGAATAATATGTAAAAAAAGTCAATGAATCGCAGGGGAAACGAAATGTTGTCACGCCAACTTGTGCAAGCACTGGAAAACACTTGAAACGAAGTCACACCGTAAACAATTCTTATTTTATTGCAACTCACCTCTGGGTTCTGTTTTCTTTTGGTTCCAAAGTTGTTTTTCGTTTTTCAAATTGTCACGTACAAGCCCACTCATGTACCATACAAGTGCCAAAAGTTGCACTCGACAACAAGTGTGAGTTTCCATTTTCTTTTGGTTTTTCTTCAGTTTTTTCTCCTCGTTCCCGTTTCGTTTTGTACATACTTTCAGTTCAGGCTTTTTGGTTCTCGTTGAGTTTTGGTCGCACAATTCGAGAGGTGGGATTGGTTTTGGTTGTACAAGAAAGAATTGTGTTGCTGATTTTGTGTGATGCTGTGTTAGGTCTGTGTCAGTTTCGGAGACGGTGCGAACTCTTACGGAGCTGAAACACACGCCCGCGAGTCCGTCGCTGTTGCGAAAGGTGCAAAATCTGAGCGCCGTGCAGAACCAGACGCACGATGGGCTCCAGGTCGGGCGCTGTATCATGGAGCAGCGTTACGCGACGTTGCGTTCGAGCTCGCAAGAGCGAGGCTCTGTCTCGTCCATTTCTACGAGCGGACCATCCTCCGCGACGCTGGGTAGACGCGCTTGTACGTTCAAATTTAGCAAGTGCTCTTTACCATGTTCTTTTTCATTCAACACTCAACATACACAGCAAAGTTACATGCAAATTTGTTTTCTGACTTTCGTAATGATTGTCTCACTTCACACTTTGACCAAAATTTAATTTTAGTGGTAAACAGTAATTTAATAAGAAATTTTCTCAATGAAAATTTGATAAAAGATAATGAATACGGAACATAAATAATTACTGAGAAACGTACAATTAGAAGTATGGTATTACTGATCCAACTGTTTTTTCAAAAATTTATAGTTTTTGTTAGTTTTTGTTTCCAGTAGCAATGTTTTTATTTTTGATCATACTAGTTTTTGTTTTAATTCAAAAATGTCGTTCTGTTGTTGGTTTATGTGTTTCATTGTGTTTCATATTGCCGATGTTGTACGATCTCTTTATGTCTAGTAAAATTAGAAAGTTTTTATAACAATAAAGAAAAGTTATTATAAATTGTAGTTTGGAGTAAATTCGTATGCCGTGATTGCTACATAATTGAAGTGTAATTACATCAGCGTACTTGTTGAGCGGCGTATAAATTAGTGAACTTTTATTCTGCAGAACTAAGTTCAAATCCTCGAAATTCGAATCCAATTTGTCAGTAATTTTTTAAATTGAACAAATTGCGTTTGTTATTTATGATAAATACAACTTTTGAACATTTTGTTGTGTTTGCCGTTGCAAAAAGCATTGCGATGAAATTCGAAAACTATTGTTGGTTAACAAAATGAGATACTTTCAAATGTGCCCTAAAAATACATGAATGTTTTACAATGTTTTTCACTAATTTGTATAAGATATAAAATAGTTTGATGATTACAGAAAAATGATTATTTAGTTAGAACTATAATAATTACCAAAAGTTGCTAGAAGTTTCTACATTTTTTTATATATCACTCTAGTAATTGTTTACGAGTAATACTATTTATTTTTCAGTTTTACAATTACACATGTTTATTTAATTTGATAAACAAATAGTTATTTTGGGATGTACCTTCTTTCTAAATAGTCTAAACTGTTTATAGCTGGTGGTAGCGGGATCGGGCAGAGTTTCATGGCAGTTCTCAGTGCAAAACTGATCAGCAGCACGAGTTCAGTAAACTCGAGCAACAGCGCGGAGAACAGCACAAACAACAGCCCGAAGTTGGGTCGAAAACACTCGACGGATCACACTCCAGGAAGTATCAAGGGCTCGCGAGCCTCGTCCGAGTTTTTGGAGACGCTCAACGCTAAGTTGGCTCAGCAGCAGCAAACACTGCAGGCGCAGGGAATGAGCAGTCGGTCGGCGAGTATCCGACGGGTGATGGGCGCCCGGGTGCCGATCATCGACCCGGTACAGGTGCGCGACTCGCTCATGGATCAAATCAGACGGGGCACCGCTCTGCGCAAAACCCGCGGCCCGATTAACGACCGTTCTGCCCCGAAAATTTTCTAGACTCTTGTACCAGTTCCTCTGCAGAGAAATGTCTATTCGAGGCCCACAGATATACATATGCATATATTTATTATATTTATATACTGTTGCGTAACGATTCATCGTTTTATACTTTTCTTTTTTTTCGTGTTGATCCTATTCGTTTTCCTCTGAGTTTCCGTTTTTTCTCCCTTTTTTATTCAATTTCTCAATTATGAGTTTTTGATCGTCATTAGATGACAGCAGGTACAAATCAAAACGAGAGTCTATAGTTTTATTTATAATTTTAATTTTGTTTCTGATGTTTTTTTAGTTTGAAAGATAAAGAATATTTTTTTACTTTCACTGATTGATGTTTTTTTGTTTATAACAAGAGACAAAGATGTTCACAACTCGTTGCACGTCAAAATAACGATGCAAGGCGTTGTCGTTCGTGTTACCAGTTGTTCTGTAGTATATGTATTCAAAGAGAAATGAAACAACAAGAAAATGTAAACGATATTTATTATAAAACAAATTCAGTCCGAGAAATGATCAAAGACAATACTCTGAATGTAAACGAAAAACTTTTGTCCGGTGCGCTGTAGCGTTTCGATTTGCTGTCTGTAAAACAACAAAATCCAGTTTGGTTTTGGTACCAAAAAAAATTTAGTAGTTTAAGACTGTTGTCCATTTGACAAGTAGATTTGACGGTTCAAGATTCTGACTTAATAAACAAATTGTAATTCGAAAATTAACAATAACAAATTAAAAATTGAATAAAATTGCATTTGTCGTTGTATGAACAAGATTTCGAAACTTTTTGAAATTACATTTTCTGGATGTAACTTCGGTGTTCATGTCAATTATTGTGTAAGGTGACGCTTGAAATTAGAGGCGTTAGATTGTGTCAAATCGCATACCTAGTAATTAGAGTTTCATTAGACTGAACATTACCAAAGTGTTAAAAAATGTTACTTTTAGTTCCGTAGTCATTCGAAAGTTGTTCAGACAGTGAATCGAATCAGCACGATTTTCAACGTTCCGGTAGTTTAGAGCGGTCCTAGACCATCGCTTGTCAACGCATCAAATAACGCGCATAATGTAAAAAACTAAAAAATAAGAGACAAAAAACGAAAAAAGAAACAAAAAAACGAGAAAAAAGGAAAACGGTAAAAAAAGAATAAAAAGTAAGACTATAAAGAGTTCGAATATTTAATATTGCTGAAGTGGATTGAAATAGCGAGCGTAAACGTGTTCAATTTTTTGTAACAAACAATTTGCGAGGTCGTTTTTTCTACGTTATGATATAAATACTGTCGCAAGAGAAATCGGTCCTGGATATTTTGAGACTTATTTATTTATTTAAACATATCAACGTAATTGCGTTCGATCGCTTAGAATTTAAGATCGCGATAGTACAATAAACGAAGAAGAATAAAGAAAAACAAAACGAAAAAGAAGAGCGCAGCGCCAAGAAAAAAGTTAGCCGACATTATTTGCGAGCCGTTTGCTCTTTTTGTCTTGGGTACCCTCGGTACCAGCGCGTCCACGAAACTTTTTTCTCGGTGTCGGGGCAACATCGAACTCGTCAATATTTTACAATCGTTTTTGTAGATAAACTCGAACAAAGATGACACATAGCATAGTTTGAATAAACGTATATTTGCAACGCGAAATAATCGAGCGAAAAAAAAATAAATGGTAAATTTTATTTATTCTATTTATTTCGTCGGTGTTTACTTTCGAATTTCGACTGCAAAGGCTTAGGTTTAGATTTAGCGATGTATTTATGGCGACTGTGTACGTTCAATTTTTTGTGGTTCTCGCAGACGCGAAACTCGTTTGTCGTTCGCATAACGTATCTGTGTAACGTTCGGCAGAAGTGACTTCCAATGAGTATAGTAATATTTAATCGCATAAGTTCAAATAAATGAATTATCGTTCCGGGTTTTAAGATGGAAAAAATACGAATCAGACTTGGTTATTTATACCCTTTATTTTTGTTATTCTCTCATCATCTCAACTCATAAATCTCTCATCATTCTACTCTATAAGTTATTAAATCATATAATACAAACGACTGAGATAAAAAAGTATTAAAGATTACAAAAAAAAAAACATCTAGACTAAACGTTAAAACGCTTATTTACAGTTAATACGATAATGACATAGTGCTTTATTTAACGTGTTATTTGTTTTGTTTAATGCACGAAATGGAATCTTGAATATTGAACCTGCCTGATTTTCTTACAAGCAGTCGCGAGGATAATAGAAGGTCAGATTGCGCGAATTTATCGTGTATAATGAGATCGTACTGTTCAAATTCAACTGCGACCGATTCTTCATAGCTGCGTAGTTGCTTGTCTTAGAGTCCAAAAGCAGAGCGAAACTTCCAGCTGAAAAAAAAACAAAGATTCACACAGTTTCTAAATTTCGTTCGCAAGTTTTGTGTAACAAAATAGTAGACGAGTTTGTTTTACGTTTATCTATCGCAGGACAAGAACACTTAGGATCCAGCCAAGTGTAGATCGAAGCTTTAAGAATCCTCGTGACGTACGGCGCGGCGTAAACTTTCCAGAGCAGTCGAACTCTTCTGTTACTTCTAACTGCAATTTTCACAGAACCCTTGGAAGAACAAATCAGTTCCCTTAAATTTTCTGGCAATTCGTCTCCACAGACTGGACATGATGGGTCGATTTGTGAACTTTCTTCGGCGATCTAAACAAATGACAGTGCAAAATCGGTTCGAAAAATTCACTTGAAAGTGAAATGGGTTGAAAAAATAATGATAAACCTGAGTTGATGAGATTGCGGATTCCTCGTCAGTGACTGGATACTTTTCAGGCACACTGTAATTATTATCTATAGCATTATTAAGAGTCGTTCTAGGAAGGAACGATTCGTCAATGAAAGAAATGTTTGGATTGAAGTTCGGTGGCGGTTTCACATAAACTGGCGAGGGGCCTTCGATGCCATCCGGAACTTCCAAATCGTAAGAAACAATGGTGAAAGTTGGATTCTGTTCGAATTTGTCCGTTCCGTTGGATAACTTTTTGACGGTATTTGGAAAAGAAAAGGAGTTGTCTTCCTCTTCAGCTCCACCTCCACTTCCTATATCGATTTGAAACACCCCTGAAATAAGAAATAACTCTTTTATACCAGTCAAAATTTTGTTTAAATCAATCACACACAGCGAGATGTTAATTAGTATTGAAAAATGATTACCTCGAACAATAAGCAAACAAAAAAGATAACAAAAATATAAGTTTTGCAACTGGGAAAACACTTTTCCAAAATTTACAAAAGGGAACCAAAAACTATCTACAACTTATAATGTTTACCAATTTATAAACACCAAATCCAGCTCCACCGTGGGTTATTAAAACCGTCAAAAGTGCATAAATGTTAAATACAGAAAAGATTAAAATCTAACAAAGACCGATTAAACAAGTAAAAAGCAGTAGTCCGTAACGTGTATCATTAAAATACTTTATTATTCACACAAAAAAGAATGCCGGAATCAAATATTCCAAGAACAGATCACAGCGCTGTGCAAATTATTCACCGGTCGCTTGAGATAGACTGTCGTCGTTGCCGTTTACTTTCGGTTCCAGGCTTTCGACTAGCGGCGCACTGTCGCTCCTTGACTCGATTCCCTGCATTTTATTAAGCGACTTCACCGGCTCATCACTGTCTGACAGTTTGTTCTTTTGACTCGGGTTGTTTTTTCGCAAGGCTTTCATCACCGGTTGCACTTCTTCGGCAGTTTCCGCTTCTTCGGTTTGGTTTTTGGATGGAAGACTCGTGGAAGATTCTAGCGTGGTTGTGAGAACTGCTGGTTCTATTGGAACTGGATTTGGAATATGTTGATTTTTATCGTCTGGTTGAGGTGCACTACTACACATCTGAGGGAATGTGTATTTCTAAAAACAAAAACAAAATCACCAATTAGCAATGCTGAAAAAATGAATTTTCGATTTAATTTTTTGTTGGAATAAATATTTAGTACCGTAGAAACACTGAGTTCTTGTTGATAATAGTCGTACAGTTTGATATTCGCTGGTTCTGGAAGATCTACGACGTGTTCCCGATTTACAACGAAGGACACACAAGTTTTCTGCGACGAAAGTTTGTTGAAGTACAAAACAACGTTATCCTTCTCAACTTCGTATCTTAGGATATCTTGAAAAGTAAGGGGGACTTTAAAATAAAAAGAAATTGGATACTTGAAAACTTTAAACGGCAAAAAGAAATCAATACTTGTACTGCGATCCTCAACTAGTGTCTGCAAACTGTCCTTATCTGGAGCATAGCCACTTATCATTCCCACTTCGACTAGAGCCATGTTGCTTTCTTCATCGGCGAGTTTGTATCTAGCGCAGATAGACAATCGTTGGTTCGAGCACTCGTCCATAAACATATCAGTTGAAGTGCTCACAGTAATCTCAAAAGCTTCGGAACCTGTTGCTTCTTTTTTATTGTAATAAAGACTTGACTAGAAAGAAAATAGACATGAAAAATTTGTTATCAAGTTTGATATTTTGTCTCAAACAATTGAAATTGAAAACTGTACCTGTATTAAAACACAGCCTTCACCTTCAGCAAAGATGTTCACTTCACTAGGCAGATCTGGTATTGAAACTGAGGATAACACCATTTTGTTATCGTCGTTCATTTTGAACGTGTGTTCATTCGAAGGACCTGCTGTTACGAGAACCAACATTTCTGTCGAATTGACGGACATCGCTGTCGCATATTTGGTAAGAGCTTCTAACCCAAGAACAGTATCTGAAATTGAACGATTTTGTGGATGAATAGAGATGAAACTAAATTTAAGAACAAAATTGAAGCACAGTGTATCTTGTTTTGTCATGCACCTTGAGTTGAGGAAAATCCTCCTCCTGAATTTCTCTGTTTTGCCATCCACCGAACGGCCTTTAGAGCCTCAACCATTTTATCTTCGCCACCAACTTTGATGAGAGTAAGTACAGCATATGTCGTCATCTCAATGCTTAGAGCAACTTGAGATTGTTTCGATTTGTCTTCCCACCAAGTTAGACCCTGAACAAAAAACCAATATTATCAATTACTTTAATTGATAATGATACTTTTTAATTTTTCTATAATTTACTTTATTTCTTGTTGCACTGGACAAAAGATTTTCAAGGCTCGCATTGGCTTTTGGATGGTTCAGCAAAGTTAGTGCATACGTAGTAATGGCTAAAGTGTAAGGACTGGAATCTTCAGATTTTTCTAATCCTTTTTGCAGGCAATTCACTGCGTTGTCGACCAGAGAAGTTGGTAACGGAATTCCTGACTCCAGAAGAGCAATTAGAACGTAGGCGGTTAAAGCTGAAGTCGTTCCATCCTCGGTGTCTTTCAAGCCACCCTAAAGCAAATTCAGCATAGAAAAATTTAGAAAAATTTAGATTTTGTTTCACCATTTTAACTCGAGAAATAGGAAACATTTGATTTTTTAGACCTTCATATCTTTATGGAAGACCCTTCCTATTACTGGGAAACAACCATTTTCTAGTTGTTTTCGGACAATCCATTTGACTGACATTTTCAGATCTCGTTCGTCTATGTGCATTAAAGGTCGCGCCTGCGCGAATGATTTTACCACAAATGCTGTTAGCCACATAGACCCCGTACTTTCTGGACTGTCTGGACCAAAGGCCGAATAAGAACCATCTGCGTGACGATAGTTCAATTCTCGTTGATAACCTTTGGGAAAAAAATTTTGTATTTAATTTTCAAAGTCTAAGCTTTTTTACTGTAACTTTTACTTTTAAAAATTACATTTAAAAAATTGTCTAGCTACCTTTTTGCATATTTTTCAGAGCTTTAGCAATTAACTGAGGATTATCCTTTCCAGTCGCGTTGAAGTAATTAATGACATGAATGTTGGGAACAAATAAGATCATATTTTGTTCGCCGCATCCCATAGGTAGTCTCACTAGATTGTCAAGGTTATCAATAGCTGGTCCCAAAATATCTCCGATCAATGAAACCGTCGCTCTCGCACTGTCTGGAACAAAACTCTTTGGCAAAGTTAAGTTCCAGCTCAGGGACGTGTCGTCGATGAAATCTTTTGGACAGATAAAAGCGGAATTCGTCTCCTCAACAGGAAATCCTTCAGGCTTAACTAAAACTGGTTTCACAATTGAATCTCTGCAAAATATTGGAGATTGAAATTATTAATTACATTCCATATTTTAAATAATTATCGGTTGAAAATTATAATCTACCTCATATAGACCAGATTTTCCGGACCACAAGGTTGTCCGTAATTTTCATCAATTTCTGCAGTGACAGTAACGTTTATTTCGCCCAAAATTTTTGGTTTTAGAAGGTATTCATGCACTACACTCTCACGTGCTTTTGCGCAGAAAATTGCAACTGGACTAGTTCCTTTTTTCAATTCCAAATGTTGAGAATCTTCGAGTTTGATTTGAACCTGAAATCAAATTTGCATTTAAACTTTGAAATCAAAGAATGAAAAAAATCAAAAGTTTAATTTCGAAATGTTCACAAACACACTTTGATTCGAAAACAAAACTTACAGGTAAACTGTGTTGCATGTAATTGAAAAGCGAAACTTTTAGGTGCAAAATTTCGCCCCTCTTAACACTGTAGGGTAACGTGTAATCGAGGAAGAAAGGTTGGAAGGCGGCGATTTTAGTTTTTGGAGCAATTCCAAGCCCAGTTGAGGGGGACACGCAAACGGCTTGGCCAATCCAGTTTGTGATTGTGTCAGGTATGTTTGATTCCACCACTGCTTTACCTTCTTGACTAAAAAATAAAATTTCACAAGGAATATTTTTTTTCAACTTTTTTCAAATTTTCAAATTTTGTTATTTGATGATTATTTTTAATATAATTACTTAGTTTTGACTAAGTCCCAAAGCCAAGTTTCAGGGAAGTACGATCTGAGGGTTGGCGACTGGTCTGGAAGTTGATCCGCATAGGTCATCTCAGGTTCCATCGGCATGTGGAAAACTAGAGGCATGGCCATCATAGTTCTTATCATACGATCTGGTAAAAGAGAAAAACATAATTCAAAAAGCTGTAAATACATTTTTTATTGAATTCTTAAAAGTTGTAGAAGAAGGAAGCAAAGAAGAAGCGAGAAGGATTGGTCGTGAATCGGAGCATACAAAAGAACAGGCACATACTTTCCATCACGAGTGGAACTGGCATGCGGTGTAAGAAAGGATTACCAGGTTCGTCCATCCGTTCACCAGCCATGGGTAGAGGAACCCAGTTCTGTGGACACGGTCGGGTTTCCAATGTCAGGTCGCTCATCACTATCGATCCAAAGTCCTGCAATACCCATTCTCAAATAAAATTCCACTCAAAAATAAAAAATTGCTGTTTTAGTTTGTGCATTCGAACAAAATCGGATGAGATACTAACATCAAAAGCTTGAATGGTGTCAACATAATTAGTCCCGCTACTGTAAGGAATATGTCTCCTCCTACGTGATTCTGCGATAGGTTTCTTAGCTGCTAATCCCACAGGCATATGATCGATGTCTTCTCCATTTTCGAACGGGTCCTTAGGAGGAGTTTTGTTCTCTAAAAAAATTCATTCAAAATAAAACTAACAAAATTTAGATTAAAAAGAGGGTGAAGAAATAAAAGACAAGTTTTGTGTTTTAACGTACTTCCACAATGAGACCAGGTGCTTTGCATAGGTCGAGCTTCGGGACTCAAGTGGAACCTGCGAAGTCTCTTGAAAGCAGTGTCGGCGTCCAACCGGTTAGCTGAGGAACTTGACAGAAATCTGGTAGATCTGTCGACAGCGGAAATTCCACACAGTGAATAAGGCGAAGTTTCCACGTGCAATTTGCTGCTGGAACCTGGCCTTTGAGACTCATTTTCCCAGTTGATCTTGACTTTGTTGTCAAAGCAGTTTCCAACTTCGATTGTGTGCGTTGCTGCGACGGTTTCGCCGTCTGATCGTACGTAGTAAAGCAAAAGTTCCGAGACAGGAGCCATGCTGGGTGTTATTTTCACACTTAGAGGAAACCTAAAAATCAAACTGCAACTTAGAGCAAATTCAAAAAGACAGAAATATAAAAAAAAGAAAATAAAAAAGGACCTATGAACAACTTGGTTCTGATCTGTTCGGTTAGCCAATGTTTCAGCAGCTCCAAGTAAATTATGGAATTCAGAATAATTCAACAAGGACTCTTTGCCAGGCGTGTGTTCAATGTGGCCAAAAATCAACAGTCGTCCCTTCGAGTTGATGGAATAATAAAAAGTCACTGGGTTGCTCTTGGTCGCGTTTATTGGAGCAGTATACATGACGTTGAAGGGATACTTTTCCTCGCAAATAATTGGCTGGTAACCTCGAGCTACCAGGAGGTAGCTATCGGATGGGGAGTACCAGAGATTCACATCAATGTAGGCTGATGGCTGGTCCATAAAAACCTGAAACCAACAAGTTTGAATCATTTTCACATAATTTCATTATTGTTTACAATTATTCACATAATTGTTAACGATTAATTAGTTTCTCAACATAAAAATGTGACTGAAATATTTGTGTCATGTTTGTCATTACGTAGAAAAAAAAGCAGAAAAAAGAAACAATTGCATTGACCCCTACTTCGTCTGATAATGAACATGAGTCATTGTATTTCCGAGCAATTGCACATTCACAATCAGCACAATTGCCAAATGAAATTTAATTTTAACGGGCCATAAATTTGGCCGCTACATTGTCCATAATTTTTGCGCAAATAAAAATTAATCTACCAAGTTTTCAACGCCCACAAAATCGCCTGAGACAAATGCAAAAATTTGCGAAGAAAAAAAAGAGATGATGAACTATTTATAGCTATAGCTGGGACAATATCGTTGTGCGCCTTGTATTAGTGACCCCTGAAAGTGCTTTGTCGTCATTAATGATTCGCTTTCGTCACTAATTTAACGTCTATTAAGCCGTCATACGTCATACCCTCCATCGTTTATCGGGCGAGTAATATTTTGTGGGGTATTCCACTCCGGTAGCTACGAAGCTCAATAGCACGATGTTCTTATGCTGCGGAGGTACGACGAAATCAACGAACCCCTCGCTCGAAGATGTGAAATTGCGACACTCCACCACTACTCGCAGCCACTCGTCCTTTGCTCGTACGCGCAAACAAACTTGAATCTTTTCATTCGGAGCTGGGGTGTCGTCGTTGTGAACCACCCGGAGCTGCAAATCAGAAAAAAGAACTTCAATTTTTACCTCAAATGAAATTTGCAAAAACTTGCAAGTTTTAATTTTCTTTTTTTCACTTCAAATCAATTAAAATTTAACTTCACCTTCCCATGATAAGGTAAGCCGAGTTTGAAATATCTCGGGGTGTAGGGAGCAAATTCCAGTTTCAAGGACTGCTGTACAACAATAGTTTTGCTGTTCACAATCTCAACAACGCTGGTACCAGCTTCGGTAAAATTTGCCATTAGAATTACATTATTCGGAGCAACTTTCCAGTGAGATAAACCGAGATGTTCTCCAGCTACAGTAAAGTTTGTACAACCATCCTCAGATTCGACCTAAAATCAAAATTTTGATACAAACTTTTTTCAGAAAAAATAATTGTATATAATATATATAAATAACAAATGTATTTTTATTTAAGTTTCACCTTCGTTTCATAATTGATATCGGGTATTTCATGCAACTTTCTTCTCCAACTAGGTGTTTGGGGTGTTGTTTTTAATATCAAAGTACCCCTAACGGGTTTCCCATAGCTGTATCTGTAAGACAAAACAAGAGAAAAATGAATGAAAACTTGAAAAAAGAAATATTTCGATTGATGATGAATTTTGGTTTTGATTCAAAAACATACATCGCACAGATTCTCCATGTGATATTCGCAGCGTCCGCGAGAATGTACGGGGGTGCGTTGATGGTCACTTGGAATCGAGGCAACACGTATTTCTTGACCTCGAATGCTGTTGGGTAAATGACCTGGTGGGCTTTTTCAACTTTGATTCTCCAAGTACCCTACGACACAAAAATATTAACAGCCTTCGACTACCAGCATTCTAAACGAAAAAAATCTTTTTATCCTATTGTACAACTAGTCAAACTACAAAAAACTATTTTCTGCTTGACTTTGCACCTCATAAAATTTGAAACTCAATAAAATCATTTTTAAGTTCTACTACATTTATTTCTACTTGCTGGATAGAAAGTTAAACATTTTATATTTACAGGCGTAGCTTCCTTGTCGAGGGAAAAAGTAAGTTGACTCATTCCAGTATCGGTCGTAGTGTTTGTCCACTGAGCCAATCTAACTTCTGACGGATTTTCGATCCAAATTCTCGGTATCTGCAAGAAGCAATAAATAAGATGACAAAAATGAAAATGTTTACAGAGTTAAAGATTCGATGATTCTGTACTAACAGGTTTGGTGCAGGGTTTCAGGTCATGCTTCAGCATCAAGATCCTGATATGAACATCTTGGCCTGGTTTGTACACCGGCTTATCAGTTTCTACGAACGTTAAAATCGAATCGTTCTCAATTAACACCTCTTTTTCCGCATTCACAACATAATCCGGATGCTTCTCAAAGGTCATCGACAGCTTCAATTTACCCACGCTGTGCTTCGTGTATGGAACGTTCAGCTCCAAACACGAGTCAGGACCTATAAATATGCGCAAACAAAAAAATCAAATTTTCAAATAAAAATCAAAGTTTCAAAGTAAAAAAAATATTGTAATAATTTATTTCAATTTTTTTAATTTCAAATCACTTTTTAAGATTGTTTAAGTTAAAGACGCGAAAAGTTGTTTAATGAAAAAATGACAATAATATTAATGTACTGAAAAAACTACGCGAATTCTTGTTTGATTTATTGAACAGATCGTTATTGTGTTTAGAGTACATTTCCCATGTAGAGACGATGAGGTATTTCCTCTCAAGGCAGGGTACTGTTCAATTCGTCTCCCTCGCAGGAAGCGACGACAATTTCAATTTAAGTTTTGCTTAAACAGAGCCTATACGAACGACCGATGCATAGAATTTGCGCCCGCTATCACAACGCAGCAAATTATACAATTAGATGCCTATACGCAAAGACATTTTATGCCGCGGCAACAAGTTTCATCAACTCAAACGAGGAATAAAAAAAACAAAAAAAAGTGAAAAAATTAAAAATGTCCATAAAAATTGTGGCCTCTCATTTCATCGGCTGAAAAATACCGCTCTTAAAACTCGTTCGATTATAAGAGCTCGGTTTATTTTCATTCTCGGCTCTTATCTGCCGACGGTCGAAAGAGCAAAACATTTCCAGATCAAAGATCTAGATTCTCCTCGCATTAAGACTTAATCACATACGTTTCGCTAATTTTTTTTCTTTTTATTTAATATTTGTATCCTTGTCGTATTTCTGTTCCAGCAAAGAGTTTTACGGGACCGAATTTTTGTCAAAACTTTTTGTCTGTTCTGGTAACAGTCGAATTCATAACAACTTGCCGTTGGTTTTTGTAAGCAATTTAGCATCCGTGCGGGCCAGCAGTTCTTCGGTCGTCTCATCTGTACCTAATGACGATGCTCGTAACTCCAAAACCACGTGCACAGGCGGTTCAACATTGTGTAAAGAAAAACAACCTTTCTCGTACCTCCCGGCGAAGAATCGTTTTGGTGCCGTGAAGATGTACCCTCTGAAAATAACATCACGTTTTACAATCTTCAGAAAGTAATAAAAAACCAATCTTAATTTCCCCTTCCTTTCTTATAAATAAACTTCAGTTTTACAAATAAATAAACGAAACTTAAATATTCAAAAAATTGCGTAAAAATTAGTTTTTTTTCTGAACAAAAAATGTTAGTTTTTGGATTTTGCGAAAGTAACAAAATGGAACCTTGTAGAGTTAACTTCAGCCTGGGAAGATCGGCAGAAAATCACCAAAAAGATTAGGAAACCAAAGAACTTCATCGTATCGCGAATATTGTGCGAAACAATTGAAAAAATTGTTTATATGGTAGGCACTGTGTAAGTGTTCGCTTCAGGTCACAAACATAACGATTTCGAGTCAAATAACACAAGTCGCGAGATGAGTCGAGCGCCGGGCAAACAGCGGTTCAGTGCACACGAGGAAGATCACTGACGTACTGCAGCATGCTGAATGGATGTTACATTTGTATACTTATTCATAGAGCCGCTTATTATTAACCCTATACACGTGTTTACACTGATAGTAGAGGGCTCCGAATGCTTGATCGATGTTACTATGTAAACACAAGTTGTGCACAAATCTGCGCAAAGTCTTCAAATTAGAATAAATCTCATATTTGATAACATTTTTGTTATGTTTATTTGTGAACTTGAATTATAGACAACAATGGATGCTGCGGGAGCAAAACTAACGACTTGATATAATAAATTTGGTCGAACTTTTTTTGAAAAACTTATTGATTTAATGTAAATTATCAAAAATGTCTTATCAACAATTAGAACTTCTTGTGTTAGGTTTCTTTAATTTCTTATCGATTTTTCTTCACTTTACATGATATCTAAACAAAATTCTATTTTTGTTACAGTAAAATCCGCTTATAAATATTTCTTATTTGATGTTTTTGATGCTCATTTTTAGGAATTCATTTTTCACAAAAAAAATCATTTTTAGCTACAAAGTAATATTTTTTTATGCCAAAAAACGTTTTAAAACTACAAAAATTCTAACATTTCCAACAATTTATCGACAAATTTTGCATTTTCCCAATATATTTATAAACTCGATTTTCCACTGAATTTTATCGGATGTTTTTCTCCTATTTTTATATTCAAGTTGATTTTTCCCGACTTCTTAGAACGTCAGAAATTCCCCCGACTGAATCTGCAGTTCCTCGGAAACTTATTTATAATAAACAATCTCGTTTCGCAGAAATCTAATTTCAAATCTGTCAAAAAATTGAGCTACTTACCGACAGTCGGTAACCACAATCTTTACCTATTCGACAATTGTAAACAATCTGCGAGACGACGGAGATTGTAGACTTGACAGGTGAAGCGAGACGAGAGATCCACTTGTTTTAAACCCAACCAGGATACCCGACCATGTCATCAGCCGAATAGAATAAAATGCTGACATGATGAGTTCGATGATTTGGTTCGGTTTGTGTCAAAATTGTAAAAACAGTTATTAATCGTTACAAAATCTCATTTTGACAAATCAAAAAAAAAAACGAAAGCATGTTTTGACAGTGTAACGCTACAATTTTCAAGAAAGTGCCACGATTTTGTTTATTCTGTTGAAGGTTATGATTTTAGAAAGTCAAACAATAACAACAAATAAACAAAACAAAACGGTTTGTTGTCAAACAACAATGCCCTGTGTAATTTCGAATACAGTATTTGTTCGTCTACTTTTATGGTAAGTCCAACAACAAATTTGATTATCGTTTATTATTTACTTTTTTCTGTTTAAAAAAAGACCATAAATAAATACATAAATTACAAAATCAAAAATATTAACAATAAAAAAACAGCAACCTGAAATAGTTTTTGTTTTTCAGATTTAATCAAGAAAAAGTCTAAAGATGTCTTTCCTTCGTGGCTCAACCAACTACGTCTGGTGTACAACCAGCGTTTTGGGAAAAGGAGCAACAGGAGCAGTTTATCAAGGCGTAAACAAAACAAATGGCGAGCCTGTAGCTGTGAAAACATTCAACCAACTAAGTCACATGCGGCCCCAGGACGTTCAGATGCGGGAGTTTGAAGTGTTAAAAAAAGTCAAACATGAAAACATAGTCAAACTCTTGGCTATCGAGGAAGAACAAGATGGTAGAGGAAAAGTCATCGTCATGGAACTCTGTACTGGTGGGAGCCTTTTCAACATCCTGGATGATCCCGAGAACACCTATGGACTGGCTGAGAAAGAATTTTTACTCGTTCTGGAGCACCTTTCAGCTGGAATGAAACATTTACGAGACAACAATCTTGTTCATAGAGATTTAAAGCCAGGAAACATCATGAAATTCATTGCTGATGATGGAACGACGATTTACAAACTGACTGACTTTGGGGCTGCAAGGGAACTGCAGGAGGATCAGCAGTTTGTTTCATTGTATGGAACTGAAGAGTACCTTCATCCTGACATGTATGAACGAGCAGTACTTAGGAAGCCTGTTGGGAAAACTTTTGGAGCGACTGTTGATTTGTGGTCGATTGGTCAGTGTTAAACACAGTAATAAGGAAAATGAAATACTGACTTTTAAAACCGGCTAAGTTTACTTTTTGAAATTTGGAGTAATTTCTGAAAAACCGCTTAATGTAACTTTATTGAACAACCACCGATTTTAAAATTCAGTCTTTTGAACATTTCTTTGATTACAAAAAAACAAAAACAAAAACAAAAACTGAAACAAAAATTTATTTTTAGGTGTGACCCTCTACCATGTAGCAACCGGGAATCTGCCTTTCCGACCCTTCGGAGGCAGAAGAAACAAAGAAACTATGTTCTACATAACAACCAAAAAAGCCTCGGGTGTAATTTCTGGAACGCAAACGTCTGAAAACGGACCGATTGATTGGAGTCGAGAATTGCCTCCGTATTGCCAACTGAGCACCGGTTTGAAAAAAATTGTAACGCCTCTGTTAGCAGGGCTTTTAGAAGTCGATCCTCAAAGGATCTGGAGTTTTGACCGGTTCTTCGCCGAGGTGCAGGACACCCTGTGTCGAAAACCTGTATACATCTTCAACATGCATCGAGCGAGTTTAATCCGAGTCTACCTGCACCCTGACGAGAAACTTGTAGCTTTTCAAGCACACCTACAGGATCAAACGGAGATCCCTCCTCACGCGCAGATTATTTTACTTAGGGATGTTTATCTGACGAGGTTCATCGAGGAATCGACTCCAGGCAAGGGGTACCCGCTGACAACCGAGGAAAATCCACTTATGCTTTTCTCTCGGGAAAATAATAATGTTCTGATCCCCTCGGAGATAGAGCTGCCCAAGTTTCCGGTTTTCGCAACTTTGGTTTCTGTGGAAAACGACGCAAGTCAAGCAAAGGTTGCTTGCTCCGTGGGACATGCTTGTAAACGACGTGTTGATAAGATAGCGAAGAGCAGCAAATTGTCTCAGGATGCGGTAGAAGCTTTTATTGGACTTTTAACAGCTGAGTTGAATCATGTTTTACAGAAATGTCAGAGGCTCAAACAGGTGACAAAGTCGGTCGAGGATTATGTCATGGCGATGGATATGGGGGATAATCTGATCAGACAAGTTCTCAAACATTTTGCGAGCCCTGTCGGATATGAAAGCAAAAGTTGTAGAAAAGAGCTGGAGGCTAAAAGTAAAGAACTTTTGGCGGAACTTGCTCCGGCTGTTACTCAACTTCATCAACGGTTGGTTGAGGAAATCTAAAATTTGAATAAATTAACGTTTTAGGTTTATCTGAAGGTTGAACATTTTTTGTTTTTAGGTATATTAAGGAGAGCAACTTGAAAGCTGAATGGGACAGTACCACGCGAGGACTCAAGTGTCCTTACACCACGAGGGCGCCTCAACGAGCTTCCACTTTAGTCGACAGACTTAGAGACGGCTGGCAACATTTGTTGCGTGATAGGGCAACCCGTAGTTTAACTTATAACGACGAACAGTTTCATGTGCTGGAACGAATAAAGGTAATAAAACATGACAGACATCAAATCAAAAATTTCATTTAAAATACTGTAAGAGAGAACACGTAGGGCGTTTTGGCATGTGAGCTAACTAGCAATAATGATATTTTCAAAAATTATAAAAATGATAATAATTTTTTTAATTAAGGAATTTTGCATTTTACAGGTGACCGAGACAGGACGGAGGATGAAATCACTAGTTGAATCCGAGTGCATCCCATCGATTTCACAACGATGTGATTGTTTGGGCGACTGGTACAAGATTGCCCAAACAGTGTTCCTCCAGTCGCAAATTTTAGACAAGGACATTGACAATTACGAGCGCACCTTGGAGTCATTTTATTATCAGTTGTCGCAGGAACACAAGGAGCGGCAGGAAAACTTTTTGCATCTGATCGAAAGGCTGAAGGAGAAGCCAAAAGTTATGACCGATTCGCCCGACAGCAATACAATGGTTAAAGTTTATGATATGATCGAGCAGATATCCGAGATTCAGTCTAGGGTTGACAACAATGCTCAGCTCATTGAACGATTGGAGCAGCTTTGTAATGATTATGATTCAAACAGTGACCAGGATTCGGACCCGGATGTCCGATACGATATGTAGCAAAACAGCTTGTGTAAATATTTGTAAAAATGTGGATGAGACAGTATTTAAGTTTGTTTGTAAACTTGTAAATGATTGTAAGAATCGTCAATGTAAGATTGTTAGATGAGACGCGGTTGTTTTTGAATGAAAATAACTTTATTACACAATTCATGACAGTTTTTCATTTCGTATTTACAAAATTAAATTATTTACAAGTTATTAGAAATAAAATTTGTTTTGTATATATTACTGTTTTTGAATTTCTGTTTTTACAATTAGTTATTGTAGACTTTCAACATTAAATGTCCACGTGACTCGAGTCTTTATCAATGATTAAAGATATTCTTTGCTTTTTCTTTTGTTCTTTGTGATTTTCTTGCACTTGGATGAAATAGGACATTAGCTTTTTGAAATCGATGTATTTGTTTTTATGTTTTGAAGAGCTTGAGTTGGAGGTCGGATTGAAGTTCGGTGGAATGGCAGTTAAACGACGATGCAAAGTTGAAAAAGCATCGCTCTGAGGCAGAATCATTAATAGACCGTAGAGGGTTCGCACCAACGCTTCGTTTCTTTCACGTTCCAACAATTCTAAACGCAAATCTGAAAGATACAAGGATACAATTAGTCAAAATGAATATTATTTAACAATTACGAAAAAACCATCATTTAAAACTATTGTTAAAAATCTTACATGTAAAAATTGGCGATTCCAAAAGTTGAATGAGTTTATCAATTTCAATGAGAAGTTCGACTGTCACTTCTATATCTCCACTGTAAAGAAGTATTTAATCAATTCAAATTTGTCAAATTCATGTAATCTAAACATTCTAACACTCAAAGGCGAAATGGAAAGGAAAATATTTTTGTTTTGAAAACCCAATCGGACAGACAAAATTGTATCCCAACGTTCGCTTTAACTTGATAAGATTAATATTCTCGTTAGAATAATTGGTGGCCCTGAAAAGGGCCATTTTCATTAACTTTTCTTCACGTTCTTATCTTCATCGTTGTTTTATATTTTTGAATCTCCTCAGTTGGCGTGGCACCTCCTCTGATAAATTTCATACTCCATCTCATTCATCTCGCGAAAATATCTGCCAATAGCTTGAAACCACTTAGTGATGTCCTTTTTCTTTTTCGTATGTAGGTTTTCGTCCGAGGCTCCTATCTCGTGGTAAGCCGGCTCCTTGGTCGGACTGCAGATGGTCTTGAGCTTCATGGTTTTCTTGACCATGATACCACCCGGGTTCTTCGACTGTTAGCGTCGTTACAGTTAATAACACTCACTAAATCAAATAACAAGATTTGCCGCGTTTTCTCAGCTTTTTCAAAGATTGGCGCGTACCTTGGAGAGACTATTTCCCTTTCCATTTTTGAATGCCCAACTAAAACGACAGAAATACTTACAATGCTTTAACGATATCACAGGCGTGCGAATAATTTTGTGATAAAAGACACAACGACAGTGTAGCCACTGGATTATGACTCCATGACAAATGCAGGCACTCGAAAAGTTTACAACTTTCCTAAAAACCACAATTAAAATTAAAAATTTGAATAATACATTTTGTATGCGTTTAATCAAATTTTGATATTTTTATCTTCGTACTTCTGAACTTAGATTTTTCAGCTCGTTTCTCAACTCAAACAACTCCGAGCTTGTCAACAAAATAACATTCAATGTCTGGACCATTATTCCGGCGAATCGGAAGTTTTGCTCCTCCATAAGAATTTCCGCGAGGGTTTTATAAATATTCTTAGCACTCATGAGGGCACAAAGTTCGCGAATTATAAAAGCGCCTCTCTCCTCCAACAGGTGTCGGTCGGTTGAAAAAAGTCGAAGCAGATTGACGATGAACTTTGAAAAGTACTTGTTGTGCGTTTCAGTGTTAGAATCCTTTTGCTTCGATTTGGGGTCTTTTGAGCTGACTATTTCTGAAACAACGACGAGATTTTGTCTCACTACCTCGTCCGAGGAGTCGCTCAGTGTTCGCATGAGGACTACAAAAAGGTCTTCGGTGTGGTTGAACATCTTGTCTGGGATGTGCAGAAATAGATGATGAATCCATTTCAGAACCGCTACTTTTGTTGCGACTGAAGTGTGGTTTAGATGTTTCGTTAAAACTTCTACCACGCTTGGAAGGTCTAGTCTTTCTGCCAACAAAATTGGTTTACCTGAAAAGTATACACATTCAAAATTTTACTCGTGAAATCTTAAAATTTCAATTAAACATTTGTATTTATTCCTTGAACTTGAATTTTTACCATCTTGTTTTGTTTCCGAATGGTATTCTTCCTCAGTAATCAAATTCATCAAATTGATATTCACTTTCGTTGCATTTTCCTTGATCATTTTTCGGCCATCGCCATCATAAGCGAGACAAGGAAGTACAGCAGTTAAAATTCCAGAAACAAAAGGCAACATCTGGTGTCCCGAAAGTTGAACGAATTCCCTGATCCAAATGATCGCAGTTTGTTGGACTAAATCATCGGTACTCTGAGCGTGTGTTATCAAAATGTTGATCATCCCTGGGAAGTCCACTCGACTTGGATTAGCTTTTATGCTTCGCAGAAATTCTCCTAAAACAGTATCGGTTGCTTTTTTGATTTCCGGAGCAGAATCTTCTAGAATTCGAAAAAGTCCGTCAAGAATTTCTGACAGAACTACGATGAAATCCATGTCTGGAACTGCATCCAAAACTGATACCCAGGATATTACGAATTGTCGCCCGAATGAGTTTTTCGTGTAGATTCGTTCTCGAAGAAGGGGAATGAATCCGACCAGGTCAAACATGCCACTTTCAGTTACAATGTCCTGAAATAGCGACAAAGGATTGTTGAAGTTTTTTTATTCAATTTGCATTTTGATTTGAAGTATTTAAATTTTTTGAGAAATCAAGTTTTCACCTTCATAAGTCTATCGAGCAGTTCAGTAGCATTTTTGATACTCTGTTCAGAGTCGCAGGCGAGTTTACTTAAAGCTCCAAAAATGTCAGCGAAGTGAGGTAGAACAGCACTCCGAGCGACTTTTACAACATTGTACAAACTCTCACAGGCGTAATAACGAACCCTGAGATCTTGATCGCAAAAACAAGCAAGAATCGGGTGAATCAAATCCTCGGTGTATTGTCCAGTGTCCTTTCCTAGACCGACCGCCATCGCAGCCAACCCAATCAAACCACCTTTTCTTGAATGAGGGTTTTGGGAACATGCAAAATCTTGGCTGAGAACCTTTAAAAGTTTTCTTATCTGTTCTGTGTTGTTGCGAGAGGCAAATTCTTTTACCATCCTGCAAAAATTTAAATTTCAAGATTGAAAAAAATAATATTGAAAAAATATGCAAAAGAATTTTATTATAGTACATATATATAAGTGTATGTATATATTACAGTATATATTTAAGTATTTTTCGTTATCTTATCTTTTATTGAAAAGGTAAACACCCAATAATAATGAATTGGTAACCTTACTTTTCGATCTCAACTGCTGCGGCTTTGCGTTTTTCATAAAATTTGTCGTTCAAAGAACGTACGCATGCTGCGCTCAGTGGAGCGTAATCTCTTTCCGACATCATTATATGTGAACAAATATAATGAGTTGCTTGTAAATTCGTTAAAAACAATAGCTTGTTATGAAAAATTGCTTCCAATAAGCGCAAAGTTTGACAGATTGACAGATGTGACTCCGGTCCCAGCGCCACCTGCATTGAAAAAAATTTGCAATGAAATAAATTTTATTTTAAAAAATGTACTTTTATTTGACTTTTCTTTTAGCGCAGTAAATACATATATGGCTCAAAAAACTACAAAGAGTTTTTAAAATACTTTGCATGCATAATGAACGAATGAAAAAAGGATAATTGAATGAAAATAAAAAGGATTAATTGCGACAAAATCTATTTTTCTAAATATTTACAAATCAGAAAATAATGATTGTTGCATTTTTATCTTTTAATCATTATACTTTTTTTTCTTTCCGTCCTTTTCTGAGGAAAAAGAAGACGCGGTACTCAGAGAGTCAGAGAACCGACTCTCATCAGATTATTTTGTTCCCTCTCCCGAAGTCGCGAATGTGATTTTCTCGTTTAAGTTCGCGTTCACTCGTTTCTCGTTTCATCACTCCGTTTTCTCAATTCCATTGTGGTGGTCCAATTAATTGTCAAGTAAGATAGGTTATGTTTTCGTTTTTACTCCTGGACATATTCCCTTATTGAAGATTAACAAAAATTTGCACTGATATATTTGTCGTTAAAAAAAATGTCAACAGTTAGGTTTGAAAAAAAACATCCCCTGTTGACACTCCTCTTTCCTGTGACAAGTTTTTAAGAGTAACAAATTGTCAACAATTCCTCCCTGATGTAAAAAAACCTAAGCAAATAAAGACTAAAAGTTACGCTACATTATGAAAAAAAAATTTCCACGAAAAGATTATTGTTAATTATCCGAATGGTTTCAACGTCAGATCAAAATATAATGTTGACTGTAATTTGATATCCGTGTGTATTGGTTTTTGTATAGCTGGTCTCGATTCGTTTGTATGCCGTGTGGCTACCACATTCAGACCCAAAAAAATGCAGTCCCAGGTACCTCATAATTGCAAAAATTACAATCAACGTCTTTCTTTGGTGTACATAAACCGAAACACTAACAAACTTTACTTTTGAGGTTATGTTTTTTAAATACAACATGTTTTCATATGTTTTTAATTTATCCTTATATAACAATTACATACAAAATGATTTTATTAGTGACAAGATTCAGCCAACATTTTTGCATAACTAAAATTTGTTTCGTTCATTTTCATCCGATTGCAAAACAACCTTGATGTCATAATTGAAAGTAATTAATAATCATTAGGATGCTTTTATTTATGAAAAAACAGCATGACTTATTATATTTTTCGTTCAATCATACATGTCATGATTTACTTCATTTTTTTTATTTGGAACGTTGGAAGGTAGATAAAGTTTGAAAAACTATTACAAGTGATATTAGAATTTTTTTCGTTTTTTGCAATTCAGAAAGTAACTCGATCGACTGCAAGGCACCTGAGAAGAAAGCGTATGAACCTCGCGAGAAAGGCTGAAAAATTGACGGAATCAACTGACGCAAGTTTGATCAGAAACGATAACATCCAAAAATCAATTAAAAATACGATCAATCTGCAGATCGTTGAATCTTTGGACCAGCAAGAGAAATCGGAACACTTGGAATCTTCAACAGTGGAAAAATCAAACAAAAATTTGAAGAAGAATAAAAAGTTTCTCGGTAATAAATTCATTGCAGCATGATTTTATCACTGAAATAAAAATTTAAAAATTGTTGAACTAAACTTACTATTTCTTTTTTTAGAAAATCAAGGCAACAAAGAAATAACCGACCCGAGGTCAAGTCTGAATTCATCGCACAAGCAACTAAATGTGGAAAACAAAATCCGAACAGAGGACAGTGCGAATAAAAGTGCAAAATTTTTAAATCTCACTTCGACAGAACTTTATTCGCCCCAATTGAACAATTCTGTAAAAATGCTCGAAAACCAAAAGCCAATTGAAAATTCGTCTCAAATCATCCTCGACAAAGAAAGTTCAGTGACTTCTCGACTGAAAGCCAGCACCGCTGAAAACGAAAACAACGTTCCAAAAATGGAAAATCAACAAAATCCTCCAGAAGGCAAAAGTAAAGCTCAACTAAGAGCTGAAAGAAGAGCTATCCAAGAAGCCCAGAGAGCTTTGAAGGCGCAGAAAAAAGAACAGCAGACAAACGAAAAAAAGGGCCCAAAAACTGCCGAACCGAATAAGGAAACTAAAACGACAGTTCCAAAGGTGGAAAAAGTTGAGCCGAAAATAAAAGAGGAACCAACAGAGGAGAAAAAAGTAGTGAAAAAAGTTGCAATTAACATTGTTCAAGGTGTTTTTAATCATCTGGAGCAAAAAAGTCCGGAGTTTGTGAGTTCTTTGAATTCGGATATCCATCCGGCGATTGTGAAGCTGGCGGTGAAGTATGCAGAAGGAAAGGCTACGGGTAGCACATGTGAATGTGTAGCACTTTTACTTGCTTTAAAGAGGTTTATTAAGGATTTTGAAATCTCGGAGCAACAAGATTTTGTGCGGGGTTTGGAGGCGGAGTTTAATAAGACGGTAGAATTTTTAAACACCGTCACTTCAATTTCGGTCACTATGCACAACGCTCTAAGACGACTTAAGGGTCAGATGTCACAGATAAAGAGTACTGAAACTGATACAGAGGTAAGAAATAAAAAAATGAATAATATTTGAGTGACTGAATAACATTGGATAACAGAAATCTGATAACAAAAAAATTTCTTGTAATTTTAGTGTTGATATTGTTTTTGGTTTTTTGTCTAGATCAAGGCAATCCTGAGAGAAACAATAGACACATATATACGTGAACAAATTTTACTCGCTGGAGAGGCAATTTCGCAAAAGATGTTAAACAGGATCAATGATGGAGATGTGATACTTACTTATGGGCAGTTAGTTGAAAGAATTTTTTGAATTTGAATATGTATTCTTTTTGTATTTTCGTTTTGTAATTGATTCAATATTTTTTCACTTCTTTCTAGTTCATCTCTGGTAAAGAAAATTTTGTGCGACGCTCATGAAAAAGGGAAGAAATTTCGAGTGATTGTTGTTGACAGCAGACCGAGGTTGGAAGGCAAGGCGATGCTTAAAAAATTAGTAAAGGAAAATATCAACTGCACATACGTTCTGATCAGCGCTATTAGTTTCGTTTTGCCACAGGTATTAATATAAAATTATCAATTTGTCAAACACATTTAATTTTACATCCTAATACCAAGTTTATTCATTACAATTGATTTTATTAATGAAATACTTTTTGTGTTTGTTTTTTTTTTCAGGTTTCGTTCGTGTTATTAGGAGTCCATTCTTTGTTAGCAAATGGAGCAGTTATGGCGAGAGTTGGAACGGCTCAAGTGGCACTTATGAGCAAAGATTTTGGAGTCCCAGTGCACGTTGCTAGCGAATTAAACAAATCGGATGATAATGCCTTCACAGATAGTTTTGTATATAATGAGTTAGGTAAGTTTAGAAAAAAATGTGACACGAAAAGATATCAATTTATTCAACGATGCCTAAGAATACAAATTCATTTCTAAATAAAAATGTTGTATTTGTTATTTTAGATAGCAGCGACGAGTTGACGAAAACCTTTGATGATACTAAAAAGTCACCACTTACAAATTGGAGCACAAGAAAAAACCTGAATCTTTTGAATATTGCGTACGACGTAACTCCAGCTTCCTTGATCACCAGCGTTATAACCGAACTTGCAATTGTGCCCTGCAGCAGTCTGCCAGTGGTTCTTCGTGTCAAACCCTGGGAAGTTTAACAACTGTTTTCTACGAGGATCATTATTTTCAGAAACAGAGATAAAAGAACATGCAAATTAATATATACACGAATTAAACATATGTGCAAACAAAAACAAAATACAAATTAGGTTTTTACATTGTACACCATGCAGAAGCCAACCTTTTTTCCTATCAAGAGTTTGATTGGTATTTGCAAATAAAATCAGCCTTTTTTACCTCTCAGTTTCTATAAACATTATTTAAACCTCGATATTTTGTTTTGAGTTTAAATTTTTCGATTAAGTTTGTAACTTATTTTTCAGTTCTCTGATATTGTAAAATTATGAGATTAAACATTTTTAGTAACAAAATCTAAAAACTGTCTTCTTTCTATTATTGTTGCATAGTTTGTTTATATTCTGTTTCTCATATCATTTGTTTTCTGTTCACATTTCAAGTTTATTTACATTTTGAATGCAACAATTAAAGTTCAAAAGTACAAAATGAAGTGAGGCGCAGATGTCATGCGCAGTGACAAAAACTCGTTGATTTGAAGTCATGGGAGCAATCGATTGCAGTCATATGACCAAGTGTTAAATATACCAACAAGGCAGATCACAGCAGAGCAAGTGGTTTGTACATTTGCGTTTCACGTGAAGAAACCAACAAACAAACCCATCAATCACTTTCGAGCAAATCTTCCTAGCGGCAAATCACATTCCAATTCCCAAAACCAATATGAAGATTTGCGGACCAAAATACGCCCTGTGTGGCCTCATCCTCTCCGTCTGGGGCATTGTCCAGCTCGTAAGTAATCAACCCTTTTTTCTCATTAAACCACACAAAAAACCTGTTATATTTTGTTATCATGAATTTTCATTTTTTTCTTTTATATCTTAATTGCGAAGTGTCTTAGATCAGTTAACCTATAAATTTCGTTGACAGTTTTGGATTCTTTGCTCCATTTTCAATAATAAAATAATAGTAATAGTAAGTTTATGTCAATTTTGAAAATCTTCTAAATTAATGGCTACTTAATAACACAATTCTTACATTTTTCGAAGTGACAAATTAGTGTTCCAAATAATTAACTGTTATCTTCAATGATTTGATAAGACGAATTTCATATTTTAAAATGAAAAATTTAAATAAAAAGTTGGCGTTGCAAGCAATCATTGAATTTTAATTGAAAATATTTACAGGCAATGATGGGGATTTTCTTCACATTCAGAAGTGTAGCTATGTTAGAAGACATTGAAATCAGCGAAAAGCTCACAACGCCAGCAGAATTTTACATCGAAGCTGACCGGGGTTACACCCGCAACGCCTACAACTGCTGGATTGCAGTTTGCATTTATGTCCTCACGTTCATTTTCTCCGGCTATCAATTTTATCTCAACTCCAGATCGTCACTCAATGTCTAAACTAATTAGATAAACAAACAACTTCAAAACAAACAAAAACAAATTTGGAAGAATGATAAAAAATGCAATTTTTGCAATTCGACAATTTTGTTAATTTACAAACATAAAAAACAATTTTCTATAAGATAAAGCATAAAGACGCATTAATTTCAGGTATTATTTTGAAAAAGAAAAAAATCGCAAATGTTTTGTCGTGTTTGTTTCGAACTGTACAGTTATATTTAATGTAAAGATCTATGTGTAACAAAAATAGTGGTTAAAATAATAAAAAGTCTGTTGTAAAAAAACAAAAAATCATGCAAGAACGTATGCGGTTTGAAAAGAGGCGAATTAGTGTGAATGTTTTGCGTAGAGGTGAAAAATTGTGCATACTGCCTTTTAGAGTTAAAGAAATCTAAATAACAAGATTTCGAAGGTGACCATCGAGTATTTCTTGTGTATGATATGTATATGAATAAAAATATGGTTATCAATTATCCACCAATTTTTATTTTTCTTCAGTTTATATTAAAATAAAATACAAGCTCCAAATGTGATTTAATTTTTTGTTTTCCTTTGGTTTGTCTTCGTTTTGAATTCTTCGCTACTTTTTTTTATAATTCTTAATGTTTTTAAGGGGGGAGTTCAACAATTCTGTTATAGTAGAGATTATCGTCTCTGATTATAGGGACTCTATTCCACATTTTTTTCCTTGTTTATGGTTGTGGGAACTCTATTTCACTTATATGTCACAACAAATATGTTACATTGTGTCAAACGCAGAGGCTTTTGAGACAGCGGCGTTACCAGTGCATTTTCCCTCTTTTTTATTTGAAGCTGATTGCAATAGTACCAACCTTTATATATTTTTCCCCAGATTTTCAGCAGACAAAAGTGACAAAACACAATATAAACATAACCTTTAAATCAAACTTGGTTGATACTTTGATATTTATAAACTATATTGATTTACACTTTGTGTAAATTTTTGGAAATGGTGAGTGAAAATATATTAATATAGTTATCTTCTCGATTTCATTTTTTATTTAATGTAGTCATGACTTTGAAGAGATACATTTTCTACGATTCTTGTTGTTTATGAAATTAAAACTAATTATTGTTCATTTTCTAGTCCGAAACAGTTTTAAAAATTGTCCGTTTACCACCTGGTTTGTCAAACGAGAGGCGAGATGTATTGTTTAAAAAATTTGGAGCCAAACAAACAAAGACGATTCGCAAATCTGAAAAGTACACAATCACATTTGCTCAGTTTTTAAACAAGGAAATTGCTACAAATGCTTTCATTAGACTTAACCAGTTAGAACTTGCTGGAAGGAGGTTGATGGTTGAATTTGCAAATAAGGATGTTATGAACGAATCAATATTTGACTCTGAACAAAAGACCAAGATAAATGAGACAGACAGAAACGATCTTGAGGAAGCCGAGCATTATAGAAATTTTCTAAACAAATTGAACAGCTGGACAGGAGGGCATATTTTTTCGCAGCCACCCCCACCGAATCTGTGCTACAAATATCCTCCGCCAACTAAAAACACGTTGACCAGGATATGCATTCAGATGATTAGGGAACCAGCATTTTACCACCAAGTAATTAAAATACTTTATTTTTGCAAATCTAACATAATATTTGATCAAGTGTCTAGTTTACGTTTATTTTAGGTTTTGCACCTGATGAACAGGATGAATCTTCCACCTCCTTTCGTTGAACTGGAATCTGAATTTCCAGCTTTGAAAGAATGGTATAACATGGAACATTATGAACACATTTTTGGATCAAGTAATAAAACGTCAGGTAAACATATGATCGAATATCAAGTTTGCATTCTTATTTTCGATACATCTATTTACAAACTCATTGTTGTTTTAGAACAAAATGAATACATTATTGAAGAAGAGGAAGAAGAATCAGAAGTCGAGTCTGACGACCAGCAGAAAACAGCAGTCCAGGCTACGATTCCGCAGAAAAGAAAACTACCTAGGCCAAGCAAACGACTGAAGATTCCGAAATTCGTTAATCCACAAAAACATAGTGCAAAAGCTAGTGTACAGAAAGTTGTCAAGCCAGAGGATGTTTTTGAGTCCGTGCCAAAAGAGACGAAAAATCTGCAATTCAAATTGAATACGGTTGAGACGTTGTTAAAACAAAATCAAGAATCGGAAATGAATTTGACTGAAAGAACTGAAATCCTTTCGGCTGGTGGTTTCGGAGTTATACACCCAACAGAGCGTATCGATGAAAACAGAGAGGAGTCTAAAGAAGTATCAAAACAAGAATTCATCAGTTCTGAACAACTTGAGGAAAACAGATTATCTACCAATGGTACTGTCAATAAAGAAAACTATATGTCAATTTGTTGAAATTGAAGTTTTATAATTAATTTCATTTTGTTTTTTCAGATCAAAAAATATTGCCTGTGTTCAAGAATTATCATCCAGGTGTTCCTACACACCGACTGTATGTAAAAAATCTGTCGAAAAATGTCGAAGAAGCTGACTTGCATTTTATTTTCAAACGGTATATAACCAAAACAACTACTGAGAATGATCATGAGTATGTAAATTGTTATCTCACATTATATCTTAAATATTATATGAAAAATTTTAATAATAACTAATTTAAAATTTTTAGATACAACATCCGATTGATGCAAGAAGGAAGGATGAAAGGACAATCTTTCGTAACTTTACAAAATGTCGCTCAAGCTCAGTTAGCTCTGAGCGAAGTCAACGGATATATTCTCAAAGACAAACCAATGGTCGTCCAATATGCGAAAGTACAAAAAAATTGAAATATTTAACATAGTTTTTTATTTTATTTTTTTGGATGTTATTCTTTGTCTTTAACGTGAAAAAAATATGATCTGTGATACTACGAGACCTTTAAATTATATCACCGTTATGCGAAGCTGATAACCAACCGTACAAGCAGTTAAAATTGAGTCACACTTGTAAACCGAACAAGTTCGTTTTTCGAGGAATCTGAAAAAGAAACGGGAATCGCGCTCAAAGAGGACACTGTCTTGCATCTTATTACATCTGAGTCATAGGTCGGAATTGTAACTGGTAATGAAGAATATTGTAGAAATAGAGTTGAAGTAACTGGTTTAAAAATTTGCATCTTTTTGTAAGGCATTAAAATTTAAATTAAACTACAAAATGACCGCAGATCTTTGCAAACAGTTTTATTTCTAAAAAGTATCAAAAGATATTTTCATACATTTTCACCATCGTTTGGTGAATATTTTCAAGCTCGATACAAAATATCGAATATTTATCAAAACTATTTACAGATGTACATGCATAGTTTCGTTATTGGTATTACATTTGTGTTTTGAATTTTACGTTGAACCCAGGTGAATTACAAATTTTTGTCTGATATGGAAAATGTCGCAGTTTTATTGTTTTGTTGTAAAAGTAACCCTTGATGTACACGTACTGATATATAATACTGCTCATTTTATATAAATTAATTGCGTATCTTAATACTGATATTCAAGTCGTTCAAGATACTTAGAAAAGCTTAAAAATGTTATCATCTTATTTCTATATTTTACTGCAGTTACAAAAATTGATTCAATCGCAATTTCAAATAATTTTGTCTTTCAATGAAATGGCTAGTGTGGACATTCAAATTAGCATGTGAGGAATCGCCTAGCAAAGTTTTTCCTTCAAACGTCGTAACACATGATTTTTCGGGCGTTGCTATAGTTTTTATAATTTAGCTTTTAGGATTACGAAATTGATAAATAATTCATTACTTAAGTATATACAATAAGTTTGAGTAACTGCGTATCTTAATTTAAATAGTCATGGCAGGATAAACTTTAGATTAAGTACAAAATAGTTATACAAATCATCATCACTTGGAATATATTTGTGTGTTTTTAATTTGTTTTTATAAAAACACAAATTAATCCAATATTTTGTTTGCATTGGTAGGATCCAAGAAGGCCGCAATGAATTCCTATTTTTGAGGAACTTTTCAATTCTATATAAATACGTCAGAACGTACAAAACTGCAGCAAGAGAAATTAATTACAATGAACATTCGCGACTCGTTTCAATGAAAATAAAATTCCATACTTATGTACATCCACGTTGCGAAGGCATCGTTCCAATGATTCATTCATGATATTTCTCTTACCACGTCATTCCTCGTTATTAAGGAACAAATTTGTATAGTGTTTCTATATCAGAACAAATAAATAATACTGTTTGAATGCGATATAAAATTATTCTAAGTACAAAAAGTTGCGATAAAAAACATGGTCTCAAAAATACAAATTAAATAACTTAAGGATAATTTTTACAAGCAATTAAGTAAGTACGCAAATTTGGTTCCGCAATTTAATTTGGCTTCGCCGTTAGAAACGTCGCGTCGCCGTAAATTCTAATGTCTCAAAATGTCGAATCTCAATTTCTCGATCGCAGCAGTGAAGTGAAGTAAAATGAAAGTATAATATTTGCGATTGCTTGTTTAGAATCGTCTCGTGCGCTTTTTCATCGGGTCTTGTCTTCGATTCTTCTTTTTGTGTATTTTCGGTAGTTTCCTTCTATTATGCTGCTTGATGTTAGGCGGGAAAAAATGCGTATTGCAAGTGCGGTGCAAGGGCTTGGTCACGTTGCGCATAATTTTGCCCCAGTTCTTTAAAAAAATCTGAAGCTGCTTGATAATTCCTGCGTCCTGAATCATCATCATTGTCATGTCGCCTTCTTGGATCCATTCAGACTGATACATCACCAGGTTATCGTTGAACAGCTTCGCTGCTGGGATGTTCAGAGATGTGATTGCCGATGCGACTTCGCATAAAAGCTACAAAAGATAACGGTTTTTCAAATTTCACTTTTCGTGACAAAATGTCGTTGTATAAGAAAATGCAAATTCCAACTCACTCTTATAAGTTCGTTATTGATGCCTCGCATGTTTTCGTTACGTGTGCTCATGTCGTGTTCTGATTTGATCTCCGACTTGAGTGTGAATGCTCTCAATTTGTCAAATGTTAAGACAAACTTTTGAAGGCCCTCGTAAAAGTCTGGAAGAACAGTCTCTGCTTTTGAACTCTCGTTGAAACAGGATATGTTCGTGTAGTGTTGAACCTTAGGAAGCCAGTCCAGTCTGTAGTATCCTTTCAACTCTTTGTACACCTGAAACACAAGTTCAAATTTAATAATTAATTCTGTACAAACTATTGTACAACAGACGAGACAAAACAAAAGTACCGTCTACTTGATTTGAATCAAACTTTGATTGTAACTCGAATTCTGACTTTAAATTTTAATTATTCATCGTTGTAATAGTATCTCTTGTTTGACAGAACGGAACAGTTATTATATAAACATCGCTCCTTATCAGAAATAGCTAGCTCATAATAACTCGATGGCACAAAATAATCCACAAAATTATTTGAGCCAGTCAGATTATGATAAAGTGAATTCAGATCAAGCGATCAGATTGTAAAGTTTGAATTAAATCGTTAGTATTATTTCCAAAAAACTTACTTTCATTAGGTGAGGTGGAAGGGAAGCCTGTGTCCTTATGTACGAGCGAACTAGTTTCAGTTGAGTCCTCACTGCTTTGAGTATTTGATGTACTATGTGATAGTGCAGATGATGGCGATTCTTGTTTTCATGCTCGAACGAAGAGTGGTATCCACAAGAGTGCATCCACGTTTCCAGCTTCATGTTATCCAACGCGTCCATATTCACGGGCGACGCACACATTTGGCTTAGATTCATCACGAGGATCAAACTTATTAGGCTGGCAATTTTCGTTAAGGGATCTAGAAACAAAAAACAAACATTTCGTATTAGTCTCATGTTTTTTTTTCTTTTACCTTGATTTTTTCTTTTCAAACACAATGTGCAGTTAGTTTTAGCAGCAGTTTTTTTTTCATAAACATTTAGAAGAAGATAAGACGCCGAGATTAAAAAAGGTGGATTGTTGAAAGATTATTTGATACTCGGGACTGAGGTTTAGATTTCTGCTGAGGCAAGTGAGTTTTTTGTTGTGGGAACCGATTTTCCAAGCTCGCATGGTGGCTGGATCGCTCGTTTAACTCGTCTGGATGACGCATACCTGTTTAATGCCTTCGACAAAATTTCAAGCACGCAATTAAACGCGACCATGGACAATACGAAGCAAAATGACGAGCGAGAAAAGTCATGTCGAAAAATGTAAGAGCGCGGAAACGCAAGCCTGTTTGAGCAGGTGCAATATAAAATGCACGCCACCTCTGGTCGTTGTAATTTTTATCGTGTTTATGCAACGAGATAAAAAAAAATTAATAACGAGCCCGAATTGGGAGAGAAAAAGGGACATTCACACGGACATATCCGGCATCGTAAATTTCGATCACTAATATTGACCGTGCAAAAATGATCCAAACATTGCGCTGCACATGTACTTTTAAGAGTACAATAAAAAGCTGACTTTATCGCACATGACTTTTTTGCTTATCACAAGTTTGGCAGCCGAAAACGTGCAAACTCAAAAGTACGATTCGGTTAGATTAAAATAATTGGTCGAGTACGGGCAGTTCAATCAGAGTCATTTCGAGGCTGACATAATTCGGCGGATAAGCGTCTGCGAGGAACATTGTTGTTGTTGGAGCGGTTCATGAATTTTGAGATTTTATTCGGCAGAGCGGAACAGATATGTTGGTGCAAGCCGCGGCTCTTCCGACTTTCACATTCAATGTGTCTCATATACAGGTAATACACGCGTATTTACCATGCGCGTTGCACCCACGCGTCAATTTAACAGCATCCAATCACCGCCCTCGCAGTAGGAAATGGGTTGCAAATCGGAGAGCCGCGATTTATTGCACAATTAAATGTTTTAGCTTACGACTTCCTCCGCAATTCATCGTCAAGCGTACTCAGGCAGCGTAGGCTTCACACTTTTTTTTATAATTCAATTTATTCTAATTTCGCATCTTCCTTTCCGTTTGCATTCTTCTTTTTTCGTTTTTATTCCTTCCCAGTCAAAAACACTTTCAGTTTCCGACAAATTTCACTTTTCAACATTTTTTTGATATTGCTCGTTAGTGTCACTTCTCATTTTCAACTCAAACTCCATGAATGTTAATGGGTTATAAATAAAATGAAATAGCATAGTTTTTTAATCGATTGGTTTTATAGTAAAATGTAAAAAAAGTGCGTTTGTTGGATCATCAATGTATTACATTTTGGAGCTGGTATAAAAGCAAGAGGAATCGATAATTATACGCTTTGTGCCAGAACATGCGATTAAGAGTTAGGTTGTAATTAAATTGTAATTCTTGTTTGATCTAAACTGGTAATGGAAATATGGGATATTTGGTTTTCAGAATGATAAGCTATGATTAAGTGAGATTTTGCGCGCAGTGTCAGGACTGAATTAGATTAAGAGACCACCAGCCGCGCCAATTAACACTTACTAATAGGCCGAGCGTTTACATACGGATACATTAGTTGAGAAGTGGTATGAGTTATCGGGCGTATGGTAGCGATTCGTTGCGATCGTATATACAAGATTCAACCGAGTAATTCAAACATCAGTCGCGCGTGAACGAACACGCGTGATGTCTCCTTTTGCTCCGACCATCAACTTAATTAATCACCTAATCAACTTCGCGCCTCCTTTTCAGTACCGCACTTTATGCTCCAACTCAAACATCATTTTTCGTTTCCACCGAAATCAGTCTGGATCATTCAAACTATCCAAATAAAAATAAACCCTCGCAAACAAATTATTCATCCCATCTTCGATCACCCTTTTTTATGACTTTTGCGCGCCTTCATTATCTATTCGAGTGATTATTCCGAGCATTGAAAGCATAAGCACACTTTATTAATCTTATTTCATTTTTTGTGGGCTCTTCAAAGTCGTTGCTTGATTTATGACCACAGCCATCCCAACTTGCGGCGGACTTTATTCCAAGTTCGTATATGGACAGGCAGGATGAAAAAAAAAAAGATTTTAAGTTTCTTTGAATATGTTGTCGAAGCAATATAACAATGGGTTAAAGGTAATTTAAAATTTATTGAATTTTGAGAAAACGGCCACTCACATAAAAGTCGTGTGAAAAAATACATTCGTGTTTTTCATCCAAGTTGTTTTTCTCTAGTTGTAATTAACTTAGAATTGCCAAAAAAAAAACATTTAAAAAGAGTACATTTCTTTTTTGAATTACATTTTATAAGAGGCTGCGGCTATTTCATTATGAACCTTTTCTGTCCGGTTCGTGCTCGGAGTATGGATATACACGGCAAAACTCGCTTACACCAAAGTCCCTCACAATGAATTTGTCATTTTTAACTTGTTTCTACGCGAAAGCTCTTTGAATAACATTTTCTGAGTGCTCATTCTCGTGCCCACCGAGTGTGCTCACATGATAATGCAAAATCTAGCAGAATGTTTTAACGGAAGTGTAATTCAGGACAACAAACATTTGCAATTTAAAGAAAACGAACGAAATGAGACAAAAGTTGAAATTAAAAAAAAAATATACAAAAAAATACAACAAAAAAGTATGGTGGGCCGAAATTACAGCTGGGATGAACGAAAATAAATCACTATACCCCCGTCTTTGTTACAAACGTCCCGGTCATCACAATTAGCCCAAGTTGACCCTACATAATGATTGTTACTCAATAGTAATTTTTGTAATAAAAATAATTGCTACTTCCCGCAGAAACGTAAGACAGGAATCGTAATATTTTATTTGTCGGAATTATACATGTGAAGAAAATTGACATATTTAAAATGAGTATCACGAACACTTTTATGTCATTATGTTTATTTTTTGAAATGTTTTTATGTAATACTTCATAAATTTAATCACAGCATGCTCATGCCGCCCCTATTGACGGGGTCATTAAGACGACTCGTTACTGCAAGTCGTACACAGCTGCGTGTGGCTAATAATCAAATAAGCAACAAATCGCATTTAACAAAAAACAAGTCACGAATTCGTATTCCTATCATCGACCGGTGCTTAACCCTTTTTTTCTTCGCGTCCCTCCGACTTGTTTTCTCTTGTTTTTTGAGCCAAACGTCTATGGAAAATTTGTTGTCGTGCAATAATAAAACGAATCAAACGTCCAACTTGTGAACATGCAATTTCAAGGTATCAAATCATCGTGCAATTTTGTTTCATTTAAATAATCAACATTCAATCGGATACCAAGACATCAAAACCCAGTTGACTTGTTATTAAATGAATAATTATGTTTGACATAAAATCAAATGCAATTGTTAAGTCGTTGTTTGTTACGTGACCGTTTTTTACAGTTGTAGTGGAGTTTTTTTTTTAGAAATTCGTCCATAGTCAGATTCCACGGAGTCAATAAATGTGTTCAATCGTACACGATACACGTAGTCCATACATTCGAGAAACCTGATCACGCATGTAAATGACTGATCCCATGATGCAGTGAGCCAGAAAAGGGGAGAGATGATTCCTGATGGTTTTTTGTTTACAGGATCGTTGTATCAATCGAGTGTATCATAAGATAAATAGAGTCATGATGGTGTCCCATTCGCTCTCATGACAAAACATTTTTATGTTTTCTCGGTTGAAAATAACTTTATCAACAGTACTACCATTGTTATTGCAGTTGGGATACGAATGGGCATAGCTAATTTATTGTTGCACCGTTATTGTTGGCGCGATTTTAGAAGGGAACATAATACGGACCATTTAGCGTAACAGTTGACAACGTAATATGTGGTTGAAGTGCAGATAGACACGTAGAACTTATGCGAGCTGTAGGAAAAAGTTAATGGTAGAAATTATCGTTTTTTGTGTGCTGTGTGGTACCGCTGCTTGGTTTGCATAAGAAAAAAGGAGGGGGGGGGACAATAATTGGCACGTTGGTTTGGCAAATTAAACTACAAATTCATCACATTTTAACACATTTAGGCTTGTAACGTGCCAATAAACATAGTAATTATCATTCGCTAGAGTTTCGGTTGTTATACAATTAATTTTTTGTACACAAATTATCGGGCGATTGAATAAAAGTTGAAAGAATAGTGTGAACCGCGAGGGGTACAGAAAGAAGGATCGACAATTCGGACAAGTGAGATGAATTTTCATGACAGTTGACAGTATATGAGCGTTAATGTTTGTAGCGTATTATGAGCGCGTTTCTTGGAATTGAGGAGCGTGTTATATGTTCATCTTAATGATGAGTTATATGGCTGGTTCAATGTAAATATTGCATGGGAAATTATTTCTTTTTGAGACGGAAAAAGAAGGAGGCCTAAAAGGATGAAAATGACAGGCTAGGTGTCATTTCGAAACGACACAGACGTTATATTCTTATTGGGTTTGAACTTTTTGTGTGTCTCTGGGGATAAGTAGATGGTGGATCGCAATTATGCTCGAATACCCAAGTATTTTGAAACTCAAGTTGGCGTTCTTCCAAGCAAATGGGAAATCCTTTGGAAAGCAATCTGTCGATCCAACTGTGAATTAGTTGCGAGGCATTTAAAACTCGTTCAGAGTCGATTCGTGCGAATTTGGCAGGTTGTGATTGGAATGATCATAATAGTGTGTGTGCGAAAATGAAATTTGAGGCGTATTGGTTTGCGAGGATCGTTGAATGGATGGGCATTGTTGAGAGGATTGAGGGAAAATTTGTTAGGTGCCAAAGGGAATGGTCATTTTGTCGGCAGGAGCGAAAGGGCTGGGTCAGGTTTTTTTGATTGTTCTGGTGTATCGGTAGACGAAGATTGTTGGTTTTGCAACGTGGTCGGTGCCCTCGGGGCGGCACGATGCTTTCTGGGAACAGGTTGGGGTTCTCTTGACCGGGAGCACTGATTGCGTGGTGTTTAGCCTCCGCCTTCGACTCTGCGTTCGAATCGAAGAGCAAAAACTATTCGGATACGCGGATAAATCGCGACCTATAATGACGAGTCTCGCCGGTCGTTCAAGTCTCTACTCGGCTGAGTTACGTAGGTCGCATCATTTCGCACTCAATATCGCGCTTTCTCCTGCGCTGGCTCTTTTTTAATTATGTCGCGCACAAAATGCACGCGACGCTCTTCTCACAAAGGTATGTGGGACGATATAGCGCGCTCTCGCACTCTTTTTTGTCTCTGCGTCTGCGCGCTTTTTGTTCTTGTTGCCTTTTGCGTTTCATATGCGAGCTGGTCCGGCATGAGCTGCTCATCTCGCACGATAACGCCGAGATGCCCGGCCACGTAAATGCAGTGGTACCTCGACGTCTGCCGAACAACACTGCAGAGGCGTACAGGCTTTCACCTTCCGATAAACCCAAACGTCCACCGGAACTTGAAACCAAAGCCGCGCGACCATTCTTTTTAATCGCGCTCGATTATGTGCATTAATGCCTCCCCGTGAACCAGAATAAATATAAGCGCCTATCTCATAAACATGACAAACGAAGCTCCTTCGCCGCAATCTTTCGCAACTGCCCGCCCAGTGATTCATCCTGGATGCAATTTCAGCTCAAGCTCAGATTAGCCGTCTGCACTTTTTCAAACAACAATTACCAAAACACACCAACCACCGTCTTCGCATTTCAGCCAGTTTCACTTTTTTACCTCTGACTCATCCGCCTCACTTCCCGTACTTCCACTGCATCGTAATTATTAATTATATCATTGTCAGCGCTAACTCTTTCCAACCGCTTACTCACTCTTCAAGTCTTTGAACCACTTGCTTTCTGGTACTTTTTAAGTACATTTTAAATAACTTTATAATTTTAATTCATTTCATAATTCATTACCGTTAAATTTCATTTTGAATTCATTGCTCAACATTTAAGATAATTTCAAATATAACACTCAAAAAAAAAAAAAAACAACGAACCAACGTTCTGTTTCAAAGCTGATGTTCGACACCAAGTCTGTACAATAAAATTAGAAAAATTAGACAATTCCTTTTTTATTTGAATTTAAAACATGAATGAGACTTTACAACTTTTCAAGTTGCATGAAATTTAGGGTCTACAAGTACAATTTCAGGTCAGTACTACCAGTACTACAAAAGACTTCAAGTACTACAAAAATTGAAGTCTTCTGTACACGTCTTTTTTCACTTCAACTTTTTTCTTTCCACCAAATTTTCCATTTCAACATCAACGCTCCAGAGTGTAGAATAATAAATGTACTCGCATTGACACCACGATTCTGGTCTGTTGTTCCAAAGCTTTCATTCGTCTATCACGCGGAACACTATTGTAGTTGGTATCGTTTCATCTAACGTGTACGCAGGATATTCTAGTTTATATATCTTAACCGGCAGGGACTGTGTGAAACTCGCAGTTGAGAATAATTTCAGATAATGGTGTTAAACACAAGGGGATAATGTAAGTCAAAATTCAATAATAAATTGTGCGCGCGCTGTAATAATTTATAACTCGATAAGCCATTCAAATCAATTGGTATAATTTTTGCTCGCTCACGAGACAAATGTTACGAACAATTGAAATATTCCAGCCTGGCAAGTGAGCCTGACGGAAAGTTACAGGCACAATTTTATATGAAATTCGCGTAAGAATAAAAAACGATTTTATCGACATTGTTAAGGTTCGAAACATTAAAGGTGTTACTTTTCATTCAACGATAATTTATATTTGCGTTTAAATTGAAGTGTCCATTTCGAGTTACCATTAAACACAAAGAGTCCATTTTTTACGTTACTTTAAAAGGTTATCTCTCTAATTTACTTGTACACTTCAACTCCCGGCTGTAAAGAATAACTTTTATCCGTTTTTATTATTATTACTAAGTCATGAGTGTCAATTGGACAGAGGCCTTGAACGGAGATGGCAGACAATCCTCTCTTGATAATCCACTTCTCTTCGCAGTGAAATGACAATTTTTGTGGACAAATTCGCGCGAGTGACACTGAATTGAATCGTTGGACAGAAATATCGCTTTTGTTTCGTTGCCATTAGTCTGTGACGACACGGATGTAGCAGACAGATTAGCGGTTGTACGCGCAGATTTACATTTAGTCTGGCGTGTTAACCCGGTGAATCGAATAGTTTCGCACTCTCACGTGTGCCCACACACACACGTCCACTCCCACCGGCGCATGCATTCTGAATATTATGCATTAAAACTAAAACTCCATCAGCATCTTCCTCTCTCTCTCCTTCATTATTCGACCTTTTTTATTTTAACCTAAAACTTGCAACTCGTGCTGGACTCTCAACAGCTTCATTTCAATTTTTCGTATAGATATGAAAAAAAGAAGGACGCGAACAGAGAAGAAGGAACAAAGGGTAATTTCATGCTGGCGGTAATCCTTGAATTAGTAACCAGGAGTTTAACAAGGTTTGTGTTACTCTTCGCGGAGAGACTTTGTGTTGGACTATTATGTCAGAAACTTGTTTACAAAATTTGAATATGATGTGCCGCGCGCGGGATTAACGAAAAGAAACAAGACGGCGGGTGGAGGCTTAAGAGGCACCTTAAGTTTCAGCTTGTTCCATTCAAATTTCACAAAGTTCGAGAAAAGGGTATTTAATCATCATGAGTATTAACGTCATCGTTAGCAGCGTCACTCTTCGTCTGAGGCGCTGCTCCTTTAATCATCGCATTTGCGTTTTGTCTCATTCCTTCGCTCCTGATACTCTTATCTTCATCCTCTTATATTGTATAATGCATTCATAACTGCCATCTGCTTCTCGAATTATATCAAGGGCATTCCACACCTCACGCAGAATCTCACCGGTATATAAATCAACACGTGCAATATGTGCTCGTTAATGCATATTATATGTATCTGTAACCTCGTGGTATTCCACAGATATAGATCACTGATGTCATTCTGACGTCATCCATCGTTTATATCTCTCCTGACAGTGCGCCGTCCGCATCAATGCCGTGATATTCGTTGCGACGTACGCTTGCGATAACATTTCTCTTACATCAAACTGCGACCTTTTTGTCATCGAACCAATTTTCGTCCAAAACACAAACGTCTCACAATCTTTCCATTTTTTCTTTCACTTTCCATTCAACAATTGATGCTCTCTTTTGTTTTGTTTTGTTTTGTTTTGTTTTTGTTTTGTTCTCGCTAATAACGGTTAATTTTGAGGTTATTAATGGATCGCGACCTTTCTTGCAATGATTTCGTAATGTAACGCGTAAGCCGATTGTCACATGTACTCCCTCTCACTCGGGAATTTGTATCGCACCGAGCCCGCCGTGAGAAATAAAGACAGAGCACTAACCGGGAATTTCAATGCGCGATTTGAAATGACACGGTGTAGGGAGAGCGTCATTTTCATGCAAAACGCGTTTCGCGATATCAGTTCGCAATTTTCTACGACCAATTCCGATTTTTCGCTCAAGGGCGAAAAATCTGTATAATCCATTCGTGGAACGAGTATAATTTCGTTACCATTATGATCACCCAGAGACCTACTTTCAGAATGATCAATTTTCCAACGGAAAATCAATCATTTCCAAATTCACATTCACACGATTAAAGGATATATAAAAGCTTAGGGACAAACATATATAGGTGTCTTGTTTACATCAAAATACATGGGCATCCGTAAAATTAATATGCGAAATTTACCTAACGTAGCCACTTCCAAAAAATGGAGTTTGAAATCTCAAAACAAAACTTATTAAAATTGTGAACAAAAAAGCGAATATGGAAATAAACATGAAACATAAGAAAAAAGATCATAAATACAAAACTAAAATACATAGTGAAAAACGTATAGCAAAAAGGTTATTATATTGCGATACAAATTGTATCTTACGATATAACTCGTACGATCTACGATTTGCGTTGTATTCATTACAATATAAAAAATCTAGGATTAAGATCATACGATATCTCTTTCTCGGTGATAAAAGCGATAATAAAAACTATAGAATGTATAAATTTTTGCGAAATTTTTGTGAATATACTTTTGTCCCTGAGGGCAGATACGGAAGTATAAATACGTTACGTCAAAATTGTATACAAACAGAGGGTCAATTTTTCGTCGTCCCACGAGCGCGCCGTGCCAACGCAGATGTCAATAACCGGAATTGCAGTAACTCTTTTCCGATAGTGATTCAACAATGCGAAGCACACCGAGGTAACCAACAAAAATTTAGATAGCGCTCGCGGGGTAACATTATGTTTCAAATTTATAAATGCGGATGTGTGACTGGAATTCGACTTTTGTGAACCGACTCTTTCATTCGAACAAAGTTCACCAAAGTTGAGTCATGGTGTGATAAATAACGTTTTTGAATGATAAAATTCACTTTGTTAAAAAATGCGAAAAAAAAAACAAATAAATTTAGTTGCAGTGAATTTAATTTTGTTTAGATGATGAAAGTGCAAAGATGCGACGACAAGGAAAGGTGCAACAAATTTATGCGCACCTTTTACACCGGCCATTAGAAACAATTTGTCGCGCTTGAGAGCAACGAAAATGAGCGTTAAATAATTCATCATCTAATCTATGAAATCATATACTCGGTGGGGCCATTATTCATAAAACATTTATCGGTTGAGATCAACCGCGTCGATTAATCAGTGTCAACAAGCTATGCGCATTTGGTGCCTTTTTACTATAATGGCGCTTGTTATCTGTTAGCAAAAGTTATATATTATATCTATCCTTGAATCAACTATCGGAATAAGTTTTCAGTCTGCTAATTGACTCTGCACGTATTTGATTTGCAGATACGACAATTATAAACAACCGCTGGTGCTTGCAACTGCTGAAACGTTGCAGTATCACATTTGTATTATGAAAATAAACGTCCAAACACGCAGATAAAAAGTGTCAAATTAATTGAAATAAAACAAAAATCGAATTACTAAGAGGTTTATAACTCCGGACAAAAATCTTTGTCCGCCAGAAAAAGGCGAGAGAATAAATCAATCTCGCTGATACGTGGATTTAAGCCAAAAAGCATAATTCTCTTGCTGTTTTTGGTATAACAGACTGATGAGAGAGCCGAATGCCTGGCAAGGGCACTGTTTAACATGCCTGTACTTGAAGATAAGCCATGACTTATTTTTTTGGCGAGAAATAATTATATCCCCGGAATATGATAAAGTCAGTTTGATACGGTGGCGGTAAATAATAAGGATCATTGATGGGTTGCAGATTGGCCAATACGTTTATGTCGTGTGAATTTACCTGATGCTTATGTATCGCACAGCTCGTGGGTGTAGCCCGAGCGGTGCCTGACCACGGTTAACTTTGATACATTGCGTTTGTCCAACGTCATACGCAGGTCAACGATCGTGCCTTGATAAATCAGTTTTTTTGTCTTCACCTCTTGACTCATAATTATACATTCGGAATATGGACTGGCGCGAGACAAAAAAAGGGAAACCCGCAGAAAGCATATTCCTGTTGTATATGCCAACAAAAAATGTGTTCCTTGTCTCGCTTTTGTTCGACTTTTCACAACGAAATTGGTGAAATGTCACTTTATGAGCAAAGTCATTTTTTGTTTAAAAAAAAAGTTTCTAAAAAACATTTAAGGAATGAAAAATGAAATACAAAATGTACACATCTCGCAGTTATGCCAAGGATCTTTTATTGTGTCAAACCGTAGTACTAAAGTTTATTGTTCAGTTATAAATATATTAAATAAATTTAACGATGAGTCAGATAATGACGGCGAAGAGACAAATGAACGGATTGTATGTTAAGAACGTGGGGGCGCCACGTTGACAAATAATAATAACTGTTAGATCATGTTCGAGCTATCGAGCCTTTATGACATTTCAAGAAGGAACTCAAAAAATTGAGCTTCTTTCACACATTCAAATTCGAGTTAATTTAAACACCGTCGTTTTATCTATTCACACATTGCACAGTAAATGTTATCTGTCATCGCAAGATACATGCCCGATAATAATAAAATTACACAGATTTATATGGATATTAGCGTCAAACCAATTCAATTATATCATTAAAACCAGTTGTCTCGTACAAAAGTTCATTCAGTTTCAGTGATACCGGAAATCAACGAAATTTCGACATAAAAAAAATACATTTATTATTGACCTTTTATTTTTTGCAAAAAAAAAGAAGAAAAAGGTTTATATTGTTTACAATTGGAGAGTGGCGTTAAATTAACACCAAGCAATGTTTGAATCAAGCTGGTTGATAAAGGGTCGTTAATTAGGTGGCGAAAGAGATTTGTGCAAAAAAAAACTGTCGGGTTCACGCACCCCCGTTATTCAGCTTGTAACAAGTTTATTACATTGTGATTAATGGACTCGTTGACTCGGGTATAATTTTGATTCAGCCGGGAGAAAAAAATTGTTTCAATTACTTTGGATCGCCACAAGTTATCGCCCGATTACCGCAACGATTTAAGTAAATCAGTTTGGAATCACGCTGCAAGGTAATCTGCAAACAATCGGCCTGATGAATGGATGAAAAACGTATGATTGCACCAATGGCGATCGTGATCTTTCATCGATTCGGAACGAACGGCAATAAAACTTTTGTGCGTTCTAATTATTTTATGGATAATTTCACAAAATGATGCTGCCTCAAGGTGAGCGCGCGAACATCCTTGGACAGTTTTATTGAGTCTTCAACCAAGACAATAAAACGTCTCTCGTTCTTTTTTTCCTCCTTTTCATTTACAATAAGAACCATGAATGAAATCGTGAAAATCAATTGTTAAGAATGTGTTTGCGAAGATAAAGCCGGCATTATGTACGGGTGACTGAATTGCCACGCGCATACATTATAATCACAGAATAACTTCTGGTTTACAAGATTGACCATTTTTATTTAGCCTCTTGTCTCGGTCAGTCGACCAAGTTATTGAACTTGAACTTGTCTCCTCTGACCGATATACGATTATCAGATAATAATCTTTCATTGAATTTCGCTTGATCAAATAAGGTCACGATAACAGGCAAGGATAGACTAATTGCAGGTCTGACTATTTTTCCGATGACAAAATCCAATACAAGATTTTGGTTCACTTCTGACTATACTTTTTTTTCTCTTATCTTTTGAAATGTGTGATGTAACTTTGATAGAGCGTAAATTTTGATAGAATGCAAATGATTCCAAGAGCAACTTTCAAAAGGTATGGAAATGAAGTTCTCACGCCTATTTTTTGCAGTTTATACAAATTGCTCGTGTGCAAAATTTATCATAGTTTTATTGTGCGCGGAGGGTTTGTTCAAACATTCGCAAATGACAGAATAATCGTTTCGAACTGGATGAGAAACATCTATGCTCTAAGCACAGAGCTCTCGAACCATTCTTTGAGCGTCCAATAAATTGGACAAATTATGAACAAACTCGGATGCTCAACAATGAGCGTACACTTGTTCGGCGATTTTTATATTTGTTCAAGCTGTTTAATAAAGTGAATGATTAATAGTTGGAGTGTTCTGAAATGATAAATATAATTGAATGCGAGACTGTGAGGTACGTTTTATTTTGTTGTCAGATTTCTTTTGCACGCTGTTGGCTTCGTGTGTTAAACAATAAGAAAGGTGTATAGTCCGGCGAATGATCGAGATTACCAGAAGAGTTTCGCTCCGTCCCTTTCTAGCGAGTCTTGAGAAGTTTTCAACTCGGCGATGTCAGGAGAGGAACGGTAGTCGAGAGAACTCGTCAGAAGCAGACAGGAATGTATGAAATTGAATTTATTTCGAGCCCAGTTTGTCTCGCGGCAAAAGAAAAGCCTCGAGGACAGTTGCTTGTAAGTAAGCACGATTAACAAATTGGCGCAAAAAGTAAACCGAGGCCTCATCTCCCTCGGCCTCCGATAATAGACGATTGCGCTCCGACTCACTACAATCACTGTCGTCGCTTCGCAACTATTGTGGACTCGCTTGTTTAACGATTATTCATCAGTCCCACCAGCCATCAGTCCGAGGGCCTTAAAAACTTGTCACCCGAATCATTTTTAATTCTGATTTAGTCGACCTTTCATTAACATTTCAACGCGATGCTTATTTTTATGATGCCAATAAAATCGAGTCAATGTTTCTTACTTTTTTTAATCGTTCTCAAATGAACTATTGAGAAAGAGGAAAAAACTTTTACGTCAAGATTAGATCAGGAGTCTATTTATTCGTACGCACGTCAGTGCAAGGATAAACCATTTGAGAAACGGTATTTCCAATTTTGTACGTAGTGCAATTATTTTTGAGCTCGGGGTAATCGTCACTCTGACGTATTGTCGTTAAGAAGAAGCAATTAAGAGTGACGTTTATAAATACAATCTTTCAAAATAAAATGTAATAATAGAAAAATTATTTGTGCGTTTGAGACACAAGTGACAAATTGATGATTAAAGGAAGAACTCGTGACCAAGTAGAATCAAATGTTATTTTAATCTTGATTCCTGGTACCAAAGTGGGGTAATGCGATACCCCGGTGTGACGTATCACTTTGCCCTTTGTTTGTATCAAATAACGCTGTATTCTGATAAACTTCATACAAGTCGATGAGTACATTAGATTCAGCTTCAAAAACTTTAATTGTTGCTAAGTGCAAAAACGTCATTACGTATTTCAACTTTTTTTTATAATCATCAAAATCTCACTTTGTGATCTACGGCGTTTGCGACAGAAGTAAGAAAGAGCAGTTCTAAAATATGCAACTATCATTTTTGGTACGTCTCTCACTTCTTAAGGTAAAATAATTTTCACGCTGCGTTTTTTACGATACTACGCGAAAGCTTATTTATCGATATATGCGTTTTCAGGGGGAGAACAAAAAAAGGTAGCGGACAAAATGTATGTATATAGCTGGGACGAGAAAAAAATCGCTGTACCCATGCAAAGTACTTGATTGTAAAAACCCAACAGATGTTTATTGCCTATTATATCAAATTTCAGGCAGTAATTCAGCCACTCATCGATGTACTTTTTATCATGCAACGTCGAGTCGACCAAATTTCTTCATAGCGAAAATTTGATTGGTATTTCGTAAAGACAATTAGAACGTTACGTTGTGATACGTTTTGAAGCAACACATGGAATTTCGCTCCGCTGATTTGAAAGGTTTATTCCATGTTTGTGTGTGGGAGGTTGATTGAGCTCTGTGAAAAAATAGATTGCCATTTATTTTGTAAAATTGCACGGACAGAAAATTCAAACGTTTTTTGCAAGAAAATAAGCTTGCACTTTTCTCACAACAGTGCCTACCAAAAATCGCATGGCTCAATGACCGAAAACATCACGTCATTTAACTTGAGAAAAACGCAAGCGGTCTCGTGCGATTTTTTCATAGCTCCGCCTCTTTGTTGTCTGTGATCGAATGTTTGTTGGTGTGCGTGTGACGCAGTCAAAACTAGATGTCGCACATCAACACTACCGCACTTTCAATCACAGATAGCAAAGGGGCGGAGTTATGAAAAAATCGCAAGAGACCGCTTGCGTTTTTTGCACGTGGTGGGAGCTTGCGAATATCGCACCGCGCTAACCTAAAAAGTCGCCGTACAGATGAGATTTTTGCTAGTGAAGTAGTTTGATAATTTTGTATTCTATGTCTTTGCGATTTTCGATATAATTTTCTGTCCGTGTGGAAGAGCAAAGAAACAAGACATCTTACAATCGTCGATTAAATTTTTCCGCTAACGAATCTTATTTTCGTTCACGATAATTGTTCTTCTAGAAAAGAAACGCTGGATCTCCTGACACTAATTAATTATTGAGACTATCGAAAATTGAGTGACTATCTTGGGACGCGGCGTTTCACTTGGAATTAATCGAATTTCAACACACTCTGTACAGTCATCACATGAATAATCAGCCGTATCTACTACTATACGATAATCGTCTGATATTCGATATGTGGTTATAACTATACGCTAATACGATCATTATACGATGGCCACCGTGATGTTGGACAAACATTCCTGCGACTGTTTTCCTCCTTGCAAATTTTACAACTTTTTAACAACTGTTACAACTTTATTTAAATCTCTAAATAAATTAATCTTGTAATGAAAACAAATAAAAAATAACACATAAGAGTGTAAACAAACAAACAAACAAAATAAAAATGTAAACAAACGATAATATAAAATACAATAAAACACATGAGCCAACAAAATTTTAAAAATGAATATATAAACAAACAACAGAACGGCATTTTTGGAGGTTAAAAAAATAAATCTATGAAAAAACAGTTGGATTGGATAAATAACACCATATTTGATATGAATGTTTCTCTATATTTTTTTTTTACATTTTCGATTTTTTTTATTTTTGAGATTTCGCGTATCAATTTCATAGAAACCTATTTTTCCCAATTTTTATTCTTATAAACATGAATCCGTCAAGCGAAATTCTTGTTCAAAATCCGTTTAAAAAATCTGTTCATTATTGTGCAGATTAAATAAATGCTTGTAAAGAGAACAATCTCTTTTTCTCTGTGTAAAAATTTTTCATTCTTTTTCAACATGTTTATTTCTTATCATGTTTTTTTTTCGTTTTATTTTTTGTTCTGATCGACTGACAGCTATGGGAAGAAGAACAGGTAAAAAATTGTAAACGGCCCTAATTAGTTAATTTCTGCACAAGAGCAAAAATTGTTTTCCGGTCATTGAAAAACACAATTTGAATAATATGCGCAGGGCAAAATTTTGACGTTCATAAATTATTCATGCCGCCCTAGGACTAAAATGCTGACGGATTATTGAATTGTTTGTATATTACCGAGCTTGTGTGTTTTGAATTTCAAATGCGAAAAAAATTGTTCAAGCTCCAATTATAAATATGCGATAATAAGCGTTATTGGAAGGTGTCCCTACGCACTGCGGCAGACAGAAAAAGAAATACGCGACCGCCGTGATGATTAACCCTTCAGTGTCAAAATGCTTCACGCCTTAAATCAATCTAATAGCCCGAGGCTGTAACTCCGTTGAGTGACTCATTTTGGCAAAACAAATTGGATTTTGAATTCAATTAAAACGCATCAGTTCAAGCTATGTTGGATCTCAATTTTACGTGATAGCTTTTCGTTACAGCTGATTTTTTTCGCCAAAAAGGATACAGCCAAATATTCCTCTCGGATACAAGATACATAAAAATAATTTTCTTTTTCTTTAGATTGAAAGAAGCAATAGACAGTTTTTTTTTCAAGCCACCCATTTAGTCACGCATAGAAACTACTGAATCGCGATCGTAAACGTCAGATACGAAAAATTGTGAGACAGTTTCTTTCATGAGTTTTACACCTTTTTCATAGAAGCCAATAGGAGCTAAAATATGATGTTTTTCCTTTCGCAAGACAGAAGTTGATAGACTTTTTAAAAAATTTTTTCATACAGCCCTTTTGTACCAGCATTTTTAATGCTCCATGTTCTAACATGACTTCAGTGCTACAACGACGTGATTTTTCACGCATTTGAGTATTATTTGCAAAAGTTTAAGTGTGAAAAATATTTTCAAAACAAAATTACAAAGACTTTCTAAAATCTAATCGAAAATTGAATTTCAAAAAGAATGCAGTTTTTTCGCAACACCAGATGAAATCGCCAGAAAGTTAAAATTTCAACTTAAGAGTAGGAACTTGGTAGGAACGTTTCTTGAATAATTTCTTGTATTGGAAATGGTGCGTCAATTGTGCTACCGAGCGCGCACCTTTTGAACAATTTCTGAGGATCGTTCCATAAGTCACGTAAAGGTAGGCGAGAGACTCAATAAAGCCGCAAAAAATTGATACTCCGAAACGATTGGATTTTGATCTGTGAGGCTGCGTTTAATTACGTCAACGACGACGACAAGGTGAACAAAGTTTTTGGGACAAATTGCGTCGAATGGAGGCATTGTGTGGGTCGCCGCTAGGACAATTCAACGCTTGTTCTATTGAGAGCGGCGTTTCGACTAAACAGACATTCGGCATTTTGTCAGAGAGGCCGGGCCACGGCTTCACTTGGAGCTTGACTCGGAACAACAAAGACGTACGGAAAAGTGAGACGGATCGTTTGCTTTAGCGTTGTTTGAGCGTGCGGATTTTAAGCGGTCATCGCGAGTGCAAAGAGTGTTGGTCTTTCTCTCTGTTGTATTTTGGTTACGAGCACGCGCGCGACCACTGTTAAATGCACAAAAGATGAGCGAAGACGTAGTGTTTTCAATAAATGTACACTGAAAAACAAGTTGGCCTTTTTTATGACAAAATTTTCGACAACAATTTTGTCAAAAGTTTTCTGACGAAAAAAAAACTGTTAAACGTTGTACCAAAAAATGTCAAAACTTGGAAGACAAAAGTGCGAAACCTACTTTACAAAATTGTCAACGTTTGGCCGATTTCATCTAAACAGTAGGCAGTCATTTCCTGAAGCTTATGAAACTTTTTATAGGTGTTGACAATTGGTTTGTCGATAAAAATTTTGTAAAATTTATTTTGACATTAAAAAGTACAAATTTGTACAAAAAAGGGTACAAACTAAGTTGTCAAAACTTTTGTCAACGTTCCTCTGACGTAAAAAAGGGCCAAATTTTTGTGCGTGTAGATTTAGGTCCGGCGCGGATGACAAGTTTGCAGCGTTGGCGAATACACGCGCGTTGTTATACTTGAATAAATATAAACGATCGTCATTTATGATAACAGTTTGTAACATCGGGGCGTCATTGATTTATTCATAATAGTTGAAGGCATTTAAAGCTTGTCTCGCGGGGAACATATTTATATTTCAATCGGCGGGACCCCTCTCGAGTTTAACGTCCAGACGAAAGGTATAACTCTTGCAATAAAAATGAAAAGTCAATGATATGCGAGGGTCGTAAGTTAAGCCGTACGATATCTATCTACTTAGCAGCCAGTTCTGAGGCCGAAGCCAAATAAACACGCGGGTTATGTCGGCCACTGACTCAGTTATCGCTTAGTCACTCGCTCAAACCAATATTTTGTAGAAAAAATAACGAGTCTATGATGTGAGACGTGTAACCTGGCGCACACAAAAAGGACATCGCACGAATTATTCACGCGCCGTGAAACTCACCCCGACACAAATTTGTCAGCGTTTATAACTCACGCCCAGAAGAAACACAACACAATAATTATTCTTCTCATTTCGTTTCACTTTTGTTTTACAATTTCGAACCGACGTTATTATTTCTTCGCAATTTTGTGAGTCCAAATATTTGCACGCCGATAAACTCGAATTCGACGATTCGAAGCCGATTTGCTACTGGAACGTAGTGTCAATTTTTGCATTGTCAAATCAATGTTTGAATTTGTTTTTTGCTTCGTTCGCGTAGCCAATTGAAATGTACACTACGGTTAATTCGAGTGGCCGTTGAAAGCAATTTGTATGCAAGAAAAGCTCTGGTATCGCGCGTAGGAAAAACCGGAATCACGAGACTTTGAGATCTAAGCCAGAGGCAAAATTTTCGGCGAGGTGAAATTATTTACGATGATTCATGTATTTGGTAGAATAACACACCGAGATATCAGGCCATATGGAGAGCGATATTGGAATGTTGATTTTATTAGATGTGAGGAATGATGGGAGAAGATTTGTGACTGTTATCATTAATTATCTTAAAGGAGTTATATTTAGAGGTAAAAATTAATCATTTACTTTTATGCGGACGAGATACAGCCTGGCAGAGATACTGAGAACCACTGTGCTGGATCATGGGTCGCTTGGTTCTTTCGGTTTGCCTTCTCAAACCTACTACCCAACTGACCTAAATGATGAATAGTAATTTTATGCACTGTGATTATTAATGAAGCGATAACTAATTAGCGAGACTACAAATAAAATTCTCGAATCGATTCATTTTTCGAACGTGTCTTTTAATTTTACTGCCACATAGTTGGAAATGAAAAGAGCCCGTCTACCGATGTCAATAAAAAAGGCTTCGATTATGTGATGATCGTGTTTTAAAAATAAAACTACCGATGAAATGGGTTCGTTGTGGAAATGCTCGGTGTTTACAAAGTAGAAGAATTTTATAATTGTCTAATTAACGACAAAATCGGTATGGTAAAAAAGGTGTCTAATTTGAGATTCTGATACGCGTGTACAGTGTTCCATTCGACAAAGTACGTCGGTATGATGGAAAAAAAATCGAAAAAAAATGAAGCAGAATGGTTGTTAAAATTAGCAAGAAATCTCGCGACTAATGATGCTTTTTCTTACAATCATTTCCAACTATTAAGCCTAATTGGGGATACTTTTTCAATATAATTTTGGAAAAAAACGCGCAATATAAATACAGATTGCGTCCAATTTACAATTCGCTCTGAATAAGGATATTTTTTCATCCGACAGCGTGTTGCTTGCATACAGGCCGATTTCACAATTTTGAGTCCCAAGGTGATTGTTATTTTCCCCTACGGTTTCGCCTGCAATATTCCATCTTGTGTGTCATAGAAAATAAGTACGGGTGTTGCATCAATGAGATTTTGTCATTCGATGGATAGGTAAGACTGGCTAAGATTTGCTGACATGTAAATTAACGTGCGAGCCAAGCGCGTATAATTTTGTACTTAATGAACATCCACACCAGAGGGAAATAAGCGCCGCGTGTTTTTCATTCCGTATGTGCCTCGAAAAATCGTACGACTTTACTGGATCTCGTTTTCGCGCTGCAAAAATTTGTTCAATTGCAGAAAAGACATCGTCAAATTAGGACTTTCACTTTATTGTACGTTGACAGCGTTCAGAGAAATCGATACAAATTGAAACACCGGTGTGTGTCATTCGTAATGTCAATATGAGTCCGTATTTGTTAAGAATTTCCGTTTGAAAACTAGTTGCTTGATTACTCCTTTTTTTTCTTGTTTTCTCAGTGATATAACTGTAACTGTGAGATACTGGTGCAAATTTCCCGATTTTCACCATCGATTTTCTGTTTCTGATTTTCCGTTCTGGAAACTTGGAATCTGTGATAATGTTAAAGAGTCAATTTGTACAACAAAATTTGGTGCAGGTCTAGTTGAATGGAACATTTTTTATTCATCATTTTCGGATCATAATTGATAACTGGAAAGCAAATTATAATGGATGAATGAAATTTTTCTACCGAAAAATCTAGATGAATATATTTTGTGGCAACAATGACCAAAATGTAACTCCAGGGTTTAGAAGTATAATCTTTCAATCAAAAAGAACGCATTGATGCGGCATGAACTAAAAGTCGAGACCTTGAAAATGAAACGAAAAAAAAGTAATATTTCTAACCATGAACTTAATTTATATTGTCAATATATTTATCGAACAAAAAGTCAGTTGTTGCATCGCGCGAATGAAAAATCAATTTTACGACTGCAAAAAAGTCAACAACCAGGAAGCAGAATTGTTGTGATAATTAAAAAAAAAGGATAAACTCGACATAAATAATTAAAGCAACGAGAAATGTACTTGCCTGAATATACGCTTGAATACTCAATGAATATTTGATGTCAATAACGCAACATTTATTTGACGTTCATGTGTCCGAACGTCAAATGAATTTTATGTTACGATCATGAAAATATACGATAGGCCCTTGAGGCGCAGCTAAATGTCTCTATTTGATTTGTCATAATTATTAGCATCAAATTACAAACGAATAATCTCAAATCGAACAAGATATGTTGGCGCAGAAGCAACGAATGAAAATAAATAGAGTTGTAAAAAAGGTATGACTCTAATTAAAAGATAGTTGAAAGGAGAGATGTATTGAAATAAATAGTGTACACACACCGGCTTTCATTGGCGAACGCTCCAGCCAGCAGAAGCTCGGAGATCATCCTCTTCCCTGCGAAGGAGAGATTTTGGTTACTCTAGACGATCCCTTGCGAGTTTGGCGCGCACGCTCGTGTTCATTTCAAAGGTGAGCGAGAAATGTGTTGTACGGTTTGTTGCGCGACATGTGGGAGAAGTTGCACGTGAGAGGGTTGACAAGGGTGCTCGACATGTCGAGTGGGAATGAAACGCGGTGTCAAACGCACTTGACCATTCTACTCGCCGATCTTGTGGTGACTGACTTTCAGTTATTCGCTCGGTTAGGACTCACCACTCACTTCTTCTTTGGTTGCATCTCATCCCTCCTCTTGCGACCTCTTACTCGAACCTGCGGAACCGCCCCACCATCTCCACCCTCACGCGTGGGGATACAGGTTGGACCCCCGGGCCACGCGGTTTCATTACACGTATCATTAAAAATGCTTCGTGCACCGCGTACCAACTATACCACTTTTTCGCTCCTTATGGTTAATGCACGCGAAAATTAGCGCAGCTATATCTCCTAATCTACATCACTGATAAAACCGCCCTGCCAAAGCCCGCCCCAAAACAACCATCAAATCCACCTTCTTTTTTCGCTCTTCTTTTTTCTCACTTCTGGAATTCCAATATAACGTCCCATTTTGATTAACTCGCCTCTTTCATTTAGCCATCTTTTACAATATTTTTTCAATGCATCGCTCTTACCAGGCTCAAGCGACAATTTGTCTCCCATAACTCACTCGCTTTTCGATCGCATCTTCATATTTTCCATCCTCTTTCATTTATCATCCTGTATCATTCACTTTTTTAACCAATTTTTGCAACATTCACTCTTAACAAAACTACACGACAATTTTTTTTTTTCACTTATTTAATTGTGCTTTTCAAGTAATGATAAGCGGTGCATCTTCGTAGACGGTACTACTCACGTTTGAACATGTTGAGAGCAGCGGCAACACAGAAGCGTTATGAGGATCTTTGAACAATTTATTGCAACTGACAAGTTCAGTCTTTTTAGTCCATTCTACTCAGCGCACTCGCTTTTACAACTTAGCTATCAATTTCATGCATTTGATGTCTAAATCAGTTTTAGCCAATTTTTGATGATTGATTTTCGCTGCTGACACTTTTGCTTTTTGTAGTCAATAAATTATTGAGTATAGGTATTTGAGTGTTCATGATTTTGTGTCGGATTTGTAAAACAAATATTAAAATTTTTGGGACGCATCTTGAGTGTAGAAAAAAGGTTTCAAATGAGTATAACGAAGAGCGAGATAATTAATCAGAAATTCAACACGAACTATCTGCGGCGAAGATACGCGTTCTCTGTATAGTTCCACAAGATGTTAACGCTTAAATTGTTTGAACATTTTAACGAGACATTTTGATAAATTTTGATTTTTGATAAGAAATTACTGCCTTCAAAGAATTTTTTTATTTTCAATAACTAGATAATATCTGGTAAATATAAAGGCTTGTGAAAAAAAACTTTTTAACAATATTTAATTGAATTTCAGAAGGATTAGTTGGCTGACATTTTGGAAAGCGTTAATTTTTCCTATAAAATTTTAGTTTTTACTTAGAATTTTAATTTTCAAAATATGTTGTTAGTATTTACATTGATACTTTCAACTATCATGAACTAGAAAATTATTCAGCCGTGAATTTTTTTCAATGTAGGATTTTTTTCTTGCAACTTTAGAAGGGAAATTTCTGAAAAGCATTTAAATGGTTTTTCCGAATTGCCACAGAAATAATGAATAACTTTTAGTTTTTTTATTCGCTAAAATTGTTGATCACTGTTAAGTTGATGAATATTCGAAAATGTTATATTCTTTGAATTCTGACTTTTTTGATGTCAACTTTTTTCTCCGTTACAATTTAAACGATCGGCCTGAATTTCTTCGAGTACAAGAAAAATCTATCAATGACACTTTTTACCCGAAGCTGGAACCGTCATAACTGCACTCATGACGATTTTGCATGCAGGACCAAAAACATTTCGAAAATTATATCCCTTCGACTTATGGCAACGCATGATCATTAAGTTTCACATGATATTGCTTATTATGTTCGGTATAAATACACGTTCACTTTTCAATAATCGTACTTATTGGACGACTCGTTTCTTTCATTGGCCGCTTGAGTTTTTATTAAAATGGAAGATAATTGTTTTGATATCCTAATTTGAAATTCTTCCAAATGTTATTTGCAATCAGCAGAATAATATCACTCAAGTCGAGAGTGTACGTGTACAGTCTCGTTTCAGTGATTCATTCCAAGTTTTCTTTTTTTTATCGAATACCTTTAAAATTTTTAACGCACGAACTTACGTTTCTCAGTTGGAAAATCTATGAAACGTACGTACTATTTTGTGTAAACAAATTCTACGAATTTGATTTGCAGATGTAAAATATTCATAAGATATTTTTAAGTCATTGTTTAATTGCCGCATTGAATTAGGATGTGGAAAAGCCCGGGGAATCTATGACATACCTTCTGAACGTTGATAGAAATCTCCGCGCGACATCAAGCTACACTTTACATCAATGCAAACATTCGCACGTCATTACTCGTGTCTATGAAGCAGTTCTAACAGTTTTATCGTATTGTGCAATATGAGTCATCTTATCAGCATCATAGTAGGAGTTAAAGACGCTACAACCAAGAATCGCCAATACTTTTTCCTTTATTTTTTGAACGTTCTTACAGGACGTTTTTTTTCCATTTCCACTTTGTTTACATTTCAAATACGGTATTATTTATTCATTTCTTGCGGTTTTGTTTCCAGTGGCAATGTTGTTATTTTTGCTCATGCTAATTTTTGTTTACGTCTAAAATGTTGTTTATATTTTATATTCACTTTTAAATTTTCGTTTGTTTGTATGTTTTATTGTATTATATATTGTCGTTTGTTTAAATTTTTATTCGTTTATTTATCGTAAACACAAACTACTGCATTTTCGGTTGGTTTTGTTTACGCGTGATATTTGTTATCTTTGCTTGTTGATTGGTGTGTTGACTTGTTGAGAGTTGTTTATTCGCGGCTGTGTATTTGGGGAAACAATTAGGACGACGTTTTAAAAAGGCGGAGTCGAATTTGTTTGAGCGTGGTATATTTGAAAGGTCAATGAAGAACACGAAGACGAGAGAAATATGCGTGCGAAGTACATATTCTGGTGGCTATTGGTGTAGGAATCCGTCGGTTTCTCAAACGTTTTCTTATCTGATCCGGCGGCGAACACGGGACACCGTGATCTCGTTGTCAAACTCGCTCTATTCCGAGTCCAGGGCCCCCCGCAGTGCGACAGCGCCATTGTTACTTGGCCCTTCGGCGAGACTCCCTCTCTTCTTTCATATTCCTCGAAAACTATTGACCAGCTATAACTTATTAATATTTGGAGGAAAGTCCTCTCGGATGTTTTCAGGACCTCCGATGTCCCTTGCTTTTTTATCACTTTTATTTCTCTCTCCCTCTCTCGTGGTTAAGTTGTACCCAAGTACCAATTCCAAAGGGTCACCTTCGTTTCCATATTCTCCCGTGGGAACACGCACAAAAACCGACCCAGAGCAAGAGGAAAGAAAACAAGTCACAAAGAAAACACACTGAGGACGAATCGCGCGAAACACGAGAGCACCAGTTTCCAGGAAGAATTTCTTGTGAAACACCTTCTACTTTGTTGAAATAACTTGTCATGATGCCATCACTCCTCGTCAAAATACACCTTTCTGTACCATTTTGCACATTACTCATATTATGCACTTTTCGATTCGCATTCTCATTTCCGATCCATCTCTTTTGCCTAACTTTCTGTTTCCTTTTCCATGACCATTTTGCGGCTCCACTTTGACCACCTCTGATCACATATCAACTTAACAAATGTATATTTGCTGTTAAACTTTTAATATAAAACACCGTATTTGTCTCATGCAAAAACTATTTTCAACAATTGTAAAATCTCTTTTTATTTGGGTTATTCTGCCAAATCAACTAGATTTTCAAAAAACGATTTTTCACTGTCCAATGATATCAGGAAGTTGTTAAATACACCTCTCTCTTTCTTCATTATGTATTTTTTCTTTAAAAAAACTATCGATTGTAAACCGTGCAGTTTTGCACCTTTCAAGCTTTCACGCACTGTTAGAGGGTGCCACGGTACAGTGTTTGCGTACCGTAAACTTTGCATGTGAAGGATTTCAAAAAATCTTTCAAACAACGTCAATGAGAGTATTTTAACAATATACAACATAGTTTCAATCAATTTTTCCAATTTGTTCTTTTGTTCAAATGTATCACATTTATTTACTAATTTATTCGTACAATTTATCCAAATAAAATATTACAATTGTCCATCCTTTTTTTATTTAAAAATATTATAAAATATGCATGCAATGTGTATTTTGTTTGTTTATCCGTTTTTGTTTACAAATGATTTTACCCCTGCTTGAATGCAACCGGTGTTGAAAGTTTGTATCATGTAAAGTTGTCAGGCAGGAGCCTGAGTAAACCCATTTTAGATTCCGAATCGAAACCTTCTTTTGTTTATTGAATTTTTATTCGAATGCATAAATATTTTTTTGCGATCTTCCTAAATTATTCACCTTTTATATTACAATTTGCATCTATCTAAAAGAACAACATTTTTAAAAATAACGTTTTTTTGTCGTAAAAATCTAGTAGTAACAAAAAAATTGATACGTCAATTTCTCGGACAATTTGTATTAGTTGACATACTTGGTACAGCAGGTTTCATAACGTAAGTTTCTCATTGATATATTTGTGTAATAGAAAGCTAAATTAACATATTTTACTACGAACAAAAAGATAAACTCAAACTCGGGTTCAAAGTCATTTTATGCAACTTCATCAACGATGTCAAAGAACTTTAAAAAAAAGTTCAAACTCTCGTTGTCAACCTCACTGTCCAATGAACTTCGTCGTCATTTCAAATTCAATTCCAACTTTGGTGATAGAAAATTTATTGCTGAAAAAAAATGTTTCACAAAAAATGACCGTTTCCTGTACTTGGTTCAGTACAATGAAGCAGTTTTTTCTTCTTACATTTATAATTCGGGCATGGAGATTTTAAACGAAAAAACCTGATTTAAATTCGATGATTAATCGTTCGTTGGTTTTTCACCTTGGTATGTGATGCTGTTGGACATTTTGAATCTGTTATAGAATCGTCTAAAAATATCAACGAATTGTATCATCTAAAATTTGAGTCTCAACATTTGTTTAGATTATAAAAAACAATTTTAAAAAAAGGAATAAACAATGATCCGGAATTGAAAGGGGTATGAATGAAAAAAGAGTAGCATCGAAGGGAAGAGTGGAGAAAAAGGATCACGTGTGTCATTTGGTCTAACGTGTTTTACACCGTTCTTTATATCAGGTAGTTGCTGGTCAGTGGAATGAGGTCCAGACTTAGTCTCTGTCGATGCTGTGAGACCACCGTGTGGGGTCTGACGGTTGCATCGAAAATCTCTGGCACGTCACTGAATGGAACGTTGTCACAATAAGGGCTCGGAAGTGTGCTTGAGTGACCCAACCCTGTTCAAACTTGTTTGAATTTCGCGTGAAAAATCCGAAATCATTTTTGAAAGGATCGATTCGTTCCTCAGCTACAAATTCAACTTTAAAATAATCATAATAAATTGGCCTATTGGGCGCACATTTTCTGCTCGCTTTCCGCTGATTATAGACGTTACGTATTTATTAGCCCGGCGTAGGAATATTATGAAATCTCAGGGTCACAATATTTGGACCTTACGAGAAACATATAATGATCCCGAATATCTCATACATACAATATTTTTACTACACAAAATCCATTCTTAAAAATTCAAACTAAAAAGTTTACGATTGGAAGTAAAATTGAATTCATTTATAGTCTCCTCGATATAATTAATACCATGAAAAAAATTAACATAGGGAAATTAGAAATACAAATTCAGAACATCTTGATGTCATTATTAGATACTATGAATTTCATCGAAAAAAAAATGTTTTATACGCGTGTAACACTTTGTTCGGCAACGGCTTTTTCTACGCAAACTTGTTTCGATTTTATCTATATATAAAATAATGTTCCGCTCTATAACACAATTGCTTACGTTAATCGTGGATGAGTTTGATTTGTTGACTAATTACAATGATTTGAGAACATTGAAATTGTGATTTACATGTTGTTATTATTTGTCGCGCGAAGTAAAATAATATGAGATGGAAAATAATTATTTTGACAGAAGTGTAAAATAAGGTTTGAGGGAAGCCGACGTAGCGATGTGTGAATAGTGGGAAGACACTTTTGGAAGCGAAGCATTGTGGCGCCATTGAGTTTTACTGTGCGAAGAAGCAAACAGTTTGGCGGGCATGAAAATGCGCCGGACTGAGTTGTCGACTTTGCGCGGCATTCAAAGCGCCTGACCGCACATCGTCGGCGCGAGCCTTTCTTCACAGAATATAATCAAACATTCATTTCCCGCTGACACAACAAGTTTAACGCCATTGGTGTCTAAATCTGAGCGCGAAGCTGGCGAACTGAATGAAAGACTTGGTCTTTTTTTTTTGATCTTCTCCTTTCTCGAACTCATTCATGAAAAATAGTCTGGTCTTCCGGCAATGAAAGAGGGCGCCCATTGAAGAGGAAACCCGGGACAATAGGTTTAAGCTAAGTCCGATTTGGGGGGACCCCCGGCGAAAATTTTCATTCACGGGTAACGAAGATGTTTACAATCTGTTCGGGGTGACGCGCGTGAGGTGTACACACGCGCCTCATCATTTTGCTTTCGAGGGGCGTAAAAATGTCTTTATGCCGACGAGTAAACCAATGGCCGACGACTCACTGGCGCCTTTCGATCCCGATCTCTTTCATCCGAACTTGCTACCCATCGGGACTCACCTCGCCACCTACCAATCTATTCGAATTGGCAACATTCTTTCACACACTAACTGTTTAACAATAGACTTGTTTGGCCTGTGATTTAGTGTTGGTCGGCCTCGTCTCATCTCCGCTGATTCTTATTATTTATTCGTCCCAAGCCCCGGACTTGCTTCCATTCCTCATCGATTTCATAGTCTTTTAAGACGCTGCGTAATGTCATTTATCTTCCAACAATTTTTGACTTGAAATTTCATTGTGTGTCATTATGTCTTCACTTTTGTTCTCATTAGGCTCGGCGCTCTCGCTTTTTTACTCACCCCTGCCATCATCTTTTTTTTCACTTCATTTTTAACAGCCAACTTTAGACGCCTAATTATCCACCTTATATTTATATTTAGCAGAAACACAGAGCGCCTCTTTTGTTACTTTTTTTGTTAAATTATTTTGTGCGAATTTGGTGAAACTGAAGTAACTGATACACTGAGAAATAAAAATGATGGTATTTCCCCAAATTTGTGTAATTTATTTATTTCTCTTTGTTATCGTAACTCTATCTGCTATTTGGGGTTGTAGTCTTTACCATATAGCTTGTAGGGAAAACAATCTCTTTTTCTCGCTGTACTCTAACGAGTGTTTGTTCGTTCGACGATGATGAAAATCGAGGTTGTTGTATTACCGCAATTTCAAAGAAACGAAATTGTTTGAATGCCGGTCATTGTGGTTGGAAAATGAATGCAAATTCAACGTGATACAATAAAGACACTGACCATGGAATGACTAGGACTTCCGGTGAATGACCCAACTCTTCTTGAAAATCGCCACCGATCACTGTTTGAATAGAAGCAGGGAGATTATTTCGGCGCCAGAAAATTTGACATCCTGGATTAAAAGTTAGTCATTCCCTTTGGAAGCTTTTTTTCGTTGCCGTGAGTTAACAAAGAACGCGACCGTGAAATCGATAAAACAAAACAAAGGACCAAAATTACACCTACGTGATGAGATGAATTAAACCTGATCAGAAAAACTATAAGCCCCGGACAGAGATTTCCACTGATGGTTTCACGCCATAAGGTCTCTTCTTTCTGTGAATCTATAATAGGACAATTAATTTTTTGTCAAATGCAAAATAGACATCCGTTCACAATGTATTAACCCATAAATTTGGCCGGACTGATAAAAAATGTATTCTAAATCGTTGGTGATATCCATTGTAGTTTTTGGTAACTCGAAAAACTTAGCGACGAAAAAATCTCATTGTGTGTTTTTTAACCTGGCACTGTTGACATTTTTAGGAACGAATTCGTGAAAATATATTGGAAAAGTTGATGTTTTGAAGAGTTGTAACGTGATTGGTGCAATTTTGGTTCGCGGGAAGCCCCATGTGTTTGAAAAGATTCCTCTATTAATGCGTGCAGATTTGTATCCGAAAGTGTCCGATTACCTTGCAGACATTACGAATAGGTCAACGGACCACCACGCAGTACGTTGCCGTAGAAGGATTGCTGTAATTTTTCCGCCGTAATATCGAATATATCATGACACCGGTCATAATATATTAGTTTCATCACACAAAAAGCCTGCCAACCTTACATAATATCTCATACAAATCACTTAATAGTCGGTTCAATTAATTATGTCTCTTTTTGCGTTATTAATACTGACAAATTTTCGTGAAACTTGAACGAATTGAAACGATGACAAAGAAACGAAAATAATATAATGTACAGTGTTTACAAACAATGGCGAACAAAACACAACTACAGTTATGAACAAAAGAAACGACGAGGTGAAAAGAAACCGAAACAGCAGAATAAAAACAAAAGAACAATAATACGCAAAAGTGGAAATTGCATCAAGAGTAAAAATTAATAAGCAAACACGTGTAAATTTCATGGCAGACACGAATTATATATGACTCGTTTAAATATTAACTTTAGTACACAGCAGGCGCGAGTGGTTTGTTTCGAGGAGAGACGTTTGTTTGGAACAATGTACCGAGGTGTGTAAAGCATCAAGCGTCGGCGAGTCGTCATTGTCGGTGCGACATTGCCTTATTACTCGTTCGCCAGTATGGCGTATGGGGTCGTTTCGCGGACCCTTACGACTTTTGCACTGCCACGACATCGGACGTGCCTTTGCATACGATCTGCTTGCTGGCACATCGAATTTATACATCCGTCCCATTCTCGAAAGAATAAAGCCTCTTTCTTTGTTTTCTCTCGATCAGTTCTCTCGCTTGGCTCCAATATAGAAATATCCATAATCAAGGTGATTGAATCGAACGCATGGGGGAAAGTCACCAAAGAGTAAAATATTCTCAGAAAGCCGCGCCAACCATGGGCCCTAGATATTCTGGGAAAAAAGCCTCGGAATCGTAGAAAACACTCGCCAATACAGACTAACATTTCAAAAACATGAATATTCGTTGTGGGACGGATTTTGATACGAATGATAAATTGTCCGTTGCCAACACTGTTTCATTAGTTTCGGCCAGAAGAAATAATAGCCAGCCTGGATGTGAGAGCGACAGAAACAAGAGAGAATTATTTGCATATTAATTTTCGTGCGATTCAAATTTGATTGGGCTCGGCGGCTTTTCAGATAACCAAGATAACAGAAATACAAATGAGAAAGATTTATTCGGTTACATGGATAAATAGAGATAAAACATTAGTAAAGTGATTGTTCACATCAACTAGTTAGTAGAATCAAGATTTATTGGCAGATAAGACAGATTGGCTGGCGTGTAGAAAAAAAACACGAAGGTATATATGGGAGGTTACAAGTTGACGTGTTCTTTATAGTTGGTGGATATGTACAAGTTTGTCAATGCCGATCCTCTTACAAGATCAACGAATCGAATGAACACGTGTTGGAGCAATGTTTCTTTGATCAAACTTGGTTGAACCGAAAACAAAAATTGTGCGCGAAATATATGGTTCTGGCTCTAACGTTCGTGCCTAATCTGATCCGCTCGATCTCGACGGATTCCGCACAATTTACATAAAATTAAGTCGTGCGCATGTACCCAAAAGGAGGAAACAAAAAAAGACACACAAAAAGAAGCAGCAGCAGCAGAAGAAGCGAAGACTCGTGTGAGATGCGAATCACTTTTGCGCTTTATATTATAATTAAAAGATTGCTGCAATTGAAATTGAATGCGAAACGTTGTCAAATAATGACAGCGCGCTCTTTGTTCCGTTAAGATGAGATCCTACAAAGTTATCAATAGACCAGCTCACCTCGAGCTCTACCGAAAGAAATACGATTCCGTACCGGCTGAGGCCATATACTCTTGACACAGGAAAGAAACGAAAAACACAAGACAAGAAAGAGAAAGAGAGATATAACGCCGGACTGGATAGGACCAAGACCCCCCACGGTCAATCCTCGCACTTTCCCACGTGCGGGTGATCTCGTTTCATCCCGCCGACGAGATCTCTGTACCACAACTCTGCATAGTTGAACCGTTTCTTTGTCACGCACAAATATCGCCGCACATTCAATAATTATACGAGACATCATTTTCATACCCATAACCCACATTTGCCTTCAACTACTAGCGTCTTAGCCGTTCGACCGCTCAAAATCTATAAGCCACAACAACAAGTTACTCACTTCTACTCGAGGTGTACGCAAGACTTTAATTTTTTTAGTACTTGAAGTCTTTTGTACTACTTGTAATAAGACAAGTTTTTTCAGACTACACTATTGTTGAAATACTTGTAATACATTGACTTCAAAAAGACTTCCAAAAGACTTCAACAAAATTGAACTAGTTGATGGAACTTTGAAAAGTTGTAAGGTCTCATTGATGTTTCACTTTTAGTCGCTACACTTAATGCAAATGTAAAAATTGTCGAAAACAAAAAATTGTAATTTAAATTGATTAAATTTTATTAATACAGACTTGGTGTCGAATATCAGCTTTGAAACGAAACGTTGATTTGTCGTTACTTTTTGAATGTTATATTTGAAATTATCTCAAATGTTGAGCAATGAATTAAAAATGGAATTCAACGGTAATCAATTATAATATTAATTACAATCACAAAGTAATTCCAAATGTACTAAAAGGTATTTCAAAGTACTACAGTCAATGGTTTTAGTCTTCGAAGTCTCAAAAATCGCAAGACTTCAAAGTACCATAAAATACTTCAAATGTACTTCAACAGTGAGTAACCCTTTGAGCGACAAGGCAAAGTTGAATCAAGTGTTTTCAGCCAAATAACAACAAGCTCTTTGAGATTCCAGGCGATCATTTAGAGCAGATGTTAACAAGGTATCAGCATCGGACTCGTGCCTAACTGCGGTCGATGCTGAACGGAATATGGGTAGGGGGTCGAACAAGGTGAAGACATAAAAGCCGAGGAACATGAATAACAATGAGAAGCTGGGAAAATAAGAAGAAAAGTGGACCGGGTGAATTGGGGCGCTGCGAAAATGTGTTAATTGTGTTAAGAGCTTGACGCATTGTCAGAGTCGATTAATCAAATTCAAAAACACACGCCTTAGCTAGCTGTGCTTGCAATCATTGTCTCTGACCAATCATTCAGTGGGATCGTTGGGCAGAGTTTTTTTCGGTCAATTTTTGTACGAAAAAACGTTGGGAATTGAAAATTGGACGATGCCAAAAAAGGGACCAAATATTTCTAACATTCCAATTTAGTCATAGCATATATTTAGATCCGACGATATAATAATCAGGGTGACTAATCTACGGGATCCAAATCCGAAAAGGCTCCGTCTCCGAGTTTCTTTCGAGAACATAATACAATACATGCGATCATTTCACAAATTATGTTAGGAGTAGAAGAAAAATTCAACATGAAAGCACGTGCCTGGGACCCCCATTGGGTTTGACAATATTCGTGTTCGTGCGTGTGTGCGCTTCAATACCGCCAGATTCGTTTGTACCAGTTACACTGGTTCATTGTGCATATTTTGCTCTTTTTAGCTGACTTGATTTTCGGCAAATGCAAAAATTGGACTGAAACGTATGATGACACGATTGGGATTGAAATATTATAAACATTGGATTGTTAGCACTGTTAGGGACGTGTCGTCGATTGAGAAATGAGAATGCATTATCCGACGCCTCTGTGAGAGAGTCCGTAAGAGATCTACGTTGGTGGTTTGCTGGTTACCCCGAGGTTCTAAGGATCTGAATGCTATTACCAGTAAAAGAAAGAGCGAGAGAGCATGGTTTCTTTGCCTTTCTCTACAAGCTCTCGCTTCGGCATTCCAAAGAAAAGACAAAAACATGATGCTGCCTCAACAGTGGACAATATGTAAATCAGTGGCTGGCTGTAGTCACGATGTCGCGACCTCGGCGTCTCGCGCTGGACTGCTTTTCAAACCTTTTGCTGCCACCGTCATTTTGTTGTATGTAATGATACAATGTCCCATGGAATGCCTCGTGCAAGCCGAGCTCTCTATTAACGAGTTCTATCACTTGCACTGACACCCCCGCAGCTTCTTGCACCATCCGATCAATTTATTAACTTACTCATGTCCATCGCAATTAGTATACCCTCGTGCTTCATGCCAATTAATCGCATTTTAATCAGACCAACTGTGCACCTAAAAACAAGCAAAAGTCAATCGCATTAAAAACAAAAAACATCAACGTCAAAATGTACCATCGCCGTTACCGTGCCAATTATAATTAGTGTTCGATTTAGGTTTCTAGACCAATCAGTGCTAGGACTTGATCCGATATCATTACGGTGTATGATTTCAGTCATCTCGTGCAGAAGTTTCGTAGCATTACACATGCAACTTGTATCCCACACAACGAAATATCTCTGCTGGGTTGACCAGGTTGGCGACGTCCAAGGATAGACCAATTTCCGGGCTTTTTATATATCTTATAGAATACCGTAAACTATATTTATCTCTAACAACCACCATAATTTACAAAAAACGCTTAGGAGCGCGCAAATTGCGACGTACTTTTTGAAACGCACTTTTTTTTTTCAACGTGACGACTAATTGGTGAATTGATGAGGATCAACAATTTTGATTAATTATGAGAAAAAGGTCAGAGCTACAAAATCTTGCGCTCATTTATCCCAGGGGTTAAATCCCACTGTTGAATTTTTCGAACCACTTGGTTTGTTGTAAATTGAAGTAAACTTTCGAAGTCAGTATGAACTATTTTTGAAGTACAAATATAACATTTAAAAAGTAATGAAAAATCAACGTTTCGTTTCAAAGCTGATATTCGACACCAAGTCTGTATTAATATAATTAATAAATCAATTTAAATTACAATTTTTTGTTTTCGACAATTTTTACACTTGCATTAAGTGCAGCGACTAAAAGTGAAACATCAATGAAACTTTACAACTTTTCAAAGTTACATCAAAGACTTCAATTTTGTTGAAGTCTTTTGGAAGTCTTTTTAAGTCAATGTATTACAAGTATTTCAACTATAGTAGTCTGAAAAAACTTGTCTTACTACAAGTACTACAAAAATTGAAGTCTTCTGTACACCTCCAGTGGGAGTGATTAACCCCTCGCGTTTATCGAATAATAAAAAAAAGTCAAAGAGGAGCGTTGGATGAATCAATTGTTTGCGATTGATTGGAGTGCCAAGGAATGACGGCTTATGTCCTTGCTGTTCATCGTTTGGCAATCTCGAATAAAAGTTTCGCAATCTCGGGATGAAGTCATTCTTTGGTCTAATTATTGGAGCAGCTCATCCGGGTTGAGTTGCAGGTGGTGTCATAACTGCGATGTTTGAACGTAAGATCAGACTTGGAGCGGAGTGTGAGGGTGTGCGTGAACTTGTTCAAGTGCGAGGCTCTTTTGTCTTTGACGCTCATTGAAAAGTATTCCGAAGGTCGCCAAGATTGTAGCCAGGCATTTGCAATCGAGAATTTGAGCGAGTATAGGAAACACGAGGCTAAAAGAGAATCAAAAGGGGATTCGAAAGAGCACAAGAAGGTGAAGATGAAAGAGAATGACGTCGACTCCTTCCACAGGCTATGCGGGCGCACTGTCCTAATTATAACGAGGCCCCCTATTTTTCGAGCTAAAAGGAACCGAAGTATTTGCCCCGCGGCCACAGGCACAACTTAGATACGATACGGCATCGCTCGCAGGACTACTTTCTATAGACCAAAAGAGCAAAAGGATTAGACCGCCATCATCGTCAGCAACCGTCTCCCGACCCACGACATAGATAGTCGTCCAGTTCATTCGAATTTCCTTTAGTCTATACTAATATTCTTTATAACACGATTCCTAATGCCATTCATTATATGCTCCATCTCGCCATTCAAATTGATTACTTTGCTCCTTATTTTTCTTCCGTTCATTCACTATCATTGTCTCAACCGTTAACGTGACATCAAGTCAATCCAATTTCAGATACTTGTTCAAATACAGCTAATAAGATTCTTATTATAGAATTGATTTATAAAATGATTCGACTAATTGAGTTTTATTTTGTTGACTCAATCCGCCTGTTGGAACTTTTGTTGTGACTCTACACGAACTTAATATATAGGTGGGACCTACTGGAAGCTGTGTACAGGTTGTTTCATGTCGAGGGATTCAAGCTGACGTATCTGGGATAAGCTTCTATGGAACTGACCTTCGAAAAAGAAACCAACAGAAGTAAACAATGACTTGCGAGATGTCGTACAACTTGAAACGAGGCGACGAAAAAATAAAAAAAACACAAGTTTCATTTTTGATTGATCAAATTGTACGTGCATTTGAGCGCAAAATCGCCGCTTTACTTTCACGCTATACTTTTTTTGTCGTTGATTTTGATTGCATCCGTCGAAGCGAAATTCAGTTATTGCAAAACACCTCATAACAGTCTATAATTTTTGGTCAATCATTATTCTTTGGAGCTCGCGTTCCGCGCTCGTTAGGCTAAGAACTAATTGAGACATCATTTGATTGGCAAATTAAAAAATAATCCGAGTGAAATTTTTGCTAAACGGCTGGTTGTTAACAGTGGGGAATGTGTATGCTGGCATGCAACAAATTAATATTCAGAATTTCCGGCTGGAATGTTTCTTTTTCTGCAATGTCGGAAAATTACTCGAATGACTAAGAGATTTGAAAATGTTCATGACTAAACACAGGGCGATTCCGATGGATGTCAAAAAATGACGCTCAAACAGCAAATGAGTTTCAAAACACCTAGACAAATAACAAGTGTACCCTTGCAATCAAACAAAATGATAAAGTAAACGATCCATGCTTGATATAGCAACGATGCTAATCAACAAGCAAAACATTGACACCTTGGCGGTGCTGAACTTTATATCTCGTACAGGACAATGGAGGCGAACAAGTTCGGGTCATTAAACAGACAGGTCAATTTTCTTACGAGAAAGTATAAGTTGGCGACCGCTCAGATGACAACGAGCTAACAGTATGAGCAAACATGGCGGCGCGCACACAGCAAACGAGTCCATCATCATATGTATTTACGTGTTTCCCCTCAAACATTTGAACTTGTCCATGAACCGAAAAAAGAAGAATCTTCTCGCAACTATATTTCATTAAGGGCAACAAAAATCTTATCAAACAAATTATCTGCCAAAACGAAGCATCAGAAATTATATTAAAAAAAAACGTAATGTAACTGACCTCGATTTTTGATTTTAAAAAGATTATTATTGCCAAATGCTAAAACTTGAACGCGACCAATGATATTTGCTCATTGACATCCGATATTATCGACAGCGATCACTTGGATTGCATCTTTGCTTTCCTACAGATTATGCGTGTTGTGTCGATTGCTTTCGTTTTAATCTGCAACAATATCTTGTTTCGAAACGTTCAAGGAAAAGTCCGCCCAGTTGTGTGAATTCAAACGATATGAAAAATATTTCAGTAGCCTCTCCAGAACAAAATATTTCTATTGTTACAAAGAGGAACTTTATTTATTGCCTTGAATGCTAAACAATTATTTTCTCACGGCGCAAGTTTGCCCTTTAGCGCGCATTAATATATAATGCATCATAAAACTGTTCAGGTTCATGAAAAAAAAAATTATTAGCTTTACGTCAACGACTGATCACCGACATTTTTTAAGCGAGAAAAAAGAAACAGGAGGATGTCAGAAAAAACCGCCCACATCGAGCTCTAATTGACTTCATTTTACATTACTTTTTTTATTGCACCGGAAATAACCTGACATCAAGTCTTAATTTATGAAGCGAAAAATATTTTCCAAGACAATTATATACTAAAAAACTGTGCGTTTCTGCGACCATCTCACTGAAGCGATATTGTACTTCCGGAGAGACCAAAATACGCTTTCAAATTTTCCGCGCTGCTGCAAAGCAAAACTACCGGTACTGTTTTCAAAAAATCGTTAATTACTGTTACTATGGTTGTTATAACTATTTGAATAAAAAAATGAGAGACTAATGTTACTGAAGAAACAGAACAATGTATACATATCACATTTTTTTTATTACAGTATACCAAAAATATAACTACATCTTCAAAGTTGGAACAAATGACAGGCGAATATCTTGAAATGATTGATAGAATCAAATTTCACATTCGTTGGCAAGATAAGTTCGTGATAAAATTATCGCAATCACAATCAGACTTAGACATAAGTAAGGGAGTTGATCAGCCTCTGTTACTTGATGGAATGATTTTTATTTGAAATATTCTCGTTCGTTTTATTATTATTCGCTGAAATGGACACTATGATTTGTACTCGTAGAGCAGCAGGGAAAGCACAGGACAGAGTGGTTCGCATTGTTTCGATGGTATGTGGTTGTGAGGGAATTTAAAGAAATTCAAGTTTGATCGTAGCACAAGTTGTTGAAAGCGTCTCAAACTTGGAGCGCGACACTGAGTTTGGATTTTGTTGCAGAAAAGAGCGAGTGAGGCAAAAAAGAGCGAAAAGGTCAAACTCGTTAAAAGAAGAATGTACCAAGCGAACAGCAGCAGCAGCAGCAGCAGCAGCAGCACAACGAGGCACGTGACCGGAAGTGTACATCGTGACCAGTCGTAGTGTCCTATCATGCATTTCTGGCTTGTATTTACAGCTTCCTTTCGTATCGCGTGTACTTACACACTTTCAATATTAACATTCTATCGTAAATCATGTAATGTCTCCTTTCTCAGACACTAAAATAAATTATTTAAATAAATATGTCTACATATACATATATACAAATACATATATATGTATGTATTTTAACCATCAGCAGGTCATTTTAAAAATTAACATTGCCAGTTAATAAATTAACAGGAAGATACGGAGACAGAGACAGAGTTAAGGCCGCAGTAATCGAAGCTTAAACTAGCCTAACAAATTATGAATTGAGACTTAACGTATGGCAAATTCAAGATACAACACGTACGCGTCGGACGATTATCGGCGCACGTGTTTGATCTATCTCGCATACTTACTACTGTACAATATTCACGCCGTTAGACGACGATTCAACATCCAACAACACAATTCATTATGTATAAATACAATACTTGACGGACAAATGCAAAAGATTATTCTAAACAATTTTGTTCATCTCGCAAAATAATACTGTTGATTGAGTTTTGTTGCACATCAGTTTTCATGGGCGAGTATTAATAAATAATTGGCAGCGACAGCAGTCATTGACAATTTGAAAGCGAAACCAACTTGTTTGTGCAAAAGAAACTCGGGCTAAACTTGTTGTTCAATTTATTATTTTGAAAATTTCCGCTTATGGAGCATAGTAAAACTTATAATTACAAATTTTCAAAATAATCGCGCAAAATTTGATATTTATATTTAACTAGGTACCAAACTCTGTGACGCAATTTAATTCATAATAAGCGAAATAAGTTTGGAACACATTTTGTTATGGTTAAAATAAATAATCACTTCGGATCGAAACAACGGACGGAACTTGATTTTAGAGTCCGGCATGGCCTACACAAATCAGATTTGCATGGTCCATGGGCAGAGCAAAATTTTTTCAATACTATTTTTGTAATCCTGAAACAAACGGTTGGGCTCGAAAAAAATTATACAAAACTATATATAATAAAAAAAGGTCGTGTACAGGGACACATACAAAATATATAAATAAAAGAGATTACATTAAACAATATAAGAAACAAAAAATAATAAATATGTAAAAAAGGAAAAAAAACCTCTTAAAAAGTGACATAACGCGAGAATTCCAAGCTTATTTTCAATCGACAATTTCATTTTTTTCTTCTCTTGCAGTTTATAAATAAATAGTTACATCGTTGTTTGCTATTTCGACATATAATTTCATTCAGGCGACTCTTGGGGCATAAAATATATTCATAAATATACATAGAAATAAAATAAGCTCGAAAAAAGATGGAAACAACTGACCGCGATCGATTTCGGGGGACACGACGTTTTGCTGAAAAAAATGTTGAATTTGAATTCGATACATTTAGTCTGACACGATAGACTTTGGCGAGAACCAGCCTGATCGACTTGGTTAGCATTTTCAACAGTAACAACTCTCACACATCCACGTACACACGTACACACACACACACACACACACACACACACACACACACACACACACACATTTGTCCCAGCAGTTGACTAAACCTCCACTAAAGCTACTACAAAAAGCAAGACCCAACTGTAAAGTCGTCAACATCCACAACCAGTGATAGATAATTGTCAATGATAACGCGATAACTTGACGCCATAACGATTGAGTATTTGGCGATGCAAATGGAAGCGATTCAAATTCCGAATGACAAGTTGCAGTAAACTGATTCAAAAGTCAACTTCTCGCAATGAATAGTGTGGAAGAGGCGTTGATCGGTTTTCGCGAGTCATCATTCGTTGAGCAGTTGTGGGCCAAGTTATATCCAAATGAGAATACTATTCGAAAAGGTTCGAATCGTTTTGTGAGCCTTGTTTTGAAGTCTTTTACGTTGAGCCGAAGATTCCAGTCTCCAGCGTGGACCTGTCCATTGATGAATGCTCGACACAGTGGCAGCTTCATACACTTAATTTGTTATGGAGGTCCGTAAACACATCAATGACGCACTCGAGTCCGTTCATGTAGTCGCGATATATGAACCAATCTCGCAGATTTCGAAACGTATCTGATTGCATTGAGATTGAGAATCGGTATGCATCCGGCATCGTTTCGCGTTTCACGTCTGGTTTCATTGTCACGCCTCTTTCGACCAAAGCCACCTGCACTTCGCACAATACCTGTGACAATGTCAATTTCACAAAATTATATATCAATCAATCATTTATTTACATATTTCGTTTTCATTATAATTCACATTCCACTAGATACTCGTTTCACCTTTTAGTACACCACAATCTCTGATTGCAAGATTCAAGTACAAACAATTTAATACAAAACAAAAAAAGTTTTGTTTTTTTTTTAGTAATAGGAATTTAAAAATCAGATAAAATTTTTCAATAGATTTGTGCTTTTGCACACTTAAGAATCTGTTTTCTCCGAGTGATGGCCGTCGGAAAGTGAACAATATCAGGAATCGATTAAGATGCGAGAGCAGAAAATAATGGCCAATAAAATTGCGGTCTCTCTTTCAGCAGTTGGAAATGTAGTTCTTTCTTGAGCGGATGGCTCGTAAAACTAGTATGCACGCTTTTTTGTCCGCTCTTTTCCTACCGCCGAATCTTATTCAACGTCGGACAAACGACGACTTTTGTAATGACAGTAGAAAGCTATAATTGTGTCTATTTTTACAGTGTAAAAATTGGCATTGAGTCGAAGGAAGCAGAGTGCATAAAAATTGATAGATTGTGTCGTTTTTGAAAGATGAAACGAGAGGGGTGAAATGAGGTTTATTATTGAGATGATAGTTACCGTCCGCAAATGTGATTCGGTCTCTTTGAAATGATTTTTGAATTCTAAGCCGAGCGCCTGCTGGTCGTACACCACTTGTTCGATCGCCACGGCAAATTTTTGCAAATTCGTGTATGTGTTCAGTAAAATATCATCAAGCTGCAACAGAAAGAAGCCTGCTCGTAAAAAATACCGTTTCATTCCATTTGTTTTCAAAATTTTTACGAGTTATTACTTACCATATGTACATCTAATTTTCTCAGATACCGCTCGTCTAATTTCTCACCAAGTTGTTTAGGTACATTTAATATCATTGGCAACCATTCATAATGGTTATTCCTCCACATGGAGTTCATATCAGCAAAGTCTGTGTTGAAGGTTTTTTTTATCTGAAATCAACAAAAGATGCACAATATTTACATCACTTTCGTCAACAATTTTAAAATCTGCACAATTGTCTGAAAATTATTTTTAACAAAATCAGGAATATCAAAATAAAACAAAACAAAAATGTTAACAAAATATATAAACAAACAGATAATGGAACAGACCCTAAAGAATAAATTATAAACAGAATATAAACAAACAATATAAACAAGCGATAAAAGCATAATTTTCATTTTTGTTTTTTTTTTACATTTCAAGCATGGCAAATCCAAATGTATTTTCATAGATTTACTTTTTGTTTACGTTTTTGTTTCCAGTAGCACTGTTTTTTTTGATCGTGCTACTTTTTTTTTACGTTTAAGAAATTTTGGTTCTATTCTTTGTTTATATTTGTTATATTCATTTCTAAACTTCTGTTGATTTATGTGTTTTATTGTTTATCGTTTGTTTACATTTTATTCGTTTATTTACATTCCCATTCGTATATTATTTTTTCTTTACATTCTTATGCGTTATTTTTTTCATTTTAAATTTGGCCAGAATGAATTATCAATCTAGCAAAAACCTTTTTTATTGCGATCAAAATCGTACCCTACAATATAGCTCGTACGATCTACGATCCAAATTGTACGATCTCGTTTTGTCGGTGTAATAGAATAAAAAAAGGTGTAACGTTGAGGTAGAAAGTGGTCTAAGTTGACGATAACTGCAAAGTGATGAATCAGAGTGCAAATTACGTCGGGTGCGGTGACGCAAGTTAAACATTTGTATCGTACATTGCATAACAATCAGTTGGAAATCTATCTATCTAATAATCTAGTTGGCACGAAAGCAACTGAGTGCGAGGGACTGAAATGTGTGGCCCGAGCTATTTTCTCATAAGCGAATAGTATCACAAATATGTTTGAACCGAAGCCGGAACCGGCTTGGAAACGAGTTACGCAAAACACACTCCATATAGCAAGCCCGGCCGGATGATTCATAACGATGCGTCCATTGTAAACGATACTTTAACGCCGCAGACAATTACGCACATACTCGGTGTGGATCGACTTCCAAGTAGGTTCTCGGTAAGATTGTCGGGGATTCATCGGTATTCCCGAAAAGTCAGAGAATCCAGTCTGCTCCCACGGTGTACGACGATTATCTTGAATGTTACACGCTGGTTCATGTCATAACAGGCAGAGCCGCGTTATCGCACGACTCCGTACAACACAAATTAGCATGCGGAAAAAATTGTCTCTCCTACGACGCGCCAACCAATTACCAATGACGCGCATTTTTTTCTTTCCATTCATTATTTCCTTCATTTTTGCACAAAATTCCAGACGCGTCACTATTTCTAATCTTGGAAAATACGATCGAGGAAAATTTATGCTAATGCCAAAACGGTTTAAGCATCGCACGCTCCTATCATCTAGAATATTGATACTTGCGCGAATTTTCCGAACTCGCGTTACGTCAAATCAGTGACGCTTTGTTTTGTTTGAATTTTGCAAAATTCCAATTTCCTTTCATTCCGTCAGTTTCATCTGGAAAATTTTACTTTTCAGGATTTTGCAAACTTTTAATTTTCATGATTATTCTTTTTCTTCATTTTTTGCAACAAAAACAATTGATTGTTAACATTTGGAGAAATGAGAGTTTAGAATAAACAGTGAAATTGAATATAAAATTTTGGTCATAAAATGAACTTTAGACTTTCTTCGTGAAAGATACGGATGAAATCAATAATTTTGTATTTGAAATCGGTTTATGGAAGTTTTATAAATAAAAGAATAAAAAGTGTTCGGTAAATCAACTTGGAGCCCCTTTCAATCTGCCTGAGGTGACATTACAGAAACGTTATAACTTCTAATAAGCGGCGAACCGATACAGAAAGAGGACAAAAATTAATAAAATAAAAGAAACAGCTTGTTCAAGAAAGAAAGACCGATTGATTTCAACGCGTTCTCGGTTCTCTACTCAGACACTAACAATCCAGCCTACTTCCTGTCAATGACGCGATTTCCAAATGTCGGCGCGTTTTACGGTTATTCTTTCTGAATCTTTAAAAGCAGTTTCTTATACAACAAAAAACAAGAACAATTATAAAAAATTATCCTTTTTGTCAACAGTTTTGTTTAATAGATATGAAAAAAAAGGAAATTTTAATGTAGTCTAAATTGACAAAACTGTTAACTTTTGTGTTTCTTTGAATCAGTGATTTGAAGACGAGATAAAGATTGTCTCGTTGCGAAAACTATTTGTGAAGCAAAAACAAAACAACATCAACGTTGCCGACGGGTGGAAGTATCGAATCCGACTTATATGCACCGCCGCGTATTATATCCGGTCTGAGTTTTAGTATGCAAGTAGCATTTCATTCGCATGAGAATAACTTCCGACACTGTTTGTCGAAAATCTCAGTATTCTTCAATGTAAAGGATAGAATGAAGATAAACCTCTTAAATACATCCTTTTAATTTAGTTTGCCAATGAGGCTCCAAGCATTATTTTTATTCATTCGTCACAAAAGAATCGTGAATATGAAATTCAAAGTAAAAAATGTTGTATACATCATTACACATTTATAGTCAATCCAAAGTGCAAAATAAGAAGTAAGAAAAAGATCAAACTTTGTTCACTCAAACTTTGTGTAACGAAATTTGATGTTTTTATCTCAGAAATGCGAATGACAAGTGTTTAAAATCTTTACCAAACCTCAACCCTTTGACCCTTAGTGCCACCTTAATCAAACTCGTTTTTTTCTCGTCAGATGTTCAAAATTTAAAATAGTGGCCAAGATGACAGAAAAAAACACAAATTCATTTATTTTTGTGTTGTTTCAATTTATTGTTTAATGTGAACCGTCTGGCGACAGTCCAGGCTAAAATAGTGGCTTTATATACTTGATGAAATAATATAACGATAAAAAAAATCGAGCTTTACAAAAAGTGCCAATTTTCATTGAAAAACATAGGTGGACAGAGGTGTCCACTCCTTCTAGTCTTAAGAACAAACAATGGAGCAACTAATTTTTCGGTTGGCCCATTTGTCAGACGTCATACTGATATGTAATGGTTCATGCATAAATTAAAACTTACGTATACATTTTCGAAAAGTTTTGCATGTGCTAATGCTGTCTTTGCTTGTAAAAGTATTTGGTTTATTAGCTGGTCGTCTGATAATTGCCTCACATCTACGATGGGAGAAAAATCATCAAATGGAACGCCGCAAGGGTTGACCCACTTCATTGGAGTGTGAAACAGTGCATCTTTGTGAGTCCTCGCAGGAGCTCCTTTTACCACTACACACCACGCGATCAACAACGTTCCGATCCCTAAAAATGAGACAAAAACACAATACCTGATCAATCATTCCATCAAAATGTACACAAATGTTTATTTGTCAAAACAAAAAGTCAAAGTTTTAGGAGAGAGCTTGCGTAATGATTGGGGGTTGCGAGTTATTATTTATTATTTCCAAGAGTTATGGCCGTTGATGATGGGCCTTTGTGACAAACCAGAACTCGTTACTTCCAAACCCCAATCAACCATGCCAACTCCTTTCGTCAAAGTTAATTTCTGTCTATCTAATGTTTTCAAATCAGATTCACCTAAAAGTGTCACATTACTTATTCCACTAGCAAATATCTTCATATCATGATCATGTCAAACTAAAAAACACAGGTTACCACTTGGAAAAAAAAGTCAATCACTTACACCAAGTGACACGGAGAAAAAAGATGGAAAAAGGAACTTATTCAAATTGTTTGTATCGAAACTTGAAATTTATCATCGATCACATTCTGAATCCAATTTTTTTCTTGGGGGAAAATGAATTTACATCTGTTCTTGACAGCTTCGCGTCAATTGTTTAACCACAAAAAAGCATCGGGTTTCAGTTTGTCAATATTGACAAACAACTGGAGAATTTAAGGTTTAGGTGATTATCGTGAAAAAATTGAAAATTCAAAAAAGAAGAGCAAAAATAGAAAGAAGATTGTAAAAGGCTTGAGGAAAGAAAGAATGACTGTCGATGGTAAAAATGGTGTCTAATAATGTTTAGGTCGTCGGCGGAATGCCGGTGCCGTTTCACGCGGCATTCTTTGGATCGGACAATTGGTCAAATAATGATGTATATCTCGTTACATTATTAAAGTATCTTTCGCAAGTCGCGCGACAAGAAAGCACACCCAAGTATGCGTGTCAATCAAGTGGGCATTTTTTGACGCAACCGAGAGCAGAAATATGAGCAAAATTTTGCAAACGCAGGCCTCGTTAATGCCCGGTGCGTGTTTCATCATCAGCGGCAGCGCTTTTTGTTCGCGCATCTAAATTTTCCAGATTCACGCGCGCGGAATGGCATAACGCTGCCGCGAGCACGCACACACATATATATATTTATATGTCACTTTAATACCTCGGAAGTGCGAGACGCGATCTCTAAGCTGCCCCAGCGACTTTCCAAGCAATCGCGACGTTCCGATGGAATTCTACAAAACTCGTGAAAAAGTGTCTTACACGCGCTAGAGACAGATTGAAGACGAACAAACCGGAGACGAAAACGCGCAGCCGGCAGGAGGGGCAGGTGGCACAAAAAAGTACGCGCACCGCTGCAAAAAACCACCGCGACAAGAAACGCGCTGAAAAATGCAATAATGGTGCACTGTCCTCGCATTGCTCACCACAATTATGCTCCATTATGTCCCACTGTGTGACGAGCCTCCACTCTACTCGCGCACTTCCTTCGTCTTTCTTTATCCCTTCGCGCGACCTCTCCGCACCTATTCACCCTCCCACAAAACTCTGATTACCACGTTGCGGTAGGTCGCGATAAAACATACGAGTCTATCCATTTATTGCAGCCTTCGTTAGTATCAACAATCCCTCAAATGATACTTCCGCTCAACGGCTTACTCACTCCTACTCCAGCTCTACGCAACACTTCAATTTTTCTTGTACTTGAAGTCTTTCGTAGTACGACTTCAAATAGACTTCCAAAAGACTTCAACAAAATTCAAGTCGTTGATGTAACTTTAACAAGTTGTAAAGTCTCATTGATGTTTAACTTTTAGTCGCTGCATTGAATGCAAATGAAAAAAGAATTGTCCAAAATAAAAAAATTGTAATTTAAATGATTCTTTAATTTTATTAATGGTTTCGAATATCAGCTTTGAAACGGAACATTGATTCGTCGTTACTTTTTGAATGTAATAAATGATATTTGAAATTATCTCAAATATTTAGCAATGAATTAAAAATGGAATTCAACTGTAATCAATTATGAAATTAATTACAATTACAAAGTAATTCAAAATTTACTAAAAGGTGTTTCAAAGTCAATGGTTTTAGTCTTTGAAGTCTCAAAAATTGCAAGACTTCAAAGTACCACAAAATACTTCAATACTACAAGTACTTCAAAGATACTTCAAATGTACTTCAAAAGTACTACAAACCAAATGGTTCAAAGACTTCGATCCCTTGATTTTTTCACCCGATTGACCGATATGTTCCCTTATCAAATTACACAAATTAACTTTTGTCGATATTTTTAGTTCCACTTATCATACTTAATTAATATTTCGGTATCAGTTATCAGTGTGTATTCAATTAATTATCAAACACCAAGACTCGAATCAATTGTTATTTTCTGATTGATAAAATTAAAATATTCAATTACTCGAATGTCACAAAGCTGAAAATACGATACGAGTTCAACAAATCGTTTAATTAGTATACACAAGATAAAAATGACTCGGCGCATCAATGAATGTGACGTAATATTGTTATCTCTTTTACTATAGCCGAACACTTGTGGATTCAACAGCCACGAATATTCAACAGGTTGGCACACCTCAAACGTGCTCGCATGCTTTACGCTCAAAATCCTCACTGCGGTTCGACTTATTTTTTCCTTAATAGTTATTTATAACGTCAGACGTGACTGATATTGAGCAGACGATTTTGAACAAAATTCAACATGATTATAGATAATTAAGATAAGGAACAAATAAACAAAAATAACATTTTAAACTCGCAATCAAAAGTCAGCTGTTAGGATTGAAAAAATTTGAAAAAAAATCGATTGTCAAACGTCAAAAGTCAAAGTGAAAAAAAAAAACAACAAGCATACAAATATATTTGTGTGTGTGTTGGATTTTATTTATGATGTCACGGGACACAAAATTCCCGGATGATGCACACTGGGCTGGGAATAATAGTGGAGGTAATTTGGTTCCGAAAGGATCTTAGTCAGAAAGGTTGGGATCAGATGGAGATATACGTTGCAATGAGAAGACCGTTATGAAGTAGATGACTAATACGTTCATCGGCTCGCGAGCTGACGTCAGAATTGATCACAATGCTAATGGAAAATCGCGCGGATGAGGAAAGCACTTGGCTGGGATGTTCGAGCAAATCTCGTCACCTTGGAAGTTGTAGAAGAAATCGATTCATCGCGTCATGAAAATTGCCGTATATAATCCATCTGCAGTTAACACATATTTAGACAATACGAGAATGCAAGATTTAAATTATTATCTGATCTTGATGGATTTTATGTCTCTCATTCAGTAGTCAACATTCACATTTCAAATTCTCAATTTTGTCTACAAAAATGTTCTTTCCGACTCAAGTTTATTTCATAGATTCTTTATTTATAAATAGTTTTATTGTTTTTTTTAATTGATTAATTTTTTCATTGCTGTTGTTATTATTTTGTTTTAACTTTTTTTTGTAATTGCAATACCAGTTTGTTTACAATCATTAAAATATTTTATTAAAAAACAAACGTTAAAACAAGATCACTTTTCATGCGTAACAATATGCAATGATGAAACAATTTTATGCAATTAGAAACGATTTGAATCACGTTATCGGATGAAATGATCACTTGTGGCAGTGTAAACACACGTCTATCTCTGTCTTATCAATGAGAATCCATTTGTTCGAGTCCAATAAACTTATCTGAGTGCAATATCATTGATACTTCCTACATGATACGAATCGACTTTTAATTTTACAGCGTTTGTCATCGTGGCCATCTAATTGAAATATCTTTCGAGTGTTTTGACGTTTCATTTGAAATTAAAACGAAATTCGTAACCCAAGCATTAACTACTTTCTTTCAAATTAATTCTTTACTAGTATAACTAATTTTAAACCAATCTTGATCTTTATCACAATTTGTTTACTATTATGCATATTGTTTTTTTTTTATTTGACGATATTTGTAAAAGAATTGTTGATGAATGTTAAAAACTGTCACCCGTGTTATTAAATTTTGACATAATCGTTATCAATTATTTATCTGAGGTAGAGTTAGTTTAGAAATAAACTAATGAATCAACTTTATCGCGTGTTATGAATCAAGAATGACACGGAACAGATAAACAATAGTAAAAAAGCGTGCGATTTTGGGTAAGCTAATAATCAAGTTAAACTGAGCAAAACAGTGCGTGTTTACTTTGTCAGACTGAGGTGAAATGACAAATTGAAAGCAAAGCTCAAGTTCGAGCGATGCAAGTTGAAGAGAAACTGATAATTGTTGAATAAAGAGACGAAAACCGAAAAGTGATTTGTTTGGGGATAAATTAAAAAAGAGGGATGGGGGTGGGGGGGGGGGGGGTTAAAGAGTATGAAATGTAAAAACTTACTGAGCCACGTGTTGAAGGCTGAGGTAAAGTTGGACCTGGTGAATCTAAGGTGGAGGTGACTGGAACGGACAACGCGGCCTGCCGCGTAAACGGACACTTGACACGTCGTCGGTGACAACTTTTGGCAGGCCGAGATGGCATAGATGGTGGCGGCGTGACGGGGCGCGTGCCGGTCGATCAGTCTGTGCCCGGTAGTCCTATGGTCACGGACCATAATGTCCTCCATGTCAGACACACGAATTCGAGTCAACTCGTCGTCACTGGTGGTGTGCATCGCGCACTGCGTCGCTCACACCCGATCGTAACAATTGCAAAAAGTCGAGTACGCAGATTCGTGGGTTGGAGAGAAACAAAAAGTGACACGAGTTGTTGGTCGGAGCGAGGTGTTGGTGCCCTAGCGAGTGTCAGAAGATGACTGAGTCTCTTGGCACGAGTAGATCTAAGTGGCAAGTATCATCTCTGTCCGAGTTATACACACTATACGATAGGCAGGTAGGTAGGTACGTACAAACAAGCGAACAAGCCAGTCAAGCGGTTCGTTCGTTCCTTATAGTAGGAGTTAACCTGCGAAAAGTCGCAGGGAAGTGGAAGGTGCACTTGTGTCTACCGGTGTCGATAGGTCGCTCTCGTTTCTCGCACTCCGCACCCTAATTTGCATCCCATTCAGCCGCTTCCACCAATTCTCGCCCTCATCCCGACTCAACGCACCCACACACACACACACCCACCCACACACAAACAACCAACCAGTGTCCCATCGGCCGAGAGTTTGCTCTCGATTTCGGCTTTGACGTCAAGTGCTCCGTTTCTCATTTAAAATAAGCGCTAATGTTTGGCGAATCTGAGCGTCGCGGAGCACGTGGTCCAAACCCCTCTATGCTCGCAGCCCCACCAGCGATCCCTTAGTTATTCATCGGTCCCCCCCATTCAAACGCCCTTCATACCACCCCCACTTATTCATCCACCTACCACGCTCCTGCAAACTCGCACTCATTCATAAGTGCTTGTCGAACCACGTTACCCCCCACTCCACCCGATACCGTCCTCCCCACCAGTGGCTCCCGCACGCCTAGCCGCTACACTGCTCCTTCCTTCACGTACACATGTCTTGCGCGATTCTTCATACGGATGCGCAACAATTGCTCGCAAATATTTTCTTCGATTTTTTTTCCTCTAGTTTTCTTCTGACAGCGAAATTCTAGCCGTGTCTGTAAAGCATTCCAATTAAAACTATCAAAATTAGATCCTCTCCAAGATGTAAAAAATTTGCAAAGAAATTGTACCGATGGGTACGTGCTGTCAATTTTCCGTCATTTGTTAACTGTGAACCTACTGATTTTTGATCGCAACAATTCTATTTTTAACATTAAGACAATTTTTCCTTGAGACGTCATAATGAATAACGACTGGATTGAGAAGAAACGTTTTTTTTTTACAACAACGTTTTCATTCGAGTGAAAACGAAATGTGACGTCGATATAATTAGTCGGATATTGGTTAATGTGTGGAAAAACAGAAAAGACTAGAATTATTGTCGTACACGCGCCCTGATGACGTAAATTGTTTAACTGTAAGTTATTTTTGATGCCTGGAAGTTAATTTAATATTAACCGATTTTTCTTTTGCCATCGATGCGTAAAGTTCGAAAAAGGTTCATAAACAATAATGACAAACTTTTATTGCAAAATATTTTATTTTTGAGCATCCTGAAGACAAATCCATGAAATTTTCAATGCAAAAATCTTGTTTTCAATGTTTGGCGGGAAATGAGATAAATACAAGTCAATTGGAGATGCGACATCAAAACTACTATAAAAATGAACTTGTTTATTTTTCACATCTAGTGTATTTTTTGGGCCCGCAACAATAACTTAGGCTATAGGAAACTTTCATATAATAACTATGAAAAAAATTATAGAAAAATATTTTGTCGAGTCATTTTTTATATGAATCCAAAAATCAGTTGTTTCATCATTTTGAGCATGACTTTCACGTTCAGGAACATAAATTTAATTTTCATGGAACAAACAAACAGAAAACAAAACTAGTTTATAAAATTGAATAAGACAAATAATGAGGGATCACATTACAATGATTTGTAGATAAAGTGAAACATCGCATAGTTTTAGTTATTATATTTGGTCAGTAAACAGTACTTTAGATTAAACATTGACCTAAGGAAGAAAATGTGAAACACGGAAGAACGACACTAGAGTGTAGTTGACCTTATCGGGCGAATCATGAGTAGGTATTGCATATAGTTATTTTTTTATCCTGTAATTATTAAATTAAAAATGATCAAGTTTTTAAATTGTAGATGAAATTAATCAAGAAATTATATTGAGAAAAATGTGTCAGATCAATCACTAATTAATCAGTTTTGATACACAGTACGTTATTGCAGTTTTTTGTCTTGTGAATTAGAATTTTTATAAGAATCAATCGTCATTTAGTTATTTTTCTTTATTTATGATTCTTCCAATCAAAACACATGCAGTTTAATAATTTTGGAATCAAATGTTAGCTAAATTCACGTCAAAATATATTTATGAACCCGTTGTAAAAGTGTAAAATTTTCTAAACAAAGTTGTTTACGACTGTCTAGTAGTCGAAGTTTTGAGCTAATGCACATTTTCTCATACTCAATTAGTGTCAGTAAAATTATTGTAACCACTAAAATGAGATTTCGCAATTCTTGTCAAGTAATAATGTCAAAAGTCTCGAAAGAAACAATTATAGTCCTATATTTATCTATTAATGAATAGTCCTGTCCTGACAAGACATACACACTCATATCTTAGTCAATACTATTTGAAACGATTGGATACTTAACGTGTGATTAAAAAGTAAAAAGTCGTAACGAAAGTTGAACTTGATAAAACAAATCAGTTTTGAATTGTTCAAGAGATTAAACTAAATGGGCAAGTTCAGCGCACCACAATGATAGTTTTGTTTTTATTTGTTTTTTGTTTTTTTTTTTTGCAAACCGGTCATGGGCATCGTATGACAAAATAAGTAATATTTCTTAAAGCATTCCGAAGCGGCGCGACTTTCGCAAAAAGTGTGTTTAAACGTTACTAAAGTGGAAAAGACGAGTGCAATTTCTGGTTCAAATAATTATCGATTCGTGTGGTCCGCGAGAGATAGCGGACAAAGAAATGGATAGAGACATCGGTTGCATTCCGAAATATACGAAGGCACGCGGATGAGTTTTGATCATCTCCTTTCATTTTCTCATTCCCTTTAGTTTTATTCTTTAATCATTTCACTGCTTCACATTTTTGACCAACTTGGACCACCCAGATATACATACTTCAAAGTAACGCGTAATGTATGTTACATGCACAAGAAAACGTTTTAGTGTAATTTTCATACTTTTAGTCGTTTCGCTTCTGGTATATACACACTTCTATGCCAACGACATGGCCACACAAAAAATTACAACTAATGAGTAGCAAAACTTTACCCGAATTCGGTAACCTGTGTCGCTCTTGAATCATACTTCTTCTCGCATCTCAAAAACGTCCCTCAAATTTTCCATAAAAAGGCCCAAGTTTTTATAATGCAGCGTTAAAAAAAGTGGTACATTTTGTCAATTGAAAAATTCAATATTAAAAACTTTTTTAGGATTTGAAATGGGTCTTCAAGGTTTTTAAAAATCATTTGTACTGAAAGCATTATTTTGTTGAAAACAACAAATAAACGAATAAGTTGTTTAATTTATTTTGGTAACAATAGTTTTGACATTTTTTTTTTGAAACGGCTACAAATGGTCCGAAAAATGATATTTGTAACAAAATGGCTTTACATAATAAAGTTTAATGTATCAATCTAGAGGAAAGAATATCGATATACATAAAACAATGTTTATTCAAGATTTATACAGTCTCAACAAAACTATTTTCAGTTCCCCTCACTTCAACCTGGCATGTTTTGAGACTTGATTTTTTTTTTGACTTCTACATATATATATTTTCATCGAGAAAAAATAATTATTTGTAATGCGTATCCTAAAATATGAGATCAGTGTTTTTCTTTACAAGTACGATGAAAACTTTCACTGCACCAGTGACTGTCCATTTTTGAACTATTTTAAAAACTTGAAGCCAAAACAGAAACACAACTAACAGCATCTTTGTCCAAACTTTTATTCTAAAATTATCAAAGTTTTCGTATCAAAATAAATAAAGATTAATTTCTTAAAATTCAAAAGTTTTACGCCAATGGTAGTGTTTTTATATAGTTCAAAAGTCCGACACTTTAGAGTTTGTTCATTCACAAGTGCAGTCTCCTAGTAAATCTTCGATTCAAACAAATTTGTCGTAACTAAAATTTTGCTAGACTAGAAATTTTCTAAATAAACAATTTTCGTAAGTACCTAATTTTTCGTATAGCACAGCACAATTCGTGATTGGTTTGCACGATATCTGAACAAAAAGTTTTCTAAAAAATAAAAATTACAGTTTCAGTTAGTTCGACAATAACAATTGAATGACGAATTTTCATTTGAGTAAGTCGTACTGATTACAACTGGAATGCAAAATCTTTCAAAGACAGTAGATTGGAAAACTAATTGGTCTAGCATCTTTTTCGTCTACACCTATTAATATGTTACACTTTATACAAGGAAGTAGACAAATATTTGAATATCCGTGATAAATTATTTTCAGGGCATTGTGGAAACGTCGCTAGTAGCTTTTTTATAAACTTCCTTATAGACTAATTCCTGCATCTGCATTCTAAGCAGCATCCTACGGTCGGCTGGCAGGGTTCTGATATGAGGTAAAAGGCTCATAAGAAAATAATAATTGTCGTCGCACCTTCCGCCATCGAGTGGATCAATGTTGATGCCTGCATTTGAGTCTGAATCGGCCATCAGGACCTGCTCCGGTGAAATATTCTGGAGCATCATCTCGTTATCATTGAGCTGGTTGTCACTGACATTGTGAAACTCAACGTTATCGTAAGACTCGACAGGCTCCTCTTTAACGTCAATTTGATCACTGATACGATGACTGTTGGCTCGGCGGTGATGATGATTGCCACTCGTCGTGTCAGCCTTGGCAAAATTGTTGCCGTCGGCTTCGGGCGATAACGGCAGATCTGACGCCCCTGGATCGTTATCGTCTAAGGATGACTGTCGACTATTTTGCGGCAACGATGATTCTCCTTCGCTCTCGCTGTTGCGCTCGTTGTCATTGCGAGCTGGTCGCTCCCAAATAGGAGGCCGAGGTAACATTTGATCCTTCAGAAACAGAAGGCTTTTGAAATGTATCCAAACCGGACGGTTTCGTTGGTATTTGCTCTGCTGGAACACTTGCTCCTTCTTTAATTCTGCTCGGAATGTATCCCTCAATCCTTTCCATTTTGCTTTCAGCACAGGTTCTGTTAAACAATTCAAATTAGATTCATCTCTTCAAACGTATACTTATTTATTATTAATTTCTTTTAATAACTAAATCTAGATCTATATTCCACTGTTTGACGTAATTTTTGACTTTTCTATAAAAAATTCAAAATCGTGTTTCATTTTGTCTAATTTTATAATTTAATTTATTTAATTTATTCGAATCTTACTTTTAAATACAAAATTTTAATTGAAATTCATTTTTTGTGTTACAAAGAATAATAAGTATTATTCAAATCAAGCGCCATACATCATACATTTAAATTGAGCGCTCTGCGCTACACATTTTTCCGCGCATGCGCAAAAGATTTGTTTAGTTTTGCACTGAGCTTCGTGATAAAATTGCGAATCGATTATATTATTTTGTGTTGTTAAACAAATAAAACTGTCTGAGACAACTTTTTAACTCGTTCGAAGATATTTTGATGGTGAGTTGAGTGATAATTTTTTTAATTTTGAATATTTACTAACTGTAACATCATAACAGTTTTGAAGGTTATAACCAGCAATAAATGGCAAAACAACATAATCTAAACTCAATTTCATCGAAATTTTCTTATTACATCTTGTGTAACATAAAAAACTGATAATTTCTGAAAATAATATGTGAAACGACAGTTCAATAATTTTGACAACAGCTTGAATTTGATTTTTGAGTGACATTTTTAAAATGTTTGCAAACTCGCGTTTTAAAGATTAAAAACATCATATATGGAAGATTGAATACAAATTTAAAAAAAATGGTGAATGAAAAAAATAATTACTAGGAAGTTGAAAGATCCCTGCAATTTCCATCCAAACTTTGTTAGTGACGTCACGATTATGGTACGAAATATGCCTCTGATTCCAGAGTGCGGGTCTTTTGTGAACTTCGGCAATCAAACGATTTGCGTCCATTTTCACTTCGTCTTTCATGCTTTCTCGCATTTTTCACGTTAACTCTTGTATTGCCAGTTGAAAATGTCACTAAACAAACTTGCGAGCGAATGATAGCGTGGGGAGAGCGATTGGCGCGCAGGACGCTCTCAAGTAACGATCGATTTGCTTTTCCCTCGCTAGCGCTAGCGCCAATTACTATACTCTGGATGACCCCTTCTTAAATTTCGATAACTCAAATCAAATTTACACTTTTCTCAAAAATGTCATCTTCCAAACCTTATCTTTACCCAACGGCTTCATACAATGATAAAATATTTTCAATTGTAACTTTAAGTAAATAGAAATATCTCGTGAAAAATATTCAACGAAATAAATCAAAGAGAGAACATTCGCGTAAATTGTTAAAAACAATTTCAAATGAATCGAAATGATAATTTCTAAATTGTTTGTTAATATTTTAATACTAATGATCTTTTTCAGATAAACTGCCAAGAAGAGACTCTAAAAAGATGCAAGGATTCGAGCTGATTGCTCAAGGAGCAGAAGCAAGATTGTATAAAGGGTCTTATTTAGGAAAGGCAACTATAGTCAAAGAAAGATTTGTTAAAACTTACCGTCACAAGGACTTAGATAGCCTTTTAACGAAAGAAAGAATTAAGGGGGAAGCGAGAGCGATTGTCAGAGCAAAAGCTGCAGGTTTATTATACGCAAACTTGTCGAATTATTTTGGCTTGAGAAAATTCGAAATTGCACGAATGAAAAGACTTTCATTCGCTTTAAAAGTAAATTTTGAGTTTCTTTTCAGAAGCGCAAAACTTATTATAATTTTGTTGCAGGCGTCGTCACGCCCACTTTGTATCTAGTTGACTTCGATCGTCGCTGCGTTTTTATGGAGTACATTGAAAATGTTCAGCCCCTCAAATGTTTCATCGATTCCAAAATCTCGGGCAAAGATAATGCAGAACATTTGTTGAAGTTTGTAGCCAAGGCCTTAGGTATACTCGTAGCAAAATTACATTCCAAAAGTATCATCCATGGTGATTTGACAACATCTAATATACTCATAAAAAATGACATAACAGATCAAGTCATGGCTCAAACAATAAACTCTGGTTAGTAATTTTGCATTAACAATTTGTAAACGTTGCTATTACAAGTTTGTATGACTTGAACACTTTTCAGATTCAATTATCGACCAGTTTGTCGTGATAGACTTTGGCCTGGCACACATCGATTCCACGCCTGAAGATGCAGCTGTAGATCTGTACGTACTTGAAAGATCATTGCACAGTGCCCATTCTGAGATCCCAGCACTATTTACTATTGCGTTGGAGAGTTATCAAAAGTACAACCAAAGTCGGAAGCAGCACAAAGAAATCATGTCCAGATACGAAGAAGTTCGAGCTCGGGGTAGAAAACGTCTGATGGTCGGCTGAGCGTCTTAAAGTACTGCCACATGTCACTTGATTATTTGACTATAAAATTGGTTTATTCTCTATAATTTATTCATTTAGTAACATGATATGGAAATTTTAACACTTCAGCATGTTCTCTGTGAAGATGAAAACAATTTCATTTGGCAGGTATAAAGTCTTTTCAATCAAAATGCAATCCGGAATATATAATTATCCATGTCACCTGTAAAACATTTTCAGTATTAGAAATCTTAAGATTATCTTAGATTTAAAGAGAGGACGTTCAAAACAAATGACGAATTACCAGAAATCCTGCGAAAGATGTCATGAATCCTTCTTTTGTAAGTTCCCAAGCACCTCCGTATTCTTCTTCATCAATTTGTTGAAAACTATTAAAGTACAGATAAGTCAAACCCGCGTTGACTAGAGCGAATCTGAAAATGTTTTGTTTTCGTTAAGAATATACAATTACTAAGGCATTTTTTTATTGACTTGAAATAAGCAATCAGTTACTCACAATAGTAAACCTATAAATCCTTTGATAGGGAGCAATCCCCAGCCAATACCTACGATGATTCCAATTACTTGTCTAGCCCAGTAAATAACATCTAAAAATTCTTCCTGAAAAATTTAGAAAATCGCAAGTATCAGTTATTGTAGTTTTAGCAGAATTTTAGATTTTATTTATATATTTTGTAACACTATTCACAAAAAACACAACAAAAAAGAGGAAAAAATGTTTACATTAAATGATGTCAACAATTCAAATTTGAAAACGTAATCAATTTGTACACAGATTTAGGAGGTTATGTTTACCTTGTCGGGCCATTCGGAATTTGCTGTTATTGCTCTTGTCCAAATGCTGAGCTCGGATTTGGCGTTAGTGCCATTTCTGTCTGCTTTTGACTTGGACATAATTGTTAATTTTCAATTATAAAAACTATACTATATTGCCTATGTTATTTTCACGCGAGTGTATGTCAACTAGTGCTGCTTCGTGACATCGAAGTCACACCAGATGTCACGTCGGCATCGTTCGGTAAACGTCGGATTTTTCAGATATTTGCTGATATGGCAGGTATACTCTCTACCAATAAACTCAGCCACGTATGTATACTAAAGGTATATACGTCTTGTTAGAAAGTTTGTCAATCAAAGTTTTGTTTTGTTTTTTTTTTTATATTATACCAAGTTTAAATTTTTACAATTTTGCAATAGTTAATGAACAGCATACATATTGAAAAATGAGGAAAATTCATGAAGTATAAAACTAATCGTGGAGTACAAATTTTCATTATGAAATTAAATTCTTCAAGTTTTTTGTATATATAACTCAATCTGCACTGTTTCAAAGCAGCTTTTAGAAAGCAGTTTATTCGATAAGGGATTACTTTCAGAATTACAAAATTCCAAGACTTACGAAAGGAAGGCAAATCTATACGAGTCTAGTCTGTTTTGATATTAAAATCGACTTTTCAGATCAAATGAATATCATGACTTAAAATTTTCTTTTATTCCATGTCGGATAAATGCAAATGAAAGTATGCAAGCATTTCGAATTATTTGTCATCATTTTTTCAACGTATTTTTGTGAATTTCTAATTAACTTGACATTTCTTGATAAAAATTCACGAAATCGTAAAAGAAATTGTTCCTCTATTTGGTTTTTATGCAATTTGTGAACATCAACCAGATAATGTCGAAAGCTTCACGATGTTAATTTGTATACGCGGAATAAAAAGATTCAATCTCACAATATATATTATTTGTTTACGTGTAATAAGAATCGGTGTAAATTGTTGCACTCGTGAGTTGGCCCGCGGGGTTAAAAGGAATTGTGGATGGCGTGTGTTGCGGGAGACGATGAAAAGGACAAAGAGATGTACAAAAAGGAAGATACATTAAGCATCCAGAACTCATGATTAGAGCAAAGCCTTTCAAATTCTTAACTTGCCCGTGGGTATACGTTCAGTTTCGTCGGCCCCTTTTTGCCACATTTATAGCCTGTTCGAAACGACTATGACAAGGGGTCGGCGAGGAACATCCCCGGCTTTGCCACATTGAGTGTCGTCATGGAAACGGATGCGTCCTCGTACCATCTCTCATCAACCCCTTTTGCCTCCTTCCAAACTAACGATACCTAAACATGCATAAGGCACACGCAAACGCTCACAATCTGTGATGGTAAACGACCTACACATGTCCCGCAACCACTGGACCAAACTGTCCACCTCGACTAGACCCCTATGACATAACTTATTCGTTAATACTTAGTGCTGCTCATGCAAAGACAACACTGATTGAACCCAACCAATATACATCTGCTTGATAACAAAAAAAAAACGAACAAAAAAGTTTGATCAACTTTTTGCCGTTCTGCTTGATTGCAAAAAATCATTCGGGAATAATTACTTTCTTCGTCAACAATCAGCAAAGTTATCAGTTACTCGATGCTTTTTCTACTTTGTTCGTTGGTTTCAATCTCTATCTCAATCAGCTTCTTTGTTCATGCACTTTGATTTTTAAATTTGCAGCTTCTCGCGTGTCTATCGAGTAACACGATACTCGCGATTTTTAATTATTTACTTCTCAAATTGCAAACAGCATTTGATGCGAGATCCAATTGTACGCACCACGCGAAATTAAACCGTCTGCTGAAAAGGACGGCTGATTTGTATAAGAATAATTCGATTTCACAGTTCAATATGCAGCTTGATGGCGCAACCCTTGGCAAAGATTTCCGGCGTGGCGCCTGCACTAATTTGGCCAACCGTTTAAGTTCGAAGAGCGCAGTAATTCGGGCCATAATTCGCGCGCTCTCACTCTCGCTTCTCAACTCTTGCTTCTATGACAAACAATTGTCAATGTAATTAGCGGTGACACTTATTGCTATTTATCTTAATAAATAGGGAGTAGGCTACGATTTGTATCGCCATAAAAAACATTTTTGCTAGATTGATAGTTCATTCTGTAGATTAATATCAAACAACTAAAGTAGTGTAGATCTTTTAAAATGTAAACAAATGAAAAATATAACACATAAGGATATGAACAAACACAAAAATAAACGAATAAGAATGTAAAGAAACGACAACAAAAAATACAATTAAAAACATAAACGTTAGCAAAAAATAAATTATTGAAAAAACAATTGGACCGTACTTGAAATTTAAACTAAAATTAATATTATGCTTTCATTATTTATTTATATTCTGGTTTCCTGGATCGTTTTTCAATCATTTTATTATCTGCATAATTACTATTCGCTTATACTTTTCGTTTTTAATTTGTTTAATTTTGAGATTAAGCACCCCATTCTTTGTAAGTGGCTGTGTCAGATAAATTTTGCAATTTTCGCAAACCTATTTTTCGGTGCATTTTTCGGATTTAATTCTTTCATGTTCAGAATATTTTTTTCTCAAGCGGTTAAGTTTGATTGCAGTCTCGTATTAACATTGTCAGTATGTGTTACAATGGCCATAAAAGTTTTAAATAGTGTGACACATGTGTGAACGTAAGAAGTAAACTTGAAACAGGTTCGTTTGAAGGGTTTGCTTTGTTGGTGCAAAAGAGAGTGAATGGAGTTCCCCACATTTAAAATTGCATCATAAAAGAGATGAGCCCTTCAAACATAAAGCTAACATGTCACAGTTTCTAAAAGGTCAAAAATAGGGTTGCAATCTATCCGCAATCACTGCTCTTTGATCAACAGATAAGTTTTGATGACAGTATGGCAATTTTGTATTTTGAAAACAAAAAGAATACAAAAAATAACTTCACTAAAAAAACAATGTTCCAACGACTAAAATTTGATTGTAAAGGGCACAATCAAGGAAATTGCAATGAAATTACAACAGTTATACTCTTTACAATAAAATTTCTAGAGTTAACAATTTGTTTGATAACAATTTTGTTAAGCAAATTTGAATCAGCACTTTTATCGAACGGCCATCCACAAATTGGCTCGCTAGGTGTTTTTGTGTTTTTATTCGCGGCAGTTTGTTGGTTACAATGTTCACGAGAGTAACATTAGCACACACACACACACACACACACACACATTGTTTTACAGGCCATGTAAAACAATGTATTGCAGTGTTTTTTTTCCGGCCATGCTAAGTACAAGCAGTTACACGGTATTTTTCATCTACGATGCATTTACACGCTAGAATCAGGCAGTAGTGTTTCATCGACTAGTCGAAATACACCATTTATCTTAGAGCACATCCGCTGGCCTTCATTCGCTAAGAAACTTTATGTTCGTATTTTTATACGGTGCTAAGCATTGTGTGTGTCATATCGCGTTCATGGCCAAGCCATAAACCAGCGATAAAGAATACAGAACGTAGCCAAGAAAAATTTTTTCTTTCAAGAACTTTAATACGTTGAAATATTTGTTGTCAGGATCTTTTGTTTTCATTTTCTTTTTTTAACTTTTTCTTTTAGTTTGACAAAGTTTTTCACAGTCCGTGATTGCTTTTTTGCGTGTTCTATATTTTGAAAGCTCTAAAAATAGCGACTTGATAGATAACTCAATTAGAACAAAAAGTTTCTAATCTATATTTGATTAACATGGAAATGAAATACAGAACTTATGACGTAGTTTGATACTGATACGAAATCCAATCCGTCGAATTGGCGATAAACTAGAGAAAATGGCATTTTGGGGCAGTCGAGTAGAAATTTGAATGGGATGCGATGGAAATTTGATCTGGTTACCTAGTTCAAGTATGAAATCATAATTTAGATTTGAGCTTTCAGAAACGAACTAATTTCTCTATCCTTTGAAAGTCGCAGGATTGCATATTTATGCCAAACGGTGTCGTCGTCTTTAATAACTTGTTTTACGTCTTATTTGATAGTTGCGAGTTCTGGCTTATTGAAGTAGCAATGATAGCAGAATCGTGGAATCATCCATCACCGATCTTTCCAAGGTAACAGTTATTTCGCAAAGTATGATTTCTTAGAAAAATGAGACGAAGAAGAGATCGCAAATTGAATGCGAGTTAAAGAGAAAGATTTGGAATGTACAGAGAAAAAAAGATTGTGATTTTATTTTTGAAGAAATTAATAAACGTAAAATTCGAAAAACTAGAATATAAAGATACTCAATATAAACAAACGATGAAAGCAGAATATTCATTTTTTGATTACAATTTATAAGTATATTATATTATTTATCCAACTGTTTTTTCAAAAACTTATTTTTTGTTTACGTTCTTGTTTCCAGTAGTAATTGACGGGCGCTCAAGTTCAGACCGCTATGCGTTAAACAAACTTCAACTTTTGAATATTTCAAATTTTGAGTCATAGCATCAGTCGCGCCATTAGATCCGTTGCTGCAGTATATCCTGTGACGTCGTCGGATACGGACGTGGAGTTCACCCTGCAGCGCCAACGAGTGCGCATATGTAGTAGATCTAGCGACGTCACTGGATACGCGTGCGCAATAGATCCCGCAACACCATCCAGTACGCATGCGCAATAGATCTCGCGCCACAATCGAGTTCGGGTGCGCGATAGGTCACGGGACAACATTAAGTTCGCGTGCGCAGTAAGTCTCGGGACACCATCGAGTACGCATGCATGACATCATCATTAAGTATTCAGCCTCAGATCAAGTGACATCACTAGACCCGCAGCTGCAATAGATCATGTGACGCCATTGGACCCGCAGCCACAGCCGATCCAGTAATGTAAGTGTGTAACTTTTAAGTGTAATATTGTCGTTGGTTATGTTAACTGAATAATTTTCTACCGGCTTGTTATTTTTTCATTCATGTTTAAGTTTAAGTGATTTCAAAATTTTTAAAATAAAATAATTAATAATAATATAATTAATAATTTCAAAATACTCAAAATACTTAAACTTTTTTTTAAAAGATTTCTTTCGAGTTTTCATTCGCTGTAATTTGTTTGAGTTAATCATTCAATTTTAACACAATTTTAACTGTTTAGTTATTAAATCAATTAAGTTTTCTCGAACTAAATTTGACTGATGCACATAGTTTTAATTTGTTTTATTTCTGTATATAAATTTTACTTCTTAAATAGTAATAACGATACAATGTTTAGTAGTTTGACATATAATATAAAGTAGGTTAATCGCGATAAACGTGCATCTTTTTTTTACAAAATAAAGCACTTTTCTGGGCTTCGTGACCATTTCGCTACAGAGAGCAGTCAGTTGATTATCAACTGTCCGTCAGACTCTCCGAGGGTGTTTTGGGGAAGTCTAGACAATTGTAGTTGCAATTAGTTTTGTTTTGGATATTAATTTTAACTTGTTAAAAAATTGTTTATAAGTTTATTCATTTTACATTATGATTTTCGTGATTTTATACTTCATCTTAACTTATAAAAAATAAATATAATTTCTATTGCTTTTACTTTACATTAAGAACAGCGAATGAAAAACTTTCAACAAATTTCTATTTTTACAAAACATGAATGTACAAAATATGATAGCCATATTGTAAGGTTTTCTTCTCAAGGGAAATGTTTAATTAATTGGCTTTAAAAGATTGTGTTTTTTTTTTGCTGAAAATAATATTTTTTAAAACACGAGGAGGGTTCGACATTTGGTTTACATCAAACGCAACTGACAATACGGCAACAGCGAAATTTTTTTTATAGAGGGGGTTTTATACTAATATTTGTTTACATTTAACAATGTCATTCCGTTGCTTGTTTATATTATGTTTTCATTTTTAAATTCTCTCTGATGGTTTATGTCTTCAATTGTATTTTTTATTGTCATTTTTTTGAATATCTATTCGTTCATTTTGTTTGTTTGTTTATTCTTATGTGTTAATCTTTTGATTTGTTTACATCTCGAATTTTTCTTTTCGATATACAAATCGTACCCTACGATATAATTCGTACGATCTACGATCTGGATTGTATTCATTACGGGATGAAAAATGTACGATCAAGATTGTACGATTTCTTTTTCTCGGTGCGATAGTACGTATGTGTGAATACTATGAGGATGCGGGTGGGGGTAAAATTGTGCGAACGTCGTAGCAATGAGCTGGACGAATGTCTGGCCGGTTAATTGGCCAACTTTTCGAATACATAACAATTAAACAAAAGTGGGGAATCTCTCGTGTGCGACTTCCTAACACGATTTGCTTGGAATTGCCGAAAAGTCTAACAATGGTCCAGACGGAGCGATATTGCGGCGCGAGTGCGCAAAGCAAGGTTCGGTGCTCCCACCCGGCAGAGGAGGGGTGCAAATGGCGGAGGGGGGTAGGGTTGATGGGGTGGTGATACTGAGGGTGTAGTGGCACAGCGAAGATGGTGGCGCGCTAGTGTCGGTGCACGCTCGCATTGTTGGCACCGCTGGTATTAGTGGTGGTAGACGTGCAAGAGGCAATCTCTCCGGCCAGCCAGCCAGCCCTTGATTCAGTACGGTACCGAGAGCCAAGCCCGAGCAGAACGTGCGTTCGGTCGCTCGGTGTTTTTGCTTTTTGGCCGCGCTGTTGGTTGTGCCGTTGATGCGTGCGTTTGCGCATCCCTTTGTGTGTACGTGTTGCGCGAATTTCGCCGCCCTGTGACCAAGGCATGTGGTGTCTCAAATCGTCCTTGCAAATCATCCCCTTCTCCTAGAATCCTGCGTCTCAACAGCATCGCCGCCGCTCAACATTTTATTCTCTTCTCTAACTATCACACCGCTTCGATTCGACTTCAAACAGAGACAAACAATTCTGCTTGGTCTTGTTTTTCTGCAACAATTGTGTTTTTGCTCTGACACAAGTCCGATGACGATCGGGTGCGGAAAAACGACGGCTCTTGAGATTTCATTACGATTCATTACGAACGCGAGGAAACTCGAGCAAGCTTATTGTTGTCGACTCTTTTAATGTTACGCACTTGTGTGTGCAGCCGTGCACTCGTTTTCGCGACAATAGATCATCGTGAACTGTTACAAATCGCGCGTAATAACGGATCGCGTATTTTTGATCGGTTACATCGCGCGGCAGCAGCAGCTCCGGCCCATTCATTTGCAAGAGAATGCAATCAATTTGAAAGGCGCACAGAGCATTTTCGCGAAACAGCACCATGATTTATGCAGCGCTCAAAATACGCGACTTCGACACGTGGCAGAGACGGATCCGTCCTGATCTGAATTCGCTATGTATTACCCGCATCTAAATGCCAAGATCAGTCACTCTTTTTCCAGCCTCTTCATCACATCAAACTTTTTCTTCTTTGACGTCTTTTATTGCCACTCCTTCTTTTTTCATCTACATTTTCAACCTTTACATTATGTTAACAGAATTGAAAGAATTAAGTTTGAGTCTTTCCTCCTCAGTATTCAAAGGGGGAAGAGTATTTTGATCGAATTATTTTTCAATTCATTCATGTCTCTCCTAACTTAATTCCACTTTGTTCCAACTAATACAAGTTTCGTGCCATATCTGATCTTGTCTTCTATCAACCAATTGAATTCTTGGTGTTTGACGAGAACAAAAAATACTTTCGAAATTGCGATCTACCGTTTTATACTTTATAAAAAAAAACCAACAAAAAATAACGAAATAATTCATCTGGTAAATTTATTTTGTAGTTTTTTTATCAGTTTAGAAGCTTTTGGTAAACATGAAAATTTGGCTTCTTATATCAAAAGAAGGATTCGTTTAAAAGAAGAGTTTTATCGCAAGTTTGCATAATTTGGACGTTGTTGTGTGAATCAATTGGCTCGAGAACCACTTTGTGGATTGAAAATCAGTCGGCAATATATCCAAGTTCAAGAAAACGGAAGTGACTGCCAAATTAGCGCAAAAAAGCTTGCGCAGAAAAAAGAGGTCTCGATCGCGTGTCTTATAAATATCAATTGCGGGCCGGCGTGACTTGTTGAATTTGATTATTCAAACGGTTTTGCAAGAGTGCGTGCGCTGTTGTGCGTCATAATTAATTTGTACAATTAATTTGCTCGATGGCGAATAATTAAGCTCGCTGGGCGACACAATAGCACGAGCCAATTAATCAAAGTTGTCTCGCGTCAGAGGAAAAAAAAGCAACTTTAGTTTTGTGTTCGCAACAATTGTGCGAATAAGAAAACGCGAATTCCCAGCGGGACTATTTGTTGTTTGCTGCTTGCCGGCTGCCTTTGCGCAGCAATCGAGTTAGTAATTGTTTTTCTTCTGTGCGGACTTTCTTGCCGAAAATAAAAATAATAAAACGAGCGCAGGCTTGCACAAAAGAAAAGCACTAAGCGAGCTATTGAGAGAGAGAGAGAGAAAAAAGTGTGTGATAGAAGCGAGCGCTGGCGACAAAAATGTTGATCCGCGATGTTGCTGATGTACGCGTGGTTTGACGGTGCCAACAGATGCACAGACGATGAAAGCCTCTCGACGTTAAGTGCGAAACAAAAATCCGACGAGAATCGTGCGAAGGATGTTCGGCGTGTGATCCTGAGAGGCTGATCGTTGTTGATTGCACGGGCCAAGAGCATACCGAAATACTAGCGTCAGCGGCCGCAAACCCATCGTTCTAACTTGTGTGCTTTTGTGCCTTGCTTTTGTGGAATAAACACGGATGCTTGACAGCGGCACAGGCGCTGACAAACGTTCGGAGTAATGCCGTGATGGGGCGCAGTTTAAAGTCTATTGTGACAATTACCTTCATCATTGGCATCGTCTTCTCGATCGTTTTGCCGATTGAGCTTTCACGAGCATCACGTGAGTTTCCATTTTAAATCATATCAATCATTTTTCAGTCAGCTACACGCTTTTTGCAATAAATCAATGGCCATGGAATGAAAAATTGGCTCAACGTTTTTGTTCAAATTTTATGTTCAATGTTTGATTTCCGCGGAACTCATTTTAGCATTTGTAGATTCAGTTATAGGTTTTGTATTATCAATTTAATTATGCAATTAATAAACTGACATTGTCGGCGCGGATTTTCGTTTAAATTCGATTGGTGTATTCTGTAGAGTAGATTGAAAATGATTCAGTGGAATAATGAAAAAATTTGAATATTAAAAAAAAGTTCTCTTTGATTTGACGTTGGTTAATCGTGAAATGCGGTATTCAAATATGATTTGTTAACAGTTTTTTTTCTAAACAAATAAACTGTGTTTATTTATTTATTTTACATTTATGAAATTAAAACCATTTTAAAATACGTCCACGAAATCTATTTCGTTCAAAAATAATCTCACCAGTAACTTTTTATGTCATAAATGATAAAGCCAAAACTATCATAAAAAAATGCATCTGATCAGAAATGATTCGGAATGACAATGGTTAAAATGCGAAATGCAAAACACAAAACATGAAATGTTAAACGTAAAATATTTACTTAGTTACACTTGAACCTTGTTTTGTTTGTTTTATTTTTTTATTTATTCATTTTTTGGGAAAACTAGTTTCTTTACTTTTTTGAAGTTATTATCGAATTTAAATCATTTATTTATTTATCAACAACAAATATATGAAGCATATTATGGTAAAGGCATCATCAATATACAAAGGTTGAGTCGAAGCCAGAATGAATAATTTATTAAAGTTAATTATAATCAGGAGATGAGAGTGATGGGAAGCAAGAATCTAATTCAAAGCTAACATATGTGTCTAATTTGTACTTTAATGGATATAATAATTATAGCCATCAGATTAGTGCAAACTAAAGTGTATAGTTTATATTTCATTGATGGTAATAACAACCTTGACGCGAGCACAAATTACTATAATTAGAAAGATTATCCAGTGATCAAAGCACACTTTGGTAACTAAATTATTCAAGTCCGAGAAAAAATAATTTTGCACAATTAAGAAGCCTCAAAAGTTTCGTGTCGAAACTTTTTCATAGCACTTTTCTGTCTATGTAATTGCAGCTACTTTTCAAGTCGCAAAATAAATGTGACAACTCAGCAGTGTTTATTACACCCAACCTCTCCTCAAGTTCGCTTTATACTTTTTTTTTACTGATGTATATAACTCTGACCACGTTATTAACGCCACAAAGATCAGGGCTGTAGCCGAAGCCAAAAAAGGTATACAGTATAAAAACGAATGTAGAGAATGGGCAAGTGTGGGTTTTGTCGTCGTTGGATTTTGATTCGTTTGGCCAAATAATACAAATGTTGAAGAGTGGAAACATTTTCATTCAGGTATACTACAAGCAAAGGTCTGCTGCTTCCCTCTCCAGAGGCCATCCGGCCACTGTTGCACAATACAGTTGCAGCTGCTCCGCATGTTCATTCACTTGCTAAATGCATGCTTTTAATCATATACAAACATAAGTATTCTCAAGTTTTCCGAATTCTCTCCCTGCAACTGTTGTGGATTTTCATTACACCTGTTTTCGTGCTATTTAAAATTCGTTAGTCCACTCTGGATTCAAAAACATATTTACACACTGAAAAAAAGAGATCGTTCTCTTTGCAAGCTGTATTGTAAAGAATAAAACCCCTTTCCGCAGAAACAGTTATGATTTTTAAATGGGTTTTGAACGACAATTATTATTAACAAAAAAGTCGACTGACAGCTCCTTGTTTACATCAATATTTCGGGAAAATTGGTTTTTGCGAAATTGATATGCAAAAATTGCGAAATTTACCAAACACCACTTACCAAAATTGATGTGCGAAATCTCAAAATAAAACAAATTAAAAATGTAAACAAAAAATATAAGCCAACTGAAAATGAATGCAGAACATCAAACAACTATTTGAAAAACGAAAAATTCGGAAAACCAGAATATAAACAAACACGATGTAAACGAGCATAATAAAATCATAATATTAATTTTTCTTTGTTTACATCTGTATACATTTCGTACGATCTACAATCTGCATTACAAAATGAAAAATCTACGATCCAGATCACACAATCTCTTTATCTCGGTGATGTAATCGTAAAAATTGTGTTCATAACATAAATATTTTCGGACGATATCATATTTCAGGATTCAGTAAATGGTTTTAGTTCTGACGATTTTCATTTTCGAAAAATATAAAAGTTGAGAGCAAACGCTTCGTAAAAATTATTGTGTCAGCTTGTCAAACAGTTGCATGAATAAATATATAGCAAGCAACTGTAAAGCACGGAAAATGCAAAAAAGAGTGCGCTTTCATGAACTCATCAGTTTTACGAAGCGTCACATCAAATATGAAAATGCAAATGGGATTGAACCCTCTGGACTCGATAATATATCAACACACGTTACGTGCACAACACATCTAGCAGACACATAATTCAATAAACTGCGGAAAAACCCGTGCGCCGCGAAGCACAAGCGAAAATAGAAAAATTGAGTAAAACGTGTAACAAGCGACATTCAGTTTTTATTAAAAACTTAACCCCGGCGAACAGAGAGAAAGAAATAAATGCGCTCGAGGTCGGGAACAATTTGAAGACGAGCATTATCTGGGTATTTACTGGACTCTCGGATTCCAGACCAATTCATCTCGCCTTATTTTATCGCAAAACAAACACCCTGATGACGTGCTCAGCGCTTTTTCACTCCAAAAAATTATGACCACTTTCATCGGCGGATCGCTCCAAAGTCGCAGACTCAAATTAAACAAGACGCGATATCGCTTCTATTCCTTCGACTTATAATTTTCACGCGCGAACAATTTTCGTTGCGGCTGATTTACGATTTTGTCGAATATTTGACTCGGCTTGTGCGCGATACATATAAATTTTGTCGAAAAGTTGCTGAGGATGTGGAGCGACGAAAAAAACGAAAGAAAAAAAATATTGAAGAAAAGAGGGAGGATGAAAAAGCGCTGGCTGCGCCAACCGAGAGCAGCTTAATCTTGCCGGCTCTTTACATATATCTCAGATTGAATGCAATTTTTGTGATTCGCCGTCTCGACGAGGGCGAAGAGTCATGAAACAGTGTGTCTGAAGGTTCGCTGCGTATACATCATATCGACCATCTGCGATTATATACCAACCAATCCGAAACCATGACTTCCATCCGATTTTGCGCGCCCTTTTTGTTTTATTATCAATCTTCGCGCAGTATAAGAATCGAAGATTTGTATAAGACGTCGGCGAGAATCATGCTTCTCATTCCACCTTGAACAATATGTTGCATTCCAAGAACATAATCTAGATTAAAGGGAACAAATGCTTGAGAACAAAGTGGTACGGAAATATCTACATTAAAGTAGTATGATCGCCTACCACACTGGTCAAAATCAATACCATTTTTTTAAAATATATAAAAATGTTGCTTAAAAATCATTAAATAATGTATCAACCATTCTGGCGATATTTTTTTTACATAAAAAAGTAAAAAAACATTTTGTTATGAAAAATAAGATACAATTTGACTAGTTTAGCCTAATAGGTTATAGGTTAGAATTAGCAGCCATAATTTTCGGATACAGTGTTAGTTCAATTTTTTGCATTTATTTTTTCATTTAGTGCGGTAACGTCTATATTTGTTTGAAAAATAATATTCTTAAGATTCTTAACTTTAGGTTAGATACTTTTTTGTTGTTCTAGCAACCTCAACATCTGTAACTAAAATTCAAAGTTGCGGCAAGAAATTCTCTATCAGAAAATATATTTTTTCCATTTAGTAATAATTTTTGTCAAACGATTATACTACTTGAATATATATTGAAGTGTAATATACCTTCATACAGTGCATGTTAGGGAACGGCTTTCGTGTATGCGAAATCAACTGTTTCAGTTTTCAAAAGAAAACTTATCAGATCGTTTCTTTGAGCATGGATGATCAGTTTGGAAACTTAATCGCTGGTTTGAAAAGACTCGCTAGACTTTAATATCCTACAACGAAACGAAAATAAGTAAAAGAAAAATCTACAGGTCAAGATTTGCTGGAAAAATTGTCCAAGTCTCGTTAATAATGTTGAGATGTTTGTGTTCGTGTTGTAAAAAATGAGAAACGTTGCTTAGAAATGACATTGCATTGTTGATAGTGTTTTCCCGTTTTTGTGACCATGGTAAATGTTCACCGGCCATCCATTAATCATATTGTGTAGGTGTACGAGTCATAGGAAAAGCAAGCGGATATGCACAATCACGGACAAGTTTGTTTGACGCAAGAAGTACAATCTAGATAATGTCTCAATTGAATGGAGTAGTTGCGTGCGATGGTTTATTGTAACGCACGGGTGAGAGTGCCAGTTAGAATTGGCCGCGATACGATTCACAGTTTAATTAAAATTTCAACTTTAATCGATCCAATTCAAAAGGGTATTATAAATGAGGTCTTTATTTAGTGAATAATTATAATGCAGCCGACTAAAAAACAAATCTTCTTAACGGGATTAAATAACTGGATTGTTTTTCAAAATGATTACCGTTAGTCGTGATACGCGATAAACTTACCATGTTCGCTGCATTGTTTCTCGCTACACGATGTGTCAGAAAAGTTCATGATGAAATGTTGTGCATCTTGCACAACTACCCGAGACCGAATAATAAAATATGAGTTTCCCTCGTCATCTGTGGAGTGCTGTTGGTGTTGATTAAAAAGTCATATACTCGAAAATATCACTTGTTATTATCTTTTCGCTATTAAAAATTTCAAGTCCTCGACGGTTTAAGCTTCTTCCAATCGGAGAATCTGAAAGAAATCCTCTTATGGTCCAGGAAATCTCAATTACATCATTTTTGTAATTTCGTCCGATTTTGATGAAAATTTATCGCGGTGTGAAAAAACACACAAAGAACGACTGTGCCGAATATCTGCAAAATTCACTCGTCCGAATTCCCACGAATTAGAATAAAATGTGTTTAGTGGCCTGAATGTTTTGGGCATCTGTTTGAATTTTGTATATTCCAATTTTGCGTGCGTTTGAATTTTAAATTCATATTCAATTTTGTTTGATGAAATTGACAAAATTTGGCTGCGCTCTTTTGTACGGATATTGACATTTCGGGTGCCAAAATTATCTAATAGTTCTCTGAAACACAACATTAATTGCGTCTCTAGTCAGTGTAATTGTGTCCGGCTACCAGGTAATAAACGAGTCATTAGTCTCCCCTGGTATTGAAGTTGACGTTTGGCTCGGTCAAACTGAGTCTCTTATTTTCTTCTTTTTCATTCATTCATTAGTGTCAATTGTCAAGTTCATGGCTTACTGTCTTGTTTTTTTCGTTCCAGTCAAATTGCCAGTCGCTTCTTATTACTAAACTACATTTAATTTTAAGTTTTGTTGTCCATTATTTAATCATAACTTAGTTTACTTATTGCTGGTCTAGTTTGCTAAATATCGAGTGCATAATAATAAATTCAACAACAATTTCATTAAATTCAACAATTTAAATAATTGAAGCTCATCTTAATTGGAGATTACTCGATAAGAAATAGTTACTGAACAGTTTAACTGAATGTTTACAAAATCTCCGCCATGAAAATAAGAAAAGAAAATTCGAAATTCCGAAAAACAGTAACATCAAATTGCGTGCCAAGGTTATAAATAATTGTAACTGTTGTAGTCAAATATAAAGCTTTCAAACATTTGTTTCGCATTATCTAGCTAATTATAATTCGTTGAGCGGTGATTTATAGGGCTGTAAATTTGATATTCAGATCGACTTTTAGAGGTTCATTTTTCGGCCGTTGGAATAACGTTTTGTTGGGAGCAAAATTGCGTATCAGTGACACGCATTTGAGCGCGTAACGTATGGAGCGTATTTCGTGTTCTTGTCGCGTACTTTTTTCATACATAACTCCGAATGATGCCGGAAGATTTATACGTACGTGTTTGGAGAGCGCGAGCGCTGGCGCTTGCTATCTGCTTCATAAGTTGTTAGATGAGCCGAACAGCTCCCTCGTATAAGCGGCTGTCGTTTATACGTGCGACGCTCTCTCGATCACAATTCCAATCTCAAGGGAGCCTTTTCCGCTGACAATCGCCGCCTGCGAGCGTCCCATCGACCAATCTAATGTTTTCTTCGTGTCTGTGTATCTTTTGTGTTAAGCACTCGCCACCTAACTATGTGCTACTTGCTATAAAACTCAAAAACAAATGCTACATTTCGCACTTCCAATTATCACGCGATACGTATCCTCGCCTTTTATTGTTATTAGGGTCAACCGGGGTAAGACACAAAAATGCAGAGTTAGATTTTTTTGTATGTATTTCATTCCAAACCTCTTGAACATAAAACTTTCTCTTCATGTGAAAAGATGAATATTCTTGATTTAACATAAACAAAAAAATCATTTTTCAATGACGCGAAGATTTATGTTCAAATTATCATTAACAAATGTTTCTGCAAATTTTGAATTCATCAAAATTTGAAAAAATAAAAAAATATTTTTTGTGCCATATTAAGGTTACTCACTCTTATTCAAGCTGTACAGATGACTTCAATCATTTTTGTTGTAATTTGTAGTAGTTGAAGTACTTATACTTCGATCAGTTTTTTGAGACTACTATTGTTGAAAACAACAATTCAATTGAACAATTTCAACAAACTGAAGTCGTTGATGCAACATTGAAAAGTTTAAACTCTCATTGACATTTCACTTTTAGTCGCTGCATTTAATGCAAAGTAAAAGAATTGTAAATAATAGAGAATCGTAATTTAAATTGATTTTCTAATTTTATTTTACTGACTTTGTTTCGAATATCAGCTTTGAAACGAAACGTTGATTCGTCATTACTTTTTAGATGTTATGAATTAAGATGAAATTATCTCAAATGTTTAGCAATGAAATCCAAATGCAATTCAACGGTAATAAATTTTGAAATTAATTACAATTACGAAGTAATTCAAAATGTACTAAAATGTATTTCAAAGTACTACATCCAATGGTTGTAGTCTTTGAAGTCTCAAAAATCGCAAAACTTCAAAGTACTACAAAATACTTTAATATTACAAGTACTTCAAAAATACTTCAAATGTACTTCAAAAGTACTACAAACCAAGAAGTTCTAAGACTCACTGAGTAATCTTTAACAGTGAGTAAAAATTGAAAAACTTGTACAAAAGAGTGTAATTATTGTATTGTTGTAGAATTGAATACCATTTTTTTGTATAGATGACATGAATGAGAGGAGTGGATTTACCAAGTATCATAAAAGCTCATGCAGTAGTACTGCGGTATTGTTCAAGTGATATCTGAAAACATGTCAACATATTCTCATTAGCCATTAAGTAAATACGTTATTCGTGATTAAAAGCGAAACGAACGAGGAATGTCACCGAGCGTGAAAAAAGGCTAGCTTTCAAACTACTCGTGTAATAGGGCGCTTTATTGTACGTCTGGGGCTAATGTCATTCAGTTTTTTATGCATCGCGAGATTTTTGCACGTTCATTAGCCAGTCCCTTTGAAAAATGTTTATAATCGAAATTAGAATGTCGCCGTAAAATCCACAAAATCTGAACTTTTATAATGAAATAGAACTTTCATCGCGACGGCCTAAAAATTGCAGCTCATTTGATAAAAATATTTGCGCCAAAAATTGTCCGGCCGAATAAGTTGGACGTGAATATGTGACAAGTTGGATACCGGTTCACACACACTCACACGTTGCAAGTTTAATTTCGAGAAAACTTGATTCCAAACCGAAAGATGAATAAAACCGCATGGAAACCAACAGAAGAACTCTAATTAAAGCAACTATATTTTAGTTTAGTGAGTTAATTAAAAGTAATTTTTTGTCGTCGCCAAGCAGTGTATTATCGTGTCTTAATTGCAGCGAGTAAGATAGAAATCAGGATTTAAATCCGGCAAGAACCAAAAAAACATGCCCTCATATTCGTCGCTCGACTACGAGCTATTGTTTGCTCTTAGATTTTGCTATTGTGCGCGTGCGACGATGCATTATCATTATTGTAAATTATTAACGGTTGCTTTCGGCAACAAAAGCTTATAAAGCACTTGTGCGAGTGTGACAGTCTCAGGTTAACCAGGTCGAAGCTCGTTGCAAGCCTTTATCCAAGCACCCTCACGCGAGTCTCTCGAGGTTTTTACTCACCGTCTCCAAATGACATGCTGCTAATTTTCTTGACTCTTAATCTCGCCCTTACCTTACCTTATCCTACGTTTCATCACTAAAAATTCCTACTTTTACATCATGAAAACAAACGTATATTTCTTTTTGACATCTATTTTATCTTCATCCAAAGAAAACAATTAAAAAACTGTCTTCTAAATAAAGAAAGAATAACATTTAATTTCTTGGTGTGATATAAAGTCAGAGATAAAAGATGACGAAAAAGTTTATGGTTATAACGATTTCTCTATCAGTCTGCTAATAAATAATGTATCAAGATAGTTCTTCCTAGTTTATGAGGAGATTCGGCAATCTTTGGCGGCCACTGTAGGGGCACTATCTTTCTGTAATGATAGCGAGAGCAAGAACCGATGAACGCGCGGACCATCGCGCATTATCATTACATTTACGCTAGAGCAAGCTCCTACAATCGTTACGGCTAAACTGCATCGGTATTTCTTTATGTAACCCACATCGGCAAGTGGAAGATTTCGCGTTACTAAAACTAAAGAAAAAAGAAACGTTCAATTCAAATTTACGGAATTTGCTCCAAGAAATTTTTACAGATTTCAAATATTTTATTATAAATTTTGCTTGTCATTTGTGTTTGTTTACATTTCAAGTACTGTGTTCACGTTTTAAAATTAATTATGCGACATTCAAAATGTCGCTTTTTTATATATTCATTCGTTTATTTTTTTGTTTGTTTACATTCTTACGTGTTATTCATTTCTTTTGTTTACTTTTAAAATTAACAATGCGACAATGTTAATTTCACAAATTAATTTCCGCGAAATTGTTATGTAAAATTTACTGAACTCAGACACTTACTAAAAAAATGAAGAGCGAAACCTCAAAATAAAACAAGTCATAGATGTAAACAAAAACTATTGTTTTAGAGCAACCATAACCCTATTTTTTGTAAATTCCTTTTGGACGAATATTCAACATTGTGTTTGTGTAAGATAAATGAAAATCGTTTTCAATTCTGATATTTAGTTTTCTGAGCGTATAATAGTGAATCCAATTGGAATTCTTGTCAGGTTAGTTTCAACTGTTTCAACTGGAATAAAAGTTGTTGAATTTAACTCACACCTTTGCTATCTTTCGGCTTCTCCATGATTATCAAAAGCTTTTAAACATGGAGATTCAAGCGTGCATTTTGTTACGAGCAAGGAATCAAAGAATGACTTCCGCTTCTCCAAACGTAGTCGTTTCAACCATAAGAGCTATCAAGTTAATAGAATGATTTATTCGGAAGTAAATCTAGATAAATGAAACAATGAACGTTTGAATTTATCTTTCCAATGATTGGTCGTTAATTCCAATTTATAGCTCTAAGTTTCGGTCCTTTACTTGAAATCAATTTTGTCGATTGATCAAATGTTGACATTAAAAAAAACAAACAAACAAACAAATTCAAAACATCATGACAACAAAAAAAGAAAAAAAAAACTATAAATTTCGAGTAGGCGCAAAAAGTACGTTTGAAAAAAAAATATTGAACGGTTGAAACATAAACCCCTTGGCAGATCGCGAACAAGTGTTTGCCCACTCGATTCAATCTAAACATAAACTTTTATGTTTCGCGAGCAAGCATATTTTTCGAAAACGAAATCGGATTTGCGACAAAACTTTTTGATTCGCCCAACCGGATTATCAGTGTGAGCAATGTTGGCGCACGAGATTTGCGAATACAAAACTGAAACTTAAAAGTCAACAGGCGACTGTTTTGAATTTGTTTGTCAGAGCGTTCTCGCTACCGATTGTATATATTTTTATTTTTCTACCCTACCACTTGAGCTCTCGGACGGGTTCTTTAATATCGCATTGAGTTTACCAATTAGACCGGCGACAGAAATTCTTTGTACTCTCATCTCAAGTTATATTCATTGTGCATAATTTATTTTGTAATCCGACGTCGTCTGGTTGGCCGTGCTGCAGAATAATAGCCGTGGACAAACGCTTGATAATATTAACGGGCGTTTTAAAAGCAGAATGAAAAAAATACATTCACTTAGAAGTGAATACAAGATGAAAAATAAATTGCCACGCAAATTTCGACCCGGCGGATTTTTTCATTGACTGATAATGCACACGTATTGAGCGCATTTGACCGATAACGTCGCGGTGAAAAAGCTTCCCGCTATTGTCGCTTCGCGTGTGAACTAAACACTTAACGCACAAAAGTGCCGCACAATTCATAAAGTCGCCAGACAATCACTCGCGAAATCAAACATCACCATTTTTATCATTTGAACATTCAATGATTGATTCAACATTTTTCTTCACTTTCTACAAAGTTTAGAAAGTAAAAAAAATTGATGCTTTTATTTACGGGCAATTGATTGACAATGGAGGTTGCAATTGTAATCCTTACATTTTTCGTTTTTTTTCGCTCGTGTCATTGCTGTTTGTTCGATTTTTTTTGGAAACAAAAGTACGGCAAAGCATCAACTGTCCGACTCCGATGACAAATTTGTAAAAAGTAATGTACATTGTTCCGCAGAATTGTTATAGTTCTCAAGTTTTATAGCTTTCGAAACAAACATTTTGTGGAGAAAATACGTTTAATGGGCTTCTGTTTTTCTCAAAGTTCTTAACATCGAATTTTAATTCAACGTCGGGTTTCATTCAATCGACTTATTGTTTGCGGATGCTTGCGCATATTCAAGCGTCATTTGCATACTTTTGATGAAATAACTCAATATTGTTTCAATTAAAAGCGGCTAACAACTGCAACGCCGTTTAGCTAACCGAATTTGTTTCCGATATTTTGTCTGATGCCATACTCCAGACTGCTGAATGTTCGAAATTCATTCAGCTATAAAATGTATTTAAATGAGGAAAAAATAACACATTAGAATGTAAACAAACCACGAACATAAACGAATAAAAATGTAAACAAATGACAATAAAAAGTACGATAAAACAAAGAAACCATCAAGAATTTGAAAATAAATACAAAATAAGAACAAAGAACAGAACGACATTTTCGAATTTAAATAAAAACTTGCGGGATCAAAAATAAAAACAGTGCGACTGAAAAAAAAGTAGACAAATCATAAATTTTTTTAAAAAATAATTGAAATGATTTGATGTTTGTTTACATTAAAAAAAATAAATCAATAAATCAATAAATATTATATCTACAAATTGTAAAATTTTATAAAATATTATGAATTTCAAACTCAGAATGTCGAAATCAATCAAAGTACTATTAAATTACTGTCCGAAAAATACACAAACAATTTCAAATGAATCGGAAGAATAAAAATCCTTTTTTCAAATAATCGTTAAAAATTGATTCAATTTCGATAAACTTTTATGCACATAAAATGTTATAAATTGATGTTAATAAAATTTTCATTTCGTGATATTTTTTATTTCATGATATTTTCAGCATTTTTAAATAATCTGTAGCGTGGAAATAAGTGAAAAACATTTGACAGACGAAACAAAAATTAAAATTTTGACACAAGTAATATCGCGTGGGAGATCGGAAATGCACAGAGTGTGTTAACCATTTTAATAATTTCGCATGAAAAGTAATAAACATGGCCCGAGGAGAATGCGGCCGTGCCCATTTTTTCGTCCGCGAGCACGTCGCGTTTATTTTTGTTCTGCGACATTTAATTTCGTGGCAAAATACAATGAAATACGATAATATTTAGACTTTTGCGCGCGGATTTCGTTAAAAATGATATACATTGAACGATTCTGCAATTTGATTACAATTCCGGCAGTAAAAAATCTCGTTTTATCGCGACCGCCAACGCAAATGTGTATTCCAAGTACGAACAATGCGCGTGAAACAATTTCCGTTTTAATAAAATGTTTTCAGATAGGCAAAAAAAATGAAATATCAATTGCTTTTCAGTAAAATACAAATGAGAAAATCAAACTGGGCAGCGAAAAACGAACCCATTCACCACACCGAACAAATTGTTCAAAACTCACAATGAGACAACAAACAATCGACCGACACAGTTTATTTTGTTTTTCAACGACATAAAAAAGATAAACAAAAATGAAAAACTAACAAAATCTCGAAGGAAGAAACGCGCCTGAATTATACGGTGGCTGTATAAAAACATATAACACATACTTTTTATCACACTGTTGAGCGGAATACAAAATAAAATGAAACGAACGACCCCTGTAGATCTCATTTTAGAGAAACAGGGAATCATTTTTATGTACAGATTTACTCGAGGCACATGACCGTTGGCGTGAGAAATTCTTTTTCAAAAATCAGCATTTCGTGGGAGAGACGTCTAAGCAAAAGCTCAGATGTCGCGCGACTTGATCATACATAATAACCTGATGTCTTTGAATTTGGTATTCCTTGGGCGCGGAAAGGCGGCAGAATATTTTGGGCGAAAATAAGTTGCGGGGTAGAAGTGCACTCAAAATTTATAAATTCCGAACGTTGTCTGCTCGCGGTGGGGCCGCAAATTTGCATAAACAGAACGCTCAATTTAGTTTATCGAAAACTCGGCGACACGCAGCGAATGCGCGTCACGGAGTTGGCTGCAAATGGTCAAAGCTTAAATCAAAAATGTGCAAAAGCTCGGATTTTTATCGCGTCCGACCAATGCGTTGGCTCTTCTACTCACTTGTTTTATGCCTGTGAATGTCGCGCAGATGAGCGTACGCATATGCCCTGTCGCACATGTAAATATGCACGCACAGCCGATCTTTACTCACCCTCAAGCCCCCCCCCCCCACCCGCGTCAATATTTATTCATCGAAAATAAATGAGTTTGATATCCGTTTCGTGCAAATGACGTGCTAACGTCAGCTTACAATTATCTGCTTCGTTGAGTTATCGCGTTTTTATGCGACAATTCGTGCAGGTCGAAATTGCATTTCAAAAAATCTCGGCATCGGGTTTATAATTATGATAGTGCTTTTGTTTATATAATCAGATTGACAATTCGAATCGTGGAGAAGTCTCAAGATTGAGCGATCAATAAATAAGTACGTATTCGAGATCGCATGTGTGTTTTTGTTCAAGGGGTTTCTCGTACTTTTGAAGTACTTGTAGTATTGAAGTATTTTGTAGTACTTTGAAGTCTTATGAATTTTGAGACTTCAAAGACTTTCAAAGAGACGTCAAAGAATTTTGTTGAAGTTTTTTGGAAGTCTTTCGGAAGTCAATGTACCACAAGTATTTCAACATTAGTAGGCTCATAAAACTGATGGTCAAAGAATAAGTACTTCAAGTACTGCAAATTACAACAAAAATGATTGAAGTCATCTGTATACCTCGAATAAGAGTGAATAACCTTAAAATGGCACAAAAAATATTGTTCAATTTTATGAAATTTTGATGAATTCAAACTATGCAAAAACATTTGTTAATGATAATTTGAACAGGAATCTTTGTTTTCGCGATGTTCTCTGTTTCTTAAATAATAGAATAGAATGATAGAAGTGAGTAAGCCTTGTTTAAGTTATTAGATTTGGATGCATGTAAAAAAAGGAAGTCGTGAACGGCTGATTTCGCGGCAGATTGCGCGTATCAAATAAATCGTTCGGATCGATGAACGGTCGGTCAAATGGATGCTCCGATAATTTAACGACGGGAGCATTGCCTGCGGCAGATCGCGCGCCTTCAAGCGGAAGCCCGGCGTCGCTCGGCATTCTCCATTGTCTTCGCCAGTTTGCAATATTTTCGTGGCGCGCTACTGCCAGCCGGCTTTCCAAAATCGCAGCTATTTTTCTACTCGGCTCGCCTTAAATCGCAATTGTGACCTTAGTTATGTGCGCGGAGCGTTGAGTTTGCCTGAGGGTGCCAAGACCGATGGCACGTTTTGCAAATGCACCCCTGGCGCTTTTTACGACTCGAGTTTCACTTTATTTTATGCATGCGTCTACCTCGCACGATATTCAGCGATGCACTCGACACAAATCAGTCCGGCGAATCAATTTGCATCGCACATTCCGAGAGACAGAGTTTTCATGTATAACAATCAACTTAAGGCTCAACCCCGATAATCGCTGGCCATTTTTTTCATAATCTCCTCGTAGATTTTGCTTGCGCGATAACAGTCTCTGCTCATCGCGTTTCATATTTCTGCCTGATGAAATGTGTTCACTTTTTACTCAGCCGATTTAGCGCAAATTTAAAATAGATTAACGCCCACCGTACACGTAACTGCGAATGCGTTTATTTTTCGGCTTCGAAACACAATTTTCAGTTGCTCTTTCATAATTTCGCTTCAAATGCTTTTCAATTATTCATTCTGTTCTATGTGTGCATTTCGCAAACAAGAAATCATTTTTTACGTTGTTAAACAAAGTTGCAGTTTCATTGAAACAAAAAGTTGAGATAAGAATAAAGTACTTATATTGAAATCGCTCTGAAAATTGGAGATTTGACTCCCCAGCAATGAGAGAAAAGTAGGTATTTCTTGTTTCTCCGTCGAGTATGGAAGAAATGCATTTAGGAAGCTCCTTTCAAATGGCAAAGGCAAGGTCGGAGTTAAATCAGATTTACGCGCGAATAGGATCGATGCTTTTCATCACAAACTGAATGCTCGGTGTAAATTTCAACTAAGGTATCCTCTTGTACATCGTTTAGTTTCGCGCTCAAAAACACTGATTTTTTTTTCTCGTCTGGAGAACAGAGTGCGAGAAAAATGAGGAAAAAGTTTTGCTGCGAGTAGCTGATATCAATAGCCGGAAGTGTATTACGTCAGAGAATGGAACTAGATTAACTTAGATTGAGGAATTAAGAGGAGATGACAATCAAATGATTGAATTTTTGTAAGCGGAATATATAGTTCGGACGAGAAAACATGGCAAACTTTTACGCGACAAACGAGTACAAGTTTGGCTGTGTTTGGTACGTGTCAAAGTGGCGTGCAAACACGAGCTCGCAACACACAATCGACGAAACAATTTGACAACGTTCGGGTGACCAAAAAATGAATGCGTTGCTACACGCGGTTACACTTTTCATCAAGCAAACGAAATTCAGAAACTCTCTAGGGTCATATTTACACGCGCCCGTTATGCCCGCTGAATTTAAATAGTGATTACTCGACCACTCAGCTGTAAAGTTAGAATGTTGAAATGGCCAGGATATTTTATACGCAAATTTGTCGCAGCGAATCGGAATGGTAATGATTTTATGCGTTTTAAAATCTCAAGAGCGAATAAATGTTTGGGAGTTGTGGAGGTGCTTTTTGAGCAAGTGAAAAACAACTGGATGTTTGATGGGCTGCTGGTCTCTGATTCGAATTTTGATTTCACGCGGACAATCTACACTTGAATCGTTTCCGTGCATCCCTCGATAATCGCAAATTCATCAGATTGGCACGAAATTTGAGCGCTCGAGAGCGCCAACCACGTAGGCGATATATTCCCAGAGGCCCTTTCCACCCGACGCGACCGAATCAAAGGCGGCGTTTGGCTCTTGCATCAGACAAAAATTCGTATCTCATATAAAACGAGCCCGCAAAATGTGTCATAGATATTCGACCCTCGATTTCGCCCTGGAGCAAAAAAATACTTGAACACAAAACTTTTTCCATCTCGCAATAAAGCCGCCCATCCCGAAACAAGACTTGATTCAAAAGACCCGAACAATCTACGTGCAAGGGTCAACCGATATTAATTCGTTCCGTTCGATAATCTGATTTCTCGTCGCGAACTTGGTTTGCTTTGGCTCTTACCCTCGCATCACCCCCTCGGATCGACCAAATGGCGCGTCAATATTTCTTAATAAGCGGCTGTCGTCGAGGTTGTTGGCTTTTCGCTAAATCGCTATGATGCATTTTCGACCAAATTTATGACCCTCAAATTTAAACCATACACGGTCCACATTTGTATCTTGACAGCTCTAACGTACGTTCTATATTTTCTTAAGGTAGTATGATCGTTTGACAAGAGTGATTAATAAATGAAAAATTATATTTTCTGATAGAGAATTTCACGCTCTATCAGAAAATGCTAAGAAATACTATTCTTGCTGCACTGAATTTCGAGAAAATCGTCAAATTTTACTTTGGCTCTTATGGAGGGTTATGTCTGCCGGAGACAACTTTGAATTTTAGTTAGAGATGTAAAGTTAAACAAAGTATCTAAATTAGAGTTAAGAGTTTTAAAAAAATTAATTTTCAAACAAATATAGACGTTACTGCACTAAATTAGAAGATAAATGCAATAAAAGAATGGTTTATTAATTATTAGACGATTTCTGAGCAACATTTTTTTATATACTGTTAAACAAAATTGAGTCTTTTTTTCTTGAGTCGATTTTGACCAGTGTGGTAAGCGATCACACTACTTCAACACACTGAATGTGACAAAAAGTTACGACAAAAGTTGGTTTAGATTTAAATGAAATACTTTTTTCGTCAGTTCAAGTCAAAAGAAACTGTTTATTTGAAAGGATCTTTGTATGACTTAGTTTTTTGTTTGAACGGCATATATTCATGGCGATTGAAAACTATTTGGCGAAGTTTTCGCGCTTACTTCGAATTATCCATATGGTTGAGAAGCGATATGAAGCAAAAAGTGAGAGAAGAAAGTATATAAAGACAGCATTTTCCAGCGAACTGAGCTAAATGAATGGGGTCATAACATCACAATGTCGTGCGTCCCAAGTTACCTACGCTCACAAATGGACGCACCGGAACTCCGTCAGCTTTCCGGTGGAATTTTTTTTAATCCGCTGTCCGCTTTTGTCCGCAACATTCGCGCATGGCTATTATAAACCAGGCTGCTTCGTAAAGCTCTCCTGGAAAGGCACCGCAATCGCGTATAAAATACGGCTGCAACGACTGGTAACTCCAGGAAGTGGCTTTACCCTTGGAAAATAATCGTATGGATTTTCACCGGCCAGCCAGCCAGCCAGCCCGACCGATCTCCTTTCTTTATTGCCATTCTTATCTGCACATGCGTACATTTTCTTCGATATTTCACATCTTCTCGCCAATATTTAACTACCGACGAATATTTCTGTTATATTCCCCAATTTTATTCCAAATATTTTGTTCTAAGACTTTTTTCAAGTAGTTTAAACATGTCTCTTATGTGGATTTGTGATCTACATTTTTGAATTGAAAAAATCGATCAATGATTTTTTCGTGCAATAACTATTTTAATTTATTTCGAAATATATTTGTATTTATTTTATCAAGTCACAGTTACAAAATGTATCAATAACAAGTGATAGGCTAATGGTGATGCTGTATACTTCGACTGGCTGTGTCTCTAGAATATATATTTGTATATTGCAGACAATCTTATTAGATTTCAGCGGGGCTTGATCTTGCCGATACTGCACGAAAATAATGCTCCAAAGATAGTTGGCTGTCGGAGCTAACTGGAATACTATCTGCAGCAATTCGAACTAGTTTTATGCTTTCGCCGATTTGGATCCTTTTTGAATCTGAGTAAAAAGTATTTTTCCCATTGTTAAAACAAGCGATCTTCGAAGTTTCTAGAAATTTTTAGAAGAACGTAATTGATCATTCAATATTTTTTGAAATTTGAAAATTATGATAATCAAAATAAAAAATATACGAATCATTCGATTAGAACTTGAATTTGGAAATAGGAATTAGAACTTAATTTTTAGAATACTAGGAATTTTGTTTACATTTGGGATTTGTTATTGTTAGGTAAATTTCGTGAAAACCTAGAAACCTGGAAAATTTTTTTTTCGGTGTACAAACTTTTAAATCAATAATAATATTGGTATTTCCCTAATGGTTATGCAGTTTTGAAAAAAATGAAATTATTGAAGAAAAATAAGATGTGTTATTCAGTTCAGTTTGAAATTATGCTCGAAAATATGACAAAGTGAGAACTAGCAAAACTACCATCTAAGGTCTAAAACCGCAATCTTGAAGCAGTCAAAGAGGTTGTTACAGTTAGTTATCATAACAATCTGCTCGTGAACGTTTACAGTCTAGACCACCTCGACACCACTTTTATACACAAGGATAATATACACTTGTATAATAACTGTACAGCTCGCCTTGTTTCCGCATAAAAAAACAATTGATCGAACTCAACAAAAGTAACAAACCAGCTTTGTCAAAACAGTTCGTAATTTGAAAACGTTTAAATAACAAAAAAACAAGCATTTTTTAAAGATAAACAATGACAAAGTTTTATTCACAATGAAACGGATTATAAACATTGCACATCAAAATATTTTATTTTACCTCAGAAAAAGCTGGCGCTTTGATTTACAAAGGGAATTATAGTACTTCGACGTGTACGTGCACCGATGCCGTTCGTTTAAGGAATCTATCGATTTGCAATTGTATTTCCAAGCTCGCAAATGAATATGTAATCCGATTTATTGAAGATGCAATTGCATTCATGAAAAAAATTAAGGAAATTGCTATACCGTGTTTCATTTGTAATACTTTGCAACGCTGAAAAATGATCAAAATGTAGTTTGATTAAGTGTTTCATGTTTTTTGTTACCAACGTCTACAAATATTAAGAGTAGTTGCGTTTGCAGTATTGTCATTGTTAATAAAGAAGAATGTACAAACTGTAAATTCAAAATCATGTAAACGCATGGTAAAATTGTAACCTTTCTGATTATGTTGAATTTCTTTCGAATGCGACTTGTGTGGTTTGACAAAAAAACACAAAATACGAGGATCCGAAGTGGAATAACATTAGTGAATGTCCACGGAAGAAACGTATTTGCGCGAGAGCGAACAAGAGGATAACGTGGTACGGCGATATGAAAAAGGAGAGAACACTATAAACAAAGCAAATAAACCTAGAAACGTGAAAACAAATCTGCTTCTGAGTCAGAGCACGCGGACCCGCGGCAGATATTAACTTTTTTAGATGCCGTGTGTGCGCTGCATTCGAAAACTGCTTCGCACCACGTATGAGGAGTATGAACTATTCGTAGACGCGCGAGCGTTGCGAAGTTTTTGTCCTGTTATTGAGTTCTCTTTCGTTTCTTGAAGTTGTGTCTTTGCTCTTCGGTGTCGTCGCAAAAATCTCTTGTTTACCGTGCGAACAATTACACGATGAATTCAAATAGAATCGTAAACATTCCACCCTGCTTCGAGTGTACAATTTTGTTTTACAATTTGTTACACAAATTACTGCTTCCTGGACTTTTATGTTTCCATTCTCGTAACACCTCTGCTTTGAATATTGACCATGCGTCTGACGTAATCTTGAGTTGATCTACTGCGATGGCTTTCGCCGCGCTCCCTCTGTCAACTTTTATCCTCGAGGTGGATGTTCGAAAAGCATCAAATTAGCATCCCTGTCGCTCTTACTAAAGCAAATTTTCCAACGTTGACAATCCACAAAGAACTTGTTGTTGATGGTATAAACACACTACAAAATTCGTGATTCAGTTTCAGTATTACGTTTTCGTTATGATTCGATGAATGCAATCAATGACGTCATGCACTGGGCAAAAATATTATCCAGCGACCCATGAAGTTACTCGGTAAAATGATTATTCATCCTTTTCGAGAATTCGAATTCATAACTAGCCCTATAAATAACTTCCGAGTAAGCATTTCAATCAAAAGTTAACCAAATCCGGCCAATTTTCTGACGTAGTTTACATTTCAAATGTCGTTTTGAATCCGTGCAATTATATTTTTATGTATATTTTTAACGTTTATTGTCTTATTCCTTATTTGCATGAATTTAAAATAAAAAAAATACTAAGTCAGATTGAAGTGAATGATTATTCTTGAACATCAAATTAGACCTTGTTTCATACTGAAACTGAACAGCTCAGAGCCTTGGTGAAAATTTGCAAAACGTAATACGCTTATTCACGACAACTGGATATCTATTTAAGATACCAAAACAGGTCAAATTGCAAGCCCGGCAAGCTTTTGCAAGTATTTATCCCATATTACGTCGTGTTTATCCATATGTTAATGCGCACGACAAGTGCGCTTGAAATGTCATAGCATTTTCGTTGACGTGGCATTGTGTAAATAATGATTATACATGTGTTAGGTGTATTGAAACTATACCGCTGTGCAAGACCAAGTTGAGTAATTTTGGGTAATGAGCTTGCCTTTTTAGAGCAGTTGCTTGATGCATGTCATCATGTATAATCGTAAAAGCTGTCTTCATTTTTACAAGCTCATTATGTTCAGTTCAGATAAAATTACTGTATTCTGTTATCCACAAATTCTGCTGAAAAATCTTAACATTTTTTGAAATGGAATATCATTTCTTCAAATTAGATCTCGTGAAAATTATAAATCCACAAAGGATTTGGCATATCTGATATGAATAATATTTATTCTCTCTGGAGCTGGGGTCTACTTATCGCCGGATTCGCATATACATTTCAAGCGCACGTGGTCGTACGTGCTGAACGGTCTTGGGTGTGCGATGGTTAGCTGTCTCGAGAAAGTACGACTGCGAGGAGGAAAATCACTAAAAGCGTCATAATTTTCATAAAACGTGCATTTTGAAGACAGATTTTCGAAAGAGATGTAAGTCTGCGAGAGCGATCGGAAAGAAAATGCATTGCTTCTTGAGTGCTCGCTCTAGTAGCGTGTGCGTTGAAAGTGTAATGGCATCCTCTTATGGATCATACATCTCTCGCTCCAATCGTGTTTTCAACAATTCCAATTAATGCAACAGCCGTGATCTTACAAAAATAAACTACAAAATAATTAACCGCCGTTACACTTCCTGCTTTTACTTTTCATCCCAACACCCACTCTTGACAAACGAAAAAAAGTGCGCTGGATAAATTCTACAATTTCCTCTAATTTTTTAAGAGTTTAATGCATTCTTGTTAGGAACGATATAGAACATAATTTCTGTTTTTTCATTGAAGAGTGACGATTAAAAAGGTGTTTTAAAAATGAAAACTATTAAAAAGACAAATTTCTATTTTTTGAGATAAAACGTTCATTTGTCAAAAAAAATTATTTCAGCTGAATTTGAATTGCAAATTGTGAAATGATTTGCGTTTGGTCTGCAAATTCAGTGGAATTTAGGGCGCAAAATGGCGCTCATAAAATAAACGAAACTACTTAAGATCTGCACATCGGAGAGCTCATTAACTGGCAAACAAATAAACAGCGCTTGAACGAGCTGACTGGACCTTGAGACGATGTCTTAATTACGATTGCTTGAAATTTGATTTACTCAATTCCACCTCGACTTTTCTTAACCTTGATCAACTGAGCAATTTAGTTTGCAATTTTTGATTGGTACTTTTATCGCAACGTACCTCACGTCCAGCCGTGAGAAATAAAATAGATGCAGAAATGCGAGCCAACTAAATTTAAACCGACGAAGGCTCGGAGTTTACTTTCTTTATCTATGAGAGCGGTTCCTGCGGCAAGAAACGGCGAGATGGCTCTTTTCATGGGCGCACAACGTAACTAACTTTTGGTTGATGGGAGGAGCAGGAATCGTTCGGCAGCTAGCTCAAAGTTATTCCGTCGCTTTTCGAACGCGATCGGGCTACTAGCTGATTAAACCGCGAACACGACGAATACACAAGTAGGGCGCTGCGTTGAAAACTTGATAGTTGGCTGAGAGCGCTGCTCGAATCATGAGTACTCTTTTCTTTATTCGCTAGCCCGCTCGACCTCTCGCTGTGAACGACAGTCAAATTTCACGTCCGCCAAACTTTCCGCCCCGCTTGGTCATTTCATTTGCCGATTTGTCAATTTTCCTTATTTCTCCGCCGTCTCTGTCTTGCCGCCGACTTTGCAATGTTGATATTCTTTATGCACGCGCGAATTCCGCAGCTTGATAAAAAGTCTCGATTATCGAAGCTCCTCACATTCCTCAGGCTAAATGCATCCCTGCGGTCGCGATCAAGGGGCTGCTCGCAGCAATGTGCATTTGATTGAAATTTCACTTCTCATCCCGAATATCTTTCGCAATTTTATGTATATTCGCAATTTCAACTTACCGACAGAATCTTGGAGCGCTTCCGAGATACAGTGTTGTTAGCGCTTGAACTCACAACGGAGTTGGGCCATTGTCTTGGAATGCACTTACTCATCCAGCCAAATATTGATTTATGAAATATCGAATACGCTTTACAAACTGCGCCCTTACTGCCAACTCTACCTTTGACAAACAAAAGATAGCTTTCTAATCGCAACCGTTACGCTCAAACATGTAGGTTATGTAATTTGCAAAAGTTGCCTGAAATTACTACGGTTTTGGTTAGCACATACCCAACACGAACCCGAAAAACCTCATAAAAGATAACGATGTTTTACATTTCGTTCGATCACTTACACGTTATCGTTGGGAAACACAAAATTTGTTTCTCACACCGAGATAAAGAGATCGCACGATTCGTATCGCAATAAAATAACATTCTTCCTAAATTAACTTTGCGCAGTCGCTTGCGCAGAAAATAAATATCAAATCTCAGAATAAAACAAATTCAAAGTGTGATGAACCAACGAAAGGAAAACAACAACGAAAAATGTAAACAAAGAAAATGATAAATAAAATTGTGAACAAACGACATTCAAAATATCACAATAAAACACATAGACCAATGAGAATTTGAAAATAAAATACACAATAGCTATAAACAAACAGCAGAGCGACATGTTCAAATCTAAACAAAAACCAGCATGATAAACAATAATAACAGTGCGACTGGGAAACGAAAACGTAGGAAACAAAACATAATTTCATGAAAAAACAGTCCAACAAATAATGCCAAACTCGAAAAATAAACAAATAAAAATTAATATTATGCTTTTTTTGTTCGCTTATGTCCTGTTTGTTTATATTCGGGGTTTCCGAATTTTAAATTTTTACAATCAAAAGCGTAAGTGTTTCTACAATTTGAGGTTGTACATACTCTTTACGGTATATTTTGTAAAGAGAACGAACACTTTTTCTCGGTGCACTCAATTCTCAGCTTGGCGAATGTAATGCAATTTCATTCTGCATATATATTTCCACGAAAAAAGTTGAAATTACAGAAAACATTGTCGTGGAATTTTTCGAACGATATTTTCAACCGTAGTGCCTTTAGAAGTAAACAAAAAAAACTTTTACCAACGTATGGATAGCTGTATATTTATTAAATCTGGAAGTTCGGAAGTTTTTTATTAACGGTATTCAGAACGGAGTTTAAAATATGCAAATAATTTTCTTACAGAATTGCTAACTGATATGAATGTTGCAATGTTCAAATCGAGATGTGAATAAAGAAGAACAAACGATCGTCATTGCGTCAGATTATGAGAGTTATTGGAGTGATAGTTGAGCTGTCAGAAAACACATCTTTGACTAGAATCGCGGGCATGTCATTTGTCTGATGGGGTTATGCGTGTTGCTCGTTAAAGTGTCGGACTGAATTTATCGTTTCAACGACTGTCACATTTCCTGCAGTGCTCGCGCAGCGTGGGGTAGTTCGGGGAATCGAGAATGTACATTTTAAAGATGAAAGAATTGAACTTACGAGCCAAAAGAAGAACGACGAGTGCCTTGAGTGCCATCAGTTGTGGCTGATTGCTTCTCGACAAAATTTACTCGTTCGACTTGACTGAACGTTTCGCTTTGTCAAACGAATACGAGAAACTGTCCTGGAAATTAGGTACAACTTTTCCAAACGAAATACCTATCGCACAACGATATTTCCTCTTTTATCTCTTTCGACAATCGAGTCGTCATTTCTGCCAATTTGTAGTCTTTCGTCAATGCGGCTATTTTAATTTGACAAAACAAATTGATAAGCAATAGACTACCTTTTCTTTTCAAAAAGACGTCTCGTACGTTCATTTGTCATTACTTTACTGCTCTTCTTGAACAATAAAAACCAAAAACTAGTCGTGTAATATGTATTGAGTAACAACTTTGACAATGTTCGAAGGAAAAATAAAACAATGCAACGATATTTGTTATTGGGGGGGGGGCAAGATCTCCAATATGTATTAAAAAGATACCGTCGATTTCTTCAAAAATAATAAACAACTGTAAAAATGCTACCAACTTAAGCAACGAAACAACATCACTTATTATTTGTGAATTGGCATTTGGTAATTGGACACTCGATTGTTCCTACTTGAGAAAGCTTCAGAATACCTCATCGACAACTCATCGAGCTGACACATGAAGCTCTTTCTGTCTACTGATTTATTTTTCTCTTGGTGTAAATAGTAATGCTCACGCATCCACGTAATCAGTGTTTTCTTTTTGCTATACATTTTTCGGGAAAAAAACACTGATTATTTTAGGCGAAATAATGGTCGAAGAAATTATGAACCATGGTTAAAAATTAAAATTTTGTTATAACCTTAACGGAAAGTGTCGTTAGCGCCCTCTGCACAGATGTTTATTTCCCTAGGACAAAAGCAAACGCTTCTCGAAGGTGTGTACAGGACTAGTATGCACACTTTTCATGCAGCTATGATGAAAACTTTTTTTGTATTCTGTGGGTTGCATTCGGACTGCATCCCTAATGACATCCCGGGAAATTGCATTATGCTAATGCAATAAAACCGAATTTGCTGTTTCTCGTACTTGACAAAACTTTGGAAACACGTTTAACAATGAAGCGAGAATCGCAATGTACATTATAAAAGCGTAGTAGTGGCGCCATCGATGTTGTCAGCCGCGGATCTACTTAAAAGAATCAGGCTGCAATAAATTAAACATTAAAACAATAACGCCAGCGAAAAAATGTTTACTTTGCTTGTGAAAACATTTCTGGATGTGATGGATTTTTGCGGCACAAAAAAATATTCTGTGAAAAACAAATTCATGAAAAATCAATTCACTTTCTACAAACGTGAATCTTCTGAGTATACACCTATATAAAATTCATTAGAGGATTCTTAAAAGACGTAACTTTATAAAATTAAAAGAACCGATTAATGTTGAAAATAATTTATCGCCAACGTTGTGATACGGAGAAGCATTGCGGAAAGGGCTGAACAAGAAAATCATTAAATCGGATCCCCGATTTTATCTTGCGGACCTAATTAATTTCAAGCTTATCGGACCAGTAAAGGTACAAGTTTAATTACAGCAGTCATGCTCTCATTACTCAAAATGAAACTAACTTGGAAACGTGTCGGGAAATTCCGACTCTAAACACTGAGGGAATCTTAGTAGACTTCTCGTAGTCTCTTTTTTTATTGACATGCATTGACCCTGAAAAAGTGCTTGTCATTCTTTTTCCGCTATCAACGACTCAGGGACTTGCTGGTTTTCTCATCTCAAGGTGTGGAGATTCGTTCTCCGACAGCCATCGATTTTTCTGTTTTTTATTTTACACAACTGACGTAAATCACGCGGAAAGCAGTGAGGTTCAAGGCAACGTACAAAAGGGAGTTGCATAAACTCTTGTGGAAATTAAACAAGAACAGCGTCACACTAAATATCTCGAGCCATCCATCCGTCGGTTGGACGTTTTACAGTGGTAACTTGCCGACAAATTTTGTTTAGCCAGAATTGTCTCTTGTAGTTTCGCTTGATAAAGTTGTTTTTCTTGCGCAAAATTTTCATAGAACTAAAAGATCTCAATGAATGAGATTATTCATAATTACGTTTTTAATTGAAGGAATGCACAACTCTATTTTCGCGATTAAAAATAATCCATTGAAATTCGGATAATTACGGCGGTTTATTTTGCCCGATTCAATTAGTTCTGAGTTAGCACACATTTAATTAGGTTGAACTTTGATAATGAAAAAAATGAAGAGATTATTCATCAGTTTTGTTCCTAGCAAAATAACTTCTAGCTTGTTTTATTTGTACAATGATTGAAATTGGCCGTAAGAAAAGTATAGCGGTGACGAACTGAAATTTTCTTTTCGAAATTTAATAAATTTTGTTTTGATAACATTTTGTCAGTCAGTTAACGAAACAAAATAAATACTGCTTTGAAAAGAGCATAATTTGGAGGTTTTTCTGTAGTTTTTTCCAGAAATGTGCCTTGGAACTGAAAACTTTGATTTTTTTGCAAAACAGATAAATTTTGTAAACCAGGCTGAAATAACATGATACGTTTATTCCATCGTTTTCGTTGAAACCATTGATTAGAATTTGCTCGTTGTTTTCAGACAATAAATCCCGGTGAAAATATAAAGAGAGTTTGTGCAAAGAAAAAGAAATGTTAAAGTGTTGATAAATCGATGTTTCTGCAAATTTAATGTATCTGTTAGGAGCGAAAAAAGAAGAAACAATCTTTCCCCGACGTGTTACGCGCGTTATTCATGTCAACCTGACATATCGAACAATGGTGTCAAATCGTTTTTAACGATCCTGGCGTCTCTCGCCGAGTTATTTCAACTTAATGATATCTCAATACACGGTTTTTGGAAAAAAAACGCAGCTCATGGATGCCGACACTAATGATTATGCGAGAGCTCGTATTTTTTCGAATAAATCGACACGGACAATGAAACGGCGCAAGAGATAAAATACATTTTGTATACTTCCTCCCGGGGTGAACCAATCAGAGAGCTGTCAACCACGATATCAGCTGCCATACAATTCGACAAGTAGCCACGAAATTGAGAAAATACTCGACGTCGTGATTTGTAAATCGGTTTTCACACTTTCGCAAGCAGATGTATCTCGATTTTTGTCATTTAACTTTTCGCTCACCAAACGAAGAATTTTATTTCGCAATAATCATCTCATGTCTATGCGAATGAAATAAAATTTGATGCATCAGATTGTTATGTACATACTGTGAGAACCATGTCAGGTATTGAGAGCAGCAGAATCTGCGTTTTACATTGAAGACAGAGAGTACGCTGGCACACTTGCTTTGCAGACGTTTGTGTAACTTACAAACTTAGAATTGTCATGGATCGTATCTAAATGAAAAGACTTGGATTCGCCTAGAGTTTGACAAAGACAATGTCAGTAAATATATGCATAATAGAGTTCTTGACTTAGTGATTTTCGAATTGTTACTGAAACTTGGTACGTTCGAGGATATTCGCATGAATATGAATGCTTTCGTTCCACTAGGACAAGTATTATATGCACTAATACATACACATAATAAAATAAACACTACAAATCTATTTTGCAGTTAATCAGAAAAAATTTTCCAAGATTTATCTGGTTCAAGGTCACTCTTACATTAGAGTAAAGAATTGGCATCAGTGACAATGCGCGCTCTGATATTTATATTAGTTTCAAATCAATATTCTAAACTGTGCGTGCTTAGGAAAGGTGATTTGACAAATGCATGTGTGGTCTCGTCATAATGCACACGTGGCGCCAGATTGTCAAAAGTTGACATATGAAAATCGTGTCTGTTTTATGAGTTATTGAACGGTGACAAACTGCGCGTGAAACAAAGCACGTGGATGCTGCGGCCATCGAACTCCAATATCAGCCCCAGTGGGGTTCAAATCCCTCGTTGGCGTTGGACAAAGTTCAAGTCAAGCGCAAATTCGTTTCTTGGTTATCAGAGAAGAGAGAGAGAGAGAGAGTGAGAGAAAAAAATTGAAAATCGAAGAATGATGGTGGCGATGAAAGTTTACGGGAAGAAGGGACAAGGGGTGGCAACAAATAAAAAAAGCGCGCATTTAGCTGGTTGTCTAAGTGATTGGCGGAAGTGACATCGACGGACGAGTAAACGCTTTATCGCGGAGCTAACGAGGGAGTGCGCGCGCGAGTTTCCGCGCGTCTCAATGGCATGGTGCCACCGTCGAATAAATCCTCTTTTTACGACGGAGATTTATGAAAGCCATTTTGCTTGGCGCAGTTCGACCTTGTGAGTGCGTCCTTTTTCGACCAGGGCCACATGCACGTTGGTCGTTGTCAGCATCTCGTACACTTGATGCAAGACCAAGCGTCTCCCTCTGACTGACATCAAACGAGGGGAGGACGCTTGGATAGCGGGATCCTGAATTCCGGCCAGTTTGGGCTAAAATGAGGTAATTAGGATGCAGACGAGAAGCGCTGAGAGAGTTGCACCCTCCGGCGGCGCGCCGCTAAATCAAAACCGTTCTGCTAAGAAATCTTGCGTTCAGCATATGCAAATAACGAGGGACATCGAGGCGTGCTTAACTGGGCGTGGCTTTTGGATAATCCCCACATCTTTGATCTTCTACACTCGTACAACCTAAATAACCATCGCCTTCGAGCACTCCAGGAGATGACGCGCTTTACAGCCTTATCAATCCTGACTGTTTTCACCAAACATTAAATTTCTCTTTACACGAGGATCAAGCTGAAAATACCTGAATTCAGCATTTTTTAAGGCATTGATGACACCACGTTATCAAACTACATGCCAACAATCCAACCGACAAGGTTGGAGCAATGTGAAATTTTCTAATCAAATTTTCTGATTTCCAATGACACATGCACTTCTGAAATTGTATAGTTTTTGTCCGACTTCTGAAACGATACCTTATTTTCACGAAATTTGTATCGTATTATGATGTCAGCTGTGCACAATAAGAAACCTTATTACGGACCTTATTCTCGGAATTTTGATACGCATTTTTGCCTATGCCAATGCATAGTGGCGCGAGCGTAGCAACACGAGAATACTTTTTAACGAAAATGTGTTTGAAATTTTTGTTAGTTTATGTGTTTTATTGTTTATAATAAATACAAAAAATGAATGATTATTTAAAAACGTAAAATTTGACAAACCAAAACATAAACCAAACAACGAAAGGATTCCAACTGTTTTTTGCACATATTTATTTTTTCGTTTCGGGTTTTCCCAGTCGCGCTGTTTTTATTTTTTTGACTACTGGATTCAATTAGTCATAAACAAAATGAAAGCTTGACTTATATACAACGTTTTTGGCGTTTAAAAATCATGTTTAGGTTTAACAATGAAACTAATACTGTGAGACGGAATTTTTTCAAATAGGTGAATTGTATGAGCGTATTACACCGTATTACGCATAACAATAAATCGAAATTGGAAGTTTGTATCGTCCGCGGTCAGATACGCGTGGCTTCATTAAAGGCAATTTATCAGTCGATCGATCCGCACTGGCTATACCATAGTTGTGACACGCCGCTTTTCGCCTCCCCCATAGCCCCACTTCTATTAAACCCTGAAAGATCGTTAGGTTACACAGTGCGACATGTGAACATGCCTATAACACTACTTGGTTATAGTTACATGCGGTCTCGTTGCATAACTATTTCCAACAGCGTTGATACAAGATGCAAGTATGAGGGTTTAAACGGAAATAGCCATTACGTGTGTCAGCTTTGAGGCTAATTTGATTATTTTTAGAACTCAGTTTTTATCGTTTCTAAGCTCGTTGTAATTCAAAATACCAGTTTATCAATCTTGTTTTACGTTCACTTTTTTCGTTCATCAATGTCCAAATTGCATCGCTTAGCCCAAATTTACCGTGTCCCACGACATTGCAAGTGAACGAGAGTATTTACATTGACTGGGTTGTTTCAATTAAGTGAGATTCGCTTTGTGTTGAGAACCTAAACGTTGATATTTCGTGGTTGTAAAACTGAGAAAAACGACTTGAAATTACTCATTCTTAAAATTTTTTTTGCCACAATGAATGTACCATGGGGCTGGAAAAATGTTTAGTTAAGAGTCACCAATAATTATGCTTACCGGAGGTTCAGACATGATTCAGTTGCGAGACTTGCGAATGCAGACAAAGGAAGGGAAAATGCCACGACAAGTCGAAATTAAACGCTGTGGCAAGGAATACGAGACGCGATAGCGGCGTCTGGCGTAAACAATTTTGTTCCACTGACCATAACATAGGTACTGCGGTGCAACAGTCTCTTTCCGAGCGCAATGGATGTTTACGAGGTTTCGGCTTTTATTGTTCCTTCGGTTATAAAAACGTTTCTCATTAGAGCTTCCATGGAAATTCTATCAATTCATATTCATGCATCTGCCAATAGTAATGGCGAACAATGAATAAAGGGTTATTACTGAAACAACCAATTTAAAACAAATAAAAATCACAAAGACAAATTGGTCCAACTTTTTTTCAATGGTTAAAATTAATTGTGTGAAAGAGAATGATAAGTTTGTAAATTTAAATTTCAAGTGTCCTTGAAGGCGTCTGATGGATACAGTTGAAAGATTTTTCTCATTTAGCGTGGGAAATTTTAATTTCGTATTCATTACGAGATGAGTTTTATGTTAGCATTTGCATGAAGCATAACTAATTTTTATTTATAATTCAAAAGTTGAATCCAATAAATCATTATTTTGAATGTGACGTTCGGTGACTATGAAAGTCTATGATACTAATGTGATAATTTGTAAACTTTTAGAGTAAAATTAATTTGTACATTTTTTCTGTTGCAGGTGAGTTTGCGTTTTTCATCAATTTTATAATTATCCTCACGTGCGTAAGTAGTTTCGTAAAAAGCTTCAAAAGATATCGCTTTCTATTATGACTCCACGACAACTGGCACCTGAAATGGCAAACAAAAGACAATGTTAAAAAACGTAACTGGATATTGGCTACCTTCGTGTCACGACGTCATTAAAACTTTTAAATTGCATAAGAATAGCTCCTCTCGTCATTTCAAGCACTTTCACCATCGACTCTTGAAGGTGTTAACAAAAAATAACTCTTTAAAGAACGTACAATTGCAGAACTTGCTAATTTTTAACAGAAAAAATTAGCTGCAGAATTTCGATGCTGTTTATTCAAATTCAGATCGAATCTTTGCAACCGCAAAGCTTTGAAAATGCAAAGACGACGCATTTAGAGAATTGCTTTGTCTAAAATTTACTTTTACTTTCACAATTAATTACTATTGCTTCAATTGAATAATTAACGAGTCGAATGTTTTTTCTGCTTTAGAATTTAAATTTTTAAATTGAGAAACTGAATTTATTGCGATTGAATTTGGATAGCCGCTCCAAGTCAAATTATTGCTTCTCTTTTGGTTTTTAAAATTAAGAACCTTTAAAGAAACTACGGGAATTGAGAAAGGAATTCTATCAATTCTGTTACTCCGCGCAGATAACACGCCTGAAGGTATTATAGATTTTTCGTGTAGCTTACGAAAGGAATTTAAAACCGTCATTTGACAAAAATTTAACGCATTTGATTTGGGACCGCTTTAGTAAACAAGAAGTATTTAACTTTGTTATTGTTACTGCTGTAGAATATAAACAGTTAACGAAAAATAAATGAGGGGCTTAGTCTGGAACTATGTTGAAACGGTTATAGTTTGTTTTTAATTTAATCAAGCTGGCCAAAAAATTGTACGTACAATCAATTTGCGGCAATTAGATTGAAGAGTCGGAGAAACCAAAGGGACAAAAAAATTATTCAAACATTACTCGCAATGGTATAGCCTGAACTCCATTCAACACTGTGACTTAAGATAGCAAGAAGAAAACGCTGAAAAACAAGGCCAAGAGAGTGCAGGAGAAAGTCACTAAAGAGGGCAAAAGGAAGATAAAAGTATCAGTTGAAGCGTGCACGAGACTCAATTAGCGAAATGAATAATCCGCGGTCGTTGGTATGGTACGTTTTTCGTCTCTATGAGTCACAGGATCAGGTCAACTCTTAATGTTCGACAGTGAAATCTTATGAGAAAACATTTTGCGTCCATAAATTCGTTATGTGATAAAATAATAAGACAGTGACTCGCAGTTCGCTTGCTGTTTTGGAGATGTTCATCAAAATTGAGTTGTTTTACATTCCTGCATTTGCTGTATTTAATGCTTTCTTTTTCATTTCTTTGTACTCTTTTTTTTCGTTAATAACATAATCTTTGTCATAACTGAAGTTTCACAGTAGTTGCTGGCAAACAAGGATACAATCTCAAGCAGTATACCAGGATGTTCCCACTTATTTTCAGGGGAATTCGCGTAATCTCGCAAAACCTTACACTTACATGTGGATTAGTTGAGCAAAGGCGTTGCATAACTAACTTTGTCTTATAGGTAGAGGAACGTAAATTACCTTCCTGTAATCTGGACGATTATAAGTGACATGTCATACTACATATCAAATTTGTTTTAAGTTCACTAAATTAATTGAGTTCGAAATAAATTGATACAAAAAATGAATTATGATTGTAGTGATCACTACAACAATTCGAAACAACAATTCTCTCAGCAGTGTTAGGTGTTGTAAATCGTTTTAGTATATTGAAAAAATGTAAAAAGAATAAGAATATTGCGATTTAGAAACACTGAATGTCGTATACGATCTACGATCTGCGAAATCAAATGAAACCATCTCAATAATGCAAAATAAAATGAAAAACAACGAAATTGAACGAAGAAATGTCAATACGGCACTAGTGACTTTTTTTCAATTTTATCTTTCTTGCTTTACTTCAATTATCTTATGGTATCAAACTTCATTGAAACTCGAAACGTTTTCGAGTTTATTGTGAGAGCCTCATATTGATTCATCAAACTTAGTACGTACTGATAGCGGAAGTGATGGTAGATTGAAAAGTGTCCGAACAATTTTTTCAAACCATTACAAGACCTAAAGTCATCATTCTTGTAACATTAAATAAATCATAATTTTTCGTACAAATAACAGAACCAATAAAAGAATTATACTGATTTGAAGTGAATTCGCAATACAAATTAATTTTCACTCTTGATCGTCAGAAAAATATATGTCACATTATAATAAGGATATACTACAAAAGTAAATGCAAGCGAGCTTGCATGATATAGTTTATATAATGCACAGCTATTCGATGCAATTTATTTCATCCAGACATAAGATCACAATCATATTCGCATCCGCGTGCACACGCGCTGGCAACATTTTCTTGCCCAATTTTCTCAAAATAAGATCCTACTTCGATGTCATTCTCTCTCTCTCGAAATTAAATTCCTTTTGCATTTGCAAATTCCTACTGTTTTCCCAATGCTCTGCTTTGATAAGAAAATCGAAGATAAGAGGAATAGAGTTATTAAATTAAAAACGTTTTTGCGCTTATTTTAAATAATGATAGAAAAAACCAAATCACAAACCAACCCGAAACTAGTATTACGTGAAATGTTATGTTTGAAATTGGAAAATCGGTTAATTCTATTTACACTTACACATTTACAGCCTATTTTCTGAATACATTTTACAGTTGTAAATAATCTAGAATGTTAGAATACTTTATTCATTAAATTTTTTCAACAATATTTTTTTGTTAAATTATCAAAGTTAATTGTTCGAAAATCGAGTTATTAACTGCAAACCTTCAATTTATGAATGAACACCCTTTAAAAACTCTGTTTTTTTTTTAATTTTTTTCTGAAAATCTCAGATGTTTCATTAAATTATTATTTATCGAATCTGCATGGAACCAACCATTTGTTGAATATTAGCAAAAACTATATTAGTAGTAATCGATTTTTAGCACAACTGTAGGTAGAAAAGAAAGCTAAGAAAAAAATTCATTTCGAATCTTGTGAGGTAATTGTGTATAAACGTACGCAAGACTAGAGGCGCACGCGGCTTTTAGAGGTTGAATGTTGAACAAATACTGCCGCACAGATAAAAAGCCGAGGTAGTACAAGGACAGTTGGTGATAAGCTCAGGAGACAATCGCGTCGACGTGCAAGAGCTACTAGGCTGGATTTAATGTGAACGGAGGCACAGGCATTACATTCTACCCGCCGTTCGTTGATTACACTCTATTGTGCTTTCGCACCTTTGATAATCTACGCGCCGTCACGCTATATAGATCACGATGAATATATATATATAACGTGCAACTATATCAAACATGTCTAGAGGTAACTGGAAATAGTGGAACGCTCGTGGCATACAAACTAATTCTCGTGAACGTCTCACCTTAAACTGTTTAACATAAATACAAATCAAACGTTCATCATCAATCTTGATTACATTAGTCACACAATATCTCATAAACATGGAATCTTGTGAATGTTTGCTTTACATAACATTAGTTCTACACCGACAACAATCAAACGATTTTTTTCGAATCAATAAACTCGTTAGTTTGTAGATCGATTAATTAATAGTTATTGTATCGATTCACTTACATCGGTGCTAAATTGCATTCTAGCCCTCTATCAACTGTGTGATACCTATTCTCAAAATGAGCAAAATCGTCAGTCGTGCAAACCATTCAATCGTGCAAACATAATCGTACCTCAACTGTTATACATTCCCCAATCTCCTGTTACAAACTTGCTGAATTGATACTTTGAAACATAAATTATTTTGAACCGTTCCAAGATCCAATGATTATAATCATTGGATATAATATAATATATAATAACATAGTCAGTTCAACAGCTATTACCGACATGCATATGTCAGTGTTACAAAAAATCCCATCTGAATCATTATGTTTTATTGTAACGATTATAGTAACGTTGAGAAACGTCAAGTAACGTTTACCGAACGGTTACTTAACAGCTACTGAACCGTTAAGTAATTCTACTTTAAATTTATTTACACAGATGTTTTGAGCGGGTTTCAAACGACATTTTTTTAGAAAAATTCTGCGAATTTGATATGTCAAATTAACCTGACACAGCGCTTAACAAAAAATAAAGTGCGAAACCCTAAAATCAAACAAAACATATAAGCGTACAGATGATGTATATGGAACATAAATAATTATTGAAATGCGTTAATGCGTTAAATTGGTAAAACCAGAATATCAACAAACATGATATGTAAGCAAACAGTAAAAGCATAATATAAATTTTTGTTTATTTAAATTTCAAGTACGGTATTATTTAATACAACTGAATTTATTTTTCGTCTACCTGTCATCAGGCGAGTTTTTGTTTACGGTCAAAAATGTCTTTTTATTGTTTGTTATTTTAATTTTCAATATCTGCCAACGCAGCCACTTACAAGAAATGCAAAATGAAATCACAAAATAAAATAAATCAGAAATCTAAACAAAAAATATAATCAATCAGATTGAAAATATGATTGAAAAACTTGAAATTCTAAAAACCAGAATGTAAAAACGAACGCTATACAAGGAAACAATAAAACCATAACATTCATTTATTTGTTTATATGTCAAGTTCGGTATTTTTCATTCAACTAGTTTTTTCAGATTTAATTTCTGTTTTTCCACTGTTTCTATTTTTGATCATGCTATAGTTTTTGTTTAAAATCTGTTGTTTGATAGAATTTTGCATTTATTTTTAAATTTTCGTTGGTATACTAGTTTGCTTTATTTTACATTGTCGTTTGTTCACATTTTGATTTCTTAATTTTTTTGTTTATTCACATTTTAATGTGTTATTTTTATTTCATTTGTTTATACTTTATATTTATTTTATTCTCAATTTTGTATTTTGACGCTTTTTCACTTTGATCGCTTGATATTGTTACCGTATTCGCACAAACTTCGCAAAGGCATCACAAGATTTGATGAATGTCTTCAAGTTATTATCGATTTAAAAGAGCTGAACGCTTCCGCATACAGGAGACGCGCCCGATGTGTCGGATCGGCGAACGCGCTTGCGCCTGTGTTAGTCCCTATACGCAAGTCCAATTACGGAACCTATTGTTTTACGTTGCCTGAAACAATGCCTAAAAAACAAAGCCAAAAAAGGTCAAAAACCGCTTAAACTTTCTTCTAAAATCGTTCAGATCAAACTATCAAAATAAACTACTTGTCAAAATTTTGGTCGCCGAGCAACAAGATTGTGACTAACGTTACGTGTTCTACCACGTGGCAGTTCGCTAACGTGACGTCTCTTATCAGTATACAAAGCCGGTTACCCTGAATGAGCTCTAAGACATTGTCAACTATGCATATATTGTTTTATCCATAGCGAACATGCGTGCTCATAAATAAATATAATAAATATAAACAAACTGTCGAACTTGGTACCCATAAAGCGGTTGGTTACATGATTTCTCACTGTTTTTCTAAGGTGCCACAATAGTCACATCTCAGAATACAATAGCATTATTTAACGTCGAGCGGAATCAACTTTAACATTAGATTCCATGCGCTATTTCACAAAATACCACGAATGGAGATTGAATCTGTAATGAGGCCCCTCGAATGTTCACATTAACACGTGAACTATGAAAAGCATGAGCTCGGTTGCGTAGGTATTTAATTCACTGTGCTTCCAATTTGGAAAGCGGCTTTACTCTGCGGCGCCTAAATTGCGGTCCAGTTAATCCGATCATTGGCAGCTATGACATATTGCTATTACTTTTAGATCAAAAGGTACCATTGGCCAACGTCTCGGTGAGATCAAGCTGCTGAGGAGTACTGAATATGTGTACAGACATTGAGCTGTTCGTACTAGCGGTAAAGCTAATTACCATTCTACATCGAAACGTTGCGGTTGAACAAAACAGAGCTCCACTCACAAGCTACGGTTAATATAGCTGTCCTCTCTCTGGTTGTTCCTCGCAAGTCCTCTCCCTTTTCAAAACGTTGCACCAGCTAACCTCGGGAATTTGCATTCATCGCTATGCAGCTACATCCGTCGCTTTATTGTTGATTTCTTCTATAGTACGCCCCACCGGTCTCATGACTTAGTAAAAACACATTCGATTTTATTTGACAAGCGCGTCGTATCAAATTCTTCAAGCTTTTCCAACTCGGCAAAGGTATGAGCACGAATGATAAGCTAAGCAAAGAGGAAGCTTTCTCGGAGTTGGATCAAGTGGCTTATCTGTAAGTGGGATGTGTGTACTAGGATTTCGGTATTACGGATGAAATATTACCACAATTTATGCCACCGTCCATATTACGATTTGATAATGTCTAGCAACGTATGAGAATAAACTCTAGTGAATGCAGCATTTCGCTCATAGTTCATGATTTATCTCAATATTTAAACAAGTTTTTCAGCATCAGACAATATGTTTTTTTGTAGTTTAGAATGTAAGCTTAGAATTTTGCCAATCAAAAATTCGCGCTCAAGCCGAACTGAGTCATAATATTACTTTTGTTGTTGTTTCTAACCTTATAAAAACGCATCTTTGGCATATTTAGAAGACATGTTCTGAGAAGAAGAGTAGGAACGAATCCTGGTTCGACTCAGGTATTTGTCTTAACCTGATAAAATATAATCAAACAAAAACCCTAGAAGATTGACACAAACTCCTACCACTTGGAAAATGACAGAATGAGAATAGCTGATTTGCGTGGGCAGAGAAATTAATCCAGTTCGTCCATAATTTAAAATAAGATTAAACTTAAATTTGAAAGTTTCTATATATTTTTATCTCCAGAGAGTTCATTAATAACCTGCTTCATTAAGCTTATAGTAAAATAGCAATATCAAAACTCAATATATCGCTCGTTACTATTTCTAACCGTCATAATTAGACGGATTCATTTTTTTCATTTGCTGAGTAATCAAGAGCTATTGTATAATTAACGTGACATTTGACAATCCAAATGGCTTCAACTGAACTATATTTTATAGAGTAAAAAAAACGTAAACAGCTTCCGAAGGATTGATAATTGAAATCCACGAATTTATCCAGAAAATCCTTCATGGTGAACGATTTTCTTCGCGCTCCATTATCTGCATCTCAAGACATACTCACGTTTGCTCCTCATTCTCGGTACATAAACCTCTTACATTTCCTTGTCTTCATCTAATTCTGATTAAATAACTCACGAACAGAACCTGTTCGTTGGCTGTTGCACCGTCTATATCTGTTCGTCAGCTGTACCACTCAGTTCCGTACATGAGATGGCCATTAATTGAATCTACGAAATCCGATATTCCATACATGCGACTCACTTAATTTAATGTTCTGATGTTTGCTCATTACATTTCTGATATTTTCATTCACAAAGTTCACAAATAATAGCTATAAAGCTCGTTAATCTGAGACAAGAGGAGCCGAACTAGTAATTAAAAAAATACAGATTTTATTCATCTTTTCCGTGTTACTTTAATGATAAGCTCTTTCAATTAAAATGAGGATTTTATTTGTCTTTTTAAGTCTTGAGGACAAATCGTTCTGGATGATGCTTCACCGTCACAAAATTAATGAGAAATGATTTTCAACTTTGGCTTGCGTCTCTGGGAGTGACTCACATTTGCAAGAATAATGTTCACTCTCACTAGTTTATCCTATTGATAATTCTATAAAAAAATGAAATAATTTTCCTAAGTTACGAAAAAGTTATTTAATTGTTATCGTGCAATGTATGAATAAATAATTTTTTTCTTGTTTCAGGGCTTCGTCAACGTGGATCTACGGAAATTCCAAGAGGAGGTAAAGTTGATTAAAAAAGTAGTTGTGCCCATGACGCGCTTGCAAGAGTAAAAAATAATTAAATCTTCAATTAACTTTTCATATCCTATGAACAATATATTTAATCATTTTATGACTTTTCAAAGGTAATTCATATTGAAATAACAGACAAATGTATTATTAATATCCTTGAATACTCATCTTTTTCACTGGTTGTTAATTAATTGTTTACCCAAGTTCTAAATTAAAATCAACGTTCATTTCATTTGAAAAATCAACTCTAAGATTTGAGCAACGTTGAACTGTTTTGATACAATCAATACTAAATCTATTTTTTGCTGCCTTCTTCTTTCTGGTATATACCCTGTCGATTTGTTTTTCGAGATTCAAAATATTATTTTTATTGCATCCGCATGAAATACATATGTTCGTTCTGCTAATCAATTCCTAACGATGGTCGTTTCTATATAGAGAAGATGTGGCACATAAAAAGATGTTTGCATGCACGTTTGCATTAGTAATCAAGCGTCTATTTTTGTACTTCCTACTGTAGATGCTTGATTATGTATAGGTGAATATTGTTTTGAAAAAAGCAACGGTCGACAATAATTACACAATATTTGAACCATGCTTCCTGAAGTCCCATTTTATGTATGATTCAAATTTGAATTTGTTTTGTTTTCTTACCTCTTTAATTTAAAGTGTCTTTTTTCAAAAAGAGTATTTTCTTCTTATTGTAAGTGGATGACTTTAAACCTTTTGAAAAAGTGATTTAACACTTTCAATTAGTTAAAATTCACTTATTTGAATTCAGAGAGTTTAAAAATTGCTTCTACTCTCCAGAAAGCACGTCTTGAAGTCTTGTATGAAATAATAGGTTATTCTTCATGCCTAGAAATAAACCGATAGAAATAATGCTGAAAATCTTTTTGCAGCAGATCATCATTCATATTTCTGCATCAGTGCCTGTTAGACAGACATGCAAGCATATATACATTTGAAAAGGCACAAAGTGCTGTACAAGTACAAGTTGTAATTACGACAGATGATAATTATGTTTCTGTACTTTTATGCGTTTCGCGAAATTCGAGCAGCGGATGCTGATATTGTCTCCTTTTCCTGTGACTAACTCGTATCACTTCAGCATCATGTATCTCGTTTCAAACTTGTTACGAAGTTATTAGTTTTTTTTCACTTTTACGGTGTTTCGAAGGATTAATAAGGTGGACTGTTCTCATTCGCAAACAGATTATTTCTCTGTCGTCGATTGTATACGCTTTTTCAGATTGAAATCATGACAGGACAGGGTATCAAGTACACAACGGCAAAAACAGAAATTAAAGAAACAACAGAAAAATTGTTGCGACGAAATGTTGCGTTGATGTGGTGCTGCGGAGAAATCGTTTTTTATAAAGAGGGTAGAAAAATGTCGGAGAGAGGAAAAAAAAAGAAAAATGGAATTATATACGAGGCATTTCGGTATGCGAGTTAGTGTCTAACGCTGTCGATATGCAGACTTCGTCTGCCCTCTTTCTGCGCCAGGCTCCTTCACGGCAGCAAATTCGCCAAAATTTAAATTCCACGTGGATCGCTCACTCACTCTTTCCCTTCCTTCCGCCATTGCCGTTTCAGTCACGGTCTTTTGGTAATGCAAAACGGATTCCCAGATAAAGTAAATCGAAGACTTTGCATTATTACTAGGATTTTTACCTCAAAGAGATGAGTCAACGAATTCTAACTTATGACAGTTTAATAAGTCTGATGCTCATGAATATGGAAACGTAGGAAAAAGTTTCTCATTTTTGACCGAATCTACATTTAAATTTTGAGTCAAGGTGTATAAAGACTAGTGAAGAGTAACAAAACAATTCATTTGATCGATTATGGGGTCAACTGAGAAACTCGGATAGTCAAGTAAACACAACGTTTTCTTACGAAACCCTTAACAGCTCTGTCTGTGTATACATATACGAAGAATATGAATTCTGTTTGTGTGGGCGTTCCATGCACATGAGTATGCGACAAACGTTGAATCGCTGAAGGTTGATGGTGGAACGTTTAAGAATAAAGAGAAAAAAAGTTTGGCATATGGAATACATATTCCATGGGACAATCACTGCGGTAGTATTTTGTGCAGTTTGTTTGATACGTCGTAAGTCTTTTTGTTGCTCAGATTGCTGATCGTTTGCGGCTATCGTCGTAATTCGTATTTTCATAAAGAATAATCCGGTTCAAACCCATATCTACTTTGAAAACAATTAATATTTTTGTTTGCATATTTTTTTTATTTTTTCGATCTCAGGAAAATTCTGTGATTTTTTGCAATTCATATATTTTTTGATTATTTGTTTGTTTTATTTGTTTGGATGTGTGAATCGGTTCTTGAATATCAGGTTACACGGTAGTGTGTCCCTCCAAGTGTTATAAGAATAAATGGCGGTGACATCGCAGTGCCACTTCTATGTTCTGATGACTTTGCAATTTTCAGCTTTTATCAAATATCTATTTAAAGAGTTTAAACGAAAAAAATTCAACTGACAACGTTAGTCGAGCCATATAGAAAAAGTCTAATATTAAAAAGGAATTTTACTTGAAAAAATTTTTTATTGGTTCAAATAGATTCAAATTAAATGGCTTAATTTGTTAAAACTTTCATGCAATAGTTTAAAAAAAACTATCGTACTAATATAACGGAGTAAATTGTTTTGAAATTATAAAGCAGAAAAAGATGACAGAAAAAACTTTGTATTGACAAGAATTTGAACATTAAGAAGAAGTTAACAAGAAATTGCAGTAATTCTGTCAGAAGAGAACGATTTTAATATGAATACTAGTAGTTTTGAAATTAATTCGATCGATTTTGTTGCGCGCGGTCAAGCGTCATGTTTTTTACATTTTTTTGTAGTCAACCGCGTAACTGTGATATTGAAAAATATTGCGATCGACTTCGGAAACAGGATTTGGCAACGGAAGTTAAATCGATGCTGCAAAGTCGGAAATGCAAGCGGAAGCAACACGAGAATCTGAATCGGATCCGTGACCGCGATTGAAGTCCAAGTTCAATTCAAGCCGAAATATATAAAAGTCGACAGTTTTTGGCACAAAATGCTCACATCACTCGATGGTGCAAATAAATAGTCCAGATTTACATTTGTCAATAGTTGCGAAGAATTTTTTTAGTCTGATGCCCGATTACTTTTTAATTGTTTTTCCTTGTCTTGTCAAAATCATTGACAAGGTTCCATTTCCGTTACCGACCAGCCGATCAAAATCAATAGATGAGACTCTGAAACAAAAATTGATTCAATTGATGAAGCGAATGTGCGGCGTGAAAAAAGTTTATTTCAACAATGATGAAATCGCTCAGTAAAACTGACAATAATATTCAGGAGGTTTTAAATGACGCAGGAAGAACAGAATACAAAAGGACAGCGTGATCCAATCTTTTTAACACTTTACCATGAAAATGTGAAAGCAACGAAAACCGGTTATCTTATTTTGAAGACAAAATGATATTACATTATACCACGGCAGAACTTATTTATACCATCTGAACGCAACAATACCATTAAATGAATTTGCATCCCAGATGCTGTTAGCTCGAAACACTTACCAACTTCGGCTAATAACGAAAACTTTGAAATAAGTTCCTTAAACGAATGTTGCATATGATTAACATGGATTCGATAACAATTCTCGCAAGTTTTCTTATACTTGGTAACTTCGGGACGACAAATTAACGTCCATCAAAATACGCAGAGTGAACATTTTTGATTGAAAATCGAGTTTGTATGACGTGACGTTAACAAAACACTTACACATTCAATCTAGACTGATATAATCAATTCAAATTGATTAAATCTACCTCAAATGTCATTTTCTGAGAGTGGTGCATTTTTTATTTTAGAAACTAGATTCTGGCATAACCCAAAAGATTGTCGCGGATTTTCGACTTTGACCTGATGCGGCCAATTTCATGCGTTGTCAGCATTTATTAGGTTTAGGAAGAAGAGATTCGATATTTGAGTCAGACTGATTATGGTGTCTGTGTCAAAATTTTGTCAGACAATTTTCGTTTCTTCCTCACGTCCCAAAAAAGCAGTTTTTCATTTTTCATTTTCAAGTTAGTTAATAATTTATGAGTTAATAAGTTTTTAATTAAAAGTTAATTAACATTATTAATTCAATTATTATTATTCAATCACAAGATTACAACGGGTACACTGTAATTCAAGAAAAGACTAGACTGTCAAAATGATCTAATCAGTAAATTGAAAAACGACGAATGATCATTCAATTATCATTCGCATAATGAAAACAAATTTGTCAAAACGGAAACGGCCTATTTCCTACGTATGAAGGTTACTTAAGGATCGCCGATATCACGCGACTGTTCATTTTCAGTGTAAAATAACGAGTGAAAAGTAATAGAACATAACAGTTCGTTGATCTTTGACCAAAGTTGAAGCTCCCGCGGACAAATGAAATTGTTTGGACTCCAGTGCGAACTGAATACTCCACTCATCCACTTGGTAATGAGCGTGAAAGCAAAACAATAGCTCAGTTAGAATCCGCTATATCACTACTATATATATAGTATATATTACAGTTACGTTGCAACATCATGAACACGTTTGGCAGCTTTTCATTGTACATTACTGAATGGACCGGCGTTTGACAAAATTGAAATATCGCCCAATGTCTGTATTTTGCAACGACGTTATTGTGACCTTTTTCCAGAAAAAAATTGGTCTACTCGGTTTACCCTCTCTTGAATATTTCCGGATCTAAATACACAACTGCGAAGGTGTCAGTTGCAAAAAATACAATATGAACAAGTTCAAACGAATCATGTGGATTTAATTTAAATTTGTTTATAACAGTTTTTTCGGTGATTTTTTCGTTGTTTAAAGCATCTGTCACTATAACCGTTTGCTGTAATTGATTAAAGCTTTTCCACAGTTTAATGATAGAAAATTCGACTGAATTGTGGACCAACTGTTCTGACTAGAAATCAATAGTATTTACGCAAACAAATGAAATATTGCAATGATTGGTACAAATTGTTCAGACTTGCTGTGACAGGTAAAATATCGACCAAAAATTTATTCAGCGCACAATATTAAATTATCCCTTAGGTCAGCACGATCCTGATTATACTGTCAAGTTTGAAACCGACCTGTTCAAATATCGATCGACATGTATCATCAGCCTGACCATGTAACTCAGTCTTAAGGTATCGATCAATTAATGAAATACTCATTAATTCACTAAACGGATTTGGTATTCTTTGAGTGCGTTTAAAATGCACAAAAAAAAAACAAACTTCTCTAAAAAGGTAATTTAAATCTAAAAATAATTTAAAAAATCGACTTTGGACCCAATTACACGTCATCGGCAAAAATTATTTTACTTCCTAAGCATAAATTATCATCTGAATCTCGAAACTAACAAATTGACGCCGCAAGTATTTATTACCATAATAAAATCGAACCTTAAATAAATAACCCACTGCGGAATTTAATAACAATTTTTAAAATGAGAATTAGCTGCTTCCAAACAAGCTCGCCTCAAGTCGAGAACTCCTGCTACGTTTTATTTGATATTAGTCTGGTTGCAGGTTAAATTGTTGGGTGAAGCCGCAGCCCGAAATTTGCATCTTAATCGGACCCCATTACTATATAACGCTGCTGCACCGCGGTCGCCGTTCTGTCGCAATATCGGTTAACGTAACATTCTCGTGTTCAAAAGCACGGTGGACCCCGATCTCGCGCAGTAACCGCTCGGATAATTTGCAAACCGTTTTACTTGTGAATGCATTTCGCTGATTGACTCCCATTGTTGCAGAATGATCGCGCTACCTTTTAACTACTGATTGACGTTCCAGTGCACCTCAGCCTTCTACTTTATGGCTGGGTTTTTAAAAATTATCAAAAATACAAAATCATAGGCTACTAAATTTGAATTGAAATTGTAAATTAGAAACAAAATCCATGAAATGCGAATTCAATTACTGCGTGAAAAAAAAACAATAATTGAAAGGCCAACTAAACCGTGACTGACTGCAAAAACGTACGTGTCACAAAATCAGATTCGTTGCGTTGGTAAAGTTAAGATTTCCGCGTTGCGGAAACAGAAGTCGAATTCTGGTTTCAATTTTGAATTATTGTTCACTTTTGAATCATTCCTGCTCTACGAGGTGAGGTTAACTTACTCAATGCAATAAATAATGGATGGTATAGTTTAATATATAAATTTAGAGGTGCGTTATCCCGAATCGAATGAATATCTGACATGTAAATTTTGAATAATTTCGAATGTTTTTAAAGTTGTGACTCTAATTTTGAGCGATTTTTTTTATTTTGTTATTTAGTGTTTACAATTTGTTATATTTCACATCGGTGACCTAATTATTAGTTATAAAAAGCGTATAATGATAATAATCCAAATTCCAATTAATTACTTCAAAAGTACGGTTAATCTATTTCGGAAACATTTCTCATGGAATGAAGAGTAATTTCACATCAGTTCGTCGTACATTCGTACAAAGAAATAGTTTGTCATAGATAACGTATTCAATTGGAATAGTTTGAATGAATCTTTGAGTCAGTTTACAACTGTTAAAACGAACTAGCATTTGTCACCAAAAATACTGAAAATACTTCAGGCATGAAATTATACCATGACCTACCAGATATTTTGCAAAAAAATTTGAACAGGGAAAGAAGAGAAAAATTAATTCCTGAAATGTACCTGACTTTTATTAAAACTCATTGAAATGAATATATTTATAGCAACAATGAATTTTACAAACCTTACGAGGAAATAAGAGAATATTCTGCTTTTTTATATTCATTGGAAGCCATCTTTAACAAACCACGCGATCTTTTTTTTTGTGAAACCATTGAATTCCACTCAATTTATTAGCGAATAAGAATGCAGGAAATCCCAGAGGAAACAAATCGTCGAGCTTGGGATCCCACAATTCCATAGATCAGACAATAGTTTTCAAATTCGGTTCTGACTTTTATGCGTGTAAGAAATCTGAAATATGTAGCGCTCATTTTTATGCCTCTGTCGCGCTAGACGTCCTGGCCCTCAATTATAGGTAAAAACAAGTTTAGCAGCAGACTCAATTTATCTCCACGTTGACTTGAAAAATTGATACCCATGAAAAATAATAAGTAATTGTCGATAGAGCGACATCGGAGCTGAAATTGAAGGGGATCGAATGAATAACGCAATAATTCAGCACGGTAATATTCGATGTCCCGAAATAAGATATTTGCGACGTGGCGCACAGCGAGATGTGATATTAATGGAAGATTTATAAACCCTGGCATTAGTGCTGTGACAACTCGGTTCTTGATAACCGCTACCCTCAACTCGAAATACTCTTCTGACTCGTCCTCGTCGCCTCGTGCTTCCTACTTTTCTAAACACATCCACAAATCTTTCTTCAACACTTAGCTCCAACATTTGACAACTGAATGATGGATAATCTGCTTATCGCACTTCCATCATGTTATCCGTTTCAAATACCATTCATTTTCCCACATGAGAGTGTGAACAGGTATTTTTTGACTATTCTAATCACCATTTAATGTTTTTCTTACCTGAAAAAAATATCAAAACAATAACTTGAAATCAGCATGAATCATGGTTTAGCCGTAATGAATGTGATTAAGTTCATCTATGCATAGAACAAAAAAGAAAGATACCTCAAATGCTTTATATGACGACTGATCAATAGGCATAAACGATTAAGTTCAGATATAGTTAGTTACTCATAGCTACTGAAATAGAAATTGAGAAATTCTTAATTGACAATTCAACCTCATTCAATTTTCATAAACTTTCATTTTATTACTTATTATGTTACTTTTTTATAAAAAAAGTACTGTATATATACTTTGTTAATTTGTTACTATATCTATATGCTTATGAGTTTTAAAATGAAAGGTATTACAGAAAAAAGTCACGTTTGAAAAAAGTATAATTAATTTCTTTTGCCACATAATCCAACCGCCTTAGGCAACAAGAATTATGCTGCAATTATTGAGTTACTTGGAGCACAAGAGGTGACGTGCAAAATTTGACTCGAAGCTTTACGACGTAAAATAATGAAATTAGTACGACGATATACAAAATAAACTGAATTTCTTCAATTCACTAAACTAGTCAACTCTCGCGTCAAATCTTTCGATCGCACTTCGATTTATGATTTGCCCGAGCTGTAATTGCAACTTCAGTTTCACATTTTTCTCTCTTTTCCTCTTCATGCTACAATTTTCCTGTATGTAAACTACTTTTTTTTTGCATTTCTCGGCACAAAACTGTTCCAGTGACATCAAATGAAATAACGACACTAAATGAAGTTTTTAGTGTTTTCCAATACAAAAGATTGCCAAACTTGATGTATTTACAAAAAAAATGTATCATTTTTCGTGGCTTTGAAATGTGTATCATTAGAGTGCACACTCGTCTGACTAAATCCCATCTATTCTACTGCAATTTTTTTTTGCTTTCAATTTCGGGTTTCATATATTTTTAATCGGAGTGTGAAACGATAAATAAATCAATTACGTTTTTAACACGTTTGAAAAATAGGAAGTAGTTTTGGACGACACATAGAAAAATAAGTGTAATGATTGGAAAGTGTGCAAGTTATGATTGAAAGCAAAAGTTTTTACAAAAGCAGGCTGTTATTACGTTTCCTTGTCGTCTAATAAAGAAAGTTCTTTTTCGAGCAGAATCTGTACGGTGGGAAGTTATTTCCGACTTGGCATTGCGATACGGATATCGAGCTCATCCGTGTTCCCTAGACTCTTGGCCAAACATCAGAAAATTCTAGAAACGTAAGCTTCGTTTTGGCTAGTATATCGATCATCTTATATCTTTGTTCGTATCCAATAAAACCTAGTATGTTTACTTTGGGATTCTTTTCGCTTCGCTAAGTGGCGACTCGCCAACTGCAGACGTTCACAGGACCCATTCATATGTAAAGGCCATACGTATGAATAATTATAGAGTCAAAAAACCTGATTCCGTTTAAATTAAGCTTTATTACGTGTACTCTCGTATTTAACTTTTCGATTAAGTTATCTATTACAGGTTTTTTATTATTTACTTTTCTGTGCATTTTTGAGTTGAAAAAAGAATTCTCTCAAAAATTGTTTTATATATTAAAGTTAATCACTAGTGAAAGTCAATTGTACCACAAATAACTTAGTAAAATCATGAATTGATGTAATCCAAGATCGTACAATCCCTTCACACCGGACAGTTATACAACCGGTGCATTAGAGTCCAAGAATCAATCGAGTTTCTGTATACTAGAAGGTGCTATACGTACTGAGGCCGGATTAGAACTCGGTTTCATCCTTTAGATGGCTAGACAGAGGTTCTAATAGTGGAGCTTCAAGTAAGCCCGGTAATGAAAAGCTTGCCCAACGTCACCACTCAAACTACAATCGATAGGACTAACAAGATATGCTACAGACTTTGTTAACCGCAATTTTTGACCATTTAAATATATATTAGCTGTAACAACTGTTTCCCGAAAATTCATAATGATCTCATTATAAGATATTTATCATCACCTAATTGGTCTGTAATAATTAAGGTTACCAGGAACGACTAAATGGTTCAACATATAGAAGCTTGACACGACCCTGACGTTAGCTCCACCGCGAACTTTATTATGAAGGTTTTGACCGTTTTATGTTTTATGCAAAAGGATAAAGCGATTTTTTATGTCGTAATGAATACAATGCAAATTGTAGATCGTACGAGTTATCGAAGGGTACGATTTTTATATCGCAATGAATAAATTTAAAATGTAAACAAATGAAAAGAATAAACTCGTAAGAATGTAAACAAACAAAAAGTAGATGAATGTAAATGTAAACAAACAACAAAACGACATTTTTTAATGTAAAACAAATCTAGCATGATCGAAAATAAAAACACTGCGACTAGAGACGAAAACGTAAGCAAAAAATAGATTTATGTAAAAAACAGTTGATTGTGTACTTGAAATGTAAACAAACACAAATCAATTTTCTGCTTTTATTGTCTGTTTACATGTTGCTTATTTTCAATTTATGCTTCAATTTATGCGGATTGTATGTTTCCTTGTATTTTATATTGTCGTTTGTTTACATTTTTATCTGTTAATTTGTTTTTTGTTCGTTCACATTTTTATGTGTTATAATTCTTTCGTTCCAAAACGATATAAAGCCCGCGCTACGCGCCTAGAATTTGAGCTCATTAAAATGCGGTAATCGAGAGAGAAGATAAGAATAATGTTGAAACTTGCATCATCTGATAGGCAAATTGTCGAGCATGAAAAATTTCTAAGTCTAATTTTAAGTCTAATTCGTTTAAATTTCCTCGTACGATTTGAATTGTCGACAGGCAAAGTACTGTCTGATAGTAATTAAATTTCGTATACAGATAGATCAGCTGAGATAGATAGATTCAAGATAGATTGCACAAGAGTATTACATTGGTTAATATACATTGGAGATATCATTGCGACAGTGAAGTGTAAGCCGTCGGAAAGAGATTACGGAAGTGAAACGGTAACGAAAATTAGTCTGCGACTGCCATCAAAGACTTTTTGTTGAGAATCCACTCCAAGTCAGATAGGTATCGAAACCGATGTGGCAAACATATAGTTTCAACCTTCAGGCAAATTGTCTCACTGCAGTGAAGGAGACGCAAACAAGTTACATATCGTATACGTTTTTGAAGAAAAACCAACTAAATTGAATTTGAGCAAGAGCTCCCGCCGGTGTTGATGATCTCATTAAAATTCTCATAAACTTGTTGTAAATATACTCTCTAGCAATTAACGAACTTTCACTCAAAACGATTTTGCGCGGTCAACTTTTAATTGATACAAGTTTTGAAAATTCGTTTTTCACGTAAGGTTAATTAAAGTATACGCAAGTCATAATTGATATCACCCCATTGTTGTGATACCAAAGCTGAATAAAATAAAATGATCTCTTACTGAGTTTCAAATGGGGTCATGATTTTTGGCTAGATGTGTGTCAAATGAAATTCATTTTATAAAGGTTTTATACAGATTCTGCAACATAATATATTTACGCACTTAAAAGCACGCGTCATTCGATGTTCAAAATGATTTAAAATTTCATTTTGAACTTCATTATAGATGATTAGTATACTAGTTGCAATCAAAGTTAAACTGAAATTCGAACACTACTGCTGATCAGTAAAAAATTGCATTTCAGTTTGTCCATTAAGAAAGAGTTCTACACGCTTGCAAAATTTCTCTCAATAAAAAAACCAACATGAGTTTGATTGTAATATCCCAAATTTTTTTTTTTGAAAAACTCAATGTAAAAATTCTCTTTGAGGTACCGTACGTTCGCATCTCTAAAACGGAGGACGAAGAAAATTATTCGGCCATCGAATTTTTTTTAATACAGGAATGCTTTTCTCGGAACCGTAGAATGAAAAATCTAAAAAGCACTCAGATGGTGGTTTTGCATTGCTGCAGATTTATGAACGTTGACTATATTGATATTCAGGCAGTATTGTCGAGGGACAAAAGTGTGAAATTTGTGCACTACATTCCTATTATGATTCTAATCAACTTATAATGATGTTGAATATAAAAGAAAAGCAGAAAATATAATGATTAAACTCATACAAAACTGTGTCTTATGGGTTGACAGGTTCTGTAAACGAAGCTGGGGTTTACGCTCTACGTGGAAGGCAAGAAGGTAGCCGTCGCAGCAGAAGAACGACAACGACAACGACGCCGAGTCGAATCGTAACAAGCATCTTTGAGTTGACATCGGCGTGGGATGATGTTGCGCAGCCCGCGGCTTTGCTCGCCCCCGACCAAGTGTCGTGGCCAACGAACACGCCTTTCACGACAAACGCACCATCTTCATCGCCTCACGTACAATCCTCCTCGTCTCCCATTGCGTCTTTTTCCTTCTCAACGAGCTCACCAAAACCCCCCATCGAGTTCGTCGTCAAGCCTCATAGCAAAATTATTCTACCTTGCGAACTGGAAGGAAATTACTCGAGACTCTTCCTCCCAAACGCGAGGTAAACGCCGCACCCATCTTTTCACATACACGTGTACTGTGTGACAATGTTTTTCGTTCCATTTTGAAACGTATTTCGATTGAGCAACATGAAATACAATTTCAAATTTCATGAATGTATCATATTAGTACTATTCACTAATTTCAGGTAAATCGAACAGATTTTTCATTATGAGAAATTTTATGTTTTTTTATGTTTCCAATGATGTGAGTTTTTCCAAACGTAATGTATAAATGAAAAAAGACAAACATCCAAAAATATTTCATTCCAGAGAAATTTCGATTTGGATTTTTTTTATCAGCAAATAGTCAGGATCATAAGAATTTAGATAGTGATTTCTAGACGTACATGTATTTATTATTTTTATCAAAGCTCACGAACCTCAGAATCTAAGAGATTGGTGTATCCGAGGAAAGACCATGATTAAAGATATAGTACTTTGAAATATTACTACAGATACAGATACACATATTATTACAACTACCAATAGAGTGAAGCTCACTACTACAGAAGAACATAAAATCAAATCAAAAATAGTTGCCATGTAAACTAAAGTTAAAACAACCGAGTTCAACTGATGTAACATTAAATAAAATTTTTTATTAGACAACTAATAAAAACTAATAAAAATCTACAACTGCATCAAACAATATTTTTTGAGAAATAATTTTTTACATTGGCTGTTGAAATGTTGTAAAAATAAGATGATTAAAATTTCAGGAATTATAGGATACGCCCTGCAACTTGGCTACACGATGGTAGGCCCGTGGACATGATCACGATAGACACAAAAACAGAGATGAGTGGAACGGGACATAGGTACATTGGCGATTCATCAACAGCTGCGCTGCATATTGACAATGTACGACTAGAAGATGATGGGATTTGGGACTGTACAATTGAAAGCGATGACAGTAGAATTATTTCTGGCCGATCTGTCAAGCTCATTGTTCTAGGTAAGCTCATTCTCGATTCAAATATAGGGATCCGATTGCCCAAGGTTTTCCACACACATACCTGATGATTAAAAAAAGAAACTCGACAAACAAATCGTATCCTGTAAATCCAGATTGCATTTCTTCTACACGCAATAAACAACGCTCATGTAAAGACGACACAATAAATAAAAATAACATCTTTCGTCGACTTTATAAATTATTGCAGTAGGTGAAGTGAAAATGTGCTTACAAGCGTGAGACAAATATCTACACAAATCACATTGAAAAGGTTCAATTTGTCAACACCCAAACGCAAGACATTATGACCTGCATTAGTCATAATTATGGTTCACAACGAACATTATAAATTGTCTTAAATACGAAAACGTCGCTTGTAAAAGTCGTTGCCTCAGGGATGCATTATGCAAAATGAATAGCCAAGAGTAAATGACGCTCAAGCAAATGGGTCTATGAGCGTGCCTCAAATTAACATCCATTTTGCGGTTCGAAAAGACTTTTTCTCAAATCAAACGGTTACACACTGTGGGCCAAGATTTCAAACAGATTTCATATTTAGCACCCTAAAATTGCTGACGAAATTTTGCAGTCAAACAAAAATGTTTGAGATTGAACAGTCGTTGTATCTTATAACAGCTGATTCGAACTAATAATGCAATTACAAGGATTGCCGTGGTAAATATTTGTGACGCGATTGTAATGTCATTTTGATGATTGAATGTCTACGAAATGAGAAAAAAATATGTTATAAGGATGATTGATTGCATCACATCTTGCACCACGACAACTGCGTCACGTGGTAGACAACGAGTTTGCACAACCAAGTCATGAGGCGCCGTCACGTTGGATGCTGAAAACACGCCCCGCGCATATACACATCCATATTGTTTTCCCACTTCCCTCTCTTAAGAGACTTATTGAACTGCTTGATACACACGTTTCTGCGATGATTACGTGTACATTGACACGTTGGAACAAAAATATATTATGTAATAAAAAATGAACAATTTTTAAAAATACGTAATTCAATGAAAAACAAATAATTGTTTTGCTACACAAGAAAAGAAAAGAAAAGCAAAAATAGTACCTATTTCATGATTGAGCACTCACATTATTCTTTTAGTGGAACTTTTATTTATGCATTCGAATTTGCAAGGGGAATCTTTTCTGTCTTCGATTTGACATTATTAACTCCAAATGTTGAACTTCTCAAAGAGGAGTTGTAATGATTTGTGCCGCGCGATAGGCGGGCATCAAAGAATGGAACGTTGTGATAAAGCGAAGAATGAGCGCCTCGCAAAATAATATTCGAAGTCTCTTTGCTACGCGACTTGGGCGCCTTATTCGAAATTCGATATTCGATCGTATCTCTAACTCAATTGGCCCGGTATGTACTGCGCTGTGGTTGACGTAGCATTGTGCCTGGCGACCACGACTTTCCAAGAAGAGAATAACAATATTGAGCGGACAGTAGAGAGTGCTACGAAATGTAGTTGGACAATGTAATTCCTTGATATCGGCTATTGAATTGGGCTAATGTCTCTCAAGAAACAGAGCCGCTGGATGCACGTTCATAAAATATTCCGACAAAATTGTCAACGCGTTCGTCTTCACTTGCACTACTCGCTCGTTTTATCTTTTACTCCGAGCTTATCAGTTGCGCTCGAATTTCCTCGCAATCTTGAAATTCTCAACAATTTCGAGGAGAATTTCAAGAACAATTTCGATAAGATTTTTTGTCAAACGACTATTTTCACTATCTTTTTTGTTCTCTCATACTAATAGAAACACTTCACACAGGACGAGAAAGTTACGCTAGGTATTAGGTTGTTTGCAGAACTTTGGTCATTATTATGTGGTCATGCGTCAATTTATGGCTCCGACGCAAAATATCTGCTCAGCTGGGAGGTCAAGTGCTCTGACAAATATCGATCACAAGACAATGATTGTCGTTGTTACATATAACCTTGGTAGCTCGAGAGCAATAGTATCAGCTCAGGTGCCGTAAATTAGCGCATCAAAGCTCAGGACTTCCGCCTACGTGAACTGTAATCGATGTGACCCAACTATTGGCCGCTAACCGCTCATTGATTAGCTGTTCAGTAATTAATGGACGAGTCATGTTAGTGACGCGCGTTCATCTGGACGAAAGGCCAGATGATCTTGCATCTTTGTTATTAGATCACATGGTTCCCGTTGATATTTAACTTTCGTGCAATAATAACTTTTATGCAGTAATATCATTCATTACAGTCAGTCGAATCTTTCAAAAGAAATCAAGTTCCAGTCGAGTTGCGCTCAACAACTCGCGCATTTACGCACTGTTATCTTTCTTCTTTCAACATCTTCCAAAGTGCTTCACTTAACGTCTTTCCTTATTCGTACTTTCTTCTTATACATTCATACACGTGCAGGTCAAACTGAAAACAATTAAACCCTTCTCAAATCTCTGAATAAATAAATTTAAAGTGCAAACAAATGAAGAACGAATAAAAATGTCAACAATCGACAATATAGAAGAATCAATGAAACACATAGACCAAGGAGAATTTAAAAATAAAAACAAAATATAAACAAACATAGAACCGACATAAATGTAAAAAAATTAGCATGATCAAAAATATAATCAGTGAGGCTGGAAACAAAAAAGTAAACAAAAAGTAAATCTATGAAAATTTTTTTTCAACACCCGGCCAAACAATTTGTTTATTACTCTGCACCGCTCAAATCATATTCCTCTTTTTCTCGATGAATAGCTCTAGAAAACGCATTAGTTCCTTGTATTTGTTTATTTAACAAATAGATTATTTTCCAGATCTTAGTTGGTATCTTGATGGTGAATACAAAGAATTTATAAATTCACTTCCGACAAAGCCGGTCAGGAAGAAAAGTATGTCTTAGAAAAAATAGAACGAATTGTGGCATGCGAGGAACGCTGGGGGGATTCGCAAAAGGGATGAGGTCAGTGTGATGTGAGAAATGGTCATGTCAAGCATTCTTTCGTCTGTGAATTGCGTTTTCCCGCTTCTTCGTGCATTGGTTTCGAGTGAGAGAATAGTAAGAGTCTTTGGCTGGTTGACTCGGCCGCTCAAGCAGCGACTAAACTATTAGCCTCGACGCTTAAAGAGCAATGATTTCTCGTAGCAAAAGGGGAAGCGTTTGGAAAAAGTAGGCTGCTAACGTACAGTGGATACGTGGGTTGTTCGTTCGTGCGACTCAGCATCGCTCCGTCGACGGAGCGTGTTAAAGTAGAGTGGTCAGTCAATAACCTCGAAGCCTCCGGACAGCACTGCACTTGGAGGCTTGTCATTCGAAACGAAAGCTCGTCTGACTTTACGACGTTATCGCCTGAGTGCATTTAGAAGTGCTCACTCAAAAATATTGAATGTCTCTCACTGATATTACATACTTAATTACTTGGCAATTAAATACAAACGTCATGTATTTTACCGCGCTATTTTCTCATTCGGCGCGCACAAGGCACATACTTGACTTTGACTTATCACAGTTCTACTTTTGGTGCATTTGATCAAACGTCTCATATAATTTCAACCGATGTACATTGTGCACGCGACTTTCAATCAAATTTTCAATCAAAGATAAATAATTATGTCTTGTTGCAATTTTTTTTGACACTAAAATTATTTTAATGCACATCGGCTTTTATAAGTATGTATAAGGACGATCACAAACAGATTTATGTATGCGAAACACATCTATCTCTAGCTTGCGACACGATGTAACAATTTTCTTCTATATATGCTCGACTTTCCTCCTCAACTCAGTGACGGAAATATTTGCATTTTGAAAGAATTTCAGTCCACTTTCTTCAGACTTCTCTGTTTATTTCTCACCCTTATTTTCAGCACCAGCAGGGCCATTTAAAAATTTGAAACTATATTTCGAACTATCTTGAGATATTTTACTTGTCATTTTGCCAACGTTGCAAAATCAGTACATATCTTTTAAGCTTGGAACTTCCTTATATCATAACCTAATTTTCTCAACGTCAGTATAAATGTTTTTAAGGCAAAAATTCCATTTCTAAGGCAACTCGATTTCTACATAATAATTCTCCCTTTTCATCTAGCGAATTTTGTGTCAGACCTTGGTGAAGTTATCTTTATGATGGATGATAAATTTTACTAAATTCAAATGTTTTAAATTTCTCTCGCATGGGAGAATTGAAAAAAGTGCAAAATTGGATGTATCAAAATTCTCGGCGTTGAGACCAGTTGAAATTAACCGTCATTTTCCAGTTACATTGTTAAGCAAGTTGGGTTTGAAATTGAATAAAACGAAAATTCGTCGAGCAATTTGTTGCAGGACATGATTATTCGCTTGGAGAAACAAAAGGTTATTTGTGTTCCTGCAATAAAAGAAACAAGAGCAAAGACAATTTCAACTGTTTATGTTCGCAGATTTGTCCAGGGCTTATGAATTTTAGACTTGTTTTTCTTTTATCTGCGTAAATAGTTTGAATTATATTTGTCCTCAATAATGTGGCGATAGGCTAGAAATTTGGGTTTGACGTTTGAACCCAGCCATGCATGCGGGCTCGTACGAAATTGGCGGGTGGAGGTCGAGGCCGACGCTAAATCTCGACTATTTATTGGTCGCTCGCAGCTATCTAGATGATTGTTGGAGGAGACATTGCCGTTGTATTCGATCCTGGTGTTCACGTTCTGGGTCTGATTAAATTGCTCGAATAAGAACTTTTTCTCTTACTTCGGTTGAGATATTCCACTATCTTACACGGTCTTTGCTTGTTATCTTTCCTGAAAATCAATGCAGATCTTTCAGATCACTTTCAAGAATCCTCGCTGAATTGAACAGATAAGCCTTTCCGAATGAAACAATGTTTAAAAAATAAATCTAACTCCGTCCTGACAATTGATGTGAATAATAAAACCGCTGAAAATGATAAAATTAATTTCAGTATGTGAATATTCGCCGAATTAAGACACACAAAATTCTGATTGAATGTTTTAATGAAGCTAACTAACATCATCTGAAAATATGGTTTCATGTGTTTGCTCTACGAACAAATATTATTAAATGTGGGAGGATAAATCTACCAGATACTGATACCTGCGCGTTTACACTTATTTGAAATTCAATCCATCGAACAAATTTAGAATATATTTATGTACACTTCTCTTGCTTTTGACTGTAAACAGAACGATTCGATGGCAATGATAAGATCTTAAATAGTTAGCTGCTAATCCAACCTTTTCAGCAGTTAATAAGCGTTAACCACCTGAGCTGGAAATGATCTTTTGATATCCCTGCGCGTTTGAAGGAAGGCTTTGGTATGAAATTGATTTCAAAAAAAGAGCGCCAAAAAATGACCTAATTTCTTCCACTCAAATGAATTATTGATTTGCGGTAACATATTTTATTAATTTGATGCATGACTTAATAGTATAAATTTGAACAAATTGTCTCAAGGGAAACTGTTACAAGACAGAATAAAATAAAAAATAATACAAGAAGTTATGTCACATGTAATAGATGAAGAATCTGAGCCTCCTGACATAATCAAGATCTCCTGACAGAAGACAATTTTCTGTCGCATTTCAAGATCACTCGATTTAATTTGACCTACTCCCGGTAGACGTAATAAACTCATACAACTTACTTTTATCAAGCCTCTTTTGCGCTTCATAACCTTCATCAAGCGCTGCAAATCGAACGTTTGAGAAGAAAAGAGATGAAAAAGGAGCAAGTTAATTGAGTACAAGTTTTAAATTGTAGACCCGAGCAGAAATAATAAATTTCGAAAACGAGGCGCGCGCAATCAGAAGTTGCGCTGCGAATAGCTAAGAATAGGGCAATAACTTTAGCGTAAATTTAGGAAGCATTATTCCGTATATATAAGTTGCGAAGCAACGAACATTAACGGTCATTCTTCTTGCAGAGGCACCTAGGGGAACATACTTGCTGATAGACGGCCGCAGGTTAGATCCAGGCAACCAGTTTGTTCCTGTAAAGGAGGGCTCAGAACTGACGCTGGAATGCGCCGTGGAAGGTGGCAACCCTCCTGCCCAACTAGCCTGGGGCATGACTTTGTCCCAGGCGACGCTCGACGGCCCGGAGCAGCCCCCGAGCAATCTTACGATACTGCCAGCCACATCTGCTCGCTCAAGCGGCGCTCATCTCAGAGTCCTTCGAGGTCACCATAATGCAACCATCATTTGCATAGCCAAACATATGACACTGCCAATCCCAATGAACGCCAGCATTCTCTTAGATGTACAATGTGAGTTTCAAAATCTATTTTGTTTTATTCTTCTTACTTGATGGTTCTATTCATTTTTATCACATTTTCATTCATTATCACCATTGTTAGAAAAGTCACGTGATAAAGGCAAGTGTTTGGTTCGTTTGTTTTTCAAAATGGATGATACATCATTTTTATAATACTTTTTCAATTCTATTTTGCCTTCAAATCATCGTTTTCAATTCAGTCATCATTTTCAGGTTTTTCAACACAGTAGATCGCGCACTTTATCAGTAAGAAGCTGCTTTTTACGTGTTACTTAGAGAATATTTAGACGTGAAATTTCATGCGTTGAGCGCGGGGAAAGAACTTTGCGAGTGAAACTCGCAAATGCGGGAATTAACTTTTGCAAAAGAATAGAAAGCATGAAAGAATAAACTTTGTGCCACAGTAACGTAAATTTTTTTGTTGAGTCAACAGAGTAAGCTTTTCTGCGCCTTCTGAGCGATTCGGGCTACTGTGCTGAAATGATTCAAAGTGTTTTATTATTGATAAGTATCGAGCTATCAAATATTTACAACAGTTTCGAATTATTAATTTGATAAACTTCGGTGTAAATCTGATCGGTATAAAAATTTCATGAAATTGAATTAAAATTGACACGAAATTTGATCGTCAACTAACGTTTTGCATAAACAACTTAATTAAATATTTGAGGTAAGTTTTGATTTGGATTTGAAAATGCTGGATCAATTCCATCCCAGTTTTTTCACTCTTTTACGCGACTTCTGTTCCGGAAGAACAAACCAGACTTTAAAAATAAATACAAAATATGAATAAACAACAAAACGACATTTTCTAATTTAAACAAAAACTAGGACGATAATCTATATGAAAAAAACAGTTGGGTAAAAAATACCATACTTGAAATGTAAACAAACAAGAATGAATGTTATGCTTTTATCGCTTGTTTACATTGCGTTTGTTTATATTCTAAGTTTTCAATTATTATTTATGTTCTGTATTCATTATAATTATTGAAATGTTCAGTCTATTAACCTGCGATGCTAAAATCATCGTACGATTTTAGTCAGATTTCCCACGACACCGTGAAATGACACTTGGAATTTTTATCAACAAATTTGTTAAGTGAATCAAAGTAGCTAAAACAAATACTGTGCATAACAACGCGTAGTTAAATAGAATATTGCAAACGTATGAGTGCAATTACTTCTATTATTGACAAGTTAGCGAGGTATCCGCGAGTGTCTCCGTAAGACTTTTCGCAAGAGTTTGTCGATCACGTTGGCGCCTGATAAACTTTCCGAGATAGTACGTGCCACTTCGACAAGCATTGCGCCGCATCAAGGGACGCAATTGATTTACAAGCTTCCGCGAAGACGCAAAAGGGATAGGCATCGCTGATTCGGTAGCTCTAGTCAGATTATCAGTTTTAAATTCCGAACACTGCTTTCTGTTTGAGCAATAACAACATTTTGAACTAGCAAGAAATAGATCGCAAGTTTACCTTAATAAATGGAATAAAGTAAACCGCGAGTTTCATAGAGTGCTTCATTTTAATGTATGAAAATGCTCTCAGAGATTGCATGAACAATGATAATACCGGGAAAAGCTTGCAAGCAATGCGGTCGAATGAGTGGCTTGGTTACCCCTTCACCACCATTGAAAATTCATTCCATCTGTTGGATTTGGAACAGCCTCTCCCATCTACCGAGCCATTTAATTCAAACGAAACTCATAATTTATGTACTTGCGGCTATTTGATAGTCACAGTGCCAAACTAACTATTCAATGTACCTATGTGAATGTAAAAACTTGCAGAAAAAACGCTAACCCCTGTTCGTCTTGTGGAATATGAAAATATGTCCAAGTTGTGCGATCCACGATCCGCAGCAAAAAATCTGCAACCAAGATGCTACGATCTCCTTTTCTCGGTGTAAGAAGTAGTATAATGCGAACAATCGAATTCATCGCTTTTTCTAAAGTGTTTATTTTATTAACACGAAGCGTTATGAATGTGAATCACGTTTTGCTAAGTTGGCAAAAACCGATAGGATGAAATGAAATTTGTCGAACAAATGAAAGACAAATATTAAAGAAAACGTTTTGCCGCTTGAAAACGGTACTTGTTTTCATTAGTAAAAATCAAATCTATCAAAGACAAAGTCGATTGAATTGGTCGTTACTGACGCTGGTCAAACGACCATGTTTTTTATTTTGTAACGCGACCCTTGGTTCCATTGCCTTTCTTTCAATGATATTCTAACGATAAGATTCGTTAGGAGGAATCTTCTCATCCTGCCAAAACTTAGAATATTTTAGAAAAGTTACAAAATAAAACTGTGTACCGTCAACTCCTTTGGTATACTTTCTTAAGAACTTTGTGATTCATTAGCCAAAAGTAGGTTTCTTTCTGAAAATAAGCATTTTTTCTTTCTATACTCTTGCGCTTTTGTCGGATCGAGAGTTTTCACGAGTACAAATTATCTTCGAACTTCGGAACTGATTTTCGATTCAACTAAACATTAATGCAATCATTTGTCGTAACATGAAGTAACAAGTTCTTGAGATCCTGCCTCGGCGAAGTCAAGCTGCTACGATGATTTAAACATGAACTGTATTCAGCAAGTTTTATGCTAAGAAAACAGTTACGCATCTGAGACCCAGTTGAGAAATGTTGTGATCGCGCGAGTGGCGTTAAACAGGCCGCATTTCACAGACAAGCTGAGATGAGAACGATTTGACGATCAGAATTTAATCAGTCGGATGAAAGCAGAAGTCGCACCTGTATTTGCATTTCATATCGATCCTGCACATTGTGAATGCGATGTACCTCATACATTTATTCCACAACTATGCTGATACATCACCAACTCTGTATTTTACTTTGTTGCTGTGATTTGTTTTGAAATTTATATGTAAAACTGTTGATGTATACAAGTATATTATACAAGCGCACGTTCGGAGATCGACTAACAGATACTGTAACCGTCATTGAGTAAAAATATCATCTTTGCATTTTGCTTGAATTTGAACTTGAATTTTATTCCACTGCGTCCATTTGGGGAAACGTTGTAAAAAGTAAAACAATGTTATCCAAAGAATTTCAAATTACAACGGCCTTAGGCACAGAGCAGCCAAGTGAATAAAACAATATCAAACGTCCTAATGAAATTTATCGGATTCATATGTCAAAACTGCACGGCGTTCATAGAAAAAATGATTTTTTCTGAGCTTTGTTTTTGTCAGACACACTTTTTTAGGTTCTGAACTTGTTGGCCTTTTTTCAGCATTTAATTGGAAAGCGTTAACACGGACGCAGAGACGCGAACGCAAAAAGGACCGTCGTTCTCACTAACAAAGCATCGCGTGTGGCAGCGAACATTTATTTTATTCGTGTGCCCTGTCGTATACCACTGACTAGACAAATATTCAACCGGACGTACAAAGGAAGAAAATGATGCGATTAAAAACGTTCCAAGAAAGAAAAACTCTCGGAAGTGTGCAGTTAGATGCGAAAAAAAAGTTGCGCCTTTATCGGTATAACCGAGCTCGTGTTAACTGCTGTATTAATTTTTATTTACTGTGTAATTTCTTAGTTCACAAAGTGGAAATAGTTTTGTGTGGCGAAGAGTTCAAGAGGACTCAATTGCAGTAGATTGGAATGAATTTGAAATAAAATTATCACCATGGTTTGTGACTCTATAACTGTGCGGCGCGACTAAAATTTCGAAAATCACGCCGACATTGTGCAAGTAATTCTACGTCTCTAGCACATTAATTCCGTTGGTTTCGTTAAGTTCGTCACAATGGTATTGTCACAAAGAAATATGCTGAAATAGATATCACATTCGAGATGCACTATGCGCAATCAATGCCGAATATGAATACTGCCTGGTTAAACAGGGTAGGACTTCCTAAGTTCGTCACATTTTGATTTAACAACATTCGAACTATTTAATACATACATTCCTATTTCAAATATTTAACGAATTAGAGCAAACATTCGTTAAAGTAATATCTTAAATTCACGCTAGAATATTTTGTGAGAGTGTTAGTTAGAATATATTTTCATACTCTATACGGTGAATTTGATAATTTAGAAGTGATCAAGAAATACTCATTTTGTATGAACAAAATGCGTTCGGGTGATTTGTGTACATACTAAACGAGCGTGACAATGAACCAGGGCATTTGCCTCGACTGGCTTGCGGCCAAATGAAAATAGGTTATTCCAAAACGAAACGTTTTCAAGTTCGCAAAGATGCTTTAAATTTCTCATTAAACGATTGAGGTCTGTAGGACACAACTAACTGGCGTTGTGCATTGTTCGCTTTGTCTAGTGTTTATGCTGTTGGGTGCGAACGACGGCACCTTTCTAGCTTTTATTAAACGTGCATTGTCTAACACCGCGCAATCACAACGGGATGAATAAATTCAAGTCCTAACTCTTTAACTACAAATTTGACATTTTTATGGGCGACAAAAAGTAGAAAAAAATGAGATGTCGAGAATACCGAGATTTCGGCTCGTACGAAGTCAAGTCTGCTTACGTTGAGAGCACACGTATAGAGCACCCTACATAAAGTAAATTCAAAATGCAAACATCAAATGAAAACAATAACACGTAAAAATGAAATAAATAAATGAATGAAAATGTAAACACGCGGCAGTATAAAAATAACAAACCTATAAACTAACGAGAATTTAAAAATGAATACAAAATTTAAAAAACTAAAACAACGACATTTTAAAATGTAAACCTAGCACGATCTGTCAAAACATTTGGATAAATAATACCATACTGGAACTTCGTTTATGTTGTGTTTGTTTATATTCTAATTTTCGAATTATACGTTTTTCAACCATTAGGTTCCTGTTCGAAAAATCTTTAATTCTATTTAAAGCTAGTTAATTTCTGGAAAAATAAATCAAGAACTTGAAAAATGTTTAACTGTTTACCACTGGAATTGAATTTTGAGAAAGTATATAGAAATAGCGGTAGTTATATTTATGCGCGAAAGTTTTGAGCGTACAACACCAGGAGGGTTTGCACTGTATGTTAAAATGAATTGCTTGTTATTCTTTACTCTAGGATGAAGAAATGTTTTATCATTTTGCTATTATCTTCTTTTCGCAGATCCACCGTCCTTTGCGATTACTAGGTTACCTGGATTCGGAATTCCAATAGTCGAAGGGATGTCAGTGAGCTTGAAGTGTGATGTTGACAGTAATCCATTGAGCGCGCCAATTTGGCAACTTGGTAAGTTATAATTTTTTATCGCCAATTTATTATTCTTTTTTGTTGAAATAGAAAAACAGACCGCTCATTTTCGAACTAATACTGATGCAAAAAAGTTTTACACATCATAGATAACGGCACTGAAACATTCTAAATCTTTTGTAAAACTAATTAATGGTGTTTTATAGAAAAAAATAATATTGTACTGCGTTTTTTTTACAAAAAAATTGCTTTTGCCAGAGAGAATTAATTGGCTGAGCAGCTAGAAACACAATTCACAATCAATTTCATTTTACGGTTGAATTGTTTTCAGTGTTTATTGAACAAAAATAAATATCCATTCAAAATCAATCCACAAAATTGCGACTTTGAGAGAATTAAAAAAATTTATCCGCCGGAGCGATATTTGGGAGTACGACAATCGGTAACGCGAAAAGTTACATTCGAGTGAGTGACAAGACATGATCGAAATATATATCTAAACATCAACAGCTTATAAGCATTGAGAATGTAGTCGATTCATTTTGGACTGAACAGTTCCGTGCTTTTTGCAGACAATGGGCCACCCCCTGTTGAACAGAGCGATGACGGATGGCTCAACTTTACAAAAATCACCCGGGTCGAGAGCGGATGGTACAAGTGTTACACGCGGCATATGTTGGGCATTTTCTCAAGCATCGGCTACTTCCTCAACGTTCGCTGTGAGTAATTTACTACACTTCTTGAGACAGACTACCACCCATCATTCTCCCTCTTTTTGTCACTCTTTTCTTGTTTCGCACCCAGACCGCTCCTTCTACCAATTATATTTACCCTACTTTTTTAATACGTAGTTTGAATGATTACGACATCTTACTTTCGTAATACTTTTCTTACGAACAAACAAATAATTCCGTTTTATTAAAATTTTTTATTTAAAATGTAACAACCTGAATTCAGTACGATTCATCATAATTGAATAACACCTGAAAAATTCAGACGTAGTTCACTGATATTCAAAAAAGGGTTTTGCCTGAGAAACGATGATTTTCTGAATTGGAAGAAGATTTATTTAGTAATGAATTGGACAGGTCGCGCGTCGTACTGAAGAGAATAGAATAAAAGGAAGGTAATGAGACGAATAAAGTTAATTATTGTCTCATAAAATGACAAAGACTCGTGCCAGTCAGAGGACCAGGAATAATTAAATGGCTAATTAAATTGTCGATTTCTTTTTCATTTTCAAAGCCAATAAATGATAAGGATGAAAAACAAGTTGGTTATCATTGGCGCGATTGGTGCGAGGATTTATGTTTGCACTTTCGGAATATAAACAAAAAATTCACGCGCAATTTAATTTAAACGATCTTGATAGAGATCGCAAATGACTCACTGATTGCAATTCAGTCTGTTGGCATTTGATGACAATACAGTAGCATTACATCATCTGCTTGTGCCTTGATTTTGAAATGCAGAGCCGACGACGCCGATAGCAACCGGAAACCGCAGTCATTTGTCAAGGAGGAAACCGCCGAGCCGCTGGGAAATTACTGGCGCCTCTCAAGCCAAAATTTGCAAATTTCCCAAGCTTCTCACCTCCCTCGGTCTCTGTCTCTGTCTTTCTGATCTTTCCGTCGACTAATCTCTGCGCAATTTAAGTAGAACACTGGCATCCATTAACCATGAATCACCTCCTTCCCCACCCCCGAATTCTCTCATTGTAAACCATTTCGCCTCAATAACATTTAACACTTTATGTATATTCTTTCCAGTGACACTAGAGTCTAGTCTCCATAATTTTTCCATAGATATGTCTGAAAAAATAACCTATAGTTTTTCAAAGTCAGCATTTTAATATTGTTCGGACTTGGAACAACGTTCCAACTCGATGATACTTAAAGACACGTCTCGTCCACGAACGAGTCTTAGTAGTAAACAACACAAGTTTATTGTTATCATTATTGTGAGCACGACTATGTTGTCTTAAAAAACTAACGACCCAACTCTCATAATTCTGTGGCGACACAGACAGACGGAAAGACTGGCAAACGAAAAGATATCCCGTTTGTAGGAAACATTGTAGGAAAGACGACAGAGAAGAAAGACACTTGGCAAGATTGTGAAAAAAGGCAAGTTTATTTACAATACGTGCACTTGATTCTAATACAGCTCGTGCTGAAACGATGACTTTTTTCTTCTTATAAATAATGACAATTTTTTTTACAACATTTTCACGAAATTTGTCATTTGTACTTGTTGTTTGATCTCAAGGTAGTAAAAGAACGTCGGTGTTTTAAATTAGAAATAACTTGCACCACTACTAAAGCAGCAATCGAACACCTCTTCCAGAACTAAAAATAGTTGAATCACCGTTTCATGTTTGTTTAGCTTCATTTGTCGAACATAAACTACACCTAAACAAAGTCAATTCCAATAATTTTCCAAGTCAGTTGGAGTCGGTCAAAAAGTTGGTTTTATATTTGATCGACATGAAACATTTCAGAGAGTTCGTAACTTAACCTATACCTTACTTATTGGAATACAATGCATTATTAATATGCGAAAGTTCGAGTGCTGGGCCAACTTTCGTCGTGGAAAGTAACAAAAACCCTCAACAAACTTTAAATTACCAATTAAAAAAAATGGTACATCTACAGTGATGACTGGCGTGAGAAAACAGTTAGCAATCTGTATCAAGTGCTAAAATTTGGCAGGCTCGTTGACTACGCAACGTAACTTGCCTAGAATTCCACTGACTGATTTTTACGAGCGTACTTCACCTGATTAACTCAACAGCTATCTCGATTTACTGCCAAAGAGCATAATCCTATACAATTTATACCGGCCATTCATTCTTTCTTCTTGTTTTTTGCTTTTTTTATCGTAACGGGATATCAGACTGTGATGAAATAAGGACCTAATAATGTTTCTCAATTAAACACGAAACTTGGCTCACTTGGAGCGCCAGCTTTGCCATTAATACGTTTTTATTTGATAATATCAGTTATTCCAATGGATTCGAATGAAACTTGTATAACCATGTTTCTCAATGTTTACTTAATTGAGATGATTCATTTCCAGTTTATGATCAAATTATATCAGCATCACAGGAAGTGTGTTTGAGGCGTACGTGATGAATGTATGATGTTTAATTATCGAAAAATGTTGTAGACGATGCTGAAATGGAAACGGAGGCTGAGAAATCGCTGAATGGGGAAGCAACAGACTCTCGAAAAATAGAAGTGCAAATTGGCGGCGCTGTGACGCTTGAATGCGACGGTGGCTGCTGGGGTCATGGTCCAGGAATGAATCCTATGGGCGGGCCCGGGTCGCTCGCTTTAAATCGCGTGCTGTACCAGGATGCTGGAGAGTATCGATGCGTCGCTCCTGATCCCAAGATGCAAGACACGTGGCGCGCACAACTGCCTTATCATATTAAAGTTATTGGTGAGTGCTGAATGTGACTTTTAGAAAGCATGCTAATTATCGAACAGAAATTTAATTTCAAAATCGATAGCACGTTCTGAAAGGAAATCACCCTTCTTTATGCATTGTCAGGAAACGAAACCACGATTGATCAATCAAATGAGTTGATGAGAGAATTCATCAAAGAACAACAATAACTTTGAATTGAATGTTGTTTTTGTGAAAAAAAACAGACAAAGTAAGAGTGAAATGAAATGAGCGGTGATAAAATAATGATAGGTTGTGAGTTATCTTTTCGTAAGCGTTAGCGAGGTGTAACGCATTGAAAGTACTGCTAATTCACATGCACAATTCAAACGAACAATCAATTCAGCAGGACATCACTGGGCGCCGGCTTCATTACACGGCTTTAACATGCATCATGAGTGTGCAATTAATGATTCAAGCATCATTATAAACAGCTGCAACTATAATACGACGCTCAGCAGGCTTGAAATTTCGTAATATCACAAAATGATAGATAAAATAATCTATTCGCGCGATGAACTGACGTATGAACTTGCACGGCATTTAATTAGTTCATGATATTCAAATCGTGCGCACACATCATGGATAACGGGTATTATTCATATTGTAATATATTTCGTACTTGATTTTCATATATGATTATAATCATGCTCGAATTCACGCTCGTGTAACAATGCCCGGCCAGCGTAATCAAGTTTTATATCCAGCAGCGTGGCCTTAGAACAGTGCGATTTTTTTAAACATCTGCAAAACATTTTGCCAAGTGGTAATACTATTCCATGTTTATATTTATGAGATTATGCAAATCTCATCCTCCGTGATATTTGAATTCGTTAATGCCAGCGATGCAAAATTTGTCATATCAAAACCGATTTGCGCTGACAGCTCATAACCGTCCTACAAAATTAACATATGGCCAGTGTTGGCGTGACTTGAAAACTCCAGACAACATTGTTTTTTCGCCTCACTTTTGTTTACGTCGTTAACCTGTTGAATTTCTTTTATTCAAATATTCAGAATGGTTGCCCATTTTCTTCGTTGTAACAGCTGGACTGAAACTCTCACGTTACATTACCAACTGTGTCTTTGTAATGTGCGCAGTCTACATTCATTAAAAAAGATTTTTATCATCGCGATGAGCACAATTGCACGTCCGTTTTGTGCATCTGCAATTCCCGTGAACTTTTTTTTGTACTTTTTATGGTAACGAAAAGCGATTTTCATCGATTTCTCATTAATCAGACGCAATTTCCAGTTTCCCATTCAATTTCCGTTTGCCGAGGAAATGATATAATTTACCAGCAACAGCCAACTCGCATGTGCATCTAAGCACTTGCATAATCGTTGCGTGCAAGATTGTTTCCAATCATCGTAAAAAATCGTCCGTAATTGTAATTCGAAAAGTGTTACACTCTATTTATAAGTCAATTTTGTGATTCGACTAGCTTTTTTTCTTGCTTTCGGAAACAACTTTGTTGTTCGATTTCCTTTCGTAGTGTCAACTTCTTTTTCGATTCAAATAAACTACCAAAAATTAATATTGTCCTTTATCTTAGTTTTTCAAATTTTACGTTTTTCAAACATTTGTTCATGTTATGTATTCATTAGGTCTTATGCTCATTATTTCTATTGATGTTTGTTTATATTTATGTTTACAGCTTGATTTGTTTTATTTTGAAATAACAAACCGACATTTTGAAAAAGAAAACGTAAACAAAAAATAAATTCATGAAAAATAATTAAATTAATAATACCGTAATTGAAAGGTGAACAGAGAAATCTCGATTATTTTTTATGTTTTGTATTTATTATCTGTTTGCTTATTTGTTTTGTTTACATTTTTAATTTGTGTTATTCTAAGGTTTCAGGTTTCACCCTCCATTTTTTCGTAAATAGCTGTGTCAGAGTAATTTTGCGTATCGATTCCGCAGAAACCTATTTTTTCGTACTCACAATGATGTAAACAAGATGCTGTGACGCGACATTTTGTTGAAAAATATCTTTAAAACCGATAAAATTACAATGCAAGAATTAAAGATTGTAATATTTCACAATCTCCATTGTAGCCATTGACAATCAAAATTGTAACTGTTTCTACGATATGAGGTTGTACTCTTGACGATATATCTTGATTTTTTTCTTTGAAATGAGGAGAAAAGATGGCGGTTCTCGTTCAGGCAGATGTGTATTAAAATCAAATTATAGAACCGCGACTCAACCGCCCTTGTCTGCGGCTGTGTCAATTTCCGGAATGCTAAACACATTTTCAAGATATTCATGTTCAAATTTTAATTGAAACTTCACCTTCAAGCGATATTCAAACTTAAATTATTCTTAACTAGAATTCGTTAATAATTAATTTATAAAACGTTAATATGTTTGCAGGACGAAGTTCCTTGTACACACGCGCAAAAGCGAGAACTAGTTTACTTGTACAAATTACTTTGTAGCATTGAAAGATTTTCGCGCTTCTTTCCGATAGTATCTTCTTATAAACAACCTCCTCTTTAATTACGCCGCAAAGATTTTATGAGACATTTTGTTGAATAGTCGGATTTCAAAAAAGAAGTAGCTTCACCTCATCTTTCTACATCCATCGTCGTGCTCTGAAAAGGAAATTCTGGTAAAAGAGTCTGTTCGGATTAGGCAGTGCCAATCTTATTTTAATGAAAAGGCTTTACTTATTTTTACCCATCTTTTTCTTCATCTTAGCCTTCATTTTTGCAATGCTGCTTCATTGTTGATTTCGTAACGTTAACAGCATTTTCAACGAGAAAAAAATATCCCGTACAGGTCGTGGGCAAATTTATTACGAGAAATGGAAGAAGAGAAGATTAGTTTACGTGAAAAAAAGGATAAAAAAGTAAAGTTAAAATAATGTTAATCTAACAACTAATTCGGACAGACAGAATTACTTGCTTCAATTTCAAAAGCATTTCGAGAGTCATACGTGCTGCACCGAGACTGAAGCGGACTGGGATTTAAAAAAAAAAAAAAACAAAATATCAAACATTTTGTTGTACTAACATTCAGATTGAAGTACTTTTTCATACGTATTGCATAAAAGCGGATCAGAAAATGTAACAAAAGGTTATGGGTGGACAAAAAATGATGATAATGATGTAAGAAAAAAAGCATGATCAAAAATAAACTAAAAGAAAAACTTAAACAAAAAATAAACCTAAGAAAAAACTGTTGGATAAATGTAAACAAACCAAAACGAATATTATGCTTTTATCGTTTGTTTGTGTTGTGTTTGTTCACATTCTGGTTTTTAATAATTTTTTATGTTCTGTATCCATTATTTGTTTGCTTATACATTTTGTTAACATTTTCGATTTATTTTCTTTTGAGATGTATAGTTTCGAGATGACCTGTTTGCATTAAAAATTTTTTTTCGAAAACCGTTTTCAAAACCTGTACATTCGTATATATTACAATCAACGTTATAACTGTTTTTTAATTTGAAATAAATAAATGCTGAATGAATTTGTTGTAGGTAATGAAACTCGGATGACTTATTATTTTAAAACATATTTTGCGAAGCAGACTATTTTTGTCAAGAAAACCACAACGACGATTTTGTTGAAACGTTTTGATTCTGTAAGGACTGATTTGGCGCAAGGCCAAGTACGACATTACAAAAAATTGTTTCCTCGAATTCATAGTTGTCGCAAAAAAGCAGAATTTATCGTCAAAAAAGCGATGGAATCATGTTGCATCAATCGTTTCATTGCATCCAATCTGGTCGACGTTAAAATTTAAAATTATTATTATATGATTGCTTCATGATGACAACATACGGACGGAATTCTTTGTGCATTAACATAAATTATTTGCTTTTAGCAATAAAACCATTACAATACATCTTTCATTGGTATTTTTCGTAGCTAAAACCGTACTAAAATTTAAATTGTCCAGAAAGTGATATATTTATAATTGCGAATATTATCAGAATGAGGAATTCGTTGATGTTCTGATTGAAAAGTGCATTAAGGTTGTTAAATATTGAATACGAATCAACAGATAATTGATAATGCTAAATCCGTCCGTAAGTTAACAAGGTGTACGTGACGGTAAACGAGAGTGATAAATTCGCGCATGTTCGGCTGCGACGGAACGAATGCAGTTTCGCTAAAACATATTTTACAATGCATTAATTTTTCAACGGCTAACGCTGCGTTAGACTAAGCATGAATTATGAACGCATTACGACAGGAATACAAATTGATTTACGGCCAGCACGTTGTGTCCTGCATATCTGATATTTCTCACTCGTGCACTTCGATTCGTGGGTTAAAAAAGGACCGCCCGCGAGTTGCCTGTAATCCGCTTTTCAATTTCAGTCCGATTCTCAGTCTGTCGTTTCTTTGTCAGATGAAGCATCGCGTGTTCGCAAATCCGCTTGCTGTTTGCAACTGAATTGCACAATAATTAGTTATTCCCGAACTGCGCGGTGTAAACCGCAATTACAGTTACAACTCGCAGTTCTACACCAAACTTTGCACCCTCGAACATTCAAATCAATTCATCTTGTAATAAAATCCTATCCTAGCTTAGTCAAAATAGTGCCACATTTGCCTGCGAGATTTGAATTCATACCAATTCGGTGTCTGACCTTACACACTCTTTTCTACTTGTTTGAAGGAACAAGTAAATGCTCTTTTAAACTCGAAAACATTTCGAAGTCAATTTTCAGTCAGACGCAGAATAAAGTTAAACTTGCTAAAATATGAAAAAACGTAATTCAGCGCGCTCTTTTTTTGTTCGTAAATAAGCATGCAAATTATCAAAGGTTTTTACTAAACTTATAACAATGACTTTTTCAAGGCTGAAAAGAAACTGTCAATTTGTCAACAACCGAAAGAAAAACAATAAGGAATTTACATAGCGACAATCGAGGACAAGAGAAAAAGCGAGTGCATTTCGTGTTATCACTTTCTTCGAGTTACAGATTGAGTTTCAAACTAAGAGAAGGGCGCTCATTGCTTTTGTCGTTGTTTGTCCCCCACTGTGTAAGCGAATTTCGAGACGCAAGGTGTGTTTTCAACGTACATAACGTAACTAAAATCCGCTTCGGACTAACGTGTACATCTACGTTGGGTTACGCGATTCTGCAAACATTTGCACCCGACGATCGCATTCGACCCAAGTTTACTTTTCCATTCGCATTAGCACAGGGCCTTTGCTTTGATAAAATTTGACTCCAGTTGTTACAGGCCTCGAACTCATCCGAAACTTGTCTCAATTTGTTTGACTTTTTTTCGATTCGTTAGAAAACATTAGTACAAGGAAAAGTTGATTTCATTAGAGTTTTCGTTTTGACTGGCTTTCGTGTATCTGACACGAATATGATTAATTACCGCTAATGGCGTACAGTACTTTTTTCCAAAAACAGTGTAATTAATCTCAAAGACTGTTTAAAATCCGAGATTTCTACATTCATTTCAGCGGCATTTCGTTTGTTACAATCACATTTTTCTGTTGTAAAATTTATGAGAACATCAACTGATTTCGAAATTAATGAGTTTTCCCCATTAGGTTGTCTACAACTTTCAAAAGTTTTCTTCTTAAGAACTAGCTAGAGTTACATGAATTCCAAAATCGATTCGTTTTCGTTTTTTTTAATTACATATTATTTTATTATTGTTTTTGATTTTCAGAACACTCCATAATTTTCAATAAATTGCTTTCAAATATTCAAAATGAAAAACCAGGTCGTTAAGTTTGTTTAATGTTAAGTTTCTGAAGAGAAGCTTAAAATTAGAACAAAATATTTAACCGAAAAATGTATTTTCCAATAAGTTAACCCGTTTGCCGTCCGACAAAAGCGCTACAGTTTCTTTTCGTATTACGTTTTGCTGCAGTTGCAAGTATTAAACTCGTAAAACTCCGACACGGAGAAAAATATCATTCTTAGCTAAACGTGCGTTAAATTATTATCGACAGGTAGCGTTTCCTGGACTTGTCAAATCAGCAATTCTACTTGAAAATAGCCGAAAATATGTTCTACGTACCTGTCCAACTGTCTATTTGACTTGTTTTCTGCCCGTAGAAATAGTTATTCACAAACTCCCTCTTGCGAAATATTTTAATAATAATTCACTAGTAATAAACTGCAAAAAATACACGCCCAACTTTTGCCCTTTGCTCTTTGTTACAAAAACGTATTTGATGTTAAGTTTTGCAAATTGCACAAATTATTCATCAGTTTGGGGATTTTAATCCACACTTATAGAGTTTTGAAAATTGCAACGAGTTTTTTATTTGATTAGCCTACCATATGCTACTTGGCTTGCAGACAAAAAACTATCAATAAACAACTAAACGATCTGTTTGAAAAACGAGTTTTGTAATTTATTCATTCTTCACCGTAAAAATTAAAATATTTTTTATGTTCGTCACTTGAAGTAGCAAACATTATCGAGGTAAATGAGGAAAAGAAAAAGAAAAGAGAGAAAGTTAATTGATTAAATATAAACAAATGTAGATGAATGTATCGAATAAGAATTAAATTATTAGAAATAGTTTTGTGGGTCAGTATAGGTAAGGCAATATTTGACTGAGATTGCCTATCATTGAGTTGCGATCGATTCTATGCGCTGTTTCTGAATTCGGTGTGATGGCGCACGTCGTGGTGGAGTAGTAAAAACTTGGAGAATTTATCCAAGCTGTCTCGTGGAATCAATTTTCTATCACACCGCTTGGTGGATAGGAGACCTAAAGATTGCAAAGTTTGCTTTAACCTGAAACTTAAAGAGCCATAGCGACAGAATTGCCAGCACTCTGAAACACAGAGTTATAAAGACCGCATTATCTCTTGGCAGGCAAAATTGCTTTGCCATTTTCATGAATATTGCAAGCCTAATTACCCAACGCATTTCTTTTGAAAATTCGATAACGAATACACACTTTTGCAATCCTATCCTGCTGCAAAAGTTAGCCTCTGATGCTGAATATCAGACCTCTGATTCTTTCTCTGAAGTATCATGAATTCAATTTTACAGTTTTTGAAGCCTCGTTATGCCGGTACGCAAAATTATTCATTTTGTTTAACAATTTCTTTCCTTCAAAACTTTGTCTAGCCAATAAATGCAATTTCTCATCCTCCTATACTTTTTCTTCCATGCTGATAAAACAGAAACAGAAAAAGAAAAAGTGGCCAACTTTAGCAGTGAATCGAATAACAAAAATTTGTTGTTATCAGATAGGAACGAAATAGAGACATTTCTAGCTGACTTGTGAAAGAAGACAGTCGAACAATCGAGCCTACGAGTTAGAATGTATTTGCTGTCAGGTGACAAGCTCTGAAGTGAAACGAGAAAAGCATTATGAGATTGCGAATTATGTGTGTCAAGATACTCAATATATGTTATAAAGCTACAGTGTCTCGTCCCATTGCTTTGTGATCTTTACAATCAGCTGAATGAGAGCTTTTATATCTGCTCTTGAATTCATTGATAACGCCTTTTCATTCTTTTCACGTCAACGGCAGTCGTCAACTTCCAACTGAGACGTTCAATTTTTTTATGTCTTCAAAATGGCTTCTTAGTTCACACATATCGAGCTCCAGAAAAAAAGTGATGATATAAAAAAGTCAAAGAAACCACGGAGGCTTTTTTTATTGTCAAAGCTGTATGATCGACTTAGCGTTTCTAAGCGTTTCCCAAAATGACTCATTTTTGAATCAAAACTGTGACCATTTGTTATTATAATTTACGATTGCATTAATTATTCATAATTGTGGTAATGCTGAGCAAATTAATTGGGTTATAACATTCGTAAACTTTTGATGTAACGGCGAAACATAATTAGAGTGTCACCGTTGTTATGAGAAATTGATTGGGCGAAGGCGGAATTTAATAGTTCATTTAACATTTCAGTGCATTTATACTGTTCAAATTACTACCGTGGTGTTTCCAATTTGACTGTATTTGCTATGAATCTATAATTTGCAATGTCGTGTCAGGCTGATTATTAATGTTCCTTACTACTATTACTATGTTTGGGGCGCGGAAACTTTTTGTGTAACCATTTTCAAGAACGTTTTATTTTTGTTTCGCGAACGTTCGAGAATTAAAAAGTTCACAAGAGCCAGATTACGTGTTCCCAGGCTCTATAGAAAATCAATTTTACGTGTAGCTTTTAAGTTATTTATCCATTTATTGCATTGTATAGAAATTCCGAATAAAATCCTATTTCCTACTTGTCGTCAATTCGTTTCCGGCTACAGCGGGCTAAAGTATCATTCATTCGATAACTCCATGTCACAGCGGAAATCGATTGACACGACTACGATATCCATTACTTTAGAATAATATCTTTTACGCGCGTTCAGTGATTTTTTAGATATAGACGTACAAACCGTGTAATGTCTATGGACGGGTCCATAAATCAAGATCCGTGGTACAATCATTTTCTTCTATTTTTTTCATTATTCTTTTTCATTCGAATGTTCGTGATCAGTTCTGCTGCAATCCACGACAAAAAAAAACTTAAAAACTTACGAATATCGCTCTACAATCTTTAAATCCTAAAGATAGAGATAAATAGTCCTATAGGAATTATATATATAAATATATATATTATAAATTATTAGGTCATGACCTAAACAACTGACCACCATAAAGTAACATTATACGTTATTTGAACTGAAGCTCAAATTAATATATATCATCCAACTGTTTTTCCGTAGATTTATTTTTTGTTTACGTTTTTAGTTCCAGTCGGACTGTTTTTGTTTTTGATCATGCTAGTGTTTGTTTACATTTAAAAATGTTCTGTTGTTTGTTTGTATTTTGTATTCATTTGTAATTCTCGTTCGTTTAAATTATTTATTGTATTTTTGTTGTCGTTTGTTTACATTTTCATTCGTTTATTTTTTTGTTTGTTTATATTCTTATGTGTTATTCTCGTTCATTTGTTTGCATTTTAAATTCATTTTATTCCGAGATTTAGTTCTGAAATTTTTCGCAATTGAGGGTACATACACTAATTTTGCAATTTTGAATCACTACGTCAGTTTGATATTAACGTTAAAATGGTACCCTACGATATAACTCGTTCGATCTCCTTTTCTCGGTGTAATTTCTATATCAGTAAAAAACGATGAAAAACAGTTATAAACTCTTCTAAACCATTTATAAACTAACAATTTCGATGCCTAATTGAGTTAACGAAAGCCTCTATTCAAAGTATAAGCGAAATGGAATTTCTTATTATCAGCGTTGAACAAGTGGAACTACCGAGCGAGTCAGATCAAAGAGAAAAGTTTAGTGCATTTATGAAAACCCACTAGGACAAATTGTTTGGCTAAGTTTGTGCGTTGCATCGTATCGCATCAGATTTAGGGTTGCACTTGGGCTAATTGAAGCGTGGGCTCAATTCTCCACCTGTTGTTGCGCTCTATCATCTGCATAGATTTGCCGCTTCGTAAAACGAGCGCTTTCTGACACTGCTGTTTCTCCCAGACCATCTGTGTCTACACCGAATAGAAGCAGAACAGTGCCCAGAGAGAGCCACTCATGAATATTCCGTGGCCAGAATTCATCGCAAATACGTCTTGAATTCTGAGGGTCTGCGTCGCTGCTTACGTTCTTGTTTCCTGTTATTTTGCAACTGCATTTATCTCAGCCATTGAATAGGAATCCACTTTCAATCTACGAATATTTCAAGTCTCCCAAATGTTGTAAAAAATTAGAAAATACGACGAAATGAATCCCTTATTACGAAGTCAACAAACAGAAAATAAACGATCTGTGCTTTTTCTTCAAACACTTTGAAAGATTTCTCGAACGTATACTTCTTTTCTTTGCACCCGGTCAGGTTTGTTTTGATGCTCTTCATTCAAGTATAAAACTAATTCAAGTAAAAAACTTTGACTTGCTGAATTTGGTTTCTCTCCATCTCGCAAACAATTTATCACGCGAATTTTCTATACAAGCAGCTGGCTTCAACATTCGTTTGTCAATAATAATAATAAAAAAAATCAGCTAGGCGCCTATAAATTCAAGCCTTTCATGGATGGCAGAATCATCACGTACCTGCATAAATATTTGAAATGAATTTTCCATTGAATTGAACGTTTTAATAACAATTTATAAGTATTAATTACTAAAAAAATAAATAATTCAATAATTCATCTAATTGATAATTCTGAAACTTGTATAATAAATATGAAATTAGAATATTATTTCGTATTGGTCCGACTATTTTTGATTTTCACTACTGCGAATTGTTGTCAGCACGAGTTAACACTAGTCAATTGCTTCGAAAAAATTAATTCGTTATGGAATTTTTTTCAAAATCAAGTGTACACAAACGGTTCTTCTATGGATGTGCTGACGCGGAAGCACTATTTCGGCGAAAGAAAAATAACGAACAATGGAGCTTTTGGAAACAACAAAAACGCCGGAATTTAGTATCACGACTCCATTAAGTTAACATGAATTTGACACGACGCGATGTTCTTCCGCGGTCTTACTACTGGAACACGACACTGATAGGTATATATATTAACCGCTCGACGTGACATCTCGTCTCTGAATTGAACATACTATTCCAATTAAATTTGTTGTTCAAAATCTTTGGACTGTGTTGAAAACGAACAAATGGAAACGACTGATCCAAAGAAAAAAGCACAAATATATTTTAGAAACAAAAGTTGTAAAAGGATTAAAAAATAGATGCTATGCTTTAGAGCTGGTTGGCTAAGCGAGAATTCACTTGGATTCGTGTATCTCAACGAGATAGCATCTACATTCATTTAAAATGTGCGATAACGTCACGAAGTATCCTCCTCAGTTTCTCCGAACACAAGTACCCGCTCGCTAACATCCTTTTGTTCGTAATTTTCGCAAATATTTCAAGCAGCTTTATCTTACGAGATATTGCAGCAGCTCCTATTTATTAAATCCAAACAATCTCGCAAAATTCAAACAAATTTCTAGATTTATCAATTTATTAACACTCTACATTTTCAAACAAGCTATGAGACACTGTCTCTTACACGCTTATACCGTGGAAGAAATGCTAATTGAACTTAAATCATCATCAGAATCTAAACCTCATTTCCGAATTATAAATCTATCACGAAAACCCAGAAAAACTGTCTCTGTCGATATCGAATCAGTAATTAGGTTGTAGAGATGTAGTAGCTACGTGCACACCTTCACCGAGAAAAAGAGATCGTTCAAAAATGTCTTCTAGTTTTTACGGAAACAAAAACTAGCAATAAATAACTCATAAGAATGTAAGCAAACGAAGAAAATAAACGAATAAAAATATGAAACTATGTTTGAAACTATGTGAAACTAAACGTTTTATTGCTACTGGAAACTAAAACGTAAACAAAAATTGAATTAATGAAAAAACAGTTGAATAAATAATACCGTACTTGAAATGTAAACGAACAAAAATTATTATGATTTAATTGTTCGTTTTTATTCTGTTCATTTTCAATTTTTGCTTTGATTATGTTTTCTTGTATTATATATTGTCGTTTGTTTACAGTTTTACTTGTTAATTTTTTTTTCGTTTACATTTACATTTGTTCGTTAACATTTTAAATTAATTTTATTTTGAGATTTCATACTGAAATAAATTTTAATTCAAAATAACAAAAATTCAAGAAAACACTCTAAAAATGAGTCCAGACAATCCTTTAGTTTTGATTGCTTTCAGATTCTTGGTGTTCTGTCTGGTTGCTATTCAACGTATACAGAATCTAACTGCACATAGACGACAGCAGAAAAGATTCATCGCGTGCCCTAAGCGATGTCGAACAAACGTGGTTTCTCAGGGGTAGCAAAAAAAGACGCCTCGAAGAAAGATCGGACGAGCGCGAAAGAACGACTGGCAGGCAGGACAAACGCAAAAGCTTCCACAGTTAAAACGAAATTGAAAGAAATAAAAGGGGCGTTTTAAAAATTTCCATCCCACCAGGCATTTCCGTCCAGATAGATTACCGTCAATTGTTCTCATTGACCTCGCGACGCGCTGCTTTTGTTTTGACATCTTTTTCCTTAATTCCGTCCGCCGAATTCTTTTCTCTCGCGACATCAACGTCAAAATGCACTTTACCGTTCGACAAACTTTCAACGGCTGCCATTGTTTTCTTATACCTCCAATTGTTTTTCGTCTCCACTCGGCGATTTTAACCTTTCGTAACTCGCGTCGTGTATACTGAGTACACGCGCGACTGCCTTTTCTCAAAAACTACTATTTAAACGAATTTTTTTTGTTCACAAACTTGTGTGTATTTTTCAAATCAACTGTTTTCCATCAATAAAGTTAAAAAACCAAGTCTTCCATTCCATTAATATTTCAAACGTTATCGTAAAAAATACACTGCGATCATGAAAAATGGGTTAAATAATAATGCACTTTTCATGAGTTGTGCTGGGAATGCACAAAAATTGATTCCAAGCTGAACTATGGAAATTGAATTAATTCTTTGCTAAGTCTAAGAGGACGATAATTGAAGGTTTGCTCATTCTAAAGAGGATGTTTAAACCAAAACAAACAACAAGATGATTGAAGAAGTGATACAAATTTAAGACGGAAACAAGTCTAACTGAGATGGGAATTAAACGAACAAAGGAAAATTCGCATGTTTACGTTTTCGAATACGCGTATAACAGCGTCGAAAAACTGTAACAATGCACACAGGATACGACCGCTTTGCCGTAGAATTACGTGAAACTTCATGATGCGTCCGGGAGGTTGTAACAATTATCATGAAGCAAACGACTATGGGCAATGTTCTTTAGCCAATTATTTGCTTTCATTTTTTTTGAACTCTAACTGAATTTCATAATCATCTGTCACAGTTATCGAAACATTTGTTCTCATATTCCATTATGTTTTACAACATAAGTATGATACCAAAACAGAATGGGATAAAAAAGCAGAAGAAATTTTTGTTATTTTTAACTGAGAGGGAAAAAGAGTTTCTACAAATTGAATTTGTCTATCAGTTTATGAAATAATTGTCATCAGTGTTGTTTTGGTAGAATTTCTAAACGCCGTCATACAGATGAAGGCAAAATGGACGATATCAATGGCAACAAGAAAATGAGATTACTACGTATAACAGTGGTTGAATAAACGAAAGTTCCAGTTTAATCAACTGTTCCGCTTGATTGGTTTATTCACAAACTACGTTTAGGTCTTTTTTCACTCAAAACCAAAAACGTGATTTCACTATGTTTTTTAAAACAAAAACAAAAGGCACTGAGGAGAAAAAGTGCGCTTCTCGAATCCTAAACTAATCGTGGAGTTTTATTCAATTTTTTTTTCAATTTTCATTTTGTCGCATGAAATAGTAAGCAAAAAAATGACAGCGTTTGTAAACTAAGTTAAACTGAAAATTGTAGGTCGGCCGATGGTTCATCCAACGACACAAGCACTGGTGACGAACGAGGGAGTATCCTTGGACATGGTGGTAGAATTTTGTGCGGAACCCTCGTACACGAAGGTCTTCTGGATGTCGGATGAGCGCGTTTACATTCCTGGTAGTGAATCGCGCGATGGAGTTCAAGCGTTGACGATAGAGGTAACGTATGTGGGACAAAATGGCCAATATCACGTTTCAAAAACGACTCCGAGCTTAGTTCCAATCATTGCAACTCGCGTTCGATCCGGCCAATTTTTCATTATTCATTGTTTACAGTTCAGAGACGCTGCTTTGTCTCATATTCAAATGCTATTCGTATTTTGACGACTTTCACGGGTCACTTGGTCGTCGATATTTCACATACTTTTTTGCCATTTCTTTTTTCTGTTTATTTTCACGTGTCACAAATCAGCGCATCTCTATTCCGTGACTTTTATAATTTCTATTGCAAGCTTGTTTTTTTATGGAACCGAATGGAATTTCAATTTATCATTTTTATTATTAAAAACATTGCAACTTCTGCGGAAACGGAGATTCTGAATTATTGAATAAGTAATTGGTTTACATTTTCCAGTCATGCGATTATTAAGTAATCACAATAATCATGGCAATTATATTTTTTATCGAAGGTATTTCATTAGCAAATCGAAATTACATAATTTAATTCTGATGATCAAACAATATTTCTGATGGAGGACGATAAAAAAAATAGAAAAAAAATTAAAACGCTCTTCTGTTTCAGTTTATCTATTAACACACCAAAGAACACAATTTGTTTGCACTGATTCGATTAACGAATTTTTTTCGGTCATATAATGAAAATGCGAAAGAATGAACATTTACACGGAGCGAAATGATAAATATTCATCGAGCGGAATGGAGGAAATCGCTGGTGCTTTCGGTTGGACGAATGAAATGGAAACGATTGGAGTGACCCATTTTGGTTGGGGCATAAGTCAAGTGTCAACTAAATAGTCAAGTGAAAATATATGCTCATTTTGTGTTTCAGAACGGTGAGATGGAGGCGTGTTACAGAACAATTCTGCGCTTCGAGGTCGTGCAGTGGACGCACACCGGGGAATGGTTATTCTTCGTGCGCTCGTCGGAAGGGATTGCGGACGCTTCCGTTTTGCTCAACGTAACGCGAGCGTCCGGTTACAGCCACGCCCATTTCCGCGCGTTGAGTCTTACAAATCTTTTCCTCTGCTTAGCTTTAGCGATGGCACAAAGGCGCTGCTGAGGTAGGCCTTCATTCTCGTTTGTAACGACGAAAACAATAAATGTTACGCGGAGAAAATGACTCAGTTTGTTACAATTCAGACTCACAAGCAGGAACACAAGTTGCGGTCTTCTTTTCTGAAAATAACTGAACCATTTTTTCCTTCATTGGTTAATAATTGAATCCGTCGACAATTGTATAATTAAGCGTAATAAGAATACGAAAGAGCGTCTATTTGCTTCGCAGAAACACGCGTTACGAAAAGCTTTCATGAGAAAGACAACTTTATTGACGAAATTTCATGGCGAGACGCCGTCTCGCACAATCGACAAAGGACGTTAATGAAATGATATTTGAGCCATGCTGACAACAAAATTATACGATTATGGGCGCTGAAGCTATTGCATCAATATTCGTTACACAAAATCTCATTATCTTACAAACTATCAGTTGTTTTTAATTTTCAATGCACCAAATTTTGTATCCGATGAATGTCGATGTTACAAATTATTTTTTCTTACTTTTTATTCCCTCGATGTGATTTATTAGGTGTACAACAACGTGACGAGCTTGATTATAAAAAGTTCGATATTAATTTGGTTCTCATAAGCTCAATTTCTTTCCATGTTGAATAATGACGTAAGATATGATTTTATGACGAGATGAAACTGAAAAGTTATTTTATAATACATCATGTACATTTAACATCATTGTAAATAATCTACGTGTCTATATAAAAGCAAATTGTATTGTCGTTCAAAAATTGCGACATACCTAACGGCATCACGAAAAAATTCAATCAGGATTGTCTTTTCAGTAAAAGTATAGCAAATTGAGGAACATGTATTCAAACTTAAGTATCTGATGCATCTCGTACTTGAATATTTTACAAATACGCTTGAACGATCAAGGTAAAATTATTTCATTTCATTTATACTGTAATAGCAAATTTCATATTAAAATAATGTCAGCAGCGTGCGTTCAAAACAAAAAAAAATTATGCACAAGACTTTGACAGTTTTATTATTCAACTAACAGTAAACAATTGATCCAGTAAAAACATGTATTTGAAATAATTAAAAAGCGTGTTCAAAAGTGGCAATTCAAGGTGTATTCAAACATGTCATCTTTTTGTATGTAAATAATAACAAATTTATAGAAACGATCATGTTTTTTGTCGATCACGTAAAAAAACGAAATCTATATACGATAACGACGCTTAAATTATAAATGGTTAACGAGAATACAGGTCTGTGAATCAATGGGATTAACTGGGACACTGGATTTGTCCACGAAAAAATCTTATAATGAATATTTGAATACTACATAGTTTCCTTTTCAGAATCCTAAGCGTGTACATTTTACACGACGTGTAAAATGTCAAATGTCATATGTTGAAAAAGGTTATATGCATTTAACTATAACTAGTTGCATCGCGATGTATATAGATGTATAAATAATTATTATGTGTACGATAAACTTTAATGAGTAAACTACGCAAACAAAGAATGGAATTCGGATTCAACTCACTGCGTTTGGCTTCGTCTAGAAATGTAACATTTCTAATTATGAATTCATGTAACAGCAACGAATCAACAATATCATCTTGTATAAAGTTTGACAAAATGGGTTTTGTGCCTAAGATTAAAAATAGCAGAGGGCCAATGAAATTTGCAAACTTTATTGTACGTATTGCGTTCTTCTGACATCTGGAAAAATCATTTCATAAACACGGTTCATGATTTACCAGTGACGAATAGCATTCAACCAAACCATCCAAACAGAAAACTCAATTCGAGTTGCGGGCGAAATTTCAAAAACCGGATCACAGAATTACTATAATTTTTATATCGACGATTTAATACCAATGCTAATACGGATCGTTGAGTTTCATTCGCTTTCAGACGATCAAAGGTAAACGTTACGGTGCCATTATAATGATCCGCGCGGAATAAAAATGAAGCAACGGAGCCTCGCAAGCGTTCCTCAATTTTTTATTGCAATTCATTTTATCCCAGAAGAAAAGTGCGCGAAATTTATGGGTTTTTTTTTTATTTCACATTTTTTAACTTTCTTACTTTTCTAATAAGATAAAGTATAAATTCATCTTGAGCGAAATCAAATTTGCTAAATCCGCTGATGTTATTTACAATAATTAGTTGTGGACGCGTTTACCAATATCATCTTGTCAAATTTATGGCCTAACATATATTTAATGTTAATTTCACTAACCCGACCATTGTATGTACATTTCACGTAGTATTGTCGTACTTTATCGTTAACACGACTGCCATTATCAATATAATATTGTTCAACGGAATTTCACATTCAATAATTATTTTGTACTTTGAACACGATCGAGCAAGAATAATCAGCCAAACATCACGCAAGCAAAAGCGCCATAATAAATCTATATTTGTTTAATTTATATAACCTGAACAAATTTTGCTTCGGAATGCACGTTTTTCAAAATTAACACTTCCTTTACCAGCGGTTAAAATAAATTATGAAGTCTATGAATTTTCTGTGAATGAATGTGAATGAATTTCTATGAATTTTTCCAAGTTTCTTCAATACTTTTTTGTCCAACCATCAAAGAAGAACAAATTAGAGACAAGAAGGGTAGTAAAAAATCGAGAATGAAATTCATACAAATTACCACTTAATGTACGAGAAGAAAAAAATAACGACACCGAGTAGCAACAAAATTTATGACTGTAAATTCGGCTCCTATTCGACAATATTACGTTTTCACGGTCGAACAATTTAATGGACAAAAATAATCGTGTTCCATGCGCACTGTCAAACTCGTTGATCTTAACAATATTGCGCTACCGTACACTATTAAGATAATACATTTTATGCCATAAGATACGATCCCCAGTTGGCCGTTACTACTACAAAAACAATCTTGTGACAGTATTCGTGTTGTAAATTTTCGTTCGAATGATTCAAAGCCCATAGGGAAAGAAACAAAAAAAATAAACGTCGATATCACTTTCACATGAACAAAACGTTGGATCTTTTTAAGCGGTAATGAATTAAATTGTATTATATTCAAGCAGTTTTAAGAAAGAGTGGTGCGGAAGTCAATTTGTACATAAACTGTGTAACAAAACCAAAACAAACAATAAAAAAGTGAATAATAAAATGAATGAAATCGGGCATGTGTATTTGTGTATAAATGATAATGTGTGCTATTTCTGGACAAGACAAAATGTTGAATAATATTACAATCTACATCAAAAATAAATAGAATGCAAAGTCCGTACGTGGTTCAAGTTTTTATGCATTCCAGCAGATATTTAAAGACCAATTCCACAATACATACATCCGCCAACACAATATATTCGCATTTGAATATCCTTGAAATGGAACTCAGGACTTAGAGTGGTTAATAAATCCTTTTGATTTTAGATGACCAGAACAGATAGATTGTTCATAAAACATTTCAGCAATGGGCAAGTTAAAAAGTTTCAGAGAATCATCCATAAATAAATTCGGTTTTTAAAATTGGATTCTCCGTTGGTTGACTTGATAGACAAATAAAAACCTGCGCAGAAAAAATGCAATGATTTTACTAGTACATAATGGATCCCCTGGTAACCAAAAGGACTGAGGATCGCGGTCGTTCAACTGGATTAACGGCGGCAGCCTCACTTTCGTGGTAAAATAATGCAACTGCAAATCAACCGTTAAGGAGCTTACTGGCTACCTAACTGAAAAACTCGACTTCTAAAGATTAAAATTAAAGACAAAGAGAAAGTTTCAAATGTGCGTATAACGAAATTGTTTAATAAAGTTCCATCTTATCATCTCTTTATGAAGGAAGATCAAAACGCGAATTTTATACCAACACTGTGTTTTTTGCTCGTTCAAAATTATTTTTTTTTCCAGACAAACTAATCACTTGAACGTGAGATAACATGTTTAATGGCGTTGACTCTACTCTCGTTCAAATATGACCTACTCCAAATGGATAGATTATCGAGACTCTCCTTTTGTTATTGTTAATTAAATATAAATGAGTCAGAACAATTGGTCATCTTTGACCTTGAACTTGTTATTCTTCTCTCTTGTCCATGAAACAACAAAACTATTCTGAATTTAAGCTGAAATTCCAAGATTTGCAGTAGGCGGCGTATCTATAGTAGTTTTGGTACGACAGGTGCTTCCTACCGGACATAAAAAACAAATAAATGACGAGCGATTCCGGGGTGGCTTGGGAAAACAGTTTCTGGGCAGATAGTGGAAGAGTTATGGCTGCAGAAGAAGAAACTGCAAGGAGCCTCGTCTCAGCGACTTTGCAAAATTCTGTAATTTTTATACCCTCATTCCTCTTCGTTCTTCTGAAAATCAAAAATAACTTACTATAAGAACCAGCTATATAACTAACCCGATTAATCAACGCAAAGAAGTTTGTTTTATTTAAAAATGATCTTCCAGGGTAACTAAAAGTATTGTTTGAAACAGTTGTATACAGATTTTTAAACGGATTTTAAACGATAATTTTCAACAAAAACAGGTCACCTCAAAACAGGAAATCTCGAAATAAAATAGAACAAAAATGTGAACTAAATATATATACGCGAACAGACAATTAATACAGAACATGAATAATTATTGAAAACCCAGAATATAAACAAAGATAACATAAACAAGCGATAAAAGCATAATATTCAGTCCTGTTTGTTTATTTTAAGTATGGTATTATTTATCCAACTGTTTTTTTAAAGATTTATTTTTTGTTTACATTTTTGTTTCCCGCATTGTTGTTTCTTTATATTTTGTATTGGCGTTTTTTTACATTTTCATTCGATTATTTTTTTTATTTGTTTACATTTTAAATTTATTTTACTTCTGCGTTTTTTTGTAAGTGACGTATACAAACTAGTTTTTCAATCAAAAAAGCAGCAATGCAGATCGTAGATCTCCTTCTCTCGGTGTTTAAGTTTTGAGTTAAAAAGACTTCTATTTTCATTGTATTGTTTTATCATTCGTATTGTAGCACAGCAAAGTGCACAAGAATACAAGGAAATCTGCACTGATAATGCTCTACCGCATTTGATTTTGTAGATTCTTTGAAAAAAAAATAATAAAAAGATGTCAATGATCTGAGTTTGTTTATACATAGATGAAGAAAAGAGTGATTGAAAAGTTATTGTTGAGATATTCGAGAAAAGATACAGAAAGGCGTAATTGAAAATTCTCAGTGAATGCCGACTCGCGGGCCACGAGTTGAACAGCATTAGAGCTTGGATTGGCATTGAACGCGGAATTCCCTTCGAATGAATTTCACGGCAAACATGGAAAGGAATTTTCATTCTAGACGTCGCAAATGGAAAACACGAAAAATCCCGCATGACGCGCTCGCACTATGTATTACAGTCTAACGTTTGTCAACACAAATTGAATTTCATCTGTTGTGAATCGGCTGGTGATTGGCTCCTCGCAATAAGTTGGCCACTTGATCTTTCAGAAAGCTAAAGTCCAACTCAGAGGGGCCAACCGAAATCGCAATCGCCATCGATATCCGCGTTGCACAATGCCCAACTTTTCGGACGTACGCCTTCAACTTTTACAATTTCATTCGAACAAGAAATGACGCCACCGCAAATTTCACGCTATACGATAGCCTTGTCCAACTTTTCAGTCTTCCTCCGTAGGGCTCTCAAAGTAATGGAAACTTTATCGTATAAAAGCAAATCATAAACGATAGAAACACAGCTTTGTTAAACAAATCTCTGTGTGTCTCCAATTTCTACAAATTCAACTTTACACTTTTCCATTTTTCTTCTGTTCGCGTTATTTTTATTTGCTTTTTAAAACAGACTTGTTTCAGATTTCTTCGAATGCACATTTTACATGTACAATATTAATTTCATAAATGCAGTTTTTTGCAGTGAATTATTTAACGTTGCGAATTTTTATCAGAAAATAAGATAGCTTATCGTGAGAAATGACTTCCTACCTTTGACTAGAACGTTTATCAGCGGTCTTGAACGAGTAACTTGACATCACGCGCGGAAGCCTTTGTGTACCAACGTGCCTTTACTGTTAAGGTCAATATCATACGGGCTCAGTGGAACAAGGTGATGTAAACACTCACCTTCTTCAACGCGCTGTAAGGTCGTGGTTTTGACCATAAACTAATCTTTGGCCTTGGATTAATTAATGTTTTAGTAAGTGTGATGACTTTAACACGTCCATTCATAGAACAAAAATTTGGACAAAAAATAAAATAATTACAATAATTAACACCGTTCATAATAATTTGAGTTTTCTAGTCTTGAATGCAATGAAATTGTTTATCGTTCGTTTATCGCTCTTTTGCAAAGATCTAGTTTGCAAAAATAAATCACTAGGCTAAGAAGATTTCAGTTAAAATTCGTTAGTTTTGTTTTGAAATTTGATTTGATTTTATTACTGCGTTAGTTATTTGTCAAAAATGCATATTTCGTGTCCCGTGGCGTTGATAACGATGAAAGACAGTAGAATAGCGCCGAGCATAAGAACCAATGACATCCACATAGTGCTATTGATATGAATTTTCGGGTGGGAGATGAATCTAATCGACTCTCGTATATAAAGAATCGATAGATGTAAAACATTCGTGACATTTTTTGTACACCATCGGAATAGTGCTCACCGGTTTGGAATTCGCTACCCGGGGAACAATCATGGGATACCATCAAATTTACGTTTTTATCCTCTTCAGCGCTCTTCTCTCTTCAAACATGATTTCTGGATTCGTAAACCGTGAGTTTTCAGCAGCGCTTTTTGTCAAACAAAAATCGTTCGTATCATCGTAATAACTGTTATTTCATTTTAATTGATACCACAGCTCATTACAAATATTGTACGCCCACTCTCAGTATTATAATTTATTTAAATTTTAATGCGTTTCGCGGTATTTACATTAGAATATTCAAATTCAAACTATCCTTAGACGTACGCTGTATAACCAAGCTCTGGCAAACTCGATTATTGATGAATCAAATAATGACGCACTGTGTGACTGATTTCGATCACATTTTAATTTGACTATTAATACTGCATGCTTTTCCCATTTTAAGATCATGCAAAAGTCAATAATCGAATATACTCCAGTACATTTATTGAAATTAATATCGCAATATCATTACTGGCTATTGAGAATATTTTTTCAACTGTATTTTAAGAGGGAAAATAATATACGTAATACAAAAACTTTACACTCAAAAAATCTGTAAAAGATTATACTTGAGAAAAATCTCATCACAAAAAATTGTACTGAATTTCAAGTGTAATACCAGTTTTTAGACTTGTTTTTGACAAGCAAAAGTAAATTTTGACTTGCCGAAGGAAATTTTGCACAACGAAGTCTGTAAACACATTAATGACATGTTGTGAAATATGTTGTCGGAGTTTTCGTTTTATTGTTAATTTATAATTACTTGATCACCAGTTGATCACATAAACCTGTGAAAATTTAAAAATGAATACGAAATATAGGCAAACAACCGAACGACACTTTTAATTTTAAACAAATAACAAAATAATACCATAATTGAAATGTAAACAAACAAAAATCAATATTATTTTTTTTGTGTTTGTTTGTTTATATTATAGTTTTTCAATGATTATGTATGTTCTGTATTCATCATCTGTGCTTACATATTTTGTTAACATTTTTGTTTTAATTTTTGTTTCGGGCGTTAAATTCTAGTATAACATTAAATTTGAAAAGAAGCAAGTTCAACATACTGTAGGATTCGTTGACAGCACAAATAATCGCACTACAAATAAAAAGGCACATACTGATGTACGAATGAGTATTTACTAACAATTCGTGACTGAATAATTCAAAGTTAATCGAATTAACGTGAAAATTCCGACTGCACGGCTTGTTTGAGCGTGGCACTCGCGCCTACATTTCGAAAAATATATCTATACCGAGGAAAATGTAAATCACAACACTGTGAACTGAGAATCGAAACGCAGCAGTATTACGAAATCAATTATAATGCAAAACAATATGAGATCATAAATATTTATCTGGATTATCGCATCGAACGAATGACTCAAATATCTTATCGCGCTCTAAAATAAACAATTTAACAGGGAGCTTAAAATCGTCGTACGTCCGTGTTTCCATACATGTGTTCATAATCATAATAAACTACCTGGGCTTGCTTTTTTGAATATTTAATCGCGACCGTAAAACATGCAGCACTGTCTGCAATTCAATATTTTGTTCATTTCAAAATCTCTTATTTGAAACATTTTTAAATGATTGAACATGTCCCGTTTTTCGATTGCTTTGAGAGACGATGTTAAAAATGGAATGCCATAAAGTGAATTCGTGTAGAGGGGTTCGGTAAAACTGATAGTGGCTGAAGAGAGCCGAGGAGTAAGCAGAAAACAAGGAGGGTCGCGCCGCGTTCAAGGATAACAAATGGATCAGCGCGGTTAGAAAAATGATTTCTCAAGCGATAAGCGCTTGCGAAAAATAACTTGGAAGATGCCATACCTGTCGAATTGAGAAGGATAAGCATATTATGTTTAGCCTGCTTTTGACATATCTATTACGGGGTGGCGAATAGAGACGACTTGGAACTCAGGGCAAGCGCAACTGCAGAGCTTCAATTAATCAGTCGAAGCGTGAAACGAGAGAACGTCGACAGGATTATGCTGACAGATTCGTCCTATACTATCCATCTATCCATCTATCTAACCCAACTACCACATACTTAAAATAACTTCCCAATTCTTAATCGAAAACTTGGATTATCCTCCAGAATCACTAATGCGTACATTAAATATTCACTATTACTATTATTATTATTATTATTATTATCATCATTATAATTATCAGTAATATCATTATTATTTTATTATTATAATTATCAGTATTGTATTTTGTCTCGTCTTTAAAAACAGCTTAAACTTGATTGCAATGAAAGTAATAGCAAAATTATGATGCGATGCTTGCATAACAAATTGAAATCAATACACACGAGTGCGCATAAACTCTTTGACAGGATTAACCCTTTAACGTTAGCGTCCCACAACTTGTGCGTTTGATCGACATTGACAACGATCTCGCATGAGTTTGTATGACTACAATGCATTATTATGTATATAAACGGACACACTGCAATTTCGTACCACCCAAGAGGAAAATTATTTAATTAAAACTACCGCTGACCGGATAATAATTGCGATATTTCACTGGGCATATCACGCATTTTTCCATGAAACCAACAATTTTTGTAAGGTAAACGAAAATGTTCGGAATTCTTCATCTCGCTTTGTTCTTGTTTTAGTGGTTTTTTTCTGTTTTTTTATTGGGCTTGTAAGGAAGCAATTAATTATTGATTGGTTTTTTAATTGGACCGGATTATCAAAAGCTTTTAGCGATGATAAAGCGTAATCGAGTGGCCTGATTTCAAAAAGAAAAAACAATTGAAACTGTAAAGGATACAATTGGGGTATCTGATTATGCACCAACCAGACATCGGTTACAACGCAGCAATCAAACTTATTTGCTAATGAAGCGAGTCTCGTGATTAGTAATTACTCTGCGTAATGTTATCGAAATTTACCCAACGTAGCACAGTCACTGGATTCTGTGCTGTAGTGTATATACCGTCATGCACGGCAAAACTTGACGAACTAAATAAACTTTGAATTTAAATGAAAAATTTTGTTGCTTCTTTCGTCAAACATTGATTAGTCGATGAGAGTTAAAAATTTAAAAGAAGTTGTAAGAAGTTAGTAAAAAAAATTAAAACCGTAAAAACAACAAACTTAGGGATGCTCAAATTGAATTCAACATGATAACTAGTGTTGTCTGACTTAATATGCGTTATATCACTTGGAGCAGCCACGATTTGGAAAAAGCTGCAAATTAATGACGTTTACAGGCTGAAAAGTAAAAATGAAACGTAATAATGAAAATGTTGAATCAGTCGCGGACGTTGCCTGCGGCGAGGGACGCGAGGACAAAAAACCTTTGGCCCGAATAGTTGGAGGCGAAAATGCATCGCCCCAAGAATTTCCATGGCTGGTAAGCATAACCAGACTGGGTGGACATTTTTGCGGTGGAACCATCCTGAACTCTAATTTCATCCTAACAGCCGCTCACTGTCTCTGCTCGTAAGTTAACAATATTCTAATCATGATTTTTAACACTAGATATATGAAAACTTTTTTTTTCGTTAGACCTGTATTGCGGCCAGCGAAGCAGTTCCCCGCATCCTATTGCGCAAAGTGCGCAATGAATGCGCATAAAGATTTGACGATAAGGAATATAATTATGTATACGAAATATACAATTCCGACCTAGAAAGACCGATTGGACACATCAATTTATTCAAATGACATTTGAATCGACGGAAAAGTTTGTTTTCATTCCTAATTTTGACCTAACTTGCGGCTTAAATACTACGAAACTAATGAAACAATAACGATTGCATCGATAAAAGTTTTAAGTATTCATTATTCAATGTTTTTTTCTCTAAAAAAGTTGAAGAAAATGAAAAAAATGAAGAAAAATAATACATAAGTATGTAAACAACCAAAGAAAATATTTATTCCGTAGATAAGTAACAGTAAAAATATAAAAAAAATTAAAATGTAAACAAAAAATAAATCTTTGAAAAAACAGTTGGATAAATAATACCATACTTAAAATGTAAACAAACAGAATTGAATACTATGCTTTTATCGCTTGTTTGTATGGTGTTTGTTTAAATTTTGGTTTTTCAATAATTATTTATGTTCTGTATTTATTATCTGTTCGCTCATATAGATTGTTTACATTTTAATTTTGTTTTATTTTGAGAGTTCCTGTTTTGAAATGACCTGTTTTTGTTGAAAATTGTTGTTCAAATTCCGTTCAAAAAATCTGTGTATTATTCTGCACAGCTCAAATCATAGTACTATACTTTATAGCCATTCTCGGTGAAAGAGCAATAAAAAAAAGTCATAACACTTCAGAATGATTGTTTAAAAACATGGGAGTTCAAGTAAGAGTTAATCTTAATTCTAAAATTGGACGAACTTGTCCTCTCGGTCCTTCTACAGTGTTGAATGAATGAAAGTGCTTTGAAAAAGATTGTCCAATATTGTTTGATATCTGGACACGGGGGTGGAGCTGTTTCACTGCAAATTCATCACGACCCGCAACGTGCTGTTTTAGGTGTATCGTGTATTACTGGGTGTTTTGTATCATTATGTAGCAGTTGGTAATCCACGAGCTTGCATACGCGCTGCTCCTTCTTCATCCAACAGCTCGCACACAATATGTGCACAAGAGATATTTGTTTGACCGCTTCGCGGTTACTCACACATAACAGTGCCTACGTTAATTTACATGCGATGTGCAAAGTTTACCTTCCGAACAAGCACGATTGACCAATAACGTCGCACAACCACATTCTGTCTAAGTTACATAACAAATAATCAATCAACATTATTTCAATGCATCTACAAATTATTCAAACTGAAATGTTGAGTTGAAAATTTATCCGAGTTTGAACGAGAATAAGCATTCAATGAACAATGACAAGGAGAGGCTTGGATAAGGTTCATTAAAGTAGCTTTGTCAGGGACGAGAAGGAGGAACGCAGACACAAAGCGCCCCAATCGATCGGCCATCGAAAAAGTGCTCCCTTAAATCAGTTCAACTGTTTTGTAACAGCGACGAGTCGCTGCGAAAGCCATAATTTTGTTAATTATTTCGACACGCCGTAGGACGATTAATAAGTGTTACAAGATTCACAATGCGATTATTTTACGTGGACGTGAACTTAAAGTCACAATTGAATAATAAAAGAAAACTTGCAGAATTGCAGAACTAAACCCATTTAAAAGACTCTTGTTGCAAAGTTGATGAATGTGTTTGATTGTAGCGGACCTTCAGCGATACCTCTGCGTCAACTGCGTGTAACCCTCGGGGAGTATAATTTGAAAGAACCGGAGAATCCTTTGGCACGCGAGGAAAACATTCTGAACATGCATATCCATCCAGGATACAAATGTGGATTCTACGAAGACGATATTGCTCTCTTAGAAACGCTCCATCCAATAACGTGGTCGCAAAGCGTCAAACCAGTTTGTTTGCCAGCAAACTTTGGCGGACCAGACTATAGCACTTTCAACGGAGAAAACGCAGTTACAGCAGGCTGGGGTTGGCTCGGCGAAAATAGATCTCAAAGTGAGCTCAACAATTCAATTTTTTATCATTTTTATATTAATCATTCAAAAGACAAGTTTTTCCTTTTATTTTTCTACAAGTTGACGACAACGATCGGACAGGTCTGATACAAAAAAGCATTTAAAAAATCGAAACTTGAGTGAATCAGTACATTTTTGTGTAAATTTTGCATTTGAAGAATGAAAACGAGTTAAAGAATGATTTGATTATAAAATTGAACTGTTGCGGAGATTGAATTTGTTGCTAAATTGAGTTGATTTGATTGAATTACTCGCAGATAAGAGGGCAGACATATTGCAGAAGGTGGATGTTCACGTAGTAGATAATAACGAATGTCGCAAGTGGTACGCAAGTCAGGGAAAGAAGACGACAGTTAAGTCGGGACAAATGTGCGCCGGTCATGAACAAGGTGGACGCGACTCGTGCTGGGCAAGTGTTTAACTCATTTCCAGCCAACTTTGATTTATTGTTCATTAACAAGTATTATTAATTTATAAATAATTCATATATGATAAATGAGCTTTATTGCAGGCTGATAGCGGTGGTCCATTAATGATTCAAAATCCATCTGATAGATCAACAATTGTCATAGGAGTTGTTTCCACTGGCATTGGATGTGCAAGACCACGACTTCCTGGATTGTATACCCGGGTATCCGAATACGTTCCTTGGATTATGACGATTGTCAAGTAGTCCATTCGATCTCAAAAATATTAAAAAATGATCAAAAACGTTCTTTATCTTATTTATTCGCCCAAAATGTATCGACATGTCACAGTCCACTATCATCTCTTTTTTTCAATTTAATTCTCACTTTTGGAAAATCGCCAACATTTAACAAACACACTGAGCAGATCAAATATTGGACATCAAATAGCCTTTCTTAGTAGAAAACCAGATTTGTTTCAATAAAATGTTCCACTTGAATTGTCTTTGAAGTTGAACATTATGACCTATCGGTAAAACTGCCGATAAAAACACTGATAATTGATAGAACAATTTGCTACCGTGATTTCTTCTTAACAGTTTATTGTTATTCTTCCTTGATATTTTTTTCTGGTTTCTTTTTCAAGAGACAAACAATTTTATAACTCATTCATCAAACAATTTTAAAATTAGATTCTTCTTGCTTTCCTTGGTCTCGGAGGATCCCAGGAAACTCTTGTAAAGTCAGTCACAGAAATAATGTTCATACCAGCCATCTCTAAACCCCTCACCGATGACTGTAAATAATTATTTAGAACAAATCGTTATCTATTGTTTAATTTCCATATTAAATAAGTATAGTCATTTTAAATTCTTCTTCATTCATATCTTAGAAATAAAAGTTGTATATTACCAGTCTTCCAGGTCCTAAACCTCGAATCTTTAATCGAACTGTTTTGAATCCATCTTTCAAACATTTCTGAAAAATTGAATTAACAACCAAATGAATATAAAGTTTTTATTTTAAGAGGCATTATATTATTTTCACCTTAGCAAAAGTGATTCCCGTGGCTTGAGCAGCGACGTTGGTTCCTTTTCTGCAATTTTTGTATCCTTCCAAACCACAGCTATACAAATGGTGTACTTTTCCTGAAAAATTCAAAGAAATTATTTTGATGAAATGGTCAATTCAGTAGGCGAAATTTACATTATTCGAAAAAATTGAAATTTTCGAAAGATTGAGTAGTAGCACTATGATGATAAGTAATATGAGTATAAATCATTGTCTATATAAATGTGCAAAATAGTGATTGAAAAACTTATACAAGCGGAACCATAATTAAAATTGTATTTGAAAAAACTGAAAATAAATTGTGACTTATTCGTGAAGTTAACAAATTTTATTTGACCACCGTATACTTTAGCAATTATAAAATATAAAAATGTTACTTTACCTTGATAATCAGTGATGGTAAATATGGTATTATTTGGGCTAGTTCGTATATTAACGATTGGTAATAATTTAAATGGCACTCCATCGAAAAGCATATTTGGTGTACTCGTATTGACAAATTGATCATCCCTATAAACAAACAATAGTAAGAGTTTTGCAAATTAGTTTTTAGGTTAGGACAGTGTTCAAAACAAATTACTCACGAAACTTTGTCTAAGTCGAAGGTCATTGCACCATCCGTTCCTTCGTCTTTTTTAGGGATTTGGCGAATTAAATAACTTTTATCGTCAGTTTTTCCAAAATTATTTGCACTTGAATGTAAACATTGTGTAAACATTGGCTGATTGCATCGAGCCAAACTTGCGGCAGATGGAAAAGAACGTGTAATCGAAGCACCCACAATGCACTTTACAACATTTAAACAATTCGTTATCATTATTGAAGCCTCCTAATATGATTCCTTTATTTATCAAATAAAATCATTCAACTTATCCGTGTTTTATCCGGTCCAGCGGTCCAGTTATTTTATCTCAGTAGTTTCGAAGATTGCCGTAAGAGGGCAGTATCCATACCGCCAAAAATTTCGAACTGAATTCAAGTGTCAAATCGTTTATTATAAAATATTCTCAACGGACAAATCAAATTTGGCTTGAATAATATTGAATTTTACATTGTAAGTGAAAAAAATAATAACAATTGCAAAGTTTTGTTTTTTCGACGCAGTTAATTTGTTTGTTTACAAATGGCGCACGCTTTAAGTTGTAGGGTTCATGTTGTTGTCATCCCTGCAAAATAATCAAACTAAGCAGTTCTTGTTATTGTTTACAAAATTCATTGGAAAAGTCAAATCAAAATGGAATCTAGAGAAATTGTAATTAATAAGGCAGCGAAAAAATTAACACTTGATGTACAAAATATGGCTAATTACAAACACCTCTATAGTGAGATTCAGGTATAAAAAATAACGACAAACATCACTTTTAAAGTTATTTAAGAATGAATTACCATAGGAAGTTTTGTTTAAATGTTTGGTTCTCACTTTACGCAGAAACTCGCAGCGTCAACTTTGGTAATGAAAGACAGCTTCTCAGATACTTTAATCGATGCGATGAAAATAAAAGGTTTGGAAACCGAACTCAGAAATACAGCATATCACTGGATCCGGTCGCAGGTTTGTGTGCAATTTTATTTATATTTCAAGTAGCAGAGTACAATGTCAAACAAAAACCACAACTAGTAATTGATTGAATGTATGAAAATGCAGGAATCCCATGAGATCAATTTTCCCTCTTCTGTAGATCCGGCATCGGAAACGAAGTTAGGCTACTTGAAACGTGCCCAGATACAATGGGAAAGAAGGATACAAAAATCATTAAATTCAATGTGCAACGAATTGAATATACCATTAGCGAAAATAAGATCCTCGGCTGACAGAGATGAATTAGCTGAAAAGTGGAATGAAATGAGCACCTACGATACAGGTTTTTTATATTTTATATTTTTATCATATAAGCAAAAAAAGCAAGAACAATAAAACAATGCAATAATATTTTCAGATTTGTCCCAGTATCGACCTCTTTACGCTCCAAAAGATTTCTTAGAAGTTTTATTTTCCATCAGAGACCCAGCTTTCAAAAAGCAACCGTAATAAAATTATGTACATAACTATTTATTTTCAATTTTTTACACAAACGCACAAAAAAATCATTGAAATGTTGCTTTTTTCTAGCAACGAACCGAACTGGGAATTCAGTTTTATTCAACTGAAAGTGAAAACTCTTTCTCAACTGGTACACTGAAAACATGCTAGTTAACGTGATAATAATAACAAAGTATAAATATAAAAAAATATAAAGTATGTTCATTGATAATTTATAGAGAATGATTTATTCCGAACTGACTGAAGGAGTTGCTCTACTTGGTGTGAACCCGAACATTCAGGTATCTAAAAATTTTGAAAATTTGGAAGCAGAAAGGACGTATTTAGGTGAAAAGGTACTCAAGTCGAACCACGCTCCAATTGCACAAGAGTTTTTGAAAAGAGGATCACCAAGGTCGTTGAGAGGCAAACTCTGGTCGTTAGTTTTAGGATCGACTGTCAAAGAGAATGTAGGTTTAATTCAGAACAACGTTACTGTAAATAAAATTAAAAATTGATCAATAATCATTGCAGGATTACGAATACTATGAAGAGCTCAAAATGATGGTCCTGCAGTACGATATCATGGTGGACAAATTAATAATCAAGGTAGCACGTCAAAAAAATTGTTGATTGCAAAACTAATTACATGGCATAATCATGTTTGTGTGTGTACAGGACGTTCAGCTGACCGCAAGTAACGACGACCAATATTTTGTATTTGAAGACGTTCTTTACAAGACGATGTTATGTTTCTCTCGAGATTCAGAAATCTTAGCCCCCGTGACCATGGACCGAAGTGCCGGAGGTCAAGTAATTCATGCTGTGCTGCAGGGCAAACCCGCTACCCTAGAGAACACTTTAGTTTTCCCACCCAGCGGTGTCATTCCTTTTCATGGCTTTACAATGTATGGTAATAACAAATTGTACACCCACAGCATCTTTAACTGTATCATATTGCTTCTCAAAATAATTGTTTTCTCTCCTTTCTCAGCTACTCCATTCTGTTACTTATACGACGACCCTTGTGCCATGTACTATACATTTCGATCCTTTTATTTGAGATACTGGTTTAGACTTCACACTGTATCAAGTCACGAACAAGGCATAGTTGCATTGTGTTTACAGTTTGAAAGATTGTTGCAATGCCACGAGCCTCATCTGTGGGCCCATTTTCGAAATTTGCATATCCAGCCGTGAGTTCTTACAGTAATCTTAAAAAAATCTGTGAAGTTCTTCGATTTTTATTTATTTTTTTTTTCACTTAACTTATCGTTCTTTATTGCAGTGTCAAAGTCGTACTCAAATGGATCATCAGAGGGTTCAGTGGGCATTTGCCACCAGAACAGTTACTGTATTTATGGGACATGGTTTTGGGCTACGATTCATTAGAGATCATACCTCTACTTGCAGTGACCATTCTTAGCTTCCGAAAAGAAAATTTAATGCAAGTCTACAATCTCAACAACATAGAAGTAAGTATTCATTATGCACCCCGTTCAATGCTTTTTTATTCTCTAACTGTAATTTTTTATTCTTCTAGGCTATTTTAGCAGATCTCTCATCAATCAAAGTTGTCCCACTGTTACAACTCGTACTTCTAAAAGACTAGAACGACCACATTTGCACGATGATGATTATATTTATATCAAAATCGATGTGTGTATAAAATGAACCGTTTACATAACTTCTGCCATTTCTTTTTTACAAATTTCCTGGCACTCCTTTACCAAGCGATCGGTCTCTGCTTTTACCTTCGCGCTATCATCCTCGAGAAGTTTTATTTCCTTGATGACTTGTCGTTTTTTCTCCAAACTCTCGGTAACTTTACATCTCATTCTTTCAATTTTACTGAAAATGTTGTTGTTTCATTATCTATTGTCTATGTTAGTGGTTGGTTTATTATTTAATATCATCAAAAGACTACAGCATTCAAAATAACTCGGTTCAATACTTAAAAATATTTTGTCGTGCATTATTCAACTCGTTGATCGTTCTCTGGCACTGACGTTTAACATTTTTTAGCTCCTCATTCAAATTATGATTCTGCAATTGCCCTTTCTCATTGTTCGTCTTACTTTCACAGACCCTTTGCACCAAATGGGTTATTTTTGCGCTCATCATCTCATCCTCACTTTTTGTGTCACTGAAATTATGCCAACTTTGTTGCAACATTGATAGAATCAAACTAAACAAACTAGACTGAATTATATTACTGGTATTCTTGTTGGATTCGCGATAACTCGCAACTGTCGTTTATCAGCCGACTTATCAGGTCCAACAGTGCTTCTTTGTTACGAAGGACGTCAGTTTTTTGCGCAATCATCTGCTGCAGCGATAATTCTTCATTGCGCTTATTATCTTCTGCCTTGCACAGTTGTTTCAACTCATCGTTATACGCTACAGGATAGCTCTCAAGCTTCTGCTCCAAGCTAGCCTTTAGATTATCTAACTAAAAATCAAACCCCTGATCAATCGTACATGTGACAATCGACAAACTCCAAACTCCGATTTCTTACTTGCTCAAGCTTCAGTTGGTAATCAATTAACGATTGCTCGTCTTGCTCCTGCTTCGATCTCACAAAATCTAACTCGTCCTGAATCTTCAATTTAGTCTGATTGTCCTCCATCAAAGTTGATTGCATTTTTTCGATATCTTCGCGCAACTTGAAACAAAAATTGTATCAAACAATCCAAGTTTGTATCAATGTTATAGTTGTTTCTACACCGAAAAAAAGCTATCGTACGATATTGATCATAAATTTTTCATGTTGTAATGAATACAATGCAGATCGTAGATTAGACAAAAAATAAAGGAATAAAAATGTAAACAAACGGCAATATAAAATACATAAATACAAAATATAAACAAACAAGAACGACATTTTTTTTAACAACGACACATTTGTTTTATTTTGAGATTTGCATTGTAACCGCGACAAACAAAATCGTAACTGTTTCTACGATATGAGATTTTACTATTTACGATATGTATTGTAAAGAGAACGATCTTTTTTTCTCGGTATATATGCTTGCGTAGACATACGGATTGATTTTCATTTATTGTTTGCTGCTTTTCGATGATCATTTCCATCAGTTTTGTCTTGTATTCTTCGATTTTTTGCTCGATATTGTTGATTTGTGTGCGCTTGTATTCAATGCCAGTCAAAAAATGTTTTATGTAATTGTATTCGTCGTGATAAAAATAATAAAAATCACAAATATGTTGTAAGATTTTCCAGTGTCCAGTATCTGAAATTATATTCAATGTTGAATATTGCCATTCATATTTTTAATTTCAATTTTTTCCTTACCTGAAACGAGGATGTCTTCCAGTTGGCTATCATCCAATCCAATTTCTTTAATAAGGTTTGACAACGCACAAAACAAATTTATGCATCTGATTATATCGTCCATCGTTTTTTGGGAAGGCCACAATAAATTGTGAGGAAAGTTCTTAAACAATCGTTAAAACCCAAATTTATTATAATCAATTTGTTATTCACATTTTCGAATGGTAGTTTGTAATGTATTTAATTTTTCTGAATGAATAAAAATGATGAAACACATAAGTTGTGCATTGAAAGATAGTTGAACTTTGAGTCAACTCTGACTCTGCCAATTTAATCAGTTCCCTCAGACGACACAAAAATTAAAAATGATTGAAAGTGAAAATAAAAGATAATTGTTTACTGAATGAATATATCGCATGCTTGTTACCTTTTCAATTTTGTTAGTGTCGATTCCAATTTTGTCAAAAAATATGACCAGAATTTTTGTTACAAATGCCTGGTCCAGAGTTCGCGTTTCTGGACTATTTTCCAATAACCGACAATGGACAAGCGAATCGCACAATTTACTGCTTAATTTTAACACTGCAAATAACAAAACAAAGTTTTTAATCACAACCGAATCTTATCATTTTAATCTAATTTACTAACCTTTATTATTCCGGTTTGACATTTTACTTTTCTGAGAAATTGTATCCATCTCAAGTTAATATTAATAGGTATAATATTACCAAAGTTACAAAAAACGCTTTTAAAAATGATATAGATAAAGTTAAAATAAAAACTGATCTCTGATAAAGTAGAACGAAAATATTGTCAAATTACTGAAGGTTAATTGGTGGGGGTTTCTTTCAATTGTTTTGAATTTTTAAGAATTTTTCATATTTGTAATAATGTCACATGTATTGTTGGCAAACTGCTTACTGTCGATTTTCGCCACTGACATTTTGATCAGCAACAGATGTCCACTGTCACAGTGCTAAATTTGAAAAGTCTGACAAACTACTAAACTGGCAACTAGCCACTTCTGAGAAATGATCTTTTGATAATTTCAACCCTTTAATTTATTTTAATCCTTTTATTTATTCATTAAATCCAAGAATAATTATCACTTGGCATTTTGTATACGATCGGTTGGGGGTGAAAATGGTTAGGCTTAAAAATTAAAAGGAAATTTCGTATTTTTTGCATGCAAATTGTCTCAAATCTTCCACTATAATATGTGGAATTAGAAGTCTAACTTCGTACTGTTGTGGAAAATTTGCGTGGATTTGATAAAAACCTTGCTACCAAAAAAGCTTGAAGGTTGAAAAGAATTTTTGAATTCTGATGGATATGCATTTCAAAATCATGGTGTTGAATCTCAAACCAAGGTGGAGCAAAATCAAAGAAAAATCAAACTTGTTGGATTGAGAGAAAAAAAAAACAGTTGCACATGCACATCGCAGCAACAAACGCAGATAAGTGGGTAATATTGTGCGCAAGCGCGAGCTCGCGTGTTTGACTTATATATGTTGGGAGTGAAAGTTTCGTAGTCAGTTGGATTCACTTGTCTAGCGCGCAAGAATAAGCGAGTACAAGTGTGATGAAGTGTCTGAGACAAGCGTTTCGTGTAAACTCATAGTACTACCACGGTGAAAGAAACAAAAAAGACATTAAATAATAGTTCAAAATGCCGTCACCGGCTAACTTGCTCGACTTGGACGCTTGTTGGAACACCGAGGACGTGAACGGCTACATGACCTTGGTAGGGCCCAGCGGACATCGACAGAATGTTCAGGTCAAGGTCTACCGCACAATTGGAGAACATTTTGCTGTCATTTACCCGCAGAAGAAGGTGTGTCGGCCGTTGGGTGTACTCAATCTGCGAAACACCACGGTTCAACGTCAGGACGATGAGTCTTTTGTCGTGCGGCAGAAGGGCCCGGACACGCCGATCGCTCTCACTTTTCATCTGCACAATGACAAGGAGCTCGACTTTTTCGTCTTGGCGTTTACTGCTCGGTCCAGTCCACTTGTCCACCAGAGTAGCTTGCCCAGTGTCCAAGAGGAGGACATCTAGTATACAATGTAATATTATTATTTAAAAGGCAAACTTGCTGATCCGTCAGAGGTCACCCAACTTCCCATATCAACATCACCCAATTAGAAAACCAATCGAGTATGCACAATTTGATTTTCTCTTTTGAGATGAAAACAATCAGTTTTTAGGCTCGCAGCGAAATGCTAATATTGTACATGACAAACTGAATTTGAACAAGTTTAATTTTCGCACTTTGTAAGAATTTAATTGGGAACAACAAATGAATGATTATAAAGAGAAATAATGTTGATACGAATTGATCTAATGGATTATAATCTGATTGATTTTGTTAGATTTCTATGGTTTTACCCGACTGCGCATCTTTGATTAACGATAAAACTGTCTGTGATAATAATTTAATAATTGTTAATCGTCGTTTCATGTGAGAGCAAGCGTGGGTTTTGATTTTTTTGTTTAATCGCACTGACTCATTGTCCAAACGAAAACCGGAATGATTGTGACGCGCTTGATAAATAAGCACTCGTGTTTTGCAGATTAACCAGACTACAACAAAACTTGAGCCTGTTTTTTATTATTGAACAATCATTATGAGCGTCGTCCATTAAACATTGATTGTTACGCTGTAAAGGAAACAAATCCATTTGTAAACATTGTAACATTTATCATTTCTTCATTTTTCTGTTACATCTTTTATTTTGTATAGTTACTATTTTCTCATTTTCGGACAGTATTAAAAGACGAATATGTTATACATTATTCCTGCAACTTGTATAAAAATAATCATATTTAACTGAATATGAAAAATGTATGAACGTATGTTTCTGAATGTTCTTTTACACAAATGTAGAAAGAACAAATGTATGTGTGAGAAACATAAATTGTATGAAACCAGCCCAACTGTAATGACCACAATGAATTTCTGTAATGAAAATAAAAGCTAATTACATTAATGAAACTGTCTTCTTTTTTGACAATCTTGCTTTTTATCCTCCTGCGTTATTTCGTCATCAAACGATACGTCACTTAATTACAACGCAACACTTCGAGTGTATAACATTTACGTAATGTGCAACAACTTTAAACAGTTATAAATTTCAGCGCAAGTTTGTCGCGTTCTCGAGATAAAAATTATCCATTCAGCTGATTATTTATTCTGAGATTACGATCGATCAAGTTTTTTTTGGAAATTTCTTGACACAATGATTCAGAATAATGAGTAACTACGTAATACGGTGAAAAAAATTACCCGTTTAGGCATTAACAAAAGACGGAAAATTCGGGTGACTAATCAACGAAAAAATAGAATTAATAAGCAATTATGTTTCAGTTTACCAATTGTTTTTTTTTTTATTTACTTATCTCTTATACACTCTTGAAAATATGAATTCCTGAAAAACACATCAATTTTTGAAAAGCGTACAAAAAAGTTTCACTGTTTTACTATTCTGATGAACTGTCAAAAATATTTGCACGATTGACACTGTCAACGAGACTGAATTGACTTCATTTTCAATTTGTTACTATTTTATTATTAAGAACTTGTTGTGCATTAGATACATAGCGTTTTACACTTTAATCAATGTAGTTGCAAAATAAATTGGAATAATAGATATTTGTCTTCGGATCGACTTCTTTGACACGATAAATTGGACCCCACAAGGAAAGATGAAGTGATTCCAATGGACTGATGTTAATGCATATTGTATAAGTTCAATTATTCTACGCAAACGATACCGCGATGATGTCATGTTTGTTAATAAATTTTCACAAACTTTTGTCAATTAATTTAGTTCCCTAGATATGATCTTTTACTTATTGACCAAACAAAATATTTCATAAAACTTGAAAATAATGCAAATACATTCATTTCCTTTATATTTTGATAATGCATTTTTTTAATTTCAAGCTCGATTTCGAGGTGAGAATGAATGTCGAAAGTTATTGCGTTTGTTGAGAAAGGTTTTAGCTGACGTTCACGTGAGCAATTATTGTTATGTGTTTACGCGGAAGGTGCGACTCATTAACTAGTCAAAACAAACCGAACAAAATGATTAATATACTAGGCAAACGATCACAGTTAATTAATTAGAATTCGCACTTAACTATTGTCCGTTGAATTCAATATTCCAAACGAATCAAGGAAAAGGATTGATTCATAAACAACTACATTGTTTTTTTGACGATTCGATTACACGTTTTCCTAGCTAAAAAATAAGGCTGTTGATTGTCGTCAAAATGTTTTGCAAAAATGTGGACAGTTTGTGATTGTTTTTCATGTGCAACCGAACAAGTTATATAAGATCGTCTAGCTTTCGTGCTGCACGTTGATTCAAGACCTGACACAGATCGTTTGAAAATCTGGAGCAGAAATGAATTATCGTAAATAAATGTTCAATAATTGCATGAAATGATACTGTAAGTATCATTTCATTTCGAGTTTTGTAAGTTTTTGTATAAAGTTGTAATCGATTGAATCTTTACAAAGACACATTTTAAATCTTGTTAATTAGTTCACAAAGCTAATTTTCTTTCGAAGCGAATCGCGAGCTTGATCCAAAATCATTGTTTATAAATAAATGTACCGAACTTTTCCAATGAACTTGCTATATCAGGTTTATTTTTACTTCTGGCAACGGTTTGAAAATCAAGTTTTGCTTACGTACAATGAAGACATGTGCTAATAATTAACAAAACTAAGATGTTCTAATTTTCTTGGATTGCAACTAATTAAAAATCAAATGAATCGAGCAAAATTTGAGATAAAAGAATAACAAAAGAAAAAGTTTGTTATTTTTGTGTTTTGTAAATCCGCATCAGCGACGGTTAATTTCAACTAACAACAGCATTGTGTGGTAAAATAAACGTGCCAATCGTAAACGCGAACAGACAAAATTTCCCACGAGTCAAACTCGTTGGCGTTTTGCCAAGTTGAGAAAAGAGCATTGACGGCAATTTCCCTTGTTGAAAATCAGATCGAGAAGGTTTTTTAATGAACATAATTTTCAAACAACCACTTTTCTTCGAATTGAAAAAAAATATTAGATTTGGAAGAAAAAGTTCTTGATTATAAAAAAAAGGTTAAGCAAAATAAAAGAGTATAAGTAATTCTTATACTCGTTTTGGAGCGGAAGTGTCATCAGAAACGTCTTGCATCGCAAAAACCTTCGCACGTAAAAGCATGCGATTATGTCCAATCGGTCCACGTTCTTGTCTCAAGGCATTTTTATCGTCTGGATTGGATGAAGGCCAGTGCGTCGCTTACTCGCTGTTTGTCTACAGCCACCTAGACCGCTTGGCGTCTTGTTTACCAATCTCACAACTAAATCAAAAACTCTTCTAATTCTTAAACCTCTTTTTAATACACCAGTCTCGTTCGCACTAATCTATGACTAAACACTCTAAAACGTCCTTTCTTGGAAAAAAAAATTTAGAACAAAAAAGTTTTTTTCATTTTTTACTTTATTTAGAAAACACTTTTTTAGTATGAAATTATGATAATTCTATTATGAAATGCATTGTTCATATACAAATTATTTTCCTTTGTTAATTAAGTTTGAACAAATGGATTCTAAAAGAATTGATACGCTAATTTGTGTTTGAAAATGTTGAAACATTTTATTTGCATTTCTATATCCCTGACGTGAAACGGTGTTTCTTCGAGTTCACGTAACAAATCGTAATGTAAACCGGAACATTTGTGAAATAGCCTAGATTTCAATGATTACTTAGATCTGCGTTATTTAATTATGGGGAAATTTGAGCATTATTCATATGCCACAATAGCCGATTATTTCCGCAACAAAAGGATGGAAAAATTTCATATCCAGTTGTCTGTCTCGCCAATAAATAAGACTGTGTTTTCTTCGTCACAGTAGAAGTTCTTAGTATTAACTTGTATTTAACTTGTATGTCAACACCTTTTTTTTAAAATTAAATTGCACAAACAATGTATACTATAGAACATCTGTCATACTACATAATATACAAAATTTAAATAATTTGGAATCCGCAGTCTCAATTTTTTTTTGAACTTTTTTCAAATTAAACGTTACAATAATGACAAATCAATTTCAAACGATTTGACACAATTCAGTTGGATGTAGAACAAGTTTTTTGCACTAATATTGTCATCAAGTATGGAAAAGCGAACGGTTAATAATTACAACACGTGCCATGTGATTTAGTTGCTCACTCTAAATAAAAGTTGGCGCGCGCCATTATGTAACTAGACCTCCAACAAGTCGTGTCAATGGGTTAAGTAATTGATTTGTAATATAATTCCTAAAACATTGCTCTTGCATTGTCATCTTACATGTTTACCAGCCGCTACCAATTGTGACCAAGACAAATTTCCACGAGTTTCAATGCAATAATTAAAATCACTTTACTTGAATTTGTTCGATGCGCAACCAGTTTGATTAATTGAAAATGACACAATGTTACTTAGAGAATAATATTTTTGAATAGACAATCGAAGATTATTGTATTCGAATAGCGTTTACCTAAAATGTTTACAATATCTTATTTCAGAAGACAAATTTACGCAAGACTCCGTGAAGGTTCCCAGCAGTATAGATTCGATAACGTGTAATAGTTAATCGCCTTAAACTGTGTTCAAAACTGAATCAAAAAATGGAAAAAAGTGTTGATCATTTAATAAATTTAGTTTATCAATCGTGATATAACACGGACGATTTAATGTTGAAAGCAACTTGCAACTTCATTTTGAAACGACTCGAATTACAGATATTTCCCACATCGAGGCGTTCATTTTGCCACCTCATTTCTGCTTACACTTTGGTATATACTGCAACATTAAAAACACTTGTGGGATAAAATTTCCAAACGAAGATATAGACTATGAGTTGTTGGCATTTGTGAAGTTAGCAGAAATGCGATATCGATAAAAACACTTTTCTATTGCAGTAGTTGCATTATAATTTTCCATTGTTTCGTTTTCTATTCAAAACAAAACATTCAGTCAAAATGATGAATGCCAAAAAACAATTTTTGCTTCTCTTTCTTTTTCTGTCAAATATATATAGATATAAAAATAGAACACAAGGAAAAAGATAATTAAAAGACAAAAAAACTCGAAAAAAAACGTAAAATTAAAAAAAAAACACAATATAAACAAACAATAAAAGCATCTTAACTGTTTTTTCATATAGATTTATTTTTTTTATTTTTTCCTAGTCGCACTATTTTTATTTTTGATCATGTTCTTTTTTGTTTACATTAAAAAATGTCGTTCTGCAGTTTGTTTAGAGTTTGTATCCATTATTAAAGCCTCGTAATCCTATGATAAAATGAAAAATAAAAATGGGCTACCTCAGGGGTTACTGATATGATTTGCGCGCGGACATCAACCTCGAAATTCGTCAACAATGATTACAAGCGTGCGAGCAGACACACAGCTGTTCTGCTGGCAGATTTCGATGGCAAGCAGACTCGCAGTTCTCAGTCACTGTGGTGCACTTTGGTGACTTTCCAGAAGATGGCTCGTGTCCCATTCAAGGTTGCCAGCGAAGGAATTTAGTGAAAAACAAAGAAAAATAGATATTTAGCAAAAGTTATGTTTACTATGGTTATAATTACACTAATTTCAAATTATTGACAAAAACTTAAAAGAACCATATTTGCAAAAATGCGTCATCTGATCGAAAAATCTCGTTTATTGGGATCATATGCCATATACTCATCACAATAATGAATAGATGATGGTATTTTTCAACGAAAAAAATAATGTTTACGATAGTTCATCGTTTGCATCCCTGGTGGGGATCGAACCCACGACCTTTGGATTAGAAGTCCAACGCGCTATCCTCTGCGCCACAGGGACTCAGCATAATTTCAATGTCATTAGAAACAGAAGTGTCGGAAAATAAATATATCCAATTGAATTTCACTAGATAATTATAATGATAATATATCGCTCAATTTTATCTCCAAAACATTCAATTATGTTCTCAATACTTACACAAATCAATAATAAACAAACGTAATACTTATTCGGTTTTTGCAAATATGCAAATATAAAACAAATTCGTTGTGAGTTATGGCTAGTGTAAGAAAAGGAAAAATATCAGAATAGTAAAGATAAATTGAAAGAAAATATAGAAATGAAAATAGGTATTTTGGAATGGAAAGAAAAGTTGCTAGAAGTAGGTGGATGAGGGTTAGCGCTGGCGCGCAGGTTCGAATGAACGCAACCTGTCGCGCGCGTGTTGCCAGGCCGTGCAAAGTATTATATATAGAGAAGTGCGAGATGAGAGGAGAAAAATGGCCGCTTCGAAACATATGACAAAGAATGGCGGGTTGTGGTTGTCGTTGTCGCGGCGTCGGTAGCCATCGGTTTCGTGTGCGACTCTGACACTCTGACATACCTGTCGAGCCATGTCTACGTTTGGAGAATGGGCTCGATTGCTTCGGTGTTGCAGTGGCATTGCTCGGGGTGCTCTCTGATAAATCCGACCGAGAGAGCGCGATGTGCGAGATGCGGCCTCTCCCGCCTCGAGAGCGATCAGAAGCCGCGAGAATGCACTCCCTCTGAATGCAGAGGCCCGACGCCCCCGCCGCGAACTCGTCTGCAACTTCCGAGGTGACGCATAATATATATCATACAGGGCTAACCTGGGTAGTTGCCACATCGGGCTAATTCCTTACACACCGTTCTCAGACAATTAACCAATATCCAATAATCTACTGGGTCAACATTTTTAATAACTCTAGATTTTTCTTTTGTTGATAAACACGACAGATTGGTTTTCAAAAATTGCCCATCCAGATTTTTAACTTTGTATGAAAATTAAACGTAAAATGAAATCCTTAAATTTGTCAAGGTTTCATGTTTGTTTTTCTACATTATTAATACAATTTAAATAAATCTATAGCATAATCATAATATTTGAAGCCAAACAATGAAGCATTTTTGCTACATTTTGAAAAAATGAAACTGTTTATGCAAAATATCATATGTCATATGTCAGAATTACCCAAGTTGACCTTATATCAAATCCATTTGATTTGACTAAATTTGATTTGAATGTGTTCAGGCACAGGACTCGGGAATCATTACCGAAAAGGCATGGATCTTGGAGCGGTCGTAGCCAAGTTGGACGTTTGTTGGAGCGTTCGGCATCACTGCCAAGCCTGCTGACCCAGTGGACTTGCATTCGCTGCCTCCTGGACAACAACTGCTCGGCGGTCGCGGTTTGCACGGCGTGCGGTGCCAGTGCATCTATCTCGCAGATCCACGCTGGACAAGTTGGCGCCAGGAGGTGCAAACGACTAAACAGTCTCAAACAACACACTAAACGAGATCGCACATTGCACATTTCTAGCCATCATCAGCAAACCAAAATCACAGGTTCGAGTCAATTTTAGCAGTAACAATGTTATGAAGTTAGAATTACGACTAATAATGACAATTTCAGGTATGGCTCAGCTCACAGGAATCAGTCGAAGCGAAAGAAACCGTACGAATCGCGAGGATTGGACTTTGCCAGCTGTCGAGTCACTAAACCTGTCAACGATGTCTTACGTGGACAAAATGGAGCCGTCGCAGAGATCGCCAAAGCGCCAGAGCCCGTCTATGTACGAGCGAGTCAAATCGAAGGTGAGCCGCTCGCTGTCGAACGGCTCGGTGGTGCACAAAATGAGACCAACGAGCCTGATGGTCTCGGAGGCACATTGGAGCTGCGACAATTGCACGCTCGACAACATGCCCGGGCTCGAACATTGCGACGCGTGCGGAGCGCCTCGCAGTCCCGCCCCCTGCACCGGGGTCGTCATCAGTGTGCCTGCTTGGGAACCACAGCCGGCTCTCTCTGCAGCAGGACCGCTTTCCTACCGCAGATCCTATTCCGAGATAGAATCTGTTACTAAAATTATTCAACGCAAAGTCAACAGGCGCAGTTTGAATGACGAGGAACCCCCTGCCGTTCCTCCACACTCGTCGCAATTCAATTCCAAACCGAAATACTCTTATATTGGTAAGTCCACACCGCGAAAAAGAGATCGTTCTCCTCACAAGGTTTATCTCTCAAAACAAAACAAAACAAAAATGTAAACCTCAAATATAAGCGAACATAAATATAGGACATAACGAAGATAATGAATACAGAACATAAATAATAATTATTGAAAACTTTTTTTTACGGTTTTTTCAGCCACACTGTTTTTAGTTTTGATCATGCTAGTTTTTTGTTTACATTTGAAAATTTTCTTGTTGGTATGTCTTTTATCATACTTTTCATTGTCGTTTATTTACATTTTTATCCGTTTATTTTTGTTTGTTTGTTTGTTTGTCTTCTTATATGTTATTCTTATGTGAATTTTTTCGTAATAATTACCGAAATCGGTTTACAGAACTTTAGTTGTTTGATTTTTGTTTTAAAAAATCTACGTTTTTGAATTCGAAATTTGAATATAGCTGCAGTTGCTGAATACAAAAGCAATCAATATTGATACTCGTGTTTTGATGGTAACTGTTATTGAAATGTTTTGAAATTGATTTGTGCATAGGCATGACAGACCCAGATGTGCCACCACCTTTACCAAAAAAGCAAAGCAATAAGCAAGGCCTGACTGTATCGAGGGCGTATTCTGAATCAGCTAGTCCGATAAACGACGGCGAGATGAGTCCGTTGAAACGAATGTGGACGTGTCGACAGTGCTCCTACGCTTACAACCCTCTCTGGTCAAGCGGCTGCGATATTTGCGGCTCGTCCGAGTCGCCGCCGTCACTTACTCAACCCAGCTTGATCACTGTTACCAAAGATTATCGCAACAACATTCACTGCCCGATTGTTGTTTCTAAGGATAGCGTACGTTATATTCCTCAAAAGGTACTTTTTTGATTTTCATTATAACCTTTTGTTTACCTTTTCATTTGACTTTTGTAATCATTTCGGTTGTTTTCATTTCAGCATGCGACACTGGCGACCGCAGAATCGGACTTGGACGATCCGTCGGAGCTGAGTGGTTGGACCTGTCGCAAATGTACTCTGCTGAACGCGAGTACACACACGATCTGTGAAGCTTGTGGCGGTTCAAAACTGCGCAGCATAGGACAGTTCGAGGACCCGACGCTACGTAAAGGCGAGTGCTGGGTCTGTCCGTCTTGCACTCTGCGCAACCCCCTCACCGCGCAAAGCTGCAACGCGTGCAAGTCCAGCGCAGATTTCCCGGAAACATCCAAATTTTTCGCCCAGAGGATACCTAGTGCACGCTCCCCGAGCTCGAGTTCGTTGCATTCGAAAGTGGTGACCCCGAGACAACGCAATTCCGTTAAAAGAAACCATTCGAATGTGAGCGATCGACGGTATCCTAAGCTCAAAGATTCTACAAGCATTAGGGTGCGTTTTTGAATTATATTTTTAGATTTGTATGTTTGCATATATTTTATTAGAATATTCCATTGCAATTGTATTGTTGTTTTCATTTTCAGTGGCAATGCAAACTGTGTACATACGAAAACAAAAGTACGAACGGCATCTGCGAGATGTGTCAAAGTTCAAAAAGTCTTTCTCAATCGACGGGCGACCGGCCGAGGTTGACCCAGGTGAGCAGTACAACTTTGCGAATACAGCGCCAGGAGAGCGTTGTTATGGAAAATTTGCGTCAGCTCGAGGAACGAGAAGCCTTAGAGAAATGGGAAAGGATAGTGAGATATTGTAAAGAAGTGAGTTTGCGAATCAACAAATAGAACAATCAAAATGAACGTTAATTGTTAACATATAATATTGTTTGTTTTTTTAGACAAACGAGCCATTTGTTGATGACTCTTTTCCACCAGCGCCAAAGTCTTTGTATTACAATCCGTCTGAGACGAAGGACAATCACGTGGTGCAGTGGCGAAGACCCCATCAGATAAACGTGGACTCGAGTGTGGATTCGAAATTACCGTGGGCTGTTTTTCGTACGCCACTGCCGTCAGACATCTCTCAGGGTGTGCTCGGCAACTGTTGGTTGCTCTCGGCTCTGGCCGTGTTGGCTGAAAGCGACGAACTAGTCAGGAGGGTGCTGGTCATGAGGGAAACCTGTCCCGAGGGAGCGTATCAAGTCAGGCTGTGCAAAGACGGAAAGTGGACGACTGTTCTTGTAGACGATTTATTGCCGTGCGACAAAAGAGGACACCTTGTTTATTCTCAAGTTGGTTTTATAAATAAAAATAAATAGTCCGAAATAATTTGAAATAATCTGGTAAAATGGCTTATAATTGAATTCTTTGTGTAGGCCAAGAGGAAGCAACTTTGGGTGCCACTAATTGAAAAAGCTGTAGCCAAAATTCATGGCTGCTACGAGGCGCTAGTTTCTGGTCGAGCTATAGAAGGTTTGGCAACGTTGACCGGCGCCCCCTGCGAGAGTGTGCCTCTTCAACCGTCAGCCTTGCCCAGTGAAGACGAATTGGACAAAGATCTGATCTGGGCACAATTGTTATCCTCCCGACAAGCTATGTTTTTGATGGGTGCTAGTTGCGGTGGCGGAAATATGAAGGTCGATGAAGAGGAATATCAAAGGAAAGGATTGCGTCCACGGTGAGCAACGAATATTCCCAATCATATTCAATCAACGTGCATTCTATTTTACAATATTGTAAATGTCAACTGTTGTAGACACGCGTATTCGGTTCTGGATGTGAGAGACGTACAAGGGATAAGACTGCTGCGGTTACGCAATCCTTGGGGTCATTACAGTTGGAAGGGCGACTGGTCGGACGACAGTCCGATTTGGACTCTCCAGTTAAGAGAGATGCTGATGCCGCATGGAGCCTCAGACGGCGTATTTTGGATCTCGTTCGATGACGTACTCAAGTATTTTGACTGCATCGACATATGCAAAACAAGAGTCGGCTGGAGCGAGGTGCGATTGCGAGGCACTCTGCCCCCACTTTCGTCCCTCAGACATCTCTCATGTGTTCTCTTGACGGTTCTTGAACCTACCGAAACTGAATTCACTCTCTTTCAAGAGGGACAAAGGTAAACTTTTCCAACTTGCAATTTGTAAATTGTTATAATTTATACAAAAGTATTGACGTTGATTTGTATTTGTAGAAACTCGGAGAAATCGCAACGATCCCAATTGGATTTGTGCGTCGTCGTATTTAGAACGAGATCCCCGGCTGCTCCAGAAGTTGGACGTTTAGTCGAGCACAGTAAGCGCCAGGTTCGGGGATTCGTAGGTTGCCATAAGATGTTGGAGCGCGATTTGTATATCGTCGTATGTCTCGCCTTTAATCACTGGCATACGGGCATGGAGGACACTTCTAGTTATCCTGAATATGTCCTGGCCATCCACAGCTCCAAACGTCTTCTAGTTGAACAAATTTCACCCCCGGCATTCGTCTTGGCCGATGCTATCATCAGCTTGACTTTGGCCAAGGGCCAACGTCATGAAGTAATTATTTATTTTTTTCATAAATTAATATATTAATAATCTAATTGCATTTTTACATGGAATTGTCATAGTTTAAGTGATTGTAAAGAAAAACGACGTCATTGCAGCCACTTTTTATCATAAAGTTTACTTTCGTAAAAATTTACTTGGAATGAAGAACGAAATTTCAGCAATTTTTCGAAACTTTATGTTGGAAAGTGAATGCGATTAACAAACTTTCAAGATCAGTTTGGTTTCACAAACTTGAGTGCTTTCAAATCGTGAATGCACGTAGACTCAATTATCATTTATCTAATCTAAAGTACTAATTATAATTTCCAGGGTCGAGAAGGTATGACTGCCTACTATTTAACAAAAGGATGGGCCGGGTTGGTGGTGATGGTAGAAAATCGTCATGTCAATAAATGGATTCACGTCAAATGTGACTGCCACGAGAGTTACAATGTCGTCTCTACACGAGGTCAACTTCGAACTGCCGACAGTGTTCCCCCACTTCATAGGTCAGTTTTATGTACTTGAATGAATTCAATCATTTAAAAAAAACACACATTTCTAATAATGGTGAAATAATTCTGCCTTTTAGACAAGTGATTATAGTACTAACGCAACTAGAAGGCAGCGGAGGATTCTCCATAGCGCATCGTTTAACGCACAGGTTGGCCAATAGTGGCAATCTGCACGATTGGGGACCGCCGGACACGCAGCACTGTCCTCCAATTGACATTCAAGTCGAAGGCCTGCATAGTCCGCGTTTAATCACTTAACTTGTGAAGTTACGAAAGACCAACAGTTGTTCGTTTCTGTTAATCACTGTCATATAAATGACAAATTTGAGATTAAAATAGGCGCAATCTGCCATCCAGTGGCTTCTCCAAGTTTTAGCCTAATATTGATCTCAATGATCGATATTCAATCAACCAAAGTGAAGTACACAAATATAAAAACTTGTCTTTGAACGTTCTAGATCAACTGTCCTCATGTTGCTAAGAATTTTGAATTCTGCAAAAGTCAACCCGCTGACAGTAGAACGATCAAACAGAACCTGAGGAAAATATATGAAAACGAAAGAAAATTATGAAAAAAAGGAAACAAAATATTTTCTCAACATATTATTTATAAATGTTGTATGACAAAGTGAAAGATACATGTCAAATGCATTTCTGTACATTAATCGAAACAAATATTATATTCTACACGAACTTTGATAGCATCTGGCTATCGGTTGGAATTGCCTGAATTGTAGCGTTTGAAACCAAAGATCAAGCTCTCTACCCTATTCGTGTCATTCAAGATAGTACATATATAAATATTAAATTAAATTAATGTAGAAGTATAAAAAATATTAGATTTAGTATATTAATTGTGGCGAAATTAGAAAAAGAAATCATGCTTTTGTTCTAATTTTGAAATTCTGATTCGGGAATGTAAAACATTTTAGAATAAGTTTATCTCAAAAAAGCAAATATTATTTTCTAAGAATGGTGCAATTTATTTCATAAGTAGTCATGACGTTGTTTTTACTTATGAGCCGTTTCAGTTAATACGCACATATTTATTTTAAAACTAATTTTAGTACATCACCAGATTACGAATTTTAGCGTGATGATTGTTACAATCTGTTAAACACGTTTTTTAATAACAATGATTATTAATATTTTGTTTAACTTTGTTTAGAATGCGTTATAGTGAATCTCATCCAATGTTTAAGTTTTGTGAATTAAAAATTTTTGTTGCTCTAGAATTTTTACATCAATGAATTGTTGTACGTTCACTGCCGAGCATCGAATTGTATTTTATGATAAATATGCGCTTTTGGAGGATGTAATTATTTTACAGTAGTTTATTGATCATTTAGCAACCATGGCTTTTTGGCTTAGTGAAATCCGTTATACGATTACTGGTTCGTTAACACTGCAACGAAGTATTAATTTTGAGAAATAATCATAGTCTAATCGCATATAATTTGACCGAATTAGTATTTTCATTAGAGTACGATTAGTGCATAGTAAACATACGCGTAGAATTAAAATTGGTTATATCTCAAATTCGTATCTTTAAGAGGATGGATCTGAGACTTGAATTATAACAATTAGCGAATAACATTAATTTTGACCAGTCAATTTGAGTAATTAAAACAATAATTATTTTATTTCAGTTTTCTGATTCAACGTCTGCTTTTTAAATACTTAACAAGAAAATGTAAAACCCTGAAGATTGGCCTAAACATGTTGAAATGCAAAATTATTTTTTTTAATCGCGAAGAAACTCGCAGACCTACAAATTGATCAATTATAATATCCTCGAGAACAAAAGACAACTTTGTACGAAAAATAAAGAAGTTGAAGGAACTTTAGCCTGCAGTAGTTTTCAGAATTCAGTGGCCTTCGTTTTTTAACAAAAGAAAATGAAAGAAGACAGTTGTGAACAAGAGTAAAAAATATAATGTAAAAGAAGAATGAGAAGGAATATACTGTGAGATGTAAAATAAACTTGTATAAAACGAGATAATATAGTTTGAATAATTGACCTGGCAACAAAATCTATGGTAGGAAAATGGTAAATCGTAGAGATTTATTTTGCAACGGCATATGGTTTTACGATTTGTAACGCTAGAGTATTAATTAAATGCCAGATAATGACGTTACTTGTCTAACCATTCGTGCCATACCATTTGCATCCAATTAGAACATAAAAACGTGTACATTCTCAATCCTTCTTTATTTTGCAATTCCATTTTAGGCGTTTATTCAATTAGACCAAAAGAAATGCAATTTAATATACAAATTGTTGCGACGCTATAAGTTTCCTATCGAAAACCAAGTACGAGATAAAATATAAAAATTAAAATGAATAAAAAAGAAAAATTATATTGGACCGCTTGTATTCTTTCATAAAATGGATTTTCGCCGATTTACAATCATTCACAAATGACACGATTGGTATCATAACGTTGAAAACGAAATAAAAGGAAAAGTCATTTTTGTATATTAGCACGAACTGCATGCAACTGAAAATTATATTTAATAAGCGTACATAAATATATAAAGTATATTCTCACTATGTGAAACAATATGGTGTCTCTTACTGTACTTGTATCATATATAATTAACAAACCAGAACAGATATAAAAAAACAAGTGTAAGACCTATTGCGTTTTATGATAAAACTATAAAATTTATATTATACGGAACAAAAAGATGACGGCGTTCGTGTGTGAGGTCTTTTGAAATATTGAAAACACAAAAGGTTATCAAGTGCAAATTTACGAATCACGAAAAGAGATGATTATATGCGGTATCCGAATTGTGAATTAGTAAATATATTTTTGCTGTCTGGAGAAGATCAATTGTTCGTATTCGAGGTGTTTCAGAAGCACCGCAGAAGAGAATAAATATGAGAAGAGAGAAAGAAAGAGTAAGAAACAGCAATCAACTTTGTGATAGAACGAAAATTAAAAAACAAAAAACGTTTTAATTGAATTATGCATTTTGTGATGATAACAAAAAACTGTTCTAAAGGTCAGTGACCAACCTGATGGTTTATTTGAAATCTTATTACGCTAACGCATGTTGTGTCTCTTGATTTTGTATCACGTAGGCACGTTTAATAATAAATCGAAATATTGTCTGTAAAATTTCAATTCCATTATTACTTTTAAATACAAATTATTTTCACATTCAAATTGTTTTTTCAACCAAATTACGCTTGATTGTTCTCATATCCTATCCTATTTACATTATTTGTCTCGCACATTCATAATTAAATTGTAATATAATTAAAATCTACTTATTTACATTATTAACATAAAATTGATAATACACTACTAAAATTAATGTATACTTCGAGTCAAGTCTTTAAAATTAATTGTAAATTTTTTTTAAAAACCGGAACTTATTTCTTCATAAAAAATTGTCGAACAGTGGATGCCAAACTGAAAAAATAATTACGAATATTACTAACGACTCCGTCTTGATCTGTGCTTTCGCAAACATTTTCTTGAGCATTTTCAACTAAGATGTCACGCTCATTTGTAGCCTTCTCTAACTCGTTCACCTAAAACCAATTTTTACATTATCATTTTTCTGAAACTTTTACAAATGTATGATTTAGTATTATTTTTTTACCATTTCAACAACGTTAGTTCTGCTGGACAAGTCAACGATATTGGTTTCATGGTCTGGCACTTTTCCTAAAACCTTTTTTCTGCTATTTTTTTGCGGAGTTGCTTTCTCATCTGCATTTCGTTTGAACTTCTTTATTAACGGTGCAAAACACATAAAATCACTCGTAGATGACTTTTCTGCCTCTAAATCTTGGCTCATATAAATTATTTTCGAATTGTCCTGCAAAAAAATTGGGCCAATATTGGTTTTCTATTTTTTTAATTCAGGTTCCTTTCGAGTCTTACCATTAAAGATTCATCTTCGGCTCTGCGCCGTTTTAATCGTTTGTCTATTTTACTATCAGATGTAAAGCGGTTTACATGTCTCAGTGGTACTCTGGAGCTGCTATCTTTTCGGAGGGTTTGTCTGCACTCTGAATACTGACGTAAAAATAGGTAATGTCAATAATAACAAAAGTTCCGATAATTATAGGATTTGTTCTAATTATTTGTTTTTTTTTTTTACCTTTTTGACTGCATCTTGTAAAGCTTGAATCCATTCCTCGCTATCACCATTTTGCGAATAGACCAATAACGTCTCTTGTTTGCATACAATTTTAAATAGTCCATTGCTCAACACTTTTTCAACTTTACATTTACTCAGTGGCAATAAACAACAAACTGTGAGAGAATGCTCGGGATCACCTGAAATAACGATTGAAAAATTCAAACAAATCTTAAAGATTGCATGTTTTTGTATCAATTATTAAAATTTGCACTTTATCAAAAATGAAAGGGTGAATTTCAAATCTACTGAAGAGTTGTATGAATTTTTTTTCTGACAAAAATTGGTACTCCTTCATTTTTAAGACGTTTCAAAGGCGTGTTACCTTTGCAGTACAAGAGAATGTCGCTGAGAAGAATAAAATGACGGAGGTATGAGGCATTTCTTTTTCGAGAAACTCTCAGTAGTGGCCCTTGTCTAATCAGTTTTCTTCCAGGTTTAACTAAGTTGATCGGATTTGAGATGTGGCTTTGCAATTCAATCATGATTTGTGCATCCTCGTACTCGGCCACCAGTGAGTTGATATGTTCAGCTACTTTTTCAATTTCCACCAGCGAATCTAGAATGAACGAAAATCCGTGTAATGAAAAATGTATCATGTAAATGGTTTTGCAAAAACTTGATTAATTCGTTACCCATTAAAGTTTTATAATCAGCATGGCGTGGCGAGGTGAATCGCAGAACTTCTTTTATCAACAATCTGTACCGAGGCACTCTTTGAATTGGTGTTATCAATAATGCCGTCAATTTTTGGCTCACCTCCGGTCTCGACTCCTGTGATGAAATGAACATAGCTGCCTCAGGTTGCGTAGTATGAATATCCTGCAATTTCAAACCACCCGGTCAAATTAATTTTCATTTTTAATCTACTTTTTAAGAATAAATTTTTCCTTCTTGCTCAATTTGTCTCTTACTTGTAACAGGTGCAACGCCCTCTTATAGTTGTAAGCATAAACCGAATACAGTTTGAAAAATGGTGCAAGTTTATAAAAAGCCTTGGCAATATTTTCTGAGTCCTCTTTTATTTCCTTGAACAGAGTGTAATTAACATTATACAATGTTTCGATATTTTCAAACAGCACGGCATATGTCGCACGATCTAGTAGGCGTTTTTCCGATATAGGTCTCATGAAATACTGTAACAGTAATTATTTAAAAATAAATAATTTGATAGCGTTCAGATTGATGATATCGATTAATATTTGATCATCCCAGAGCTTTTCAATTATTACCTCCATAATAATTTCCAACTGTTTCAAATAGGTAACTTCCGAACTTAGTGTTTCATGGATCGCCTGGGCTCTCAAAACTTCATGTTTACTTTCACTATCCTGTTGTTCGATCTCATCCAATGCTCTTAGAACTACAATTCAACTTTTTATTATTAAACATACCAAACTATAAACGAATCAATAAATTACCTTTCATCCTTGTTCTTGTTGTTAGCATATTTCTCGTTCTTATTATGTCTTTTAATTCAGCACTAAGACTAGTTTGTGGAGTTTTTGGAGAATCCATTTTTACAGCTGTAAAATGTCTTTTTGTTGCAGTCTTTTTTTCAATCTTTCAATTTTCAAAATAAATTTAAGCTGGTCTAACATTTGAATATGATATTTACCTTTTTTTATGTCAACAAACGGTTTTTAATATATGCTGATCCAAATTAATAACGGTTATGGCAAGGCTAAGTTTCTCATTGAAGGCATTTACACGATTTTTTCAGTTTTTGCATCATCCCTCGAAAACAAATTCAAATAAGCAGTGATCACTTGATTTTTCAATCTTGAAATGAAGTTAATTTACTTTTTGCCGGTCATTTTTACGTTCTTGTAAATGATTGTTTTATTCAAATTTAAATGGTGGAAATCACACAAGCGTGAACAGCTGATCGGAACATGTCTATCTCTCTCACACGCTCAAGTAAGATGAACGAACCTGTTCGACGCGCATGCGCAATACATGTGCAAAATGTCATGTTTTCTATTGATCTGAATAACAATTTGAAACCTGAGTGCAACCGAGGTCTTCTCCTGCAAAATTTGGAGAATGTGCGATATTTTCATTTTATAATCAATCACCGTGTCTTCTATTTTTACAATGTTCGTTCAAGTCAATAAATTGTGATTGATTCAATTAAGTCAAGTTGGTATAAAAAAAGAACCCGAATGCAAATATTTGTTTCTTCAAATTTGAATACAAAATGAAAATTGCTAGTTGAAATGAAATTCGAAAAATGTATACAAATACAAAAAAGTGAAATCAATCCAACGGGTCATCAATGATTGAACATTCTTCTATACTGAAAAAATTAATCTGTTAAAAATAGAGAAGTGACAAAGATTATAGTTTAAGAATGTCGCTCACAAAGAACTTATATTAATTACGACCAAAAGAAGTTCGACTGCTTTTCGAAAATGTGTATTTTTGAGGATGTGAAAAAGGCGGGCAAATCGGACCAATGCTTTCATAGGATGGTAAGGTCACGTGAGCTTGAATGGCTGAGACAGAGATGTGTGCGTGTGTTGAGTGTGAACCTGCGCTGCTGAGCGGGAGCGTAAGTCGATGCGACGCTGATTCGATTGCATTCGCGAAACAATAACGGTAGCAAACGGCGTGACGCTCGAGCGAGACACGGTCGGGATGGCTCGCTTCGGCCAGCTCTCTTCAGCGAGCCGCCGAGGACTTTAACTGTCACGAGCAGCTCCATACGAGTGATCCTTTCAAATGATGAAAATTGAAGCGACGAAAATGACTACTCCAATCGAGGAGAAGCTTGATCAGAAACTTAAGGTGTTTACTTGCTCTTAAGCTGTCATTTTGTTCTTTCGCCACACATTCATATGTCATTCTCATTTATTTCTTCTCTCTTTCTCTCCTTATACAATAACAACACCATTTATCTCGTTTCTCAACTTGACTATCATTTTTGCGACACTCCATTTTTTACACTTTTTTATTGCTTTTTATTATTTATTTTTTTTTTTCAAATCAACCTATTTCGGCTTGGCATGTACGATCAGTGTACTCTCGCAATAATCAAACACTCATTAATATCATTTTGTTTAACAACCCATTGTTATCTTAGAGAAATATTTATAATATTCGAACATTTTTGTATTTTGATGTTGTTTTTGTATTCGACAACAAACATTCGTAACAATGTATGTGTGATTAATGTTGATTCGATTGTCCATGTCAAAATTGAATATAAGATTATAACGTAAACTCAATTTGAATACCAAATACAACGCTTGAATCGTCATCTGATAAGAATAATGATAATAATAGTGAAATAAATTATGAAAAATGAGTCGAACCGGAGGAAATGTAGCAGAGGAAGAAATCAGTTAAAATTCATTATATTTGCAAGCGGTTAAACGTGCAGCGTCAGACAATTTTATTTTTGCTTTTATGGGATTGCATCAAACAACTCTCAAATTAACAACGGGTCAATTACAATCAATTCCGTATTATAATTAGCCTTGCAATTTCTCTATTGTCATCATTTGATATATTATTATCTATTATTTTTTTGTTATTATCGATTATGGTATTAAATTAGAAAGGCAGTTTTAATGAACGAGTTTTTGTTTCCCTAAAGGTGCGAACTGGAATGGTATCGGTCAGCGATGGCAAAAGCAAGCCCGTGCCGATGCGACTATACTTATCTATGGAAATACTCAAGCTCCAGAGAGAAGATTTAGAGGTGAATATACTGGTGACAATTTGTTTTCGCCAAAAAACAAACAAACAAAAACTAGACCTGCAAACTAATTGTTGTGTTATTTTAAATCCTTGTAGCTTGACGTTTGATGATAAAAAGTGCAATTTGAGTGTAACATTTTGTTGAAACAAAATTCGTTCCTAAAATCTCTTAAATAAGAAAATAAAAGCATTTTCATTTTCGCGGACAGTGAAATGACAAAATATATGACCTCCATAAAACGGGAAGAAGCGAGAGCGGAGCGAAAATTAATCTTTATGTTCCTCGGCGGAGTCGGGTTACTATTTCACTCAGTCAAAATATATCCGTGAGAGAGTCGCGATATTTAACTGCCGTTCATTAGCATCTGATAACAGACTCTGAAGGAGATCGATTTTTAATTATTTCGATTGAAATTACAGGCGGCGAATCACAATAAGTGTCCTCTGGATACCAAAGAGCGGATGGTGCAAATAACGCGTCAAAAAGTTGGCGGATTAGGCTTAAGCATAAAGGGCGGCGCGGAGCACAAACTTCCTGTCCTCATATCCAGAATTTACAAGGGCCAAGCGGCTGATCAATGCGGTCAACTGTTTGTAGGAGATGCAATTATTAAAGGTATATAAAAACCTTTTTCATTCATTTGAACCGATAAAACCCAAAATCACGATTTTTCAACAAAATTTCAAAAATAGATATCATTAAATGTTTTAAATCCAAACTCATGAAGAAATCAATCTGTTCCACTTCTTAGAGAGGTTTTTTAACAGACGGATGAGTTTTTAAAGTGAAAATCTGAAAAAATACGTTTTTACAAGCTATTCAGTCGAAATTAAGACAAAAAGTTGAATAATCAATTTATAATTTAAACTTAAATTTTATTCATTTGAATCAATAGTGTCATTTAAAATTAAATTTCAATTTCGAATCAATTTTTTTTAAATTATTGTTTAACTAACTATTATATCACTACTATTTTATCAGAACGTGTTTTTCCTAGAACAAAAATAATTGTCTTTTGAATCCATTTTTTGCATATATTTTTACTCTGCTAAACCGAAAAAATAGTTATATAATACAATTTATGATGTACAGTGAATGGAGAGTACATAACGGCTTGCAACCACGACGATGCTGTCAATATTTTGCGCAACGCGGGGGACATTGTTGTGTTGACTGTAAAACACTATCGCGCGGCTAAACCTTTTTTGCAGAAAAACGGTAAGCTTTTGTTTTGTTTTGTTTTTTTTTATCTAAATCATCAAATATGAAATTGTGAATTTTGCAGAAAAAGACGAACTTTTGGATAACGCTACAAACGGTACCGACGATGACGGTGGTTGGCTGTCACCGAACCAACACGAGAGTCCCGAATGTGACCATAGCAGACAAGGATCCAATGCTTCGGCTAATTCAGTCGCGCTGAAAAAATGGATCGATGTTATTACCGGTAAGGATTTGTTTTTCAAATATAATTCGAGCATAATGCAAACCGTGAATGAAATAAGTTGGACTAATTCGATTTGAACCAATGTTTAGTTCCGCTGATGATGGCGTACGTCACTAGGTACATTTTCGGCACGGATAAACTCAGACGAAACGCATTTGAAGTTCGAGGCCTGAATGGATCTCGAACTGGAGTTATTCACTGTGACGACAGTGCGATTTTAAGTCAATGGCTTAAGTTTATCACGGACAACGTTACAGGCTTAACTAATTTACAAGTAAAGTTTTAAACCTAATGGGTGAAACAAACACAACAGTATATAGAGTTGGTACAAGTGAAGTTCAAATTATTGTTCACTTGCAGATGAAATTGTATAACCGGAATTTTGGACCTGGCGATCGTATAGAGTATATGGGGTGGGTGAATGAGTCTATCAGTAACAGTAATCAGCCCTGGCAAAGTTATCGGCCAAGATTCTTAGCTCTAAAGGGACCTGACTTGATGCTATTCGAAACGCCACCCGTGAGTTGAAAATACGAAATTTACGTATACGTATGTTTTTGGTTTAGCTAAAAGTTGTGACTTTATTTTAAGTGTAACATCGGCGACTGGTCAAGGTGCGCTCTGACGTTCAAAGTCTACCAGACAATATTCCGTGTGATGCGCGAGTCGGAAAACGTAGACGAGAGGCAACATTGTTTCTTAGCTCAGAGCCCTGGCAAACCACCTCGATATCTAAGCGTCGAAACTCGACAGGAGCTCCTGAGAGTCGAGGCGGCATGGCACTCGGCTAACTGCTCTGCAGTCACTCATCTTAAAGTAAAAAGATTAGAAATTGACGTCCTTTTTTGCATTTGATTTTCAAACTGCCTACCAATAGTTTAAATTCCACTTCTATATTGTGAACAAGTGTATGTATGGATAAATAACAAATAACTATTTGCAGACCAAAACGTTCCCTGTGACATTCAACGGTCGAAGTGCTGGCTTGACTTTGGACTGGACTCAAGGATTCTCTCTAATTTATGATGGCGCCAACGATACCGTTTGGAAGTACAAATTTTCTCAATTGCGAGGATCCAGCGACGATGGCAAAAGTCGACTCAAGTTACACTTTCAGGAACATGACAGCATCGTAATCGAGACTAAGGTCATTTTCATCATCTAGTTTCGAACTTGTTCGCAGCAGTTTAAACAACAACTGATGAACTTTTTATTTCAGGAATTAGAGTGCTCCCAATTAGAGAACCTGCTATTCTGCATGCACGCTTTTCTCAATGCAAAAGTTGCTGCAGTCGACCCGTCGTTTCTACAACACCGACATAAGGTATGATTATTTATTTGATTAACAAAACAATAATGTCATTCTATTTGACGCATTTTTGATTTTGATTTTCTTCATTGTAGTCGCGATCGGGAGAGAAGAAAAAATAACCCGAGATTATTACAAATCAACTACTCCACTCCAACTAGTCTCCGACATTTATTAATTGCCAGTTTGTGACCATCAGGTATTTTTGCAATTTTACCTTGTAACACGGCAATATTCATGTAACTGTCACAAGTCAGAAATGAAGAAACCTTTGATAGTTGAACGTTTGTGAGGTTGAAAGGGCGATCTGCAAGTCACATCTCATATTTTTGTTTGTCTTGATTTTGTTCCTTGTCCCAATTATTCGCGCTGTTTTAATTATTTGCGGAAGCAAAATGTTAATGCAGGATTTTTTGCGGGTAGTCCTGTAGCAAGAACAAAAAAAGAAATACAAAAATATCACTTTCATTTGCATCTTGCATTATTTCCTATTAAATGCAAAATGTGTAGATTTATTTTTATAGATGAAGATAAAAGAGGCAGAAAGATTCGGGCCAAAGATGCGAAGAAAATGTATTAGGGATGATATATGGAATGTTGTTCGGTTGTTTAAGAACTAGGAATTGGTTGCGTAGCAAGCTGGATATTATATTACAGAGATAGTGAAATTGTTAAACAATAACATGATTTTATGATAAAGGTATATGAAAGAGGATGAACTAAAAACTGTACTTTGCAAAGACTTTATATGATGTTACAGCAATGATATCCATGCAATTGTCTATTCAAATATTTAAAAAGTTCATTTTTCAACTTCGGATATCGAACTTAAAATGAATCCCTGTAAAAATCATTTGTAAACATCATTTCAAAATTTCATTTTAGACAACTAGAAACCATTTCTAAGCGCATCCTTCAGACGTTTATATCATTTTTTTTAAAATACATCATTCAAGCTTGAAAGCAAAATTTATACTACACAAACGAATTAAGAGCGATAAATAAAAGTTTGGTACATTTTTGTACATTTCGTTGGTACTTGATATAAATTGATAGTTTATAAAACGAAGACTAATTTAATGCCAGTATTATCCAGTCAATAAAAGGTAAAATTACTACTGCTGTTAATCTTATAGCAATAAACAACTAATTACATATAATAATACAATATAAAAATTATTACTACAATAAATGATAACGATAATTAGAATTAATGGCGTTACAATTCGACCATGGTGGCTATCTGTAACAGTAAATTAATAGCCAGATGACAAATTGGAAAAAAAGACAGAACAAAAATTGAGCTACATAGTTTTTTATCTTAATTTCTAGCTCCAAATTCACGAGCGGTAAAATGATTTGTCTTTTTGATTGCATCATAACAAACTAGATGTAAGTTTCAGTCGGCTGTATTTGCGATAATTTAAGTTTGAAAGTTCAAATGTAAATAACTGCTTGGCGACATAGGGGGATTATATTTTTGAGCTTATGACTTTTGTATTGATTTATCTCGCGTGAAAGAAATATAATTGAAAGACGTATTTTAATAGACTCGGTACTTTTAAGTGCGTTATACTTAACAAAATAAAAAAGAAGGTTGCTACGTATGGTAACGAAAGTATAATCTCAGGCCTTAAGCCGGCCTTTATGTTTGCACCTAATTTTCAAGATATCAGTCTTTGAAAATAGTTGTTTCAACTAAACATCATTCCAATAATTATTAAACGTAGAAAGTGCCTATATGTAAGGAAACAAGGAATCTCGCCGGATTAAATTTGAATATTATATAATGCTGTTGATTACATGAATACTTTTCTAGTCTCAAGTTTTAAGATGTTACCATGGTACGAACATTTGTGCAATTTCGAAAAGTTGCAACTTTGTAACGAATTGCGTGATTTTAAAAATTCGATTAAAAAATGGTCAACATTTGAATTTTAAGGTCGCGCAACTTTGTGAGCAACAATAAAATTATGACCTATTACTATCGGTTAAAGATACCCTATAACAAATTGCGAATTAAAACTGTGGATAAACTGTAAACGTGTGTGTTCGCGTTATATAATAAGGATCGTGTTACTATACCATCAATTACTCATTATTAAAAGATGTTAATGTTGGCTATGGCACTAAAAAGAGAGACATGCAATAAATTATAAGAATGGATAGAGCACCACAATATCATACATTACATGTAACTTATTAGATTACCGAACTTTTGTTACCCAAGTTGAGATTGTAAGTAACATTTTTTATTTCCGTACTCGACAGCCATTCTTACTCAAGTTTTCACTTTTCATCAGTTACCAAAATTTTACTTAACCGAAACATTAATTTTTGTTTATCACCCTGATGCAATTGCTGCTTCCAAATCCTTTTTGGGACAAGTTTTGACTTACACAAAAAAACATATCTCTTTGAGAGAAAAAAGTCTGGAGTTTCACATAAATGATAATGATAATAATATTTATAATATTAATCATAATAATAACGATAATTGAACAAATTGTTATCACCTGACCAACTTAATAGTGTGATGCCATTGATGTAGGTTTGTCACCAATGATTCCGTTGAATGTGGACATAATATTCAATTTAGGAAACATTTTTTAGAAAAGATGTTTGCAGCACATTGATTTCGAATTATTTGGAAACAAGACTTCACGTAAGGTTATTAGTCGGCGTCAAGACTGTGTGAAATATCGGTTTACATTTGAACTGCAGTTTCGCACTGAATTGAGAACCAAACTTTTTGGCGAGCTTGATATTGATCGTTAATAGAAAATCCGGCCACTTGAAATTTCCTAGGCAATAAAACTTTCGTCAAAAGATATCTCTTTGACGAAAATAAAAAATTACTGAAAACTCTAGAGATGCAGTTTAACTCGCAATCTTCAATTGTTCCAAAAAGGTATTATAATAGAACTGTAAATAATAATTTAGTTTCGTTAAACTTAATCACCCGATGAATCTTCGCACAAACATTTAAGGCGTACCAAGAATGGCATTCTCGACGCTAAAGAGTGACAAACATACGCAGCAAAACGGTGATTTTGATACTTTGTTATACACCAAAATTTGTATTCAAAACGTCACGAATTTCCGTAAATTCTTATACAAATCAAACTGTTGCTTTTTTCTATTTTATATCCGTTTTAATAAATGCGCTTAGGTGACGAGGTAAATCTAGTTTTAGAGACGTTTGTATTTGTCTATTGAAAAAATTGATCTTTGTTATATCGAATGTTAGACTTTGTGTTAGATCTTGGAGCTTCCACGTTTTCATTTCACCTGTTGTATGAAAATTGTTCACTCTATGGAATTTATTGAACAAACTTATACCTAATAGCACTTCTTTCGATAGCAATCCTCTATTTCAAATAATTACTCTGGTATGTCGTCACGATTTAATATGTTTTTCAAATATATTACTGTTAGTCGTTAAGCGTTTATTTTTATCCTTAATCCTTCACCTAAACCTTTTTTAATATCATCATAAAAACTTGTTGCATTTTTATTTGGCACTTCAACTTTATTTGGTTGTTTGGTTTATTTCTGCTTTATTTCAATAAAAATGATTTAAAATTTTTGATTTGTTATACAATTCTAGTTTTATCATTACAAGACTCAAAAACTGAAAACGAACGATCTTCGTTTTCTTATAATTTTATTAAGATTTTCTTGAAAATAAGAAAATATTTTATTATTTCCTAACTTCTTTTCCAAAGCCGTTTTCAAAAAAAAAACGAAAAAAAAACATTCGCTGCAGAATTTTCTTGATTTGAACAGGTAAGATCAGGACTCAACAAAAAAAGTAAGCAGAATTTCGTTTCTTGAGTCGTCTCTTTGAAGTTTCAAAGGTATGATACACACATTTCAAACTCTTTGAATGATTGTGTAAACTGAGGCTACATTATACACAAAATTTAGTTCTGATCTCTCGTTACGATTCCAACGAAAGATCCTGAGCTCACCATCAACTGGCAGTCAAGGTCATCCTGAATATGCTACCAAAAAGTGTTTGCGCACCGATCAATGCCAGTGTCACCATCCTCTTTCTCTGTCTCTTTCTCCCGCTCTACAATAAAATTTTATCTCGAAATTGTCTCAGAATCATAAATTATGCGACTTTCTGCAAACTGAACTCGTCAAAACAACATAACAAGACTGCAAAACAAAAAAAAATTTTTAACTTTTTAAAGTCGAGTAATGATTGAAACTGTTCCTTTCAAGATCTTTTTCGGGATTGATTTTTTTGTTAAAAAAACAATGGTTGGTCAACGAATACAAATTTCTTTTCTTTTCTTCAAAATAAAATTTGAGCAAGAATTTGAGCAAAAATTGTGCAGAATGACAGAACTTGGCAGTTGTAGATCTGTAAATCTTAGATGGCGTATCTAGGAAAAGGTCCTAGATAATATCTACGATTTCAATAATAAATTAATTATAAGGTAGTTGATAATGATAATGATATAAAATAAGGGTTGAATTGTGCTTGTATAGATCTGAGAGTTATGGCTAGCAAGGAACGTCTTTTGATGCGAAGTTGCATATGATTGGTAATGCGATGGCTTTGAGGCGCAGGCCCGCTTTTATAAAAGCTAAAGCGGGGGCTCTGGGATTGAATTTTCGCGTTGTCCTCGAAAGCTCAACTTGGTTCGGCTCAGTAGTACGATACCACCCACGCGTGTAGTATGCGCGCACACGTGCCGTGCTCGTCAGCACACTGCTTTTAACTTTTTCGTGCTTTTTTGTCAACCCCCAAAGCCAACGGCGTATCAAATTATCACTTCGTTCCATTAACTATGATTCCAACACATCTATCACACTTTTGTGTCATCCTTTTCACAAAACAAACTTACTATCATTTTTAATGGTAAGTCAACATTTGCTCTTTTCTACCTTTTCCTTTTTCTTCGTTTTTATATTTTCGTCTTTTTGAAGTGATTATGAAAAAAATGATTTTTTTATTCCACAATTTTCTTTCTGTCTTTTTCACACGCTCGTTCAACAGGTGAGTTATGGATGTCGAGGAATAATCAAAGTTTTCCTTTTGTAATACTATAGGTGAAATTTATATCATGGTGATCAAAAACCGTGCAAGGTGTTTTTAGCAAATAAAAAAGAAACATTGTTTTTCTGAGTCGTCAGAGTTGATTCAACGTGGCTCGAATTGAATAAGCCAGTCAGGTTCAAATTGCGAGCTGATCAGTGGTGTGAAATTTATCTGATAATGGAATCTGGCTTTCAGGTGTAGAGATGTCCAAGCCAAATTCATTTGACGCTGCTGCTGATCAACACTCGAGGTAGCATTAGTGTTAGCATTAATGAGGTCTGACGGAGCAAAGTTATCAGTTGCACAAGTTAATTTTTCATTCAAACATTTAGGCGAAATCGGATACACAGTAGCGTTGGGATTTCACCTCAAGCATCTCTATTGGGCGATCCATCATTAACTCCGAATCAAAATGCACCAGCCGTTCCTCGTCGACACTCCGCCGCTCCAATGGTACTTGAATTGTAACATAAGTTACACCAATTTCCAATACCTGAAAATGAACACTCTTTTTATCCCATCGTGTCTAAAGAGATATAGCAACATTTTTACAATGTTCTAAGTTTCTTTTTCAAAATTACAAAATATTTCGAAATATTTACATAAGATGCTTGTTTCTGCAGGATAGAAAGGGTTAAAGATGTTCCGTAAAAAAATTCGAATTTGTCTGTGAAAAATAAACGATATAATAATGTAGGTATCCGCGCCGCCGATTCCACTCCGACCTCCTGCAATCCCGAAAAGAAGTAAAAATGAGCGTCCCATTCCAATTGTCTATCCGAAAAGTCAAGCTCAGAAGCTTCTAACGAGCAATTCAAATTATGACGCATGGCATGGAGCGCAAATAAATAAACCGAGCACGGGTTGCCCTCAGGATTACGTTCGTCGTTGTTTCAACAATTATGCTCTACAATTCGATCCAACTTCAATCGAATCAAATTTGCAAGTCTCTTCCAGAACGCTGCATTTCAATCAGAGTTTGCAAGAGTATGATTCAAATACTTATGACATCGGTGAGCTCAAAACTGTCAATTGTGCACAACAATCAAATAGGTAAATCCGATAGATTCAATGATAACAATAATTTTCAAAGCGTCGATAATTTCACAGCGATGGTTTTCTTTTCAGTGATAAAAAAAACGAAAACAAGGAAAGTCGTAACGAGGCGAAATTAAAGACAAATTTTCAGGCAAGTGTAATAATTTTACTGTTGCAGTTTCGTGTAAAGGGATAAAATAAGATGTTGAAACTGTTAGCAGATGAAATACGAGAGCAGCGAGAATTGTGACGGGAAGATGGATAATTTTGTGGCTGACAGGCCGTTGAAATTTGAGGAATTGCAAAAAAAGTCGCAAGAGTTGGAAAATCGATTGCAGTGCGTCGAAAATGATAAGATGCAAAAGCTCCGGCACGAGACTATTGAGGAGAAATTAAAAAAGATAGCCAAGTCAACGCAAACAAATATGCCGCCTCCATTGAACGCCATTAGTCAAAATTCAACAGCTAAGCCAACTAATATTCGTCAGGACAGTAACATCTCGTCGGACAGCTATAGTCAAACCAGCTCACCAAGTTACACAAATAAAACGATGGAAGCACCTTTACTACCCCACAAATACGTAGGGCCTGACAAAATTTACGGTTAATATATGCAATATATTTTACGTGTTTTGCATCATTTGTTTGATTTATATTCAGTTTCTATTAGATGTATAAAATGTTTTTTTAGATTGCATGACAAGAAAAGAGTCAAATGCTCCAACAAGTCCAATTATAAAGTCAGTGAGCACACCAGCAAGTCTTCAAGCCATCGTTAAGTTTCATAATGGAAGTAACATGTCCTTGCATAATAGGGTAAGAATTTGAAGATTTTGTTACCATCGCAATGAGTGTTCTTTTAATTGCGAATTTTTAATTTTCAAATTCGAATCAAAATTACGAACTGCGCACTGAAATTAATCATAGCACGTACACACGCAAACATGCAACAGTCGCTGATCTCAATCAGTGCACTTTATTAACTTGTCTTTCAACGGATTTTCAGGAACGAGAAATTCTACTTGTCAACCTAGTTGTAATTAAATTTTCATTTAGAAGTTAAATTTACCTAAAAATTTGATATTACTCATAAATTATTGTTTTGCTTTTATACACTTTTTTTGAAACAAAATGTTCAGCTTTAAATGATAAAAATGATTGGTTAATTTTTGTATATTTGTGCTGCAACGTTTGAAGATAATCAAGGATATTCGACGACCGAGTAGCAACTTTGCCTCCAAGGCAAGATTTCGGTTCAGATTTGCCCAAGTACTTATAAACGCCGTAGCACTCATCATTATAACGGGATGCTTCACAGTGTACATCAAGAGTAAGTTTTCCATTTAATCTTCTTTTCAGCGTATTGCTACAGTTCTTAATAAATTGTCTTTTTTATGTTTCACTTGATTTCTCGTTTTTACAAATTTCTTAAAACCTTAAAATTATTTGCCAGACTTGTGACACATTTTGTCGCAAAATGATATGACAAAAGGATAAAATGATGACTTAAAATTAAACAAAATGATCCGCTGTGAGTGTGCATGGAAAAAAGAGATCGTACAAACTTGATTGTAGAATTTTTATATCGTATAATAAGATAAATTTAAAGTGTAAGCAAATGAAAAAAATAACACATAAGAATAAACAAACGAAAAAAAAATAGTAAACAAAGAATAAATCTATGAAAAAACAGTTGAATTATTAATATTGTATTTGAAATGTAAACAAAAAATGAATATTACGCTTTTGTTGTTTGTTTATGATGTTATATTACATTTTTTTGTTTGCATTTTTAATTTTTTTTATTTTGAGATTTTTCATTCGATTTTTAGTGAGTAGCTGTTTGTGAGTAGCGACAGCTTCTTGTACAATTTTTTCAAAAAAATTTATGGTCATTTAACTTGTTCATTTTTATTGACACTTAAATTTTACGTTCAACCCCTTCAGCATATCCAGATCAAACGGCAAAGATGAAAAATAAAACAGTGTATAATGAAATAATCAATACAGTGCAATCTATCTCATCTGAACCTATTGTTGCGGAGCCAAACAACCCTTCGCCCGGAGTGTGCTTACCAGTGATCGTCAGCTTTTGTCAATACCACAAGGTAACACATGAACTTACAACACATACACATTTCAAAACCAAACAAAAATCAAAATAAACTTATTCAATCATATTTGTCGTTAATCTATAGATTCCTTATAATTTTACTGTCTTTCCAAACTACATGGGCAATTTTGGTCAACGCGAGGCTCAAAATGAATTGCACCTTTACGACTCTGTTGTCGATGTTAAGTGTTACGAATTGGCAGCTCTTTTTTTATGCAGCATTTTCGTTCCAAAGTGTGGTACAAATGGGCATTCCGTTCCACCATGTAGAAGTTTATGTATACGTGAGTATATTCTTAATTTAAATAATTTACATTAAAGAACAACAGAAAATGATCTCTCACTTATATTACAAAATATACGAAAATGTTTGTTTCCTACAGAAACCATGCGAAGATGTGGATTCTTTTTGGAAGTTTTTGGTCTGACTCTACCAGATTATTTGAAATGCGAGCTTTTCAGTGAAAATTCGAATCCAGACATTTGTGTTGGACAGCGCGAAGTGATCGAAGCGGCGGAAAGAGCCAGCAGACCCGGTACCTATAATATATTACTTAGTTGCCAACAGTCAGATTGAATTTAAATCGTCTACGTCGTTTGTCGACAGTAATTATCAATTTGAAGTGCGCTTCAATCGAAAGAATACGAACGACATCAGATCCCTTAATTCGAGGGATTATTACGATTCGCACCACAATGCTTTAATTACAAAAATGTCCATCAAAATCTTGCGATTAAAAGGAAGATTGTGCGAATAATTCAATTAGGTGATGCGATTTCAAAAGTGTTCTTGCTCGATAATATACAGCATACGTACTACATTTTCGCGTTGGGAAATCCAATTAAATGATGAGAATATGTTCGAATTGATTAAAGCAATATTATTACGCTTCGATAATATGTACGGACAAGTTTTAATTAAATTCCATCAAATCAATAGTTACATAGATTATCCGCAATCAAAACAATCTTGTAATTTTGCGCTCGCAGCATGTATTTTATCATTGTTACAACTGTATTGTTACAAATTTGTTGACTCATTTGTTTTGTATATTTTTAAAGTTTGCACAAACGGATTTCAATGTGACGACACGAGGTGTATTCCATTTGACTGGAATTGTGACGGTCACATTGATTGCCAAGACAAAACTGACGAGACAAACTGCAGCGAGTGCGTGAATAACGTCAATCATATGACTCTGAACAAAAACCAAAACCGAAACGATACGAGCTTCTTCAAGCTGCAATTAAACTGCGGTGATATGAAATGCTTGTCACCGAACATTATTTGTGATGGAGTAATGGACTGCCCTTGGGGTCAAGATGAAAGATATTGTTGTAAGTTAACACGCTTGTTCCTAATTTTACTGCGAACAAAACTGCGTACAAAAATTTAAAAACGTTTAATAACAATGTTTTTTATTCAAGCTTCTATTTAGCTTCTACCGATCTATTCTTTCAAATTTGTCCACACAATTTTATTTGCGTTGATTTTGTATCTTTGTCTATTGTTTGTCAATTATATTGTGTTGCAGTGAAATTGAGCGAAAAGAATGGTGATATAGCCAGCGGAAAATTGCAAGTTTATCATGCTGAGAAGAATGCTTTTATACCTGCCTGCATAACACGATGGGATGATTCTACTAGCGCGCAAAATATTTGTTCCTACCTTGGATACACGTAACTATTAGTACCTTATGTACGATTTTTAGATTAAATTAACAATCGATCATTTGTTTCATGTTTATTGCAGGAATGTGATTTCCGCTAATTTGTCAATGAAAAATAATGACACTTCGTTTGCAAGGGCTAAGCCACAACAATCCACTTTTCAAAGTTCGAGATTCCCTCAGAAAAACATCAGAGGCTTGTTAAAATCATTTCAAAGCTGCACGAATCAAAAAAATCACAGGACGCTTGACCTTGCCTGCTCTAATTACGGTGATTTAAACACCAATTAGTTGTCTATTCAGCGAACATAGCTGTGCTGTCGTAGTTAGCTCAATTCAAAGTTTTGTTTTGTTTTGCAAAACAATGATTTCAGTTTGCGGACGTAGGAGTTACAGTTTTCGGAATGCGAAAGTGCGAACTCGCATTGTAGGAGGAGTTGAGGTATCTCCAGGCGATTGGCCGTTCCTAGCTGCTCTGTTAGGTGGCCCAGAGGAAGTGTTTTATTGTGCCGGGGTACTTATATCTGATCAATGGGTTCTGACAGCTTCGCACTGTGTTGGCAAGTAAGTTCGACGTTTTGTTCAAGTATTTGAGGTACAATTCTAAAGCCAACATTTGTTTCAGTTATTCTAACGTTTCTGGTTGGACCATTCAACTAGGCATAACGAGAAGAAACTCTCATACATATTTAGGCGAGAAACTAAAAGTCAAACGCGTCATACCCCATCCAAATTATGATTTAGAAATTGTCCACGACAATGACGTAGCCTTGTTTCAGGTAAAAAACCAATAAACTAGAATAACGAAGGGAATAAAAGAGACGAAACAATAAACCGAAATGCCATTTGTTTCAGCTTGCTAACAAAGTGAAATTCCATGAGCACCTTAGACCAGTTTGCCTACCAAAAGCAAATGAAGAGATCGAACCGCAAACGGTTTGCACGGTAATTGGTTGGGGGAAGAAAAACGACACGGAATGTGAGTGCTAAAATACATGTACGTCAATAGCGAGCCGACAACAACTTAAATTTCATCCTTATTGATTTCAGCTTCTGAATATGAATTTGCCATAAACGAGGTTGAAGTTCCAGTTCTGCCGAGGGATGTTTGCAATTTATGGCTCGAACACAAGGACTTGAATGTGACGGATGGAATGATTTGTGCCGGTTACGCTAGTGGAGAAAAAGATGCTTGTCAAGTAAGAAATTAAAACGAATGATTCGAATGAGTGTTACAAAGTGATGTGCAAATAAACATGGATTAACATGCGTTTGAACAGGGTGATTCAGGAGGGCCGCTGCTCTGTCGAGACAAAAACGATCGAGAAAGGTGGTTCGTCGGTGGTATTGTAAGCTGGGGGATCAAATGCGCTTATCCTAAATTACCAGGAGTCTACGCTTACGTACCAAAATATGTACCTTGGATACAACAGGAAATTGCCAAATATGCGCAACAATCATAAGACATACATTACGGGTTGTATTTGTTATTACACCCAGAGAAGATCGATATTTTGAATGTTCACGATGTTCAATTGACAACAATTGAGTTCCATTGTAGACAATAATGAGAAAGTCATAATGTTCGATTTTTGATATTGTAAACGGTGCGGCGATTTTGGATACTTGAATGAAACATTTCAAACAGGCCGTTCCAAGTTGACAAATTGTATCGCCGTAGCTATTATATTACATACTGGCAGAATAAGCGTTAGTCGTACACCACATTTTATGTTCTGTAGTTGCAACAAAAGTCATTGAATTGTTACAACTCTGAAATTTCATTTTGTCACCATTGGATTGTGACATTTTGAATGTGAAATAAAATTCAAAGTCAAAATTCCCCACATGTGCAACAGAAAATTCAGATATTTCAAATATCTCTAATTAAGAAAATTATTAAACAAAAGGGAAATGTACTTACACTGCCTGAGAAAAATGAAGGGGATTTTAATTTATCAACACTTTGAAACGTGAGAACAGTCAAAAATAGTATAAAAAGCAGGCAGGTAAATTTGATCTACAATTATTATTATTCGTGCAGGATATTTATCAGCGATCCTTAATGAGACATTCTCATTCACGACTTTAAACATACAGTTTATATCAGTCAGCATTCGAAAAAGTCGAATATACGTTTCATGTGATATTTCATATTTAATTTATATTTTATATATTGATGGAGGACGAAAGAGATAATGACGATAAACATAATAAATGGCACAAAGCGTTGAAAATATGATCAAAATAAAAAATTTTTATGAGCGATTTTCAAGCAGATGTTTATTTTTATCAGATCATTGATTTTGTCGTCGACTTGATGTTTGTACAGTGCCAAAACCTATGAAATTGCGAGGAAATAATATATATACTGTTTACTACGTGGACATGTATACACATTTGGAACAATCAACTATATACTGAATATATTAATGAAATAACGAAGCAAACAATCAATAGAAACTAATGTATTTACTAAAACGTACAAAACAATTATCATATTTGGAAGATCTGCAGTTATTCAATACTTATTGCTGACCTTGTAAACAAAAGGAAAGATAGGTAGTTTTTCAGGCAAAGTTGTACTTAAAGATGATATATATGAACGTAAGCTGACAAAAAGTAAACAAAAAAAGTGCATTGCACATTGATCACAAATTTGAACATAATTGTGAACATATCGTGTTGTAGAAAACATTTCGATATTCCAATAGATTATATATATAATATCAATATATATATATGCATATAATCTATTTTATATCATTATATTTTTATCAACTACAAATGATGGTATTTTTGACAGAAAGACGTGAGCACCGGTTTGAGAACAAAAAGAATTTATTGAAACATTGACAATACTTGTAGTCAAGTTCAGATAACAACGACAATGAATAGCGCTTTTTTATAATAATGTATATTAAAACATTATGGCGAAACAAATGAATCATTTTTTATCATATCAATGTTTTTAATTGCAATTCATTTGTTATTGAAAATGTTAAAATATACTCACATCATCAGCTAATCGTTGTTTTACTAATTAGCGACGTAATTTAATTTTTCTGTAAGTGTAAAATTAGTAATAGATTAGAACGTTTGCAACGACGAAGATTTTTACTATTTTTAAGCATCAACGAATTTTTACTTTGTAATATAGCTTTTAAACAATTTTAAACAATACTTTTCAAAAACAAATGAAACTTTTTAATTTATAAACGCAGTTATTAAGCTTCATTTTTGCGCATGAATAATAAAGTCGAAAAAGTTATAACAAACTACATTTATAAAACAAATGGGTTAAGCTCCTCATGCAAAAACTTTGTCGTAAAGAGTGCTTTTATAAACCTGTACAGCGTATTGATGCTGTTTGTTTGTGTTTTGTATTTATTATTAAAGTCTTGTTGCTTTATGTATTTTATTGGATTTTTTATTGTCACTTGTTTACATTTTTGTCCAATTATTTTTTTGTTTTTTTTTTACACTCTTATGTGTTATTATTTTATTTGTTCACAGTTGAAATTTATTTTATTGCGGTACAAATCGTACCCTACGATATAACTCGTATGATCTACGATCTGCATTGTATTCCTTACGATATAAAAAATCCACGAACAAGATCATACGATCTCTTTTTCTCGGTGTAGCTGATAAAAACCATTTGTATTTGAGTTGAGTTCTCAGAATAACTTCTAATAGTTTCAAGTGTGAACAAAAAATGATTCATTTGTTTAAATAATACAAAACGGATAAATGATAAAACTATAAACAAAAGAAAATATTATTTTAGTAGAACAATTATAAACTAAGATTACTGTACTGTATCGCATATTTATCGTACGTTATTGTAAGTTATATAGTTTATTATTATGCTGACAGATTATAAAGTAGGTTAAGCAAGTAACAGAACTGTGCAAAAACAATAAAAAAAAGTATATATTTGCAAAAATGTAACATGCGCAGACAATTACAAAGCGCGAGATTTCAAAGATATAGAACTATCACATTTGTGTTGCTTTTATGCATTTTAATTCGAAATTAAAAAAATTTCGAGTATGTATTCTAAATGAAACAACAAATATGAATTATTTTTAGGAAAAATTTGGGAATTTTTTTCAATGGAGAGAACTTCTCGCGATAAAAAGTTTGCGGATGATTAACATTAAGAGACTATACACGAATAAAACACTATAAAATTTATTGTGTTGTGATATGCATACGATAATAAATATTGTAAGTCAATGTGGACGAATAAAATTGATATTGTGCATCAAAAACCAAACAAATAATAGCAGAAACATATCTAAACATTTAAAATGACAAATAATCGGATTATAGAAGCGATGAAACAATTACCCAAAGCTTTATTGAAGAGTTACTAGAGGTTATAGTCTAATAAAAGTGATATGAAATCTATACTGAAACTGAACTCTATGCTAGAAATGCATTCAAAATTTGTGTTAGTAAGTAGAGGATGATGACAATAAAAACTAACAATCTTACAAAACATAACATTTGTCCCTTTATTTCACTTCCAATTTCCAATAACAGTTTAAAATTTCGCGGGTTTTTTCGAACGACTTCTTGCAACTATGAAAACGCGCCTTCAAATATTCGTATGCAAAACCTCTTCTGCTGTTTACTCACTGTTTTTCAAGAAAATTTGAAAGTACAAAGGGTTAAAAGTACAGGAAATGAAATGTGAAAAGAAAAGCTGCTTAAAATGGCGCAAAGTCTGCATATTGTCAGTGGATTCAAGGATGATTGTTTGCAACTGCTATCTATGTTCAAGAATGAGGACGACATTCGATTTGGTACTTTTTGCAAATGCTGGCAGGAGATGAAATTTTCTCTCGTTTTCTTGTAAGTGAAGCAAAACCTGCTATTGCGACATTCAAATGATTTCGTTGAATCATAACAGTTCATAAGAATCATAACAATCATTATTTTGAACTTTTAGAAACAGGGAAAGTTTTGCAGACCTTTTAGAATTTTGCGAAGAAGCTTTGAACATTGCAAAACAGTTCGTTCTGCCGCCTTACAGTTTTAAAGAACGAATAGGAGGACTTTATCTTCTTTATGGATTGTATTACAAGATGCCATTAGACAATTTGGTCAAAATTCGATTGACTTTGTCAGACTTGAATCAGCTGACTCAACTCCAAGAAGAAATACGAGAAGGAGAACATTTAGATGCCAATTTCATCCTCTCAAAGATGTTTGTTGACAACGCTTTTCAATTTTGCCTGTTTAGCAAAGAAGTGAGTTGTGTTGTAAACAAAATACTCTTAGTTAATAATGCATCAATAATTATAATAATTAATATAATAAATAATTATTAAAACTGAAGTTGTTTGATTTAGATGAGCTTACAAAAACAATTTAAAGCTACAAAGAAACATAAAGACGAACGTTATGAAAACGTGGCCTCTATTGTACCATTTGTGCATCAAATGAGCGAACCTGAGGGGGTGCTGAATAAACTAAAAGAGTTGACAGAATTGTACGAAAGTGAAAAAGCAAATTATTCAAAGCACGGAGGACCCAATAGAGCAGTCAAATTATTTAGGTCTGACGCACTTGAAGAAGCCATTTCAGAACTGCAAAATATGAACCAACCTCAGCCTGGAAGTCCGATAAAAGAAGACCCAACGCTGAAAAAAAAAGTGTGAGTACTCAAATTAGAAAAGATACACTGAAGAGCTGAATTTTAAAAATAGCTAAAATTTTCAATTTTAAATCAATCTCGAAAAACTGGGAGTTGTAACTGTTGAGACAAAATTGAATATGTCAGTTTTATAATTGAGGTGAAATACCCAAATTTCCCAAGTTCTTGAAAAAAACAAAACAAACAAACAAAAACAAAACAATGAAAATGATTTAATTCAAGTTGTATGCGAAATTTGGACTGAGATTTTTCTTAACTCAGTGGATTTTTAAACCAAGCCCGTCAAATATTATCATTGCAAAGTAAAATGAATTTCAATTAGCGGTAATAAATTTCAGGTGTAAGTCAACTTATAAACTTCGACCAGTGTTAGGTCGAGGTTTTGACACTTCATCCGAGGAAGAGTCTGAATTTGTTGACGAGCCACAAATAGTCAACCATGATCAGCAAATGCACTGCAAAATGGAACTCAATGTGCCAATGGAAGACGCGACCGAAAGTGACAACGACGATTACAAAGATCACCCGAGCGAGCTCAAACACACTGACAACCTTTGAGTGGTAAATTTGAGGCAAAATATTACAATAAATCTTATCGAAAATGTTTATTAATTTTTCAACGTTGTTAATAACATGGGTTGCTCTTTGTTTTCAAAATAAAAATACGTGAAAAACGCTCTACGTGCAACTTATCAAGTGTTGATCGTAGGTTGCAATTACTTGCAACAACTGTTTCGAGTGTTCAATTATTGATTAGAGCGAAGAAAGGGGAAAAAAAGTATGACGCCTTTAATAAACTTTGAGCTGATTGTTGTCGTCAAATCCTGCACTGTGGCCAGCGTTTCTCACGATGAAACTGGTGCCATCGTAATGCATGCGCCGTTCTCCGCGACGAACAAAAAGGTGTGATGTCTGTCCCAAAGATGCAGTGCAATGCAGAAACGGAGTTGTCAGGGATGCCGTCCCGTTGCTTGGCGAAGTGCGCAGCTGATATTTGTTACTGTTCCTCGCGATCCTAGATATAATAAAAAATCATTTTAGAATGTTTAAACTTTAAACATAATAGAATATTTGAGTGTTTTGTATTTGAAGTCTCAAAATTTGCAAGACTAATAAGTATTTTAATTGAACAAGTCATTTGAAGTTTTATAACAAAGTGGTCGAAAGGCTTCCACACTGAGCAACCATTTAGACTTTACCTAATTAATACAAAATAGTTTACCTTACAAGACCGTCTTGAGTTTGCGAAATCCTAACATTATTAATGATCCAGTTTTCTACACCTTCGTCTGTGACCCAGTACTGTGCTTGAGCTATGATAGACGTCGCTTCTTGAACGTATCCCAATCCATATCGTGACTCGTTGTAAAATACATTTAAAGAAACATCCTAAAATATAACAAATAGAATAAGTTGGAACATTTGGATCTTGTTTCGAACAAGTTACACATTCTATGACATTCTCACTTGGCTCATATCGTAAAATGAGTCCGTGGTGGTTCGGGTTCCAGCAGCATCGACCAGATAAACAAGAGCGCACTGCTCCGAAGTGAAGCTCACTCCTTTGTACCACATCTTTGCATACCTAATAATACAATCAGTCAAACAAAATTAATCAACTGTTCATATCCGAATCATCTTTTGCAGAACGAACTTGTTGTTGCCATGAGAATCGTGAGCCAGAATTTCGACTCTAGATCCGTACTGGTAGATCCTGCCGTTCGGGTGTAGTAAAGCCGCAGCTGAGCCGGAACCGTTCAAGGCCAAAACGATGTTGTTCTAAAAACAGATGAATATTGAACAACTTGTGCGTCAGCTGAAATACGACAATACGAAACGTACTTTGAAATTGATTACTCGGACAGCCTTGTCGACTGTCATATCAATTCGAATACGATTGTGCAGTCTGAGAGAAATGGTCCCGTAAGGGGTAGCAATCGCGCCGCCAATTACACCATCGGATTCGTGCTCGCGCCAGCTGTCGTTTGCATAGCCAATATCTTCGCTGCCGTAATACGCCAGGTTCATGGGTTTCGGGGTCCTCGAACGCCATACGTTTGGTACCGAGTACGTCGCAGAGTTTGCCATCCCGTTCCATTGCTCGTTTGGCGGCGCGTCATAATATTTCATTATCTCCTTGAACCTCTGAAATTACATTCATAAATTTAAACATCGCAACATCAACCACTACCAGGTCGACAAATTAGACTCCTCAAATATTTTTAAATCATAATCAATAATATTACTAATAATCAAAAAGTCGGTCTCTTTGAACTTTTCAAAATTTAATTCAACTTTTTTTAGTAATAAACAAATAAAAATAAATTTCATGAACAACGATCATGTTATAGCAATAAAATTTTTCGTTAAAATTGTGGTTTTTTTCGAATAAATCAATTTAAAGAAAATTGAAAAAAGAAATTGAAAATGTTCAGCATCTGACCTCTTCGCCCAAGTTTTGGTAACTGTGTGTAGTATACAAGGACCTCTGTCGCACAGGTGGAGCGAGCTGGCTTTGCATGGGAACTGAGTTTGGTACTATCGACAGTGTGATTGGTCCTGATGGAACTTTTTGCAGATCTTTTCGCGATTCCGATGGATTCATTTTTAAACTGTTTCTCGGCTGGAACAGAAATAAACATTCGTTTGAAAATTGAATCAAGGGAAATATTGGACTAACCGATGTATGCAAAATAGAAAAGCATAATTTAGAATGCAATAAAAAGTGTTACCTTGTTGTTCATGTTACGACTTTTCTTGCGACAAGTTTTTCGGGGCTTGACGGATTTTTGGTCTCCGTTAGCGCCCGACGCACTGGTTTTCTTTTCTAATTGCGGAATTTTTGCGGATTCTGAGCGCGATGACTCGCGCTACTGTTTCAATTGTTATAGATAATGATTGTGAGCACGCTCAGATCACTCCTCGTTATCAAAAATGCGTGACCGATTTTTTTGTGTGTCTTACCTACCCTAACGAGATTCAAAACTAAACTTTTTACGTTACCATGACAACTGAAATAGAAAAAAAAGTTGAAGGTTGGAGGAACGATGCTCGAATAAATTCAAACCTATCCAATTCAAATCGAATAAATTTTAATTTTATGAAAAATATTGGACGATGAAAAAAATTGTTCGGTCATTAATATAAATTTGATACTAAAGCTAGGTTACTAGGTAAAATGTTATGAAAAAACTCTTTTCTGAAGATTTTAAAATATCACGTGTTTGAAAAAGTCAGAGGCTCGTTTGAGTGACTCGATAATCACAGGTTTTGCGATCGCGCTCGATTATTTTTTCCTCAATTATCGAAATTCCTGTTTTGTAATTATTTCTGGATCCCTTTGCTTGAATAATACACACAAATTTCGTCCAACTGTTAAACTTGTTTCCAATGTCGTATGAACAAATCTAGTCTTTTTGTTTTCAGATAAAAAAATTGTGCTAAGGTCTCATCAATCGTTACTACACTAATCTATTAATTTCAATGTTTTATATAATACAATTTTTACCTTACAAAAAACTAACACAAACTTACATCATAAAAATGTTCACTTCATTATTGCAGTAAAATTATTGGAGTACCATCAAGACAAAGTGGAGATGGTTTCGCTGTAAATAAGAGATTTTCTTATTACATCGTTGCATTATTAACACATTTTTGCGTGGATAAACAATAATGTTTTAATGATTGTGCGACTGTTTTGAAAAAAAAATAATAATAATTGAAAATGTTTGATTGAGAGTTTAAGTTTATTGGTGCATCGTGTTTGAGTCTGGTGGGGTACGTAGGTTTATGAATGCTCGTCGTTCTTAAATCTTGTTCAGTGTCGGTTGGACGATCGTCTTGCAGATCCTCAGGAAAATCACTCTATATCAGTATCAAATCTCATGTGATCAACAATGACTCTATTAAAATACCTCGCGATTGCTCTTACCTCTATGACCGGCATTTTTGGTAAAAAAAGCGCATTTTCAATACACACAATTTTTTCTGTTGATCTTCACTATTTTCAATACTGTTTTCCCTTTTGAATTTATTTTTGAAAATTGACAAAAGTAACAACAAGTTTTAAACTATGTAAACTTATTAAAATAATTCATGATAAAAATTATTGACATTAACAATTAGACTCGACCTTGTACGTATTAATGCATATTTACGTAATTTTGTTGTCTTGACAAACGTACTGTGATTGCACAAAATTATAAATTCATACACTTGCGATTGACTCACATACAAGACTGTCGTTTGATAAGCAACTTGCTTAACATTGTCATCTCAAAGAGTCTCAATGAGTGAATTAATAAATTTGTCCAAAATTGATTACATCATTTCTCACGTTAATTGATTAATTCTGATATGATATTGCGGTGATTAATGCTATTTAGTGAAGTTGCATTAAAATTAGATCAGTCATTGCGATTGCCTAATGCAATAATCAACTTGCAAGAATTATGATTAGATCGCATTTTGTATTTTTATAGCTTATAGTGTTGAACGAATCATCTCAGCAGATAAAGTAAACGTCCCGATAATCCATGACAATGCATTAACTCAAGACCAGTCGAAGACCTTGCGTTTGGTAACATTGGTAGGGTAATCGTACTCAGAATATTAACTTGCACGACATAATTTTGATTGAACATGAAAAAACCAACAAATAGAAAATCAATTTGTATTGTTTATAATAATAAGATTTGTATGAAAATCGATTATTGTTTTTGTCGCAGGTTTTGCGTCATGGGAACCGAAACCCACAGGATACTTATCCCAACGATCCCTACATCAACGACTCGATGGAACCTTATGGTTGGGGACAGTTGACAACGGTATACAAATCAAGAAATAACTTTCAATTTTAATCATAAACTGTTTAATTGAAATTGTTGTTTACTTTTTTCAGAAGGGAAGAAAAAAACAGTACAACCAAGGTCTATACCTAAGGGATAGGTACAATGATTTTTTAGGTACCAAATACAGTCCAGATATTTTTTGGCTGCAAAGCACAGAACCTGATCGAGCCAAGATGTCTGCGTTGCTGGAAGCCTCAGCTCTTTGGAAACCTAACAAGGAACAAACTTTTAATTCCGATCTCTCCTGGCAGCCTGTTGCTTTACATTATCAAAGACGTAAAGATGACAATGTACGAAAATTCCGTAGCTTTTTGAACAATGGACGAGTTATTTGCAAACTTTAAATTCTGGTGTGTTTTATTTTGCAGCTTTTACTTATTTGGGCCACTTGTCCAGAATACGAGAGGGCGAAAAGTCTGGTGCAGAATTCGCCAGAAATCAAACAAATTGACGCAGAAAACTCTCAACTTTACGAGGAACTTTCCAACTACACTGGACATACGGTTTCAAGCGCTGAGCAAGTTTTTGATCTTTATGGAACTCTTTATGCTGAGGTATGATCACTTCAAATCGAGGAAAACATTTAAAGATTAATCGCGCCGTTTATAAGCAGGGAATTTTAAATAATCGATCTTGGCAATTTTTCCTGCAATTTTGAAATTGGTTGTGATTTCATTTTAATTTGTAAGAGGAAAAGCTATTGTGAATAAATATGGTATTTCCGATGTTCGCAGAGAGATATTGGTCTGAAGTTACCAAAATGGACGGAAAAATATTTCCCAAGTCGGCTTACCAAGCTGAGTCAATTGAGTCTCGACTTGAATTCGTATAACGAGGAACTAAAGAAGATGGTGTCCGCTCCTCTTATCACAGAGATTGTCACCAACATGAACAAAAAAGCTCAGGGCACTTTGAAGCCAGAGAAAAGGAAGATGTTTATGTACGTAGGCCACGATTCTACGATCGTCAACCTCTTGAACGGACTTGGCGTTTGGGACAAACAAATCCCTGACTACAATATTATGACCATGATTGAGTTACATGAAACAGACTCAGGATGGAAAGTCGAAGTAAAAAATACATTGTTTCATTCTTTAATATTTACAACCTCAATCAAATTTGTAACAATTTGGTGTTTTTTGTATAATTTTGCAGATGTACTTGAAAAATTCAACTGAAACTGCACCGTTCCCGCTCACATTACCTGGTTGCGAATTTTCCTGCCCGTTGGAGCAATTTAATCAACTTTTGCGGACGATGATTATCAAGCCAGAAGAATGGCAACAACTGTGCACACTGAAAGATTCTGACTTTGTTCAAGGAGACGAGCCAGCTCCTTGACAAAAAAAATATGATTCTCTCATGCCCATTTCATTTATCATCTTATAAGATATCAAAAGAAAAAATAAAATTTTGTTCTTGTAAATAGCAAATGGAACGGATCGTTAACTGATGGACGTTTAATATTGAATTCAGTCGCAACTTGTTTGCGAAACTTACGTAAAGTTACAAAATAGTTTATATAATGTACGGAAAAATGAAGTATGAAGTAATTGTGAATGAATGTAAAAAAAGAATGTGTGTGGAAAGAATAAAAAATGTTACGTTCTTTATTTTTTAATACAATGTGCATTTCATTTATTTAAATACATCTTGCAGTTTAAACTAAGACAAAATATTGAGGAACAATTAAAAATGATCAGTACAACTCGATACTCAGTATCAAAAGATGAATTGTAAATTGATTTTCGTTGTACGTTGAAAAAATACAAAAACACATGATTGTTAAAAAAACAACTCAAGTTTGATGCTTAGGCAAATATCTTTTCTTCTCGTCGCTTTTTCGTAACAACCGTTCCAGGTTTGTGCTGAGCGTCTGGGTGGTTCAACAGTTCTGGCGGACACGTGGAAATCGGGCTTGCCAAGATGGTTTGCTTTAAATCGTAGAATAAGTGACTGTCATCTTTAGTACAAAATGATATTGCAAGTCCAGCTTTGCCGGCACGACCTGTCCTACCGATACGATGTGTGTAATCTAAAAAATAAAGTACATTGATAATGTGGTTCTTTATTAACTAGAAATAAAAAAAAATATATGAATGAAAACTACCTTCAATAGTTTTGGCCATATCGTAATTGATAACCATGGATACATCTTTGATGTCAATACCACGACCAGCGACGTCAGTAGCAACCAAAATATCTTTCGAGCCATTTTTCAAAGACGCGAGAGCAAATTCTCTCTGTTCCTGACCTTTACCTCCGTGAAGTGTGCAAGCATTGTACTGAAAAATGATACAGAAAACGTATTTCATATTTATTCAAATAACATGAACTAGAATAAAAATTGCACGCGAAAATACTTACGCCAAGTTTTTCAAGACCCTTTGCAAGAACATCCGCTCCTTTCTTTTGATTAACAAAAATGATAACTGGTGGTTCAACCCCTCTGCTGAGAATTTCCATAAGTTTTCTTCGCTTGTCGGCTTCTCCCATGATATGTACAATTTGTTCAGTGCGTTCGGTTGGTTTACCAACGCTACCGATGTAAACAACAGCCGGTCTCCTTAAATACGTCCTAGCGAGTCGTTCCACAGCCGGGGGCATCGTAGCCGTAAACATGACAGTCTACAATGTCAATAACATTATTCATCATTCTTCAAATAAATCATTTTTGTTCATTCAAGTTTTGTTCCAAATACTAGTTTTGTAGTTCTGCGTGTAATAAGTCGATACATTGTTTGTTTCATTATTTTTTCGTACTGTAATAATCGTTAAACTTACCTGTCTGTATTTCTTTTTGGTATTGTAGTTGGCAAGAAGTTTCTCTTCATTTTCTGCATCTTCGTTATCTGGTTTCAGGTTTGTTACCGGCATGTACTCTAAAATCTTTTGTACGTCTAAAGGGAACAAAATCGAACGAAATATTAATTCAAATGATGCAAAATTGGTTGAAACATTGGCAATTTGTTTAAAAATGATACCTGGTTCAAAACCCATGTCAATCATTCTGTCAGCCTCATCCAGTACAATGTAGGTACACTGGTTAAGTACTAAATAGCGATTTTCCAAGACATCAATCAATCGGCCTGGAGTTGCAATGACAATCTAACAACAAATAATTATACATTTTGACAATTCATTCCAAACTCTTAACTTATGTGAGGAATTCAAAACTGAAAATATTACCTCGCAACCCATCCTTAGACGAAAACCTTGTTCCTCTCTTGATAAACCACCAACAACGACTACCGTTCTGATACCCAAAGGCTGTCCAAATTTATTAGTTTCCTCCTCAATTTGCTGTGCTAACTCACTGTAAGAAACATAAATGTGTTAATGAAATGCCGATTAAGTAGGAAGTTGAAATTAATCATGATTCTGAGAATGAAATACCGTGTTGGAGCTAAAATGATGCTGTAAGGTCCTTGATCAGCTTCCTCCAATCGTTCAATCTTAGGCAGACTTGTGATCCACAACAAGAGTGGAATCAAAAATGCTAACGTTTTACCCGAACCGGTCTCAGCAACACCTATGATGTCTCTATTTTGAAGACCAATAGGAATAGCTTGTCTCTGAATTGGAGTGAGATCCTTGTAGCCAACTTTATCTATGATATCCAAAATTTCTTTCGGGAAACCTGACTCTTTCCATGATCGGATCGGGTCTGGAATTCTGCCGCCCTTGATTGTTATATTGTAATCCTCTCGAAAGATACGCCAATCCCTTTCAGTCATCTCGTTTAACGCTTTTTCCGACCAGTGACGGTCGTCCCATTTTTGTTTCTCTTCTTTCCGCTTTACTTTCTTCAAGCGCACCCTGAAAACCATCAACCATTTTTCGTTTATCTTTGACATACACCTTTGTTTATTTCAATAATAAGAAATAAAGTATTGTTACTTTTCCTGTTCCTTTTCTGCCTCAGTTCGTCTCTTTTCCAACAGCTCGCCGTAAAATTTGCTTTGATCCCTTTTTTGAGCCTTGATGTCAATCCCTGCAAGATTTCCCCGGCCAAAAAATTGCACTTGATGACGTTCCTTGTAAATGCTATTGTAGTCAACAGAAGTATCCTCTGAGGTGTCCCAATCGAACACAAATTTACGATCATTTAGTCTGCGCACTCTTCTCTTCTTTTTTACTAAACCTAGATATCGCTCTTTTATCGCCTCTACCTCCTTTTCTTTATCCTTGTCCTTAACATCTTCTTCCCTTGCCTTTTGCGAATCTCTGCGTCTGTGAATCAAAAAGCAACTTGTTTTCATTTCCCTTAAAATGGAACTTTTTCGAAGATTTTTTACACTAACAATAAAAAATGAATTATTATAAACAATTTTAATTTTTAAAGCAAAGAAAAACTGAAAAAATAGTTTTTTTTTCATTATTTTTCATTTAGAAAAAATGAACAAGCATAAAATATAAAATAATAAAAGACCTTTCTCTTTCATCCCACTCCTTTTCTTTGACTGTGCCACTGGTACCTTCGGCAGCTAGATTTTTACGCTGCGTTTCTTGCATTTTTCTCATCTTATCAACCTCCTCTTGACGTCTCTGTAACGCCAACGCAACCCGTTCTTCTTTCGTAAGAAACTTTGGCTTCGACTTCGCATCTTCTTCCGCTTTCTTCTTTGCCAGCAGTTCCTCCAAACTCAGCGGCTCTTTTTTCACTTTCGAACTATCTTTTGGCTCATTCTCATCTTCGGTCTCCTTCTTCTCTTCGCCCTTTCCTTCGTCCTTTTTCTTATCATCGTCAGCTGACGGACTTATTTTCTTCTTCTTCTCATCTTTCAATTTTTTCTCATCTTTCCCATCTTTTCTTTCCCGGGATTTCTCTCTGTCTTTGTCTCGTGTCCTGTCATACTCGCGTTCCCTCTCTCGTGATCTACGAAAAATCCATTTCATTATTACTCTCTTCAATAACTTTCTTTTCATTTTTTCAGTTTTCAATCGTTTCAACCAGTTTCAACATTAAACAATTAGTTATTACCTGTCGCGTGACCTCGAACGTTTTCTTTCCTTTTTGCGATCTTTTGAACGGCTTCTGGACCTTCTCCTCTCACGAGTTTCTCGCCTCTCGCGGTCTCTTTCTCGGTCACGATCACGCTCTCGTTCCCTGGACCGACTGCGACGCACACTTTTCTTATCATGCACCATTTTTCTCTAATTTATCTTCAACTGAAACAGCACATAATTTTTATTTACTATGTAAATCAATTATCCAATCAACTACATTTTTACAGGTTATGTTTTTTGAAACCAAATAGAACTCTTAATTAAACGCGTCATTACATTCGTTTTTATTTAGCCTGATCCTTTGATATAAATGATAATAAAATCATTTGTTATTTACCTGAATTGCGAATCGTATAGATTTTGTTCGTATGTCAACAAATTTCTGTACAAACACATATACGCACTTTGACTTTGGTCAGTTCCTCAGTTCACTCTTCACTGTGGTTCACTGCATCAATGTTACCGACATGATAAGTTTCTACCGTACCGACAAAATAATAACAAAATCAAAATCTGATTTTAATAATTTTTATATGTTTCGTTTTTTGTTTTGTTTTTTTTCAAATTTTGATCTGAACCAATAAATTTCTTCGAATTTATTTTTTTAGTTAGTGTCAACACTTCTTTGTCAACAAACAAGAGTGTTTGTTTCGCGACAGACAAAATTTTAAAGCCCTATTTTTGCAAATAAAAATTCTCTATATTATTATGAATTTTTTATTTATAAGAATCAAAAGGAAGATTTGTTCGCAGATTTATCGTTTTAATTTGTACGATACATCTATTGCACAATTACAAAATTTTGTAATTTTAAATTTGCGAATATGTATAAGGTTACGTTTGACACATTTCAGAAACTACAGCAAATTGTTATATATGTTGTAAAATAAAAATAATAAAAAAATTTCGCGTTTGCAAAAACAACTAGTTGTGTTGGCAACAGTGCGTTTAAATAATGGACGGAGAAAGAGAGAGAGTTAGAGTTGGTTGCTGATGCATGTTTTCATCTGTATTTATTTTCTGATCGGAGAGAGCGGCAGTGTTGCGGCGTCGTTTGTTTCGGTCATTACCTTTTATAGAAAAGTCACAGAGTGACGAGCGCAATCATGGTGCGAGTTATCAGCCAGGACACCTATGATGAAACAGTCAGGCTGAATATGGAAGAATTTTCCATGTCAGCTCAAGAAGCAATCGAAGAAACTATCAAAGAATTCGAGGCACAGGTATGATTTTTTCTTTGTTTACTTTTCAATCAAAACAAAAACTTTCAACTATACATAATTTGCATTCATAAACTGCAAATAAATTTTGCCTCTAAATCTTCAATATGTACAAAGATGAAGACAAATAATAATTATCTTAATTATTTTGTAGGGTGTTGATCTGAGTAACATAATCAAAGACTTGGCCTTAAGCGATGAATCAGAGTCATTGTTGGGTTGCCTAACCAAGGTGAAGGAAAAGTTGAAAGAAAAAGATTTGAGTGAATTGGAAGCTTTGTTGGATAAAATAAGGACCGAGTTGAACAAAGATCTTGCAAGAAAAGTATACGCGAGTGAACACGGGGCTTACACGATTTTCATTGACCTCCTCTCTCAATGCAAAAATGATCACTCAATTTTACGCGCTGGGCTAAAAGCTGTCACTGCCCTTATGAGTGGAAACCCGGATTTACTCGACAAGAGAGGAATTGACCTTCAGATTGAGTTCAGATTCAATTCAAATTTTGTTCGTTTTTTTCGTTAGTGTTTTAATTGTATAATAATAATAGAATTTTCATCTTTCAGATTATTAGACAAACTAAACAACATTCCTACTAGGCAGTATTTGTTGAGATGGATTAAAGAATGTTGTATAAAACACGAGATGAACAGGCAAAACATATTCGAGGCAGGAATCTTAGACAAGTTGAAAAATAGTTTTGTTCGGGAAGACGCGAGCGGTAATGAGGTCAGAGATGCTTGTGCGGTTCTCAGAGCTTTGTGCCTCGATGATGACATTCGTCACGAATTCGGAAAGGCGCACGAACACGCGACTCAAATTGCCAAAGCATGTCTTCAAATAATTACTGGTTTATTGCAAAGTACGATTTTTTAACACTCTAACATGAATTTTGAGACTAACGGTTTACAAAATATTTTACACAATCGAAGTGAAAGTAAAGAAAATAAGATCATTAAACTTTCATTTTGATCCTCGATGCGTAACTGTATGATTTCTTTTTTGCATTGCTTTAAAGATGTTATCATTTTGTCTGATGATTGTTGAGTTGTAGACTTGTGTAAAGTTAAGGAATAATGTTTTTGCAGAATTCAAGACTGACAAAGCCGTGATAGGCGACTTAATATTCACCCTGGCGACATTAATTGTGAGAAATGAGTTTTGTCAAGACGTGGAAGATGCAGGAGGCTTGAAATTTATTTTGGATGTTATGACTGATTACCCAGATGTGGAAAAGCTCAACTGGCAGACCCTAAAATTACTCAAAGCTCTTGCTGGCAATGATAATGTCAAATGTCACATCGTAACTTCTGGCAGCGCTCCTCTCATCGTTTCGGCAATTAACAGATTAAAGGTCTGAGATTTGTATTATGAATCATTTTAAGTTACAGGGTGATAAGAAAGTAATATTCATAGAATTATCGGAATTGTAATATTCATATGATTTTTGCAGTCGTCTGAGTCAGTTGTGACGGCCGGTCTTGGTTGTATAGCAGCTCTAACTCTTCGTAGCCCGTCAAATGCAGGTGTTTTTTATGACTGTGGCGCTCCGTCGGTTGTCGTTGACGTAATCAAAAGCTACCCCAAAAGTGTCAAGGTTTTAAAAAACGCATCGTGGGTGATCCGCAACATGAGTGTGAGGAACAAAATTGAGTCACAGGAGTTCATTGCTTTGGGAGTCGAAGAGCATTTGACCAAAGCGATTGAAACCCACGGCGCTGCTCTCGATCACGATGTCAAATCAGCGCTTCGTGACTTGGGGCTTAAAGTTGAACTGAAGGAACGGTGGACCGGGAAAGGCGGCGCCCTCACGAACAAGTGAATTTTCATCGCTACTCATTTCATCGTTCCAATGTCGCGTGCAAATTTTTATATACATATTTTTAAATACAATTTTAACTGCCCAACAAATTTTTGTTATTTCCGCATAATATTTTCAAGGTTCAAAATTACATGACGTTTGATAGTTAATAGATCATTTTATTTATTTGTACAACGAATCATTATTTCTTTTATGAATGAATTTATATACAAATAAGTTTTACAATATAGTTTATACTCTGTTTGTCAAAGTGATACTGAAAATGAAACAACTTTTTGAACTCTCTCTCATCGAAACGATTTGAGCTAGAGGCAAAATATCAAAGAACTGAAAATTTTGCAAGCGTTTATCACAATATTTTGACGAGATGTTGAAAGGTGAACTATCAAAAAATAGAAAACAAATGGCACTGCTTGTTATAATAAATAAATGTTATTATCTTCAATCGACAAAAGTATACAGTCAAATTTGTAAGCTCGAAACATTAAGTTTTCATTTATACAACTTTTGAAAGATTGTTGAATTGATTCAAGTTATTTTGAAATGTTACAAACCATACTAGGCGGTTTTTAGTGTGACAATATTAACCGCATGGTGCAATTAATTTGATACAGTTGGTATTTTGCTAGATCGATTACGCATTAACGTAACGCGGAGGTGATGGATGCGGAATTCGATTTTACGTAGGTTGAATTATTTTATGTTTAAAGTTGATTGGTCAACAGTTTCATCGGCCAATAATTTTACTTACACTTTGAATATATCTTACAACAACAAAAGGTTCTGATTAGTTTCTTCAGTCATTAATATCAAAGTAATGCAACATTTTTAATAAATACAAATATTATCAAAACATTATCTGTATTATTATTAATAGCTATAACTCTTACATAAAAAACTCGGCAGAGAGATTTTAAATAATTGACATAAGTTGAAAAGTTTTCTTAAAATTTGTTTTACCACGTGAATTCTTTCTGCAACTTGGCATATCTTTGTAACTTCGGGAAACATTAGTTTCTTTTTTTTCTTATACTTGGCAACCGCAACAAGAGTATTTGTAATACTTAATACGGCATAGATTATTTTTCACTGCCACACTGCAGCTGGGATATTTGTCGATACAGACAGCCGATCGCACCGTCACTCCTGAAAAGTGTTTCGTTGTAAATTGCATTTCATAATTTCAACTAAAATGTTTTTCAATGTTACGAAAATATTACTCTGATTTGTTGTCTGTGCTTTGTGCAGAGGCACAACTGTAAGAGGAGTGCTGGTAAAACAAGATTCCTGGTTACACGACATCTGTCCCGGTGGTTTCAACAAATCTGTACAATTATCTGAAGCGACACCATCCTGCATACATCGTACAGTTCTGGTTCTTATTCCTCCGTCACACGTTTTGGAACACTGCAATAAATCGCCGTTTTTGTAAAAAATAATTATAGGTCATATATTTGACAAGAAAAATGTTGATTTTATACAAAAATATAATTATTAAATTGATACTTGAAGTGAAAATAAATTAACGTCAATTGTTTATTCAATCAGAATCATGATTCGAACTGGAAATGCAAATTATCACCTCAGTCCAGTCGGACGTAAACCATTGTGCGGGACATGCAAAGTCGCTGCAATTTTCTGACATGTGGGGTTTCGTGTGGTCACAATTGCTTTCGTGCTGAATTTGTGACTCTCCTTGAAAATTCGCCACGCAAATCACATCACGGCGACGAATTCCTGTGCCACAAGATTTTGAACACTGCGAAATTTCAATCTCAATTTCAAAATATTCACTCAGTATTCTAAATGTATAATAAAAAACAGCTTAAAATGTGAATTTAAATTGTTTTTGTAACTGGCTGGAATAGCCGATAATTATAATGTTAAAGTGCGTAGAGTTGAAAAAAAAATAAAAAAAGGATTACTAACAGAAGACCAAGGTCCTATGAACCATTTGAATTTGCTGCATCTTGATTCTTTTCCAAAACACTGTCTTTCGTGCGGAGGCCTACTCTCGCGGTCACAAAGTAGTTCACTTCCATCGGAACAAGCGACTACTCTGGTTTCAGAACCGGGGCCGCAATCTGTTGAACACTATAAAGCAAAAACAAAATAACGTTGATAAAAATGAAATAAAAGATTGTCAATAATTTACACCAAGTCTTAAACTGTTAGTTACAAGGCACGGTTTGAATTCTGCATGGATAATCGTATCATAGAATCAATGAATAATGTTCGAATTAATGAGATACTTGTAGGGAAGAGCGGAGAATGTGTTTCTTACTTGAGTCGACCATTCGGAGTACAACCAAGTGGGTTTGCCGTCCAAACGACAAGGCATTAATTCGCATGATTTTTCGGATTCTGGACGCGTCGATTGGGAGCAAGGTTCGCGACTTGTTATGCATGTCACCGTTCGATTTCTTATTCCTAAACCGCATGTCGCCGAGCACTGCAAAATCAATGCGTTACTCAGTTTGTCACTTGGTTTGGCCCAAAAATGATAAGCATAATATATACCGGTGACCAGGGTCCAAGCTCCCATCTGGCAGGCGCCGGATCAGAATTCATATGCCTCAATTCTGGAATGTGACAAGCCGGCCCATTACAGATCTCCACGGTTTTTACATTTGGCGGCTGTTCGCAAGCCCCGGCAGCTACTAAAGTCTCTTTTGAATTTGATTCTTGAATGCATTCCAACTTGCGCGTGCGAATCCCTGTGCCGCACGTCACTGAGCAATCGCTCCATGGCTCGGCTCTCCATCTGCAAAATCAAATTAGGTTTGAAAATATCAAAAACAAAATATATGAAAACCGGAAATCTAAAAAAACAGGCGATAAAAGCATAATATTCATTCCCTTTTGTGGGAGGGCGGCCGATTCTCCCACTCGTAAGAGATAGATATTTTTGTTCGATAACATTTCAACGATGGTATTATTTATCCAACTGTTTTTTCATAGATTTATTTTTTCTTTACGTTTTTGTTTCCAGTAGCACTGTTTTTTTATTTTTGATCATGCTAGTTTTTGTTATTTAAAAATGTCATTCTGTTGTTTGTAAATATTCTAAATTTATTTTATTCTGAGATGTAATTTTCTATGAAAATCATTCAGAATGAGTTACGAAATAATCAATCAGCTTGCTTTTCATACACCATACCTAGTTCCGCAAGGTAGCTCGTTGCATGCTTTCGCAGGAGGGATACTGACTCTTTCAGAGTGACGGCACCGTCTGTCAGCAACCACTGCTTGTGTACTGCCTCGCACGCATTTTACAATCCACGTTTGTAATCCTGTAAGTGTTCAAAATTATTCCAGACGTGGCAACATTTTAGCAATAATTTTTAGTAATTACATCAATCACAATAATTCAAACCAGCATGTGTTACTTTTGAAACTTTTTTTATTTGACGAAAAAAAGGATATGAATAATGTCGCTATCACACGACTTCTTAATATAGCCAGTTATTATGCGTTCATACCTCCGCCACAATTTTTCGAACATTGCGATAGCCCAACGACCTTCCAGTTGAACTTGCGCTTCCTCTTTCTGGTGTTCTGTGACGGTGTGATGGTTTTCAGCGTTTCTTCACCGTCCATTATGTCGTAGTTGTACGTCTCAGTGACATTCCGCTCTGGCACAATTAAATCCGATCTAAAAAGTCATCGAAATTTAGTGAGGCTAAGAAATCATTTATTTCATTATTTTCAGCGTTTCTTACTTTCTGGACACAGAAACTGCTACTAGGTGTTTGGAAGAATCTAAAATATCGTTTCCTGGATCGCTTGGTCCTGTAATGATATTGTGATTGTTTAAATATATTATACTATCGAACAAATAAAATAACTATTGGAATTTTTTTCACTTGAGAAATAAAGCGGAGAAACTTCAAATTTTTTCCCGGATCCATCAGTGATTGGAAGCATGTACTTATATATTACTCCAGGGTTCTTTTCATTGTACAAAATCTAAAAAAAGTGAAACAGAATTAAATGTTTATTTTGAATCATACGAAGTACGAATAAAATTAGCGTTCATTTGAAATTACCTCCAAGTGTAGAGATTCATTTAATGGACCCGTTGCAAGGATGAACTCGTTTCGATGTTTATCCCCCCTTTGATAGGTCAATGTTGTACCGGCAGTTCTGTAGGCCCCACTAGGACTCAGGGCCCGGGGACCGTTCAATATATAACTTCCATTTTCACTTCTCAAAGCTGTAATAACAACAAATCAGTTATCACATTGTGTTGAAGTAAAAATTTAATTATAATCAAATTTAATTAAATTAAAATTGTAATTTTATTTTAATTATTATTACCTAAAAAGTTGGTACTGTGTCTAAGTTCAGAAATGTTGAGAGACATAGCTCCCTTAGGAATGGTGGTGACAGGCTGGTGCCCCTTCGGCATTGTTGGTTCCATAAAGATACCCTCGTAGAGTTTACAATCGTCGCCTTGTCCACCACAGACGCCGCAAGAATCTACAGTAGCCCCTGACCCGACCACTCCGTCACAACCCACAGGCTGCAAACATTTGCTTTCATCAGGTCTTACCTTTTCGAAACTAATCATTTTAATTTGTTTCATTTTAAAATCAAAAAAGCTGTTTTTATTTCCGATCATGCTATTTTTGGTTTACATTTAAAAATTGCATTCTGTTGTTTGTTTATATTTTGTATTCATTTTTAAATTCTTCTTTATGTGTTTTATTATCTTTTATACTGTCATCAGCATTTCATTCAATAATGAATTTAGCACAGTTACTTTACTTGACAAATTACCTTGCATTGTCCAGCAACACAGAGCCATTGGTCCGGCTGATTAACAAAAATGGAATTGCTGTATCGCTTCTCCCGCAAATACGAGGTCTTCGGGTACACAGTCTGTAATTGCAAAGTAAAAGTTGGTTTGTCAATTTTTAATTAACTGTGAGGTAATTAGTACTAAATGACCAACGACCAAGCGACCGAATGATAGAATGACCCAATGATCTAAAATTTCAGTGAATGATCAATAACCTGATGATCAAATTGCCACAGATTTTGAAAGATGATTATTGAACTGTTTGATCATGAGATTATTGAATCACTCCATCAATTAATCGTTTGTTATTCATTTCCAATTACTCTGGAAATGTAATAGATTCAAATAGACATCATAATGATAAGTAGATTATGCGAAAGTTTGTAGAATAGAGACTCAAAGTTTCACTCTATCTCCAAGAAAGGGGATTGAAGTAGATAGATTTTGCCAAAATTCTCTTACAACTTACAACTAACGAAATTAAGCTCTTTTAATCAAAACCATTGAAGTTTTCAGACAAGCAAAAACTTTTGTAGCATTGCTAAAGAATGTTATTCTGAAAAAAAAAATCATCAGTTTCTATGTTTTTACTAACCGGCTTTTGATTTCCGATTGTTGGACCATTGCAGGGTGTTCCATCGACCACTTCTGATTCGAGAGTTGCGTAAAAGCGCTCCCCTACAGCGCGGCAATTTAGCGCACACTCGTTGGGAGCTACAATTAGTTGTACGTGAAAACCAGAAAATAAAGCAGCAAAACTGTATCAAAAAGTTTGAATTTTTACCATTTAAAAATGGGATCCAAGTGTAAGAGTGGCCCTTATAAATTCTTCCATTATATTTGGCGCACTGTACCTTACGGAAATCTTCAATGATTGGGCACTCCTGCGTCAAATGAAAGTAATCATTTTTTGCACACTAACAAGTTTTGAATCAGTTCTGATATCGAGTTTGATTACGAAATAATAAATGCTATTTTTTAAAATAAAAATAAAAGAAATATTATCAACAAGCCGCGACAAATTTACGAACCACCTGAAATTTGCATAATCATACATTTAGTTGTAAAACTGCCGTTTCAGGATATCATTTCGGTAATAACAAAGCGCGGCATTCTCAACGGTAGCAATGTGTTAAGTTATTGCGATTAGCAAAAAAATGTCAGCTGACGTTGGCACATTAAAAGCAAAAATTAAATGCGTTTCTGTCGCTAATGCGCGGTTCATCGAATTTATTTTATATTTTGTTTCATTGTGAGCCAAAGACAGTATGTATAAATTGTAGTCGTATGCCAGCTTAATTGGTCGATCTTGAATGTTACTCATCCATGAAACCAGAGGTTTCCTTGCTGAAACATGATACGGACATTTTGGTTCGCATGATAATTGGAGAATTGATTTATTTAAATTGCATCCTAGCGGTTGTACAAAAAAGAAAAGCAAACAACATTCAAAATAAAATTGTGCTAAATGCACTTTCATAGCAATCGCGGTAAGTCGTTTCAATTTATCAGATCGAGTTCTTAGAAGTTTCGCCACAGTAATATGCGGGCAATATTGGTTTGAATTAAATGTTATCGACTGTAAGTTTGTTGTTTGGTTGTTTTGCAAGTGAAAAAAATGTTGTTATTTAAAAAAAATCATGCTTATGTTTCTGAAGTTTTTGTGTGATTTTTAATTTTGCTGCTAGAGGCAACAATAATAAGTAATACGAAACTAGAGAATATATTTTTGGAACAATTAAGAACAAGTTGAATCAACAAAGTGACAATTTTCTTCATTGAACAAACTGACGCCTATGTGAAATTAATTTTTCGTGCTTATTCACGTTGCACAAAGGAGCGAGCATAAAAAAGGCACTTATCGCAATTACCACAACATTTGTATTAAGAATAATGACAGTGATGCATCAACGGGCCAATTAATCAGTGCGGAACCTTTTGACACGGCTTATGTAACATTTGCGGTCGGTCGGGTTTTATATTCATTTCGATTTACCTGAGTATTGCAGATATGATATCTTTTGTGATTGCCAATGCACATGGGTCGATCGTTGATCGTATTATTGTTCACAATAGGACTTCTCTTCCGCAAAAGTTGCCTGCAAAATATACAAAAAGTTCAACACTTATGGCTAATAAATTAACTTAAAATGTAAACAAACAAAAATGAATATTATATGCTTTTATGGTTTGTTCATATTGCGTATGTTTACATTTTGGATTTTTAGTAATTATTTACGTTTTGCGTTTATTATCTGTTCACTTATATATTTTGTTAACATTTTCGATTTCTTTCTTTTTGAGATCTTTTTTTCTTTTTGAGAAACATTTTTAAAATCGTAACTGTTTCTATACGATGTGGGGTTGTAGAGAACAACCTCTTTTCCTCGGTGTACGCTTTACACAATCGATACATATTCTTTAGATGAAATTTACATCGTCCTGCTGTTCAGAGTACATTAACTCGTTCACACAAATTATACGAAGAAAAAGTATTGAAGAAATGCGAACCGTAAATTGTGCCGAAATTTGCGGAATGGAAGGGAGCGTTTTCGTGCGGTGTATATTTATATTTAATAGCGTGGGAGGTTCTGTATCGCATTCGCACAAACGTACATTTACTCGCGAATGTTGTGATGGACTTATCAACTTGTCGTAAGCAAAACATTAACACCATTGAGCCAAACAGGAGAGTTGAGCAGCGATGAGCTGACACTTGACTGTAAAAAAGTGACAATAAAAACTAAGCCGCAAACAAACTTTTATCGCAAGATGGATTCGCTAAGTGCTCACTTTTGAATTATAAATTAGCATTGAGGTTCCGATGTAATTTGCTTTAAAAACACTTTCAATCTGGAAAGAATTAAATTTTGAAAAAAAAAAGAAATACTTGGTCCTAATTTTTTTCTAAAAAATGCTTGAAATCCAATAACAAAAAATAACAAAAATGTTATTGGATGACAAGTACCGATTACAATACTTTTTATTTGCAACAGAGTGGGCGCGCTTGTTTTGATTGAACTCGCACAAGTTCTTACACCAACAGGAAATCAAATCGGGATCCTAATTTTATTTTCTAGTTCTGCTATTGCTGTTGATTGAATTTCAATATTCAGAAGCCTTGTTCATCTCATGAATTCAATCAAGAAATATGAACGTTTTTACCATGTGGGAATACTTTTTGTTTAATTGTTTAAAAATATTTGTTTCACGATGGTCTTGGTCCATAATAAAAAGGAGAGTTGAAAAACTTTTCTCACGGGTTTTGCAGACAGTCTCTAGCTTGAGATTGAATTCCTGTGCCACATGATCTGGTGCAGTCGCTCCATTCACTCCAAGGGCCCCAAATTCCAGAATCACGGTTTTCCCAACGGTTTCCAAACCGAGTTCTCTGTCGTAACATTTGGTAAACCTGTAGCAAATTTCAATTATGAACTAACAGTCACAGTGTGTCTTCTATAAGTTTTACGATTTCATAAATAAATCATGCATAATAAAATGACATAAGAAAAACTAAATTGAACCAATAGTTAATCGTACCTTACCTCAATTGGATATTTGTCTGGCATTTGTGAGCACACAACGTCGGTGACCGACATCAATGTCAGGATCATATATATCCTACAACAAAAAAAAAGGATTTACACAGTTGATCGCACCTGTCAATCACATTTGTTCGTGTATTATTTTTTAAATTACATTACGTTTGCTTCGATTTCAGAAATGACATGAATCAAAGTGTCAATTTTTCAACACGGAGGTCTTAAGAAAGTGAAAAAAAAATTTTATTAAAACACACTGAAAAAAAATAACAAAAAAACGACAATTTTTTCTTTTTTTTCAATTTAGGATTACATTTGAACTTGCAAGAGCCATTATGTCGAGTGATTTTTTGCAGCTACGAAAACGGCATGCATTTGAGCGGCCTGTTGATCAGAGTGCTTTTTGAGACAAATTGCACAATAGGACGAGTTTCTGGCCTGCGCTCGTGTCTACATATGCAAATAAATAATGAATGTTTGCGATGATGACTTGGCATCGATTGGTCGGTCGTGAGGTAGAGATTCCAATGGAAGAATGGTCATTGAACATCAACAATACCAAAGAACCCGGTTAAGAGCAAAAAAACTCAAAATGCATATCATATAAACGAGGTGTCCAATGAGCACTCGCAATTTTACTTTATTGAAATATGCATTAGCGAGCATTTGTTCACGCACTTGTAAACTCCGCACACAATATGTGCGACTTAATTCGTCTTTCTTGGGTCGTTGCAACAATCTGACGTTGCAGAATCGCGCTTTCCTTCATTTATACTCATTTGTCTTACTTTCCTCGAATAATTTGTTAATCGGCTGGATTAATGTAAAAAGAAAATTGAATGTTCATAATAAACAAATTTAATTGGTTCGATCAAATCAAATTGAATTTTCAACCTTAAAAAAGTATTTATCAAATTGAAAAATTTTTGGCAAAAACTTTGAAATTGTTTGTCTAGTTTTTAACAAAAATGTTTGCCCATTTTTGTTAGAACTTTTCTTAACAAATTTTCGATGAATAATGATGAATTATAATTTTTTGTTATTCGAAAAGTGATGCTCGTTTTGTACTGTTTTTTTTTGGGCCAAACAGTTGTTGCTTATAATCAAGACGTTCAAGCACTGTGATTTTTTGTGCACCATCTGCGACTCAATAATCCGATCTTTTCTGGCATGTTAACCATTTAATCCGGCCGCAGTTGAGTTCATGTATCCATATGCACAGGATACGAATGACTCATCAGATCAGTGTTAGATTTCGCATTTAAATTTTGTAACAACATTTTAGTAGCAAATATTAGCAAATAAATAAAAAAACTGCGGCAATTTTAAGAGGCTCAAACATTGATGTCTCCAAAAAAGTTCTCTACCGGCGACTATTTTCGCACAGTGCGGAAAAAGGGCTCGAGTAAGCTAATCCCTCGGTCGCATCAAGTCCTTAACGAGAATCGTGCAGTTTTTTTCTTGGACTTTGAAATTTGATTCTTTGCGTAAAAACATGGCTCTAAACGTAGCGGATGTTGTTTAGTTGCTGATTGTAAAATTTGTTGGCTTGTTTTCGCGCCGGCAATTTTATTCATCGGGTATTCCCGGGATCGATTTTCCAGAGTCTTGAACGTGCTCTCCATTCGTGAACGGGGCCGAACCGATCCACTCAAGATCCGTTCAACTCTAGATTTACGTATCCAAATTTAGGTTTCGATTTATTTTTTGTTTGCAGTAGCAATGTTTTTATTTTTGATCATATAAGTTTTTGTTTACATTTAAATTTTATTCGTTTGTTTTTATTTGTTTATTCAGTTTTTAAAATGAACGGTTTCAAATCAAGATTTTTGTATGCAAATTGAGATTTCATTCAATGAATTTCTCCTCCTCTGTTTGTCATTTTTCAATTTATTTTTATTTCGTTTGTCGAATTAGAAAAGTTGGTTTTGTTTCCCATCGCAAATTTGGCGTTCAATATTCGATTTCGCGAAATGAGATCAACATTCCAGAATCAATTTTCGTTTTTTTTTCTAAAACAGAGCGAACCGGTTCCAAAAAACTACGTTACGTTAATTTTACGGAATTATGATTTCATGTCACTCATTTGTCAGCAATGCGCGATATTCTCGACATTATTTCTATGTAACCTTTATATTAATTCTATCTCGTGCAAATCTCGTGTTGGATGTGACGAATTTCATCTCACCACGTTATTGCCTATCTAAGAGGTTTCGTTCCAGTTAACGAAACATTTTTAAATAATGCATTTTTCGTTAAACCTATCTGAGGAATATCCTTTGCTCTGAGGATGTCACTTGCGTTTCTGCGTACATTAAAATATGTTATCATTTCATTAAAAATTGCAAGGCATTTTGATACATTTTTCAAAATCATGGATAATACATAAGTCAAGTTTGAGATGTCTGCTATGGATGATTTACTGAAAGTTTAAAAATGCAATACTTTTTTTCAATTTATTGTAACTTTGTCTGTTAATGTTTGATTTGACATTCGCCGCCTCTTCAAATCAGAATGAGCTGAAGATTAAGATGAAAGAGTTGCGATACGCGACTGTTTAATAGCGCTATCTTATGTGTCTTTTTTGTCTACTTTCTTGTCCCATAATAAAGTCGAAGGACTTCGAAAGTTCAAACCGTATCACGTTTTCTTCGACAACGTTTTTTCCCATGCACCCAAAGAAATGAAACCCTTCTTGATCTCGATATAATACAGCAATCCAATATTCAAATGAACTGTCAAAACATCTTTTAATGTTCGTTTGTATGACGGCTGACATCGTTTGCAATTTTTAGAACTGATACTTTATTCTCTTCTCTTATTTTCCGTAATTTCACTGATATCTGCACCGAGAAAAACCCCATATCGTAGAAACCGTTAGGATTTCGTAAGATCGTACAACTTTTTTGCAAAATTTAAAAAAATAGAATATAAACAAACAGTAAAATCATAATATTCATTTTTTTGTTTACATTTTCATTTATGATTTCATGATTTATTTTTTGTTTATCCTACGATATTACTCGTACTTCCATGGAACTTCCAGACGCACTTTTTAAAAAAAATCTATTTGAAATTCGTGGAAAACACAATAAAAAAATATTTCATTCAACTGCATTCAACCATTTGGCGAAGCATTCACCTTTATTGGCTAATGCATTATTGTGAAAAAGGACGAATGCTAAAATGGGTTGGTAAATGAAATGCATGAAAAACATGATAGAAAGCTTTTGAAAAGAAAGCGACCCTTTTTTTTGACATGAACGAGTTTAAGTGTGTGGAAATTTTGCCATTGTGTGTGCACCCCTATGCCATAGAGAATTCGGACAAAAGTTTTTGTAGAATAAGAAATGGCAAAATAATTATACAACATACGATTTAGAATAGCGTTGAGTTCGTAATAAAAATTACTACAAATCAACACAAATATCATATTTTGTAACAAATTTTGATCATTCGAAGAATTTGCACTTTTTAACTTTGTGAAAATTTTGAAGTCATTTAAGTTTCAAGTTACTAGTTTTAAATTTTTGTACAAAATTGCCTGAAGTAAATTTGTAATAAGGTAATCGTTGTTATAAATGTCTGGAAAACTTCGCCAGTTTTGTTTGTCGTGCTCTGACGTTCAAAAGAAAAGTTGAACGCGGTATTTAGATCAAACGTGCGATGTTCCATACTCGCAGATGTTAAAATACAGGATGAAAAAATTCACATACAACTGAGCAAGAAAATAAAGAGATTTACAACGCAGTCATACATAGAATCAGCATACGCGAGTGCGAAACACTTAAAAATGCTCCGGTTACCTGCGCGCTCTTCAGTTTAAATCACTTTTTGGCCGTAAATTATGACTGCACCGTTGTTGAAACTAGGAGCCGCATATGAGCATGTAAATACCTATCTGCGCCAACCATTAATTAATGCACACAAAATTATAATTATTACCTGCACATTTTCATGCAATGTGTAATATAAATCTCAACTGAATTCGTCCAAAAGCAAATTACACGATAACAATCATACATTTTATTTGTCGTTTTTGTTTAATTGTTCCAAGAAAAACTTTAAAATTGAAATCAAATTCAGAATAAATTTATTTTATTCAAATTACGCTTTAATCGTTTTCATTTATATCATGTGTTCATATTTAGGTTTTCCGAATTTCGCGCTTTCCAATAATTACTTATGTTTTCTGTATTAAAGAAATTGTTCTGCGTCACTGAGTAGATCAAAAATGATCAAAAAATGGATAACAGTTGTGAGGTCCATGTGCTGTATAGTCATACCTACCGCGTTGTTGGATCATGTAAGATATTATCCGGACTTTATTAAGTTCCTCGCATAATCACACCGCGCCATGAAATTCAATCGCGAATTGTTAGATCTTATTAACTATAGAACACTTGACTTTCGTCTTTCTCTCTTTTTTTGTCAAACTGGTTATCATTTCAAGTCAAAAGCAAAAAGATGACAACGCAAGGCGCTTCTTACAACACGACGACCACGTGTAATTTAATTATCCTTTTAATTTACATCATGTAAACTCGTTTTTCAGTTTGCAAGAATCAGCTACACGTTGATCGTTACATTTTGGTCAGTCGCAATCATTGGACATTGATGAAATCTCAGTACATAAAACTGATCGAATATCATTTGCAATCTTTCTATATGAAGTCACAATGTGGGTTCGTCCAACATTTTAGGGCGTATTGTTTTCTTACATTAATGAACTGACAGTTTAATAGACTGGCAGATCAACCGTGCATGTTATGCAAACTAGAAATGTGAGCTGTGAAAATGTCCATCAAACTGACATGATTTTAGAAAAAAATTTTATAGCAAAAAATTTTATAGCAAATATTCGTAAACGAATTTTGGATGGATTTTCGATTGTTTTCACTATCAGATCTAAAGAAAGGAAAACATGCCTACCGGTTGACGTAAAAGATATTACTAGCTCGACCAGCAGAACCGATTATTACATAAATTGTAGAAGATTGTTTGTCGGGAGAGTAAATCACTTGAAATTTAAACGTCCATCAAAAATGCCTCCGGAATACATCGTAGATGGGAAGGTTTGCTCGATACAAATAATTATATACGTCCAAATATGATGCGAAAATGTTATCTCATGTGCGCTCACTGAAAAATAAATCGGGGACAGTGATTTTTAACGTTTTTGTGTGTACTGGATACAAAAGATAAGAGAGCATGAACATTGTGAAAATAATTTCAAATTAGCGACAGTTGGATTGTGCATAGCATTCTAACAAATGTTATAATCATCAACAAAATTATTATAGTAAACCAGCACACGAGAAGTCACCCAAAAACTGTGGAATAAATTGAGAAATATTTAGCTCGAATTGGGTAGTTTATTGACTCAATGGACAAATTTTTAGTGTTTAGTTTTGTTTTTGTTTTTTGTTCAATTTAGTTTTTTTCAGTTTTTAAAAAAATGTGAAAAAATTTCGAGTGAGTTTCGAATCACTCGTTTCGATAATTCAATTACAGTTAATTAGGTTTCATTTTTGTGAAGTCATTTAAAAAGTAAAATAATACCCATAATGAAAGATTAAAAACTGATACTCCAGTCTTGCTTCCAGCTTAAACGATGGATTACGAAAAAAAGAATTGAAAAATTATACACCGAACGAATACATTTTTCAGCTGACAGATCAATCTGTCAAGAAGTAATTGCATAACTTAAGGTGGTGATCTCAGTCACGCGAGGCACATTGCGTAGCTCGAAAGCCAAATTTGACGCATCCAGCGCAGAAGTTGTTTGACCACCACAGAATATCGGCACAGAGAAAAACCAATCCTTCCGGGAACATTAGCAAGACTAATTTTCTAACACCTCAAACTGCATCAGTTGAGTTCATGATTTACGATACAAATCATTTAAATTCGTGTGTCTTGGACAGGGCATGCATTTTCCATTTTCTATATGTTTAAACTTTGCATTTCATCTTGTATGCTGAGCTATATTAATCGCCTGGGCTCACCATCGCCACTTTGATAGATTGATGCGTGTTTATTCTTACTTCAGAATCAGTCTTATTATAAAATTAACTGACCAAACAAATTTGAACGATTTTCTACATTCTACAATGCAGATTCGACAATTTTACAATTTTTTAATCGTATTATGATTTTCGCTTGATGGAATAATATTAAGATTGGATGTTTTGAAAAACTAGAATATAAACAAACACAATATAAAAAATCAAAATCAAAAATGTCGTTATGCTGTTTGTTTCAATGTTGCATTTATTTTACAATACTCGTTGGTTTATGTGTTTCTATGATTTTTATATTGCCGTTTGTTTACATTTTCATTCGTTTTGTTTTTTTTGTCTGTTTATTCTTATGTATTAGTGTTTTCATTTGTTAACACTTTGAATTTCATTTTATTGCAATACACGAATCGTAAACAATTAAAAAAAGGTTTCAAATAACATTGAATGAAAAATAAAACGAACTCGCGAAACCACGATTTCATACGATTTCGATTATCTATTAGAGGGTTTGGAAAAGGTGCGAGCCTACGCTATGTGATAGAAAGGGTCGTGAGGATGGTTGATGCCTTTGTGCCACACGCGTCGCCAGCAAAACGAGCATCGCGTATTGGCGTAAATTAACGTGCTTGACCCGTCGCGATCAACCGATGGCGATTAAGCAGCTGAACAAACTAATGGAAATATTCAATTCACCAGCAATGGCGTGTCAATCTTGTGACAGCGAGACAATTTCTTGATTTATTCATTCGAATGTATCAATTTATTCATGTTCGTTTTGCGTCCATACTCGAACAAAAATATAGTCAGTCATTTTGTAAAGTGCAGTCAACATTCAAAACAATTTTTGCAACAATTCAAGATTTTTAAACAAAATATTGTTCAAATTGCAACCAATCTCTTGTGAAAATGGGAAAATCACAAAAACATGTTAATTGAAATTGAAACTTTTCGCATATTGTTTGTTTCGAAAGGTTGTGTATGATTATAAAATTTTTGTACTGCTAATCTTAATTGAAATCAGTTTTTTCTATTATTCTACACTTCTGCTTGACCTCCACGGACAATGTTATAATCAATCAATATTTCACTTTAGCAAAAATGATTATAAGTTGAAATCGAAAACGGGATCCAATAACTAAAAATGCGAATAATAAGGTAATAAGCAGAATGGTCCAATTTGTTTTCGTGTATATGTTACACCTAGTTAATGAACTGGGCAATTTTTTGCCCCGTCAGTGGAATAGCCGAAGTCGAAGATTAGTTTATGAAATGGACGATTTATAATAAATTGCTTTTTTTTTAATAAAAAACAGTATTTTTGACGGAAAAATCGATACAGAATTAGTTAATGAAATATAGTTAATTTTATAGTATCCAATTTCGCGTTTGAAATCTGCGGATGAAAGTTGAACGCTATGTTCAGAGTGCTAGATTTTATACGTAAATTAATCTACGCGCATGAAGTATAGTAATCCAATCCATATTCAACTTGTACATATAAAACACAGTTTTAGACGTGTGCTTTCAGGATCGTTATATTCCCTGTCACTTAACGATTAATTTTGATACGCTTTTGACATCAATATCAACTTGTGATTACTTCCATAAGAAAAAAAAACAATCTGACAATTTTAATTGTTACAAAGTATAATCAATTTGCTCTCGGGTTCACTGATTACTCGTTTAATAAAATATAAAATAATTAACTTGTCAATATCGAATGTAGGTGGCTAGGGAGTATGTATTAAAAGTTGTGTAAAAATGCACTCACCCGAAATTCAACTGCGATAAAGTGATGCCAATTTTTTTGCAAATTTTCGATAATATCCATCGCGATGTCTCGAGAGGACGACTCAGCAAGAAGCGACCGTCTCTTGAATAATCCATGAAAGAATTCGTTTTTTCCGACGTTCATTCTGTAAACACATGCAAACGTCTTCAATTATTCTACAATCCAATTGAGCTATTAAAAACATTAGAACAAATTGAATAGTCCTTTTTACACAAAATCTTTTTTTTTCTATTTATTTTCGTTCTTTAAATCGGATCATTATTTTTTTCCGAAGAAATCTGTCACTTATTTTTTGAGTCTTGAAACTGGCGATACCATCAAGTATGATATGTTATAAACCAGCTGCTACACTCCTTACCAGATTTTTTACAGAGGAGAGTCGACCCTAGTTACTTTCTTCATATTTGGATGGAACAGCACCGTGAATTACCTAAATGGTAACTGAACCCTCTATACAAGAAAAAGAAAAAAAATCGTTTGTATTTTTTTAGATTAAGGGTGTCTATAGAGGTAAATTTTGTACCGAAGCAGCACTAGCATCCATGCGGTACAAATTAATCCTTTACAGCAGGAGGTCACTTTTGCTGAAAAAACGCGTGCACTTTTGTAAGAGTTGGACAGGTTACGCGAACTGGACTGGAGGACTGATTTGGGAAACTACCAACCGAACAGCGGAAGTCAGCGCTCGCACTCTTGATCACGAATGATGACTACGCGACGAAGCAAGCCATGAGACCATGCGTACTCCAAGACCGCCGCAACAGTATAATGATAGCCGTAAAAGTGGGAGAGAAGAATTTGACTTCGGATGTTTATGTATATTAACTCGAATGTATTCGAACACCCCTTTGCGACACGCTTCCCTGGTGTTAACTTTCATGCCAATTGCACGTCATTTTTGAAACGTGAATTTGACACAACCCTGGACGATTTTGTAGTGCATGTACTGGAAGTACTGTTGAAGTAAACTTCTATACACCAAAAAAAGAGAACGTACGACAAAAAACGATTTGTTCACAAATTTCAGATCAAAATTGTATAATCCTTTGCTTGAAGGGAGCTGCATAAATGAAATAACTGCATAACATTATGATTTCAGAAATTTTGCAATTATTCGTAAATCTCATCAACTCTGGACTTTGAACTAAAAATTTGAAAAATCACTTCAAAAAATTAGTTTGTTATTTGAACAGCGAAATGAGAATTACCTATTCCATTCGTATGCAAATTAAAAACAATTTCTGGAAATTTCTATATTTGCTTCTCTTTGGAGAGTATTTTCTCTGTACACACGAAATTTCACATAATGATTGGGATATAAAAGTTTACATCGGCACGACGTACGAAAAGACCGAAAAAAATAAGAGGAAGTAACATCTGAAAATTGATCATGAAGTTGTTAAACTTAATATCAGACTTTATCCAAGTAACCATTGACCTTTTTCACACTACACAATGCACCACGTAATTTATTCAACCCTTGTTTTAAGTTTAGTCCACAAAAGTTTTTTTAGTTTTGAATGGCAGACAAGTTAGTATGAAACACAGAAATCAAAAGACAAATTCCTTGACCATTAGGGCATTTTTACCTTACGTTTAGGACACAGAATTTTATCAGAACGTCAATGAAGTAGTTACGGTTGTATTCAAAGCAATTTAACCTTTCAAAATTGAATGCTTATTTGAGAAAGGAAATTTATTGACAAATGCAAACTGCACAATATGCAAGTCCATTCAAAATCAAACAAGCTTTTATAAGATATTACGATAGGCTGTAGAATGGGAGAGAGCTAGAGGTAGCGTCAAGAAAGCATCATGACATAAAAACACATGACATAATCTACTAGTCATTCTTAAACTGACTTTTCCCCGTACAAATTAATAATTTCAATGGAACATAATAAAAACATGAATTTATTTTCCATCAAATCTATACTAAACGAAAATAAATAAAAAAAAACAGAATAGAAAATAATATATAAACATGATTTTTCATAGTTCAAATTGAACGAAGTAAAAAATGGCCAGGATTATTTTTTAAAACCCGTACCCAAGAATTTGCTTAGTGATTAAGATATTGGGGGAAAACGTGTGAAGTTCACTCAAAATTGCGCGATCTTATCACTGATCTGGGGAACGAAGGATAGCCTGGTTTAAGCAAAGTGATGCTGCTGCGCCATGTAATTTCCACATTATTTCATGTGTGAGCATGCAATCTCTAAAAAAAGGTGTTACTCAGCCATTACTTTTTGAGGTAAATCAAATTAATTCATAAATACTCATTTTGTCTGATTTGATTTGTTTATCGTATTTGTCCATTTTTTGTTATTTATACGTCATTATTTTGTTATTTATACGATAATTGCAAAATAAATAGTTGTGATTTTAACAGATCTTTCATATTAAAGTTTTTTGGAAAAATAATGAAAAGAGAAATACAAATACAAATCTTGGCCTGACATCATCACATCATTTGAAGATCATTGTGCCAGATAAATTAATGTCAAGACTTAATTTTACGATGGTAAAGTGCAAGTCTTATGCGCTGGTGCGTTATGCGATAATCCTCGTCACCTCTTAAAGACCGACCCGTAATTGAAGCAAAACGATATCATCTCATGTTACCATGCTACGGTAATCACGATTAGCGTGACAAATTTCGTCATTTATGGATTAACCACACAATCGAGAATCCTCCAGGCCTTGCAAATTTGACACATATTCTGAAAGATCATGAAAGATCTAATATTGGTCACTCACCATAACTTTATCCACATTTTTCAGAGCATTTTCACTGCGGTTTAGCATGATCAAAAATAAAAAGATGGAAACAAAAAATAAATCTATGACAAAACAGTTGGATAAATAATACCATATTTGAAATGTAAGCAAACAACATTTTATGCTTACATTGTTTGTTTATATTGGGTTTGTTTACATTCTGTTTGTTTTAACAAATAATAAAAAGAAATGTCTTTTAGAAATGTCTAAACATAAATTAAAACTATGCTATATATAGTGATCAATAAAGTAAACAAAAATTTCGCGAAAACCTATTTTTCCGAACTTGTATGTAAATGGTGAAAATTCAGTTCCAAATTCGAGAGGCAATAACTTTGATTATATTATTAGCAAAAAGTAAAACTTTAACATTAGAGAAAAATAAGTTTTGAAATGTTGAAAAACATTGTTTATATATAGTTTGTCAACAAGCGAGCTTTTCCACCTAAAAAAGAAAGGGTTAATCTAATTGAAATACGAAATAAAATTAGTTTCTCTCGACTAAAGCACTTTACACCGCTTACCATTTGCAAAGCCAATTTCATAATGGTGCTCAAGAACGTTTGCCCGGAGGATGGTAATGTAACTTTGCAAAGATAATGCGCGCAGGTAAAGCTCTTTCAAACACAGCGCTTCACCAGCCCCGATAAAATAACAGTGATTATGTGGTACGCTGCTATCGCGATATAAGCCAGAAGAGTTGAGACACTTCTCAACTCATGATGTCTTAGGATAATTCTTTTCTCTCAATATTGTATCAATTCCAACAAGTCTGACAATTAGGCCAAAAATTGTTTAGTTTACTTGTTTTTTTTACTTGTCTGAAATGACCCTTTTGCAATTAGAGGACAATTGAATCGTGGTGATTTATAATTGTCAAGAAAATAAAAGTATCTATCAGTATATGAAAGTGTATATAATCAACATAAAGATTGAAGTTGGACTGAAATTCAGCAATAATATAGCAAATTATTACGATGGCGATGTGGATGAAAAAAATTGATTGTAGAACACCCTGCTGTTCCAGTGACGATTAATCATTCAAACTTGGCCAATCCTAACTATTCAAAAGTCAAAAGACACGGAATGAAATATAAACTATCAAATTCTGTTCGAATAGTTTACAAACATCACAACCCAGTTTTTGAAAATCCCATTTTTTGAATATCTTCTAATTAAACTTTTATGAAATCAAATTTCTTTTTTGATTATCCTTTTCAGGATTAAAAAAATATTTACAGTCATAAAAGATCCGGATATGGAACTGATTAATTGGTGTGAGAAAAAACTTAAACGTCAATATAATTGTTAGTTTATAATAGAAATAAAAAACAAACAAACAAACAAACAAAATCGAGCAGACAAAAGATTTTCCAGGTCATAAATTGCAAACAGAAGTATCGGAAGGAAGGAAAACGAAATGTTATTTTGTATTTGAACAACAAATGTGATGGATAATAACTTGGTGATGAAAGGTCTGCGACAATAACGAGGATCGTATCCATAACGGCGCTGATTAAAATGTGTTTGATCGATAATAATCATAAGTGCTGTTGATGTATTTAGGCACGCAATTTGATGGGCGATAATTCTCTGTTCTATAGGATGTCAGGGATCGTCAAACTTGGGAAGGGCCTTGTCAGTCGAGTGTTTACACTCCACAAATGAATTGTCCACTCGTATAATATGTTATGAATCATTTCCATCGGTTGCAATTAAACACTTTGAGTCCAACTTTTTTATCTTAATAAAATAAAAAATAAAATAATAATAAGTAATTCAAATGTAAGGTGTGCAACGGGTTACAATAAAATGTATACTGGTTGATTAAAGACTGCTATTAATCACTGAAAACGTCTATACAATTAAACTGGATCAATTATTTATAATAAAGAAATAAAAGAGTTACAGGAGTCATTCAAACCTGTCGATTAACAATGCATGCAAATATTAATTTGTCAAAGCTAACTCCACATAAACATATTCTGCACTCAATTCACAACCATCTCCAGTCTATACAATTGCCACAAATATATTATAATATTTTTCTAATATTTCACTTCAATCATAATTTCTGACTGTTGACGTAACGTGAAACGCGAAATCATAACTTCCAAATACGATTCACCCACTAAATGTGATTCGACTTGAATTCATCAACACTCATGCACTGGATATTCAGCCTGCCTATTTGTTCATACAGTTTTCTAACAAAATTGTTCAACAATTTTTGGGCAATAAGTATGATTTTTTTATTTCGATCTTGGATTCTTAGAAGTTTAGAAAAGAAATCGAGTAAATCCATCCAACCAATACCACTTAAAGTTATGTCTTATCCTGACGTTTATAGTGAGCACGTGTCATTGGATGACGAGGCGTTTGGCAGGCTTTGAGCATTGATATAATGTCGGGCTCGATTGTTCAAAGTTGTATTCAAGATGAGTGTCGTATCGTTATACTTGTTACAAAAATGTAAAAGTATGAAAGCGCCTTATCTGATTTTCGTCGCCATTTATATATAGATAGACGATGCTTTTAGTCTTTGATCATCGTTTGTGTATGTTGACCTATGTATATGGATAATTTAGTTTATGCACTTTTTGTCGAATCCCTGTTGGATAATCTGTCGTGAAACTTTCCTACGCACACGCTATTGCTTCCAAATATAACTTTTGTTGTACGATATATACACCACTACAGACAAGTCACTCTAGTATGAAGGATCCTCTGAATTATTTTTTTTTTTATTTTTTTAATGCTTCCTTCTTTATTTACACCAACTTTTTTATGATCATTGCTGCTCATTTCTAACACATCATATAGAAATCACAATAAATTGTGTCTGAGATATCCGAACGACAAGTCTCGTGGATGAATTATAGAAGATCCTTACAACAGGCCACGAATGAGTTTTGATAAGTGGATTAAAGGTATCCTAGAGTTAATTCATTGTGTAGAAAGTTTTGTCAATTTTCAATATCTATGGTTATTTTCATTTTACGCTGGTTTACTTATGATTAATATTTGTTTTCACTATATTGGGAAATAGAGCTATGAATCTGTGATCCTAAGGAAATTTTAGTTAACTCTTAAAAAACTGAGGCAACTGGTTTTGTTTAAAAAAACCTGGATGAATTTTAAAACCCATTGAATATATCAACTCAGTCAACAATTATATTAATTTTTGATTATTAAAGATTATAATTATTTTGTCAAAAAAATGGCTCGCCTCGAAAAATGAAGAAAACTGGTTTTTCCTCAACATCACAGATATATCGACCATTACAGATTAAATTGTCTTCACACAGCAACTTCGCAGGATCAATAATTATTTCACGCTAGAAGTCATTTGTGAGTAACTATAAAGTAGAATATTCTTCATCAACATTTCTTTATTACGTTCCTCTAACAGTTTTCTCGTTAGACATCTTTACTTCGCGATCAAGATCAAGCAGACAATATGTTTCTGACCATTTAAAAAATTAAAATTAAAGTATAAATCGAACGATCATCGTTTTTTTACTTTAATAATTCGTTTTCGATTAAAAATGATAATTCGGATTGTAAATATTCGTTTACTTATTGTAGGTAGCTTTTAAGCTTCGTTAAAAATGCACACAAGAATCATTGCATACTTATCAAAATAGATTGTTTGGTATAAAAGTGTTCTCACATTCACTTTGGCATGATCATTTAGAAAAAATTTTCTAACAACAAATCAATTTTCAAATCCGATGCATTCGTTATGTAGAAATGTGTTTTTGTTGTTAATTTATGAATCGCTTTTTTAATTTCCAAACAATTTGTTATTCATTTATATCTCATTTTCGTTATCTACAACTGGGTAGATTCCGAATTGTACATACTGATATTAAATTATAATCACAAAAGAAAAAAAGAATTCTGCTCGACTTATCAGTTACAAGTTTCGATGTATCCTTGTGGCTAACAATATTCAAGATACGCTTTTAGTGATTCATTGCAAGATGTGTATTATTGTAATATTCCTTAGTCTAAGATAAAGATATCATACGGAAGAATTTTTGTCAGTCATAACCGAGAACAGAAAGTGATGCAAAATACTTTTGAATAATAAAAATCGTAAAAGTAATTAATAATAATCAAACACAATCCGACCTCGGCTTTTGATAGTTCCCATAAAATCTCATTGTTTTCTGGCAAAAATGCTAAAATTTCGATATTTTATTAAAAGAAGCTAATAATTATCAATTGATTGATAATAATAATTTAGAATTAAATTAGATTCCGAGTACAATTTCATACGGTGTTAATGTAAGCAAAAAATTAGTCTCAATTTGCAAGAGAAAAATAAATGTAGTGAATAAAAGTTGTTGTCAAAACAAAGACAACAGACATTTTAAACTAGTAACACAATACTTTAGAAGAGAAATAATTAATGTTTGTTTGTATTCTTTAATCGCGTATTTTTATTTTATGATTAGTCGCGATAGCTAACTTTTAGAAGTTAACCTAACGAGTCAACTGCGACGGTGACAAGGCCTTTGGGTCCAATTGTTGTTTTAAACTGCTCCGGAACCGCATGCTCTACCTGCAAGAGAGATAAAAATGAAACAATCGCATTTTTTATGCAGAACCGTGAATTTAATATGCTTGAAACTTACGTAATCACCGTCTATCCCACTTGGAACCATGATATTCATTTCGCTAGATTTACTAGTGATGATTTCAACATCTGTAGCATTCTTGCTGAGAAACACCTGACAGCCATCAGTCTTGTCCACAGAAACCGTAGGAACTTTTCCTAATACCTGATGAACATTTTATAATTTGTGAAAAACTGACGAGAAATTGCTTTTTAATGAGAAAATTTTAAGTTTATTCCTCAGTGGATCAAATTTTTTTCTTTTCGTGATGACATTTAAAAAGAGAAAATCGTAAAGTTAATTTTTCTAGATTTTGACTGACATTCTACAATCGATTTTCATTCAAAATTATAGATTTTAGCCATTTCGTAATAACCGTATTGTTTTCAACAGAAAGAAAGTAGTATTTGTTGATGATGTTTACCTGCATTTGAACACTTTGACAATTAACAAACTCGACACTGGATACAACAGAGTCAAATACGACTGACGACTTTCGACAAGAATCCATAACAATAGAGTTGACTTTGCCTTTTACGACCAAAGTACTGTCTTGGCAACGAAACATGTACACGACATTGTTCATCTCAGTCTCGTCAATGACCAAGTTCTTATTGCCTTTTTGATATTCCTAGACAAAATGAAACAATTATTGAAACTCAAATCAAAAACATTGTGACGTTAATTTGCACATTGACTTACCACCAGCCACTTTTTGTTATCTTTTTGGAATACTGGCGGCTTGTCAATCGGAGCATTCGCTGGCAATACTGTTTTCACTGGCGAACCGGAATTCGCATAAGACGGTGCTTTAAATGGAGCCGGGCCTGTTCTTAAACTAGTGTTTTTGTGTGTTTGCATGTCCGCAGTAACTTTCTTCAAATCTAAAAGATTCAAAATAATTCATAGTCAACATGAACTCGAAAAGTAAGGCTTGCAAAATAACAAATGAACAAGTTCATTCAATTACTTCTCGTGATGTTCTCCCCTTGATTGATTTGAGCGAATAAAGCGCTCCTATCATCGTTTCCAGCTGTTGGCACATCGTTAGCAAAAAATGGTGGTGGTGGAGGTGCATTTGCGAAGGACGGTGGCGGTGGTGGAACTCCTGCAGCACTTCCTTTTGCCCAAACCAGTCCTGTTGTGTGATGTGCCTTTACATACTGTTGCAAATCTGTCAAAGTTTGTACCCAAGCTTTGCACCATTCCACGTGTGTTTTATCTCTAGAAACACCACAGCAATTTCACATTATTTAAAAAAATCATTTTAACATACATATTTGATGAAACTTTTTTGAATCATTTTTGAATTATACTTTTCTTTCCATTCCTTAAGAACTCGGTTGGTGTAAAATTGTCCGGCATCGTTCATCTCCTTGACATACGGTCCTGGAGTAGGCGAAATTGCTACCCAACCAAGAGCTGGAATACTCTCACTTATCGCCGATAAATGGTTAAACAGAGGTGAACCACGGTGTTTCTCGCGAAACTCTTGGATCAGCTGTATTTGCTGTGAGGTTGGTGCTAACAGAGACATCTGCTCAGACTGGTTCGGCTGTGCCCGACTAGATGACATCTGGATGAATTGGAACTGAATCCTGCACAAAATATTTGATTACATTTAATCTCTGTACTTTTGAAGTACATTTGAAGTATTTTTACAGTACTTGTAGTATTGAATTATTCTGTAGTAGTAGTATTGCGATTTTCGATACTTTAAAGATTACAGCTATTGAATGGAGTACTTTGAAATACCTTTTAGTACATTTCAACTACTACAAATTTCATTGAAGTCCTACTAAAAGTACTACAAAAATTGAAGTCTTCTGTACACCCCTTGTCGCTCTGTACAATATAACTTACTCAAACGCTTTTTCCACCAGCTTGCTATGTTGCGCGACATCACCGCCGATTTTAGCGCTAAGGTTCATATAGTCTCGGATAGGTCCGATCATCAAATCCTGGTAGCCTGCGATCGACATATTTGTGATCTCGACAACTGTGTCTACGACAGTAGAAGCGATGCAAGAGTCCGTAGAACCGGTCGAAGGCGACGGAGAATATTGTTCCTCCGGTGAGATCGAAGTCGGGGAGTCTGTCTGTTCGACGTGAGCCGGAGGTGGTGGCGTGCAGGCCAACTGCGACTTGACCTCGGCACAATCTGTCAACTGCTCCGGTGGTGGAGGAGTTGGTTGCAGAGGCGGACTGCAACTGTTAACAATATCCGGCGACGCTGACTTTACTGACGGCTGCGGACTGCAAGATTTCGCAGGCTCCGGCGACGGTAAGTTCACTGGCAACGGCGGAGTCGGGTTGTCCAAAAGTTGTGCGTCGAGTGAAAAGTTCAACTCGGGTTCAGCCGGTAGACAGCAATTCAAACCAGCCACGTCACACTCGGACAGTGCTTCCTGCGATTGAGCCGAATCAGACAAGTGTTCAACCGACTCTGCGCAGTCGGACAAGTTTTCAATCGGCGGTGGCGGCAACTCCTCTTCGCTCGTTGTCAGACTCTGCACTTGAATTTGATTGTTGGTTTGCACACCGATCTCCTGCGTCTCGGGATGCACTGGCAAGTTCGTTGAGATCTGTTCCAGCCGTGATGTCACGTTTTCTAGACGAATCACCAGTTCTTCTAGTTGTTCTTCCTTTCCACTTGATTCGACACCTGAACAAACATTTTTTAGTCACGTGTTAAATCAGTTTTACAGCTAATTCAAAGTCAGATTTAACTCTTTAAGCTACGTAGCGTATCCCCTCTTAAATATCGTGCATCCTATCGGCACACTAACACTTGAAAAAAGTTCCCACGCTCTTCACACCGACACGTTTCAAGACGCGTGAAGCTTAAAGAGTTAAAATATAAAAAGAACTTTTACTGTGAACCTAAGTATGTTAGAATGAGTTCCTAGGCAAACACATCTATGAAAAAAAAGTATCTTGAACGAGATGAGATGAACTTGTGAAATATAAGATGATAATCGAATGCGAGTTTGCGAGCGATGGCTAATAATAGTGCAGGATGGTTGGACCTGGCAGCGCAAGTCGCGTGGGTGCTCCATAAATGTTGCAAATGTTTTAACAAGCGATGGAAAAAATTGTAGCAATCGTGTCCAATATGATATGCGAAGCTCGACATTCATGATTTGTTGGACTTGTCATATTTTGAGTTTGGAAGATTTTTCTAATATTTTTTGACCAACGTGAGACCTTGAACTCAAAATAGAATCCATGTTTAGCTATTTCAAGTTGAGAGAGAGAGAAAGAGAGACAGAGAAAAGAATAGTCTGAACATCTTCTAGAAATTGTAGAACATCAAATTGTTGATAACAAAATGTACGATTTTGTAACAATGTCATATTTGAATCTTCAGTGACACAAGAATTGGTTGCTTGGGTTTCTCAAGAATGTATAATTTTAGAAACCAATGTCACGATGTTACTTCTAAAAATACTGAGCAAAATATTACATTTTGAAACCTGTTGGATTTGAATTATGTTGGAAACTTTTCCAACTCACATTTGTGTTTTCATTGAAAATGAACTGAATAGAGAAACTGGTACATAGATTGTTTAGAACAAACACACAAATAGAAATGATTACAAGCAAAAAAACCTAACCAGTGTAAACGGTCGGTCCAAGGGGGTCAAATCTCACTTTGTGCTCCGCAGCAAAATCGGCCGCTTCGAGCAAATCTGAGAAAAACCTATGCCTTTTCAGAGCAAGCTCGTCTCGTGCAACTGGGGTAGCCGGTGGTTCTTGCATGCCTCCAAATCCTTCGGACGAGTTGTCCTCGCTTTCTTCGCGCGAGTTCCATCTCGCAGACGCTACATCACAATTTTTAACAATCTCAATTGTTTCCATATTTTTACTCGCTCGCTTTTTTCAAAACATATCTTTATTTTTGTATTCAATTAGTGATTATTTTAAATTACAAAAGAATGTAAATAAACCAAAAATTACATAAAAAAATATAGTCGATTCAATTTCTAATGTTTTTCTTAGAGAATCCTACAGAGACAAAGTTCATGACCTCGTGAATTGGCTACTGTATCGAATCATATCGGGAGCAGCCAAATTCACTTTCGTTCCTCTTTCCTGATTGGTCGATTTTGACTCGCGAATTTTTTAAACAGCGTTACTTTTTTTAAGTCAAGAGAAAGCAATAATATCGAATCGCAAATTTGGAAATGTTTATTTTTTTCAGTTTAGATTAATCGAAATAAAAATTGACCATGAAATTAATTTTTATCACCATAAAAAATAACAATCAAGTTATCTAGTTATTGTAAACAAGACCTACCAAGAAGAAACAGAAAAATCCAAACCAGAATGTACGGTTAAAATATCTATTTTTTACCTGCAGCTTGTATCTTGACGTTCTCATCAACGATACTCTTAGCCTGACAGGATTCGAAAACGGAGTCATCGCCCTCCTCCTCGGGCCCGTCGCAGATGGTTCTCTCAATGTAAGCCGGGCCCGAAAACGGTAACTTGGGCAACCCTGACTGTTTCAGGTCTTGATTGAAACTTTTAAGTTTCTCGGAGTCGTCGTCGGCTTCTGATATCAAGTCAATCTGCGCCGCACCAATGATCTCACAATGCACCCCAATGTCTTTTTTGACCTCTTGTGGCGAGTATCCTGTGCCTTTTTCTACTCCTTCCTGTCTTATCCCCGGACACCTGGAGCAGCCCAGAAGCTCGTCCACGGGGGAGGTGCATCTGTTAATTTTTGGCACCTGGTAAAGGGGTTCAATTGGCTGGTGGAAATCGACCGGCTCGTCAAAAAGTTGTACTTTCTCGTCTGTCACGGAGGCCTGTTCAACTGGGATCAGGTCGACCTTCTCCAGAGTAGTTTGTATTGCATCTCCGTTTGGTGCGTTTGATAAACTTGAAGTCGATGATGATGATTTCGAGGAGGACGAGGAGGAGGAGGAAGAGGATGAAGTTTCCGAGGATGAACTGTTCTCCGAGTAGTCCGACTGAGTAAGACTCTCATCGCGCGAGCTTCTTGATACGCAACACTTGAACATGGTTTAGGCCGCGTATTCAGCTGGGGCGTCGTTAATCATTTTTGCGCTTTTTCAAGGACTTGACTATCTATAACGTAAACCGTTTTTCTAAGTTTTCTAATTCTTTATCTATTTTATTTATTGAAGTCAGTTTATTAGAGATTATGCAAGTTTTTGTTTACATTCAGAAATGTTGTTCTGTTTGTTTGTTTATATTTTGTATTTCATATTGCCGTTTGTTTACATTTTTATTTGTTAATTTTTTGTTTGTTTATTCTAATGTGTTATTTTTTTATTTGTTTACACTTGAAATTTATTTTCATTGCAATATACAAATCGTGCCCTATGATATAACTGAGTATATCATACAAGTTGTAATAACTCGTGCAATTTACGATCTGCATTGCATTCTTTACGATATAAAAAACATCAAGATCGTACGATCTCTTTTTCTCGGTATCTCATCAAATCTTTATGTACAAACTTTCAATACTTAAACATTGACAAAAAATGAACCTTAGCTTATCTTCAAGTTAAAAAAAAAAAAATTTTTTTGTTCAATTTACAACAGAAATCTATAAAACTTTCACTGTAAAGCTAAATCATTCCGAGTTTGTCAGAAAATGGGTTAACCGAATTTAAGAATGGCTATTTCATTTGACAACTTTATATTATTTGATATTGATTGATTATGCTTGAACTTGTATTGTACCAAAAACTGTTGACCCGACAGCCAGTTTAATCAAAAATCAATATAAAATTATCGCAGAATATCTCATCAAGAGACACAGTACAATACTTCAAAAATTGACCTAAAACTCGCGTTTTAAATAAAAAAAATATTGCACCAATTAATAATGACGTTGACCAGGTTACAAAACGTAAAATTCAAATCGAAGGGTAAATTGGTGAATTGAAAGTGAATGCAATCTATTGTAGTGACAATTTGTGGACGTTCATGTACTTGCTCAAGTCATCAACCCCTCGTTTAAGAAAAAGGATATATTGACTGAGGCTGCACCTTGCAGCGCCACTGCACTTGAGTGCATCCCTGGCCGTTTTCAATCGCATGCTACGTCGTCTAGGATGTACTCACTATTATAGAAAACTGTTTCGATAGCTCACATATCGTCAGCGTAGTTTCGAGAGATCCTCCACTCTTTAGGGGCAGGAGCCGAGCACGTCATGTGAGATCTAATTAAGTGCACTCCGAACAGATAACAAGCGATTTTTCCTCGCGCTTTTCAGGGGTTGCATCTGCTTCTCTCTTTCTAATCCCGGCTGATAAGGCAAGACGAGCCGCGTTTCGGTCCAGCGCAAAACGCGAGGGCTCGTTGCTACCAGTGCTGCCAATTTCGCGCATCTCCGACCAGCCCAGTTGCAATTTTTTTATTTTTTTCATCGTTTCATTTTTTCCAATAAAACAGTATAACAATTCGAAATTGTCCCATTTTCTTCTAGAATTGTTTCTTCATTATTTGGTTGCTTGGATTTTCTTTTAGTATAACTATTTTGAACCCTCATCAACTTGGTGGGTCTTGTTTTTAGATTTCAAAAAGTTTATACAGTTGAAAACTGTTTGAAGTTTTTTATCAAATAACCATTCCAAACAGAAGTCAATGAATAGACTCAATAATTAAACAAAAATGACTGATGTTTACACGTACAAGTTTATGTTTATAAATAATAACAAAAACTGCTAGGAGGAAACAACATGTGAATCATTGTGTCTAAAAATATCTCACTGTTTAAATATTATTTTCATTTTGTTGGTGGCCTTTCAATTGGCTGAAAAATATTTACCAAAAGTAGGGGATGCTTTTTTTTATAAATAAGAAACTAAATTCGATTAAACTAAACCGATGATTAGCAGCGGAAAAATCAAGGTAACTCGAGAAAAAAGTAAGCCACATCGGTCTCTAAATGGATTCACTATTAAAACACGTTTACTTTGGCATGATACGCGATTTCTAAAGCGTAAACAAAAACACTGGATATAACAAATAAACATCTTTCAACTTTTTTGAAATAAACATCATCACAGATTAAAAAAAATATTTTTCATTTCAACAAATTTCGATTCTTTGCTATCAGAAAATGAAAACTTGAAAAATAATAAAAATAATTATAAACTCAAATGACTAACAAATATTCTTAATCAAATAATAATAAAAATAAACTTAAAATCGTATTTTTTTAAGAATGATCAATTTCTAAAATGGGAATTGAATTATTTTTGTATATGATTCATAAAAAATGTGTGAGTCATCATTTTGTGTTAGGTCAAGAGCAGTAATGTGCTGATGATAATGAGGAAGTGCAATTTATTATTGACTGTCATGTACCGATCACCATAACAGGTTTATGACTGTTTACAAAATGTTGAGAACTTGACGTTCCGAATATTATGAAATAAAAGACGAATCAGAGCACCCAATCGAAAGAAAATAGTCCGGCAATAAAAAATGCCTCTTGATGAAAACAATTGGAGCAGAGTAAGATTGAAGATGAGGTTACTGGCTCGAAAGAAAAGCTTACAATGTCACGCATGATGTGTCATTAATGACTAATATGCATTTCATAAGAAAGAAATTGAAGCACGCGAGAGAGATCCCTATATCCTAATTCGAATCTTTCAACGATTAACTACTTGACAGTAGATCAATTCCATGATTATTTCGACATGGAAAACCCTTTAATTTTGTAACAAAAAATGTTTCTGAGGCGCTTGTGATACGGCGAGCTGACAAATTGAAACGTGTCGCTGTTTGAGGTTCGAAAGTCGGTATTTGTTTTACTTACGTGTTTTAGATAAGTTAAACTTCCAAAAAATCAGCTACTTGTGATGTAAATTATTTTTGCAGTCGCGGTTCGATCACTGACTTCAAATCAAGAAATGCGTCCAACCTAGCTGGCTACTGTATTAATTTTTGCCGTGTAACACCGTGTAACGTGCGAGACGGAACAATGCTCGCTTCTCATCAAGTCTGACAGTTGGGAACGGAATGCGGGGAACGGTCGGGAATGAACCACTCGGTCCGTTTTGTGTGTTTACACGGTTTACACCGATAACTTCTCGTGCATAGCTATTTAATTTTTCTCTGATAGGAATATGGTTTCTGAGATTCGTAGAGATAGTAGCATCATTTATTTGGATGATCTATTTTCAAATTTTTGCAAAAACTCTGTTTAAATATCCTAGATGGTAATAACTTGATACCGCGGTATTTGCGCATGCCCAGTATAGAGAACTGAAAAGCAACTGGCGGTTGTTTTTATTAATGAAAACAAACAAATTATAAAAGCACGTATATAGGAACTCAGTGACAGTTGCTGGCGAAAGCTGACAGTTGATAACAGGTCAAAAGTTAGTTATGTCATTGAAAGTGATAAACGTAAAAAAATCAATTGATAAGAAATTATTAATTTTTCTCTAAAAGCAAAAATTTTAATTCTGACTTTAATTTGCAAAAGAATCATAGAAAGTTTATGAACCAACATTGAACAATTGATTATGAAAAAACAAATCCGACCAAATCCGACAGGAGTTTGTTTTGTTATTTTTTTAATAATTTATATTTGTTATTAATTTGTATTGAGAAACCTCTACAATAAAAACTTTTTGTTAACGATTGATCGGTCCTAGAATTAATAAAAAATATTTGAAAAATAAAACGTTTATTTTATAATGCAAAAATTTTCGCAAAAATGTAATACGAATCAAAGGAATGTCGTGGTATTTTTTGGTTGTCTCAACAAAAAACTTGAGAGTTTATAATTTTGTTTGTTTCTTATTTGTCAAAAACGTGAAATTGAAAATTTTGCATTTGAAATGTTCGCGTTAATGTTTGTTGGTAGTTTTTAGTTTGTTGATGTAAAAGCAGATGGCTCTGCATACACTGAAATTAGGAGAGCAAAATCTTTTAATGGATTAATCCTATATATTAGGAATCAGTGGAGAATTCCACTATCTGGCCTCTCTGAAAACGCTGTTTCGACAAACCGCTCCAATTAACGAACGTTCTTCTCAAGCCAAAAAAAGTCTTGTATCAGATACAAGATGGAAAGCACCAACAAATGCGAGACACCAGGATGCACCAACGTGGGAACCCGGCAATGTCCGACTTGTGCTAAAATAGGCATTAATGCTTATTTTTGTACGCAGGTGAGATTTCCATACAATTGTTTCTTTTCCAGCTCGGTTTCAATAATAATTTTCATTTTTGATTGTATAATTCATGCAATTGTACTTACACGTTTCAAAGAATGGTTCTGTAGTTTTCTCGTCAATGTTGATGATGACATAATCTTTTTGAATTCTTTTTTTCTTCATCTGAAACGTGTGTTTGTTTTTTTTTTCAGGATTGTTTCAAACGTGGTTGGAAGTCACACAAAGTTCTTCACACTATGACACGTAAGGAGAAACAATTTATTCCTCATTGTTCTCGTTATTTATAAAGTTACCTTTTCTTTTTAATTTTTCATAATAACATTTTTACGAATTTCATCAAACAAATTGTTTATGTTTTTTCAGAAGGTTCAAATAAGTCAGAAGAGTATAATCCATGGCCATATTACCAATTCACTGGCAAATTGCGTCCTCATAGAAGGTTACCTCAGAGGACCGTGCCTGCTCACATTGAACAACCAGATTATGGATCTCATCCAGAAGGTATTCCAGAAAGCGAGGAAGCTATTCGAGGATCGACGCAAATCAAAGTTTTAGACGATGAAGAGATTGAAGGAATGCGAGTTGCATGTAAAGTTAGTAACAATAATTTGTACTCATGACAATTACATTTTTTGTTTACAAAAAATATGAATTATATACGGTACAATTTATTAAAAAATATAAACTTTTTATATAACAAATATCGCCATATGTTAGGAGTTGAAATTGTCTTGATTCTAAATTCGTGTAATATTTTTAGTTGGGTCGAGAAGTTTTGGATGAAGCAGCAAGAGCTATTGAAGTTGGTTTATCAACAGCTATGATAGACGAAATTGTCTACCAGGCTTGCATCGACAGAGATTGTTATCCCTCACCACTCAATTACTACCAGTTTCCAGCAAGCTGTTGCACTTCTGTTAACGAAGTGATTTGTCATGGGATACCCGATTGTAGACTATTAGAAGACGGGGATATTTGCAACGGTACATTTTCACTACTAATTATTTATCATTAAACAAACAAATTGAAAAACAACTTCAACAAATGTTATAGCTTTTATTTTTATATAGTTCTTTTAAAGTCAAGAAAATTTCCGCAGATTTTGAATTAACAAATAAAGTCGATGGAAAGAAATTACAAATCAATATTTACTATTGCTTATCGTGACAAATAACAATTTTTTCAAGATTTTCAAATATCCAAAATGATTCACTGAGTTACAGTAGAATTTTGTAGAGATACTTAATATCAATATAGTTTATGTTGGAATTGTTAGGTTTGTCATACATTGATAGTTCAATTACTACTTTCTTATCTTGAATTACTGACTTGAAACACAAATGAACAAGTTGATCCTGCTGGTAGTAAAATTTTCAAAACTCATCCTAATGTTTGTCCTTTGTTCGCAGTTGACGTCACTGTTTATCACCACGGTTTTCACGGAGATTTGAATGAAACCTTTTTCGTTGGAAATGTGCAACCCGAGATAAAAAGGCTTGTTGAAGTGACGCACGAATCTCTATCCAAAGCTATTGAGATTGTTCGTCCAGGCGAGAAATACCGAGAGATTGGCAACGTTATTCAAAAGCACGCTCAAGCACATGGTTTCAGTGTCGTCCGCAACTATTGCGGACATGGAATCCATCGGCTGTTTCACACTGCTCCGAAAGTTCCACATTATGCAAGTGAGTACTCCATTGTTCGGTTTTTTAATTCACTTCAAAAACTAATTAATAAGAATAATTTAAATTTCGTAAATAACTTTTCCTTTCAGAAAATAAAGTTGTGGGTGTGATGAAACCTGGGCACACGTTTACAATCGAACCAATGATTTCGCAAGGAACTTGGAGGGACGTCACCTGGCCAGACAAGTGGACCGGAGTAACGGCTGACGGATTGTGGTCTGCTCAATTTGAACAAACTCTGTTAGTAACTGAAACTGGCTGCGAAATTTTGACAAAAAGGCCCGATAATGATGGCAAACCCTGGTTCATGGATAAGTTATAGTGCTTAAGATGAAACCACCCTTGTTCGATTTCTTCTTTGCCATTGTAAAATTGTTTGTCATATTTTGTAACTACCGAACCATAAATCAATAATTTTGTTCAGTTCTTGATTGAGTGCTTAAGTGCAACGAGAGATGTTATCAGCAGGAACAAATTGTTGAATAACAATGTTAACAAGTAGAATTAATTACTAATGAAGACCAAGTCAATTAGCATTTTTGCGTGCTTCTAAAAACTTGAACCTTTTTACTCCCAATCAAGAGGAGTCAACAATTAACTTCAAAATTTAACTTTTTGTATATTTTCAAATTTGCATTAAATAACAGTTTGATTCTTGTTTTACATCATCTTATTTTGATAGTAAAAATTTTCGTTTTTCCGATGTATGAAAACCAAACTACGGCAACCGTTGTATTATAATAATTGTTTTATTGTAATAAAACCCGTAACAGTAGTTTGCCAACAAATTATTAACTTACCTTGACTCGAAATGTTCAACGATTTTATTTTTATTATTTCGATTTTTTCAAATATATATTTCCTTCAACAACATCAAAATACAATAACAAAGAATTGTGAATCATACAACTTTTATACAACTTGGTATCTATGCAACAATCCACTCATCCTCACATGCACAAAGTTTCAATTCCTTAATTTGATTGTATTAACATTATTTAAATCTGTTAAAAACTGTAAGATTAAAATGAAGGGTAGCGAATTTGTCATCGCGGTTACCATGATATTGCTTTCTTATTATGGCAGTTTCGATGGCGTCGCGTTTTTTTATTACTTTTTACTATCTTAAAGTTGGAGCTTCGAATAGAAAGCTTGTTATTCTGAATCCATTTTCTAGCCATCCCATGGTTATTGATTAAACATTCTGTAATAACAAGTTACAGTTAGTAATTTTAGTCTGAAATAAAAATTGAGATTTAAATGTTGAATAGCATGAAAGTTGTTAGTTGGTAAACTCACTAATACATATTGGTTTGAGAATTGTCCTGAAAAATATTAGTTCGAGTTAAATGAAGTCCTATTTTTAAAATGCATTTACGTTTATGTTAGAAAATTTTATTTTCTTACCAAAATTATTATATACAGATGTTCGAGTTCATTACGAATTAATTGCAACTAGTGTTTTAAAGTGATTTTAATTGGTTTTTTGTTTTTCCCACTTTTCGTTCCTCGAGGATACAAGTAGACGTAGAATACTGCAAAAGGAAGAACAGTTAATTATATTTGATTTCAGAAAACCGTCATTTTCATTCTTAAATCTTATATTAAAAAAAAACAATTTTGTAAACAAATAATTTATTATCATAATCACATCAGTGTTTTGCATGTGTACATCAAAGATCTGAGTTTTATGTAGTTCTATTTCTCGACTTATAAACTATTCTTTGCATATGACAATATCGTGGAAATCGAGCACAATTTTCTTTCCGAATATATTTGTACATATAGTAACTGTAATGAATTCTAAATTATGTGTATGTACAAAGTTTCACATTGTGGAGCACTTTTTATTCTTATAATACATAACCTTAAGACCTATTTAAAATTAAGTGTATAAAATAAGAAGAAAAAAACACAGCACGATCTCAGCAATGACTGGACATCTCTGAACTTTTAATGAAATTTTTATTTCTTAATTTGCTATTTTCGTACTGCATTTTTAGTCACAACTTAGTCACCTGATTTTCCATAGATTATCACTTGTACAGTGAAGAAAGCGAAAATGTTATCTTTTCTGGAAAATAGTCCTGCTACTGTCCGTACAAAAATTAAAGTAATATAAATACAGAAACAAGACTTTGAATCTGTGAGGACTTGTCAGAATCGAACTGAACAAAAACTGCTAACTTGAAAACAGAAATAAAAGCAACACTGAAAAATTTAACTTGTGCAAAATTCGTAAAACTTTGATAAGAGAAACTATTTTGTTATTTTCTATATTTTCCATCTCTGAGGTCATCAGGAGTGATATCGATAGAAGCTTGAATATCAAAATTGGACTGTTTTTGGTCTCTATAAGGATACTGTGCCGGACCAGTTGGCCAATTTTGTGCCTGCTGGTCCAGTTGAAAGAGAGGAATCTTCAAGGGTTCCTGAGGCGAAGGCAGTCCCGAGGATTGATACTTGTTCCTCTCGTACTGCTGAATCTGAGTGAGGTCATCCGGGTTCAAATGAGGCAGCAGAGGAAGTTGAGGAGGTTGCAGATTACTATCGCCTTGCTGCGGTTTCATCGGCGGGTAATTGGACGCGTAATTTGGCTGTGCCTTTCCATAACTCGTAAAAGAAGGTGATCCGTGGAGATAATCACTTGGACGTACTTTAAGATTGTTGAAATTCTGATAATTCAAGTTCGTCTCTTGGATGATATGATTTAATAAATTGTTTGCAGGGTCGCGTACAGGTGCGATGGTCGAGAAAGCTGCATCATAGTGGTCTTTGGGATAATTAAGCTGCGAGTGAAAATCTAAGGGTCTTCCTTGATTGAAAAAGTTGCCGAGGCCGTGGTGCTCCTGTCGGGGTGGTTCGATTGTGCTACTCAGCAAACTAGTTAGAGAAACGCCTTTCTGACCGTAATTATTGTCTTCTAGGGCTGCTAAATTTGGATGGTCAAAGTTGTAGTCCTTGATGCTGGTTCCGGTGGGTTTGACCCCGTCGAATTCTGCAAACGGTTTTTCAATTTTATAACCCAGCTGGAGTTTCGTTAGCTCTTCCTCTTCACTCGATGAGTTTACGTTAGGCTTCATGCTTTTTGTTATCTTGATATTATTTTTGGTTTGGATGAGTTCCTAACTACGTACCTAATTATTACTAAGACACAATTACGAGTATTTTCGGTTTAGTATTAATTAAAAATATTAATATTATTAATTTTTGATTAACGCTTATCTTTTCATGCACACATGCTGTTTTCCAAATTTTTATTTGGCAGTTGTTAATTTGTCAATTTCTATACTTGGTTTATTTGGGAAAATGATGAAAAATTAGTTGTAAAAAAGTGATGTTCAATATACATCTATATACATATTTACATTAGTTCTTGAAAAAGGCGCAGATGTACATTTGTCCCACGGAATAAAAAGTTAAGTTATTGCGAGGATAGTGGAAAAATTTCAAACGGAATTACTTATGAAAAAAATCAATTTTGTATTGCTCGGTCCAAGAAATTGTCATTCTATAATATACTATTAAACTAACTTTTTATTCCTGCTGAACAATGCCCGGCAACTTTCACACTTGAGACTTCCGTAGTTTCTTCCGTGCATTTATGCCGGACAAAATGTATCATCGAAACCGATCTGAACGTGCCATTGACTCGGCCAAGATTTAAAATAATTATAATTACCTTCGGACGAATCGTCTAGGTTTGTATGTGCTCCGAACGAGGCCGCTGGGACCGACAGGTCGGACGAGTACTCGTCGCTATGTGCCGGTCCATAGGGACGGTTTTGATGGTCTACAAAATTATTAAAAAATTATTATAGAGTGAAAAAATTGAAAAAAATAAACATTATGCTTTTATCGTTCGTTTTATATTGTATTTTATGAATCTTCAATATTTATTAATTTAATTTGAATTATGGCTACTTACCAGGTGGATAAGGATATGTTTGTTGTGGTTTTGGTGCTGTTACAAGAGCGCTACTAGCAATGTTTCTTCCTAAATTAGTTATCACCTCGCCAGCACTACTCAAAAGTTTGCCCTTGGTAGAAATCAAAAATCCTCCGCCCTTAACAAGTTGACCTTTCAGTGCAATTACACTGCCACTAATTGCTTTCACAGCTTGCAGCAAAGTGTTCAGAACAGCTTTCTTAAAGTCCCAAATGTCAAATTTCTGTGCATTCTGTGAATACTGCAAGAGACAAAATTCATCATTTCTGCAAACAAATTGTTTCTTCATTCAAATTTTCATTAAAGAGTACAGATACGTACGGGGGTTCCATAAGCTTGATTATTGGACTGACTAATGCTACTACTGGAGCCTGCAGAAGCGCTGGCGATTCCGCCAACAAGTTTGCTGGCAATGCCAGAAAGGAACGAGCCAGAATGGCCCCTTTTAATTCTGTCGAGCATAATGGCATTATAGGTGGGATCCGCCAACAGTTCGTCGGCCCTCTTTTTGTTCTGCGCGTCTGATGCGTCTGCCGAAAAGTGCTTTCTTACGTATTGCAAGAGTTCAATGGGGATGGTGAACTCGCTGGTCGTGCTATTCTTAAGGTCGTCTAATTTGTTGGTCGCTAGTTTTTGTTCGCTCTTGATATCCTCGTCTGACTTATCTAGTTTCACTGACTTTCGAAAAAGCGATAATCTGTCTAATTGAGTCGCCGCATTTTTGCGCACAATCTCATCTGTCTTCGGCGACGAGCATTCCACGGTCCGGTGACAAATAAATATTAACATTACTATCCTCTGAAAACAAACACCATTTTTAATTAGACAAATTATTTGAATTTAAAATGGAAAATGTTACGGTTTTTATATCAGCTAGAAATATTTCTTACATAAGATTGAATAAATTGTAATTGGTATCAAAATAAAATGACAGATGTGTGTTGGACATGGCTCATTTAATGTTTCATAAGATCATTCATGTTCGTCATTGGTAAAAGTTTATTACGTATCACGACAATTTATCCGTCAAATTGTCGAGCGCTCGTTTGAAACCCAACAATTGATTTTCAAATAACAAAAAACCATTTTAAATGACACGAAAAAATTTTAAAATAGTCGTATTGAAAAAAGTGCGATTTAAAAAATTGTTTACTTTTCTTTTGAGATGAAAATAAAAAGGAAACATCCGCGGTTTCATAATCTTGAATGAAACCGAAACTGAGATACATAAATTAATAGAAAAATGGTGAAAGAGATCTGAGGAAGTTGAGTAAGAGGCATTCCACTCTGGAAGAGAAAGATCGCGTGTCCAGCGGTATATTCAAACGAGAGTTTTGGAGAGAAAAAAAAGTGTACAAAGTGTTAGACAAGAATATTTGCAAAAATTGAAGATGGGAAGTGACCCAGATTGAGGATCGAAAGTAAAAGATAATATGATTTCCGAATTTTTCACAGTTTATGATTAATTTGATTATGTGACGTGAAAGTCATGATCAATGCCAAGTGAGACACGAAGAAAGGTTACGGACGAATGTGCAAGTGACTTTCACGTGTCGCATACGTCGCGGTTTAAACTCATACCATACGCCAATCACAGGTGAATTCAAACTAGTCATGGCGATCTAGTTATGTAGATTTATTCCTTATTCCATAACAAATTTGAATTTTAGTATCTACACCAATCATAATTGCGGACAGGAAAAAATCAGCACGCTCATTTCTTTTCTTAAACTGTGAAGAAATTTTCGTCCCTCAGGATTTCGATGAAACAAAAGGTTACTTATTTAGTTTGTTTTTTGTTTGATTTGAAGACGGAAATGATTGGAATTAGAATGTTTGATTGGAATGATGAAATTGAAACTGAATCATCGTTACATTTTCATACCAAGTTCACTCTTCTACGTGAAAGTAACATCTATCAATTAAAAAGAAAAGCATGCCTATATCAATCACTTTTGCGTGTTTTCGTATTACTTGATGTGATCCATGATTCGTTTAATTGCTCATTTTGATCACTAATCGAGAATTCGTTCCCCGGAAGATGTTTGTAAACATCGCATTTTCACTCAACTCAACAATCAAGTTTTGCAAATTGTGTTTATTATTTTTCAAACTATGACTGATTGTTTTATTAATTTTTTTGATATTGATTGTTTCGATTTTATTGTTGCTGTTTGTATTTTGGTGTTTGTCATAGAATTGAATTAGAACAAAAAGAGTAACGAGCTATGAAATTGAATATGATATGGTTTTTATAAACTTTTCTAATAAATCAGTATGATTATCTCGCAGAAAAAGAAATCGGTTTACAAACGAGTCACTAATCATTTGTGATCGAACGGATCACTCGATACAGCGAAATGGTCACACATTATGACGCGACTATAGAGAATGAAAGGATATTAATAGTGAAATGACATTTCATTAACAAGTTTCTATATCGTAAGAATGCCACTTTTATGTACTTTTCATAGAACAAAACAATGGAAACCAAACAAATTTTCTTACAAATTTTCTGCACAAATTTTTAATAACTTTTTTTGCAAATTACGAACATTACTCGCTGGTTTATGTTATTTATTACTCGCGAAGGAAAACGTTCAACGTGAAATTTCTTTTTCATTGGCAATAAACTTTAATTTGTTATTGACTCTTTAAACGCGCTGACAAATTCATTAACCAGTAGTTTTTTTCTTGATCCACAGCTTGATCCAAAGTGACAAAATCTGTCAGAAAATGATCTCCCGTTTTGGCACTTCTTTTTTCTTCCGTAACGTAACGATGTAGATTTCAAAGTCAGCTTAGAACGTTAATGAATCAATTTCTTAACTTTAGTTATTCCGAATCCTCAGTTCAATAAAAAAAATTCCTGTAAACTTTCAACTTTCACTATCAAAAAGAAAAAAAACTAATGAAATGCGGATCAGAGGAGGCTTCGATGTTGCAATTGTTTATAAAAAAGGTGTCAGCCTTTGGAGAATTATTTCCATTTAGGATTCAAATTGAATCGGTTTGTTGAAAATATTGTAACTGCAGTTTGCTTGTTTAGAAATAAGCAACCTTTTGCTTGTTTTGTTTAGTAGAATTGTACAAAAATGATAAAAAAGTAAGATTGTTATCTTACATTATTAATCGTATGTATTTATTCTACTGAAAGTTTTTAGAGTTGTTAGCATTCGGCACTCCGAATACATAACCAGTTGTTAGAGTGTTGTAAAGTTAGCAGAAAGTAAAATGTTATTTTTGTTTTGTAGTCCACTATGTTTCATCGCCTCCTGGCGAATCTATTGAAAATTGAACGAGAAAGTTAAATGATGCATTTAAGTCCTAACTTAAGAATCTCAAGCACCACAAACTAGGCACGAATTTCAAACTCCAAACTAATAACTTCGACATTCGCTCGCAATAAAAATAAATTACGCGAATTTGCAAAAATGTTGTTTCTGTCATTCAAAAACAAATCTATCAAAGAAGCAATGAAAAGTGCAATAAAAGAGTTATCTACTGAATGTTTCTAGAATATTTTTCAAGATCAATTTTGTGCAATGAGTGACTTGACACAAATCAAAAATTTTTTCTATCAGAAAGCAAAAAGAAAATAAAAATGAAAGTCTTAAAGAGTCACGAAACTTTCTTCGGTTATATCCAGAAAAAATCATGCAATTCACGTATATTACAATGACATTTACGCAAAAATGTACATTTATCGTGAATCGTGAATGTGCGATTAAAATTTTGACCCGCGAAAACCGGAATTCGCCGCAGAATCCGGGATGAAAACATCCACGTCCGTTCGAAAACGCGTGGACTTTTTCAGCACGATTTGGGAACCGGTTTGAATGTACCGAAAGAGTTTCGCATTTGATCTCGTTTCGAAATTTGAACGATCATTTCTATTTCTACGAATGTGAATGTTTTTACAAACAATTCAAAATTTTCAATTCAAAAATGTCAAGTTTTAAAACAATGAAAATTGAAAAAAATCAACAACAGAAAGTAAACATGTTTGCAAAATAAATAAACAAATAAACATGTTAAAATATGAAAGTAAACGTGAAAAGTAACCATTTTTAAGTTGCGTATTTTGATGCTGTAAAATTGTTGGGGGATTTAAATATGAAGGAGGGAATTTTTGAAAATTTGAAAATGAAATGAAAACTTACAGCATAATGTGGAATATTCATTCTCGAGAACGTTGTGTACTTATAATAATATTTCGTATAGTTAAACTATGTTAAATCCCCAGCGAAGTTCATGTGATAACACTGCACTACCATAAACTCACGTTTTCTACCGACATACTTAAAACAGTTGATCTGTTTACAAGCTTACAGACTCTCACTGAACACACTGCTCATCCATTCTGTTATTTCCTTTCCTCGCCGACACATACCTCCTTCTCCTTTTTCAGAGCCTTACGCTCACCCCAGCGCGACACTCCAGTAACGCGTTTCTTTCTGCAACAACAGTTTATTCATAACAAAATTACCCAAAAATTACCACCGAAAAAATATTACAAAAACCAACGAGAATCGAAAAATAAATACAAAATATGAACAAACAACAGAACGACATTTTTTAATGAAAAACAAAAATTAATAGTATTATCAAAAATAAAAACATTGCTATTGTGTTTGTTTATAATTTAGTTTTTCGAATTTCACATTTCTCAATAATTATTTATAGCTTATTATTATTCGCTTATATTTTTCGTTCACATTTTTAATTTGTTTTACTCTGAGATTTCACATTCCACATGTTTGGTACATTTTTTTTCTCGGTGTGCACTTGAACCAGAAAGTTCCTTTACCAAAGTTCTTCATTTTGCAAAAATTTACATTTAACAAATTTTTAAACATTGATTCTCAAATCACAAAGTCAACGAGAAGAAAACAATTTAGAGAAATGTGAAACAAGAACTGAAAATTCCAATTAAGAATAATAGCTGCTAATAATAGAGTTTAAAAAGCGCCCACCTGTTGGTCAGTTCTATTGTTCTGTTTTGTACTTAGACACGAAACTGCACTTAGTAAAATTTCCCAGTAAAAAACTATAGTTTGCAAAGTCGTTCAGTCGAAAATAAGCTGTTGTTACTACTTGTTAAAATTGTACCAAGACTTGGGCACGGTGTTGCTCGTTAAGTACGTCTTGGAATAAACGTTATGCCTGTTTCTCAAACTACTGTATCTGCTTAAATCAGTCGGTCGATTATACGCATCCTCGCCAAACGAATCGGTCATTGAATCAGAAAACTTGTCGGAATTTCCCGACCTTGAAAACTCGTACAGATTTCTGGTTAACAATTTATCAAAAATATCACTCCGGTATCTTGGATACGAATTTCTACAGCGAACCGTCGAATAGGAGCTGGTATAATTTGATCTGATTGAAGTTGGAGAGTCGATTTGTTTATAAGACCTCGTCGAACTCCAAAAGTTACAAGTCGAAGTTCTGCTACTGCTTGACCAACTTGAGAGCGAATTTTTATCATCAAAATCGTTTTTCATGGTCGATCTCAACCTTGTATACGAAGCTGCCAATCTCCTTCCTCGAAGAAAACTGCAATACTTCAGAAACGGATTCGTGAAGGACCATTTTCGAAAATCCGTCTGCGTTTCAGAGTCGCGAAAAACTTTGTCAACCTTTTGCTCACTTTTATCTTCGACAACCGTAATTTTTGATTCTAATTTGTTTGAAGTTTCTACTGTTATTCGAAAGAGGTCATCTGGCATTGTGATGGTTATAATGTTTTGGTCTTCCTTCTTTTTATTTTGTTCATCTACGAGTGTCCTTCCACAGGACCTACACCTGTGCTCGCATACAAATTCTTTCTGAACGATTGTCGGTTCTTGAACAATCGGTGGGATTGGTTCTGGATTGTCTGAGATAGTGTTTGTTGACCCGTCAACCAACAGTTGGTTTTGTGGCTCTAAATTGTTGTCCACGTTTGTCTCTTTACTTCTCGTCTCTCTTTGACTAGGAACTGGGCTCGAATCGTAATTGTCGTTTTCTGTCACACATGTAGCATCTTTAAATCTGAAAATTTATAAACATTTTAAAACGTCTAATTCCGAGTTTTTTTTAACAAAAAAGAAGGAATAGAAAACCGACCTAATAATCGTTGTTGACATTTTATCAGTCAAAGTTGCCATCTCCTTAACTCGTCTGACGTTAATCAGACCGGAGGGAAAAGTGGGCAAATCGTCATGTTCGTCGGTCAGCACCTCTGCATCGGCCTGTATAATTTTGTCAGTGATTGTACAGACATCCTTGACACGAGTGGTTGATTCATAAAAATCAGTCTGGGTGTCCACAAGGATTCTCCTGCGTTTTGCCAACATTTTGCGTGAAATCTCTTGCAGACGTATCTTTGTCATTGCCGGTACCTCCAAAACCGGACTGGGTGGCGGAGGTTCTTCTACGACCTCTTCTACGACCTCCACAGGATCCTCAACGATTCGCTCAACTGCCACCGGTCTCGCCTCTTCCGCAAGCTTCTTTCCGTGAGAATAAAGACGTCTTGTTACAGCAGCTACTATGGCTGCTCGGCTCTTTTCGGCTGAGGCACTGTTTAAATCCTGAAGAATTGGTTCGGCTCTGTTAACAAAAATTAAAAATTTTGTAAAATGTTCGCCTTATTTAGTTGAATGTAAAATAGCTATAAAGTACCTTCCGTTTTTTTGCAAACCTAAAACTGAGATTTTCTCCTTTGGATTAGTTGAGACTTCGGGCTTTGCATATTTGATACTGTCAGTACTGTATTTTCGTTCCAAGTTAGGTCTTTTAGAGCTCATATCCCAATATTCACATTACGTCATGATTACATTACATTCATGCAATTTTTTTCTTTCCCTAACTACTGGTCACACTTTGAAGGAATTATTTTTAATTTTACATCGTGATACTAGTATTAATTGGAGCAATACAAACAATTGCCCATTACAATTCCAGGGCGTTGTAGGAGATTCGATGGAAGTTTAGAGATCGTCTAGAAATAGAAAACTAATTAAGAATTGAGTTATCAGGTCCGAATTAAAAATATAGTGTTTATAGTGATAAATTATAGTTTTAGGAAAAATTAATGTGGAAAAATGTGTACTATCATTTACATCTCTCAACTCTTGCAGCAACTTTTTTACGATTTCATATTTCTTTAGTTTGTTCAATTCGGTTCAGATGCAAGTGTAAGATCTGATCAAAAGCTTTTGAACGATCAAACACGCAATTCAAACTGACACGAAGACCTCTGTAAATCTTGAAATATATTAGCCCAGTTTTAGAAAGACAGTTGTTCAGTTTTTTCAGATTTTCTTTCATTTTATTTCTGAATTTAACTATGTGTTTTTGTGGGTTATGAATTAAAAAACACTTTCAACATTTTTATAAATTTTATTATTATTTTTTATGATTAGAAATGAAAAAGTTACTCCATTTTTGAGAACGAATTATATTCAATTATTTAAAAACATCGATTTTCAATGAAACGTTAAAAAAATTGAACTACATAAATTAAACCTACTTTTCCAAATTGATAATGAAAAAATTTTCAGAATTGGAAAAACAAAAGTGGATTTGCTTAAAAATAAAAAATCTTGTCATTGCGAATTTTCTTCCAACAAATCACATTTCCGATTTCAAGGAAATATATTAATAAGTTTGAACGATTTATTTCGTGAGAAAATCAATCATTAATTGGCAAAAGGACATGCAAAGGTATCAAACGTTTTATATATTGATACCTGATAACAATTTTATTCACCTTTTTTTCTTATTGAATTGAACTGAAAATTGCAAACTTTGAAAATACTTCCAATTCCCAATTCACAAACTACAAAAATTTATTCATATTAAAAATTTAGAAAATTTGTTTTCTGTTTTCTTGTTTTTCATTTTGTTCACAATTATTAATTTCTAAAATGAAAAAATTAATTATCAAAAAGTTGCATCTTATCAATTTGGCTAAATCTCATTTGTTTGAAGCTCTAAACAAAATTGCTTTCGATAATCGTTTATACTTACATGAGTTGGAGGTAAAAAATGTATTTTTACATATTTCCATGTCATTTGCACAGCTTTCGAGTTGGAAAAAACATTTTTTCAAATCTAATTCAACTAGGCCAGTAATCGACACACACAATTAAAGTCATAACGCAATAATTAGAGTTGTCAACAACTCCATTCAACATGAAATATAATTTATAGGCTTACACGCACACATGATTATTTTAACAGCGTTGAGCGTTAAAGATATAACACCTTAGCCGTCGACTGGCAACGTGCACTAAGTTCGCGCTTCCACCACCACGATTCGGCCGACCTCCCCTTAACAGTTGCCCCAAGGTGAAGAACGTAACTCATAATAATGTTCACACCTATTCAAGGTACAAACTTTTACATTATTAGCTTTTTTTTCAACGCAAATTTTATCTTCGAAAGTTTTGCAAGTTTCAACCTCAATGATAAAACTCATTTTCAACCCCCAAAAGTCAAATATCAAGATACCAAAAGTACACTCTACAAGTATTTTGTGGTTAACATCACATGCAAGCTACATTCTACATTCTTCTACAATCGCATTAATTTAAACCTCACGTCAGATTGGAAATAACTTTTCAAAAAGAGGAACAAAGAAATTGAATCCTAAAACTCAAACTTGGACTGGTCAGTTGAATAAAAAAGCAACTTTTTTTTAAGAATCATTTTGTAATCAAATACTTATTTTTACAGAAGTTAAAAATCATCCCCATTGTCTCTGTTTACAATAAAGACATGCTCAGACAACGTGAAAATGATTACAACTAAATTACAATAATTATGACATAACAGCTATATACAATGTTTGTATACAATTTACGGCGGCGTTTCTCTCGCGATTCTCAAGCTAATAAAGTTAGTCCTGACACGTGGTTCATATCACAAATATACAAATTGTTAATCGAACAACGAAAATTCGTTTCAATGCAAAAAGGTAGAACGTAACTGATAATGATCTTTCGTCGAAAATTGGTTCTATTCAGTATTTGTGCTTGTGTCTGTGTTTGCGTGGAGGTGACAGGGGGCTGTTGGCTCTATGCTTGGACGACACCGAAGCACGTGGCGGTGGCGGCGGTGACATCGAGGGCGACCGATTTGCCCGCCGTTTTCTGTCCTGTCGTTCTGGCGATCTTCGCGATGACCTTGCAGCGAATACAGGCGATGGCGTTCGACGAATCCGAGGTGGCGATGGTGTCACAGGAGCTCGTTTTTTATACGGCGACCTTGACCTCCGTTTTGTCCTTGGTGATCTGCTACGCGACCTGTTAAGAAACAATATTTTGAATTAGAAAAAAAGCATTCTTTCCAAATCGTGAATTATAAAAAAAAATCATAAAAAATAATGGCGCACCTGTATCTACTACTGGCACTTTTCGGAGGACTGGGCGACCGTCTCCTTTCTCGATAATGCAAAGGTGAGTCTGGAGTGGGACTACGCTTCTTTTCCCGACGTCGCTCGTCGTCTCGTTCATCCCCTTTGATGTCTTTCATTTCATACTGAAATAAGATAAAATTAATGAATTAACTATAGAAATTAGTTATGAAATTACTATACGAATGAACTATAGAAATTAATTATGTTGTTGTTTTTACAAGTGTTAATATTCAATTTGGTACCTTTTTAATCAATTTTCTTCTATAGTGTTCAACTTGGGACTGAATCGACATGCCAGTTTTGAGCGTTCTCCTGCCGCTTTCAAGTTCATCTTGATACTGCACTATTTTCACCTCGATCTCGCGCAACCTGTTCCGTCTCTCATCGCTATAATCGCGACTGCTACAATTAGGACTTCTGTTTTATTTATGAAAAAGAAATTAACGGTCGTTTAGTGGTTGTACTTATAAGTATGGTTACATTACAAAATGGAAAATGATTGAATTTTTATTCTGGTTGTTCAAATTTGAGTGGCTGAGTTCTATTTCTGCAATGAAATTTGAATCTCACCTTGAATCCATACTGGCGTCTTGAGAATTCGAGTCGTCGTTTCCACCAAGTTCTTCCCATTTGCTGGTTGTCATCGCCTGGGCTTCGACCTGCATAAAATTATTTTTACTTTCTATTTTTCATTTTTCCATTTTTTTATTCTCAATTTTATAGTTTAATTTTTACCTGATCAGGATCAACGGTTTCCCATCGAGAAGGTACAAATCCAGCAGGTATTGTGAGCTTCTTATCATCTCTGTTTTTGGAATTGACATTTGTATCATCATCCATTGGTATACCATCAATATCATCATCCACTGCAACGAATTATAAAAAATAAAAATAAAGAAATCATTTGATACTTACAATTTTCAATCAAATATAATATTAAAAATTATGAGCACGTACTAGGTATTCCATCAATGTCATCGTAAGCTGAAGTAGGTTGAGGAGCGATACCTAATTTCATAGCTCCTTTTAGAAGAGCCGCACCATCGAGTGGTACTCCATCTAAGTCTTCTGCTGTCTCCCCATCAACATCTGACAGAGGTGCGCCGTCAATATCCTCTCCATTTTCTGGATCTTGTTCTTCCTAAACAATTGAAATAACAATGTAAAATTACACATTCGAATCTATAAACAAACAAATTGAATTTCATAAAAAAAGAAAAGAAAAAAAAACACAAACCGTTACTAAGCCGAGGAAAGCATTCTGTATTCTGACGAGAAAATCTCTGGGATACACAGCCCATTCTTCCCAAGCTCGAAACATCCTCATCACACGAACTTTGAAACCTTCGGCCTTCAGTCTACTGTCGAATTGTTTATAAGCTTGGTGTACCTCATTGAAAATGTCTAATAATCTGGATTCAAAGCTGCAAGAACAAAAAACATCATCACTATCTAGTTTTCATGAAATCATAACTTGATTTAAATAATTTGAACGAAACGTACGCTTTTCGGTAAATAGTAGCGTTAGTAACTTTGACACCACAGTTGTGCAGAATGTCAGAAATCAAATAAAGGCGTGCGATTTTTTTATTGACTGGGGTTTGAAGAATTGACAAAGATTCCGAGATGCAGTCGCAGATCTCTTCCGCTGCTTCTGCATGTTCGATACAAAACACCATCGCGTCCGCCACCTTCATCCTTTCCGGTGTGATGTTTCGTAATAGGTCTTCCAAACGATCCCTCTGACTGCAAAAACGAAAAAATTGAAGTTTATAAAATCATTTATTCAATTTAATAAATGTTCAATTTTTATTTTAATTTCTTACGTATTTGAGAGACTTCCACGTCGCGGTTCATTCTTCTCTTCACTTTCGATAAGTTCCTCAGGCATGCCTTGTGTCCAACAATTGATAGCCGGTGGTCGCCAGATACTGCCTCCTTTGAACATCCTGAAATCATCTGTACGCCACTCCTTCTGGCCGTCTCCTTGCAAAATCGAATACAATTTCCATCGATAATACGTATGCGCCGGTGAATAATTTTCAAACAAAAATCTGAAACCAAAATTATTATCATCAGTAAAAACATGCTCCGAAAATGTTAGAAATGTTTTTGTTATGGCAAAAAATGGTTACCTAAACATCGGATTATTGAGTTCTCTGTTCATGATCATGGCCTCAAACATTGGGCCTTCTCGAATGACGAATTCCACCATTCTATGTATCAACATGACTAAGTTCCTATAATGGCAAATTTCAATAAGCAAATGTTGGTCGACGCAACCTTTTTTTGATCAGATATAAAAGCTTCAAAGAACTGCATACTTACAACAGTATAAAAATAAAATGTTAAAACAGATTTAAACAAAAAGATGATTCTACAAAAATACCTTTCAGTAGGAATAACCACTTTGATAACCGCGTTCTGCAAAACCTGTTTCGGTCGGACGGACATGGTCATCGAACAATCCAGCCAATACGTCGCAAAGCATTGCCAACAAGAACGAGGAGAGGCCAACGAATAAACAACACAATGTTTAGACGTCAATTAGAAAATCAGTCAATTAAAACAAGTCATAGCAGAAATTTAATTCTCAGTTTCTTCATTTTAACATTATCTTCTTTGTTTTATCACACATTTGATCACGTGAAAACTTACCAGTTCGCTCTTCTTCGTCAATCAATTGACCGAAATATAAATGATTCTAACTTTGGTTTCAATATTTATCTTTGGTTCAGTCATTTTTGTTTAAAGGAAAAGAAATTATGTCTGACAGTATTGATAGACTTTACCTTTTCAAAGTTTTCCTTTTCCTGGGGCTCCGCGTTCTGCAGGTTGCGTAAACGTGGTATCTGAGATTATGTTCCAAAAACATGATTACATGATTCCATTGGAGAAAAGACTTATTTTATGAAAAAAGAATAGCTTTCTTTTTCGTTTCATCAAGTTTTTATCAGAGATTCGAAAACAGAAAGAGGTGTCCGGGTCAGAATGGAATTTTAGCATTCGACCCTGAGCCCAAACTATTTTTATTTTTATAGAAGAAAAATGAAAAAAAAACGAGTTCTCGATTGATTAAAGGTTTTGCGAATTTAATGTCGGTTTCAGACAGACACTTTTTATTCAAGCGCTCTTTATCAATAAGGTCAACTAGTTTACAGTCACCTAATTGTACATTATCGTGTTTTTGATTAAGGCTAGCGTTGTGTTTGAAAACGCAGGCAATCGTGATTATAGTCGTGAGGGTAAAGCTGAACGAAATAAACGTGGTTGAAATGTAACCGATCGCTAGTTTAGCGCGTCTCGATGGGTCTTTAAGAAATACCTTGTGCCTGTCACGGCGGTGGGGCTGCGCATTGAACGGTAACCCGGATGGTGGTGGCGGTTGGGTGATTTCCAACAGTGCCGGAGGGATGTAAATCGGGTACGGTGGAATCGGTACGCTTTTCCCCCAGCCTAATTTCATCTCGTACTGCATTATGTCACGACCTAAAAACACAAAATCACAATAATGCTATAACTACCAGAGAACCCAATTTCATTAACTAATAATTACAAATCGAATAATTGTACAATGTTGTCATGAAAATTGTTAGAAAGAATTTGTTTTAGTTCTATTAGAAAAAGTAATTGCAAAATCGTGCAAACCATTCAAATTTTTCAATGCTCGTTCGCCATCCTTGCGGCTCATGAATGCAACAAAACCACAGTTCCTTTGTCGAGCTTTTTCTTCATCGCTACGAGGCCACATGATTTTGATGCTGGCCAGAGGACCGAACTTGCCAAATATTTCCATGAGCTGTTGCTCAGTAATCTGTAAAATAAGAATTGCAATTTAATAACAAGTATAAAATTACAAAAAGTCAAGGAGATCGCACAGGTTATCGATTTTTAGTTACCTTTGGATTCAAGTTTCCTAGATAGAGATTCGTCGTGTTTGGATCACCGTTATCAAAAGATCCATCTAAAAATCAATGAAAAGCATTAAAATTTGTTACATCACTTTTTCTTTATCATTTCGAAGCAAGGTAAAACAATTTTCTGCAGAAACAGTAAAGTGAGAGAGTAAAAGAAATAAAGAAAACGAAAAGTGAATTATTATAGAAGAGTTTTTAAGGAAGAATGGATAAGTTACCCTCATGCACCAAATCTAAAACACGAGGATCATCATTTAAGGTATTCACAAAAGTCAGAGAAGGATCAAAGTGGACAAATGGAAGTGGAGGTACACCTAAGGTTAGATGTCAAATAATGATTAGACCCTAAAAAGCTTTTGAACTCGACATAGCTCTTCAACACAATTTCTTTATACCTTCCACACACTTCAACGCAGCAAGCATAGGATCTTCTACTTGCGACGTCATGACACTTTTAACAGCGCCTTTGTACTTGTGTCTCTCCTCACGCTCTTCCTGTATCATCTTCAACTCCTCCTTGAACAACTCCAGGTTACTTTTTTTCTTCTCGCCCTCTTTCTTTTTCTTGCCAAGTCTGTCGAATTTTTTGTCACTTGAACTAAGCATCCTGACATACTCCTGAGCCTGTTCCTGCGACGACCAACTGTCAACCAATTCCGACATTTTGGACTGTGGCTTGTACAGTTTTCCTTTTTCTCTTGTATCTTCCTCTGTCAACAGAAACACAATTTTGAACGTAATTTTCAATTGTTTAAAAAACGTATTTGTTAGTTCAATTTTTTGTGTATTCTTACGTCGTTTTCCTGCATCATAGGTACCAGCTTTGATCCAAACTTTGCTGGTCGTTTTGTTAGGCGCCTCTTGGAATGTTGCGACGAATTCTTCAAAAGCCTATTTGAAACACCAAACAAACAAACATTTACCAACAAGTTCGTGACAATTTTTAGTATCGACATTGTTATAATACCTCTGGACAATTTTTTAGCTATAATGTTTCACTTGTAAGGTTTTTGTTTAATTGAAAAAGAAGATGGTGCTGTGAATAACAAATAACAAGTTCAAACCTGAGCCGCGGCTTGTTCCTGTTCCTTCTTCCGCTGCTCTTCGAGTTCTTTCTTACTGAGCGGGCGTTTTCCCATCGTGCCAATAGAAAACGCTTTGAGCTTCTGCTCAGCGATTTGCTGAAACGTCAACAAACACTTGAAAAGTTGAACTTCTGAATTGTCAAAAATAATACGCGAGTAATTCGAAAACCATACCTTCATCATAGCTTTTTCAGCCATCGTAACGACACTGGCTTGAAACTAACCTAAAACTGTATTTACGATCAATAATATTGTTTCGGTCTTACATCACACTATCGAAAGATTGTCATGTTGTGACAGATCCGGCTTCCTTTCAACCATTCATTCTCAAAACTCACTTTTCCGAGACTCAAACTAAAATTGCTGAGACGTGTCTCGAAGCAAAATCATCAAAACCGTGCCGAAATGCCTTCTTCTAAAAAATAATAACGCAACGCGTCGGGATCGGGGGCTCTAAAGTTGTCTTTGAGTTCGGGTCCAGCTCGATGCCAACTTGACAAAAAAAACGTTCGATGTTCGATTCAGATATCTCACTTGGGGGAAATGTCAAAATAGGCTTGTTAAACACCTAACCGCAAAGTAAACGTAAGCCAATCTCCAAACCAACAAACATTAACAAATCAACTTTCTCAGTTCTCAAAATAAACAGCCAACAATAAATCGTTTATTTACATTTGTTATTTTTTTAAATGATGAATTTCTGATTAAAGGTTAGGTTCACTTAAACGACAGCAGCGCCCCTAACGGACCCACGGACCGCTGTGGAAGTTGGAAATCAGCCTCGCATCTCTCGTAAATTATTAGCCTGCGGATCAAAGATGGTCGTTGATACTGGTTGATACCGTTGTTTTGTTTTTGTCGGGGGATGATTAAAATTCATCGGCGCAGTGCAAATCGCGAAAATTGTGTTTTTAAAGGACAACGGTCGCTCAGGGATTTCGCGTCGGATTCGCGGACGCGAAATTAAAATGAACGCGACAAGTTTGTACGTTTCGACTTGTCGGTTGGTGTTGCAGGCCGACCTGGAGGAACCGAACTCTTGGACAGACCTATACAGACTAGTGCCGTATCTTCGACAGAGCCTCAGCTGCACTGTCTGCTCGAATCTTCTTATCGAGCCGCACACACCGACCGAAACCAACTGTCAGCACCACGTCTGCCGCGGATGTCGGGGCGGTCGCAAGAAACTCAAACCATCGTGCGGCTGGTGCAAGGATTATGAAAAATATGTGGAGAATGTGCAGCTCAGAATTCTGTTGCAGTGTTACAAAAAGTTGTGCGAGTATCTGACAAGTACGAGCATCTACCGGACGCTTTTGCTCGCAGTGTCCAATAGCGGGAACCAGAGCAATGGGTCTCAGATGGGCGCGCAGAGTTTGATGGAACTTATTCAGGAGGGCACGGGGTTTAAGGACGAGTTTAAAAGCACAGCTGGCTTGTCCAAGTCTGCTTATAGTATCCTGCCTTGTGTTTATAATACCAGCACTATCTCCACTCAGACTCAGGCTAGCGTAAACCAAACTTGCGAACCGCAAACTTCTACAGGTACAACACTTCGTACTTGTTTTTGTTAGTAAATTGAGGAGGGGGGATTGTTTACTATTATGTTTTGTTTACATTTCATCATTTTTTATTCGACTTGTTTTGTTTACATTTTATTGTTTTTTCTTTTTGATACCTTTTGTTTACATTACATTATTCTTGGCTTTGATTTTGTTTGTTTATATTTTACTTTGAATTTACTTGAATTTGTGTTTTTTAAATTTCCTTTCTGATTTGATTAATTATTAGTTCATGAATTTCTTGTTTGAATTTTGTTGTTTTGTTTTTTTGTTAAGTTTTATTCAGTAACAATAATATGACAGAGAAATATGAACGAAAAAATTTGTTGCAGTGGAAACACCGGCAATAAGAACAGTATCAAATGGGTCTTCGATATATTCCGTAATGTATGCTGGGTCCGGTAACAAAATAACAATAAAACGAAAGGCAGCTTCCGTGGAAGACAAGGAGCATGTTCAAAAAGAAAGCGAGCCCAGTGAACAGAGTTCTGTTAGCAGTCTGAAATGCATTCCATCGTCACACCTTTCTTATGGATCATCCCCGAAGAAATCAAAAAGCAATAAGGTACTCAATTGCATCTATAAAAAACTAAAAATTGTTATGTCAAATTTTTTGAACATTATTCAAAAACAACATAATGTTGTTGTTTTGTTTCTGCTAATCGTATATTTTTTTCAATTTCAGAGTTCAGAAAGTTTCAAAAAACCAAGATCTAGTTCAACGCGAAGCAAAAGAAAAGGATGTCGGTGTGGGAACGCAACGGCTATCCCTGGCAAATTGACGTGTTGCGGACAAAGGTGTCCTTGTTATGTTGAGAGCAAGCCCTGCGTCGAGTGCCGGTGCCGAGGGTGTCGAAACCCTCATATGGCGGACGGACTCAAAGTAATGAACCGATACGATAATGTACATACACACCTTTTTTTATCTTTTTGCACTTGCACACATCCCCTAGTGAAAATTTATACATGGTTCCATAAATATCGCTTAATTAAAGTCAGCAATTCATCATTCAAAAATTATTTATGTATTCACAAAATATATGGAGCCATATATGAACTAAAAATGTTTTATTTGGCTCTAATGTTTAGATGCATGTTTACATTTATGGACAGCATAAATTTTTTCTTGGGCTTAGGAGTAGCGTTCACAATTTAAATGTTGATTTGTGGCTCTTTTTCAGATTCGCCCTCATATTCCGGAGCTACACAATTTACAACTCCAGTTGTCCAATTCACTAGACTGCGACAATTTGAGCGCAGACCCTTTGGGCAGCGTTCAACAGTGCCTGTCGTCGTCACCGCCAACTATTCAGGTTTTGAATGTGTACTCGACGCCCAGACTTGAGATCGACAACGTGCCCCAAAATTTGCCAGCTGCTTTGTTGGTTGGCGAGGACGCGATGGCGAGTACAGAAAGCGAGGCTGAAGACAGCGACATACAGATCGACATCTGACGTCGTAGTTAATTTCGGATCAGAACAACGTTTGACTTTTAATCAGCTGATTTCGGTTCGGATAAAACGAATGATTATTATTTATCCAACTGGAAGTGTTTTTCAAGAAATGAACTTTTTTTGAACATTTGGTTACATCCAAGTTTTGAACTGACATTGAGGGTGATTTTTTACCACTCAACATGTTGGTATTAAAGAAGTTCAGATTCAGATGTAAAATTGTATGATATGAATTTTTTTAAGGCGGCTCACTTTTCATTTTGTATATAATATGAAGTGCATAACGATCGTTTAATTACAACAGGCAATGTCAATTTTATATTTTTTAGTGTTTTTCGCAGGCACTCTATACCTAATGTTTAGGTAAAAAAGAATTTTTTGTAAATAAAATGAAAATATTTGCTATTTTCAAGTATCAAAAAAAAAAAACATTTTATTAGGTATTTAAAAACAATAGGTGTGATCTTGAATAAGTATTGAAAAGTACCGAACAATTGGAATTACCATTTTGTTTATTTTAACGGCTGCAGAAATATAAATATCTAAATAACATAGAGTTATATGATAACTGACAAAGTCTCTCCCGAAGTTTAGTACAAAATTGTAAATGGTGTGTAGAAAAGTTATGAACGTAAAATGGCTGTAACGCAATCGAATGCGAATACACATCCACTGACTGTATCAATTAATTTTCGGTGATTATTGACGTTGGTTTTTTATTGTATCGTCAAAGTTTTCAATGAATCAAACAATTTTTAATTTTATTCTCAAATAAAATAATTGAACACAAAAATTATACAAATTCAAAGTATTCAAATTCGCAAAATTATCACGACTACAAAGATAACTAACATGCAAAAGAATGAATTACAAAATAAGTAGACCAAAGATGTCCGAATGAAGATTGTTAAAAAGTAAAAAAAAAAAGGTTACAAGAATATTCAAAAGAGTGACTAACAAAGTTTGAATAAAGTGTTAGTTGTTGCTGTTTTCAAGTAGACATAAATAAATAAAAAATATAATTTCTAATTTGTGCAAACTACTTCAGATCGTCCATCATCTTGTACACTGAAAGACAAAAGTAAAACATTTATTGACTGAGATCAACTGATTAAAGTAATGTCGACTAAATGAATAAGCTCATCTGTGGTTTAATAAAATTATTGTATTTAATTTACATCAATAAGGTGTACTAGATTTGTAACTATCGAAAGGAACCAGTGAGTCTGTATACCGATTTCCATTCGATCCTCACAAGTTTGATCGCAAACTGCCAATTTTATAAATGACGACTGCAATTTCGGATGAATTCAAGTTTTTTTACTTTTCTGAAATCGATTTTCTTACTTCGATCATGTCATTTTCCTACGCATACAAATTTTTTTTATATACTTTTTAATTGTTTTGCGCCGTGTAACCAGTTCATATACTTTATCGATCACATACAAAGCACACATTTTTTAAAAAGCAATTTGTTACCTAGCATTGCAATTTGTATTAGGGATAAAAATGTCACGAAATAAATCATACATATAAAATAAAGCTATTTTACATACCAAAACTGTAGTTTTTATTCATTTTAGTTGTCAAAACAAAAATAAAACATACAATCTGTCTACACATTTTTCATTTGTTCTTTAATTAATAAAATAATATTGTTGTGTTTGTTTACCCACTCAAATTTTCTCCCACCAGCAGATGCTGCGTTTTGTGACCATCAAGTTGGATGCACCACCATTTGATTTTTGAATAAAGTTCCTTTAAGTTAATGCAGACATTCACAGCGACGTCTGTTTTGATTCTTATTATAATTATTGATAATAATTGTCTTTAGTATTTTACAGATTATTTTTAGTATTGCATGTCGAATCGTAATTGAATTAAAATGTCATATTATACTATCTTTTCTAGACAGAAAAGATAAATAAATACGTATCAAGTTTTTCGCGGAGGTGTCGGATGTCTCAGGGTATATTTGTGTGTTTTAGACCAGCTGAAAACCATGCTAGATCCGTTTCTAACAGCCGCGGCAAAGTGACCGCAAGCGAGCCGACACTTTGGAGGATTAAAAAATCAAGCCGACTTGTTTCGGCGCTACCCGAGCCAAGAATTATTGAATTGAGAACACGTGTCTTGTCCAAAGGGTGATTGAAAGTTCCCTTATAGAAATTCATGCAGCCAATAATTTAGATGCATTCTTACTTTTATTGGGTCATCGAACAGAATCCGATCAGTTCTCGGGAAAAACCTCAATCAAATGCCATAAAAATAGAAATTTATCGAGTTTTATCGAAACTTAAATACTTCGTTTTTATATTTGAAAGCATTTTTAAATTTTTGCAAATTTTTTTGAAAGCAAATTTTCTGAGGCAAAAATTAATTCTGTTCAATGGAAAATTATCATTTGCTGGCAAAATGAAATTTCGAGCTAACAATTTAATTGTATATATCACATGGTCTTTGAAAAAATGAGCACTAATGAAATATTGTTGGACACGTGCGAGGATTTATGTTCTCTTAAAAAATAATCATGTTTTTATGTCCATCCTAGAGGGTAATGCGGAACGAAATTGTTTATTTTCAAATAGTGAATCATAAAATTTCAACTCTTCCTCTGTACAAGAAACGCTGAAATATTCGTTGTACGATCTTGCGGTGGTTGTCATCATAAAATGTGTAATTTGGTTTTTACGACTACAAAACGATGTTATTTATATAAATAAACAATATAAAGTATTAAAATTGACAAAGAACGTCTTAACGTATCAATCAAGTTTTGAATTCAAACACAATTTCCATGTTTTTTTCGCATGATTTATATAGCAAAACAAATTTTAATTGCAACAAAAAATACTGGTTTGGCGAAATGGCGATTTTCTTTATTCTATTTTCTCCGACTTGCGACGGTCCAAATTTATCTTTGTTGGAAAAAACCAGGTGCTCGCATATGCCGTTGTCTAAAACACGATTGGATCCGAATTTCAGAGGCGGAGCTTCGCAGAAACTTTGAAATATGCGAGAACGAAGAGGAAGATTCGTCTGAGAAAGGCTCCGCCTTTTTTTGGCCCCTTAGACCCTTTCCACTTAAAACTTTTCTTTACACTTCTGTCAGTTTTAAGAGTCCACTTAGCACCTTCAACAATTAGTCAGACGTCATTTTCCAAACTTGACGTTTCATCCCTTAACAGTGATTTAAAATCATTCTAACTTTTTCTTTTCATTTTAAAAATATATAAGTTATCGCAAAAAGTGCGAAAGGAGAAAATTTGAAACAGGTAATGTTAATGGACTTGCTCATGAAATAGTGCAAATTTTGTCATACAAAATTTTAAGGGAGGGAAAAGTAAGAATGTAAACAATTGAAAAATAAGTTTTTATTCAAGATTCAAAAAATGCCAAGAAAGAGGCAAGTTTCATTGACGTTCTACGATGACGAGGATTTGAGCTCTGACAGCAAGTGCGGTAAGGATGACTCGGATAGTCGTGCACCAAGAAACGCCGCGAATGCACGAGAACGAGCTCGAATGCGGGTTCTCAGCAAAGCTTTTTGTCGTCTGAAAACAACATTACCCTGGGTACCAGCGGATACCAAACTCAGTAAACTCGATACCCTGAGACTAGCGGCGACGTATATTGCACACTTACGAGCAGTTCTCAGAGACGATGCTGATGTCCCGGATTCGACTAGATCTCTTTCTTTAACTTTGGTAAGTTAACAACAACAGTCACTTACAAAAACATTTAGTAGGAATTGATATTAAATCACTGAATACAATGAATTTAAAATGTAAACAAATGAAATAAATAAACTAATAAAATAAATGTAAAACAAACGGCAACATAAAATACAATGAAACAAACAACATGTATTCGCGAAGAAATAACATTTTAAGTTTAGAGCATCCTCTTCTTACTGTTTATATCTCTCCAGGTGGATCGAATCATTCTTGTCTTGTATGCTTCAGATGAGCTATTCATATCATCTCTCTTTGTGGTTTTTTATATTCGAAATATTTAATTGACGAATTTCAACGCAGCAATGCAAATTATTATATATACTTTCAAATTTGGATGATAATAATAGTTTTAATTTGTAGTTTAAAGTAAATATTATTATTAACCTTATAATGTTTATTTAATTATTCTTTACGTTTTTGATTATGTATAGAGTTATTATTTCATGTTAATGTTCAAATTACACAAAAAAAAAATAATTTTTACAAAAGTCTATTATTAACTAATTCATTTGCATTTTGTAGTCCTGGCCATTTGCATTACAAAACGTGACTCCAGCGTTAACAAGCAACAATTGCAACGTCTCGTCAACGTCGATATGCCCGAATTCAAATCAGTACAGCAGTCAACATCAGTACCACGAAAGCCAAAATTATGATATTAATAATTACCAGAACGCGAATGTTCGACAGAGTTATGACAACCAAATAGCGTATTATTAAAATTGTTTATTGTCGCAAAACGTGAAAAATTAAAATGCATCTCTTCTGAATATACTACTTTTCGTGCATGTTTTCCGATGTAATGAAAAAATTGAATGCATTTAATGCAGAAAACGTATGGTTGAATTTGCTCAACTTTTATAATTCGAAAATGACTTCACAATATATCATAAATAAGTTTGAATATAAGTTTCTAGTCCTTATCACGAAACATTTAAATGTATAATAATATAAAAAGTGTTTGTTATAATTCACCAAAAATATTGTACTTATTTAGTTTTTAGTTTTAATTTCATACTTTATTTTAACCTCGCAAGTAAACTAGATTGAATAATAAATATACTTGAAATAACAATGTTGATTTTTTTTCAAAATCCGCCTACCCTTTAATAATTCTAAAACGCTTTGATGTTCATTGTTTTCTCATCAAAGTTTTTAAAAGCCCTTTATTATGACAAACGTAGACCAGAAAAGTTGCTCCCAAAATACAGAAGAGCGTGATATTTAAAATACGGTGTTGAATAAATACAAAACTAAGAGCTTGCCGTACATTCGATATTACAATAATATATCTTGTTCCAAACAACTGTGAAATCATTTCGTTTGATATTTTTGTGGTCACTTAAATGTATGAGAATTGAAAAATTCGAAAAAAAACTTTTGACCGATCTTAAATATTTCTTCTTTGTCAAAAATTTTACTTCTTTTATGAACGCTAATTTCATTAGAAAAGTTGAAAATGTGTTTTAAAATAAAAATTCAATTTAGTAAAAAGAAATAAAATAAAAAATATTATATTTTGCAAATTGTAATATTTGATTTTGAATTCCTAGTTTTTTTGTACTTGCCTGGTTCAGTTTCAATTTGTGAACGATAGAGTAGCTCTGCATTCACTAATTTTTGCAAGAGTTCACCTTCTATCAAGGGACGTTTTTCATGCAAACTTTCTGCGTTCTCTCGCAACGGCTCTATCTCATTCCCACCGTCGGAATTGTATGCTTTCCATCTTTTTCTTTACTGTGGGAACGTGGGATTGTTCACCTTTTCTTTCAATTTTTTCCCAGCTGTATTCAGTTTCTCTTATCAAGTTTACGTCAGTTGTAACAACAACAACATCCAGATTTTTTATTCATTTTACTCAAAACATTATTTCTTCCTACGATTTCCAAGCAGGTAAGTTAAAAATTCGATCGTAATTATCAACAACTTAGCAATAAATAACTTTTTCAATTTGTAAAATGTTTGTCAAAATTTTAATTTTTGTCAAAAAATTATGTTTTGCTTTGATAGTAAACAAATTGCCAATTTGAGAAGACATTTAGTAGTAACATTTATCAATATATATATATTTTTTTTGTTTTTTTTTTTCAGATAAAAAATGTCGAAAGAAAAAAGTGCAGCTATTCACAATAACAGAAACAGAGAAGGCGACGAAAAATTGTGGGACACGAGAATACCACCGGACCCAAAGGATCGTGTCGTCACAGATGCTGTGCACGAGCGGTTTACGAATATTTATGTATTTTGTGAGATGTGCAGAGAAACTGTAATTGGAGACCACAGTCACATATCGCAGCATTTCTCTAAGTTGCATTATTCGGATAGTAGTTGTTTGTATTGTAAAGGCAAAGTTTTTCGGTACCATCAACTGAGCACCGATCAAGACATACCGTCTAAGGAATTTTTGTATCATAACTGCAGAGACTGGAATTGAGTCGACTGTTTCCGATCATTTCAATCCATTCCACGATTTAGTACAATTTTCTTTTATTTATTTCGTTGTAAACCAAATTATTTGCTCACAAAGAAGAATATTGTTAAATATATCATATGAATTTTGTTGACACTCCTCTATACTGGATATTTAAAGATGTGATATCTTACAATACTGAAATTTATAATTTTTATAAGTATTTTTGCATATCTTTTGTAGATAAGATTTAAATAAAACTATTCATGACAATTTTTTATAAGAACTTTATTATTTTCACCTTGCAATGGCAATTGGATTGTTTTTACATAATCTGTCCAAGAAACTCAATATAATAAGTTTACACAGCATTTGTTACAGAATACTGAATCGATTAATACTTCTTCTCAAAATGCAAGTCTCAGTTTGATTATTTTCAAATTGCAGAAATAAATTTTTTTTCTACTTTTCGTTCGCATGAAAAATAATGAGACTCACATTTATGGCAAGTGTTACAATAATGTTATAGACTTTGCACATCAGGTTTCGTAATGATTCTGTTCTTGATTGTTAGATTTGAAAAAGTACTTGTATTAAGTATATTATTGTTAATCTTTTTGCGATTTACTTATTCAGTGGAAACGACAAGTTGACTTCTTAAGCGCTTCTCATAAAAAATGCAATGAGTAATCCTTGAAGTAAGTTCGTAACTACGGCTATTATCAGTTTCACACTTCTTGCTGTTTGTTTTTTGCAAAAGTTTAATGACATTTGTTTCTGAGGGTCTCATCGACTAAAATATGAAACATGCCAATCGTAAACATTGTACTCTGATCTTTCTCTTTCTCTGACACGAAAATATTCGTTTAACAAGAATTAGTATTCCAACATTATAATAAATAGTCTGAAACATTTTTGTTCTAAAAATTATAATATTATTTGGAAATGATATATCACAGGTTGAAATGGCCTAATTGACTAATTACAACCGCAACGATGCATAAGGCGTTGTGTTAAGTTTATGCATTGTTTAAATTGCATTGTGGTTAACTAAGGTAACCGAGAATGGCAGAACTAAAAATAACAAGAAATAACAGGCTATAAAAGCTTTGGTTTGTAGTTGCAGTTATAAATTATTTATACAATTAAGCAAACATTTGTACGGAAATTAATTGTTCCGTGTACCATAATATGTGTATAATTTTTGAAAAATCAAAAACTAACAATCGTGATACTTGCAAATTTTTTTCAACCCGGAATCGCTTAACTGTTATCAATCAAGTTTACATTAATCATTTTTTCAACAAAATATAAGCGACTGCATAGCGATTCCAAACAACGGTTCCGCTTGTCATCTAATTTATTTCCACGGTGAAAAATCTTTTGCAATTCCACACGATATAATCTGATTTCTTTGATAACATCAGATAAAAGTCACAACTATCAAATCACTTTGGTTTATATGCGTTTTATGTTGTACTTTTCATTTCGCTACATGAAATTAAAAACGAATTTCTTTTACTAGTTTGAAAAATACACTCAGTCTCTTATTTCTTATAGTTCAATTTTTTTGCAAAAGTTAAGTTTGACAAAATATTAAGAGGCAAATACAAAATCATGTTGTGACCTTTCTCGCACTTTCAAATTTGTGCCTCTCAAAAATATTTGGGTTTTATCATCTCGTTACAATTTCGCATCGTATAAAATACATGTGTGTGTAGTTTGTAGCAAAATTTGTATTATTCGTTTAATTTATATTCACTTTTATCAGCTAAGTAGGCGAACGATTGGTTTTTTTTGTGTGCTTATTCTCTCATATTATTACTTTTCAAAAATACCATCAATTTAGTTGGGTAATCCGTCATAACACCGGTGGCTCCTAGGTCATAAGCTTGCTTGTACTCTTTTTCATTGTTCAACACCCAAAAATATACCTGAAAATATCAAATTTCATTAGTTGACTAATGAATCATAATTATCAAAATTTATTCTATAAATAATCAAACTTACATGCATCCCACGAGCCTTCAGGTGATTTATCAAGAAAGGCCTCAGGACAAATACATTCATCACTCTTAGCAAAAATCTTTCCATCGGGAGGAACTTATTATTATTTCGTTTCCGCATTCTGTGTAAAAGTCAAACAAAATAATTCAAATACTTATCAAAATTTTGTCGAAAAAAATTAAAGCAATTCTAAACTTTTGCCCTTTCGCCCTTTGATTATAGCAATTATTTGAATTAGCAACTCTAATGTTTAAGAGGTTAATGTCGATTTTCCATTAATTAATAATTACTTAAAAATGGACAACGATTACTGTTAGAACCTTCACATAGATTTTTTAGTAAGAAATAATAAAAGGCGTTAGTTGAATTAAAAAAGCTTTGAACTTGTGGAGAAAGGATGAATGATTGGAGAGAATATAATAATTGTAGAAGAAAGTGTAGTTACATGGTTGGGATATATTTTTCTGGTATACCGATTCGGACAGTGGGAGACAATATTTGGTACGTCCTGAAATAAACCGCTAATTAGGAAGTTGATGTGGGGAGTAAATGATGTTTTATATTAAGGAAGTTTCGAAAAAATAAACACAATTTCAACAATAATTGACGATTAAAAAACGAATCAAAAATTTAACTTAATAAAAAAAAGTTTGAATCGAGTTGAAAAATGTGCATAAATGCATAATTAATGACCGGACGTGAGAAAATGCAGTTTATCGTTGCTCAGCAAATAAGAAACTCGGTTGCGACAGTGGAGGTGCAATTAAAGCGATAATCTATTTTGATTTGTGCGACTGACTGCATTTATTCACAATGACATATTATCATTTTTCAACATTGCCTTGTTTGTGCACAATCGACAACTTTTTTAAGCAAACATACAAAATTAAGTACATTAAGTTATAAAAAAAGTAAAAACTTGAACATTAACACATTGACAACAAATGAGCTATTATTGACTCTGCGAAATAACAGTAATAAAGTTCGTAAAGATGCAAGCTGGCAATTGTGTCGCTTTAATAATGATTAACTTGATTGGGTTGTTACATCATAGTGAGTCATTCAATTCGAAATCGATGCTTCAAAAACAATTTACATTTTTGCATTTACACCATTTAGCAAAAAATTAACAAAAAGAAACGAAAAATTTCAGACAATTTTTTTTCAAGTTCTTACCTCAAGTATACTGTTGGTAAAAAAATTTCTAAATGCGTTTCTTTGAGCGGCACGAATGGGAGCAATCCTGTGTACATTAAAAATATCAAGTACAGGACTCGTTGCATAGAAAATAGTAAGTTTATATTTGGGTTCTAAAAAGAGATGATTAAACTTTGTATGAAAAGTCAATTCTTTTGATTAATTTTTTGTTTCGATTAATTCAGAATTATAACTAATATTGTATACCTTTTCGTAACATTTTGCTGTGATTTCGTTATTGAAATTGCCCCAAACTGTGTACTCTTCGCGGTCATACTCTTTGATAAGATGGTTCACTTTATCAATAAGTTGATCGTTATTCATTTTGACGTCAAGGTTGATCGGTACTTTGGGAAATTCTTTGAACACGTCTTTTAGGAGAGGAAATTTTCGTTCCTCCTCATTACATGAACCGACAAATTTAACTCCTGAAAAGTATTTTTATTAATTTCAAAATACACAATTGACGAATCAAAAATGAAATAAACAATGTAATATACCTGGCGAAAAATCGATTGGAAGCCTTGTTTTCATGAGTGGCAAATCTTTGTAATTCAATTCGCCAATTGTTTTGTCTACTCCTGTACTGCGAAGAAGGTGTTGATCGTGTGCCACAACAACTTCGCCATCCTTACTCAAATGACAATCAAGTTCCAACATATCAGTTCCAATTTCTCGTGCTCTGAGAATCAAGTTCTATCACTATTATTTGTTGATATTTTTCATGTTTTGATACGTAAAAATATAACTATTGAAATAATAAACATTTCACAATAACAATCACATTATCTTATGTAGCAGCATGAAAAAATTATTTTCTAAAGTGATTTACAAAATTAGAGATGATGTTGAAGCAAATTTGATAAGATCGAAAGATGACAAACCTTCTGAAAGCAACTATGGTGTTTTCATAATTTTCGCCAGCACCTATGGTTGAGTATGAAATAATACAATTAGAACGAAATGAAACTGATTGAAATATCATCAAGGTCGTTGGGTTACTCACCTCCCCTGTGACTTATGTGTTGTGCTCTAAACTTGATTTTTTTCTTTTTGTGTAACAACGTCGGGTATTTGAACAATATCATCGATGTTATGACATAACTACCCAGTATCGTGTAGAAAATCATATTTCAATTTGTGTCTTTTGAGCCGCACAGCTAGAGTTATTGCAAAGCACCGAACGAGTTGTGAAGTGACAAATAAAAAGTGTCAAGATCGCGGACGGTATACAAATACAAATGAGGCTCCTATTCGCAGCAGACGAATTTCATTCAACCAATGAGAGAGGCCATTTAACGAGGTTATCTACAAGTGGTAAAGCTTTGCTCATAAAACACGATACGAGATTATAATGATTGTGTATAAAAACTGCGGCGTGCGATTGTTTAACGTCTCAAGTTATGCTCTGTTGATCCTCTCGAAGTTACATCTTCGTTTGCACAACATATAAGGGAGTTATCAGTTTCTGATGGTGACGTAAATATGTCCCCGCGGTCCACATTTTTAATTTTCTCATATCGTTGATAATTATTTATCAAATCAACATTGCAGAAGCCCGAATCCCGCCACTTTTTCTACAGGGTTAATAACACATTGAGCTGCCTTCACAACATTCTGAAACCTCCGAAACGTTCTGAAGTCATTCGCATATGTCATTGATTTTTTTACTTTTTTCGCAAATTTTCGATGAACGCATTTCAAAAAAATTTTTTCAAGGAATTCTTTAATTTGACAGCTCCTTTTTTTATAGAGCCACTGTTTTTTTGAACGCATCCTATTTCCAGAGGGTGGAATACAAGATTTCTTTCGTATCAGCCGGCATTGGTAGAATTTATAAGAAATCCCTAGAGATGTCATTGCAATGTCTGTGCAAAATATTATAGTACCTAATTTATTTAATTAAAAAAATAATAGTCTTGAACTTGAAAATTGCACTGATTTTGATTGAACAGAACAGTCCGAGTTCTTAGCGAATTAAGATTCCACTTAGTGAAAAAAAAAAAGAATTGCAGAAAAGGTCAAAAGGTTGAAAAAAATGTACGAATTTCACTCTCGACAGGACAAAAATCGAAATTATCTGCGCTCTTTCAGAAAGTTCACGGAAGTGTGTAGAATAATTTCTTTCTTTGTCCATTTTTAAAAATAGTTTAAATATATGTACACAAACTAAATGCAAACTTTCATTTAAGGTGCCTTATCAACCACCTGATAAGTTCAACATGAAATCATTTGCGCGTGTTTGGAATAACAAATACACAGTCGACCATACATTTTCAGATGAATTTATTCTAAAACTAAAAAACGATAAAAATATGACACAAATATCTATCAAAAAACCACAATCAACAAAAAAAGTTTTTGTACAAAAAAAGAATCATACAATTCTGATTTTAATTTGAAAATGGAATGAATCGCTTGACAAACGTGTAATTAAAAAAGTTGTTAATTAAATGAAATGTAAATTTCGAAACTGTATGAGTTGTGAATAATATCAATTTCACAAATTATAATATCAAGTCTACCAATTAACGTTCTTCAGTGAACAATAACGAGGATTGTTCATTGTCCTGGATGGACGTCGGATAAGGTCAAACTAATCAGGCACCAAAGTGGATTACGCGGAAAGACAGCAAACTTCTCTCTAACACGAAACAAAAAGGTGTGCAAGTTGGCCAGTGGCGTTTTAAAGCGCAGGTTCAATGTTGCAGTTCTTCGCGTTTTTTCCAAGATTAAGAGCGAGACAAGTTGTAACGAGAGTGAAAACGTATTGTGGCATTCCGAATAACGGAAACGGCGAAAGTCGGCCCTATTAGGGACAGCCGAAGCGTTTATGGCATTATTTCTCAAGTGGTCGCGAGATTCGCGCTTTCTCTATCGAACGTTTACACGCATGCTACGGATGTTGCCTCGCGCACAAATTAATCAACCGTACAAGACCAACACACAAAAAATTGGCTCGATATCGGGCCTCAAGATTGCTCGATAGACTCAATAATTGCTCACAAATTGATCCAATTCGACTCCATTATGCTCTGCCAATTCAGTCCCATATCATACAAACAAAGCTCCAATTTATAAAACCAACTTTCAAATATCCACATATGTAAACATTCAATTGATTACTTTTTATTTACTCGATTCAGTTCAATGTTGCGAATTAAATGATTTGAAAGTTGAGAATGTGTAATACGAGTGAAAAATGCATCATAAATTGTATCAAACGTGATGCAACAATTAAATCAAATGTGCACAAAAGTTTGAAAAACTAATTCATAATAAATGCATACTAAAAATCTTACGCTTACACTTACACACAGTTTAAAGTTGTGTGAGTGTTACAGAAAAATCCAAATAAACAAACGAGCGTCAATGACAAAAATTGCAGTCAATGTATGATCACAGTTAAGAATTATTTCTCCTCAGACTGAAACATTAGTCGAAGTTGAAATGAAATCCGAATTGTAGAGGCACAATGAATGCATTTAGACAAGAGTGATGATTTTTGCATCTCACGAGATGGATTCAATCGCAACTTCGAACGTTAGAATAGGGAACACCTTCTTTCAAGTCGAGAAGTATGAAAAGAACCGTCGAGCGATTGTTATTTGAAGATTTATGAATATTATAATTTTACTGGTTCAAAGTCTTAAAACTTTCGTATAAGTCAGAATTGTTACATGTACCATCAGGCATCTATGGCAACGATTTAATTCAAAAATCTGGAATAAAACACGAGAAACAATTTATCACATGTAAAAAACTCGCATTTGAAAGTTGTTGATAAAGAGTCGGAGTTGAATAGCGATTAAATAATATAAATTGTCAAAATTTTTGATTACTTCATTGCTATTCGTTGCAGAAAGGGATTACTTTTCTAAAAATTGCATGGTATGAAATTAATAACAAATCATACTTTTCACAAACGGAAATTAATCATGACTTGATATTTACACACAAACTAAACTAATCTGGTTGTTGGATTATCGATCAGACGAGTATCTTTTAGTGGAATCCACGTTTCAAATGGTGAAGGATTGTTTCTTCATTTCATTAAACATTGGTCTTAAATGGCAACTTACAACGCAATCAATCCTAACGTTAACTGCATTTTGTCTTAGTTGCCATATTTTCTGCATGCTTAGGTGAAAATGAAACGAATCTGAGCAACTTTGAATAACATCTATCTCTCCTATATCAAGAAGACAATTTCAAGATTTGGTGCAAACAGTCACACTAAACAATGTTCCCTCTGGAGAGAACTAATTATATTTGATAATAATTATGTCAATTACTTAATTAACAATTAATTGATTATCAAATTCATTAATTTCAATGATGCCATGTTTTTTAGAGTGAAGATTAGATTTTATCTTGCAAATTATTTGCATTTTCTGTGTAGACTTCAGTGTAGTTGGACAGCAACTTGCAACTAAACTTCGGGTATCATGATGTTTAGTAGCAGTGCTGTTAACAAACTCATTATACGTTTCATTAGCGAGTGTCCAATTGTTCAAGATACCACTGAAGGTTCTTATCAGGTTACAGTTCTATATCCGAGTAATTTGACAAGTCAACTTGACCCGGGTTTGCTGTACATATACGCAGTTCACAAATCACATTAAACATTTCTTCAATTTATAATTTTTTCGTCCTGTTCGATCTATTTGTAGAAACAAATGAAAAATTGAAAATATTTAAATTTCATTGCAATTGTACCTCAACATGAAGTGAATAATTAGTCATAGAAAAGGGTCGACATTTTTGGCACGGTTTCAGAACGTTAGTCATTAAGAATTCGCAATCAATTCAAAATTCGAATTCATTCGGCTTCAAATTGATCCGCTCATATTTATTTAAAAGGAAAGGATTTCTTAATTTTATCGAATGCCTTATTCCCTGTGAAACTCAGTGTCTTACAGTGTAAGGATCGAGGCCAAATTGCGCAAGTATTATACACTTGTGCTAAATGAAGGTGCCTACGCGATTTATTTTAGAATCTATACCTATCCAATGCAACTCGGCTGGCGCGAGCAAAATCTTTGAATATTCAAATGATCCGTACTTCATTAACTTATACAATCTTCATCTTTTGTATCAACTTTACAATTTTTGGCTTAATTTTCATCACAAAAAGGAGGCAACGATTTTTTTTAGTCGTTTCGTATTGCATAAGGTACATCTCGGAATTCACTCTAATCATATACCCAAAGTGCGCATGATTGTATCAGATAATTTCTAAATTCCTATCAAATATCTTCTTCCTAGAAAATCGCAAGTTGAGCCTATGTTATTACCACATTCGTGAGATTATAACTCAGACATTTACGATTCGCCCATATCTTATTTCATATTCGATTTGAAGAACTAATAATTGTTTATTCTCGTTATTTCATAAGATTTTACTTTTTGCCTGTGGAAATTGAACGAAATATGGAAGGAACTATTTTTTTTGTACATTTAAAAAAAGTAATTACTCAAATTACAATGACAAACGAAATTAGAGCAAAATTTGATCGACACTGGGAAATTTAATAGCATATTCGTTTGTTCAGTGTAATTTGCTTCAAGTGATGAAAAATTGAACTATTCACACGTGAAATAGAAGTAATAACAAACTTGACACATTTCATTAAAATGTAAAGAGTTTGGCCGTTGTAACGCGGATGCAATCAATGCAATGACTCGATTATTGTTACGCTTTGAAATATTGCGTATCAATTGGTTATTATTTTACAAAATCAATTTCAAAGTATTATTCAGATAAAAAAGTGCCCGTCGCACGAATTGGCGACGGAGCTTGAATACGCGAAACATGTGTCGCTTAGTCGAATGAATAATCAATTTTCGTAACGAATGTGCGTGCTATAAATAATATTATTTTGTTGAATCAGAGTTGAAGCCGAAATAAAATACCAACAACAAAATATCTCATTTGACAGAATTTGTGCTCGAATTTTGATCACAATTAGTTTTGTTGAATTATAACATTCACGTGATTGGTTCGTCTCAGTTCAAAATATTGATCGATGGGGAGGTAATTTACAAAACAATTCTCTTCTCATCAACTGAGTGAAGTTTTATTTTGTTTATTATTATAAATATGTTTTTGTTTATTAGATAGAGAATGATAATACGATTATGTATGTTTTTGTTTGAGGTTTGGGTGATTTCTTTGAGGCGCAGAAAATTGAAATTTGCGAGGTGAACGGGTTTGTGTGTGGAGCATGTGCAACTTATGACTTGTGAGATTCAAACGCTCAGACTGTTTATGCTGTGTAAAACGTAAGAGAGGCTTTCTCCAGGCTTGGAATGCGCCTCTGCCACTACCTCGTACTGCTTGATACACGCATGCCTTTACCTATCCTCGCCGTCCTCTTTCTCACTCGCTCAACTATTTAGCGCTTTTCCTCTAACTTTATGTACAATTCTTATGTTTCATTTATGTACAATAATTGAATTTCGCCTGCCTTGTCAAGCATCATAAAATTATACTTCAGACATAAACAATCTGTTTCCTTCTTTTTTACAATAATTTTAATAGTTCAATAACACTGAGAACAAACTGTTGAAAACAACAAGAAAATAACCAACTTTTCAAATAAGATCAAATCAATGAACACGTTTTGAATGATGAAAAGACTTGTTTTTCGAAATACCATCAATTAGTTCCTAAACTTTTTTTTTTCAGGGAACTGCATTTGATTACTGATGTTCTTAACTTTTTTTTTTCATTCATCTTTTTTGGTTGAAGAGACACTTGTATCTTATAGTAAATGAAACAAATCAATTTAACGAACCATCAATCGTACAAAAAAGATTGTTGAGAAACGTCCAAATTCCAGCGACGATTCCTGTTCGAATAAAATCCATCAAAATTTCTAACTCGAGTGAAAAAGTGTCAGGGATTAGGAAAAAAAAGTCTCGAACATTGTCCGGCATTGCATCCCTCTCCTGTTCGTTGTATAACTTTTTTGTAACAAAATATTTCGCCTGAAGTGAAAATTGTTAATGAACCGGCGAGCATAACATTCTGATGATGAAAGTTGTACATTCATTATGCAATAACCTGTTATACATATTTATACCGTACGACACACATTGCTTCGAAAAGGGACTAAAAAGAAAACGAAATTAATAATTTCTAAAAAAAAAGTTTTTCAATCGACTTTAAAAAAAGGGTTCTCGAATTGACTTTTTTTCAACGCTTTTTTCATTCTTAAAAGTGTCTCTGAATGAAGTAGCTGGTTATCCATGTTTGTTTACTTGGCACAGGTGTACATTTTGAAAGAGCCGAGGAAAGAGCGAACGGCTTTCGAACGGTGCATATGAAAATAATCTGACCATCATTTGTACAGCCATTCTCCATACTTAGTTAGTGCCCCAGAAGATTTTTGGCTCACCTGTTTTCTCAGCCGATCGTTAATTATAGCCATTATACAATCATTCTTCTTCTTCGAGCAGAAATGGGTTCACCGGTGAAATAAAGTCGATGGCAAAAAAGAAACAAAACAGTTGCAAATTTACGTCGAAGTCGTTGCGAGGAGCAAAAGAAAAATACAAACACAATGTCGTCTATCAGCGCGAAAACTTGATTTGCAAGTTGAGGCTAACTCGATTGCAGACATGTTAAACACTTTGCGGTCGCGAATTCAAATGAAACTCCAATGAGATCCGTTTGTTGACTGAAGAGTTTCGGATTGTTCAAAAAGCTGTTGTCGATGAATCGATTTTGCCAAATTTTTGTCGAAATATTTCAGAAATAATAACAAACTGGTGAAAAAAATGAACAAAAGAAAAATATGTATAACGGAACTGGTGGGCTCACTTCGACGTTTAATTAAAGCGAATAATTCGATTTGTCCAGACCTGAAACGCCATCACAATAAATAGTTTCAACATTTTCAATCGCATTCCAATAGCGCGCTTATTTTATAGGCCGAATATGTAAATAGGTGTGTGCTTGTATATGCATCTGGGCTTGTATTCATAAAACATTTCGCTATGCAACGTTAATGATATACACGTACGATTCGAAATCTGCGATGAAAGATTCCGTACGATGATTTGAATGTCGAAGAGCAACATGGATCCATACGTATGAATTCTTTCATGAGCGATAATCCGCTACCTAATGAAGCTAACTAGTCCAGAACCCTGGACCTTTACTTTGTGCAATGCCCAGCCGTGAATAATACTTTCTTATTTTCTTTATGTAATTGTGCAGTTGACTCTAACCGTGGTCATAATGCTGCATTGCGAAATTGCAGATGAGCCTCTCGATCGTCTTTCCTGGCCAAGATCATCTTCGTTATTTGTTCAGTGATTCGATAGAAAGTTGAACGACTACATACTTTTCGACTCAATTCGATTATTATCATGCCAATTTACTTTTTTATTTCTGTTTTTTAATGAAAATAACAATAATTAAATTTGGTATTTGAACCCTTGTGAAGTAAAATGACATTCACGGTGAATTTATTACTTTTTGCAAAATTATTATAATAATTTTATTATATAATTTTTCAAACGAAAATTATATATATGTAAAAATTACCTAAAACACAGCCGCTTACAACAAATGGAGTGTGAAATTGAAAATCAAACAAATCAAATATGTAAACAAAAAACATAAATATCAATGTTTAAGAACAAAGATAATGAATACAGAAAATAACAAACACAATATAAACAAACAGTCAAAGCATAATATTTATTTTTAGTTTACGTTTTTCTTTCCAGTGGCACTGTTTTCAGTTTTGATCATGCTAGTTTTTGTTTCCATTAAATTTTTTATTTTAATATTTTATTTTTTTATTAATTATTGCAAACTTAATAAACTTGCTAATTATTACTACTATTAATTAGCAATTACTTGGTTGTTATTTTTTTGTTCAAAAACAAATATGGAAACGGTGTTTCTATGTTGATCTCAATGCCAAATCTTTCACGCACCGATCAACTCCGTTTTGAGTTTGTAATTCATCGTAATTATACCTATACGTAATGGCAGTACCTTGTTTGAAGCGAGAGCGCGGCAAAGGATTTGGACACTGTAAATCAATTTTTCAAATAAAAACACACCGATTGCAATGGGCTGCGATGATCGGCTTCGCACTCGATGATGCTTGTAATTTTTCGCCCGCCCGATGGCAAAACTCTTTCACTTTTTAACGATTGGCATTGATACGAAAAGTACCTGAAAAACATACGAAAACGCCGTATCATATACATTTTGAGAGCAATATTATGAGAGGAAAGTGGGGCAGGATCGACCCGCCGGGCGAGTGCAGTACATAACATCACGATTTTCTCATCAACTTTTGCAACGCAATATTATCTTTGAAATATACTCCGGGCGTCAACAGGAATTCGATTTTGCTAGTAAATATATATTTTTTTTTCAAAGCGTTATGCTAAGGTTATTAGGTTCTTTGTTTCAAAGTCATTTGACGATTCGAAAACCAGAATAAAACAGTAAAAGCATAACATTCATTTTTTGTTTACATTATAAGTGTGATATTATTTATCCAACTATTTTTTCATAGATTTATTTTTGTTTACATTTAAAAATGTTGTTCTGTTGTTTGTATTTTGCATTCAATTTTAAATTCTCGTTTATGTGTTTTATTGTATTTTCTATTGTCGTTTATTTACATTTTCATTTGTCAAAAGATATTTAAGTCTGCAATGAAAAATATGGATTTCCGTTCGACATTTCAAAGACCCCTACCAGAGGTAGAAGGGAAAAATGATAAAGCATGAAATTAATTAATTGAAATCTAATTAACAAACAATTGAATCTTATTGCAAAGATATTTTTAATTAATTTATTAAAAGCTCACTTATTTTAGATATTTTAAATTGCTTTATACCCAGTGAAATCTGATATTCGGTTCGAAGCTTTTACCGAACTTGCACTACGATATTCTTCTGAGCGTAATGTTGCCAGGCACATCAGCTCTATCAATTAATTTCATTTACGCTCGTAAATTATCTGCAGAAAAGTCGCTTATGTATTTTTAAGGCATCCATTTTTTGTTCAGCTAATTTAACCTCTGTCACTTTGCAAATAACACTACAACATCTAATTATTATAAAACAGGCTCGAGTGCAACATTTTGTTTGCGAATTCAATTTGTTTACTTTGGCAAAGTTATGTTCATTCCTTTATTTCCATTTTATTTTTTTCGAATAAATTTTCGCCCAAGACGATTTAGAAACCGATACGATGTCAAAAACAAATTTCGCTGTAGATGCTTTTCGTTTCCACAAAACCGCACGGTCATGCGACCGAATAATGAATTCAAGATAATTGCAGAAATACGACATGATCAAGTTGTATTTCAATTGAGTCTTGTAACGCCAGCTGATTAAAAGCCGCAAAATTTTTGTTTTCCAAACCGTCGGATGGCTTTTCATAGACGCGCATGGTTTGGAGAGCGAGGCGTGACGTAATGATGCTATGACACACAGGTGTTAGTGTGTGCTCGATAGTGCACAGTTTGTTACATCGAAAAAGATTTCTCTGACACAATCAGAAAGTAAATTCTCTCGCATTAGAGGAATTTCAGAAACCAGCCACTTGCGGTTTTTTTAACACACTATTTTTGTTCGCCAACACGACTTTTAACACAAATTTTTATTGAATATTTTCAAATGAAAAACAATGTTGCAATTGGCTAAAAAAAACTATCCCAAATTTTGCAACAATTTTTGTAAACATAACATCACCAAATTGTTGAACGAAAGTTGGCTAGTTTCCTTGAATTTTGAAAAATCAATCGGTACAAAGATTGTATACCGGTCTGAATACCCGTTCGTTTTCCTTGATCTTTATAAGTGCACATCAACATATCTCTGAACTTCACAGTCCGAATAATTATATAAACACGTCCTAGTTATTACCCTGAACTGCGCTTGGGGACAAAGTTAACAATACAATTTTTTCCCAGCGACCCGTCACTCGTATATCCTCAATTTTATACCTCTTAGTAGATATTCTCTTATTTTTTTCTTTCTTTACATAATGCTTTAATGAGCGCCAAAGTATCCGCGCCGATTAATTTATCCGCTTATAAAACTAAAATTTACAAACTTGTAAATTGGAACGGTGGAAAAAAAAATGGTGTTCGTAGGAAATATACATTGTCAGGTGGTTCACGCTCCGACTGCATCAGGGAAGAAAAAACTTTTTATCCTGTATAATCTAAATCACAACTAAAATGAAAGTTCACTTGGCGGAGTAAAACGAAGGTAAAAAAGCACAATAGAGGAAGCATCTTGGTCGTCGCGTCTAGGGAACCTGAGCATAAGGATTGTAATAACGTCGGTCGCAAAATCGGCAGATCGGTCGGGGGGCAAGCGGGGGTACCTTGGAATGACGAAAAGTGGGGGCGGCGGGCCCAACGGGGCCCCAAGACGCGTCACGGTGGGGGACAAAAAAGGCGAAGTCTTCGCTAGAGGCAGCTTCGCGAGGCGGCCCGACGCGATCCGATCGACGCCGAACAGATCAGTCTCCAATCGTTACTTGTAGCGTCTCCATCGTTTGCCTGTGTCAGCTCGAGATCGTCGCGCGAAGACGAAAGAATCGACCAGCTGCTACCAAAATGGCCGCGTCCTGAGTGCAAAACAATCCCTAGAATTCGCGCATGCTTTTTTTTACATTCAATTTTGAATTGTGATGGTGATCTTTCGGGACCTGCTTGGATTATCTCTCTGAAATCGGAGCTTCGGGTAATGACTCATTCGAACATTCACACGTCCCTTTGAACTCGAGACATTTGAACGAAAACTAGGATGCACAATTTTTTAAAAACTCGCATCGTTAAAAAGATGCATCAAGATTGTTGAAAGTAGCTGCCAGAATGTCACAAGTTACCAATTTCGTTGTAAAAGTTTCACATCTTGATGCGACAAACTCGTTGAATATAAAGTGTTTTATAATAACAATGTTTATTATTGTAATCCATCTGAAATTAAACTCGTTTTAACGAACAAAATTTTGTCGCGTGTAATAAAACCGATTTTTATAGTTGCGATGAAACTTTACAGCCACTCTCACTTTTGAGAACGAATTTTTTCGCATTCCAGAGTTGGAGTATCAGTAAAGTGAATATCAACTTGTGCATTTTATTCACTGCCTTATACACTGTAGATGGAAAAATTAATTGCAAACTTTTAAAATCAACGATTACACCTGCGAGGCGAATTGCTAATTATTTATTTCATTGCATGTTTACGTCACCGGAGGTTCTGTTCTTTTCCTGATAATAATATATTTTATAATATCGAAAAGCGATACGAAATTTGTTGTTAAAAAGAGAAACCCGGAAAAAGACGTCGGAATATATTAAGCGCGGTTAGTTATTTCGTTTGTTACAGCCGGCACGCATAATTGCATTGCCCGATAACGATTTTATGTCAAACAACAAACCTCGACACGGCTCACTTTTTTCACGTTTTTCCTCTTTTTCAGTTTTTAATAGATTTATAATAGACTCGAAATACCACGCGAATAATCAAAATGCCTCTAATCGTTCAATTTGTAATGTAAATAGGTGTGAACGAGAATTCCGCGACATTTCATGACTAAACGAATTTTTCCATAAAATTGTAAAAGTCGGTATTTAGTTACACATTTTAAATACTGACGTAATCAAACGAAAGGTTGTGTCGAGAGACAGGCATTAGAATTAGTTCAAAATAATTGCCATGAATTAAACATCACCTCAGAATAGATTCGGAAGTTCATAAAAACGAGAAGAATTTTGTGATTTCACAATTTTTTCGAATTCCTGTGAAGAAAGTATGGTTCGAAGAAGAACCAAAAAACTGAAAAAATCATGCTTCCAGAGCACAAGTCTGAGTCACATGTAATTTCATGTTTAATTCATTTCCGAGTTGTGCAAATTGTGGTACAAACTTCACTTTCGTTGAAATTTCGTATTCCGCGACGATGAAATAATTGTTTTGTAATCGACTGAATTGTTTGATGCGTCTTCTGTTCGAGCCATTTGCCACCGACATGACTCTTGCCGCGGATTCTGTTTTTGTTCTTTTTTTCGTAACATTTGACACGACTGGTACGCGAATATTCTTCCAGTTTAAACCCAAACAATGGAGCTCCGCAACTGTTCTTGAGAATTTCTCACGAATAACGCGTTTACTTTCGAGATTCGCATTCAATTCTTTCGACGCTTCTGACGGGTTTCTACATTTACGATTGAGATATAAAATTTGCAATCTTGCATCTTTTGTTACTTCGAAACTGGTGCATTTATCAAAAAAAAACATTTTAGATGATGAATTTTTCAAAATGAACGAAAAAGTTTGATTTTTGAGTTGTACTCTTTTGGGTTGAGCACTTTCCATTAGCTCGTTTGGTTATTTCAGAATTTGACTTTCGTTATAAATTTGTTCAAAAAGTGAGCGCAGTCGACACTTTTGAACAACTTTCTTCAGAGCGAACCAAACAGTTGGAAATCCGGCGAAGCCAAATTAAGGCTCCCATCAAATTTCGCCCGGCGCACTTGCTTGTCAACGTGTCGTCTCGCTGTGCTCTTTTTCTTTGACCAAACTCTTGTAATTCGTGACTCGAGCGTCTTGGTTCGTGTGACCTTCTTTCTTCGAGCTGCCGTATTCTCAACCCGCGAAAACTCGCTCCATATTTTTTCAGACCTTTCTTACATCTCATCCTCACTATTGTTATAGAAACCAAAAGTAAAAAAAATCTCAAACATTTCAAAATACATTCCTCTCTGATAACAAACTCAAAGACTCTGAAAATTTTTTTTTCATTTTAAACAATTGGCAAAGTTTTGAATAAATAAAAAAAACAAAATACTAAATAAAATATGAACAATTTTGACCGGAGGATAAGAAACCTAATTTCGGAAGACTTTACGATCACAAGCTGTCGGGCCTTGAGAGGAGACCGGCCAATTCATCTTGGGTGCATGGTTATTTTTTCGAGGCCACACAAGTACCGAGGTATATAATCTGGCCAAAAACTGTACCTTGTCCGAAGATTATATACAGTTGCGTATATCTATCACAACACCTCGCGTCACTATCGTCAACTATCTTTTTTTCGCCATTCAAGTTCCTGAAGCGTGCATGAATTTCAATACGAGCAACACGTTCCATATTGCGGAACTTTCTTCATCGGCTACAAAAACTGCATTTAATCACGCATCGTTGCTTTGAATGCATCGCTCGATATCAACGGCGTTTTGATCTTTTTGCCCCTCATTCTATGGACAAGCATAATCGGCTCGAATTTTTGCTTCCACGTTAAAAATTCAAGCGCTCCAATTTTCGGACGTGATGAATCGACCACCATTATCATCAAATCCAAAAACTACTTCGGAGCTGAGTTCAGTTCAAATGAAACAAAATTGAACGTTCGAAAATACATTTGAAATGTCGCTCGAATCGCAAAGTTGAAAATAAACAAAGTGGCTGAAATGTGATCCGTTTCGGTGAAATTAAATTATTCAAAATAACGCGCGGTTCTTTTGTCGACCAAAGTACATGTACTTTGGCTTTTTTTTTTATTCTGCACCCATAATTTAATATCGAATTAGTACTTAAGATGTGTGGCCAGCGAAACAAATGCAGAAAACTAAACCTAATTGCAGCTCATAATAAAATAAATCACTATGCGCAACTGATGAATATTATTCGAAGCGATATAATTCCAATTATTCGTTCTAAAATGCGTTCACCTGAGCTGAAAAAATCAACAAAATTCGTGCCAACTTTTGTTGGCACAAATTTTGTTGTTGCTCTTCTTTCCTTCCTTTTTTCAACTTTCTTTCAATGTCATTTTCTTGTTTTGTTGACAAAAAGCTTCGAAAGAAAATGTGGAAAAAAAGGATTTACTTGGATTATGCAAATACGCGCAAACGTTATGCAAGTTGAAAAAAGGGGGAGGGGGACAGAGGAAGGTTTATCCCGGAGCATTTTGTTGCGTTAGTTGCGATGACTGCGTTTGAGCTGGAATTCGCGTCCTTGGGTTTGGCATCCTTGGCATCCAGGCAAGCCTACGCGCGAAACGCCGACAATCGTGAAAGTCGACGTATCATCGGAGCCGCGCACTTTGCTTCGTAGGAAAGCACCGGTGGTCTGCCCGATCGCCGACCGCACAATCGCTATTCAGAGGAATTCCAGTTTCCTTTCCCCGATCATGTGACGAAGGCTCAACTAATACCAAACACTTTTCAATACTGTTCTTCCTACTTCATTTACCATTTTTATCTGAAGTTTTAATGTTAAAAATCATTTTGAAATTTGTCCTATCATCACATGATCCATTCAAAAAACGAAGGAAAATGTTTCTCTTTTCTTTATGAATAATACGCAATGTTATGTATGAAGTATGTTCATGTGATAAAAGTTGTAAAATTTATACTTCACGTAATTCATATTTTGAAGACGAAAAATGATGGAAAAATGTCATCAATGTTGTAAAATATTTTCCTCGCATACCTTAGCTTATACTCGATACATAATACATTATAAAATCAAATTCTTACGTGATTAAATATTGAATTTTATATAATATTATGAAATATGTTTTTTCATTAGTTGGAAGGTGACACAAGATTTGCAAAATTTGGTTGATTGTTTGTTTTTGTTTTTTAGAAATGGATCTGTGGACAGATCATCTTTTGAGAGGTTGCTGTGCTTTGATTTGCGATCGGCTTTTTACGGCCACCTGATTCTCGATGCAAAAGTCATGGAATGTCAGGCTTATCTATCTCACGCTCCCCACGTTCTTCTCACATTTAGTGACATTTTTCTGCAACTCCCTTACGAGACCATTTTCTTTCTACACGTTGCTTTCAATGTTACTGCTAACTGCGGTTCCAATAGAGCTACCCAGGAATGCGAGCCATCGCGAAAAACATACCCGTTTTCACCACTCAACTGGTATACTGTTTTCGTTTCCGTAACACACACAATCGACATATGAATTACCTTTTTTCCTTTTTCCTACCTTTTTCCACTTTGCGAAAATTTCATTTCGAAAAGAACTCCACGAGAGTATTTAAACGTATTTGCGAATGTGATTATGGTTTTTTTATCATTGAAGAAATTTTAAAAATGATATAATTTTTGGTTTCATTTGAAGTTGACCAAAAAAGGTCAAATTAACGTTGCACAGGCTAGAACTGTAATTACAGCTCGTATGATTTTGTTAAATGCAAATAGGAAGTAGCAATCAAAGATGCGACGCATTAACTACCGAGGTGTGGAGTTTTTATGACCAAAATGAACGCTGTTGAACGAATTTTGATAATTGGGCGAACCGGCGGTTACATAATTAATCGTAAATGTCGGCGTTATGTCACTTTCATCGGCCAAATTGCGCGTGACAAGTTTATACGAAAATCATGTTTCGAATGAACGAAAAGCCCCCCATAAAAGTTGCATCCAACCATTGAATGCGCTCGTTCAGCGTAAAATTGTTCGAAAATTGAGGTTCCAGCGTTATGACTTATGAGACCGAATTGTTCGCAGTCATTGCGCTCGTTCGAAAATCGTGATGTTTCGTATCCGATTTGTAGAAAGCTTTATTAACATATTGTTGCAATCAATTTGTTTTGCATTCTCTACTTAAATATCAGTTCGATGACATTTCGAAAACAGTTTTGCACAAATGCACAAATCTCTGTCTGTTTTTTAACAAAAAATAACAAAAATGAAATTCGTTCGAATTTTGTACTTGAGATTTTAGAGTTTTTTAATTTAAATGTTTTTGATAATGAATTATAAATTTATTTGGAAAATGTTAATTTTTAAATGAATAACAAAATTGTTTTATTTCAGGTCAAGCCTGATGCAGCGAGCTGGAGTTAATGTTACGAGTGCGTGCGACTGTCAGCCGAAGAGTTTTTGACTGTAGTTTAGAATAGCCTTGAAAAGGGAAGATGAGTGAAAAAAAGTTGTTACGTGTTTTGCATTTGTTGGTGCTGATTTGTGCGTTACGATGGGAGATGACGCAGGCACATGTTGCCCTTACTTTTCCACCGGCACGAAAGTTCGACCTGGATTTTTTAGACAACTCCAGGACTCCAGGGCCGTGTGGCATGCCGAAAGGTAAATCAAAATCCATTTTTTTTAAATTATATCAATTATTATAAATTATCTAGTATTATTTTGCAACTGATTGGAAACACGATATTTTTAAAAACAAATCAAATTTATTTTTTTTTTTTCAAAGAGAAAAAAGGCTGCCAGAGCGTTATAAACTTCTTCTTTTGTTTATAGAAATCACAATAGAAGTTTGGATAACAAAATAACGATGAAAACATTCAATTGAGTTTTTTGTGCGACGAATCGCGTAATTATGATTCGTACGGTGCAGATTTTTACCGATACCGGGGTCTAACGAAGTGGGATAGGCCTGGCAAATAAATTGTGTTAATTACGAAAGCTCGCCGGGTTTTCCTCCCAGATAAATGTCATTAAACTCTCGTGGCAGAGCAAATCAACGCTCTGATTTTTATCTCGTTCATGTTTTGTAATCTAATTAATTGTCGTCGATGATTCAATCACATGAACGCAAAACTCATTTTCGCGCTTGTTTCTTTCCCAAGGACAAATACCCCAGGAAACAGCGTTTTCAGTAACGCAAATTATGCGACCGTTCGAACAGTAGAGACATTACATTTTATCGTAGTTCTTTTCAATGTACACTTTTGTTTATTATACAGTTCGTCTTTTTTTTGATTGCTAGTAACTAGTAATAAATTAATAGGCATGCCAGAATGGTTTTCGAGGTTTTATTATATACAAAATACTTGGTTTAAGTGGCACACTTTGTGTTGCCTTCAAATAATGCCAGCATTCCGCAACCAGTTCAAACGTTAAGTTCTTAAGTCAAGTTTTTGAAGTAAACCACTGGAAAAGTATAGTCAAATGTTATCATTTAGTTAATTGCACAGCCAGACAAAATGCCCGGAACGGTGCTCTGAGGACGCATTTAAAGTTCAGTCTCGTTTTTTGTTGTTTTTTCTTCTTTTATTTTTCGTGCAGTTTGGAGAAGGAGTTTTTATTTGTTCACTAATTGTTTAGATATTTAAACATTTGTTTGTTGAAATCTTGAAAAAGTTTTTTTTTCGGATGATAAATTCTGATAAATGAAAACAGTTTTTAGTGATGAATGTTTCAAATATTTGCAATCGGCTACAAATGACCAGAGACACTTTCTTATTGTAAACCAGTTTTTCTTTTGAAATTCCAACCCGGGAGAAAAATTGCTTTCATAACGAACCAATTATGCAATTAAGCCGGTTGCTTTTCCAAGATGAAACTAATCAAACATTTTTGGAACGAATTTTTGTCATTTTCATTTTGCAAGTTTTGTTCGATTACTCAGGTGATCTTATCTACAAAAGTAGTAACTTATTTACACGTCCACTTAATTATTGTAAACTAGCAGTATAGAAGTGTTAACCAAAACGAGGTCGTCGTTTGGCCTTAACATCATTGTCGCATCACTTTTTCTTTTTTTCATAAATCAATTTTTCGCCTAAGGGATTCATTTCAAATTCAGTTTTGTTCATTGCAAAAAGTGATCTTATTTCTTCAAGCAGTATTTGAATCAAAATCAGGTTACTTTCAGTGGCATTTGAAGTAGAAGAATTTCGTCATTTCAATTTGTTTCTTAGGCCATTAGAGTGAAAACTTTGTCATTTATTAAAATCGAACTTAAGATCAGTAAGCTGTTGTTTTTTTTTTCAACTCAATTATGTAATGCAGTTTTTAAGGTTGAGGTGAATTTCATCATTCCGTACGCCCCGTCGATAATTTGCATTGTGGTGAATGAATATAATGATTCATTATAAATATGTATATGCGTGGCAATTGAATGGATAAATTATTATCTAACGCCGACAAGTTACGAGTCACTCAACTCGATCCGATCAATTGAAAGAAAGTGTATGGACAGATTTATCATTTTTGGTTCCCCTATCTCTTTTTGAAAAATTTTATTTCACCGTACACAATGTTATTTCCAACGTGTGAATTGGGAAAGGTGTTTCGTGTCGATTTTTTATTGTATGACGACATCCTTTTTTTTGTTCGCCCAGCTCAATGGGTTGAACAATTTTCTAATATCTATCTTAACCCAAGTTTAATGTCTCGTTTATTAGAAAACAATCTCGGCCAAGAATTCGAAGAAAGTGGACAGTGAAAAAAAAATACTTGCCAATGTTTGTTAAGTGGTTTGAACAGCGAGCTATTGAAAATATAAGGTTGAGAAATACAACATTGTTACTGAAGTTTATCATTTCTTTGTTGACTTGGTAAAATAAAAAATGAAAAATAATTCTGAAGGGCTTCTCTGTCTGAGTATTTCAAAATTGTTTTTTCACAAACAGAAAAAGATGAAAAAAAACTTTGCTTTGGTAGCAAATCGTTGTAAACAATTTGGAAAGTAATTAACTGTAAAGTTCGTGTAGAAAAAAAGATGGCGTTTATCAAAACAGCAGCTTGGTTTAATTGAACGTCACAAATTGAGTGATTTTAGTTTTTAGAACGACAATCGCAGCCGATAGATATTTTCCTTGGCCGTTTATGTTATTTCAATATTAGCATAACAGTTATGTTTCATCGATCCCAATTCGATCTGCCGGAGAACGGGAATTTAAAATTTAAATTTCGTAATGAGCTAATATCCTCGAGACGGAGTCGAGGAACATTCCTAAAGTTATTTATACCGGTTGAAACTCATGCGAGGATAAATAATTGACAAAAATTTTCTAACGTTTCTTGTACCTTTTTTTGTTTTTCGTCATTAAAAATGTTAATATAAAGTTGAAACATAAAACGTCTTCATAGGTATCAAATTATGTTAACAAGTTTAGATTTCTTTTGGAGGCAAAAAATAGTTAGGAAAAACTGACGTTGCTCTCATGAATAATTCATGCGACGGTTGCACTACCTTTAGTGGAGAGATACACTCCAACTCTAAGTCTAAAATATTTTATATGTAACAAGCAGGTGTCATATATGGTCCAATCGTATGAAATCATCTAACGCTAATGTTTCTTCATGTTTTGTTTAAGTCTAAATTGTTATTCGCGAGTTTCATAATTCTGAAATCGACTTTTCTGATAAAAAAATACTTTATCTAAATTGTTGCTTTGGTAAAATAAAATTGTGAGGTAAAAGAGAAGGAATAAAAAAAGATAGAATTTAATCTGCTCAAAATGGTTATACAGAGACATGAAATTGAAGTTAAAATGCGAAGGAGGGCATAGAGGAGCAATAATTACAAAAATGGTTTCGGAGCTGCGAGGCGATTCGTTGGCATGTTACAGCGAGAGCGACGCGTGATTGCGTTCAATCGGATGTTGAGGAAACCACAAAAGTGATTATCAGAGCAAACTTTGGGCACTCATAAATCTGTTTGGGGTGCGGGAGCGTGCGAAATATGCAAAAACGATTCAGGTCAGTTCGGTCGTTTTTCAAAGCGAGACAGCCAAAACGTAAATTCGATTAATTAAGCAGCATTTTATTAAAAGTACAGTCCCACTCGGCAGAATGAAGAGACAACTTTAACGTCGGTCAAATTTGTAGGTGACCGAGTGGAAATTCGACAAGTTTTGTGGGCTCACATCAGGCGTCAGTCGCCGCTTGGCCTCAACTTTAGATACAAACAATCTCTGGCTGGGAAAACGAAGGCGTGAGTGAGGGCTGTGCATACAGACAACTCCGATCCCACAAAGACTTTCACCGCTCACGTCTCGCGCATTGCTGTTACAATGTTGACACTCATTACTTAGACACTCGGGCCACAAATCCAACTTCCACTGGACTTTTCATATAAATTCAGCTGCAAATCAATTAGATCACTTTTTTCATTCGATTCAACTTTTTATACTTGATATCTCAACTCAACACGTCAAATATAACAAATTCAAACTCGAAATTTCAAATTCACAAGAAAAAATCTATAGAAATCGACTGCAAATCTCGAACAAAAATGTCTGGGATTTTTTGTTTCTCGTTTGTTTTGTACGAAATCCTCAACTCGCGTTTTCCCGGAGAGCTTTAGCGAATACAAAACGGGCGTTGTTGAGAATGTTAAAAGTCTTGCTACTGGTCTCGCAGGCGGGGAATAAAAGTCTATTAGGCTCGTCTGAAAGCGAGATTCGTGGAACGGTTTATACACGTGTGGGAAAAAAACAGCTTCGAACAAATCGTCCGATTAGTGATTTTCGAATAGACAAACCCGCGATGCTAACTCAACTGATTGGCATCGTGACAATGGTTTGTCGTTGCGCTCGCATTGCGCGACGACACTTTTCACAATCGGTTTTACAAACTTGCGCAACGTTATTATTAGAAAGTGCCCATCCATCGTAGGAACAATTTTTATTGCCTTTATCATTCTTGATTATTGATCGATGTTATATTTACGAGCTGATTTGTGACGTCAAAAAGCAAACAAACGGGAGATAAATTGTGATCTCGCCGAAACCGCCGAACAATGAGTTCGCAATTAAAACCATGATCTCGGCATGGAAGATTTTCTTCCGCCAAATATCATGAATCACGCTTAGTTCAATCACGTCGCGCGGCCTTTCCTTTATAATTCGCGCTTATTTCCGCGTCATTCACGTAATTTAATCAATATCAATTGTTTGTTACGCGGCTTTCATTAATCCCGTCCAAGACCGTTCATCACGCGAGAGGTGAGTAGTAGAGGTACGAGTTGGGGCCTCTGCACCTCCGCTTGTTAGCCGATCGTCCCTCGCCACGTAACAATTTGCAGCTTCTATGCACACTTTACTCGTAAAAAGAGATCGTTCGTTTTATACAAGCTGTATCGTAAGAGTACAATCCTATATCGTAGAAACAGAATAGAATAGAATATAGTAGACAGATTTTTTGAACTGCTTTCGAAGGAAATTTTTTAACAAAAACATTGCGTGACAATTTTTTCGTAAGCGACTGTATATTGAAAATACGATTCCCTTTTCTCGGTGTATTCGCTTTATTGTAGCCACTTTTGTCTTTCTCTCTCACTCTTTTTTTTATCGGCACAGACAGGCAGAATTTATATTAACGCTGGCACATTTTAATACCAAGCAAAGCAAACAGAAGCAAAAAGCTCTATTTGCACCGCGACTCCCAACAATGAGTTTCGAATTTACATAAACAAATTCTTTTCACTTCGTTTACACACGCAAAAATTAGTTTCATCAAGCAACAAGCGCTTCGGCTGTTGATTTTTCTTTCGCTGGATGTTTATGCTTCGCGCTCAATCGACTATTTTTTGAACAATTTTTTTCGACTAGGCTTAAAATTTTCGCAATCGGCAAGGCGGAAAAAAAGACAGAGAACATGAATAAAGAGAGTTTTGAATGCTCGAGTGCATTAGTGACTGCACAAGAGCTAGTTTTGGAATTTAATTGAGACGCGGTATTAATTAGTTTTTTATTCTTGTTCGTTTTTCAATTAGAATCGAATTGATAAGTATAATATTAAATTCTCAAGAGTCTTAATAATTATTACGCAATTAAAAAGACGTCGAGAGAAAAGTCCAGGAAAATTGAATTTCATTTTCAAGGAATGTTATCTCTTTTGCAAGCAATTAAAATTAAAATTCGGAAGGGGAAGAGGATTCGATTAAACTTTAAATTCATCGATGAAAGACGAAAAGCAATAATTACAAATTATAATAACGCAAAGTTCCTCCTTACGTAGACTTTTTTTTCTTAATCACCGCGTGGGACTTATGTAATGAGCATCAATTAAATCGCTGAAACATAATTAGCTCGGTGAGATTATATAAAAAGCGCATTGTGTTCAGCTCTGATGAGAAACGGAGGTAATTGATCGCGCCGAATGGGTGTTACTGGGTGCACTGATACGCGCAGGCTTATCAATTTATCTGACGGTACAATTTCGCAGCTGCAATTGAAAGCGAGGATGGGGCTCTTATTCGATAAACGTGTTCGCATGCTAAGAAATAAGTCACGTTCGCCGGACGACACAAAAAATGACGGAAAAAAATATCACCGAGGGCAAAAACGAGCTGGCAAAATATTAACGTAATCCCTCGCGTAATGTAATTTTGATGCCCGATGATCGCATCAGCGGGACGATGCGAAAAAAAATCGTATCGCCGATGAATGGCCGCGCGTATACTTTCGCGTGTAATTTGCTTATGACGACAAATTTTCACTTTCAACCGGCAGCGCTGCTGGCTCTCCGATCATTAAAATGCACCGTGCAAGTTTATCGCGTTTCATGAAAATGCATATTATAATCGAATCATGGCCGAGTGACGACGACCATTCATCAAAAATTCCGCGTAAAATGATTATGCGTGGACGAATTCAGTTTTCGGCTCGTGCTCTCTCATCAAGCTCAGCCAAATTGTTGCGATAATTTACAAACGAGTTTTGTTTATTTTCATCCTTAACATTTTTTACCAGGTGAACGATATTTGCAGCATGATTTTCGTACTCGCATTTTGCATTGTTTGTTGCTACAAATTAATTTCCTCTCACTATTATTTTGCAATATTCATCATTTTATTTCAAATAAATTCACTGCTTTATTCGAGCCGGTTTTTTATTTAATTTTTTGCTATTGTGAAGAATTCGCAATTGTGTAATCCATTTATCCAATTGCATTCGATGTTTTGATGACCAAGAGCTCTGTCATTTATTTCATTATGAGTTGTTATTACGAGAGTCACACACTTGTAACTCAATTGACGTGCTGATTCTGATGAGTGCAAATCATCAAATCACGCACCATAATTTTATGAAAGGAGCATGAAAAAAAATCAACAAAATGAAAAAACGTTTTTCGAGAATGGAAAGAAGACATGGAAACGCTGGTTTTTACACCAACAGTTTCCGTATTGTTAGTATTATATCGGAAAACTGAATTGAGATCTAGTAAGGCCGGGAGCAGAAAGTGGAAAGAAGCGTCGAACGGAACAGCGATCGTCTCTTGGCTTTCAATGACTACATCAACTTCCGGATCAAATTACGTTATCACAAGTCTCGCAATCGTTGATTAATCCTTGAAATTTATAAAACGACAAATGTTGGAGATGTTTGAGAAACAAGTTTTTCTTCAATTATATAAAATATTACTGTTTAGCAAAAAGACAAATCAGTATTAGAAAGCTATCTTGTTAATTATCTATAAATTTCACATGAAAAAAATGTCAGTAGATTCGTGACTGTTTTGTGAATTTTTTTTAATGGCGAAAAGTTTCGCGTTGCTGGAAACTTTGATCTATAGATATGATTTTCACATTCAGACAAAAGATAGCGGAGAACATTATCCTGAAATCGAAAGTTAGATGATAATGCTTCCCTTTTGTTTTCATGATTCAGTATGACGAAATGCATTTATAAAACCTGAAACCGTAGCGAGTGAATTATGCATAATCCAAAAAAGTTTTATAATTATGAACGAATCACGAGATGCTTTTCAAGAAAATTTAAATTTCAGACATGAAATTAATTCTCTTCCAGCTGCTTTGCGATGGTTTGTGTCATTTACATCAAATCCTAATTGTGCATTGTCCCGGACTGATATTTCTTTTCTCCATTTTTTTTTCATTATATAATTTTTTCATTATAATAAAATTACTAATTACAAAAACAACGAAAACGAATGGTTTAGTCAAAACAAAATGAATAACTCTGATGGTAAATCCCAAATTGAGTTTGTGAAAAGTAGGGCAATTTGCATAAAATCAATAAACGATGTTGTAGATAATTTCTTCATTCATTTTTAATTCTACCACATGCAGCGACCAAATTAAAATATCGTAGTTTGAGCATTTCATCTGATAAAAAACGGTTAAGAAAATCGCTGGGATAATTGGTTTGTCCTTGACTCAATTCATGGCTGTACAAAAAGAAACGAAAAAAAAGTTTGCAAAAAAAGTATCAGCGAAGCGATTTTAAACTCGATAATTTATCAGCGCGTACAAGTGTACTTATTATTCGGTTTCCAACATAAATCAGTATAATGCGGACATTCGAAAAACCACTTTTTAACCAACGAGACATAAGTAGCTGTAACAAATGCCCTCTCGCAGTACATAATGGCATAGGAAACAAACCGAATTCAGTTGAAATTCCACCGTAACAAACGTTCGACCAGTTGGTATAATTTCAAATGATGTTTTCAGTGGCGATCGATTCTTTAATTTGTTTTTTGAAACAATACCCAAATAATTTGTACATTTTTTTTCAAAAAATTCTACTTTTCTACTATCATTCAGTACTTAATACGAATCATTGTTTTTAATTGTTTTTCATCTTCAAATGAAATTTAGATGGAAGAAATTGTCGAAGCAAAAGACCTCACCTGTTACTTGAGTGAAATTTTTCCCAGGCCGTTTATTAATGTCCGTAAATCTTTTTTTGCCCCTTAAGCTGAGAAGAATTCGTACGTATTGTGTATAAGTGTTTAATTCATACTTTCTTTTTAGGTGACATCAAGACCTCATTCTTATCTGGAAGTAGTTTCAATGTGACGTGGCATTTAGCGTATCCGCATAGAGTGAGTAAAAACAGTTTTCAGTTACGTTCCACATCATGTTTCATTGCGCCTCTTCAGGATGATACTCGTCATTTTTTTACACTCTCCGTACACAACCATTGCACCAATTTTTTTGAAGCTCAAAATTTGACGCTCGAGCGTGAATAGAAAACATGGTGCCGTGACAGATGAGAGAAAATTCATTGAGCAACTGTTTATCATGAATAATGCGTTTGTCGTGTCCTACATTGATTGTGCAATTCGCGTCATTTTTATTTATCATGCAAAATTGGTTCTTTCAAATTTTGCAACGTAAACAAAAATCAATGCAAACCGCAGTTTTACAACAATTACAACAACCAAAGAAAGTGAAAAAAAAAAATTTGTATCATAATGAACCCCCAATATTTGTCTAACTTTAATTAAAAATATTCAACAAAATTAGTGTTCGTTTAAATTTTAATTGAGAAGTATAGCAACGACTGAAATCACTTTCGAATACTGAAAAAATTGATCAAAACCGTTTGGATTTTTCATGCAAATCGAAACTCATGGCGATTTCAAATCATTCCAAATCCAATAAGTTGTAAGTTGTGAAAGCACCTTAATAATACTATTACAGCAATACGAAACGCTGAGATGGAAATTTTTTTTTTAATCAGAGTTATATTGCAGCGCGAGTCGACTGCCACCGCGGCCTCTCTCGACTCTGATATGAAAATTAATTTCGTCGAGCGTGAGAAAATATCGTCTTCGCATTGGATGTGTCGCGCCAATCTTTTTTTTTCGCACCGATGAAAAAAGATGAAACAAACGAAAACATGCCCGATAAAATATCAAGCAACCTCTGCAATTTGCTCTGTCAACTTTTTTTCCCTCTTTTTTTAGTTCAAGCAAACTTTTTAACCATAATTATCGCGGTTTGAAAATTTAATTACTCGAAAGGACAAGAGTGCACATTCCATCTTCGGATGACTTGAAATTTGTATGAGCTTGGTAGAAGAGTTTTTCTCGCGTTTTTTAATCTTCGTATAACTTTTAAAAACAGTTTAGCGACAGGCTTCCAATAAACAATCAACTTTTTGTCCGTTGCGCATGCAATTTGGATAATAAATTTTGCAAGCGATGAAAAAGTCCGGAACTTTTTCGAATCGACATTGTATCCTTATTTGTTGTATTTCCTTTTACCCTTCCGTTTGAAAACAGGGGTTGAAAAAAAATCCGACAAACTAGCATTGACAACTTGAAGGCGAAACACAAACAAATTGAGTTTCGCAGTTTTATTTAACATTCACAGACAAACTTTTTTGAGACACAACAAAACCAAGTGACAGTTAAAATAGCGTTCAAGTTCTTTTTTTTTTAAAAAAAGAAGGATGATTTTTTAGCTGCAAAATTATTGAATGAGCAACTACAAAAGTGGTTATATAATTGACATGAAAATGAATGCACGAAGAATATGGCATTGCGATCAGTGACCGGTGAGTGCCGATGACTCTTTGCCTATTATAATAATAATACGTAGGTGCATTTACCGGCTTCCACGGATGGAAACCGAGAGTCGAGTAGGTGTTGCATTCTACGCTCGACTACTTGTCTCGTAGATTGCGCCGGAGCGTCAGGGCCGGCTCAATTTTCTGTCACCTAACAACGTCCTGTTTTTTCCACGTTTCGCTCTCAAATTGTTTGATCCTTTTTTTGGATCAAAACAGAATTTACGCCATGGCAGCATTCCGATCTCGTCTCACGGCCCAAAATTAAATTCGAGTTGACGTCAAACAAAAATTGACGTTTGATTCAAACTTTATATGACAAATGCTGGCGGAATTTCTAATAAGATGGAACAATGGCGAGATAATAGAGAAACGACAGGACGAGTCAAAGCGAGAGAGGAACAGCTCTGTTATGAATTATTCAGCGTTGGTAAAATAACGTGCTAAAATGTACCATTTATGTACGCCAATTGTTGTTTCGATTACACTCTTTCTTGCGAATTGATATTTATAGTTCTCCGGTAGTAGTTCCAAGTAAAATTCTCGTCGGACAAATGAATGTTTCGCGTTGTTGATCTTTTCTCTCTGATGTAGTAACTTTTTAGTTGCAACGTTTCATATCTATAACCAAACAAACAAAACTAGACAAACAAATGAAAGGAAAATAAAAAAATGTATTAAACAAAACTGTGAAACATAGAAACACCGAAAAGGAGATCGTTCTTTTTACAGGATAAATCGTAAAGAATACAGCCCTATATCGTAGAAACAGATCATTCATTTTTAATTGATTTTTTGTTTGTTTATATTTCGTTCAAATTTTTATTCGCTTTTGTTTGTTTGTTTAGTCTTATGTGTTATTTTTTTCATTTTTTTACATTTACTTTTTCCCGGTGTTAAGGGCGCAAGATTATTAAAACTTTTGAAACACATTGATAAATTAATTTTGATTTAATAATGAAAGAAACGGGGCGGACAAAATGAAGTCATAAATTGCGTAGCAGAAAAATAGTCATTCGAAGTGGAGTGAAAAATCTTGGGGGATAATAATTCGTAGGATGAGAATATCGTCGGGTAAAAAGTGTCGGCGCAAGGTGTGTGCTTGAAATTATCATACGTGACAGAGCAAGAGCATGACGAATGTGGCGGTGCTTTTTAGATTGTCAGAAAGGAAAACTCGAAGGTGGCGGGGAACGAAAACGGTGAGGCCCTTATTATGCTAATGCACAGCCCTGCGCAGAGACGATCCTACGCCTGCACTTTAAATTATGCAAAAAGGAAAAACATCGGCATTTAGCGAGAACGTGCGTCGCGTTTTTTGTCCGCACCTACGCGAAAGCTGCGAATTTCGAAATCGTAACTTTCGTCACTCTTCCAAACACGCGTCTTCTCATATTCGAATAAACTGGGCGTTAGAAAACACAAATGTTTATGTAACACTAGTAAAGTTCATGCAAATTCAAACGTCAAAATTTTTGTTTGAACTCCACTCCAGATCCGACGTCTTTTCTTTGTTCGTTGTTGCAGACAATGTTTTCCCTATCCACTTCCCGTTTGAATTATTTAAACTAAACATTTTTTTTTGTTGCAAATTTGCAACTTTTTCGCCTTGGATTGAAACGATTTCTGCTCCTATTGTTCTCACTCGGCGTAATGTGAGACCATATTTCTCGCTGGGTTGAAAATATTCATGTGTAAAGACGCGGATCGCGCTGGTTAGAAATTCCACCGGTGACAAATCCATCGCAAAGGTCGACCGACGTCTTCGGTTTTCTGCCGTCACGTTCTCCAATCCTTGCCTCGTTTGTTCGCGGTTACGCTATTTTTTTTCTTTCTCCCATTCCAGCCCTTTTTTTTCAAGCTTTTGATTCAGTTTGAAAACGTATCCCACTGGTAATTTATCTTAATGCCCGCTGCAAAAATGTTTTTCTTTCATGATAAAACCGTTTTCAAGTTAAAGCTATAGCTTTTCTGATAATTATTTCGCGAAAGCATTTTCTATTATTTTGATTGTTGAATTTCAGTTTACAAAGTTTTGGTTTCAGTTTACGACGAGAAACAATTTTCCATTAATTGAACGTTCTTTTTCAACAATGACCTGCCACTTGGAAGGCGAAACACAATTTTTTCCTCTGACATTTTTATGTAACGATAAATAAACTGTTACATCCATTTTATTTTGTATCAACAAATATAATTTGCTCGAACACTGAATCTGTCGAGAGCAAAAAAAAAGTGGCAGAAATAAATAATATTCAGTTTCGTAAACAGGAAAGCAGACGTGCTGAATAAAACAGAGGACGCATCGATGAATTGTATGTCGGGGGAAAATATCTGCAGGCGACCGGGTGTAGTAGCATTAATATCGCACCTGGTGCGCTGATGAAAAATGCATCGATTGGGCTGAGCGCTCGACTTATGATTCGACGATCATTCGGTGCAATTAGCTTCTTAATTGAATTCGCATGTGTCAATCGAGCGGAAACAAAAAATCGCATAGCACCGCAGGCCGCAATTTTCTGCGGCCTTTTTCACCGTTTTGCTTTCATCACAAATACCTGCTCATATAATAAATCGTCGAGCGTTTATCATACGCTTTAATAAATTCGACCGTTTCAGAAGTCGAATGCGAGCCGACTTATAATTTGTAATCGCGCGCGCACTTGTCGGAAATATTCCGATTGGCCGATGCCCGATAATTTCTTGAGCATTCCGCACCTATCGTGCCGAGGACCGGACCGTTATGACCTGGAATCTCCCTACGAGTTTTACACGCAGATATGTCATGCCGTTCTCTCCCTTCTGTTAATTACATTCATTCACTCACCAAAAAGAACCGGGCTCAACTTTTCTTTTTGTTTTCTTTCCTTTTTTTCAGTACTTACAACCGATGCTTATAAGTCATCATTCATTTCTCCATTATAAATAATGTAACAGGTTTCGCTTTGAAAATTAAGGCTCTTGTTTTTGGAGAGACAGATTGATTGATTTTATCGTATAGTTTGCCAAGTTATTAATATTCCACTGAAAACCTATCGGGAAAATGTGTGGACAAGTCAAAAAAAGATACGGCAGGTTGCCTGATATCTCAAAAGCATAAAATGTCAATCCCACTGTGAAAATTTTTTTTCTACTTGGAAAATAAAGATTTGCTTGAAATATATTTATAGTTTCGTAATACTTATGTATTGTCGCTGTGTTTTCATGCTGGAACAATAACAAAATGATATCCAGTGTGTAAATCAACAATGAAAATTAAACTGCAAATCCAGCAGACAATGTCACGGTAAATATTGCTCGAACATTTGATTAGCTATGTTGGGCGACGCTCATTGAATATTACCTTACATTTCAACGCTCATTAGATCCGCGTTAAATATTAATTTGTGCTTAACGTTGCCACGCAGTTTGTATATATTTATGTGAGTGTGGGCTGTTGCCATATGGTCGCTGATTCGTGTACCCGCGTTATCCGCTTCGTTACATATTAAAATACAAATCATCCGAGCAAACTTTAACTCCAACCTAACTTCCGAAAAACTAAAAATTCAAAATAATTTCAAAATAAATCCAAAATTTGGATCAAATCTTCTTATCAAATTCCGATAATATTTTATAATCAGATTACTTATTAGCAAACTGAATTTTTAAATTCATTATTCAAGACCGATCGGACAGAATGTTATTAGAAAGTGATTTGGGCTAGGCGATTAATTTATCTGACGATTTGTGATGAAAGTTTTATTTTCCATCAAAGAATCAATCTGTCAGTGGCAAAAGAAATGAAACGAATACTTTCTGCATCTTGAGAGAGATTCAATTCGGCAGGGAAAACAGTGGCAATTTTTGCGGTACAAAATAAAGGGTATTGAAAAATCGAAAGTGATGTTAGAGCAAATGTTTTCGATCCGCTTTACTATTTTGTTCGCCGAGTGTTATAAAATAATAATATCATTTTACCATAAAATTCTATAACCAAGCAGCACTCAAGAGTTGCTAACTATTAATGAGCTTTAATTTGTAATGAATCGATATTGTGAACTCAACTTTTTTTACGATCTTAAATTTTGCAAAAACAAAGAAAAAAAATAAAACATGCCGATTGCGCTTGACTGTTCTACTTGTTTCTGACGCAATTATTTATTCGCAAAACTTGTTTGAGATTTGTCAAATGCAAAATGAGCGCTATGCTTAGACCGGATTGCCAACTATTGAACTAACTTTGTTTTGTTCGAATTGTAACGATTATCAAGTTTGTTACTTGAGATGACTGATGTTATTATGCTTAGCAAAGTCTCATGATGCGGAACGAAGTAGATTATTTTCTTTTTTGTTACTTCGTTTCAGATTATTTACATAATAATCATTTTTTATTTTTTCAGGGTGGATTCAAATTACAAATTCTGGACGCACTCGACAGGACTCTAGTCGATCTTACTCCTGTTACGAGTCAAAGTCAATTTGTTGAGGATGACGCGACGTAAATATATAAAAATTATCATTTTTCTTCCTCTCTCACAGGACGTATCTGTTAAAACTAAAGGCAAACTGACGTTAATCATCTTGCTCATCTAAACATTTTCATTAGTCGCAAGAAGCATGTTTAGTGACGCAAAATTTAATTAACCTGTCCGATCCTTTACGGCTGACTTCGCGTGGAACAAAAATGTTCTGGTCGAAGAAAACGAGCTATGTCATCTAACGGATCACTTCAATGCTACCCCCATTTTCATAAACTTTATCACACTAATTTACCACCGTTCCAAACACAGTTACAATGATGTGCATCTAATTTTATTATAGTCTCCTTTCATTCATAAATTATCAGCTACGATTGACTTTTTGAACTCGACTCTCGTGAAAACTATTGCAGACATTTATTGAGAAAAAAATGTTTATTATTTTTTAATGTCCATTTATTTATTCACAATGAATTAATACAATTTTCATCGCGCGTCATAATTACGAAAAACGTATTGTCATAATTTGTTGAATAATGATTTTTTTTATTTCGTGTGAAAATTTTTAAATGATATTGAGAAGAAAAAATATACTTACATCATTAAAAAATTCTTCTACGCCGAGAAAAAGAAATCGTTCTCTTAACAAGCTCTATCGTAATGAGTATATCGTAAAAATAGTTACGATTATACGAAAAACAGGTCATCTCCAAGCAGGAAACATCAAAATAGAAAAAAACAAAAATGTAAACAAAAAATAGAAGCGCACGGGTGACAAAAACAGAACATATAATTATTGAAAACCAGACTATAAACAAACACAATATAAACGAAAATTGATAGCACAATATTCATTTTTTGTTTACATATCACATATGGTGTTATTTATCCAACAATTTTTTTGTGAATTTATTGTTTGTTTACGTTTTTGTTTTCAGTAGCATTGTTTTTATTTTTGATCATGCTGGTTCGATCTCCTTCTCTGAGTGATGTTCAAAAGAGCTTTGAAAAAATAATTTATGAAACATAATTTGCAGGGCGCAATCGTACACGATAAAGTTGCCGCAAAATTTCACCTGCACGGACTGCGCAATTCGGCTTCTTCGCGAGGCTAAAGAATGGGGCTCATCTTACAAGTTTTGGTCCTGCGCGGACGTTGACGTGAGTTCTTTTCATTTTTCGCAAGTCTTACACCTTTAACGACATATCATATGATTTTTATGATCATTTATGATCTTGGCATTTCAAGTTCAAATTTTCTCATGTCATTTTCATAGGACATTTTCCAGCAATATCATACTTCATGAAATAGAAAGGTGGTTTTTGAATAAACAATACCTCCCGGCCACTTTTCTTTCAGATATTGGACAGAAAAGCGTATAAAGAAGATTGCAGTGGACACGGCAGACAGATAGTGGGAAGGTGTAGATGTGACAGGCTTTACCATGGACCGAGATGTCAATACAAAGAAGAGTGCTGGGACGATTCTGACTGTGGCACGCAAGGAACATGTATTGACAATGGCGGCACTACTTCCCCAACCAAGCATTGTTACTGCAATATTGGATTTTTCGGTCCTGGATGTAATAAACGTAAGTTTCCCTTATTCAGTTTGTCGTTTCGTTTCACAAGCCGTCCCACTCAATTATCCTCATCCGCGAACAAGATACCCTTTTAATGATCCCTTCTAAAACAAAATTTCAAAGAAAAAAAGCACCTTCAGAGTTGTACAAAATACATTTTCAAATTTCACATCTTTTATATACTGGAGTTTTACGTAATTTGTAATAGGCTTGGAAAGCATTTAGCATATTGAAATCTTTGAAGTCAAACTCAATAACTTTCACTCGAGTGAAAATTTGCTTGAAAATGTTCAAAAACTTAAACTGTAACAAAATCGAAGCCCCTGTATGCAAACCAACACAAACCAATGTATTGTTTTGGATTGCGATTGGTTGACAGCAAACATTTTCATAAATGTCATTGCAATTGAAATGAGCGTTTGTTGCGCGCAGCTGTCGACAATGTCTTGTAATTGGCGGGCACGTGCATTACATTGCAAAATGTTTTGCGCCATCGGACAATGCTCGGTGCAATTAGCATGAGTAAACACTGGCAGTCAAAAAGTAAAAAAACGCACGAGTGTGCGGCTCGTCTCTGAGTCACCTCAATTAGGGCGCCGACTCGAACGCAAGAGATGATTAAAGCTGTTGCATTGAAATTATGCCTGCGCGCTACACAAAAACCCGCGACGACTGATTATTCTTTCGCACCTCTACTTTTCTCTTTTCGCGCTTCAAAACAATCATTCAAATGATGTTAGAAAATATAATTGTACGCGAAAACATCTCTCAAGCGCAAAGCAAATATTTGAACTTCAAATGTTGACGCCCAAGAATAAATATCCGCCGACTGTTTCTGCCACTTTTTCATACCTAACGAAACAATTCAGTTATGTCAATTTTCGGATTAAAAAATAAGCTAAGAACGTTTTATTAATTATCCACACCGTAATGTTTATTGTTGATGTTTGAAAGTAAATGTTCCGAGTATTCTTTGACTAGTTTTTATCATGTTGGAATATTATTATAATGAAAATGTGTTGCTCGCAGGTTCGCCGGTGAAAAGTACGGATCTCGACCTGCAGTCGTACAACATGAAACGATTCTCGGACGACATCACGTTCTATTGGAGGATTCTGAAAAATATCCAAGAGCTCGAGGGAGTGGTCGTGGTGAATGGCACTTCCTGGGTCGGAGTGGGTTGGAGACCCAGCAGTGTCACAGCATCCTGTAGAGCACTGCCTGAGATTCGCGATCCTGGCTCTCCTAAACAATATGAAATACTTCCTAGACCGGAACCCGGTGCAGATCCTGAACCACAATCTGAACCCGAACCCGAGCCTGAATCTGAGCCCGAACCGAAGTCTGAACCCGAGCCAAAATCGGAACCCAAATCAGAGCCGGAACCTTCCAGTTCGTTGCTGAGATCCAACGCCAAAAGACGATCTGCTAAGCTGGACGGTACCGCTACAACCCAACCGGAAGCGGATGTAACTGTTCAAACCCGGTCGAGCGTCACTTATCGCGTCAGCACAAAGCAAGGTACCAGATGATATCCAAGATTTATGATTCGAATCTTGTTGATTCAAATTTTAATTTGTTATTTCACTGTTTTCACTCAAAGTGAAAAGAAATTTGCTCAATTGCAGTCGCATTTTCATCTGTGATTGATTGGTTTTGCTTTTTGTAGGACGCAAAAAACGAGACGCCAAAACGACCATCAAAAGCAAAGGTAAGTTTCCCTGATATCCGGAAAATTAACTCGAATAAGAGGATTTGAAACCCTAAGCTTGATTTTATGTTTTTTTTCTCTCTTTTTTTTTACTTGAACCACCGACTGTACGCGCGACATTCCGTGTTATCTCAAGAGGCTCGTAACGCTGTGCTCTTCTTCCCTATTTGTATCTTTCTTTTTTTTACAATTCCCCCGTTGGCACTTTAGTTGGTACGCCCTAAGAATGCACAAATATGAACACTATAAATTTTAAACTGGGACATTAAACCGAGAGAAAGTATCTGATATTTCAAACTAAAATGCAACTACATCATCACGAATAACAGCTGATTTTACTAGGTACTTTGCAATTGTCACGTTTAAACAATTTCTTTTGTTTTTATTCTCTCCGTTTTGTTTCTTAAAATGCAGTTTTGATGGCAGTTTTCATAACACTATATTAAATATAAAAAAAGTTGTGACAAAAAGTGAAGTATGTAATGCCTTGTCTGGCGGAATCAGAAGTACTAATTTGGCAAATTATTATGACAGCAATAATTGTACACAATTAATGTAATTACAATCATTTGCGTTTTTACTAACTAAAAGTAGACGCTGTGCACAGCAGTTATAATAATTTAAAAAAAATGGTCAACAGTTGCTTCAGCATGAATTACCGTGACAGAAAACGCGATTATAGCAACTATGTTATTCGTACGGGATTCGCGGGTTCTACGACAAGCTTAAATTTAATCCACTTTCGACGCGTTAAAGAAAATACAACAGTACTGCACTAATGTACTGTTTCTTACTTGAATTTGACATAAGATTATAAAATATGACCACTGATTTTGTATTCTGATTACGTTTTCGTTTCAATTCAAATTTCAATTCTATGAACTAAATAACTAATGCAACGAAAGCTCATTAATATTTGTATCGCATTCGACACACTGCTGACAGACACATTTAAAATGATTCAAAGGGTGTTTTACTATACGAATAATATAATATAGGGATCTTAAGACATAGGTTTTGATGAGACTTTTAATTCAGTGCCTCCTCCCTCCCCTTAACAGTGGTAGAATAATTAAAAGTACAAATAAGGTTGATGAACACCATAGTAAAATAAATAATTAAGACTAAACCTGGATACAAATGATGAAAGTAGAATTATTTTAATTTTAATAACAAAGTTATGGTGAAGGGATGGATTCTAATAGACAGCGCACCGTTGCTTTGTTGCACAGGGGAGCCATTGGGCGAGCCTCAAGCTGCACCCGAACCACAATCCGAGCCGGAACCCCAATCCGAGCCGGAACCCCAATCTGAGCCTGAACCCCAATCTGAGCCTGAACCGAAATCAGAGCCTGAGCCCAAGTCGGAACCAGAACCCAAATCCGAGCCAGAACCAAAATCTGAACCTGAACCTAAGTCTGAACCCGAACCCAAATCCGAACCTGAACCTAAATCCGAACCGGAACCCAAATCCGAACCTGAACCCAAATCCGAACCTGAACCAAAGTCTGAACCAGAACCAAAATCCGAACCAGAACCCAAATCTGAGCCAGAACCCAAATCCGAGCCTGAACCCAATGCCGAACCCGAACCGAAATCCGAGCCTGAACCAAAGTCAGAACCTGAACCTAAGTCTGAACCCGAGCCCAAGTCGGAACCTGAACCCAAATCAGAACCCGAACCCAAATCAGAACCTGAACCGGAACCAAGCTCAGGCAATAATCAAGATGCCGCAAAATCTGGATCAGACAAAGGTAAAATTTAATTTGACCTAATTTCTCTTATCTGAACTTGGTGTTTTTATTTTGTGCAATTGTTGATTCTTTACTTTTTAGCCTCTGGGCTCTATTGAGTTACTCAGTAATTCAGTAACGAATAAAAAGTCAGCGTTTATAAACTTCAAACAGAAATAAAATGTTTATTCATTACTGAATGTTTTCTTTCACAGACATGAATACTCTTTCCAATTCGCTCATCGGTGAAAACATTTTTTTTGTCTTCTCTCTGTTATCACTACTACTATATCTTCAGTTTCTTATATCCTTCCAGTCTTCTCCTTCTGTTCAATCACTTCTTCATTAACAAACATAACACACGTGATAAAACACGATACAGCCAACTCAATCGATTCTTTGACAGTTTGTATTAACTCATGATAATAAAAAAATAAGTTACATTAACCATCAGTCGTACTTGACGATTAATTAGCGAATTTCAAAACGTGCGATTGCCTAATGTTCATTCTAATTGCAGTTGATTAGAGGACAAAATTTACATTGCTTGCCAGTAAATTGCAATTACTCGCAGGATGCATAATTGTTTCGTCAAGTAAAATTTAACATAGAAAAAAAATAAAAATGGCAAAGGAAAAAAGAAGAAGAATGTAGACATAAAAATAACTCGGTTGATTGGCGTTGCTCAATAAAATAAACAGGACGTTCAGATGCAACGCCACTTTTCAACTGTTACATTGGCAAAGAGACATTTACACGCAATCATTATTCCATACGAGTTTGACTTGCATAACTGATAATTATCTATCTTTTGGCAGCCGGGGCTTTGAAGCTTCACAAATACACGCCGAAGCACGACTTCAATCCGATGGACTGCACGGATATCGTAATTGGAATGGCACGGGGTATGAAGCACAGAATCGGCGATTATTATTCCAGAGACAGATCGACCCCGCACCCAGACACGTACTGGGGCGGCCGGGATAGTCTCACAGCGGCCATGGGATTCGAAAAAGATGGAGTCACTACGATCCTCTTCCGCAAAAAACTTATCTCCGACGAGGCCTTTACTGATTACGACATTCGGGACGAGCTCATGCAGGTCATCTGGGCCAAGGGTCAACAGTCCAGTAACTACGTTCATCATCCACCCAGTGGCGTTGAGAAAAGCAATGTTAAGGTCAAAGAATTTTACAAGGACGATGAGCTTAAATACCACGGTCACAAATCTCAACGTGGAGTTGCCAGTTTCAACTTTTTCGGTCAGTCACAAACAAATTCCCATCTTTTTTTTCCCCACAAACTACACCAAGAAAAAGAGATCGTACGATTTCCTCCTAAAATATGTATCGTCATTGTTGATTTGCGAAAGTAACTTATTATACAGTCATTTACGGGAAAATTTAAAATTCAATCTTTGAAAAGAAGAAATGAATTTGAAATGTAAACAAATGAAAACTGAATCAAATGAAACAAATGAAACAAATGAATGAATGTTCATATCTAATTTCGCTTATATTATTGTTTATATTTTTGAATCGTTTCATTTTAAGATTTTCACTCAAATTTCGGTAAATTCATCATATCAATTTCGCGAAAACATATTTCCCTGAATACTTGTGAATACTGATGTACAAGAGGCTGTTACGCACACATTTTTGTTGGAGAATTTCATTTGAAACCCGTTTAAATTATCTTTCATTTTTTCTGAACCATATAAAATCATCGTGCAGTACAATGGAGATTGTAAAATTAACGATCTATTACAATCACAATCGTAACTGTTTTTACGATATGGGGCTGTATTTTTACGATTTATCTTGTTAAAAGAACAATCTCTTTTTCTCTTCATCTAATCTAATTTGTTGAAAAATATATATATTGTATATTTTTTAAATATTTATGACACAACTGTGATGTGCAAATTATGCAGATGAAAAAGGAAAAGCCGAAACCGGTGGAGGCATGACACTTGAAGGAGGCGGTTGTGGAGGCGAGTGGCGCTATCCTCGACATTGTTCCCCAGTGAATGGTACTTGTGATTACCGCATAAAATGGCTTTACAAGTCCAGAAAGGTAGGCTTTTTAATTCCACCCCTCTGCGTTCAAAGTTCATTTGTAATTACAATTTCGCGAATATTTTTAATAATACCTACCTCCCTTGTCTTTTTCAGGATGCTATATCTTTTACAATTGTCACGAAGCATACGAACTTGTGGACTGGCGTTGGGTTCTCCGAGGATGAAAAAATGGTAAAACAAATTTTCACAAGATTATACATATTTGAATTATACACTGAAAAAATGATATCGCACAATGTGTATCTTCAAGGTTTCATGTAATGAAATTCTTGAAATATTATCACTTTATTATGTACATTGTTGTGAAACAACAACATCTAATTAACATCCAACTGACATCTAGCTAACATCTAATTACAGTGCCATATAGATACGGCGTTGAACTATTTACACAGGTTATTATTTATTTGTTCAGTGTATAAAACAAAATGTTGATTCAAATTTTGCTCGACTAAGAAGTTGAGACGATCTGGAATTTGTGCTTGATTTTGATGAAACGTATTTTTGTGCAGTCTCAAACCGACGCGGTGCTCGGATGGGTAGACAAAAGTACAGGTCGTGCTTTTGTGATGGACACATGGATCAGCGGTTACAGTAATCCGCTTTTGGACTCGTCGCAAGACATTTTCAACGCCAGCGGTTATATTAAAGACGGAGAAACGACCCTAAAGTTCTCTAGAAAGAGATCGACCAAAGACAATCGCGACCTTTCTTTCACGGATGAACAATGCTTGTACCTCATGTTCCCGGTAAAGGGCGGCGCTTTCAATCCGGTGAATAAAAAAATCCGCAAACATGAAACAGTGCCGATTGTTTCTGCCGAAAAAGTTTGCATCAAGTCCTGCGGCATAGACGGTACGTACTGTTTGTACTGTTTTTGTTTACACTGGTGAGAAAACAAAGTCGCGGGATTTACTTTTAATTTGACACGAAAACACTCTTGTAATTACGCGCGCTGGTTACTGAGCGTGAAAAATGGCACTTTTGGAATGATAAAATGCAGGAGAATATCACGACCAGAGGATGTATAAAATTATGACGATGTCAGTGAGGGAAAAAAAGTGTCTAATCATTTTTAAAATATGGCCAGGCGGATTTGCACCGGAGAGAAGAAATGAGTCGAACGTTATTTGCCTTTCTCCATGAGCTATAAAACAGGAAATAAATGTTGTATTAAGATTAGGATCGTTCGGAAGTCAATTTATTCAATCATAAAGCGTTTTTTCCTCTCTCTCCACCTATATTGTACAAATCGTGATAAAATTTATTGCCTGAAGTGGATTGCAAAAAGCCGATGAATATTGGGAGATTAAAAACGCATTTATTATTCAAGTTTAAGTTCGTTTTTTTTTTTCAATCTATTCAGTCTTTTATAAGATTTTTCAGGTCTGATTTTGTCACACTTTTTGAACAAATCTTTTTAAAGAAAAAAAAAGTGAAGTATATAAACGTCGTGCTAAATATTAATATCTGTTTTGTAAAAGAAAAGAAAAGTTAAATACCTTTAATGCTCACGTCTACCATTAGTTACTTTCATTTATCACATTAATTTGCATATCAGGTCGAAATTCTCATGCAAATTTATTGCTTGTCATGAATATAACATTCATATTTCGAATCGTTTTTTCTGCAAAATAAATCGAATTTTCATATTAAAAGTATCATTGATCCGTGAAATCTTTGTTAAATCTCGAGTCTGATTCTCCGGAACCGCTTTTGCGGAAAAGCATTGGCCAGATTTGCGCTGCAAATGACGTCAGCATAAATAAGAGCAAATATGGAAATGCTAACAATTTTTCTTGTACGCAGTAAATCATGAAATTTCGTTTTGATACGTCTCAAGTATTTGAGCAATGGTTTCCAGTTTGCTTTGACTTTGAAAACTACGATTTGAAAATCGATTTGTCATTTACAGAAGATGACGAGGACGGCCCAGTAACGCCGGCTCCGCCAAGATTGTTTTACGACGTCGAAGTCAAACTTGTCAACTTGGGCGATCATTTTGTTGCACCTTCGAGGGGCAGTCCGGACTTTGACGACATCTCAAACACCATCTCCGACAGCTTCACACCGACCTTTAAGAAATTGCCTGGATTCCATATGATAAAACTCGAAGACCTCCAAAGGTTGTATTTCACGTCTAATTTTGTAAAATAATGAAGACAATTTCAAGACAATGTAAAAAAATGTGAAAATGAAAATTATAATTTCGTGTAATTAACTTTTGTCTAACGGCTAAATTTGATAAACACCAAAGACATTTAATTTTCTACCTCGCATAATAATCTGTGTAGTGGAACCTTGCTGATAATCACATTTCTGTTCGCAGAAGCGCTAACGATGAGGTGATCGCAAAAATGAATCTTATAGTAGACAAAAACGAATTAAAAGGAAGAGCTTTGAGACCGGCAGATACCATGGCTATGGCAGAAGCTGCTTTGAAAGACACTTTGGAGACGGGGCGAGTTGGAAACCTCCAAGTTGATCCACAATATCTCATTCTTCGAGCTCATCATGGTAAAATATAATTAACTTATAATTCACAAGTTGTGCGCGAAAATTCATATCACATAGCGCGAGCTGCGGAATTTTGTTACGAATTTTCGGCCAGGTATATTCGTTTGAGTTGAACGTCTGAGACAATCAATAATGTTCAAATCCCGGCTTGATTTAAATCACTTTCAAACGATCATTATGAATACTTTGAGACTTCACATTTAAATTTAACGATCCAATTTTTCAAGTCTTGGAGATTTTTTGTTGAGCCGATGATTATATTTCATGATGATTGCGCGGTCCGAATAATGTTTGCAAAAAATCGTAACTTGGCGATCTCTTTTTCTCGATTAACGTAAGCTGATGGAATGAAACATGGAGCGATTAAAAAGCACTTATTCCATGACGAAAAGTTTCAGCTATGTTAGATAAAAATGTATCCGATAATTTATGTAAGTACTTTGAGGAACGCGAGCATCAAATTAAATTCATGGACCAGCATTCATCGTCAAAAAGCATTCCATCATTTTTTAAATAGTTTTTTTTATTAAATACACTCAATGTTTTCAACGCCGCGAATCTCAAATCGATAAAGTATGTTGTTAAAAATTGTTGCAAAATGGCCTCAGAAATTCGACGAGGACCAATTTTATACCCAAGTTTGTCTAAAAACGTTCGAAACTTTTCGAAAAAGTTGCTAGAAAGTGGCACTTACATATGTGCATAGATTTTAATCTAAGGTCTTATGAAAGTTTCTACATGGATTCCTGCCAAAGTTCCAGGTTACGTGTATGAGCTCTAGGGAAATAAAAAAAAAACATTTCTTTTCGATTCGATTTTATTTCACTATTTATCAATTGGGATGATACAAACGTACAAAAAAGAACAATCTTTGGATCACCTCTTAATGAAGAGATATTTTGAAAGGTCTTTGAATATTGATGCATAAGAAAAAAAGGACAGGGTATAGAGGGAAAGAGGTGGAAAGTAAAAGGGAATATTGACGAATGTTAAAAGTCTGGGGACAAAAATTGAAGGAACAAAAGCGAGCTAACAAACGATCCTCTTTGCATGACAATCATTATCGACTTTCATTGTATTACAGTCAACGACTTGGATGATGATCTCGATGAAAACGAAAATCGCAATTCCGTGACGTCCAACCTGCTTTTGGGAACGACCAAGCTGTACATCGTTATCGGCTGTCTGGCAGCGCTGGTAGCTCTCATACTATTGCAAGCCAGCTGCACACTTTATAGGGCATCGCGAAAGCGAACTACCAAGGTAATATTTTTGCCACAACACTATCCTAGCATCCGTATACCGTCGTAGTACTAGTACTTCCTCTGTGCACAATGTCTCACTTTCTTTACCCCCTTGTTTTGTGTGTTTGACACGTTTCTCACTTGCGCAATTGCTACCAGCTTTTGTAATTTGTTTAATTTTTATTGATTTACTTCTTAACTTGAGTGTCGAAGACAAAGTACAACCCAGAGGTTCACTTTTCAATATCTTTTTACCACAAATGAAATATGGATCAATTAGTTGAACGTTGATCGAATCAATAACCAAGTGATATCAGAGTGTATAACGTTACCGAGTACCATCGGTGGATCAATTTAGTCCATATCATTTTACATTACCTGACTTAATTGTAACACCAAATTCAACAATTTCAACATTCAAATCAAATTCAAAAGGTGAATACAGCACCAGTTCATCAGTACAACTTTTTTTTGTAATCAATTTTTTATCCGCAAAAAGTGTAATTTTGTCCTCCGCAAGCTTTTTTTATTTTCTTAATATAATTCATGAGCCTGTCAAAGTTTGCTCATAAATGCTTCTCAATTTCAAAACGTTTGATCGACTTTGAAGTCTTGACATCAAAGTTAATTATTCGAACGAATTATAGTGTATAAATTATATGTTACTAATTAGAATCCCCTGAAAATGATAAATCAAGCTGATGAGACGACGCCGACTTATTTTTCTTCATAGTTGTGAATTCACTTTTCTTAAAAAAAACTTCTTTTCCAGTCGACCCATCCGTTTATTGATCTTTTTAACGTTTTTTCTTTTTTCTGCACAGCAGTTTATCGATGCTCTTTACGCGCGTGCAGGTACACCGAAAAAAAAACTTTCGATAAAGTCGTTAACGTTTTAAATTCGATTCTGTGAACACATTTTTTTAAAGCTAAAAATTTCTTTTCAATTATGACGACCAAATTAAATAAAAAGTCGTTGATAATTTTCACAGTGACTTGAATCAAAAGTTAATAAATTACAAAGTTTATTAACATTTAAAAAAGTTTCCATTCAGATAACAATTTAAAAAGTTTTCAACAATTCAAATCATTTTTTTATAGAATTTTTGAATAACATGTTTGGATGATCTTTTATTTTCAAATTGTAAGGAAAGGAATGAATCGATCAGTCGAATTTGTGGTTGTAAAATGTTCGCAGTAATTTAACTTGCAAGATTATATAACTCGCGCATTGTCTAAACTTGAGGGTAAACACTGTTTCACAAAGTCGCATTGATTGCCTCAAAATAACCGAAATTAGAGTATACAAACAATTCTGGTCGAATCGTATAAACCAAGGGAAACTATTATACTGGTCAATAAAGCATCATCCTGGTTTGATTATCCCAGCAAATCCCAGCCCTAATTTTATACTAAACTTTAACCGATCATGATAAATCAAGATACGAATCTTGATGCTGATTAATCAGGCAATTCAAAGGATCCTTTAGACTCATTATTCAGCTGTCCACAACAATTTGCAAACTCACAACTATTCCGTTTCTAGACTCAAATTCAGCATTCTTTTTGCCAACATCGTCCGGAATATTTAGCAAGTTTTTTCCCTTTCAATTTCCGTCCCTGTGTTAATTTGAAGCGCCAAAAAAAAACGAGAGATCGATACTAAGTTGAATATTTACTATAGCCAAGCCGCGTTCGGATGATCAAGATCTGGTTCGAGCTGTCAAACGGGTGATTGAATGAACTCAACGATTGCACGACTTAATGTACAATCAATAGTAGGTTTTGCAAAAAAAAAACATGGGAAAAAATGAAAAAAGGAGTAAAAAGTGGAAAGCAATGAATAAAGGATGTACTTTGGATTGAAGATACGCGAGTGCAATCATTAATCTGTTTTTACGAAGCCGAATGACTTTTGAAAACGGTCCTTCTGAAAGCGCCTTTTTACCACGCTCGACTATTTATGTTGAATTATTTTTGGAACCCTATTGACAAATCAAAGGCAAACGTCTGCGTTCAAAAATATGTACCGAACGTCAATCGATAAGTGAGAACGTCATTATTCCGGTCGTTTCAATTTCGTCGGAGCCACGAGATTCATTTTTGATTAGCCACTCGAGAATAAAGATGAAAATAAAGTGAAATAATAAAAGAATAAAATAAAAAAAAAGAAAAAAAATTGAAAGGAGAGAAAAACAACCTTGTGCTTTGCTTGTGTTGCATGACCCACGGTTTAGAGGGTGTACTCGCTGCCTTTGGCCTCTTCTCCCGCCTCGGCCAATCCGATCCACAGCTCGAACGCGACGCGGTACCATCGACAAAACGATCATCAACAACATCAACATCTTCGACATCATCACCAACATGTCCCAACAAACTTGCACCGGCCCTCCCCCAATTGGTAGCTCAGCGAAAAGACAAACTTTTTTACTGACGAGGTATCGCATTTTGCCTACATGCTCGTTGCTCCGACTCTCGCTCTTTCGCACACGCACTAAAATCCTTTCTGCTCACTTAATTATCTTTCTCTGTCCATACCGTTTTTTTTTGGTTTCACTCATCTTTGGTGATGGTCACGTTTATCAGACAAAAAGGAGTACACCCTGAGAGTCCTTTTTGTCTGACTGGAAACCTCCTGAAAAGTTTCTAAACATGAGAAAAAAAGAGAAGGATAAAAAATATTTGCAAAACTAATTTTGTAATTAATTGTCGTAGCGACTCTAATGTTAATGCTTGCCACAATTATGTTTCAGTTACGGGATAGTGTTTTCATTAATAAAGTTACACGCGTCAGATTATTTAGCCAACACATTTTCTGGTAATTGAACAAACATGGCCTCAACTTGCATAGGCTAAACGTTACGCGAAAGCTAATTATTTAATTAGCGATTACGTGCTAATTGCAATAGAATTCTGGAAGCGGCCAGTTCTTCTGTTTGATCGGTAATTCAGCGGTTGGTCGAATTCGTGCTTCGGCGAGAGAGAAAATTTTTACGACATATAATAGAGAATCTATGTTAGTCCAGTTTTTGAATCGAATGAAATTGAATTTTGTGAAAACTGTCGAGTTCCATTACGAGTTTTTGATTTTATTTTCGTGCAAGTTTCAATTTTTTTAATAAAAAAAAAATTGTTTCAAAGGTAAAGGAATTAACGTTGGTTTTAGTGTCGCGCATTTTAAGTGTGGTTTCAACTAATACCTGGTAAACTAAATCAATCGTTTACATAAACATCATTCGAAATGTATTCATCTTAACAAGTGGTTTTCGTTTCTAATATTAGAAAAATGTTGTTTGAAAATAAATGTTTCGCCAGATTGTAAGTAGACTGTACATGAAGTAGATTGTAATTTTAATTTTGGTCCCTTTCATAGATTATGAATCAGATCAACAATTTGAGTATATTTGCTTAATTATTTCAAATTTAACATTAATAATGGCCACTCCCGATATGGGAGCTTTTAGTTATGTACCAATTTTCCATGCTCAAATATTCATGTTTTGAAACTCAATCAAAAAGGAAAATGAAATTTAATTGCGAAATCAATATCATGCTCATCAAAGAAACTTTGGAACATTTATTTTCAAACATATGAAAGTGCGCGTCAGAAATTTGAAATTTAACTAAAAGGTTTAAAACAGCAAACGATAAAATTTTGTTTTTTTGTTTGTTTTTTTTTTTTTTTAATGAAAGCACAATTAAGGACGTTGGGGTACAATGTTCTTTATAAAATTGAAAGATATTCTTGCATTTAAAATGTTATGAATTCTTGTTCTACATGTTATATTTAAAAAGATTATGTAACAATAATGTTGTTGTTGAAGTGGCTAAACAAATTTTATTTCTAATAGCTGAGTCGAAGAAATATTGAAAAAGGTGAAAAAGCAATTTTTGAAAATGGTGCGTTTACGCATGAATGGTCAGAAGTGAGTTACTTAGATGTACAGTAATCTCTTGGCTAGCTTAGCTCATAGTCAGGAGTAGGGGTAGGAGAAGAATAAATTTTAGTAAGATGGCCGAAAGAATTGACGGTAGCTAGCCAAACTGGTAAGCCAGCTAAGAGACTAATGTATATTTTATTTAAAAAAAAACTCGTATGACAAGTAAATATTGTACCCGAATCTCCTTAATCAGCTGGAATGAATGACAATTGAATTTCGTTTAATCTGGTTTTTATGACACGATGTTGCGTTTCCCATTAATACGAGTAACAACCGAGACTAACAAACTGGGGATGGTCAGACCGAGTGTAAAAAAGTGGCAATGAAAAAGCATGTTACAGAGCGAAGATGATAATTTCGCGGGTGTGCCTTTAATATGAGATCAACGTCGAAGACATTGTGGGGGCGTTCGACGTTGTAACACGCGACGCCTAGTAGCGAATCAAGTTAATTGCACCAATTAAAATAGCGCGCCTAACGTGCGGTCTAATTAGCACGCAAAACTCTGATTACAGGACCGGTTGATCGTCAAGAACCCTTGGCGTGATTACACCGCCGGGGCCAACACGAACTTCGCCTTCGAGGCGTTCGAGACGGAAGAGAAGGCGCCGCCACCGCCTGTCTCCAGCCTGCCCAGGACCCGCGAGACCACCAACGGCTCGATGATCCACGAAAATGGCAACAGCTACCACCCGCATCATCCCCACCACAACCACCAGAGGAACAATGTGGTCGCGATGGTGCCTGGCCCCAGGGCTACTTACAGTTTGCCTCGAGCACCAGGTGCCAGGCACTCGGCTGCCATGTCACCAGCTGCCCAGGGTTATTATACCCAGGACCGACGCAGCATGCCGGCCCATAAGGCCATGCACAACTCGCAAACCATGCTCCAGCCCCAGCCTGACTTCTATTTCATGCCCAGCCAAAGAAAGTACAGCGGCGAGGTGGTTCGCGTTTATGTAGATTATGTTAACAAACGAATAAGTAAGCCAGATTAAAATCCTAACTTCGTGCGACATTCTCATTTGCGCTAACTTCAATACAAAACATACAGTTGATTACTGCTCAAGTCTTTTCACCATTTGGTTACGACACATTTTTGAAATACTTGTCATGTACCTTTTTTCGTTTAAATATTGCGAAATCTTGTCAATTTTGAGGCTTCAACATTTTCGTTTCATCAATCCTGATGAAATAAAGCTATATCAGGACCATAAATTACATCAAAGTCCTACTTCAAGTAATACAAAACATTTGAGATTTTTATCGAAAAACAAATTGTTTGATGGTCTAATCCTTTTCATAGCTAAATATTTGAATGAATTTAAGATGAACCAAGTGGCTTTTTGAAGAGTTCGCACGAAAGCGAAGGTAAATATTTTATAATTACGTTCCTGTCAAGGGATTGAAATTCGGGATTGCAACGGGATATCAGTCGGATTTCTGTTGCTGAGATTCAGCCTCGATCCCGAGGCATCTTAACACCTATAATATTCTCGTCAGTAGTCCTGGTACCATGATGTTACATTATAGCCCAACGTCACAAATCACTGCGAAGCTGGATCGCAGGAGATTGAAATGCTCCGCAGATATCCCGTTACATTGATATTCATGTTTTTTGCCGGGAGCATCGTAAAACAATAGTCTTCTATTTTACAATAGATTTAGATAACGAGGCCATTATGGAAAACTCCTAATATTTCGTCTCATTCACACACAAGACAAATCTGATTCCACCATTGTACACCGCAGATGAAATATTGATCGTTTTCCTCTCCATCTGATTGTTTTCTTTTTTTAAATAATTCTCTTTTGAATTATCAATTGTTGACCTAAGTATCTTTTTATGAATATAAGAGTATTATTAAAGGAGGTGTTTTGTATATAGTTATTTTGTCAAACTGTTTTTTAAAAGTTGAAGAAAATCAAAAAAAGTTATGATTAATCGAATCGCATGTTCATTACCAAACATCTCCGCGAACAGTGTAAATACATGAGACTAATATTAAAATATCACCAAGATCACAAGATCAATCGTGCAATTCAGAATTAAAAACAAAACAATTGTCAACTCGCTGAATGCAGATTATTTATTGTTCTTACTCCGTCCGTTCGAACGTTGGCATTTGAATTTGTTTATGAGAAGTGCGCCCAAAATGGCTAAAATTTAGAATATTCAACCGGATGAGTAGTAGTTTTTGATATATATAAAAATTTACGGAAATTCGTTTGTTATTCTTTGGTGTTGTTTTTTTTATTTGTTTTCGTTTAAAATTAATTTTTTGTATTCAGAGATTTGATTTTGAATTTTTTCATAACTGTGTATAAACAGTCGTACGATCTCTTTTCTCGGAGCACCCGTTTTTGTCATTTTCTAAGAACTTTTGGGCGCACCTCCCCATTATAAATGATGACGCAGCGTGTAACAAAGTACTTAATATTTTAACTATATTAAATACTGACATGGCATGAAAAACGTTGATAATCTTTAAGCTTCAATTTTGTGGACTGCAAAGTTAAAATGTCGATTTAACAAAATTGACGCAAATTTGTCTATACAATCAACGGACCCCTGGTTTAGTAATTGAAATTCGTTGGACCGTTCCATCCAAGTTGTTTTAATCAAGAATTGAATTACCGTGGGCTAGCGATGTTGTTGCGTCTTGGAGTTGCTAAGCCTTATAATTCATACGAAGCAATATTTACTCACAAAATAATAATGAAACAAAAACACACTCCAAAATGTTACACAAATTAACGAAAAATCATTTCGAGTTTCATCGTCACAAAAAATGTCATTTGTAAATGAAACCAGTCGGATCGAAATAATGTTGACATAATTGTTGTCTTTTTTTTGAAAAAGAGTGTACAAATCAAAGCGAAAGTTGAGCGAACAAATTTTGTCGGAACAGCGTTACCGCTAAACCCTTTCGAGCATTACAGTATAAATGGATAAAGTATGCATAATGAATTGAGCAAAATATAGCTCGCGAAAACACGCAGCGAAAAATGCAGTGGCGGCGAACAATGCTCGCAATCGCACCGGATAGTTCGCATCTGATGTTAAATCATTCACGAATCGAAGATAGCCGACAAGCCGTGTGCACGGATGATTTGGATGTTTGATTTAACAGAGCAATTCACTTGATTCTCTGTCTGATTGAGAGTCGGGTGAAAATGTACGACTACTCGTTATGTCGGTGTGCGTGTCATTTTCGCGTTTTTTCAATCGTGCGAAATAAAAGATTGATGCAGAAACTATTGCGATCTTGTTTTTTGTGATTTGAAAGCCGAGACAATAACGATTTTCACACCCACTTGAGATGGTTCTAGCAATTATTTGCGTTATCGTTAGTTTTACAGTTTTTTTTGTGAATTCAAATCTCGACTTTTTTTTATAAAAAATGATAGAACGTTCTTATGTGATTTGCGAAGTTCAATATTTCCTGTAAGAATGAAATTTATTATTCATCGTTGGAACCGTCTTGAAAAGGCCAGAGACAACGTTAAAATTCAACGGAGTATCAGACTGACGTCCTACGACGATTTGTTAAAGATTTGAATGTATATTCTGTGAAAAAAAATTAAAAAGGAAAGAAAAAAGAAATAAAGTTGATGTTTTGTAACTATATTTATTTTGTATAATTTCTGTTCGTTGTTTCAAAGCATATTTAGATCTTTGTCACATACCTGTTTTTATTCAGCGATAAGACTTTTCGATATGAAAATTGTTTTGAAAAAAGTCATCAGATTATGCTCCATTAGTTGGGACACAACATTTAATCCAGAAGACAAAAGCTGCACAGGATATTATAATTGATGAGTATTTTGCGGAACCGACAAAGCTCTGCGTGAATTCAACGTCAACAGACGTTTTTCCTTTTTTCTGTTTCCGAGAATATGACTTTTACGGGTAGACGATGTCGTTCTACTTTTGTTCTTATGTCAACGAGCTTTATCGTTAAAGGCAAACTGTAAATAAGCAACTCATAATGAGAGCGCGCGCCATGTCCGTGTTTGCTTTTTGACGCGTTTTTTTTACCTCGAGGCATCTATCTCGATTCGAATTTCAAAGCACTGTTCAAACCCGTCGCACGACAAGAAAACCAAAAACTAAGTACATCCATTCAAAACCCAATGCAAAAAAGCAAGAACGAAAAACAAAAAAAAAATAACCTAACGAACGTGAGAGACACCCATTACTCATATGTACTATAAATTTACACAAATTAATAAGCCGGTTGTGAAGCGTGTAAAAAGCCGCGACGCGCGATGTGTCATCGCGAGACTTATTTCAAAAACGTTATCGCACTTTATTGCATTCAATCCTTCAATGTCGGATTTATTGTCGCTATTTCAGGGATGTACGCGCGAGACACTGTGATCTTTTTTTTTGTCGATTCGTTGAAAAGCATTTTTGCAACGCCGCAAAAAACAGTCGCCCTAAAAAAGCTTGCCTTAATTAGGAGTTTTCAACTTACAACCGCTTTGCAATTACGAATAGAACAATTCAATTACGAATTTAGTTGACAATTAAAGCCGTGTCTTTTTCAAAAAACTCTGTTGCAAAGCATGTTCGAGCCAACTTTTTCGAACGACGGTTATCATTTTAATTAAAATCACCGGCTGATAAAGTCTCGACAGGGGAAAAGGAAGAAAAAAAAGTGGGGTGCAATTAAATATGATCGAGAAATTACTCGGCGGGATGATGACATGCCAACAAATGTGGCTTGATTAAAGATGACAATTTTGAATCGAGATTCGTGCAATGTTTGCGTGCTCTACCGACCAAAGAAATAATCTTGAAGTGCACAAAAGGCAAAATTTCAATCTCAACGAACATTTACGAGGTTCGTTTCGTACGTTCTCCAAATGAAAAAATAAAAGTATGGACATTTATCGGGCGCAATCATCGAGGCTTGCATGTACAATTCGCTTCTATCTGAGCACTCAAAACTTCTTCTGTACGACGTGTTCATTTTAGTCACTAAGGCCTGCTTTTTCTATTGGATATACAATAACAAAGGTCACTCGAAAAATTTGCGGTCCATTTATGAAAAAGTTTGAACAATTTTTTTTTCTTTTGAGAGAGATTTTACATAAGTTCTGATGTGAGCGCATGATGCATTATCTCTGTTACATTATACGCAATGACGATATCGATAAGCTGCTTAGCAAGTGAAACCGAACGTTCTGCATCTGTATATACAAATGACAAGTCTAACTCTAGCTCTCTAGCACTATTTTATCATATGTATATGACGCGTCTCACGTACTTATTGTCTTCCTTCTAACAGTTAATTTCGAACGTGTATACAATCGCGTAAGAACGGAGACGACAAAGCAATAAGTTTAAATAAAAAATTGTACATTCTTAACGCAACTGGCTCTTTTTTATTCTATCGATTCCTGTTATTTGAGAAACTGTATTTTATGATTCGATTAATCATAATGTACAAAAAATAACATTTTTTTAAAAACAAAACGAAACGCACTTTTCGTCCACATAAACAAACCATATTATTGACTAAGACTCTATAGAAAGACAGAGCGGGGCTAAGACAAGGATAGAAACATTGATTGAAAAGACAAGTCAGGGACAAAATGTTTTCGTCCGCGTTTCTATAGTTTTTTTACATTTCAAAATGGCGTTATATTGTTTGTTTATATTTTTAATTCATTTTTAATTCTCTTTGGTTTGTGTCTTTACATTATTTTCGTTTATTTTTTTGTTTGTTTACATTTTGAATTTTTGTATTCTGAAGTAATTATGTAAATTGATCTTCGGTAAGTTGATTCCATTAACCTAATTTAGAAGGGTGGAACATAATATTTGATTCGTCCGATATGTATCTGAGAAAATCGGTAATCACGTAATTATGTATTGAATAGTGATTTCAATTATTATATACTTGTAGATAAAAGTCAAATGAAAGCGGGCGGTTGCATGATATTTGTAATTTGGATACGTCAATATTAGATGTGTATTTAATCGGTTTGAATTTTTGCACTTGAGTGTGCTCATAATGAATTGATTCGATTAAACATAGTCGCCCGAGATAAAGTGGAACAAATAAATTAAATAGTTCAGATGATCACAGATTTGATGCATTTATAACAATCAAGTTGAAATTGCACAAAGTACATCCGACACGTAATTTCCCAGGAGAATTGTTTTATAACAAATGGTTGCGTAGCAAAAGGACACATTTTGACGTTGTGTATATACTCGTCTCGTACGTCGCGGGATAATACATGGTATATAAGTAAATACGAGAATTTGATTATACATAATTAAGTGCAGCGGCAACGCGAAACGGCGCAGAATTAAATTTTTAGTTTCACTTCTCGTTTCTGTTCAATTAACTGTGGCGCGCTAAACTTTTGCGTTGCCCCAGAAAAATGTTATTGGAATAGCATTATGTACACCAACTAGACCCCATTCCAAATGAAAAACTATATTTGTACGCCGATATTGCACCGTCTTCAAAATGTTCTATAAGATGCTGGATCTAAAATATTGTCGAGGTAAATGTACTGTGCATCAGCTATAAACTTCGTATCAGCTTCTTTATTATAGCTTTGCTATTTGTACATACTACATAGCACGCCAATCCTCTGAGCTTCGCTAATATTTTCTGCTCTGAAATTTTTAAATCAACTACATATTTTTTTAAATTACAAATGTATTATTGAATTTAAATAACAAATTACTTTGAAGCTTTTGCCATTTCAACGACCGTCAAAGTTTTCCATTTTTATAAAATATAATACTGAGATTGTTTAACAAATTTCATTTTGTTAGAATGTAAACGAATTGTTTTTAGATTATCAGTTTTAATGCGTATGGAAAAGAAGAGTTTAATTACGTAACAAATTCAGTCAGGGGAAGGAGAAAAAGTGAGTAAAAAACAATTAACGAGTCAATATTATTTATTCTTATTTAAAAGACCTTGAAAGGCATGTTAAGGTTTTCAAGATTCTGCAGAGTCGTCGGGAGATCAACATCTAACATTCTGGACTAGAAAGGTCTCTCTCGCTATGATAAGAGTACCGTGATGACGCCAATCAATATGAAGCAACTGTTACAAGGTAAATATTCATTATTGAATTAAGAATCAAGTCTCAGAGTTCAATTTTGAATTGAAACTCATTGGAACATGAGCATCCTCCGAAAACAATCAACTTTCATCACTTTTTTTATGGTAACATGTTTTTAGTAACTCGCAAAAAAGTTAAAGCAAAGTATGGTTGTTCTACTTAAATATGGCGTGTTTATTCACATTGTTACTGACGTCAACACCAATTCAGTTGCATTATCACTTAAGGTGGGACATGCTGATTGGCAAAACAGATCATTTTTTTTAAATTTATTCGTCGGCCTTCATGACGCGCTTGAATTGTTTTTTTTTTTTAATTGAAATCAAATTTTCGATGTTGAAATAGAATGATTCAGTTTGCGAAACTCTCTGAGTCACAAAAAGGAAATAGTTGACAAATCAGAAAACGATTAACAATTTATTGAAATTATTCTTCGATTTAAATTTGTTCCATTTATTCAAATTCATGAAACATTTTTTTCGCAAACAATTTGACACTCTATAAATACGAACTTGTGCATGTCCCACCTAAAGAGGAGGTAGTAATTTCAAAATCAGTTACAAATTTTCAAAGAAACACATTTCAACAAACATGACAGTTTGTAAATTGCATGATATAACAATGTAGAGAATTCATAATGAGTACATGTAGGAGTTGAATTCAGTTATTTTATACACGATTATTTATTTTTCTTTCAAATATAAAAACAATACACAATCATTTCTGTAAAATCATATTATGTGCAGTTCAAAACATCAGTGTAAAAATCATAACGACGCTGTACAACAGAGCTTGTTCTTCGTCCAAAGATACTTTAATGGCAAGATTCATCGATTTAGTGAACCAGAGAATTGTCAAGTGATCAAAAACAGTTTTTTGTGTTAACAAGTGTATGCAATCAAGATTCTATTGCTTTTAAACTGTCGATTTAATAGTGCGCAGCTTTTTGTGAATAAGCACGAAAACTTGAATTTTCAAGTAAATTGATATGTCGAAATTTTTATTATTTGCATTGACTAGATACAATAATCGCTATGAATAACAACAAAATAACGCTTGTTTATGTAAAATTGTTTAATTTCGTTTGCCAATCAATTCAAATGTTGAAGGCGAATTTTCGTTTAACTTAACTCTGATCCATTAAGTATCTAACAAATAAACTAACATCAAAAATTATTTAAAAAAAAGAGGGGCATACAAATGTTTGTTGAGCAATCTCCCGATGAAACACAAGAACCGACGAAGCAACGTTCTGCTAATGGTTTTTGCGATCTTACAAACAGCCTTATTTATTAAGAATAACGGTCTCATATTTTGTAATACTTGAAAATCATAAGTAAATAATGATTGTTAAATTTGAACACGTGTGATCGATGATGAGATGCGTGGTTCTGAACAAATTGATTTTTTTCAATCCCACTTTCAAACCATATTTTATTTTCTCGCAATCGGGCATGCCTATTGGTTTCGTGCACTGAGACAAAAATTCTGAAACTGTCTATTGAATTCGAAACATAAAACGGCACAACTGATAAGTCACAAAACGCTACGTAACACAAACCGTCCAAACGGATTTTTTCGCAATGAAAACCGATGAAAACCGCAGGTTTATCAATCAAACTGTTCAATGTCTCTATTCAATAGCAAATTTGTTAAAATTATTGTTGCTTATCATCCTGCTGTAATCGCGACTTTTTCTGGATGACACTTTTTAATTTCAATTGTTTAAAGTTTAAAACAATAACAATAACGATGGTTCACGGTTTATTATTATTTTAAACGCGACCGCTCGTCAGCGTGCGTTTAATAATTCGCGACATGGGTTTGATCGCTGTCACCGTAGCGGCTCAAGTCGATCACCGATCATTCAATAAAGGCGGAATCGTGGAGAACAAAGCGCACATTGGAATCACTCGGCTACAATGCCATTATTGATCCCGGTGTTTTCCTCGTTTTACGCATCATCTCCAGTGTGTTGTTGTTCGTCTGTCTGATTTCGTTTGGATCCGCTTTGCGTCGCTGCTTATTATCTTAAACATTACTTTCTCTGCCTAACGTCAGAGTCTTTATTTTGCGTTGGTTTTCTGAAATCATCCAAAGCAAACATATTATTCTCTTAACAATTTTCCTCCAACAGATGATAAACAAAGAAAGAAGAAAATAGCCAAAAAGCACATTTTTTGCTATGCCACGATCTCATTAGCATGAATCAGAATTTCATACATCTAACGAGATTCTAGGAATCTCTGTACTTAGGAAAATTAAATCTTAATTCAGTGCAGGTTTTTCTTTTTGTCTGGTGAAAATTTTTGCGGCGAATTAAGGTTCTATTTTTTTCCGGGCTAACTTTCTTCTCTCTGACTTCTTTTTTTGAGACCTGCTACTTCATTAGTTTATAATTAATAGCTCAACTCAAGACCGGATTACGCACAGTTCATTAAAATCACAAATTCGCGAGAATTGAATTGAGCTTGTGAATAATTCACGATCGCCCTTTAAATTCTAATGGGAATATTAAAGACTACACTGTTATGTATCGCAATCATGAAAAAGGCGTTAATTCGTAATATTACAAGTTGAATTTGATTTACGTCGTGAACAATTCAATATTTATTTCTATTCAAAATTTTTTTTAAACTAAAAGTAAGCTTACAAAGTGGTGAACTATATAAATTAATTTTTTGCCGTTTTTCCTAACAAAAGAAAGTTACTTTTAATTAAATTCAACTTTTCAATATTTGGTGCGAATGTACCAAAAGGGCGTTCATTTAATTTACATTAAATTTTCATACAGGAATTTTTTTTATAAAAAAAAGAAAAAAGTTTGACAAGAGTGTGATTTTTGTATGAAATAAATTTGTAAGAGTGAAAACTTAATCGATTGTGAGAACGAGTCATAAAATTAAGTACAGAAAAATGTATGCGCGATAATGTAGTCGCAAATGGTTGCGTGTGTTTGGCTAGATGATCGATACGAATTCTTCGTTTTATTCGTTTCAACGGAACAAACGATGCAAGTTTTTCTTTTGCCAAAATCGATTTTTATAACACGAAAATGATTATCATCAATCGATACCGATAAATCAGCGCTCGAAATCTTGCAATGCAACTGCAAATTCTACAGAAAATTCAATTTCGTTCAATTTTTTCGTTCTCTTTATAATTTTTAAGTTTTTATGTATTTATGTTTTTCAGCTTGTTAAAGTTTTTCAATTTATATTTTAATATTTTAATCAATTTGATTATTTCAAACTTTAAAGCAAATGAAAAAAATAATTTTGTATCGTGAAACATTGCATTGCACAAAATCCCTAATAAAAAAAGAAGTTCGAAAAGCAAGCACGAATTTCAGAAAACTTGAGCACTTCTAACAGCTCGAAAAATGTTTCACTCGACTATGAGCAAAATTGAGATCCGCATGACAGACAGTTCATGACATCGAACAGAATCGTTTCTTCTTTTGTGCATGTAAGATCAGAAAGCAAGGAGGAAACTGAGCTTAAAGCTGCCACGTTTGCAAACACACGCTTTTAGCTTTTCAACCACGAGTTCTGTCAAATTTCAAACACCTATTTTATTATTCCTCTATCTCCAAGTTCAGCAACCATTTGAATCCATATAAAACAAAAAAATCCAAACATAAAAAAATCAAACACAAAAAATACATAAAACAGTCTCGACCATTGTTTTTAACAAAAACTAGGATTTAATTTTACAGAAAGAAGTTCAAAGTTGTTGATTCAAGAAACGGACAGGCTTTATTTAGTTCTGAACGGATGTAAAACGAATTGTCGAGTATAAGAAAATAACTCACGTGTCTGGGCTCTGATCGGTGTCAGATTCCTCGAGTTCAGCCTTATTGCGTTTCTTTTCATAGACGAGGATAATGGCACAGAGGATGGTGACCTCGGCGCAAATGCCCAGGAAAGGCCAAAGCGCAGCGTATTTGTCTTTGACCCTGAGGAAGGTTTTGCTCTCGACCGCCATCGTGGGTTCCGTCCAGTTGTACGAGACCATACATTTGATGTCACCCCTGTCATCCATCACGATGTTTTCAACACTAAGCTGTCCTCCGTTCACGTTCCTTTCGTCTCTCAAAAATAGCACTCGACCTTCAGACCCGTTGTAAACTTTGCCTCCGAACAACCAACGCACCCTCGCGCCGGTAACCAGATCCCCCTTGCAGTGCAACTGTAACTTCTCGCCTTCCACGACGCTCGTTATTGGCACCAGGTGAACGACCGGTTGGGCTGAAAATAAAAGTACAATTTTAATTACATCTTTTTTTTCAAAGAATCTACTTTCTCTTTCTTTTTTATTCCTTGCATTGTGCACAATACTTACGAACAACTCGATATTTCGAGACAACTGTGCCATCCACACTGCATGAGTAATTCCCAAAAACTTCGTCGTCGCTTTTTAAGATCTGAAGCTTTCCGGTCTCGTTTTGCACCCGAACGAAATTAGCGGCATCTGATGACTTGATAGGAAGGTCTTCTTTCATCCACTGAGCTCTGTTGTTTCCCGTTGGATGGTTGCATTCAAGCTCCAAAGAAGCATTCTTCGACCTCTTCAACGTTTTGAATACAAAATCTATAACCCAAAAGGTAAAACCAGAAAATTAAAAATCAGTCTCTACAAAACCTAGCCAAGTAAGAAATCTCTTGTTGTTATCGTGACGTTCAAACAATAAAACAATGTTTTGTGTATTTTTTTCTCAAGTTTAACAATTTCAAGTAATTCAAAAAGCATGTTTTGGAGTATTTCAAACTGGAGAAAGCTTTAACATTTATGATAAAGCAACAATCAGAAGGTTTATTTATTGCGAAACAAAAGGCTTAGTTTTGAGTACAAAAAGTCAGTTACTCAAAAGTCAAAACAAGGAAATTGAAAAAACAGTGTCTGTTGTTTGGCTTTTTAACAAAATTGTATCTTTTATTCAGTTTCAAAACAATGGACCTAGCCAAGTAAACTAAAATCATCTTCAGTTCAGTTGACTGTTATTTGAATGAAATTTTGCTAACGTTATCATTGGTATTAATTTTCCGGACGTTAAGAAAACACTCGGCTTGTAAAGATTCGTTTATACGCTCGAGTAAATTGAAATGCAATGTTTTCTTGTAAATGCAAGGATGACGGAAACAGAGAAATGTAAAAAGCATCCGCGTACGCGGGAGAGCAACAGCAACGGACGCATTTTTACTTTCTGAATAATTTGTTAATCGTTTTAGCGCCTGGATCTGGCACGTTTTTTTACCCTCGCGTTAATGCTCACCGAGGGGGTTGTGTTTGCCACACAGGCACACAAATTGCATAACCGAGAGCAGGTTGAGAACATTATCATATATATTATTATTCTGGTCGTCACGCGGACCTCTTTTGCGCCTGCTTTCTCAACTCAAAAAATACATGTAAATCTGTGGTTTCGCGACTTTCTGAGTTATCGCCGCTGCGCACGAGAATGCACATTTTTGTCGACGCTCGAATGGCCTGGATAACTGAGAGGTGGCAACAACGACTTTATAGACTTTCAGAATGATTTCACGTGGAAGCTCCGAAATGCACCTCACAATGGAAATTCTTCACTAATATCGCTCGCTGAATGGCGCGCACAGACGTGCCCACAGGAGACAGCAATCACATCAAATGCGTCGCTTCCCTACTATTCAACTGACGCCTCAATGGATTAACGAAATTCTTCGTTAATCCATTTCACCGCAAAATATGGCCAACCTCTGTCTTCCACGTTTATAAGTTTGTTCGTTTCCCTATTGATGACTTTTTTCGCAAGCCTGATTCAACTTTTCCAACCAAGTTGAGATTTTCGACTCAAACGTGAAAAAAGAGTTAAAACAAGAATTTTCTTTTTGAGCAGCTCAGTGCCTGGTTATAAACAGCGAAAAAGTTAGGTCGACTTTGATTGGACTCTTTCATTACGCGACTGATTGATATTTAATAAAACGCCTGTTTTCACCACTCTCCTTTGCAAACGATTGTCTTTATTCGTATTTTGTCGTTTTGAGAAAGTCAACCGATAATTGTGGACTCTCTCGAGTTTCATTATAACTTTTTACTAGTTTTTTTTCGGGTTTTTTTTTTCATTCTACTTTTTGTCCTTCTTTTGTTTTTTGTTTTTTTAATTGGCTCTGAAAGGTGGTCGGAATTCGTAACTGTTTTTACAGAATTTTTAATTGTATGAAATGCAAACATTTTACTTGCACATTCGGAGCACAAGTTGGCGCAATTCGCAGTGCATCTGAATTATAAGCTCATCGCGCAACGCGGAATACATTATACAGCCCATCTAATTAATTATGACTCCTGGTGGGGTTTAATCGATGCCGTTACGTTCCTGAGAAAGCTCATTTCGTTCTGACTAATTTGGATGATTCGGAATGAGCCTTTATCGATGCCGATAAAGCAGCCTTAAAATTTAAACTCGGCCAAACTTTCGGCTGATTTACCTTTACTAAAATTTAATTAGAAAACCGAATTTTCAACAACTTGAAAAACTTTAAAAAAACGTTACAAACTACACCTTTTTTCAACTAAATTGTTTCAGACAAAAATAAAAGAGTTTTATTTCCAATCGACAAGCACGCCAAATGAAAATCTGGCATTTATCATTTTTCACACGTCAGCGGGCTTTTTTTAATTGTGCGATTCTTGTACCGGTTGCATTTTTTTTCAATCCTCTTCTCATTTCCTTTCGTCGCGAATCGCGATATTTTTTACGTCGTTTCACTTGAGCGTGTTCAAAGTTTTATTTTCACTTAGAGTTTTATTCTCTTCTGCCGCTTGTTACAATTTTCAATTTCTTTCATGATTCCGCCCGTCGCTTTTACTTTTATTATTTTTTCGGTATTATTTCAGCTCCGTGAACTTTTCGTTCACTCGAACGTCTCTTATCCCGTTGTTTTCCACATATTTTTCTATTGCACTCCTCTGTTTACTTGTATAACTGTCTATTACTTCGGTCTCACGTTCAATTTCAAGATTGAAATAGTCAAACTAAGCGAAAATGTGCCTCGCCAACTTTCATCCCATAACTTTCACTCATTTCCATCGCGACAAACAAAAATGTTTATTTCTGAGTTACAAACTCGCGACATCAACTGCGCCGAGAACAGGAGATCGTACGATCTGGATCGTAGATTTTATTATATCGTAATTAATACAATGCAGATCGTAGATCGTACGAGTTATATCGTAGGGTACGATTCCGAATACGATTTTGATACGATAGGTTTCCGAATTTATATTGTTGTAAACAAAAAAAAATTCGTTTAAAAATTGTAGCCATTATCGATCTCTTTTTCTCCGTGTATGTATAGCGCGCTAAAATACAAATTCAGGTTCTCGATGAAGTAACAATTACTACAAATTAATTATCCGACGACTTAATTTATATATAAATAAATAATCATCAAATATATCCGGATGCATCAATGCATGCGATTTATCTTTTAATACCGTACGAGTTACAAGTTTAGCATTAGTAACATGATAATAATCGCAATTGATATATATATATAAATTGCGAAAGAAACCATATCATTTTCATATATATATTGATTTCACATGTCGCATACGTGGTAGCACATAGTGCATATAAACGGATATTTATGACTGCATATTATGAAATTTTTGTCTGGATACTTTGCTCGCGATGTAACATTTTGCATCTGCATATGCATTTATAAGTTTTGAATTAAACATCGCATAGCGTTGTTTTGTGCAAAACACAAGACGCATTCCGAAGTGCACAAAAACTTGAGATATTTCTCGCAGCCGCCGTCACAGAATTAAATTATACGTCTTGAGAACGCTCCCCGACTGCACGCCACAATTTTCCAATCTCTGTTTTTTCTTTGTTCAAGTCTCTTGACAAAAGTATTATTTCAACATTCAAAAGTCGGTTTAAGGAACTAAACAACATGATTTTGAATCATTTTTGTGTGTAAATATTAATGTGGAGTTTTTAATTTATTACATTTTTATCATTTTTATCGTATCAAGTCGTTCGGTAGAACGACGACGGCGATTGTTTTACCGATTTTTTTGAATACTCTTCATTTTTATTTGTTTACATTTTATGTATGGTATTATTTTAAAGTTTTTTTCATGAATTTGTTTTCTGTTTACTCTTTTTTGTCTCTAATCACAATGTTTTTATTTTTGATCATGTTAGTTTTTGTTTACATAAAAAATCGGCTATTTTTTGTTTGTTTGTTTACAATCTTATGTGTTATTTTTTTGTTATTTTAAATTAACCTTTGAATTAAATTAATCTTTTTGATGGAAAAAAATTTTTTACCGATGAAAAAAGGAACCTATCGATGTTCAAGTCTAAGTGTTCGAAGCCATCTATCATTACGAGCCAGCAGACATAATCTCCAGGGCGAATAATGATCCACTTATCTGTGCATTTTGACTCTAACAACTTCTACTGGGCGAGCCTAGCGTATTTACTATATCTATGTAAACGTTCATTTACATATTGCATTCTCTATAGCAAAGGCTTGATAAGAACTTTATACCTTTCCTAACATCGTAAAATTTAGCCCGCTTTAATTACGTTATCGCAAACAGAGTACACAGTCCGGAGCAGTTTTTTAAACGTCTGTTCTTTTGCCCGATTCCCAACGCTTTTATAAACAAATTAAGGACCTGCTAATGCAATGCTCGATGCTTGGTGGAAACAAAAAAATCAGTTTTTTTTCCTCTTCTCAACACAACATTAGCTGCCAAGGTCGACTTTGATTGTCTTCAATGAATAATTGATTAACATTATGTTTTTGTAACAAGGAAAGATTGTTTTCATTTATTAATGAAATACTTTATTACTCAATTCGAAGACTCGATTCTGTTTTGTAATTCGAGAATAACAAAAGGGTCGGGAGCTATTGAACTGTAATTTTATATTTCCATGTAAAGTTTGCACGCTCGTTTTCTCTGAATCCCGTATTTTATTGTGAATTAAATTTTTAATTAAAAATTTCCCAATCCATGAATTTTGCAACAAAAAACTTTACTGAAAATTTATTTCTTACTGAATTTTTTGATTCAGTTCAAAATGGTATACCTACAGAGAAAGAGTGTGTCAGTCTGGGATCCTCAATTATAATTGGTCTACTTAATACAGGAAATGATTGTCATTTTTAAGTCAGACAAAAAAATCGACTGAGCAGAGTTGCAAAGTTGCATTTATAAATCATCTATATCCGTGTGTTTTGGCGAGAGTTATGGCGCCAGCGCCGATGCGAAACAAAAGAGGTGGAATCCCGCGGAACGCAGAGGCGGCTTGAAAAGACGATGATTTCTCAGGATTAGGCGCCCGTCGCAATCTCGTATCAGTTATAATATACTCATGCGATGTTATACCGCGTATGTCAATATTTAAATAACATTAAATTAAGTGCCGGGGCTTTTCTCGCTGAGCGTTTATTTATTACTAGCCGGGTACTCCAATTTTGCGCCAAATAAAGGGCGCTAACATATGGTGGAAAGCAATATCAATATTGAAGAGCAAGCTCTAAAGCAATCACATAAAAAGCCCCCCCCCCCGCCTTTTTAAGTGCGCGATTTTTTTCATTTGCAATGTCTATTAACTGCAAATTCGTACAAAAAGTAATGCCAGCTCAGCTCATTATTAATGGAATTGCATCTTTTTTCTCTTTCTCTTTTCAAAATGTTTTTCAACATCAGAAACACTCAAACAATTTTAAATTCCAAGCGCACATTTAGTAGATTTAAGTCTGTTGTCCCGGGAAACGCAATTTCAAAGTAAATGTAGAATATTAAAGTTTTTAATTTTAAAATTTCAATTTGAACAATTGTGAATTTTTGAGAGAATTAGATTGAGTTGTTATTTGTGAAAAAGGGAGGCAATTTAGGTTAGATAAATATTTTTTAACAGGCTGAAAAAGCAAGTTTGTATATCATGAAAATATTCATTAAATGTTGTGTCAAAAGAGATGTAGCTTTGGACAAGAGAAGATAAGGTACAAAAAAGGGCGAGAAACACATGTGCAAAATATGTATGAGACAAAATAACAGGAAAAGTGGAACGTAGGTTTTCGCTATGTTAAACGCCAGCATTCGCGAACAATTATTTTAAATGAGAGAATAATTGGTTTTGATGATACAAACGGAGGATGAAATAACAATTTCTCATTGTAATAATTTTTGTTCGAATTTCTCGAGTTACGAGTAAAAGGTTTGTGCTCGCGTTGTAAGGCTTATTTTTCATTACCTTTTTTCTCATTCATAGAACTGAAAACATTTTACTTATAACAATAAAAAATTGCTGAGTACTGTTAGCAAACAATTTTGAGCGAACGAATTTCCATTTTATTTTAGCTAAGACTTTTCAAACGAAAGTACGAATTTTTATTAAATAATTTAATCAGTCTAAATGTTGCCAGGTAAACTGAGCAGCTCTATAAAGCTCTTTGATTCAAAAACTTTTTCTCAGATTTTTTACATAATAATTCAATTTCAAAAATTTGATGCCTTGAATTGGCCTTTGAAAGTTTCTTTATAAGTACCTTTCAGAAAGAATTTCTAAAGGCTCCTAAGCGTGCATTAAATTGCATGCAAATTCTTTTTATCACAAAACGCATTTGCCTCTTTCTGATTTTCCTATACAGGCGCTTGTTTAATATCATTGATTTGTGTACAGTTACTTCAAAGTACATAACTTTTGTGCTACCAATTATGATCAAATGAAATAACAGTAAATCAACATTATCGCGTTAATACACTGTCGCTATAATAAGCTGAATCGCGAAACTCCATAACAAAAGTGAAAAAAGAACAAACTGAAAATTGAATTATAATGCTAATATGATTTTATCTCTGTTATTGAAATGGAAGCAAACAACAAATTTAAAAAGAGAGATTTCATTTGTGTAATCCATAATAATTCTCTCTCAAGCACCGAAATGCGGTAGTGTTTTTGTCAGCTCATTAATAAAAAATGTAATTGAATTAGTTAGTGGCTTTTTTGCAGTTGTAAATCATTATAATTCATTTGTTTCATTGTTGACTATAATAAAACGAGAAAAAAGGAAAAAAAAAATCATGTAGATTGTATGATTGCCACCTCTATCTAAAGTATCGACTATCAAAGTACGTATATAAGAAACTAATTACTTCGAAGGCACTTGCCTTCAACTCTTTAAGGTGTAAAGTAGAAAATTGTTAGGAATGAAAGTTTCTCAGCTGTTCGCTCGTTCGATGTATGCAACGGAAGCTAAAGATACACATTTAGCTTTTTATAAAAAAAAACTCATGGAAGAATTTTTTTTTTTTTGAGATTTCACAATGTTGAAAATTTTAACAACCCCTTAAGAAATATACGTTATCAACAAGTTATCAAATATTGTCAAAACTGAACATTGTTAAAACTGAATTTCTTTCAGTATAAAATTTGAAATAATTTCAGAAATATATCCAACTTGACAAAAATGAGCCAAACTTTACTTTCAACAAATTGAAAACGAATTTGAAGATGGAAAATTTCTTATAACTGGAGATCACAGCCACTTTCAAACACTTGAAAAACTTGTTTCTGTCTATAAATCTTGCATGGTCTCATAAAGTGGCATTTTTTGTCTATTTCAAACTGATAATAATAAAAAAAAAAAACTTTTCTGTGTAACCAGTGTCTCTTGATGAGAAATGTGTCATGATCATTTTCGGCTAGATGATTTGCATCATTGAATTTCGGTTGAAAGATTGATGTTGAATAATCATGAACGAACGAGTCTTTGCATAATGAATGACGGTTTGGTGTGTTCACAAGTGCATCGCACAAAGGATACATCAATTGTAAGTGGTACAGAGTCGGCGAGCATGTTGAGCACGCTGACATTACTTACCGTAGTCAACCAATAGTTCGGAATAGCCCGGATCGGATCCGGCGACGCATTTGTAGTTGCCTTCCTGGCTCTCGTCAGCGTTTGTGCCGAACAGCTTGCTGATCCTCTGTGGCCGTTCATTTTTCACGTACATCAGTCCACTCTCCAGTTCCTTCATCAAACTTTGATCATTTCTTCTCCATTTAAGTTGAGCATCTTCTGGAAAATTCGAGCACTCGATGGTCCAGTTTTGTCCCTGCTTCACACGCTGATGCGCCGTGTATTTGATCTGACCTGGAAAACAAAACGAGAACCAACTTTATTTCAGTCTCAATTATTCAACCAAATGCTTTCAGTTCCAGTTACGACTTATAATTCATAAATCATCGCGGATTAACTTTTTCTCATCGAGTTTCAATTTTACTGCTGCAGTTAATTTGTTAGATCATTCTTTTGATCGGTTTTGTTTGTTTTTTTTTTTCAAGTTTAATCAATCGAATTGGAACAATTTGTCACCCGGGGATGTTTAGAGTTGGTTCTTGGTAAAAGAAACATTTAGCCATACTAACAATTATGTCCAATCAAAAGCCACAAAGTGACGTTGCAAGCGTAACTGAAGCCTTTTCATCTAACAGCAACGATTTGGAACACCAACTATTAGTCAAATATGCTGACGTTGCTGATCGAAACTATTGACGATTGAATTTTAGAAAGAAATGCAAGTGTTTTAAAAATGTTAATGTTTTTGATCATCTTTGTAGTAATTTTCATATTAACTAGTTTCATCATTTGTTATTCCTAAATTTACATGAGTCAGAAAAAACTTTGAAAAAAAGTAACCAACAAGGACAGATCAAGGTCAAAAGTTGTGGACCGAAAAAAAGGGTCAAAAAAATATAAACAAAACTCATTTTCCATTGCTGAAGATCAGAATAATTAAATGTAAATTTGAAAAAATTGAACGAAAAAGTTGAACTGCCTAGCAATGAACATTCACTGGATTCCGTTCCAATCTTATCAGACAACTTCTTAAATTGTGTTACGTGAATTTTTCCCCGCTATCGCGATAAGAAAGAAACATTGATTATTGAGAGACGACATATTTTCACGCAAACGCTTTTGAATCGATTGTCCGGCTTGAGTCGCGAACTTTGAACTTAGCTGTTGGAAAAATCTCAATCTAAAAAGGAGTCTCGAGGCATTAGTCAGCATCCTACTTTATTCCGTACCGATTAACGTGCGTCAGGCTGTTTCGCGTATGCTATCTTTGTTTCGCTTATACATCATTGTTTCAACTGCTCCATATAACATCAAGCAATTATCTCGAGTCCCTGTAGTTTCAAACAATGAACTCAGTTGACACAACGAAATTTCTTATCAAAGACCAAAAAAAAAATTTTTCCTGCGTTCAAGTGTTCCACGTTTTATATCATTCAGAGAACTTGAATCAAAATGTTTCATCAACTTTACAAAACAACAATTAATTTATCTTTTAGAATCATCCACTTATTAAAACTACAATTCTTTTTGTAATTCATGAAACGAAATTTCATAATGACAAACAAAATTTCCATTTGAAAGTGAAAAATTTTCATTCAACAAATTTGTGTCAAAACAAGATGAAATAGCTGTAGCTGTTATAAAGTAGCTGTTTTTACAATATGGGATTGTACTTTTTACTATATAGCTCGTAAAAAGAACGTTCTCTTTTTCTCCACGTAGACAGTAGAAAGAGAGACGAAAACAGAGCAAGTTAAAATCTTTTGTGAGGAGATGCGAAAGACTTTTTCGGGTTGACAATAATTATAGTAATGAAAAGGGTAGGAATCGCATGTTGTGCGATTCATGACGCACAATGTTGAGTTTGTTTGGGCGTCACTTTGTAGATTACAAATGAAATCTTTGGATAACAATGGCACAGAGGCCGTTTATTATTCAAGAGGAAAACACCAGTCTCATTATTAAGACAAAGAAAGTGAACCGAATGCCATGATGTTTACAGTCGAGTGAGCAGAGCAAACTGCAAATGGTTGTTTTATTTTTAACCAACAAAAGCGATCCACAGGATCGAATAAAGTGATGTCATAAGTCAATAAACATCTTCCCTTTTAACATTGAGCTGAAACAACAAGTTATGAATGCAAATTTATCAAATTTATAATAAAACCTACGTTATAAACAAACGAACTGAAATAACAATCAAAAAGTAAAGAAATTTGTAAATATAATTGGCAATAAAGAAAATTGATATTCGGAAACGGTTGCAATTAATCATTGTAGTTCTTTTTTTTCTGTCAATATTCTTTTTCTGGGCTAGAATAAAATGGTAAAAAGTATTTTTTCATAGCTGTAATTTGAAGTGTTCATTATTTGTTCAATGAAATGTGATTTCATCTTATCGTTGGTAACAAAACTAAAATTAATCTAGTCGACCTTAGACGAAAGCAATGATAAAAAATTAAGGTACATTATTTCGACTTTATTCAATTATCAAAAATGTAAATAAGGAAACTGATTGTAATTTTGCGAACTTTTTTTGCACCTTGAAAATGACTAAAACTGACAGTCAGAACGCTGTTTTTGTAAATAATCTAGTTTAAACTTATCATTTGATTTTTTGGCAAATTTAGATTTTTTTTCAAATTTGAAACTAAACTGATAATGGGAAAGCAACGAATAATAATAATGATAATTATTATCAAAAAAATAAGAATAAAAGAAATTCTTCCTCTCATTAGCATCTATCAATTTCAAACTTCAAAAACAATCAAATCAAAGATAACTCCCGCTTGATGGTGATAAAGTTGTCAAGAAAAATCAATGCCCATTTCATTTTTGTCGATTCAACTTATTGGCTTATCAGTTATCAAAGCCAATGGAAAAAAAGAAGAAAAAGACTGTCAGATCAATAAATCAACCGGTCTCAAAATGAACCAGGACCTTGGGTAAACCTTTCCAGTCCATCCGAGCCCTTTAAACTTGCAGGGTTCAGGGAGAGAAAGGGAAAGACAGAGAGAGAGAACAAACTACTGGCGCTGTAGTCGTAGTACATAAACATAAACAGCCAATCTGGAGCAAAGAGACGAAAACGAAAATCGACTGATCTTGCTCGATGAAGTTGCACAATTAATAGCTGGTCCACGGTGGCTTTGATGGGTTCTATAAATACAGTTTGGACGTCAGGAGGGTGCTGACAAAATCAGCTGGCTAGTCGATAGGAAGAGCATTTTTGAACCGGGGCGTGTAAATAAATCCGAAAAAGCGTCTGACAATGTTGACAGAATGCAATCGGTTGATAAAAAAAAGCTTCTTCTCACCTTCGGAAACGGCGCTCGCTAAATATAGAAGGAACAAAAACGCCACTCGCTTCTCCATGTCTGGGGTCGATAACGTCGGACGGGTTGACAGCGAAATTCGACGACCACTCGGTGCACACTCGGTCGCACGACCGCCGCGACAAACAAAAACAGTCACTTGACTCGCGAGACACTGCTTTTTGACAACTTGAGAGGCAGCGCGATTCTTTGCACGGAGCGCCAGCTGAGTTCGGCTACCCTCCTTTGGTCTCCGCCAGACGGACGACAGTGCTGCCACCAAAACCAAGGCCGTGCCCGCAACTGTCTTTTGGACGGCAAAACGATCGGGTGCGACGATCACACGCACCTCGCTCTGATTACGAACAATTAATTGTTGTTGGAGCGAGTCGATGATTTTGGACGATTGTTGCACTATCACCCGGCGGACATGACAGTTGCGTCTGCTTGCGAGATGGTTGTGCGCATGTGCAGGCTTTGGATCATATGATCGAGAAGGACGGTTGAAGTGAGAGGGCTCTTGCGAGGCACTGCGAGAGGATGTATTTATGTAACTGTATGTAGGAACTCTGTAGGGGTATCACAATATCGCGAAAATTCAACATCGAGAAATCAAAATTGTGACCCAGTTTGATAAAGGTTGTTTACTCTGTGAGGGAATTTCGGATGGCGATAATTGGCGGATCGTTTGCAGGAATTTGCTCGAGAGGACGATGACGATGCGATTTGAAAAGTTTAGAAAAATATGAACAAATCGCGTGTGAACCTCTAGGAATTTGATTATAATCTGAATTTAACCGCCAAAATGCAATCGTAACTTTTGAATGCTAGTTGCAAAGTTTTCGGTTTTTCTGCTGTCACAAATAAGTTCGTTATCTCTTTATCGATAAATATTTCGATGTTTGAGCTTTGAGTCTAAATTTCATCGAGAAATAAAACCTAAAAGTCAACAGTTTTTGATAAACACAAGAATTTCAATGTAGATGATAGGTAGTCAAAAAAAGTATTGCAAAATATTGATTTTTGAATTTAATCAGTTTGATTTTTTATGTAACTTTTAAGAAATACGGTGATAAAACATTTTCTGTAATTATTTTCGTATTGTAAAATAATATCCAAACAAAATAATGATCAATACGTTGTGATGAAAATTGTATTCTATACAGGCTCTCAACTTTCAATAAATTTAATAAATGTATTTAAATTCAGTATATTGTTTTATATTTAATTTCATAAAACTCGAAACAATTTTTGCAAAAACAATAGTTATTCGTTTTTAAAAAACAATGAAAGCAGTTTTAAAAAATAAACAACAATTTATTGAACTGACGCAAGCAATTCGGTTGACTACTTTCAATGTGTGTTTCAACTATATTTTTGTACAATAATTGTGAAACTTTGTTCTGATCGTCATCATCGTTTTCTGATAAAAATGTAATCAATTAAGGAATTCGAGCTGTATTTTTTTTTCTCTAATGAAATGGATTGATGGTTTTAGATATCGTTTAATCAGTTTATTAAACTAGAATTGGAGCAGAGGTCTAATATATTGCACGGCATTTAGAACAAATTTCGTCTCTTCCAAAGTTACAGTCAATTTACCATGATCAAGTCAATTGACATTTAGATTGCGCGGTTTCCCGAATCACTCTATTGTTAAAACACATAATTAATTTCGTCGCAATTACATTAAGACGCTAAAATATCATGATTACCGATCATGGACAAGTACACGGAGAAAATATCGTTCTCATTTACAAGCTGTATCGTAAAGAGTACAAGCCCATATGGTTGTAGAAACAGTTACGATTTTGATTGTAATAGATCGTACAGTTTTATGATTTGTATTGTACTACGATATAACTAACGATCTACGATCTGCATTGTATTCATTACGATATAAAAAATCTACGATCCAGATCGTACAATCACCTTTTTTCGGTGATATAAAACACGAGCAGTAAGGATTTCCATGTCAAAAAAATGTCACTTCGCGTCACAGAGATACACGTCATAAACCAGTTATTACATTGTTCTCAATAAAACGCAATTCGTTCGTGAAACACCGCAGGCTCGTTTTCTTTACGATCGCACTTACACTGATAAATGTTTGTGGGGGGGGGGGGGGTGGAAACCAACATCTAAGAAAAATCGTCCAAACTTTGATAACAACATTTTATTGTATCGTTTCTATTTGACATTTTTTCGTTTATTTTTTAATCGCTGAAATATGATACTCCTTTTGTGACTTTGGTCTAGATATCAGTGATCTTACCACAATATAATAATGTACAATGTGCACTAGTTAAAACCAGAACCCGTAAATTGTGGCAAAGCTGCTTCTAAGATGTAACGGTTGCCGATGTTCAGGAGTCGAATGTTGTACTGAGAATTTTGTTTAACAAAGTTCAAAACAATAAATAGAATATAATATAGAATTTAATTGCGAATTTTTAACAAAAACTAAGAAGAATTAATAATAATAATAAAAATTGAACGATGCATATTTTGTGTTTAGCAAAATTTTAAAAACTGAAAAACAAACTTTTTGAATCAATTAATCAATTTTTCAAAAATTTCGAAATATTAAACTGAAAGTGGAAATTGAAAAACAATAAATGATTGTAAAGAAAGTTTCGACATTGAAATTTAAAATTTCAGTGCGTAACAGTGACAAGTCAACGTTCTCCAAGTTCCCTCCCACCATCGCGAAGAAGAATAAGAAAGTAAAACGGTTCACCTTGATGTATCCGAGGAGATACTTAGTTTCTCACGGAATGAAATTCGACGTAGGTTAATCCCGTGGAATAATGCAGTTTTGCACCAACCGTTCATCGACTTTTAATTATTTTGACATCCGATAACATTGTTCCAAAGATGTGGTGGTTCCTATTACTCTTGTATGGTAAGTACTAGCGATCTTTCAGACAAGTTTCAAAGAGTACCGAGACTGGTTGTGTTTTCGGCCGCCTCCCATGATTCACGTCTCAAAGTAACTGTCAAAAACTTCCCGAAACTTTGAAATGAAAAATCTATCAAAAAAGCGAACGCTGGATTTTTCACTTCTCAGAATATATACTCTGTTGCTCTATTATTTTATGACCCAAGTTCTTCCACCTTTTTTTAATAAAAACTTTTTCATAAAAAACTTTTTTCGTTTTATAATAATCAATAATAGTTCAGTGATTTCATTCCAAAATGTGAACAATTGTTTATCAAGTGAATAAAGGAATTTCGGACTTTTTGGAGGACTGGTTTTCAATTCAACCTGAATTTCGGATAGATTACTAAAAACAACACGGCTAAATGCGCAGCGAGTAACATTTGTATGTTCTATTTAGCCGGTGCAGGAAATGCACTCCGGTTGGCCGCATATATATCCTCCGGTGGTCTTCATGGCGAAATTTGGTTTGAACCCAGAACTGAAGGCGGTGTGCGAATAAGATTTACTTTGCATACAACTCTCCAATACCCAGATCAACACTGGTTGTGGTCAATCACGGAATTTCCAGTAGATTATACGCTTACTGATAATCGTTGCAATGAACGGCATCTTGGAAAGGAGTAAGTTCCTCTATATTCAAATTAGCATCATAAACATTTACAAATCCAATTCACAAAGTCTCTCAGAGATTTGTTATAAAACTATGTCAATCTCAATTTCTATGCAAATTCCAAATCAAATATTAACATCAAAAGTAACGTCACTAGGTAGTTTCCACAAGTTTTCATTTCATTTTACATGCGTCAATGAAAAGTAGTAAATAGTTTTAGAAATTTTGTATTAATGAAAATATTTAAAATGATTTGTTTGCAGCATTGTTGATCTAACAGAGCTTGTAGGACCGCTGGTTATGCCAGGAAATGAAACTGGCTCAATTGAAGTGCCAAGCTTGAGTATCGCTGGAGAAAAGGGATTATGGGGAAAAGGATTGGTTTTAAAGGACGTATACAGTCAAAGGACGATTTGCGCTTCAATTACGGTATTGCTATAATCAGTGTATTTAAACGCAAACCTACCCACACGTGGGGTTATCGTGCTGTTTGTTGGATATAATTTCCACAGCTTGGAATATGAGAAGGCGTTTAATTGCAGGGCCGGCGAAACAAAATTTTAACTTTTTACTTGCTGTTTGTTGTTGTTTTTGTCTTCAACCAACTGCGGCAAACAAATGCGAGTGAAAAGCAAAGGCTTCAAATTTGAAACCGAATACTCACTTTTGATGCAAAAGTAGACAACCACAGTAAACAAAAACGAAATTCGAACTGTTTGAATTCGAAATATGAATTAATTTGTTCCTTTTCTTATATTTAATTTCGGAGCACATCAAATTTTGGAATATTGTTTAATCTAGGCATGGAGCTCCAGTCCCAGATATGGAGTACTCCACGAGTGCATCAAATTCTCATCAGCCCTGCTTATTGCAATCGCACTTTCTGTGTTTTTCTTTTTTGTTGGAAATGTCATTATTGTTTAATTAATTATCTCTACTATTGGAAACAGATTTCAATAATATAGTCCAAACCGATACGTTTCTTGTGGTAAAAGCACACTGATCAACAAAGGCTTAAACATTGTTGACGAGACAAAATGAAATAGTTAAATACTTGACGCAATTATTGGTTTAGCTTAATTAAACTCTGCTTCAACAATTTCAAGCGAAATTAATTTTCTGTCAAACCCTAAATTTAATTTCCATTCTGTTTTGTGAACCAGCGTTCATTTATTGAGAAAGTTTTTTTCTTTCTCTTTAACGTCTTGTTTTGTTAAGTCGCAAGTTTGTTGCATTTTAACTTGTGATGTTCACAAGAGTTTTCTTTAACGTTTGCATAAATATTAGGGGATATCATGAATACTCGAGGATGAAGACATTTGCGGAGCTAGCATAAAGCATAACTGAGATAAGTTCGGGTGTGCAATGTACACTTAACTTTGAAGTCGTCGGAGGAACATTGATTATATTACCTCGTTCTGTATAATAACCCCACGTATCACAGCTATTAACATTAAGAAAGTCTGCGCCGAAAGATGGAACAATAGCATAATAATGTTACGTTTGCGCCAAGTACCAACTTTATCTGTTACTAATTCAAGCACAAGCGCAGCATATCGATTACCATCGCTCGACAATATGTTTATCCATTCGATGGGAAAACCGTTTTCCATTCGCGGTTTCATTTCGCCTGTTTTTTGTTTGTTTTTATTTCATTCAACTTGCAAATAAAACAATAGTGCACGCTCTCATTTGCACGTTATAGTTGAACGGAGCTCATTCTTTTATTTGTGATTTTATTCTATCGATTGAATTATTTCTAAGTGGGTTTAGAATATTGTAAAAAATGGACGCAAAATACCGCAGTCCTAAACTTCATTCACTGTTTTGTTTGTCAAAATTGAGTTTTCAATTTGGTTGCGTTGAACAAATTTCGTTTTAGTTTCAAGCGTGTTTTTGTGCAGGTCGTGGATAACAATTCTGAGAGACTGGCCGAGGCGAGGTTTCATGGACCGGTCGCTGGAACCGTCTGGTTTCGGTGGTTGGGCGGCCAGGCCGACACCACCGACACGATTATCTATGCTGATCTGGAGCACGTCAACAATCAGAAGCATCATTCTAATTTCACCGAGCACAGTTGGAAAATTTATGTCACTGATATCTTCGATTCCGGAAAAGGTAGACATTAAATCTTAAATGAAAAAGAAGGAACTGAAGAGAGAGATGGATGTGAATTGCTGAATTCAATTTCTTTACTAAACTCTCCATACCCTTATCAATTGCATGTCAAATTTTGTCATTAGAAGACATCCTGCTTTTATAATATACTGACCGAGGTGTTGTTTGAGGTTGTTTTTATTTTTATACAATTTAAAAAGTAGAGAGAGAGAGAAACAAATACAAAAGAACAGACAAATTAAAGAGAGAGAGAGAGAGAGAGAGAGAGAGAGAGAGAGAGAGAGAGAGAGACCTGTCAATTTGAGAGACTTAACTCGAGCTATGAATTGTCAGCAGTATAAATTATAACAAAAATTTATAGCAATTGTAAAATTTAGCTTTTAAAACTTGATTTTGCCTCGTCGCAATTAAAGTGCATATTTACATCCGAGCTTTTTTTATTCCCTCGTCTAAAGATAGCGCGTAAATCTTCCGTTAAACATAGATAGCTTTATTGTAACATAATGGAGATACATACGACGGTACTTTTTTTTATTTAACGTTAAATTTAAGGTCGCGAGATTTACGACGCTAAATGTGTCTAGGCAGCTTGTGAAATTCAAAGGCGGAGGATTCAAAGCTAACATTTATCTCCTATCGGACATTTCAGTTGACCTTCTTTTTTTTGCCAAATAATAATTAGCTGTTTACAAAATTGAATTCTGACAAAAATATGATCAATTGGATTAATGATCTGACACGAATTTTTGACATCTTAACGTTATATAGTAAGAACCTAAGTACCAAGAGGAAAAACTTTCGTAAACTCGCGAATTTTTATGATCTTCTGCGTTGACATGAAAGATTTTTAACTCTTAAGTACAATTACAGCTGTTAAAATTCAATCGCAATTGTTTAACTGATTCAAACTTTTCAGATAGTAATATTATGACTTTTGCTTTCTGAAATAAAATTTTTCTTCTTTCTACACTGAAAAAAAGTTGCCGTTAGAATGTTGGCTCTTTTATGAGTCAAAATTTTACTCAAATAAATAAAACTTCTATAATTCTATAACTAAACTTCTACTTCTAATCGTATTTTTATAAATTCGTTTGTTCTTAACAAGACTCATTCCATTTTGGTCTATCGATCAAAACCATTCTGTGATCATTTATCTCGGGATCTGATAGGTAGCTGCATTGAGAACGGTTCAAACTTCAAACTTAGTTTATTTATAACTCTGGCCCAACTCAAGAAAATAATACAAAAAAGTGCGGAATGGCCGCAACAGCGCCGTCTTGCCAATGCGGTTTCTTGGTAGCCCAAAAAAGCAGCACTGATGGCGCCGGGCCCAGTCAAATACAAAATAATAGCTACGAATTTAATTTCGAATTTCGATGTATGGTTTTATTTTTCCTTGGTTTCATGTTCCACTTGTTTTGTTTTTGTTTTTATTGTTTTTTATTCAGAATATAAGGGATAAAGGGAAAACAAATTGTAGCTGTAACCGGAGTTTAAAATGTCATGTTATTCACAATAATTTGGAATATCAATGTTTTTCAATTACAACCTCTGGAATTGAATGTATTTCTTGAAAAGTGGAACTGTTTTCTTACAAACAAACGATATGGAAAAAATATTATTATTATAAACAAGAAAAACATGATCAATTTGTCGTAATGAAATTTAGCTCTGAAAACGCAAATTAATCAAATAATTCAAATTGTGGGTAATCATGCGACACGAATAGTGAAGACCTAAATGACTAGAACTGAATAGACATCTATGTTTACAATTCATTGGTCTAACCGAGTTGCGATTAAAGTTAACCCATGCTGTTTTCAGATAAGGCCGACTGCAATATTCTACAAACAGTCTTTGACCCAGACAATGCAGGCTCAAATAAATCTATCGGCGATATAGATGTTCGTTTGGGCAAGATCAAAGTGGCTCTTCGATCTGGTAAAAAGTACAAAACGCTATACAGGGATCCGGAGTTGTCGCTGTTACCGGCGGACCTTCTTGGACCGCACCGTCTTCTGTACTTGGTGATCTTTCATCCGAATCATGACGACTCGTTTTTGGCCTGCGCCAAAATCAAACACAGAAGATCGATCAAAGCCAAGTAAGCTCGCAACAATTTATCTAGCTTTCATTTCGCTCGACAAAAGATCTTTTGAAATTGGAGCGCAAACGGAATATAGACGGATCAGCAATTATTTCGACGTCACTCCTTCGATGTATAAGGCCGACAAAAAATCCACGCTCGATTTTTATCGCGATGAATATGTATGTTTTGCCTCCTGTCTCTCGATTGGCATGCGATGCGCTCCTATTTGTGTTTGCAAAATAGAACACAGATCTCCCCAGATGCTTTTAAATCTTTGCACAATATTTTTGTTTTCACTTGTTTGTCTTTTTCCATTTTAAGGTAGCACATACGGTTGCTCAACTTTCGCACAAAAAAACACCCCCTTCAGTTAAAAGTACAATGATAATTTACAAAAAATAACATGTTAGAATTATGAGAAGAAATATTGACACTGTTATAATAACAAAAATCTAAACGAATGACAATGAAAAATACAAAAAAATCACATGAACCAACAAGAATTGTTGGTTCAACAACAAGAAAAAAAACAGAACGCCATTTTTAAATAAAAACAAAAACTTGTATGATAAAAAAAAAACAATACCATACTTAAAATGTAAACAAAAAAATGAATGTTATGCCTTTTGTGTTTGTTTATATTCTGGTTTTCGAATGTTACGTTTTTCAATGTTCTGATGTATTTATATCTATTTTGGCATTGATTATGATAATCTCTCTGAGTATTGAAATGCTGAGTTAGGAGATTTGATAAAAGTTAAAAGAAAGAATTGCATAAAAGATGTAAAATTACTTTTATTCTAAAGGATGAAATTCGACTGAGCCAAAGAGAAAATTGGCTAACACGATGACGTTTATTTTGCAGAGCTTCGATCAATTCTCACGGGGTCAAAGGCGAAGTGACGTTTTTGCAGAAGACGCCCTTCAATCCAACTTGGGTGAACGTATCGTTAAATCCCATTAACGATCTTGAAACTCGACTACGCTACGCGACAAAGATCGCTGCTTATCAGATTCATGAATTACCCAAAGAACCGGCTAAAACTCTCGGCCAAGCTGGCGAGCCATGCATCACCACAAAGAGAATGTATAATCCCACAAATGTTGATCCCGCGAGCACGCCTCCTCCAGGTACGCACAGTGACAGACCTAATGCGAAAATTGAATTCTAAAAGATTGTGCTTCAGGGCGCAACGGCAAATTCGATTTGGCTTTGACCGATTTCAGCTTGTTTCATTTCCGGGCGATGATGAATTAAAACTCGTTACAGGTTTGGGTACGCAGGATCAGTACGCCGTCGGTGACTTGTCCGGAAAACTGCAAGGTCGCAGGGAAGGCTCTTATCACACCGACATACTCGCTGGCAGCGCTAAACTCAGCGGAATTTACTGGGACACTTATCTCCCTCTTTCTGGCGTGCACAGTGTTTCTCATAGATCCCTCGTTCTTCATAAGTAAGGATGACTTAACACTTAGAGACACCTGTTTACTTAATCGCCCTTTTCATCAGCCACGAAAAGCACAAAATTTAATCTAAAAAAATATAAAAAACAGTAACCCATAGAGAGGGAAAAAATGGGAGTAATTTTGTTTTTGCGATGAAAATGTTGAAAGTTGGTAATATCTGTTGAGACCGGTTGATTAATTGTCGAGTTAAGCTCTATTGTTTAGATTCCGTGAGTAATTGTTTTAAACAAGTCTGAAACTCTGTTCTTAACTTTATTAGATACAATGAGACGGACAACAAAAGCATCATTCCTTGGATTTGTGGAAATGTGTTACTTCAACTTCCTCAAAGTGCTGGTCAAATGCCTATGTTCACTGTACAAGTTACCTTTCGGTATCCTATTGTTGGACAAATTATCTTTCGCCAGCCAAGAAACGAGCCTGAAATGGATACCACAATTATAGTCGAGAATTTAGTTCACGCTGATGGCAGCGCATTAAACAACTCGGCCAACCACAGGTTAACATTATAATTAAATTGTCTTTCGTCCATTTGTATTAATATCAATATCAATTTCATTCTGGATCGATCCGAACTCCCTTGAATCCTTATTTTCAACGCAAATTGTTCAATATAGCTGATTGTAATGGTCCATTCGTGCGTTACAAATTTGATTTACTTTGATCGAATGTAATTAATTAATTTGATTGACTCGACTTGAACATTGCCAGGTGGATGATACACGAGAACTCACCAGGAAAGGATTATTACAATTGGACAGCCAGGTGTCTAAGCAGCGGACCTCCTGTTAATTCATACAAGGTTTATTTTCGACTTTCAACTTTTCAACCTCATCAAAGGGTTAAAATAAAAATTAATCTTATCGTGCACAGGTGGAGTGGGATCCTAATCAGCCCGAACGCTGTTCCACAACTCAAATGAACCTTTGCCGTTTAGGTGACTTGACACGACATGGAACTTTAAACATAGCCGGCAGGAAAGTTGATGGACCTCGATTAACCCGTGAACTATATACGGACTCATTATTACCTCTATCCGGTCCATTTAGTATTTTGGGCAAAAGTTTAGTCATTTACGATGACCACGGTCCTAAAGCTCGAGGAGAACGACTAGCCTGTGCGATGTAAACACGATTTTCAAAACTTATTACTGAAGATTATCTTGCAAACTTTTGTTAGATTTAGCGACTTGTTTTTTTTTTCAATCATTATTTCTAGTTTTGCTTTTCAGCCGCGTCACAATTTGTTTATTTTTGCAGTATCAGTGGGCTTTATCGCCGAAAGGCCGTGGCAAAGGATTGGTTTGGCAACAGCGAGAGTACATCCACCGGAGGGAAATTGGAGTTTATTCAACAAAGTGAATATGATATCACCGATGTTGAAGTTAACTTAGAAGGTTTGACGGGAAAAATGAGCGGATATCATATTCACATGGTAAAGTGAACTATCAATGATAGAATATGGTTCTTTGTTTTGTTTGGAAAAATAAAAACTTGAATTCGAGTTTGTTCCATTAAACGCCGATGAAACTAACACTGAACTCGCCAGCCTAGTGACACATTAATTAACTGTAAATTAACGCGAGTACGAATTTATCGTTGCAGACACCGGTCGAGATAGACCTGGAATTTCCATGCGAAGGCACCTCACTTTATGGCCACTGGAATCCATTAAATGTTGATAAAAATTATTCGCCCCCGCCAGGAGAAGGCACGACTGATCAATATGAGATGGGCGATCTGAGTGGCAAATTCGGGACTTTGGATAACCGGAGGAAATATATTGACACTTATAATGACACATTACTACCCCTATTTGGACCGAACAGTATTATAGGTCGAAGCATTGTGATACACAAAAAAGAACAGAATTTAAGGTAACTTTTTTTTCCACAATTAATTGAACATTTAATCAACTATCAAATTTTCATAATTTGTCTGTTACTTGGATTAAATGAAAATGGTAATATTGTTTAATTGGAAGTACGAAATTTGTGATCTGCGAGCGTGTTTCCGACTGGAATGAAATCGATCCTGACTTCTGCAATTTTGATGTTCAATAATCGCCCGGGCATAATAATTATTGAGCGTTTAGCATTCTGCGTCTTTGTAGAATTAATTATAATTGTTTTGTACATTATTGGGCTCCACTAAATATGACAATCTTGTCTCAATCATAGATAGGCGTTTAATTAACTACCCCAGAAATAACATCGTCTTGTAAAAATTGGCACAAAACTTTAAGACTTTTTATTAACCACCACGCACTTTGATGATGCAATTTCAGTCAAATAATTAACTTTCCAATCATTAGTCTTTTCAATTTTGTAATCGTTTTGAAAGCTTACAAAAGCAATCATAATAACATGCTAGTATTTATGAACAAAGTTCGTTCATCGATTTCGTTCCTTTACAGATGGGCGTGTTCGACCATAGAAAGGGGATATGCACCCTCTGAAGCCAGGGAATTAAGAGCAATTGCATCGTTTCATCACCCAAACGGTTATGCTTACGGGTACATAAGAATGGTAAATCTTTAAAAGGCTTCCTTTTTTTAGACTTGAAAAAATTATCTATTCATCAAGACGAGTGTCTCCTTTTCCTGGACTGCTTGAAAAAGTGGAATTTACGGCCTTGTGATTTAACTAGAAATACGTTTCACTGGAATTAAGCCAATTAACTCTTGATTAATATTTAGTATGGTTCTCGTGGTAATTTAAATGAAAATTAAAATATTTTCACTCTGATGCCCAGGGTATTCTGCGAACGAAAAGTGATTTTCAACAATAATTAACCTCTCCAAAGTGAATGTCCAGGAAGAGAGGTACGAATTATTTATTTGTCTAATGAAATTTATACGAGATTCTTTTTTCAACTTTTATACTTCGTGTTTTCATTCAGTTGATATTATATTATGCTGGTTTGTTTCGTACCAAACATCTAATTGGGAGAACAAAAATTGCAACAAAAGTAACAATCGATTCAACCATTATTTATGAAGTAATTATAGAAGTAATTACAAACTTCTTACAGACGCAGCTAGTTTATAACGATGGCAGTCAAAGCGACACAATAATAGAAGTAAAATTAAGGCACCCGGGTAAAAACGATCGCAACGTGGTAAGTATAATTATTATTGTCATCATTATAATATTATTGGATGGTGAAAATACTAACGAGCTCAATGCCTTAATGAATTAGCAGACTGTGAATGAATACTAAAATTAGTTTTCGACAATTTTCAGACCAGAAATCACAATTGGGCTGTATGGGTAAACCCAGTTGGAGTAGACGCCGCAGTCAAAGTACAAGATACGCGATGCGTGGCCGGCGGTTATAGATGGAATCCATACTTCACTCAACTCGCAGACCCTCTCAACGTAATGCTTCACTTTAATTTACGTGAATCAACTCGCCAAAATTCATTTCAATTGATTAATGTCTCGATTAATTAATCTAAGCTGAATAATTCAGCAGCAGCAACTTGATTATGAATTCCATCATGATTTAATCAGTTGATCTTTTGTAACTGACCGAAACAACTTTTCGTTTAAAATATCGATCAAACTGGTTTTGACTTTACTTCATGTTTAGTTTCACTCTCCAGCTTTTCTTTTCAAGCTTGTTTGAGATCTTGAACAATTTTGGTTAAATATGGTTTGATTGAGATCTGAAGAAAAATTTTTTCTTCGTTTGTATTTTTCATTTGTATTGAAAATTTGAATTTCAGAAAGATTTGTACACACAAGAATGCGGGCCAGATTTACCATTACGATGCGATGTGGGTGACATCTCAGCTCGTTTAGGCCCTATTGATATCGGTCTTGAGAGACGAGTGCTCGTAGATCCGAATCTTCCACTTGAAGGTCCCGCTTCAGTTTTAGGCAGGTCGATTGTAATCATGGACAAAGATTTTGGTAGCAACCGATTCGCCTGCGCTAACATAGAGCCTGACTATGACATCGTAAAATATGCGAACATTCGCAAGCCGCCACGTTTCGTTGTGTGAGTTTAGCTCATAAGCTTTCATCTGCATAATCAATTTCATAAGACCGACAAGAATCGACGACTAATATCTCTCCTTTTTATTTAGAGCACAATTTTTGGACGATATTAGACGAGTGATGGGAATTCCGGAGTGGATGTTGTCTATTGATAATCGTCAAACTAAAACTTTACACAACGGAGCTTGTATACAATTTTTGATGCATTTCAAAGGTTATTTGAAAATTTATTTTTCGTTGAAAATCGCTTGGGTTGATTTTGCGATGATCAGTTTTATAATTTGAATTGCATTTTACAGGTCCGATTGCCAGCAGACTCGAGCAAGACTTCAGTAAACTAATTTCAACTGGACGACTGGATGCACCTAGCTTGTTCATACCTGGCTACATACAGCCGAAACGAAAATCAGTTTTAGGACACAGACAGTGTGGATCGAGAGATCCGAATGACAAAACTGGAAGTGAGTAGTGCAAATTCGCGTTTCAACCGACGATGCAAATACGTTTTATAAAATTTAAACTATTTGTTTCAGTTTTCAATAGCTTCAATACTTTCAAAAACAATGGGCAATCCAAAAGCTCGTTAAATCCATTAATAATCACGTCGATGTTATATTTTTTATACAATTTTATGGTAAGTGTTTAACTCTCAAACTATTTGATTAAGGATTTATGCATTTTAGTCGTTATTGTTGAAATGTCGAGTACCACTGTCATCAACAAGTCTAATGTAAAAATGTATAAAGTTTGTACATTCGTTAGTTAGGAAAGCATTTGAAATTTTAATAATTGTAGATTTAGATATTACTAAGACTGAAATTCATGGTTCTACTGTATAATACATTTTACGTTCGATTTTCTGCGTTTAATTTAAGCTTCGAACTCTACTAGAAATAATATTTCATTAAATGTGGAATATTGAAGTATAATCTCGTGCTAGGAAGAATTTGTTATTGCGTTTGAATGCGCGTTCCTGCGCTTCCTCCGTTAACCTAGGTATTTCTGCTTGAAGTTATCAAGAAAGTGAATATTTTTTATAATGTTCCTGTACTATATCAAAGTTACTAGATTGATGTCAGTTGTCTTTTGTGCTTTTGATTGAATAAAACTGTGCTTATGAGCACTTTTTATTCAATAGTCGTTCTTATTTATTAAAAGGATTGAATTTTTTCCCCGCTGCCTTTTCGTCCCATCTGTATCTCCAGGCTGTGAAAGATTGTCATAATGATCCGAGATAAGAAATGCCTAATGTACCCAAGCGGGGTTAATATTATAAATAGAACGTTCCATCTTGCTTTCAGAGGAAGATTCAAACTTCATTCGTTCGCTTTATCAAGTCCTTTAAGCCACACTGGATTACACCGTTGCTTACATTATGTACGTCATTACCCACGTCCGCCTAGGACTAGCAAATTTATATAATTAAGTCACACCGCAGTACATTTATACGTCGAACTCAAACTAGTTATGTTAAATGTATATATCATTACACTTTACATTAGAATCGCTAGCTAAGAAGTCTCACCTAAGCGCAAGAGATAACATGAGTTTGCAAGTACACATAAACAAAAACCAAGTCTTGAAATAATGCTTTTAAGACCGATATTTACACTACAAAAACATTATTCAACAAGATTATCAAGTTGTTTTATAAAAACTCAGTTTCATCAAATCTTATTATCGTTATTATTATTATCGTCAACATGTTTTATTTATTTTGTATGTATGAAATTATAAGCCCAAGTAGGTATGGCTCTATTGAATGCCGAATATTATATGAGATAATATTTTTTGTTGCACGAAGCTTTAGTTAACTTTTTCTGACTTAATTAGTCAGTTAACACATTTTTTGTACGATCCACCCTTTGAAAACTTAATGAAGTAACTTGCAATCAAATTTCTTTGAAAAATAAATAACAAAGGAAAGGACCATTGATAAAAAAAACACATGCAAAATGTGGTACGTATGGGTTTTATGTGAATGCTACGGCGTAGTGGTTTGAGTCACGTTTTTTTATTCAAAGAAACAAGCGGAAATGATGCTGCAATAGACTTAAAGACGAAAAGTGATGTTAATGGGAAAAGCGAAGAGTAGATAGGATTGAACAACTTCCGAATTCTAAGGATACGGAAGGCAACGAGAGGGGAAAAATTGCTTTCAAGAGGACTCTGCGTATTTTATTGCGTTTGCGTGATAACGACCGTCGCGTTATTTTATTCTCAGTAAGCGGAAATTTGTAATTTTGCCCGTAAGACATAAATATGGATTCAATAGGTCCAGGCCTTTACCTATACTCGTAACGAGATTCACCTTTAATTTCTTCTCTTAGGCTCGAATCTCTTTGTGAGAAAATGTCGTTGTTTTTTAACTGCACGAAAATTACAATTTATTCTAATGTACCTACAATCGAGTTGATTTTACAAACATCAGCTCGAACGTGCGTGGAATTTCATGTTAGAGATGAATAATTCAATCATTTTAATTTGAGATTGTGTGTTATTAATTTTACAGTTTTACTAAATGCACTTTCTGAATTTAAAATGGGATCAGTCGGTTAATGGATGTGTGGGATTACTTTTCATTTTTCAAAATTCGATAATTAAGTAAAAATTGAGAAGCATATAAAATCGGATGAAAACCAATGAACGGAATTCGCGCAGAGTACGTTTTATAATCACGCGTGAAACAAAAACTTTGCTCATTTGTGTTTTAATCAAAAGTATTCCGGGGCTTCATTTACAACCAAGCGGAAATGGTATTAGGGATTCTACGTGGTCATGATCGGATTGTCGTATATCTGTGCTATTCGAATTATGTCCCGGCTGGGATACTGGATTAGACAATAGTTCGAAATTTAATGGTGTGAATTGACTTTATGGCATGGCGGACTGACGGGGATGTAAATATCTTTGATAATGTATCCAGATGATGTAATAGGACGATTATTAAGGACTTTAATTAGGGGATTTATCAAGAGATTTCAGAATTAACCGAATATACGGAACACCATTATGCAAATCACAACGTATTACAATTTTACTGTTACAAGCTACAGTCGACGCTCGACTAGTTGTGCACATGTTCCAGATGCTGTATACGAAATACCTTTCGACACATTTTTAAAATTAATCCACAGACTAGAAGCGCTTCTAAACTCGTATATGAACGTAAAATAGTTCTTGATATTGTTTGAATAATTATTTACTGTAAATTGAATATATCACATGACAAATGAGGATGCCTTTTAGCTCGAAGTTTTGACAACGTGCTAAAGTTTGATGGTAGTTTAACTGGATCATTACTGCACAAGTTAATAGAGTTTGTCAGAGAAGAATATAACTCTGTAGCAAATGCTTTTTCTTGTTATACAATGAAAAGCAGAGGAAAATTTGTGTTCTCGATGATAGGGAAGTAAAAAGAAATTGGTAAGCAAAACAGATACTCTGTAAATTGACCTTTTCGGTCCGACTTAAACCAGCAGTATTAGCTTTGGAAATGAAAGTAAACGGTTGTTCCGGCTTGCAAAGCGTCAATAGACGGCTAGGCAATGTTAGCATGACTTTTGATCAACATCTCCATCAGGTCAATCACGAGGATGGATCAGTTAATTATTATTCATAGGTTTATAAAAAATTCGACAGCTCTCACAAACCAAATGAAATAACAAATCGAAAAAAAAAACGGAAAAAGTGAGGAAAGATGTGAAAAAAGGTGCAGAAGAGAATAAAGCCGGATGAATTTCAGAGGTCTAATAGAAGATACACAAAAACACAAATAATCGGCAAACATCTCGCTTTGGGTTGAAAGTTAGCGAGAGTGCGGTGAAGCAAGCTGAGATAAAGTGGCGGCATCGCGAGGATTTGCCTTTTCGCAGGTCAACCTCTTATCAGCTTAGTATTTTTGTCCCCTTTCAGATGTAAGAGGATCAGCGTAACGCCGAACAGAGAGACTTAAAGTGTCCCGCTAATGCCTGGAATTGTAAAAGCGAAGGAGCGGTTCGCGATAGCGCCGGCCAGGTTGTGTGCGCGAGCAGGACGTTGGACGACGGCGAGGGCGCGTGCGCGCGCGTTTGCGTTCCACTTCCGTTTTCCATCCTCACTTCCGATATTAGCTATATCGGCCCTGTACGAATATCGCAACGCGAAATCTCGGGACGCCAGTGTGCCCGAAGTCCCGGTCAGGATACGCGACGACGCGTTCGTCGCTCCGCTTCACTCTCGCATATATAGATATACAAAAGTTGCATCGCAAAAACGCACACCCAGCGCTCAACTATGCGCCAAACAACAACACGCGCACAGTTTTCAACGCAGTAAAAGTTATGTGACCGTTTCAAATTAGCCGCTGCATACTAGCGTCGAACTCAACGTCCAATTATGTGTGATGGATCGTCGCTCAAAATAATAGGCCTTTTTTGCGCTAATTAAAATTTATTAAGTGCGCGAGAGAAAGATTGGTGAGGTGCTTCGTGTAAGATGCGATTGCTGTTTTGGTGAAGTGCCGAAATAACAGTTTGACAAAGCAAGACGGCGCGCTTGAGGAATAACAAATCTGACAATGCGGGCATCACACACTTGATGACACTTAGGAAAATGAAGGGTGTCCTTCTCACTTTGAGTTTACTTTTTGCGGGTGAGTTTTTGCATTTTTGTGACTTTTGTTATTTTTGTTCTTCGTTCTTTCATTGCTTTCGTTTTTCAGCCTTTTTTTTATTTTCAAATGTGACAAGTAGTTGAACCAAGTTTAACGGAAACTTCTTCTGAAAGGGGATTATATTTTCATGCAAGTTGCGCGCAACTTTTATCGAGTCGGTTTTTGTCAATGGGATTGCTTTTAATTGAGGAGGCATGACCTAAACGGACATGGAAATAAAGCCCGTCGGCAAGTTTTTGGGATCCGAACTTGGGGCTTTTGAGTATTGAATTGAAAATTGCGATCCTTTAGTTATTCAACCTGGTTCAACCCTCTTCGCACTTCATTGACATTGCCTGGCAAGAATTATCTCGCTCTATGGCAAGTTCATCCTTGAACATTCTTTCGCGGTGGATGTACAAGTGTAATTCAACGTTCGAAGTTTATTGACCTGCTTGGTTGTTTCAATTAAACCGTTCAACTTTGCGAAGTTGAATTCCCCGGTGATGGAGTTTTTTTTCTCTTTTCTTAAGTCGTTCGTTTTTTCAAACTTTTTTGTTTAATCGTGTAAGTGATATTTTTTTAGATTTTGGAACATTTTGAGTACGTTTCAGAAAGGAAGATAATGCTAGGTTGAATCAGATCGAATTGTGTTCCAGAAACCTTAAAGTTTAGCACGATAACATTTCAGAATTAGAATGCTATTTGTAAAATCGTAATGGTTTTAATACACGCACATTATTCGTACTTTGCTTGAACTTTTGATCCTTCTCTAAGTTTGAATGTTTGTATATAACAAATTTTTGTATAAATTTTAATCTCAAAGTATTTTTTGGATGAGTATATTCTCTTATTAAGAATATCAGTTTTCGATATTGCAACGACCGTGTAGTATAGTATTTGTTCTATTTTATGTCAACACTTCAATTTTATGCTCGCGACATTGTTAATTTCAAACTTTATTTAGCAATATAATATTGTCTCATAGATTACCGCACTACATCATTGTCGAATTAAATTACATTTTATAAGTTTGACGCAAACTTGAAACTTATGAACTATTTTACCGCTGAATTTCGGTCATAAAAAAGTTCCAGGAATCTAACTTCATAAATTAATCGAGCTTTATAGCAAATAAAACTTGTAGAAAGGCTGCTAAGTATGAGCGCAGACGTCTTTCTTTTTTTTCTGCCATTGACTAATGTCGAACTGTTAAATCTGTGCAGATCAAATTTATCACAAAGTGTATAGGGGTTTTCCTTTCAATTGCAAGTCCTGCTACGATAAGAACCTTTCTTTCAGAACCAATAAAAAGAGAATTTAACTTTTTTTTATTTTAATTTTCCAAGAAAATTGATCATTTTTCACAAACGAACTGCATTTTTTATGTGAAGGATATTCTCAGACTGAATTTAATTTTCAACGCTGTGAAACGTAATTGTAATGCAAATGAGAAAATTCAGTTTTAAATATTGGCCATGTTCTGATCATAACTGCAAATTTAAATTTTGTTATGTAATTTCTTGCTACGTCAAGCAAAAAAATGTACTGGTATCAAAAATGTAGCTCGCTTTATTATCGTATGCATTTTGCGTTAAGTTTCAAAAAGCTTTACATTAACTGTAATATTTATACAAAACTGTATATTACAATAGAGATTCCCAATATACGTGAAAAATGTCATGAAAACTCAAAAGCCGTGACAATTACCGAAACGCATTTTTCAAATTTATTAGATTTAATAATGTCATAGTTTAATAGATTGATTTTCAAATGTGACTTACCAAAACGTTATTACTATTATTCAAATGTAAAACTCAAAATTTATTTTGATTACATTTTCATCAGTGTATTCAGAGTACAGTTATATATTTTGCTGCTTTAAATAAATAAAATGAAATGAAATAAAACAAACATTCAAGATGTTTTTTGCGTCAGTAAGTGAAGTTGGAGAAACTGACCGACCAACTTTTTTCTTCGTATCAGATTTTTTTGTTGCTTCAAGTGAAACTAGAAATCAATAAGATAAATATTGTAGATGAGAATAAATTCGAGGCGAAATTATGAAACGTTAACGAGCAAAGTTATTTTTGTCCGTCTGACGAAACAGCGCAAGTGAAAAAAATATGCATTCAAAGGCTGCTAATAAAGTGACAGTCGTAAAGTGACACGAAACTTTTGCACGGTAGAACGATACTTGCTTCATGATTCACAACTTTGTTCCTATCTCATACTTTAGCTAAGCTGGAGAAGCGTCTCGACTAAATTTAAAAAAAAAACTAATAACCGATATTAATCACGCACAGTCACGGGGTTTCATATAAAATTTACTGAATCCAAACTCTTGGACTGTGAGTATGTAAGTTTGAGTTGGACCAACTTTTCAAGCCGATCTTGTCCATACGTAATATAAACTAGTTGATGCAAGCCAGTCTAAACTCAAACAAACTGACGCGGTTTCGGATGAGCTGAGCCACGGTTTATAACTTTGCAAAAGATTCGAGGAGCTGAGTTACATGCACGGATTTATTTGTATAAATATTTGTCAGGCATCGATCCACTTTATTCTGTCTTGAAACTTTCATAAAACATCCTCAAAATGATACTTTTTTTTACTAATGAACAATTTACAGGTTTTGTTTACTTGTTTATTCAACAATTGGAAGTTTGAAATGAAAAAAAAAATGTAGGAAACAAATGGGACCAAGTGACAGACGAGAATAATTTTTGTACGACTCGTTATTAAACGTGTATGACTTAACGTTGCGTCGGTTCAATGTTTACGTCCATTCCTCATCGAGACAATGACAAATTGCGCTTTTAAAAATGGTCCACTTACGGGGAGAATATCGTATGTTGCGCGAGTTCTGAAATACTTGTTCCCCGACCTTACACAAAAAATGGGCAGTTGAAATTTATAATGAACTAATTTAAAGACGCTAATCTAAGAATTAAGCACGATTAAAGGTCATCGGAGTTAAATGTCATTGCTTACCAATTTTAATCCTTGTTTAATGATTGATAATCCAATTTTGAATGCTTTTAAAAGGGTCGAAATCCTTGTTCCGGTTTATCTATTAACGTCCCAATCAATATCACTTAACGCGATTGTCAGTGACGGAACTGGTCGTGGAGGTCGCGGAGGTGCATTCGAGGATAAACTAGCGTAAACTATTCGTATGAATAGTTAATATTATTTTATAAATAGGTTGCGGTTTGGTTGCAGATGGTCCGACGAATAATCTGGTACATATCTAATGGAGATTTGATTTTATTTTTGATTTGAATAATCGATTGTGAAAGAATTGGCAATTAAAACGGCGGACTGGATTTTTCATGGAAATGTATTTTGTTCGTGTTGAATCATAAATTTGATTACGAATCGGGACGTGCGAGAAAAATGTGAAATCTTACAGACCTGTTACATTTTGAAGATGCATGTTTTCGACATGCGATTCGCACGCCAGCTACTTGTCATCCACACGTGGTGCCGTTGCGGTAACGTTCCAAGATATTGATGGTTCGAGATAGGATTTGCAATACACTTTAGTCGCTGTTTGACAATTTATCTTGATCCGCGTAATAGTCAGGAACCGGTCGACGAAATTCAAAAATGGTTTAAAAATAACAAAACCAGTGATTTTAAGTGAAATCCTTTGGCAAAATTATTTATCTTCAGAAGTAAAAAAGAAGAAAATCAAAATACTAAATCGTAAATGAAAAGTCAGTGATATAAATTTTGATTTAGTCAGGCATGCTTTACGGATTTAATCACATTAAAAGATGATTATCAAGTTCGTTCGAGAGTCTCAAAAGTGAACCAAAATAGAGCTGGAAAATGTGTTTCGTTGGCTGATAAATGTTCATTTTGTTGAATTATATACCTGTTAACGAGTGTAAATACTTATTACCAAGTCGAGGGTAGAGAGTCGTTGTATCATAATTATTATGGAAACGCTCAACTTCTTGCTTGCCAGCGAAAAGTTTGATTACACATTAAGTTTTCGAATTCAAAGAGTTTATATTTTGTCGTTCAATTTAGCATAGAAAGTCCCTTGATGGGTGAAGGAAATTTGACATCTAAGTTTCCATTAATTACTTTTGCCTGAAACATGTCATAAATAGATTAAAGGTTACCAGTTTTAATGAGCTTTAGACAAACCTCTATTCTTAGTTAATTCGACAAGTGATAGTTTTCAACAAGAAATAATCTATTTGATTGAGATGTAAAGAGAAAAGAAGAGAAAATATTATAAGTTGTAACTTGAATGGACAACTTTTTTTACGATTTTTATAAATTGACCAAAATGAACGCTGATCAAACAAGTAATGAAAAAATTGAAACGAGTACTATATTTGATACAAAATTATAAGTTATTCTATAAGAAACTATTTATTTAAGAAGACCCTTGTATAAAAAACAAAGAAAAAAATGACTTTTTTCAACAAATTCTTTTTTGCAATTTTTCATAAATGTAAAATTCCAATTGTATGCATTAAAACATGAAAATTCTCACTCAAACTAAAATTTCTCTGAAACTATTTAGTTATTTTTTTATCTTCAAAAGAGTTGAATTCTTGACTTATTTCAGTTTGATTTAGTCAATTATCATGCATTTCAAATCATTTCATATTAGAAATTGCTCGGGGAAAGTCGTCTCTTTTTGTTTCCATATGCTTTTTCACGACTAATTCATGCTTAAATAGCAAAGCGTGCTTTGGAGCTTGTGTATTTCAATTTCACACCTCAAGAACTTGAAAAGTACTTGTAATATCCATTTTCAAAACGCTAATTCTGTAACGTCCCCTGGTCGAAACGTAAATTAAGAAAGCAATTTAGCAATGTAAATAGTACATTTAGTCTGACTTCTTGAGTTACTCCGTCAATTTGGATCTCCCAGGGTAATGTATCGTAATTCTAAGTGGGTATTAAGATTTTTCCTTGCACTCAAGATTTATGTCACGATTCAACATTGTATAGGAGACACGCTCGCTCGAGGTGAAAACGTAATCACTTTGTAAAAACATTTTATTCAATCATCCAACGAAAAAAACATGCAATTTAACTTATTGTACAAATCAAATAACAATATGTAAAAATGAGATTTGATTTGAAAACGTCGCTCTTGTAATCTAGATAAACGAACATTGTGGAACGAAAAAAAAGGAACATGAAAACACACTTGATTTAACTGAACTTTATATTCTGTTAATTCTCTCAATTAGTTAGTTTTGCAATATTGTTTCAAATCGTTTTATGACGGCCAGGAAGATTAAAGTGAAACGGTCCTCTGCCAATCATTGAAAAATCTTTCCGTCCAGAAATCGATTCAAAATCAGCTTTGGAATCCAAATTTTAAGCGAATATATAAAATGCAGGCGTGCTCTAGCCATACAACATACTCCGACAGTTGACTTCGGTCAACCATGACCTTATGCAAGGAATGGCTTTGCGAAAAGCGTCGTCTTAGTACTACTGAACTGCACAGTTCACGAAGATTCCACTTTGTACTCAAATTCATTAGTTATATATCGTAATACGCACAGTTTGTATATCGCAATAAAATAAATTTAAAATGTAAACAAACAAAGAAAAATATACCAATAAAAATGTAAACAGACGACAGAATGAAATACAATAAAACACTCAAACCAACGAGAATTACAAAATAAAAAAAAATACTCAAACAGCAGAACGTCAGTTTTTAATTTTACACTGCTCAGTATTGCGTTTGAAACTGTTTGTCCTTGAAGTACTTGTTCTTCGTTAACAACACGCACCAACTGCAAACGTTGGTTTTTTATTTTGTACTCTCTGCTTTTGTTTTCAATTTGTATTCGCTTGTTGCTATCACTTTGTCTAAAAAACAACTTTGTACCCGATCCTCATTTTCATCCTTACCTTCAAACTCTAACCTATCCTCATGAGTGCATACTCATCCTTAAATGTCGAAATCGGCATCTGTTTATGTTGTCATGTGTCAACGTCTGTGAAAAAAGATCAGTCATTTTTTTCAAAGGTCCAAAAAGTGAAACATTGTAAGTAAGGCATGATTAAAATAAACATCTCTGGTTTTTGTTCTTTTTATTATGAACGAGTTTCTTTTTTCCTTTAACTCAAATTAGTGGTCTGAGGCTGGCAAAGTCACTGCTTTAGCGTCAAATGTGTTGTGTTTAAAAAACTTTGTTATATTGCGAATTCATGTCAGTTGTCTTTTGACAAGCGTCACTGTAATAAAACCTCCGGTGAAAACATGAAAGTGCTCACTTTCTTAATTAGAATCAATTCATATAATTATTATTATTTTTTTAATAACTTTTTCTTATTTTGATTTATCACTTTTTTCAACTGTTTTTCAATATTACTATGATTTTTTTGAAGAAAACCGCAAAAATACTTTATGTGTTACAGAAAAAACGATTTTTTAATTTGTTCAACAATTTTCAAGAGAAATTTGAACAAATATATTTATGCTTCATTTCATATTGGCTAACTTCAAGTTCGGCAATTAACCTCTTACCGTCATAACCGTTGCGTATAAATTTTGTTAAATAAGCTGCTTTCACTACTGTAGGTGGAGAAGATTCCACAAATCGTGTAACTCAATATGCGTGTAATACATACACCAGAATTATAAACACATTCTACCTTGCATTGTACTGAAACTTTAATAATTTCGCGTAACTTGGCGCAAACCATAGATGTTGCGAAATTTCAAAAATGTCGGAAATCTCAAGATAAATGTCCACTTACTTTTCTAACCACTTCATTCTCGAAATGATTGTTACCTGAAACTAGTGAACAAATTGAAAAAACTGAAACATCAAATTTAACTATTTTTTCAATGAAAAAATACTCAGAAGGTGAATAATTAGTTTTTTATATTTGCACAACTACTGAAGTTGTGTAAAAGACGTTTTTGCTCTGGTGTTTATAGGAAAAATATTAAAATTGATCTCATTTTCAGTAGTACAAAGTTGATACTGTCCGACAGATTTCCATACATTGAATCATCCATACAGCGCTGTTGTTCCATCGAAATTGCACGTCGAAACCGACAATGTGAGACGGAAATAAATTTTGCAACGCCGTCACGAAATTGTTTGCAAAATACCGCGACAAACAATAAAGAAAAAGCGACGCTATACTATTTGACAATTTGAAGTTGAATGTTTCTGTCGATAATAGCTTTGCTGGTGAAACATCGGTCAATCGAGCGATTTCAGCGGTTAAGCGGAACGATTTATTATCACTAGTAAGATATTTGGCGCCAATAAATTGCAATTGGTTTAAGAACCTGATGCTCAGTAGTAAAGAAAAGACTGATAGTTCGAATAACGATTTATCGTGCGGATCCGAGAAAAATACCCTTTTGGGCAAATCTTTCAATTTCATTAGTCGAACCTTTTCCCAATTTTTCGTTTTTGAAACTTTCTAATAAATTGGACATTTCTGTTTTATGATTTCACCTTGTTCTTGAAAGAGACAAAATATAAAACAGCGTAGAAGCCTAAAAAGTTATCCATTGCAGACATTTTTCTATCGAACTTTAAAATTTGAAAATATCGAAAAACGAAAAATTTGTTTGGATCGGTTGATTAGTTGTCACATCGTTTTGAAATTACACGATGTTACAGGCCGTTGCATTAGTTAATCACTTTTGAGCAAAGCACCCCAAGTGATTGGATGGCGTTCGCATCGCACCCTTTACGTTACCATTTACATTCTTTATATTGCCCTCCGTAACTCGCACGCCTTTCTTACATGAAATTGAATTTATCTTTGTCTACGATCTACCTGTGGATGCGGAAAATACTATATACATGATTGTAATTCAACCTCGTTCTTTGTTATGTATATTCATAAAAAGTATAAAATGCTTCACGTGACAGGTATCATAAAATATTTTTTGTTATAAAAGATCGATAAAGCGCTTAAATTGTGGCAAAATAAAACGAAATACGCGGTGTGAATTCAAATGACTCGGTGGTAATTATAAAAATTTAGCCGCCTTCTATTACGTTTGATTGCGGCCGTTATTACGTTAATAGAATTTAAATTACACGCGCAGCGAAAGAAATGTTGGTATTTATTCAAGTTGCGCGTATACGTGCACGTTCAACTCGGATTTTAGTTAGTTTGCTTATAGGCTCTGCGAACGTCAGTTTGTCGGCGTCCAAATTGACAATCAGACCTCACAATAGTGGTAATAGAACTAATGGCCCATCGCTGCACATTCGCATTAATTACAGCACAATGCGCCATCATTATAATCTACTTCTAATGATTTGTAAATTCCAACGAACAACATCAATCACATTCCATCAACTTTTTTGTAACTTGATTTTCATCAAAGTCAGCAAATTTTCAATCAAAAACGAAGTTTGTTTTACTTTGTGCATCCAATATAAAAAACTGGAATGGAAACTACTTGCTTGTGATTGGAAAAAGATAGCTACAATTATCACTTTCATTCTTTTGATGGAACGAAGAGATCCGAAAATTGTTTTCGCGCAGAAAAAGAAGTTATGTAAAAGTGTACGTCCCAGTTTGAAGCACGCATTTAGATACACGATGCGTAATACATAGAGAAAACTTGGTGCACTTAAAAGCTTCTTTCGCTCGGTGTTACACTACTGAAATAAACGCTGCAGCCGTGTTTGACACACGGCTCTCATTTCTGTCAAAATATAGTTTCAAACAGAAACACAAAAGTCATCAGAGAAAAAGTGTGTACAAATGTAGACTGGCCGAAATGTATCCACAATCATTCATTCTCAAACGCTTTCTTGCGGTGAACAATTTTATGCGAAAACTTCGTCGGCTTTTGATTTTCGTGAGAATTACAAAAAATAGCCTTGTGCTTGCGACTTGGCAATGTTTTTGTAATTGCGGTTGCAAACCCACACGCTGACATTTTTGCAAAATTCAAATATTTTGTAAGAACTCTGCACGCGTATAATGGATATTATTCAGTATCTAAACTAAAGAGCTTTCGATACATTTTGCATCTGCGAATATCGTGTTACCACAATCGATTCCTCGTATGTATACGTCAATGTTACTTGATAAAACGAAAAGCGTTCACGATTACCATGAAAAGTGGCATATGTTCAATCCACTATCACATTCTGCTTTGATTCCAAAAAACAATTTCTATTTTCGTACGATCGTGTCAAATTATAAAATAATCTATACAGAATTGCTTATAGTTAATTAGGACGATATAGAGTCAATGAGTTGAAAATGCATGGATTGATTTTCAACTCAACTTGAGATAGAAAGAATTCCAACTTAGCGTCGAAAAATCGCTAAGGTTTGGCGTTTACAGAACTCCGAACTGTTTTCTGTGCAGTTGGATAATACCATATTTGAAGTGTAAACAAATAAACTGGATATTACACTTTATTGTTTGTTTACATTTTGGTTTTTCGAATTTTACGTTTTTTAATAATTATTCATCATCTGCATTCGTTGTTTTTTTATGTTTTATATTTATATTTTGTTTACATTGTCGATTTGTTTTGAGACGATATAGATTGTAAAGTGTTTTGTTACTTTTTTTCATTATTTCCGTGTATGAAGATTCGCATTGACAGTCGGTGTTTTATCATTTTACAGGAACTGCACGTTGTCGAAGCGACGAAGATGACCACGAAATTGATAACGAGTCGGACCCTATCCAGCAAGGACCGTACTTTGACATCTCAGCTTCACGCAACGTGACAGCACTCGTTGGAAAAACAGCTGTGTTAAGCTGTCGGGTCCACAATTTAGGCGAACGTACGGTATGTAAACGAATCTCTTATAAATTTAAATGGATTTTGAATTCAGCATCAGATTTATTTATTCTATAAATTAAATTAAAATTTTTTAGAAAAAAAAATGTTACAATATTGGCTGTTCGTTGCCAACGTTCGTGCATCAAACTGTACCAATGTTTTTTCTATTCGGTTTGAAATAAAGTAACATATTAAATAATATTATCAAATCAAACTCCGGAAGTAGAGGTTGTAATGTCGGGTATAATTCGTTTAATCACATGTAAACTCCTATTAGACATGGGGTGGTAATCAAACTTCATTTGACACTAATTAAAATACGCTAACGACTGCATGTTTGGTGTTGCAAACATTAATGATGCATCTTGCTTCGTATTGCATCGATGAATATTCGAACCAAGAAATGAAAATCGATAATCTTTGAGGCAACCATTAATCTGTTCTTGAATTGACTTTCTGGGTTGCGAGTAAGTTCAACCAAATGAAGTTCAGTAAAACCAAACTGTACCAATTCTATAACCCTTGAAAAATGTTTACAACCATGTTTACAAAACACAAATGTAAGTTCATGCGAACGTTTTAAAAATATTCACAGAAAAATAAGTCGACTCATTTTTTTCCGTGTGAAGTCGTGTGAAACGTGCTGATGACGAAAAAAAAAACGTTTCTTTTTACAGGTTTCGTGGGTTCGCCACAGGGATATCCATTTGCTCACGGTTGGCATTGATACTTACACTTCGGATCAGAGGTTCGTAGCGACGCATTCACCAATAACCGAGGAGTGGAAACTTCACGTTAAATTCCCCCAAAAGCGCGACTCTGGATGGTACGAATGCCAGATTTCAACAACTCCTCCAACAGGCCATATTTTACATCTGTCTGTAGTCGGTTAGTATGATCATAACTCGGCTTGTATCCTCTATCGATGTTTTTCAATTCGTGTACTGCTTTTTCATAACTTTTCTGCGTATCAGATATATTTATAACCAAAATCAACTTTGCGTTATCGAAAAATGGAAAACAAATGAAAGTCCAACGTGGGGCTTGTTTAGCGACTGCAAACTTTTCTGTCAAAAGATTTGCACAGATGAATGTATAACATTTTTCAACTGCAATCTAAAAATGGTCATTTATGTTTTGGTGCAAATTATTCTATTCTGCACATTTTCCTAGAAAAAGACAAAAAATGAGATCGTCTTATCTGAACATCCACAATAGCTAGCCTCCGGATATATTTGTTCTGATCGCAGTGCACATTTGTGTTTGCGTACAATTTCACGTTTATCCTGTTTTGCTTTCTGATGAAAACAATAATCCTGTCGAATTCACGAAACGATAGTAGAGAAAATTGATTTAGAAACTGTTGATTGCGCAGAAATGGAGATGTGACATCTCATAAAACAAATATTAAAGTTTGCACACAAACAAACACCGTTGGCCACCGTGTACATTTTGCAACTATTACAAATAATATTTTCGTAAAACTTTATATCCTTAAAATAGTGCTCTGCTTTTTCATCGTCACACAAATTCATCTTACTTGCTAAAATGCCACGTGATTTTTTTACTTCTGTTTCAATAAAACTCTCTTAGCTTCTCTCACTTAAATGCTTGAAAAATAATATATATAGAACAGAATGACGAAATAAAATGAAAATAAAAATGGCTTGAGAAATAGTATCACAGACGTTAAAACGCTCGTTCGTTTACGACTCTTTTCTTTGCGCGCCATCAATTAACTCAGACAAAATTTATTTATAAAAAAATACCCCGAAACTTGTTAATAACGAAGCCATGCTTGAGCGTCACCGGTTATAAATGAGCCATCAAAAACCAATCATTAATCTTATCAAAAAAAAACACTTTATTGTTGAAAATTTACATTTTCAACTCGTGACTATAAATTTTTTCTGTTTTTTTGTCCACATCGGAATCTGGCATCAAGTTTTAAAACACAATGCGGTAAAACATAAGCCATAGCGTATTAATCATGGTTGTGCAGTAAGAACGAATTTTTCATGCTGCATATCCTAGTGTAACCATGTCAACATGAACCCGTTAATAAAGACGAGTGGAATGGCACGTATGGAAGAATTTTGCTCGCAAACACCAGATGTAAACTACTTTTTTGTCACATGCACTAAATTTGTTCACTGTTTGACAATCCATGCACTCAGTTTTGTAATTCTATTTTATTCTATATATAGATATACAAAAAAAATTGCATGAATCACGAAAGATTGTTTTTAATTGGAAAAATCATTTTTGTTTACAGAACCAATAACTACGATTGTTGGTGGATCAGAAATGTACATAAACAAAGGCAGCACACTGAATCTTACATGTATCATAAAACATAGCCCTCAGCCTCCGCCATCCATATATTGGACGCACAACCATGAGGTAATCGTATAACATCATCGAGGAACTCATCTCGCTGTCAAAGTACAAAGTAAATTTGTACTGTATCAACGTAAAATCCTATCCCTGAACTAAAATCATGTTACATGCGTATGCATGGCAGAAAGCCCTTGTTTGCGAGCAATTGAAATAACAAATCGAATAAAAAAAAGTTTGAGGAGAAAAAATATGTTTTGACATGTATGAGGTGTTGACAAAAGCGCTTAAAAATGATAACGAACAATTCTTTGATGTTTTCATGCTCTCTTAATCTGAACAGGTGAAAATTTTATTGTTTCAGAAATTTTTTAATTGTTCATACTTATTATTCGAGAAATTGACCAATTATTTTTGAGCCACTTCAGCTATATATTTGGCCAGAAAATGCACGAGCTCTCGAAAAATTAGTAAAAAAAAAAGATCAAGATCGTACGATCCCTTTTCCTCCATGATGTAGCATAATAACAATAATAATTGCATTTCCCTATTAAAGTTAAGTAGCTTTCAAGAGATTTTGACACACCCACAAAAAACAGAAGAGTAACAGCTTTCTTACAGCAAGTATAATTGACTTACTTAGAATAGCTAAATCTGTTTGGCAAGCAAGCAGATCAAACTGAATTCACCGCGCTGCCGAATTTATATCTTGTTTATATTTGGTTTATATCATAATAATAATATCAAAAACATTACTTAACATAATACCTCATGAGGTATTTCAAGTTGCAATAATTTAGTTATACGAATGAAGACCTCTAGTCATACGTTTTGACGAACAAGTAGTACGTTTATTGGAATTGAATCATTATCGTAATAATTGTAAAACGAAAATTTGACACGATCCCGAGAGTTCAACTCATATGTTAATGTTTGCAAAAGTGTCGAAACATACTATTCCTCCCCTTTTTGACTAGCGAAATGATATATGCATTTTGTTGAACAAATGTGAGCCGCGGTATAATGCAAATTGGTTTTGAAAATTTACTCCATATAAATCTAATTATCTTTCACACGCAGGAGATCAATTACGATAGCCCGCGAGGTGGCGTGTCAGTTATCACAGAAAAGGGTATAATCACGACTTCCTATCTTCTCATTCAACGAGCCCAAGCATCGGACAGTGGACTATATACCTGTCATCCCAGTAATGCCAACACTCAAACGGTTCAAGTTCACGTGTTAAATGGTATCTAAATAATGCTTTTTCACCTATGCTATTAGAAGATATAGTGCACAATTGATGTCTCTTCTTTTACCACGTACAATATTTACGAGCTAAGTGTTCCAAAGACATCATTTAACCACAGATCCAAATTCATTCATTATTAGTAGACAAGTTTTTGTTTTCAAGACCGCCGCTTTTCAAAAATACATCTACATGTGATATGAAATATGTTTCGACTTGAGGTTGTAAAGTATCGATTTCGCCATCGGTTTCATTACGGACAATTTTGTCGCAAGAATTTGATGCCGAGAGCACTTTTCGTGTTACAATAGTTGAAAGTTATATATATATATCGGTGTAAAGTTGCACACGGCGATAGACATTGATCTGCGATAACGATCGGAATTAATACAACGTGTCCAATTGACGAGAGCTTTATGGGAGAGCTCATAGTGTAACGTTCTCGTGACGTTGAGTTTTCACGACGTTGCATTCGCTGGCAGAACGTCTTAGCAACACAAAAGTATCTTTGTAAACGACGTCGAGCCAACAGAAAATTCTTCAGACACGTGGTTTTCCGTTCATTTAAATCTCGCGTCAACTTAATTATTTTCAAAACGATACTCCTGATCTTACCATTCACAGTTTTTACCATAAATTCGACTTGGACAATCCACTTGAAAAAGTAAAAACGAGAGAGCAACGTTAAAAAAAAGAGAGAATTGCAAACATCTTATCTTAGTACAAAGATTATAAAAAAGAAGACAAACTCATAGAATTTCCACAAATGTTGGTTACCACGGGTAAATAAACTAAATAAAACAATAGTTGACGTTTTATTCGAATTGTATGTTGGACAGTTGAGGAAATTCCATATTGAGGGACGAAAATATACAATCTTTATTTTGTTTTCGGTTTTGTAATCAAACCTCACAAAAGTGAAGCACCGAAAAAATTATATCAAAAAAAAATTCGGCCATTTAAAGCTTTTAAGTTGTTTACGTTGTTTTCAATTGAACCTCGCATCTATTGTGTTTCAAAATTGAGCGTATAATAAAACCTGAAACTTGACGCTAGCTAACGGAGACACAAAGTAAAATTATGGTATACAAATTCACGGAAACAGTATGCCGCACGAAATTCCGCACTGAAAATTGATTCTCGTAAGAAGAGACAAAATTATAAGCGTCAAATACAGCGCGCTATCCGGCACATATAGCACGCGCACGTTAAATATAAGGCGTGGTATTCATAGTTGAGCTCAATAACTGTTGGATTTAATTTTCAAAATTGTATGTTGGAAGTTGTGTCGGACTTGTGTGATGCGAACAACGAGACGTGACATTCAGTAACATGAAATTTGCCAATCATTTCTTCGGACCGATGAAAAGCAAAATAAAGTGACTTCGTATGTCAGACTCTGATCAATGAAAAGTAATATAACAAAGTTTGTTTGTTTGTTTGTTTGTTTGTTCAAATATAATAAACAAATTTGCATCGAATAATTGCAAGAGCCCTGCGAGTTTCGAAGATATGTATTCTTCACTTCTTTTTGTTATCACGAATTTCGATTTCATTTTGAAATAAAATTGGCTTTGTTTTGTCGACTGTAATAAATTAGAAACACGCATTTTCTGAGTACAAAAAAAAATAGTTTGATTATCATTGTCGTCATGGAATTGTGCTTTGTCTTCGAAATTTGACTTTAAGCAATAAAAATTGCATCCAAAAATGAAATCATTTGGTTTAAAATGGTAAAATGTAGATTGGCTTTTTTGGTGCGCGTGTGCTCGCGGTGTTCGTAATTTCGATCAACTCGAGGGACTAGTCGAAAATCTCAGAACTAATTGCCGACGTAGTAATCTATTCAGAGGCAGTTCAATTAATGCGAGATCCACTCGAGAATTTAACGTCGCACCGATAAGAGAGTGACCAGGCGTGAAAACGTCATATCATTCTCTCTCCAGCCAAGTAATAGATGCTCGATTAGAATCTCTGTCGTCTGCAGTCTTCGAAAACTTTTTTTACACTCCCTCTCTCTAATCTTTTTATTTCATGCATTTATCTGCCGTAAAAAAATTTGTACGGCAGAATTTGCAACGCGAATTGAAAAAAGTGTTTTACACTTTAAATTTCGCCTAATCTGGTTCAAGTTTTTTACTCCTTCAGTTAACTAAGCCGCGATACAAAAAATGCCGATAAGAGTCTGCAGAAAGTTTTTTGTCCGCAGACAAAAGGACCGATAGTATTAGTTTGATGTAAGTAATTGTTTCGGATTAAAAAACTGGCCGACTTTTTCCACAACAAAAAAAGCACTTCAAAACTTTTTTTTTTTCATAGAGATACTAACAATTTGGACTTTTTTCCCACACCCCGGCATTTGCCTCCCGATTGAAGATTTTAAGAAAACTTTAATTACACTAACATAATAAAGTGAATAACAGTCTCCTTTACTTTAAACAGAGTATAAATAAATAATAATAATAAGATAATAAGGCGATAGTCTTATAGCACGTTCTTACAAGTTGTCACTAAGACTGCTTGTAATACAAACTCATCGCTGTTTCTTGTCAGTATAGAAGGTATAGAATGCAAACTGTTGTGCAAGCGAGTTTAACGAAAATAAACTTGAACTGAATTGAAAATTGATGGCATTTGATCAATTTTCCATTATTTGAACGAGCAATAGTCAGATTTAAAAATGATAAAAGTGCAGATCTGATACTGTATTTCAACATTTTAAAGATGTACTTTAATCAAGTAAACATCCCAGTGTGTTAAGTAAAAATGAAAAGTTTTTCGCTGCGACGTCTAAAATTTAGCACCAAAGTACCTATAAAAAATGACCAATATTTTTTTCAAGTAATTGAAGCAAACATTAACATTTGTTAGGAAATGAAAAGTAAACGTCGAAAAAGAAAATTTCAATTGTTGGATAAATATCTCTTTCTCAAGAGACGATACCGCGAAAAACTCATTCGAATAATAGACCGTTCCACTTTCCACGCAAAAAAATACAGCTTTTATCAGTTTATTGCAATAAAAATCACGCTCAGGCACACAAATAAAGACTTTAGTTTGCACAAACTAAAAGCTACTGTTAAGAAGAAACCCAATCGAAATAAAATTTCTTTGATTGTTTAGCGTTTCACTACCTATAAATTATCAAGTACCTTTCATTTCCACGATAAGATTGAACGTTTGAAAATATTAAGTGATACAATGTCGAGTTTCGTTAGCCAGTGAAACAGTCGACTTACTGACATATGTTTATTTGACAGTTATTTATTTACATAGTTGGCGCAAAAAGATTTAATCAAGTCACTTGAGTGACCGGAAGAAAGTTGAATCCTCAGTGTGTCGCGTAAAGACTTGAGCCCTAACAAATCATGTAAGGTTACACCAAGTTGGTTGGTGAAAAATTGCGTCGACGACTTTTTTTTCTTTCTCGCTCGACTTTATTACCTGCAGAATACAAATGATCTTTTATTTTCATAAGGAAGGCCATATATCGAAACAAACTTTAAACAACAGCTATATTTTATATCTGTGTAGGTGAAGCCCTCTCGCTCGATTGTGCAATCCTGTTTTACTACTGTTATCTGGCTCAACCAACAGAAGCAAATAAGTTGTTGCAGTGATCTTAACTTGCTGTTCACATAGTCTCTTCCAATTCAAACTTGTGTCTATAGAACGAATTTTCTAAGAATCAAATTTATTACGATTTAAAAAGACAACAAATTATCGTAAACCGAGTTTCTAAACGAGAACCAAAGTTTGGAGAAGAAGTGCAACGACTTTTTGCGGTGAAGAATTTTGTTGTAGCTTTTTTGATTTGCTTTTATATCAATTTGTTAATATTGGAATTCCTAGCATTCAGGCAGATTGAATTCAAACAACTAAATTGGTAGAACCTCTCTCGTTTCTGTGAAGTTCGTTCATATCAAGTGGGTATTGCTTTGATTGAGATGACTAAGCCAACTTGAACCGATAGTAGGGGTTCCTGTTATCTTGCGATTGTCTGTTTGTACTCAAGTGATCGGAATTTCGAATTACACTTGGATATACACGTAGCGACAACATGGTAAGCAGAGTCGCAATATACGAGATCAACCGAAATGACGCTCGTAAATCTAGTCATCAATCGATTCAATTATAGTCCGACTATGAACATTCATAGATGCATAAATAAATCAAAATATAATATAATATATATATTTTATTTTCATATCTCAATTTGCGGGACGAAACACATTTTTCGAGTACCCCATCAATTATCGACAAAAACTTGTTTTTTGTATCAACTTGATTTCGTTCGCTCGAACAAATCGTAACAAATAATTGTTGAGTTCAATAAATAATATAATTGTATGCTGAAAACATTCAGATAAGGTGATTTAAATTCACGATAAAATCGATATGAATTTTTCAAGCTCTCCAATTTTTGAGAAAAAGACAATCTTTTAATACATGCACGTCTGACGTACACAAGTTTGCTTCAGAAATTTATGGTACATACGTTTGAATATATTACATTTCGTACCATTCGATTTTCAATCTTAGTAAACATGCTGTTCAAACATTATCATACGTACTTCACTCCAAAGAAGTCAATATCTGATCGTCTATCCAAAAATTAGAAATTCCAACGTACAAAGAAAATAAAACTATTTGAAAGGTTGTCCTGGACAGATATTTGTAAATGCTTGGAAACCGAGTATTAAGAAAATAATTGAGGCAAGATTACGCGATTGAGTTCGATCATCGATTGAAATCCGGGATACCGAATAAATAATTCTGTCGGATGAATAAAATTCATTTATTTCGGCTCAACCGTTCTTTGCTTTTATTTTTCATTGCTACGGAATGAAGGATGCAAGATAAGAAAAATCTATCCACAGTAAATGTTCCCTGAAAACCTTGCACCTCTTTCAACGCAATATAGATTTACAGTAAAATAAAGCAGCTAAGATTTCTTTTCCAGAATTGTAGTTAGCTCATCTAGTTGAAAGCCTCATTTTCATTTCATCCTCTTTATTTAACTTTTAATACCCCACCTCGTAACGCCTGGTAATGTAATTAAAATAATTTTTCATTTTCATTAGAAAATTCACTTCCAACAAATTTGTTCGTTACTTTTCATTCCTCTTTTTGTTATGTTTCAATGTATCGTATTTTTTTGCATGATTTTTGCTATCATTCGCGCTTTTTTTGTCAATCAAAACACAGTTCGAAACTGCTAACAATCTGTAGCTCATCCGAAGTGTACGTCAGACACTACTGTCCACGAGGCTCAATTATTTCCATCACTCATTCCCTGCAGAGGATTTTTCATTCAAACATGGTATATAGAAAAATTTAGCTCAGAACAGTGGAACGGTGATGGAGACAGAAAAAGGTATTCGCCTGCAGGCACAATCTCAAAAATACGCTGCACACATATGTCTCTTCGAGGTGCAAAATGACCTTTTGTTACTCAAACGAAAAAAAAGTGTTATTCCGACGAACGAAGCTTATTTTTACTTCCAAAACTTTGGAGACGAAAATATACAATTAATTACTTATTTTCGTCTTTTTTAATGCAAGAGAAATAATTTCGGTCACTGCAGTTGATTACTCATTTGTGTGTGAGTTTATATATTTATAGTAGTTAACTTTGATGCTCTCGGTTAAACCGATTACGCTGGACCAAACTAACGACAAACACGATGAAGAGTCAATACTTGCTTCCGTCGAGCCAGTATTGGAACTTAGTTAACAAGTGACGGCTATCAAGACCACGACGCCTTTTATATTAATTTGTACGAATCCGTTTTGATTTCCAAGTTCGCAGCCGCATTTTCGCAGTTCATTCTCAATGCGATCTCATTTTCCACACATTATTGTTTTAAAATTCTTTTGCGGATCGAAGCGTGTATGTAACGGCATAAAAAATGATGATGGTTTATAAAAAAAACAAAAACAAAAAAAAATGTTGAAGTAATGAAACAAAGAAAAATTGTTCAATTAACTATGCTTCATAGCAAAGAATGCATTTTCTTAATATACTTGATACACTTGATAGACTTGATATAATTGCAAACGTACAACAATTCGAGCTTCTGTCCAGTCAGCTTAATACAGTTTATGATTAAATTTGAAACAATTGCGCAGTTCGGAGAACTGCAAAATAGCGATTCATATATGAATATAAGGGAAAAGATTTTTTCAATGAGCGGAAAACGAATAGCCTAGAAAGGGAATAATGAAAACGACAAGCGCAGCGGACTGATTTATCAAACTCACAGTTAAATTTTATAAATCGTCGAGCTTATAAGAAACAGTCACTTATATTTTAAAACCAGTCACCTCCCTCTTTTGGGCAAATACCCAATTCCTTGCAGAAAATTTGTCCATAAATTATCTTTTTATATAGATCCACATTACCTGACACTATCTAATGAACAGTGCCAGCGATCATTTCTATTTTTATGCATTTACACACAAAAAAAATTCAATTTCACAAATGGAGCATAAATCTCGAGCAAATGTTTTGAAAAGTTACATCTTCCAACTAATTCCCACCCCGATCGTTATAAATCTCGTTGAATTAAAACGGAGTCTCATTGATATTACTCGTCTCATAAGACGAAAAACGGCGGTAAAAACGAATTAAACACGACGAAAAAATGGCCCAGCATTTAATTAAAATTTGCCGATCTTTTCAATTACCCTTTTTTACTCCACCTGAAATTCCTCAGTCCAATCATCTGCGTTATTCGATCACCGTAGCACTTCACGTTTCATGAAAGAATTTATTGGCGCGTGTATTTTATTAATAATACCAATAGACCATCAGACTTGATGATTCGCACTGATATAACTGATTATTCATCAACTTGCTAAAACTCATCTAATACTCTATCAACTGCTGAATGCAGAAACGAATTAACAAACGAATTGAACATTTGCTCAAAATCACTTGTTCAATAGCCCGTGACAAATGAGCCTCAATTATTCGATAAACATGTAATTTAAAATTACGCACGCCAATTTGAATCACTTTGTTTGGCGGATTTCGCTTTTGTGGCGCATCACGAGAAAGCCCTTTTGTACGCCAAAAGCACTCGCAGACTTTTTCATGCAATGTGCGGTTTTTTGTCTTGTTGTTCATTTTGAAGAGGCTAACTGTCAATTTCGCTTTTGTTTTAAGTCCCCCCCCCCTCCCTCTGACAATAGAAGTAACATTGTTGAAAGGTTAATTTTAGTTCTAAATCTGCCTCGTCTAGCCCCCGAAGTTACAAAACTTTTCGTGTAGCGAGGTTCATGCAACTTCTAAGCAATTATTTCAAGCCTTCCAACTTGTCACGTAGATGACTGGTATAAGTTTGAACGTCACGTAATTCATGGGAATGCGGCTACGTTGTAATATTTTACAAAAACAGAGTTATGTACTTATGCATGGTAAATACTCTCCATTATCCCCGCAGTCCTGCTGGGGTAATAGAAATAATGAGAAAGTTGATGAATTATCGTTAGCGCTTTCTGCACGGCGATACTCCTGTGATTATAATGTGTTTTTTACACGTTTCAATTAATATATTATATGAAACAACTTTTCGACTGGAAATGCCAACGTATTAACATATAATTTGGGGTGTACACGTTGCATCGCGAAATTACTCCAACTTATCCACAACAATAATCAAAGTGTCCCGACTGAATTATATCGTGCTCAAAATCTGATTATCATTTTCGTTACAGAAACTATCAAATTTCTCACGTAAATTGATAATATTTTTTGGATGACATTACTTTTTAATTTCAGATGATATCTAGTTGGGATTTGAAAAAGTTGAGTTTTAAGAAATATGCATCTGTGGTTAAATTAATTTGTCTTTGCGAATTTCATAAGTGAATATCTCTGCAAATTCTTAATCTATTTTACAGACTGAGGTTTCTATCAAAATATTTTTGGACATTTTCGACGTGACAATTTTGAGTCCAAGAAGTAATAGAGATAGAAACAACATTCTGCTTGGTTACAAAATCATTTATTCAGTATGCATATTTATATAATATATATTCTAAGCATCTGCTCATATTTCCATTTCAGGAGAGCATCCAGCTGCGATGCAACACGGCGGACAACTTAAATTGGGAAACCCGCCTTTCGTCATTCTGGTGGCTTTCTTACTAATTTTATTCAATAACGTCGTCTGAAACTGTACACCGCATATCGTTATAAAACAAGCGCAACATCAGCCGAGAGTCATTCATCATTGAATATTTAATCAGACCGCAGACAATTTTTTCGATGTAAACAACTTTTAATATAAGGGAAGTGACATTTTTTTGATCAAGTATAATATTAGAACTGGCGGCGACATTAACGACACCTGAAATCGGTGACATGCGACCCCTCCTCTTCGACCTAAGAACCCTCTTTTGCAACGTCGGAATAATTCATGGCATTATTCATAAAACCGTGACAACAAACTCAAGTTGAAAATTATAACAATTTTCAACAGCTCAGAATGAAAATAAATTGATACTGCTGAATTTATTTTCAATAGCAATGTTCACAGCGTTTTATGTTTACATTTTAAAATTGTGTTTCATCAGACTGTGAACCGACGTATATCCGTAACTTTAAGACACTCGTGGAGTCGACTAAGGATTCATATCGAAACATATTGACTCAACGAGTAAAAAATAAAACTTTGACATACTGCCATGTGATAGATAAGAAAGATTATTTCAACTGTATTGTACGTTTTCAAAAGTGTAAACAGGGTTGAAATCACGAAGCAACTTCTAAGAAGGCCTCATCGCCATAAGTGTTTACAATTGATGTGCTTGTTTGTTTTGTACTTTTGTGGTTGTGATATGAAATACAACTAGAGCGCGATCACTGAACGCCAGGATTGAAAATGGGAACCGTGTTTCGTTTCGAGTTTTTCAAACTGTTGGTAAATTGTTGATGGCCTTTGTTTCTAAGGCACGCACTGGTGATACATTTTTTTAAATACTTCAATGATGCGCAAAAGAGGAGGGGCTCAAAGTAATTTCAATATTACAGTTATAGAAACAAATAAAATGATTTAACAAAAACTCATACAGACGTTGTGCTTTTTTCTCCACTCGTCCCCACATCAAAACTTTTACAAACAAATTTTCATTAATTTTATATTTATGAAGTAATTTTAATTAAAAACTGTTAAAACTTCAGTAGCTGTTTATATTATTATCAGTTTCAATTGAGTTACAAGTAAGGTGAACGGTTAAATATTATTATGTGGATGAAAAATATCGTACAGTCTTCGGGCGCCGGTGGCAATTAATTTGTTGTCTAGTACAGTCATGGCCATACAAGAGAAAGTTTGAAAAATTCAATTGAGATAACATTTTAAAGCGAAATTAAATTGATTGTCTCCAGACTAAAAAAATAAAGCAATCTCTTTTTCTCGATGTAGAACTTTCAAAATTAAGAGACAATTTTTATAAAAAAATGGATGGATTAACGTAAATTGTTATTTTGTTTATTGCTAATTTTTCAATTGTTTGAACAGATGTTTCATTCGCGATTTTGTATAGAGAGCGTATCGCGTTTTACTATGAGTTTTGTAGGAAGTCACTTACTGCGCGGAACTAATCTAAAAGTCGCGTCACTGTGGGATGTTGGAACTGCTGAAAATACTGGAAGGCTTATTTCCGGCACGCATCACTAAAAGGCTCGCGGCTTTCTGTTGCAGCGAAGAATAAGTTGAGATGCGATATGTATCTCGTTTGTTTCAGCTACGAAGGGTTGAGTCTCTCGATCTAGATGCAGGCTCGAAGCTTTCGCTAAAATTAGAAAAAAAAGTCAATAAGTTGGAGCAATCACTGGCGCGCTGTCTCGCGCTCATAGATAAGACAGGAAAAAATAGCTCGGTACACTAAACTAAGAACAAGATCGTGAATTGTGATCGGATATTTATTATTCTAATTCTTAGAGCTGCCGTGAACATAAATTTGGATTTAAATTTCATTTCCTTCGAAAATAAATATCAGTTTGTTTTGCGATCGTTTATAGGATTTTTGTACTGATAAGATGACGAAGATAGGTCGTTTCGCTTCGAATTTATCGCGTATAAACAATGCGACGGGCGAACTTGCGAATGAAACAAATTTATCACAGTTGAGCCTGCGATGCGAACTTTATTAAGCGTCATCAAAATTAGACGCCCAAACTATACCAATTCAATTATTTCTCTTGCAAAATGATTATCAGGCGTACTTTCCAGAGAACATTCCAACTTGGAAATTGCACAGCCGATAATTTAAATGCAGACGCTTTGATTTATCATTTTTCGCCGACTCAATTTTGCTCACGGAATAATTACTATTACGAATTCAGCTGACTTTTTTATTCACCTACTATGGAATATCATAGTTGAAACAAAACCGAGGGAAACCAACTAAGGAAAACTCCAGTCAATTTGCGTGCACAAATAAAACTGATTTGATTCAATTCAAAATGGAAAAAACGGGGGGATCTTCCCTTGGTGTTCTGACAAAATGCAACCTGCAAATTTGAGTCTGGGTAATTTGATTCAACCAATCAAACAATCTAATTTCGTTTCGTTTATTTGGTTTTTATATAGCCACGTTTGATTTATTTCGTTATCATCAGCTTTACCGAGTTTACCATCCAGTCAAATTATCTCAATTAAGCCATTTATCTCCTCGCAATTTCACCTTCGTACAGTCTGTCTCTCTGTACAAAGCGTTAATGAATCTTATCGCATGACGTCATTGAAATCTGTCACTTGGTCAGTCATCAAGTTAACAAGAAGCAAGCTTTGTTCTTCCGAAGAATTTACTTGTTTGTCGCTTCTACAAACGTTTTTTCTTTGCATCAAAGGGCGTTATTCACTTTATTTATTTTTTTTCTTTGTACTTCAAAAAATGTTTCAAAGAACTTTTTTGGACGGATACAACTTGTTGAGGCATCAAATATATAATATGAAGACAATCCGGCAGACAACATTGAAACTGTTCGGTTGAAGTTGGTATGAGTTTTATGTTTCGTGTCTAACAATATAATCCGTCCCAAAAGTGTTGTTCAGTTTTTCGCAAAGCAGTCGTATAAAATTGTAACGCGCCATTTCTTCCGAACCGTTCGTGTTGAATCCATTGGTGGCGCGCGATTTTGGACAGAGAAAGAGTGGGTTGCACACTATTTCCTCTTTCCAGGTCGTTTCTTTGCCGCCTGTGGCACCACTTCGTGTGAATCGATTGCAACGGAAGTCGTACGACCGCTGCCTAGTTTCCGCCTAATGGATCCTTAGAATCGACAAAACGAATGATTTCTCGTTCACATTTGAGAAAGAATCCGCCGATAGGCTCGCAAGTAAAATAGCGACGCTCCACTTTTGCGCCCTCGCTGTATATTTAATCTACGTCGCTGTTCATATTAAACCGCGAGTTTAATGCCTTTAGAGGAGCAGTGCAAACTTTCGCGAGTCAACATTTTCATCCCCGCTTTTGTCTAATCAACATACGAGTTAAATTAGATTTGCACTGCTAAACTATTTGACCGTACATTTTAAGAGGGCAAGAAGCTGCATCAAGTGCAATGCCAAAATAAACATGCAAATCAACATTCTCCAACAGAATGGAATAATGTGTATTTTCAAAAACAAAACGTTGTTTTCGCGTAGATTTGTAATCGAAACATGTTGCACTCCTGGCCGAGTGAAAAATGCACGCATATCTTGTTTCAAAGAATAATTCATTGCCTTGTGTCAAACGGGAAAAAAGTTATCGGAGCACTTTTATTAATGGAGATGTCTTTCGTAGAGAACTTTGTCTTTCGAGTTCTTTTTCTTGTTCTTCGGTTCACTCTAAACTAAGCAGAAAAAAAGGGACTCTCAAACACCTCGCCGCACTTTCTCATAACCAATTCACCTTCTCATCTCAGAAGGTACAACTTAATAATCGAGAACCAGCGACAGTTTGCTTTCTTCAATATGATTTGTTATTAAATTGTCAAAACATTTTATGATCCACCGAAAGATGTACATATAAAGGTTGCAATTTCATGACGAAAAATCTCATCCAGAAAATGCACCGGCTACTTTATAGTTGATAGGACTTAAATGTGAGAGATCTGATGTATAGGATATCAACGCTGGGACGAAAGTGCATATTTTACAAAGTCAGAAAATATTGCTGCCAAAACGCTTTATCTTTAATGAGGAAGAGTATAAATAAATCTTTCTGCACGACTGAATTTATGGAAGACGACGTTTTTTCTCATCGAGTAACTGTGTACTAAACTCTCATGTCAACCGTCGCGATTAAAGTAAGCATACGCAAGAGGATCATAAAATGTAATTCATATTTTTCAAATTGTTGTTGTTACGCGTTGCCTTGCACAAATGATATGACTCGTTTTTTAAAAAAGGACTGATACACCTTATTAAAAAAAGTCGTGAAACCGACTGACGTCCATGGACCCTGGAAGAAGACAATCATTCATACACTTGAGCAAGAAGTAAAAGAAAGTGATGCAGAGAATGTTGTCAAATTAAAAATATCTGCGAATATTTACCGTTTTTTACTATGAGTTAATGGCGGATGAATGATCAAAGTACGTCAAAAGTTAAATGCGCCGGAATCTTGCTTCCACCGAGTTTGAAATTTTTTCGCTAACTTTTTTGCGTCTCTTTTCGCGCTTTACTGAAGAAAAAGGCGCGTTGTCTATTACCAGACTGTAAACTGAACTAGAATGTCACTTTCGCAGGACTCGACGTATTCTGCAACGCGTACAGAATTTTCAATCGGCTCGAGTTGTCACTTCACAAAACAAGGTAATTACTTGTTGACCTTATTGCAAGATTTTTACGCACCAAAAGAAATCGTTTTTTTTTTCTTCTTTACTCGTGCCATATACAAAAGAAGTCGTACGATTTTAGAATATCAAGTTCGTTTTGATACGTTACATGTCATCGGACGAGATTCTTTCAAGGAGGCCGAAGAAAACTTGAAGTTTTGATTTCAGTAATATTATTTCGTTTTATTTACATGTGCTTCAACATACATTATAATAGTAAAACAGGAGTGTCGACGTGTTTTTTAACACGATACAAACACTATAGCAAAAAATAGACAAGTATAAACTTGATCACAACTATACAATGCTTACAAAAGTGGCAGTTTTCGTAGTTTGTTTTTACATATCATAAAATGTGCAATTTTGATTTTCGCTACATTTAATAAAAACGCTTACAACTAATTAATTCGTTAAAATGTCATAAAAATTTCAAATTTCGTCAGAGTAACATGACATAACAAGAACAATTTTTCCTTAAAAAATTATTTACACTAGAATTTATAAAGATTGTAAATCTTGCAATGCCTTCAGAATTTTGCGAATAATTTTCATGAAACGAGTGTCTGTTTAAAGAAATATGGGTTGAAGCAGATATTCGCATGACATAAGTTACAAAATCTCAGATGAATAGGATATTTATTTTTGCGAAATAATTGAAACGTCAAGAAAGAATATCAAACATCCAAGACGAAGTTGGGTGTAAGGTACAAGAAGCCTTTTTTATTTTCATTTTCGCTTAAAGAAAATGATTTTTCGCGAAATCATTGTACTATTTTCTTAGGAATCGATGAAAAAAAAGTTTGCGAATTTAAAGAAGGATCTTAAGAATAAATTGACTTTCGCAGCTGTGAATCAGGCACTTTGAGAAACTCAAAACTAATTTGAGTGCAGCGATTTTTTCTCAATCGAGGTATCACAATTCGATGGTACACTTTTAAGCTTGTTTGTTTCTCCATTTCGCGGCTTCTGCCTCAAACAAACAATCGAGAAATCAATATGGCTATGGTAATCATAGAGTTCATCATTGTTGGGATGTTCGAGCCAGATGTTTTGGCTTGTCTATTAGGTCCACTGTCGATTCTATTATCGATGTCCATCACGTCTTTTGATGAGGCGCCCGGCCTTGTGTCAAACATTGTTGAACCTGGCGTTTTCATTGCACAAATTGTTCCTTGAATTGCTTCCTCGACATTGCCGGTCAAAACACGGAAATTGTAATCATCAAAATTCAACTCCGAGTACATAAAAACTGGTAGTCGATCCGACAATACCCAAATGTTACTCTTAGAATCAATCTGAAACGGAATTGTAAATAAATTCAAAGTGTAAACAAATGAGAATAATAACACATGAGAAAAAACATGAATGTATAAAAAAGTAAACAAATAGATTCGTTTTATTTTGTGATTTTTGTGTGTGGCTGTGTCAGTCATTTTCAGTAAATTTTGCATATCATTTTTGTGGGAACATATTTTTCCGGATTCAAAAATTGTTGCATACTTATGCTCGGTGTAGTAATGCTCAATCACGAAAAATATTTCAAGAAAATATTCTAGAAAGGTATTTGTTCAACATACTTGAGAAATAATTTGGAAATGTATCTACAATACCTTAAGATCATTTGGGAAGACCATGGTGATGTTGTTCATGTAAATTCTTCCCTGTTGCTGTATAGTATAGTTGGATCCTGTTCTCCAGCATGCAATGGCATTTAAGTTTGCGAGAGCATAAAAGAGTATCCCTGTTTTAGGATCGAGAAAACTCACGCTGCTCTGACCATTCGGCCCACGGGATCCCAATACTTTAAATTCACGGTAAACCTCTGAAATAATAAGCATTATAAAATGTCTTGAAGATTCGAATATTTGAAAAGTTTTGTAGTCGGTGGAAAAGGGAGAAAAAAATTGCGCACAAAATATCCTTAGAGAATTTATGTGAACTTTTCACCAGGCAACTTTGAAATCAGCATCGCACAATAGAGGAATTAAGACCCCTGTCTGTCGAAAAGTTAGAGGGATGTAAAAAGTGAAACATGATGACAAAGTTATACATTTCGATAGTTTATTCGACTATGAAATTGTTTATTAAGACATATCAAAAAGTTTGAACAAAATGTTTCTGAATGAAAAATATATAATAATTGATAAAATGAACTAAGTCTTGAAAAGTGACATTAAATCAAGTTTAACATCCGACTTGATATTTTTTTTACTGAGACATTAATTGTTGAATTACTTGAGCTTTAAACAACGAGCCATAAGTCACATTCCTGCTCAGTTTTATTGCTCGAAAATCTCGGCCGGGAAATTTGTGCTTCATAAAATGATGATACAGTTTGGCCACGGTAATAAGTTTGTTTGCCTTCTGTTAACAATTTCGCCAGATGAATTTATTAAGCGGACCGAACGTAATTGAATTGATGCGAAGGCAAGATTTATGTCAATATAATAAAGCAATAAACGAATCGGGGCGAAAAAATTGCAGACAGACATTCGGCAGGCGTTCGCAAAGAAGTAATGCCTTTGAACTAACTGACACCGGCTACGTGCAAACGCCATCAAGTAAGTGTAAAACGCCCGTAACATAATAAAGGGAAGCCATTTATGGCTCGAATGACTCGTGTTGTACATTATGTTACGTCTTTTTTGATCACTCGGCTTTTTTTCTAACATTTTCAGTTTTCTTTCCCATTACGAATTCTGTCGTATTAAATTTGATACATTTATATTGTTTCCCAACAAACAACAAATTTACTTCAAAAGAAAGAAATTTCAGTAAGAAGTACATTATTTCGGTTTTCAATTTTTCTTTCCCAATGAACATTGTTCGTTCCAGAAGCTCGTTCGTGCCCATTTTTCGCACAGAGAATTAAAAATTTAGTGAAATAGAGAATTCGAAAAAAAAACTGTTTTTACGGCCATGCGATTAAGGAGTAATGAAGAAGAAATCTTACCTGGTGAATTAACGCGTGCAGGATCTCGCAATGTTTTCGTGCTGACAGCAAATTCCATAGTACTGGAAAGAGGATGGAAGTAAAGAGTGCTGAATTCGTCATGGGCGTGTGGCGCTAGAGCCATTCCGAATATGCCATCTGTCCATGTGAAGGAAATTCCGGAAACGTTGAAAACTCCACCCTAGCAAAAAGAAGATTAACTCATCTTTTCAAATAATTTCAACTACGTTTTTAGAAACTCATCAAGTTACAATTTTATCTTTTCCCATTTTCAAGTTTTTTTTAATAATGATTCAAAATGGTTTTCCAAGACACGTGAGCATTAACAGCAAAATAATTAATAACCTTAGCGTAAATCTGTGATACGATCATGCATGAGAACCACTGTTTTATCATCCCTCGTATGACTTCATTTGTCTTCGCTGGCGCACGAAATATTTGCTAAATTTATCATCACGAAACTTGTTATTAATATTGAAAAAACAAATGTTGCAAAGTATGCTCCGCAGCCAATTGCAAGTCTCATTTGTTGTCATGATACCGGTGTATTTTTTGTCTCGAGGACTGTCAGCTAATTAAATTTGGGCGGCTGCTTGACAAAAACAAGTCAATTTGTCTGATACCTGTTTCTTTGTACGAAAGTTAATAGTAATTTAATTACGCGTAATTGTGTTTGTGTCTGATGAAAATCTATCCACGACGACCGGCGCGAAGAAAAGAACGAAACAATAACAAAAGAATGTTTTTAATATAAACTTCGGGAACTCGGTTTTTCAATTCAATTACACCATCACTGTCGCAATGTGATTTCCTTTCTTTGGAAAGCAAATTTTGCATGATTGAACAAGAACGACAGCTGCTGCAAATTAATCCAAATTCTCCGTTCAAATTTTACGTCGAAACATTTTTTATGGCGTATCATTATTAGTCGCGTTTAGTTTTAACAAGTTTTGAGTTCAAGTTGACATGACGTATCATAAAAAACTTCTCGAGGTACGATTTTTGTTAACTTTCTGTTTAAATTATAAAAGTTGATTTTAAGACCACCGCCCGAATCGAATTTTTTTCTAATCTACTGGTGTCATGAATCCTTGAACAATTTACAATTCACGTCAAATGTTTATCCTTGATCCACCTGTTCTTAGATCTATCGAAGGTGATTCTTGTAATTAACATTGTCCGTGCGTTAACAATATACAATAACAAATGCACCGTGCAGCATTTAGTTAATCGATAAGCGATTCCTAGCCACTATGCAAATGCAAAAAAAGTGATTACAGTCTTTGTTATTCAATTTTCTTCATCTATTGGGTTTAAAACTGTAGCTATCTTGCTGGAATTCATAACTGAAGACCTTATTTCCGTTTTTTATTCCTCTTTTTTTTTGAGTAATTTTTTTAAAAAACATCATAAACATTTTTATAGCACATTTCTCTACGCTTGACAAATGGATGGGAAACAATAACAATAAGACAGATAATAAAATGAAACTTCGTACCTCGTTAAAAATATATTTTTCTGATGAACACTATGTACTGAGCAAAAATGAAAAAAGTGTGATCATAACTTAATGCAATTTTTATGCGATAATAATTCAAGGTGACCTTTTAGCAGGGAAAGAAGTTTAAAATTCTAAGAGTTTTATCTGTTACTTTTTACAAGCAGCTTGTGCAGTGATCTTGTCATCGAAACCTCGTTTGTTCGAGAGACAGTACCAGCACTTGTTACAATTTGCAATTGAAAGGTTTAGGCTTGTAAGAAAATTACACGTGTACATCATAATTCATGCAAAACACGCAACAATGTAAGGATGTGATTCAAAGAAAAGGTGAGGTTTTGTATCCTTTTCATTTTAGTAAAAGTCAAATGTTTAACAGTGTAAAACAGTGAAAAATAGCAATTGATTTTTTTTATTTTACAAATTCGGTACTTATTAAAATTTGTTGTACCCATATTCGAAAAACTGCACATACAAACACTTCTCTTCTAAATGTTCATATAAATTGTAACACTTGGTAGTTTTTTATTATTTTATCTCAGAGTAACGCATCGAGAAAATTTTCAAATCTAAATTTGATGTGTTTCACCTATTCTTCGACTTACTTTTCACAACGAGTACCACTTTCGCATTGCTGACATGACATAACTTGTAAAAAATTACATGTAAAAAATATCGGTGGAAAAAAGACAGAAATCATAAAAAAGGCTAACTTTCTAATGTTTTCATGCGGCAAACAGCGTTGAACTTTGATTCTCTCAAACATCTAAATCCATTAGTGAATGAACTAAAAAAAACGAATAATTTTCTTCGACGTTCACCTATTTAGACAAATGAAACCTATATACCTATAGTACGAGTCAAGTTTCGGTTGAACTGATTCCATTATATATTTGTTTACTTCTGCCAAATCTCGATTACTTCATTCGGCCGAAGTTCCCTCTCACCGGGTCATGCGAATAAATTTTTTCCCAAAACCACTATTTTATTTGCCAATTTGACGTTTCTACTTTTGTTCTTTTTTGGGCAGTTTTTGATTTTTAATATATTTTTTTTTTTTTTAGTTTTCTTGTCATCTTGAAATAATATAGAACTTTATATTGATATGAAAATAAATTTAAAATGTAAACAAATAGGAAAAATAGGTTATATGTCAAAATATATAAACAAAATAATAAACGAATAAAACTGTAAACAAATAAAAACATTGCTACTGGAAACGAAAACGTATACAATAAATAAATCTTTGAAAAAATAGTTGAATAAATAATACCATACTTGAAATGTAAACAAAAAATGCATATTATACTCTTACATTTTTTTGTATTGTGTTTGTTTACATTCTGGTTTTCCATAAACCATAACATCATTTGCACATATATAGAATTATGTGTAATATAGTGTTGAGTAAAAGTAAAAGAATAAATACCATGGGATCTGGATAGAAGTAATTATGCTTGACCAGCCAAGATGTCTGACGTTTCCAAGAGTAAACAACAAGTCCAGGACCACCGAGATCTCCGATGTATGCGTAAGTGTCGTCGCAGGATTTATCTTCGACGGCAATATTGGCGAACAGGGAATCTGTGGTCTTTTGGTTGTCGGGAATAGTATACTTGCGAATAAGCTCATCGTTGGTTAAGTCGTAGATCAGCAAGGCTGGCGGAGCTAATTGCTCAGGAGTGCCTATGATATCGACGAGACCGGAATCCACTACCCATAAACGATTGCACTTGTCTGCGCGTATGCGGAAAGGTGACACAATTTCCGGTACGCCGGATCTTGTATACAGATGCTCCTCCCAGGATGGATACGGAGTCAACGGTGGAGATTTACGGGTATCTAATAACAATCGCATAATAAATTTTCCAACATTTACTGCCAAGTCTTAAAATTAATTCTTTTCAAACGAATTCTTTGTTTTATCATTGAAAAACAAAACAAACCGAATTTTGAATCATACAATTTTTGTATCCAATAGTTTGCACTGTCAGAATATAGGAAAATGTTTAATTCAAAGTTGGGAAGTAATTCTGAATGAAAATCTTTAACCTTTTACCTTCTGTCAGTTTTAATTTTGTATTACTGCTTTTTAATTTTATCAGTTACATTTTTGGCTCAATTAATTTTAACTTCAGTTTCTTCCGATTTTGTTTGTTTAAAAACGTGTGTATACAATATTCTGAGACTATAAATATTTTGTGCTGAGAAAGGCATCTTTCTGTCTATTTCACGATGTATCAATAATTTCCTGACAGATTCGAGTTCATCGCAGTACACGTTTATATTAAAATAGTCAATGCAAATATTTATACAGTGCTACATAAAACGTTGACGTTTATCAAGGAACTGCAAATTTGACAGGAAATCGTAAGTCAAAATATGTCTACCATTGGTAGCGTTCTATTTTTTAATATTTTTAATTATTAATTATTCTCTTCGCATTGAAAAATACAACGAAATCTGAAAGCACAAACGATTCTCGTCGCAATGAAGAAAATGACATAACAAAATGTTTCGTCGAGACAGGATTTTAATAAAGGATTTCATAACTGGTACCTGTCGTGTTATTTATAACAGTTTTTTTCAAATGATCGGATTAAGAACTCGTTGAACCTTTTTAGAAAGTGCTGATCAATCACAATAAACTTCAATCAATAACAAAGTCAAAAAAATTCAAAAAAAGTCAGGGAAAACATTTGTACATTTTTGACAGATTACTAACACATGTAATTAAATTGACCCACGACGTCCAATTTTCACTTCATGTCGAAACGGCCGGTAGCAATTTTTTTGTTTACATTGATAACACATAATTTGATTACAAATGTCAAGGAGTACCAGCACATTATTCATGAATAATTCTTTGAACCAGATTTTACAATCTCTGAACGACTCATAGACGCTGTACAAACAACAGTCATATCCGCCCACCAATACAATGTCCAACATTTACACACACGCTGGACTGGACAACCGGCATGATATAACATTTTATTCTTTCTCGAGTTTCTTGTGATTACGCTGTAACCCAAATCTACAAAATTTTATACCTGAACTTTCAGATATTAGTTTTTTTTGCTGTTACTAATTAATTTAGATTCAACCAAAATCCAATCTACTCTCATTTTATATAAAGAAAAAGTTGGTCTGCTTTTCTTTTCTTCCTTTTTTTTGCTTTTCTTTCATGACAAGACCTTGTTTGAACTGTTTAGCGTTTCGACTGTATATTTAACTGGACCAAAAACTGTGACTCACCATTGATGTTGATGAAATTAAGACTCGAAGCAACGCCTCTCTTCCACCTTGGGACGGTGATGAAAAGTCTATTGGCCGCGACCTCGAGGCCAAGTGGCAGGTTGTCTGCCTGTTTGTAATCCGGAAAGAGTGTTTTGGTGTAGTCGCTGGTCCATTCGTAATCGATTTGCTTCCATTGGAAAGCTACTCGCAGATTGTCGATCGCCGTTGTAGCGCAGATCTGGCACAGCACGACCGCGATTATGGTCGACCCAACGACCCGCATCCTCGCTCAACTTTTTATTCGCTTCCAAATGATCACGACCTTCTCTAACATACGAAAATGTACAACTTCAATCAACTGGCTCGCTAAAATTAAAATATACAATAAGGATGACTTTCGCTGCAGTGGCGTTTTTCAGCGTGTCATAACGTTCCTCCGAGAGCAGAGAAAGGTTAAACGTTCGAGCTCAAATTGAAACTAACATTTAACCGGATATACCTGATCATTTGATACGCACCGGCAAGTGCACGCCATAGAAAGAATGCCCCCCCCTTCCCCCCCAACAATGAGTATCATTTTTTTTCCAAACGGAAACGCGAGATGATAAATTATGGCGACCGTTCGTCATAGTTTCATAAAAATTTATTATTTTGTCTATACTTTTCTTCTTATTACTTCTCCTTTATATCTTCCTTGCTATTTCATTCGTAAGAATTTTTCATTACCCGAGAATGGCACCATTTTTATCTCTCTTTTTGTTTATTTTATCTCCACTTCAGGATGCAACATGACAGTGACATTTTCGTACACGTTTTGTACATCAGAAATATTAGACGACGTTATATAAAAGCTGAGAAACGGTACCAAAAAATTTCTGTACAAAATGAAATTTCGCCATTGCGTTATTAGGTTTTTTTTGAACGATTCAGCGACAAATATTCAGGGTAATTTGTTCCAAAAGTAATCTACGACTTTCTCTGCTCTATAATTCATAAGAATTCTGAATCAAAAGTAGCGATGAAAAAATGGTACGATCCGATTGAATAATACAAACTGCTTTCAGTTATAGCCATACGAAAGTTTCGAGATTCATTAAGGATTATTTCAGGATCGTACGACTTTCAGCCAGACGTCTCCTTTCGACATCTGTTGCGATGAATAGAAAATTAGAAAATCCGAAAATGCATTTTAACATTCGCACCGATCATTTTTCAATCAATTATGATTCTCAAATGGCGAGAACAATGAGACAGTATACGAATCGTGTAATTGAAATCATAATTATAGCTGCTGTTAAGGTCGTTAATGAGCCAGACGAGATGGAGTTTAAAACATTCAAGGGGAAGAAAATAAAGTACGTTAAATAGCGATTCGCTCAAAATACCAAGGGATGACTGAAAGAAAATGCTATGCTAATTTTACAGCCACTTTCATGAATTTTGCGGAAAGAAAAAGGCGGGCATACATTTTGAACGAAATCATGAGACCGGTAACGGTTTTTTAGTATTCACGAGTTTTGCTAGATTCAAATTCAGCGCCTCCGATTAAACAGGGTCTGAAATCTTGATTCGAGCCGCAATCAAGTCGGCTTAATCACAAGAGTGAAATCTCGTCGAATAGTCGATCAGTGCGACAATTCAAGTATAACAAATTTTTTGTCTTTGATTTTGCGACTTATTTGTTATTGGTTGTTGTAATAATGTATCCTGTATAGGCTGTTAATTAACGTTCACTCTTTGCGAGACTTTATACGTGAAAATTTATTTATTCACTGGCCGAAGTTAGCAACATAATTCAATTACTTTTATTGCCTCCTTTTTGCAGCGCAGTGAAATATACACCGACTAGACAACTTTAACATTTAACGTGTGTAAAAGTTCGTACCTATCTTGGGTCAGGATCCACCTCGGGTCAGAATATTATTTCTGACTCGCGAGAAGAGTTAATTTTAATTGTTGAACGTACGTTTAAAAATGAACTTGTACATCGTTTCGAGAACTTGGAAATTTGCACCTTATGGCCGCTTGGTATTTATGCGAATCCTCGAGGAAAACAAATTGTGTACGCGAGTGGCTTACATCACAGTTTCGCTGATAAATGATGATTTAGTTGGGATGAAAATTTGTCATTAAAAAAGTCTGGTTTTGCAATTTCACCTGCATAAGTACTCGAGGACGTAGAAAAACATTGACATCAGCGAGGAATTAATTAACAGTAGAGAACGTTTAATTAAAAAGTAAACTTGTACTTCAAATAGAAAAAAAGAGTTGCTTGCATGATAAAACTTGAGAAATTGTATGCAACAAACAAAACACCGGGTGGAGAGAAAAAAAATGTAACGTGTGCCAAAAACATGAGCACTCAATGCGTGCTTGAAAATCTTGTCTTGAATTAAATTAAAAGTGACAGTTAAATAATTTATGTTATCTGAATAGAAAAAGAATTCATATTTTGTATACAAGTTACTCGTACACTCGTATTTGTTAACAATTTTCATAAGATATATTTATGTTTTTTTATTAACTTTGTCATGTTTTTTTTTTTGATAAATATTATAACGTCAAAGGATTTTTCTCGTGGAGTCGAAAATGAGACTTTGATACTCTTTTGTTATATTCTTTCGCAATGTTCAAAGAAAGTCACATTTTGACAGAAAAATTATTAGATTGAGAACCATGCCATACCATTCAATCAGGTTTCAATTAAATCGGCTTTAAAGTTTCTTGATCACATAAAAGTAACTATATTAGTTACTCGCGTAGTTAAAACAAAATTGGAACCGCGAAAAAAAAGATCATCGATACAAATCAACTTGAAATTCCGAGCTCCATCCGACCAATTTTCATATTGGAACTAAAAAAGCCGTTTGCGTGAAAAAAAAATAATCAAATTTTATTATTTGCATCTTCACACTTTTGCAAATATTTTTTCTTCCAAAAACAACAATTATTGCATAAATTCGAACAAATCAAGTAAAACGAAAACAAACGAAAAACAAAAACATTTACAGAAAAATAAACAAAAGAAAAACATTGACAGAAAACAATGTTAAAAATGGAAAAAAATGTCAAATCGTTGAATTATTTGAATAAAAATAATAAAGCACCTGCAGAAAAGACTGCGATTGCGCGACGCGAGTACTGAGCGTGCGGCTACGAGGATGAGGTTGACACACAGTCAGACACCGCACGACATACTGAGGACATGGAGAAGAGCCGCTGCTGAACGAGCGGTGAAAAGCCGCCGGCAAGAAAGAAGGAGTAACAGAGGCAAGAGTGCCGGCCGTTGGCAGACATCGTCGGACTTGTCGCTGACGGTCAACATTGAGCGGCGCGACCCACAAACCGACACTGCTCAGCTCTCTTGTTTGCACACACGTTTTTGCGTGCACCTGCATCGCGTGTTTTATTTTATTTATTTGTTCTTTCGTAGCGCTCGAAAGTTCACCACGCTCCATGCCAATTACTACATCCAATACGTGCTAAATTATCCTACTCACTCAATGGGCCGTGGCATGCTCCACGATATCCTCGAAAATTACTATTCTTTTTCAATGAACATTGCAAAAATTGCATCGCCAGTCAAAGTCCGACAGCAAAATCGTGGTTGCAATTTTTCCCGAACTTTGCTGTCAAACTTACACAAACTATTTTGGCATATTCGATCTGATGAGAATAAAATGACAAAATTGGGATCCAAAATTATTAATTATTAAAGGTAGATTTGTCAAAATAAAATCTAAATAATAATTGTCAAAGAGAGAAAAAGAGTCTTGACGGTAACGCAACACGATGTCGTTACAACGTTTGATATATTGTACCAAGTCAGATCAACTAGGTGTTCGTTGATTCACAAAAGTGTTTTGAAATAAAGCCAATAGATTTATGTACGATATCGTAGCGATATCGTCGGGCATAATTGACATGAGCGGAGGAGAAAACCGCGCGTTTTGAAATAATGCCTGCTTAATAGTTGCAGTCGACAATTTTATCTCGTGTGTGCCACGGAGGTACCTTTTCCAACTTTTTTTTCTTGTTCGTTTGACTCGGCCGAGGGTAGGTATTTTCGAATGCACTTAATTTTTGCACTCAGTTATCCGCGACTGAACACTTGATTAGCAAAATTACATAAGCAATTGTGAAACATCGTTTGTACCCAATTTCTTTATGTGAATGGATGAATGCCGGGACGGCGGCAGCGTGCGCGCGGTTGCGCAATTTTACATGATGTTTTGCCTGGGATATGATATGCATCGCGTGTTTTCTCTTACAAAACAAACGAGCGCTCGAAGAGGCATTGTCCTGCGAGGAGCATTAGTTGGCCATCGATTTTTCGCATCGCACAATACCTCTTTTTCGGACTTGCACACTCATTGCGTGCATTTTTCATTAACGCACGACTCTAAGCGAAACATTTTGCGAGCGAAAAGCGCACGATTTATATCCCGCATTTATCAAATCTCGAACCGTTTCGTTTTCGAGCTGATTTATGAGTTTGCTTAGGCAGAAGCTAATCGGGGCCAATGACATTTTTCTCTCTTTTTCTGGACCTGCTGTATTTATTTTTTCCTCCATTTTTTTAATCAAAGATTTTTACCCCCCTCTCCCTCCCCCACGTCGTTCGTGATAATTGAGTTGTGCAAGGAAGTTGTCGATTATAATGTTGTTATCGAAACATAATAGGTGGGAATTCGTAATTTGCTCGAGCGAATAAAAAATCGCACATCAAACGTGCGCGTCAAGTCATTTATATTCGGAAACAAAAAAAACGTCCGCGCACTCTCCGCCGACCATATATTGTTTCCATTCGAATATATCGCTGTCGATACATCGCTCCTGTGCGTATATATTGTTTCGCTTATGACACGATTTGTCTTCTCATCAAACTGGTTCTGTCGATACTCCAAACCATTCACCCATCTCCACTTTTTAGTCGCGCTTTTATTACTTCCCTTTTTTTGTCTTCTCTATAATTTGATTCCTTTATGTACTTGTTATTGTTGTTGTTGTTTTTCGTCGGCTTTTCAGACCAACATATTACTTTTTGTTTCCAAACATTTGCCAGTGATATGTATATTTGCAATAAACAAAGTTTGTCTGCCATGTTTTTTTTTCAAAATAATAAAACAAAGTAAAACTATTGTATTGTTATTTGTAACTAAAGTATGACCTTTGTTCGTTATTGAATTTTTGCAATGTTCATATTGCAAATAATCGCACTAATTAGAATGTTCAGTTTGTCTATTGTAAGCATCAATTTGTCAACATGTAATGGGAATGTAATTTTATAATTAGTCATTTTAAAATATCCCGACGCAGTTGATGAAGTCGACCGAACGACAGTGTTTTTGTTAATTATGAAAAAGTACTCAATGAAAAATTCTTAACTTTTTCGGTCATTAATGTGGCACGTTTTTGCTGGTTAGAGAACAACGAAATAATAAAGTGTACAGATCGGGATGGAAAAAAGTTTCATGTCGGATGATTCGAATATTTGATAGATTGTTAGAAAGTCACGACTCGCGTGCGGTAATTATATCGGCAGACATGTAACAATTCCTAATGACACAGTTGGAAGACTTATTTCATCACGATTATGAGCAGAAAAGTTGATCGCGGTTATGATAAATAACTTTTTACAAAAAAAAATATTCTTTTATTGAACATTCGTCTTTTTATGAAAAGCGTTCATAATAAACAAAAGAATATAATGTTGAACAGATATTGTTATGCAAAAATTGACATTTGACAAAATGAACAATGTTTACATCATGACAGGAAATATGTTTATCCTTTTTAACTCACCCGACAGAAATTTTCGTAATGGGTTAATTACCATTTAATTGCTTGAGATTTATCAATGAAATAGAGTAGAGAAAAAAAACAATCACAAATTATCGTTATTTACTCAATACGGATTTAATTGGAGTGAATGACATTTAGATTTAGCTTAAAATCTTGGTTCATTAAAAGACTTCTTAAGAACGCGATACAAAAAACAACTGGTCCGAGCTTAACTTTATATCTACCTCATTGTGAAATGAAACGAAACGTAACAAAATAATAGCGATTTTTTTAAGAATAATTGTATGGAAAAAATTAAGACTGTGTGTCCATTTCAAACTCGTTTTTTTACATCCTTGATGGACAATTTTCTGATATAATAAAATGATCAGCTTGTAACAAATGCGATATTTAAACGGTGCGATATTCTTACACATGATAAAGTTGTTATGTCAGCTACGACAAAATATTTGTCGTATATGTTCTGATCCGCCCCAGCCGAGCCGTCTTACTAAGGGAAAGCTCAAAGGAAAGCCCAAGTTTAGCCCCTCGAGACAATATACGATTTTTTTTATTCAATCAAAGGTATTCAATTATATTTTGAATGAAAAAAAGTTATAACGTGGAGAGATACCTAAAGTTTATGACCATATATTGTACGAGTTATTTCCTATAGTGTATCATTTTTATATCACAATGAAATAAATTTAAAGTGTAAACAAATGAAAAAAGTAACACTAACAACACATAAAAATAACTCTGAAAAAACAGTTGGATAAATAATAATACACTGGAAATGTAAACACAAAATGAATATTATTGTTTGTTTATATTTTAGTTTTTTGAATTTTACGTTTCTCAATATGTAATTATTTATGTACTATTTTTAGATTACATTTTTGATTTGGTCTATTTTGAGATTTTTACTCCAATTGTTGTAATTGGCTGTTTCGGTAAATTTCGGTAAATTTTGCATATCAATTTAGCAGAAACATATTTTTCCGAATTTATAATGAACAAGAAGCTGTACCACGCGACACATTTTTGTTAAATATTTGCAATTTTAGCATTTACAGAAAAAAATACAGAGATATATAATGTCTCAGGGCACAAGCCTTTCCCCTAAATGAAAGCATTTGACTTTTATTTCTCGAACAGTGAGCGATATATCATAAAACGTAATTACCGAGATCGCACTTCATGGTGACCTTTAATTAATTATGACCTGAAAGTTTTCGTCGGAAAAAAGTACATAAAAAACGACAAAATGAAATTGGCATTTCGTTATTCGTGCGGGCAAATCGGCTGTATAAAATAATCTAATATTGGCACGTCAAAGTTTTATTCCGATTCACATTTTTCCATTTATTTGTTCCATACATTCAATATGTATTACAACTTCGAACTTTGAGATCAAGTCCGTTAAAGTTTTTCAGGAAAAATATTTCATACAATTCAAAAACTAAATCAAATAGCACTTATTTTTTATGCAACAATTTTGGCAATACCCAATAGCTAACAATATAAATAATGAAGGATAAAATATTTCTATAGAAATATTTATAACATTCACAAAACTGTGTATTTTTTTGCGTGAAAGTGCTTTTAAAGCGTGACAATTTATCGGTACATTTGCGCGCCCTGAAAATATGACAGTGACGACAAAAAGCAGGGAATAATATATTTCGTCACCTTCCCGCGTGATAATGACGCGATTCCGAACAATTAAATTTGTACTCATGACTAATGCGGCAATTTATTCTAACGTGTATATACATATATATCTGGTTCGTTGGAAATACGCTGACTCGAAAATGCTTTATATCATCGAATCCAAGAAGACGCATCGTCAGACGATTAATCCTCCAACATGAATGCAATGACGATGTTGTTATTTGCAAAGGAAATGATATAACCACAAAGACGCAGAACAAATAATCCTGGGCCAAAAAATAAACTTCGGTCTGAATAAAACTTCCAGACTCATATACAAATCTCCAGTTATCACTATTTGATTAATGTAATCTGCCCTGACGAAATCGCAAATATCAATGCGTGAAATTGCACCACTAGCTTTAATTCCTGCAAATAACGAATGAAAAGTAAAAACTTCATCTGGATAGATTACAAAGTTCTTTAATTGAAAAATTGCTTTTCTGTCTTATCATTTCAAATAAAAGTCGCAAATGGGAAAAATAAATTGTCTGCTTTTACGTAATTTGAATTATTTTTTTGCTCGTTTTGTAAAAAATTATTGTTTGGTGAAAAAAGCAAAAAATCTTGTATGATATTCAATGCTGTGGAATATATTTTATGAGGCATTGATATTATTGCTCGTCTTATTGCCTCAGAGAAGAAACCCATCTGTGATCTATCACGATCGCGAGATCCGCGACATTAATAGTGGATTGGATAACCCTGATCGTTGCATACCATGCAGCGTGGCGTTTAAATTTTGCTTTCACTTTCACACTCGTCTCGCCCCGCATCCTGTTGAAACAAAATATGTATGCCGCGCTCGATCAGGCACTTATCCAATCGCCACGTTCAGGCCACTCGATATTTGACTGCACAATTAACATCTGTCTACGAAGGTACACAGATAAACGCTTATGAGCACCAACATTTACTATCTTTTAGCAACAAAAAAGAGTACTACATGAGTTTCTCAAAAAGTGTGACATTTCTTGTCAACGAGCGTTATGCAACCGTCATGAATCTCCTGTAATGTATGAGATTCTGAAAATGAATCGATACGTTTTATACAAATTGTATTTATTTTAAAACCTATTATCAAAATATTATATTAAAAATGTTCCAGCGAAAATTTGAGAATATCACCGAGAAAAAAAGGTTGTTCTCTTTACAAGCTACATATAGCTTTGCAAGCTATTAGTATATTATTACAAGTATTTTTGATCATGCTACATTTTGTTTATATTTCAAAATGTCGTTATATTTTAAAACTTACAAAGAAAAGGTTTTCGCAAACAATTGAATATTGATTTTAATAATTTTTCATTTTTAATTTCGATATTTTTTTCAGGAAAATCAATGAAACGTATGTCAAAAGTATTTTAGTATTGAAAGAATGAAAAAAAAGTTAGTGGTTGGAATAATGTATCGGATGGAACAGCTCAAGACAATTGAATTGAACAAACACAAAATGAATGGAAAAAAAGGTGAGCCGACGATTGAATTCGATCCGAGGCCGTTGAAAGATTTTCGCGAGGAGCAAATGATTCATTGAAACGGATCGGTTTATTGCGCGCGGAATCTGTAGCGCGGTTTTAATTTGAAACCCCGTAAAGTGCGCGTCAAAACATTCTTGACCGACATAGTGGCCGTCGAAGTGGAAGACGAAGTTGGACGTCGCGATCCCGATGAATTATTCATGTTCGGCAGAATCGGTTTTTCTCCAAGGTCGTCGAATTCCTTTTTCCAGTCAAAAGATATACACTTTTGGCTGTTTGCTCTCGCGATAAAAGAGAAACTTCGTTGACCGGATCAATTGCGACACTGAGCTTTTCGCTTATAAAATGAAACGCTAAAAGAAATTGATTTCCGCATATCGATCGGTTAAATTGTTCATTGCACTTCAAATAGTTGACTTTTTTCGCTCCCTCTCGTTACACCAAACGGCGACCAAAACTTTCTAGACATTGTTGCTCCAATTTGTAAAAACTTTTTTCACTTTTTTGCGCAACCGAATATAATTGAATTATTATTTGCGTGCAACTCTGACCATGTTCAGTAATATAATTATATTCTGATTGGTTTTTTAAATGAATATTTTTTAACTAATGTGACAAATGTAACGAGATGAAGAAATTGAAAAATTTGATTTGATTTAATTTACATTTTGATCCAACTTGTCACTCACTCTCTGAATAAAATCTAAATACATAAAATAAAAAACGAAAAAAAAAGTTTTTTTGTAATTGAATAAACCGTTAATACTTGTAGTAAAAACTCGACTTGAATTTATGTAATTAGCTTGAAAAATGCATGTAGCAGAAAAAAAATCATTAGCAAAAATGAAATCGTGAAGATCGTTATTGAATAATAAATCATCTTGAAATAATACAACTTTCATTAGACAAAAACGTTCGCGCTGATTAATGAAAGTTGAGTGTCCGAGAGAACTACTTTTCTCAATTTAGATGTGCGCTTTTTTCGCAGAGCGAAATTAATACAAAACACCATCCCTGGATTTGTTTCAAAAACGAATTTTATTTACAAAATTTCATCCTACACAAGGCAGAATCATGTCTAAAAATAATAACAAAGTGTATGTCAAAAATAAAAAAAAAAAAAAAAAAACAGAAATTCTAGAAAATTTCAATAAAACAATTCGATTCTAAGGCAACGCTGAAAGTTTCACTGTAGAAGATTTTAAAAACAAAAAAAATGTAATATTGATAACAACGTTTGTATCTGACGATTGTGTAACAAAGTGTATAATTCTTTGACACCTACATCTAATGTTCAATCAACGGGGAACGTTAGACAGTATCTTACAATGTTTTTTAAGTCTTGTTTCACTTTGTTTTGTCGGTGTATAAAATCTTTCGTGAAAATCATCTTATACGATTATTTGAGACAGCAGTGACTCAAGTCTCCGTCACTTGAAAGTTTTTAATATAAACGATACGCAGAATTGGCACAGTTTGAAGTCTGCAATAACTTAAAAATGCTTTCACGATTGAGTTATAAACTTTCGTTCGAGCATGCACAGTCTAATCATTTTTGACGTTTGATTAAATTTCTATTCTTCATTAAACTAATTCTACCATGATATAGGAACAAACGAATTTGCCTCGCAGGTCGCTTTCAAACTTAAACGAAAAAATGATAAATAAATTACAATTTTTTGCTCACAAACTTCGATAAATTAATTTACGAGAATTCTCTAATGTTCAGTACAGACGGAAGGACTTCGTTTTTTTTTTTCGCCAACTAATCAAATCACATCAAAGTCGCGAACAAACTTAATCTGCTAACATCATATGAAAACGTTTTGAATACTTATTCATGTTTCACAACTGATAATTTTCTGTTACAAAAGTGTATATAATAAAACGAAATGGCTACTTATTATAATAATATGAAACGAAATAATTACAAATTGCAGAGGTGAAGAAAACTTAGTTCGCATAATTTATTTTCAAATTCAAAGTAAAAATTTCAAAATCGAGTCATGGCTAATTGTCAAAGCTATTAGCACAAAGTGCTTTGTTTGAATCGGACAAAAAAAAGGTCTCTTATTTAGGTAAGATAATACAAAGTTAGAACTGCAAATGATAGTTCATTATTTGTGGATCTAAAAAAAAATCTCTTAATGAAGTCGTTTCGTATAAACGCAGCTTAGGATAAGTATTTGTGCGAATTAAGCTATTAGGACGAATATGAGAGAACGTATGAAACTGCAATTATTACTGTCATTATTACAGAGACGTAAAAAAGTCACTTAAGTTTGTACAGCAAACTCTTTTTGCAAATAAGAATTAACCAATTACATGGATTATTCTTATGAATATTATTCAATTAGCTGCAAATAAAGCAGGATATTAAACGTTGAATAAAATTTTGGTAGCAATCAACGATCTAAGTGTAAGACTCATACAAAATCTAAAAAAAAAAACAAAGTAAACAAAATGCGTCTATTACTTTAAACACTTTGACATAGGTTCGTATTTACATCGGGGATTCGAACGTTTCATTTGCAAATGTCAATTGAGAAAGTGCTAATAAGTAAATGAATGAGTAAAGTCGTTTGCCAAGCTCGAATAAAGATCAATCAATTATTTAATCGCCCATAACTCGGTTTGAACATCATTTTCTACATTCGAAAATTAAAACAAATCACTATAGTAATTATGATTGTACATAAAATCTCATGACGCAAAACACAATAAGCTTATCGTAATTTTTTCAATAATAACAATGGAAGAAAGGTCGTAAAACGGTTCAAACAAAATGTTGCATTGAAATGTTTGTTTGAAACAAAATAGGAGCAAAAAAAGAGCTCTAGAAGCGATTAAAAATAAATAAAAAAAATCGTGAGATCGTTAAAACGAGGGTATTGGTTTACGAATGGCGTTCGTGCTGACTGTTAACACGTTCATAAAAAAGGAGATATGGACTAGCAAAAAGAACCTCTGCTAAAGAAACACTCTCGACAGTCGTGTCGGAAGTGTAAAGCCATTGCCCCGGACGATTACTGCGCCTGTAACAAACAAAGTGGCCCGAGTCTACAGGTCCTCTGTGTTCGACCACAGCTCGTAAACTGTATCGATGTTTCCCATGCGTGGGCGCTAGATTGTTTAAAAAGGCCATTGTTTGTAGATGTCCCTAAAAATAAAACCAACATTTGTTTATTATCGTTGTTTGATACATTTTTTATAATTTAATTGTTGAAAAGATTGATTAATTAAGAACGAACTTGAGTGCTTCGCCTTTTGGTTTCAGTATAAGTAAAAGGGTCCAAAACCAGGACCTCCGAAAATATCACAGGGTCATCTCTCTTAACAGGCACGCCAGACGAGCTCCACGTCGTTCTGGGTATGTGCAAGCACAAGCATTTCGGTAATTTGCCAAAAGTCAAAGTCTTAAAAGCTGGACACCGCATCTCACAGCCGTCGCATTCAACGTCGTTGATCACTTCGCACGACACCAAACGGGACAGTAGTTCCGTGAGGGTATGCATCCTGCGGTTATTATCTAACCCAGCCGGTGGCAGCGGCAGGGAAACGCTTTCCAATTTGTCGTAACGTACAGAAGACTGCAAATAGTACAAACCAACCACATTCAAAATTCATCAAACCAACCACATTTAATTACAATTGAGTTTTATTTAGATTTCAAATTGGTTTGATAAATCAATATAGAAAAAAAGAGCAAACCTTCCATTTGCAATCAGTGCATTGTAATTGACTAGTTAACAATCCAGAAAAAGGGTGAACTTCATTGGACAAAGTGGGTGTTGCAGGGATGGCACAAAGCGAGCCCCAAGGTTTGGCCTCGCTGTCGCCATTGCAAACTAACGTGGCGATTGGAATGATTTCGGAAGATCGAGCTAGAATCATGCCAGGTCTGATGTGATTTGTTGATACATTGGTTATGGACTGGGATAACGTATTGGCATTGCCATTGCAGCGCTTGTCGATCCCATTTGCATTGGTTTCGCTTTGCGAAATGTCCATGCATGATACACTCCGAAAACCCAAGAGATCGCCACAATCTTTTATGTCGGCCACTGGTGAGGTCGCAGGCAAAGCATCAGATAAACAGCCTTTCTGCAAATACATCGTGAATGTTTAATACAAAATGTTTTACAGCCTGTAGTACCTCGGATTATTTATTTAGATTTTTCTTTTTTACTCTATTCACAGGTTGGAGCTCGGCCTGCAATGCTCCAAGGACAACATGAAAAAGCTCGTGCGTGTCCTGGTGACCTGGAGCGAAATTCCATAACGGCCCCAACGACGAGATGATGTCGATGGGAACAACGTCGCCGTAGACATCGTCGGAGAACCCATTTATTTCTGCGAACATGATATGCAAGATAGTACGAAAGTTGTAAAATAGAAATGGATTTTTAGATTCAAATTTTCATTCTGAAAAAAATAATATAGTTACTTGTAAGTTCGGTAAGAAGGGTTTTTGCAAAGCTACTTTTTTTGTCTTCTTTTTGTTTTTGCAGCCAGAGTACAAATGTGGGACAAGATGCCAGTGCTTGCAAAAGAGAATTTAAAAAACACGTATATCCTAAATTGGTAATCCCAACAATTTGACCTGCGAACAATTCGAAATTCAATTCAACTTTCAGATACTTTGTTGAAGTTCATTTTTACCTCATTTTTGTATTATTTTTTATATAAATATTATTTAAATGCATGAAGTATTGTGTTCAAATAACAGGCAATCAGTATTTTGCATAAAAAAACTAAAAATTAGTTTTTTTCAGAATTCAACTTTTCGCAATTTCGCAATATTTTATTGTTTTTTTACTCGAAACAAAAACCAACAATCATAATGGCGAAAATGAGAATGTTTTGCATAAAAGTTTATAATTGGAAAAGTTCTTTATTATTTTTAATCAATTCTGAATAATGAATACATTCCAATAAAATGAAAACATAAACAAAAAAATATAAACAAAGAAGAATTTGATCTGGAAAAATAAAGCCAAAACATTCCCAAACAATCAGATCTGAAAATGCATGATTATTATTGTATAAAAAGAATGATTTTTATAAAAAATAAAAAAAACAACTTCTTTTTAGATGTTAGAAGAAACTGTCAATGAAAAAAGTTTGATAATGGTTCAATAATGATTTTGTAAAAAATCATAATGCAATCGATCGACGTTATCATATTTTAGTAATAATTTTTAGTAGTAATAACAAGTGATTTAACGGAAACCTTTTTTCAATAAGAAATGTGCGAAATTCGTCGCCAGTTTTTTTAGAAATTTCCTTCAAAATTGCTTTCAAACAAAAGTTTCGTTACAAATCGTTTAACTAACTGAGATTAGAAAGTGGAATGCAAATTTAGAAATTTAGATAAACAGACATTTTTGCATAACAATAATCAGTCTGTCTTGCAAGATGTATCGTAATATTAATGTTCTAAGACTGTACAATAAAAAAAGATTAACTTAATTTGATGTACCTCTTCTTCTAGGTTTTGGAGAAGGGCCCCACAGTACAAAAGCTCCGACAGCAAGAGCGAAACCAAAACCAGCAAAGATAGCTAATTTTTCAACCTCCATGACAATAAAAATGAACTGGTTTTTTTGCGCCGACAATGAGCACTGTGCTCTAACCTATCTTTTGGTTGACATGAAGAGTTTGTCGTAGGCATCGCCTACTGTGCATCATTTTCACTAGCTCACCACAGAACAGAAGCAAGTTTTGCAATTAAAGACACTTTTCCAAGATTTAATTGCGCTTTTATTGCAACTTAAAGCAAATGTAATGGACGTTTGCGAACAGCTGACACTGTTTTCAGTGTGTTTACATATTTTAACCCATCGCGCAACGCAACGCGACTCGCTAAGTACTTCTAACTTTTCCCTCTTTTGTTACTTGTATGGCTTATTACAATTCCATTTGTAATCCTCAAAACAACAACATTTGTTTAAGTCACAATAATGTTTTTTTCCTAATGTTTTCATTAGATATCTCAAAGAAGATTCAAGAACAATTTATAATTCTTCTTCAAAGACAAAGACGTGAACATAACAAGAAATTGGACTAAAAATATACTTTCTTCGGTACAAAAAAAAACAATGTGAATATTTTTTTTATAGGGTTAAAACGTCAAATTAAATTTTCGCGCTCTTTTTTCACTTGTCAATAAGACTGCAGAGAGCGCGACTGTATTTCAAAATGGTATAACGACTCTGCAAAACAACTATTATTTTCCTGTTTATAATTAGTTTTGAATTGTAATAAATTCAAAGTCTGTGTATATAACTTGACTAGTAAACAAACGAAGTTGTTTTTTAGGTCAACTCAATCAAAATTTGATCAAAATCTATGATTTCGTTAGAAATTTCAATATGCATTATTTTTGTGTTTATCGTTTGGGTGACATCTGGTGAGTATTCCACATTCAACGACAAGTTCGACCATTGCTAAAAATTTTTCGTTGACACACGTTCTGATCTGATTAAAAAGATCTGTGAAAAGAATGCATAATAAGGACAATAAAAAGCCGAACCCTGATTCAGCAGTTAAAACGAAAAGTCGATTGGATGTTGCAGGATCTAATTGGGAGAAATTTAAACATCTTGTCAATGTTAAAAACACACCAAAGGACGCTCAGAACGACAAACACGAGAACCATAACCACAAACCACGGAATAACAAAAAACTGAATTATGCTGCAAAAGCAGCTGGAAACAAGAAAAAGGTTGGTTTCAAAATTTTCCCAAATAAATTATTCTTTTGTTCTTTCGCCTGTCATCAAATTTGTAAAAAAAATTGAACTTCAAGTATAACCTCACTTTGTCTTTGACTTTTTGAGATATAAACAAACCGTATGTTTACATAAAGAATACAAATAGTAAGATCTTTTTGACTTTTGAGATCTTGTTGAAGTTTGTTATTTCAACAATGAAAGTTTTTGTGTGTTTTTTCTAACCGAGTTTAATATTTTGCAGAACATGGAAAATCTTGAATCAGTTTTTGAAACTGCCGATAAGAATGTAGACAAAAACGGTGTGACAAAGCACATAGCGATGGATTGCGAGATGGTGGGTATCGGGGACACCGCTACTGATAGCATGATCGCGAGAGTGTCGATTGTCAACAGATATGGAGTGACTATCTACGATAAGTATGTAAAACCAACCGAGCCAGTGACGGATTACCGAACAGCCGTAAGCGGAATAAGACCATTTGACATTGAAAACGGCGAGTCATTCAATGTGGTGCAGAACGAAGTAGCTCAGCTATTGAAAGGACGAATCCTCGTTGGTCACTCGCTTAAAAACGACCTTGACGTTCTTTTTCTGAAACACCCAAGGAGGCACATGCGCGACACCTCGAGGTACAAACCGTTCAGAAAGTTCGCGTCTGGCAATACGCCGAGCTTGAAAAAATTGGCTTCTACACTTCTGGGCTTAAAGATCCAAACGGGAGAACACAATTCTGTTATTGATGCGAGAACTGCGATGCAGTTGTACTTGGTTTATAAAAACAAATGGGAAGCAGATATTCGAAATAAGAATGTTTAATCTTGAGCGTTTATCTGCATTTGATCTTAAAATGTGGTACAAAAATCAATCTTTGAGATAAACCATTTGACTATTGTTTTAGAAAAATGATTATTAGTTTGTACAGTGTGGATGACTACTTTAAGAACTAAGTATGGAGCGTTAACTTGTTAATTGTAAGACTGAAGTGTAATATACTTTTTATAAAGAAAAATTTGGCTTGTTCATTTTATTTAGTTAGATCGTTACTATAAGCTGATTAACTACATGTGTTTTTGGTCTTCCGATTTGCAATATGGGGAAATCAAGGGAACCGAAAAAATGTTTTTGTTAAGATTTCATTATAACTATTATTATTATTATTATTATTACAAATTCATGCTACATAACATACAACAACAAATTTAGAATATACTCTAATCTACTGTCTAAGAAAAGGTTTAAAAAATTGTTAAACCTTTTTTTACTCCAACAGAAAACTTCATAACAAATATTTTCCATTAACCCACCTTTTATTTATTAACATTTATCATAAAGAAAATAATATGTAAAACCGTTCTTTCCTACTTAGCCGCACATCCCACAACACTAGATTTTCCCTTACTTTTTTATCTTGCGGCTTTTCAGCCTATTTTTAATTATGATAAGGTTAATTATTCTTTTTTTTTAATATCTTATGCAATACATCTGTGGAATGTTTTTTATCTTCGCTGCACGTTTTTAATAATTGACTAGATTTAGGACACATTTATCTGTGGTTTCTAAAAGGTATAAAATCTATGAATTTCATTATTTCCTCGTTCAGTCTCTGAAAAATCCTCTCGCAAGTAAGTACAAAACAATTTTCAAAAATGTTTACTTCAATAATATAAAAATTGTTTTCATTGTTTCATAGAAAATTGAGAATTGATAAACCTTTAATTACAAACTGGAACTGTTTCATAAAAGGCCACTGTGCAATGTACGACCTTGTTATCTAAGTTTGCTTCATTTTACTTCCTTTATATTTGTCTGGAGATACAGCGTCAGCTCAGTTTAAATTTGTTGATCGGTTGCGAACGTGTCTCTTTAATGAAACTCGAGCTATCAAAATCACTCACGAAATTGTTTGATATTGATAAAACAATCAAGACTCCTGTTTGTGGCTCATTGAAAAAAGTGTCAAATACATTTCAACTCGATAAGACATTAGTTTATCGTGATACGTAGGAGAGACCTTGACTTTTCGATTATTTTAATTCGGATAGCCAGTTTTGGTGTGCTGATTAAGAGACACTCGTGAGCTCCAGTAAAAAGACTGGCAAAAAAGAGTAATCAACACTAAACGATACTGAGTGTCCTTTCACATTCGCCGATTTTTTAGACATTTAGTCGTCTGTGTATCGGATCTTAAAGAGCAAAAGTCTGACTTCATAAAATTCGATCAAAATATCAATTTTTTAGTAACAATTTAAAATAACAAATTGAGTTGATACAAAAACTTGTGGTGAAAAATCGAATGTGCTTCCAGTTTCATCACACGTGCTCCGTTTTTTCTTCATCGTAGAAGTTTCACTGAGACCATGAAAATAGCAGTAATTGGAGCAGGTGCAGCCGGACTCGCTGCTCTGCGTCATTGTACAGCATATGAAGACGTTACTGTGGTTTGCTATGAGAAGACCGATAAAGTCGGTGGTACCTGGGTGTACGTTCCGGAAACTGGAAAAGATAAATTCGGTCTACCAATACACTCCAGCATGTACAAAAATTTGAGGTGCTAACATTTGTCACTACTCGTGTCACAATTAACTGAAATTTTTAAATTTAAATTAGCCAAAAATTTTGAACATTGAAAAATAACTTTTGCTTTGCAGAACCAATTTACCAAAAGAAGTCATGGGATTCCCAGACTATCCGATTCCAGAATCTGCAGAAAGTTACTTGACTCGAGAACAAATTCTAGACTTTTTGAATTCGTATTGTGACCATTTTAAATTAAGGGAAAAAATTAAGGTAATTAAAAAATTGAAGTGAAAACTTGGAATGTAACAGGATTTTTAATTTCTTTTGTAAAAATTGGATTCCTTATAGTTTCAACATAACGTCGAATCAGTGGAACCGCTTCCATATTCGAGTACACGAAAATGGAAACTACGAGTCAACGACTTGGAGGGAGGAAAGTGCACCGAGGAAACTTTTGATTACGTTGCGGTGTGCAATGGTCATTATTTCGAAGGAAAGATTCCTTCGTTGAAAGGGATGGAGATCTTCAAAGGTCAACAAATGCACAGCCACGATTACAGAGCCCCAGAGATCTTCCGCGATAAAATAGTCGTGGTTTTTGGAGCTGGACCATCAGGTACAATTATCCAAATAAATATCTAAAAAATTATATTTATTTATTTGAAATAAAAATGATCTAATTAACAAAAAATTAGGTATGGATCTGGCACTGGACATCTCAAAAACAGCGAAAAAAGTAATTTTAAGTCACCACTTAAAGGATCCAATCAAAACTGTCTTCCCAGATAATGTTATTCAAGTAAGTTTTTCCGTTTGTGAGAATAAAGAACTTAAAGCTCTCACTTTATTGAGTTTAAATTTTGTTCTGTTTGCAGAAACCAGATATCATGGAACTGAAAAAAAACTCGGCCATGTTTCAAGACGGATCTGAAGAGACTATTGACACTGTATTTTACTGCACAGGTAAATGCAAATTTTATCTCGTACTTCAACATCAAAGTAGATTTTTTTTATTTAATGTAATTAAGCTTGACGTGAACCACTTTCTTCCTTTCCAGGATACAAATATAGTTTTCCATTCCTGAAAGAAAGTTGTGGTGTACGTGTCGATTCAAACATGGTCACTCCGTTATGGAAACATTTGGTTGCCATTGAAAATCCAAGTCTGGGTATTGTTGGGTTGCCATTTTACGTTTGCGCATTCAGCATGTTCGATTTGCAGGTAAGTTTCACAATTCGCAAGTTTCAAATCTTGTTATTTTGTTGAAAACGATTTTTAGATCTGATACAAATATTTAATTCTGCGTTGATCCTTTGTACAGGTACGATTTCTACTGAAATTCTGGAGAGGAGATAAGCAATTTCCGCCGAAGGAAGAAATGTTAGCGGAGGAGGCACTTGAATTAAAGAAAAAACTCGATGCCGGATTATCTAAAAGAAATTTCCACATGATGGGGCCGGCTCAAGGCGACTACTACCGTGATTTAGCGGAAACTGCTGGGGTTGAACCGCTGCCGCCTGTTTTGACCAAGTTGCATAATGAAAGCAGCATGCGCTTTTTGGACGACTTGGTTCACTACCGAAGCGATCGCTATAAAATTCTTGATTCTGAAAATTTTATCCAGTTAGATAGCCTTAAGCAATAATATTTTGCAAATCAAAATGCAACAATATCATTCAAAATATGTTCTGAAAAATGGTTGTTGAGTTTTTGATACATTAAATATGAAAAAAAGTATACAATTTTGAATTAGACATAAAAAATGTAAAAAGTGCAAACAGAATCATTGTTGTTGTTTTATTTAAATCTGAATGATAAAAGACGACTGACAAGTGGATGATACGCGAATCAACAACTCGTGTGGACGTTCAAAACGCACGCCCTTAAAATTATAGAGTTATTTAAAAGGCGCCCTTCAATCGTCATAGCAATTCGTTACAGTTGCGGTTTGAATTGGTCAAGTGTGTTGTTCAAAATGATCCCCGCGGTTTCAACGCAAAGGACATCGGTGTTGCACTTTTTTTTGCATGTTTTCAAAAATGACAGCTGTCTGCATAATTTGACAAAGCGGAACAAGAAACATGTGTTCGTTTCAATGAATCTGCAATGAGCGAAATCTTTTAAACTTTTGATTAATGATTCTTATATTCATTTTATGAATAATTTTTATCTTCAATCAAATTTTTTGCCTAACAAAATAGAAGGTAAATCTATTTTTTAATAGTTTTAAATGCTTCTAATAAAGACTTTGTTTCATCGAACAGTATGGATTTTCCGGCTATGTCTGATTTTACCACACAAATCCATCAAGTTTCACCTTTCGTTTGTCAGTATCGTAATTTATAACAATTATTTTTTTGTTTCAAATCAGTCTTCTTCCTTCCAATTCTAATTGTATTTTTAACTCGATAAGTTTTATTTCGAAATTCTAAAACAAAGTTTAAGTTCAATTGTCGAACTTCATGAATGAAATAAAACGACGAAGTAAAAATAAAATTTCTGAATAAAACATTTATGAGGCAAGTTAAAACTGGAATTAACATGGTAACAATCTGCGAAACGTTCCCGTTCGGAGCACACGGTACAACATAACTTTTGCACCCAAGTTTTGTGCGTGAATAAAATTTAAATTTATTATCACGAAATCGATAAGACGGTTGTGATGGCCGAGACTAGCGTATGACTAGCTAACACCAATCGATCACGGGTTAAAATTTCGCACTTGGCTTCTGGTATGATTCGCAATGATTCGGTATGATCGATGACTTTTCAATCGTGATTAGATGCCGAATCATATTGAGGGTTGCGAATACTTTCAATTTTATGTCTCACAAATTGAAGGACAATGATCGAAGGCTTTTATTTGTTCAAACTGAAATGCTTTAAAAGGACTCTTTTTTTCGAAGAGGCTTTAATAAATAAAACTTTTTACATTTTTCACAAAACAAATAACAATGACGATAAATTGAACTGAAAAATTCAGCCCGAAAAAGTGAAACTAGAGAAATCCAAAGCAAAATGAAAAAAACGACTGCAATTTTGTCACGATGGGGTAGGTAAAAATGTTATTGATTGTGGTTTATTATTTCGGTATTGCCAATTTCGCAGATTTACGAGGTAAAACAAACCTCGAACGTTGGAGCGGTTTCATTTATAGTATGCATATGCGCGAGATATAATATAGGCAGGAGACCAAAGGCCGAAATTTAATCCGTGATAAATTTATATTTGTCTTTATGCAGGCGTCAGTTTTTGCGGCGAAACAAATCGTAAAGCATGGCGTGAACAGACGTGTCCACTGCGCTCGGACAATGTGTCAATTATTGGAAATTGTAAGCCACCAACTGTCGATCGACCAGCTTCATAAAAACGTATTCAATTTAAGGGAGCGCTGGTCAATCAATTGGCCTCGGACACTCGCATTCGAGATGGACACAGGCTTCACTTGTTTCATAATATATGCCTGTTTGTTTTACAGGGGATCATGTTGTTTCATGCTTAACTCCATTTGCATCTTTGATCCTCTCGTTATTGAAGTGTCAACCAATTCGCATAAGTGTAAGAAAATTAAACTTTGTCCTCAATAATATTCGTAACAAAATTAAAAATAAATTAAATTGATTCAATTGTGATAATGTTTGTTCTTCATTTTAATGAAAATTTATATAAGTTAATTACTTTATTCCATTATTTAACTGAACTTCTCATTGATACATTTTAATTAAATTCATTTGATTCTGCAATTGAAAATTAATACAAAAACTAGTTTTGCAATTAACAATCAACCTGAAACTTCATCGCGTATATGTGAAATGAAAAGTTGGAATGATTAAGTCAGATTGAAATTTCAAATTCATTTTGCAAAGTTTCATCTTGTTACTTTTAGTTAACGATGTAACAATGTGAAATTCGCAATTTTAATACCCGAACAACATTTTCACACATTTTGATTTGAAATTTGCAGTGTTTGTTTATTTTTTTGATGTCGCATACGGTTTGAGTTAAAAAGTCAAAGATGAACCTTTTTAAAATTACACGATTCAGATAATTGTAAAGTTCGCGTGTATAATCATATTGTACCGCGCAATAAAAGGAAAAAGGCCTACCCTAATGCGATCAATGGCTTATTACGTCATAGTCAGGAGGGGGCTGTCCTCGAGTCACCGCTGTAATTTCGATTTGTAACTTATGACCAATCAAACTGCTCGACTTTATACACCACTTAATTTGAAATCAGAAAGTCACGATTTCAAGTCAAGAAAATTTCCCAACGGTGAAAATAATTAAACTCATCAAACATCGAATTTCGTGTAAATCTATTCACATGGAATTCCGCGTTTGATGATGCATGATTCATGATCCATGATCTAACACATCCATGATCATGGATATGCTCGAAATGCGTTTGCGTTTAAATGTAAATTTAATTATCATTATTACATTTTTATTCGTTTATTCTTTCGTATGTTACGTTTTCATTCGTTGAAACCTCGGAGACTATTATAGGACGATGGGTTCGATTGAAAGAATAACTGAGCTGGGAACAAATTGAAATATTTGACGATAGAACGGATTAAAGTTCAAAACTTGCAGATATTTCAATAGAACGGATGTGGAACTTTTCATTGCATTGAATTTCACCTCGGTTCGTGTCCAAACAAATGACAAATTTTGTTTGTATTATCGAATTACAAACATCAGACCAAAAATGATGGTAGTCCGATTCGACTTTTGATAATAACTTCAGTGACAACATTTATACAAAATTGAACGTAATAACTTTGCCACTGAGAATGATGCGCACTGAATTAGCTCTGAAAAACTAAAACAACCAAAGGACGCGAAGAAATGCATTATAGATTTGCAAAAAACATATAAGAGAGGAATTTAGATTGAATAGTATTTTATAGCCAACAAAATGAAACTTGACTGATTTAAAATTTGTTTAAACATTTTGTTTAACGCTTTTTCCTACGGTTTGAAGATGCTCTCATTCAAATCAAAAGATAAATCTGTCACAGACATACCAAAAAATCAACTTGCATAAAATTTTCTAGAACAATGAAAACGCCCCCTGAGTTTACTATAGAATTTCAGGCGTGCGTGATTTATTATCGAGATTTGATTAATGTTTGATTCATTTTGATCCTAGTTAATGATAAATTTGTGCCCAGAACTTTTGTGAACATAAAATTTAATTTTCACTCCAAAGTCCCCTTCATCTGAGCTCGTTGTGTTTTACCTTTCCCCTTTCATATCGGACTCAACTTTCATCATAGAGTGGTAACATTATTATGTATGGTTTACCTAGAATTCAGAAAATGAAAACTAACTATGGCTTCGCCGATGAGTCACATTTTTACAAAGTTATTTTTTTCATTTTCTTTTTTATAGTCGTCATAACTTGACGATGTGTCGCTTCAGAATACGTGGACGGTTCAAAAGTATCCGGCTCTGACTTCCGGAGCACACGTGACCTATGCACGTGAAGTCACGTGGCAAACATCAAAAAGTGTAACTTCGATCATTTTTCGTTCTCTTAATGGCTCTGCTCTATTGATCAGACGTCATAATATCGGCTCCAATCGTGAGAATAAATTTCACACAAAAACGTTTAGTTCATTAAATGAAACTCAATTTTAACCTTTTTTTAATTGTTTACTTTTTCCTCGACATAAATAAATTTTCCAACTCGCTTTTCATTTTCTTTAGTGAAAGTGCAAACTTTTTATCATCTTTCGTCCATTGAGATATATTTTGCAAAAAAAAAAAAAAACTGTTTGTTGAATATTGAATATAACTTAATATTTTATAAAGCCTAAAGCAAGTTTCTTTAATCCCTCATATTTAACCCCTGGCGAAAAGGAGAGTGCAGTATAGGAGAGTTGCAAGAGAGTTGATAATAAACGTTGCGCAACGAAAGGACAATAGCCACGCGACCAGCTAAGCACCCCATTTTTGCACCAAATTTCTTTTTTTTCTCCTTCGCTTTCTTCTCTCGCTCCGTTACACCCTCACTTTTGCTGCTCGCTGACCATAATTGGCGACGGGTCCTACCTTTTTACCAACCTCCGCCGTTTATGAATATTACATTTGTCTTCAAGGATAAAAAGACAACACATTGCGCGTTGGCTAATTGGTATATCGAAACTGGTTTACGCATAATGCGAAACGGTGAGGGTCCAAGTGCAAACTTTTTTTTCGCACTAATTGCACAATTTTTGCATGAGAAAGGATTTCACGCGAAATAAAGTGCGGTTTTGTGCGAAACATAATCCTTTTTTTTCCACCAAAAACTCTTCAAAGATTTTTGTATGGTTCGGGTAATGAATGAGTAGGCAGGTGTGAATAAAAACATTGGTTGCAACCATGGACAAATAAAAATAATGGCAAAGAAAAAATGTGTTTCATTTTTTTGTTACAGTTTTATTCTTTTTTAGGACTTTTTAATACATACGAAATAAACTTTTCATTTTATGATTTTTCATATTTGGTTTGACCTTTTTTCTTATTGTCAAGTAAGTTTCTATAATATACAATTTCGAGGATTATAAAACTATTTACAAATTGCTCGATAAATACATGTCGCTGTAAAAAATATAGTATTGTAGAAAGTTCGTGTGCGTTTTGTTTAAGAAATACTCTTTGTTATACTCGTGGACATTTTTCTCGTTCTAGATTATTTTGTCAAAGAAAAATTTCATTTTCACATGGAAGACTGGCATTTATAACATCGACATTTTTCATTGTTTCTTGTTCTCTTATTTCGTGTTCCATTTACAAACTGTGAACTCTGCACACACCGTTATGCAATAGCCATTAAAAATACATCTCTTCATATAGAACATCGTTGATAGACTTTCCAGCAGACTATTGTGTAGGTCCTTTATTTGTATTTTACTTTACTGAATAGTGCAAACAATTTGGTATCGTTGTTTTGGTGTTTGATTTTTAATCGATCATTACACTCCTATTTTTCAGTTTGTTTAATTTCATCCACAAATATAATTTCTATGACTTAGCTTAAACTACCCCTGTCAATCTTCAATTCAAATAAATCTCATATCACATTTGTATACTGGTTAAGTTCAAAATCCCTCTAGTACAAAAATTTACAAAATAATTGAGAAATCATCAGAACCATTTCAAATAACTTACAACACAATATGTACACCCAAACACTAAGCAAATAATTGAAAGAAGAAAATTTTGTACAAAAATCTGTCAAGTATTATGTACTTGATCTCAAAACGTCTGATTGCAATTAATTTGTACACCGTTTTCTGAATATAGAACGATTTTTCATCGTCAATTTAGTAAGCCAGCTCAGCTCCCCAGGGTCGGTACGGTTTTCCGTGTTGTTGTTGGGGGTACTGGCCGGGGTACTGGCTCCATCCAATGGTGCCACTTCCAAGTAGAGGAGGGATACCCCCAGAAGAGGGTGGCATCGTCGCAACAGCATTTGGCGGCTCGTAACTCGCGACGTTCGTCGTCGAGGTTGACGTCAAGGTTGTCACCGTGGGATTCGTTGTGTGAGAATGGTCTCGGTGGAAACTTTGCAGATGCGAGAGTAGTCGCAGTCGCAACGGATCGCGCTCGTCCAGACCTTCCATCGTGATTAGATAACGTCCAACTTCTGCTGCACATTCTCCCCAACCTACTGCGTGATAATCCATCGCTAACTTTGTACTGTCATAATTTTCTGGACCTGAAACAAAAGTATTTTTACAATGTTTAAGTTTACTTGAAATGAATAAAAGCTATTTCATTTTTGTGTTATTTATATGTAAGAACGTTGATTGTTTAAGATTTGAAATTGACTTTATAGTGACGAAAGACATGGCAGGTGCTTCTTGAAGAAGGGTGATAGTAGAGGGTATGAACTGCACGTACTCAGAGAGTAATGTACACGTTTTTGATATGGTCTTCTACTGTACATATTCGTCAATATCGCTATGATGGTATGAGTGGGTCTGCAAGAGCGGGGCTGCGCCAAACAGCCGGCTAGTACGAAGAGTGGGACAGGTAGCGTGGGAACCGTTTAGACCCCCATAGTGTTATATCGTATTATTTAAATACCGTATGTTTGCTCACGTACTCTAATAATCGCGACACGTTCTTAGATCAATATGACCAAACATCAAAGTTCAGTTTGTCAAACTTCTTATACTGTTTTTTCGTTTTATTTTGTCATATTACTTTCTATTTAAAAACCAAAAACACTTAATAAACAATAGTCACACTTTGATTCAAAGACTTTTTCAATGACAATTTTCTACTCTTTTTTTGAAAGAAATCATAAAACGCATCAACGAGGGTTTAAAAATAAATACAAAATATAAACAATCATCAGAACGGCATTTTTAAATGTAAACAATAACTTGTATGATCAAAAATGAAAACATTGCTACTGGAAACAAAAACGTAAACGAAAAATAAATTTATGGAAAAACAATTAGATAAATAATACCATACTCGAAATATAAACAAAAAATGAATATTATACTATTATTATTTGTTTATATCAACGATATATCTTGTAAAGAACACGATCTCTTATTCTCGGTGTACATTTCTTATTTTTTTGTGAGTATATTCATTCATCTAGAAAAGAATAAATAAATTTTCTAAAGAAAATTTTACATTACTAAGAATAGATGGTTCGAAGGGCTTAAAGGTATCGACAGCAAATCAAAAAATGAAGAGAAAAAAGTGCATATCTGTTTTCCGCCCTCGATTGGTGTGAACGAGGGAGTCCCGCTACGGACGGGATTTCGGAGCAGGTGCTGAATAGAGCCAAGGTTTCTGTGGGAAGTACGGAAAGTCAACAATTCTGAACAACTCTTCCGAATGGCGTTCCCACGATTGGTGGGGAAATGCGAAAGCCAAGTGGGGACTATCAAACGATGGAGAGAGACGAATTGGAGACTGGCCATGAGGGAGCGAGAAAACACCCTACGAGAAATTTGCGATGCCTTTGCTTTACTAGGTCCGGGCCACGTTCGGCAGATGTATGCTGTACATTAATATACACGCCTGTGGGAAACTATTTCCTATCACTGCGGAATTACTATCAACAACTGCATCCCTTTTTCAACCAACAAAACCCAATAACAAATTGAAAGTAAAACATTTAAAAAATGTTTCATTTTTGATAAAATTTGATTTTTGTTGTAGTTAATTGAGGTAGATTATCTTTGAAAGTGAATAATTGAGCATCGAAAGAAGAGTCAAAAGCTGCACAAAACCACAATAATTAACAACAATTCTGTTTGATTTGAAAGCTTAGAAAACCGCAAAGTCGAATCTAGACCAGATGTTTATTCGGTTATCAAATTACAGTTAGTTAGAGTCGCCTGGTATCAGCCCCTTACGTTCAACAGGTGTCTTCCGGTCGGCCACCTAATATTCACTAATCGAGCCAAGTGAAGGACTCATTCTAAAAATCGACGCCTGTTATTTGTTTGCGACTCTTTCATTTCAATCCGACCGATTCGTTCTAAAAATAGTATTCCATTCAGTTTTTTAGCATCGGTGGATGGAACAGATAAAAAGGTTCCATCGGTTCATAAAAGCCTAAACTCACCGGAAGCAGTAGACAAAATTCGATGCAATATATTACCGAAGAATTCACCGAAATTGTGTTTCATATTTCAAATATGCTTTTGTAGACCTAACGGGTTGATGATAATAACTTCCGCACGGTTTCTTCCGTTATGCATCTCTCCCTTTAAATTCACATCTTATAACACTTCCCAACTTTTATATCCTTTGTTCAACCTTGTATTTTTTTTCATTCTGAACTTTCAAAATTTTTTACTATAAATTTTCTAGTTTAAAATGAAAATTTAAATTCTTGTTTCAATGCTCAAGCTTAAGATGAAATTTTTGAATTTCAATTCGAAAATACAATTTGAAAAAATATTCTCGGGAACGAAAGTAATTAGTTTTTTTTTTATGTGAAACTCACCCTTATTTCTAAGAGTGCGCAGATGTTCGACCGTGAGCTGCAAAATCTCGGCCTTCTCGAGTTTTCCACTGTGTGGATCCCTCGCGGCTGCTGGTACCAGTCGTCGCAATTCTCCCAAGGATGCGTTTATTCTGTCGCGTCTCTTTTTCTCTATCATACCCCGTCGGCGCTTCCGCGATGCATGATGGCATGAATCACCACCTGGTGAATTACACCTGGAAGATAAATCAAAACGGATTAAGAAACTGTTCATATCTTTGTAACCCCTTCTAAAAAAAAAAAAAAAAACGCACACACAACAATAAATTTTCAGTCAAATCAAAACTCAAACTAATAAACCCTTTATTTTTGTTCAAAACAAATTTCATCTAAACTCGACCAAGAATCTGACACTTTTTTTATTCACTCAAATTTAGTGTTGAAGACATTGTTTATTCTCAATATTCTCGATTTAAAAAATCCAACTTACAATTCCTTGCTGCTCTCTTCCGAAAACACATCATCACATTCAGAATCGCTCATGGTCCTCTTCAAAGTCCTCTGCTGCTGTACCTGAGCCTGTGAATCCTGAGGGGTCCTTAACTCTGTAACGTCGAGTTTCAAATCAGGCAGCTCATGATTGGGCCTAATTTCTTGTAGATCAGGTCTCATAGGACCCATTTCTTGATGGCGCATTTCACCTTGTCGAACAAGGTCGTGTCGCATGTCAGGTACGTGGCGCTGCATTTCAGGTACGGGTGGGTGCCTGAGATCAGGTGGAACACGCATGTCATGATGGTGGCGCATCTCTGGGTGTTGAGGCTGGTACGGTGGATGGTGAGGGGGTGGCGGGTATCCCCAATGGTGCGAACTTGGTGGTCCCGACAGAGTCGTCAGGTGACCTCCACTTGGCACCGAAGTCGCACTTATGTCCGAAGAGAGAAGCGTACTGTTCTCCTCTGGCCTCGCTACTACTACCCTCCACATTTTTGTTTCTTAGTTGTACTTTTGAGATCAGTAAAAACGGCAAGTTCAATCTTTCAATTTAGACACAGTGGTTCATTTTCAACGTCAACTTTTTGATCCAAGGTCAACTCAACACTCAAGGACAAACTTTGCGAAAATTTCATTCAAGGTCAACTGAACAACACTCAAGGTCAAAGTTTGCAAAAAACTTGATGCCACTGTTAAAAAGTAAGTTATGAGATCACTTTAGAAGGTTGACTAGTGAATTTGTGAAACACATTGTAGTCTTATCTGTTGATCGTTTGAAAATTTGGTATCAAGGTCACGATGGCAAGGTCACTGGGATACTGACACAGTTGATAAGATGCGTGAACCACTTGTTGTGACGTCGGGATCCGCGAGATAGCAATTGTCAAAACGTGCTGATGTTTTGGGACGCGCGTTTCCTGACGTCGCTCGATGCGTGTGCATCGGTCGCGTGGCGGCAAACGTATGTCGTGTGCGGGCCGCACGAATGCGACACACGACACGTTTGGCCGGCCAGAGCCGGAAGGGAGGGATGGGGAAGAAACTCGGACGAAAGTGGGGCGACGGGCACAAGTCTTACTCGGGGGTAGACTTGTACTGGGGGGATGCTCGGGGTCGAGGCCCGAGCATAAAGCCGATTTTCGTGGGAACGCGTGTGCCTCACGGTTGCACTTATTGTCGCGCGGCGATGAGTCTCGTGCGTTCGGTCAACGATAACCAGGGGGTTGCGCGCGCTCAAAGAAAGATAAGCCGCGTGCTCCGAATTAACAACGAGGGATCATAATGCTTTTCGCTTGGTAATTGATTTTTTTCACGTTAGTACCCCCCTCCTTTTTTGGCAAATGATTATTTGTTTCAGAAAACGTCAACGTAAAACAATTTTTTGGGAACTCGAAATGTAAACAAAAAGCGAACATTGTGAATATCATGCTTTAATTATTTGTTTATATGTATTGTGTTTGTTTATATTCTATATAGCTTTTCGAATGTTACGTTTATCAATAATTGTCGTTTTACGCGAAATCTACAACTTCATATAATTACATTAATGTTCGAAAGAGTGTAGTCCTTACGGGCAGCGTGAGTCTTTTTTTCAAATTCAGTTCTCTGTGGGACATCCGATAGACCCGCCAGTTGCATTCTATAGTGACATCGTTATGACGTAACAAAACACACAACCACCGAAGATAATCAGCTGATCCTTACTATATAGACACAGAATACTCAAGCTGATTAATTCGCAATTAATTCGTTACTTGTTTCAAAAGGATCAATCGGAATTGCTAATCGAGGTTGATGATCTAATCAATTTCATTAATAAAATTCGCTCCAAATTCCAGAAAAATTAACTTTTTCATACTATGCTCCCACAATTAACATTAATATTGAAACATCAAAAGTAATATTCAAACAAAAAATAATAAACCTTAACTGTTCAATATCGTTTGTGGAACGTCAAGAAAGTTTGTCATTTACTTCAAAATGTAAGATGTGATGGTTTTGGAAAATGGAATTCAGTTTAATTGGTAGTTAGCAATTCATAGATGGCATTGAGTTGATTCGCCAAATTGATATATACATCCGCCACCATAAAATCACTTCAAGTTTGCACCCCAGTTTCGCTAGTTATTGTATTGGTAGCGGCCAACTTATTGGGGTATATACACATCGCAGTGAGAGTTGCCCGAGAGACCGCTTTCTCGGGGGTGGATATTCGCAGCACAATGAAATTCACACTGGAATCGCTTCTAACATGCACTCACACGATTTGCGCCAGTTCGTGTGCCTGGGAACCTCTCCACTAATCTGAGTTGTTAACAGTGATTATCAAAAACCTTCTTTTCCAAATTATAATCATTCAGATATAAGTGAACAATACGTCAGCTCGCATTTTATCTTTTTTCTATCATATATACTTAGATATAAGCTTCATTTTCATCGTCCTTTTTTTTATTTTTGTAATAAATATTGGGTCATCGCAAATTTATGGGATGTAAAACGAAGGTAGAAAGTGGATAAGAAATTCCTACTTCTCATTCGAGTGGAAAACACAATCGATACAAAATAACGCAAGATAAACTGAAAAAGTCGTCTGGATAGAGTTTTTTTTTTGCTAATTTTTGTTCAATTCTATCCCGTGAGTTTTTTTAGTCCTGGAACAAAAAATGCAATCATGCTTTTTCCTTGAGAGGGGTTGTACTCTTTTTTTGCTTCAATTTTTTGATCACAAAAATAGATTTTATGAATGAGAACTCACCAATTATCCGATTTTGTTTGTATTGAACTCAGTATAATGTAAAATGAATAAACTCAAGCTGGTTGAAGAACGGTTGAGCATGCAAAAAGTGTTTTGAATTGAAAAAAGTCGCGTTATTGAATCACACAAATGAAAAGTAGCAAGGAACAAGTTTAGTTTAAAAAAAGAACAAGGTGAAACGAAATTGTGATTAATTTTTTATTTGTAGATTTTGAATGATTAAAAGTTTTAATTGGAAATTTGTTTCGTAAGTAGAATCTGTCAGTCAAAGAGGTTGTCGAAGTTTAAAAAAGTCGGCTCTCGAATGAGAATAAGGAAGTTGACGAAACCAAGCTCGGAGCCCAAAAATTAATAATGAAATAGCGGGTGCATCGCAGCGTGTTATTTTGCACTTATCTTCTTTGATCATTCAAATTTAATCTTGGAGCAATCGCGCTTATTGCAGACAAACGCGGTTCGTGCGCACACACAGAGAATCGCACTGTTATGACAATTATGAGTTTTTCGTAGGTATATCAAATGGCACGTGTCAGAGCCAAACGAGGGGCGAATTTGACGCGTGTCGTCGCGTGAGAACGCTGCCGCTCACACGCGCTAACGTGTGTGCACACGCACACACGTGCAACCCTGCATTACTCAGATTACGTTACCAATTTACCAGTGGTTACTTTGCAAATACACAATGTTTCATTTCAAAAAAAGATAAAGCAGTCTGTTTCAAATTTCCGATTTTGTTTCTTAGCTAATTAATCTTTTCCATCCCCCTCCCCCCCCCTCCGGTAGCTTTTTCAACTCTGCTGTTACAGTGCAAAAGTTGAATTTTTTGCTGTTTAATTTTTTCTAAGAACATTTTTTTTATATTTTGTCATTATTGTTTATTGTTATTTATTTTGTTTATTGTCATTATTATTATTGAAATCAACACATTTGAAAAAAGGCTTTTCTTTGGATGCCTAAATCGCAAACGAACGCTCCGAGATTTTCTGTAAAAATATTTTTTCAATTTCGGAAGATGCTTAAATTTAATTTCACCTTTTTTTGAATGATTTTGTGAATCATTTTTTATAAGTTTTGAGTTGATTAATTTTTAAACAGACCAGTGTTGGCCACACTGGATAAATCTCGGGAAAAACAGAGAATTGTTGGTTAATGTATCATTTTTGTTGATGTATTAATAAATAGTATTTGCATAAACAGAAAAAGTGTTTGCAAATGTGAATTAAAGTTGAATATTCATAGTGAAGTTTTGAGAGCAGTTTTTGTGATAAAAAAGAAATAGGTAGTTTTGATACAGAAATTTTGATTTAAAAAAAGAAAGCTTTGAAAAATTTAGCAAAATTTTATGAAAACTAGTTAAAAAGTAATAAAGATTTTATAAAAAGTTTGAAAAAAACCTCAATATGTTATGAACAAAATTACAAAATTTGTTTCTTGGAATTTTTGACCATGCATGCACTTGCAATAACGATCCTAAATGCGGTCTTTATTAAAACTACGTGGCGTAGTTCATTAGATATTATTTATATCTAATATTAAAATATGCACTTTAAAAAATATTGTGGGATGAAATTGGAGCATAGTAATTGAAATTTCAGTAGTTATCTCTTTTGAAAGATCTCTTTTTATTCAAAAACATCTTGATAGAGTATTTTTCTGTTCCATTTCTTATGCATCTCTACATAGTATGTTTGTTTTTAAATAACTGTCACAGAAAGATTTCGGATAAACTTCGCACATACATCACCTTTGACGAAAATTGCAAATGTACACGACTCATTAGTATCTCATCTGCTGTTTTTTTTTTTTTTTTTTTTTGAGAATATTGTCCGATTCTAGATCGGACTTATACATCTAATATATATTTACACATCAATTTTCTGACCCCTCAACGTATTTCGATATAACGAAAAATTAGGTGCAAAAAAGATGACGAAAAAACCAATAACTCGTAACTAAATTAATTAAACCGTTAAATAAACTTCGTTTCACATATTGACTTTCCGATGAAAATCTATGTTAGAATGAACTTGCAAATGTAAACTTATTATGTATTCAAAACGATTCGATTTCTTATTAACGATTCAATTTATTTGTCTCAGAGTATTGAAAAAAAGGAAAAAATTTTCAAAGTATTCGAAAAGTTATTTGTTCAATTATGAAAAAGTCTACAACACTCGTTGTTTCAAAGATATATTTCATAAATTCAATCACGCTGAAATTGACGATGAAAAGTTAGTTAACATGTTTATTGCAAAGTATATACAGTGGGAAGCCAAAATTTAGCAACAATTCCGTATCACAAAATATATTTTGTTACTGTTTCTGCTGGGTTTCATAGCAAATAACGTTCATTTGTAATTCGACTGCTGAACCCGACAGCGTTTTTATGTGTAATTACGCGAAAAAACAAGCTTTAGTCGCGCAAAATCCCATAAATAATTCAGTTGTGACACTCACTCATTTTATCAGTTGAAAATACTCGTCGATAAATCCAAACGAAACTTAAAGATTAATTAGTATCAAAAACTAATTATCTCCCCAGTACATTACATTAACGTAAATATTGCGAGTTTGATGAAATATCGAAAAAGTTGAAAATAAATTACGATTTGTTTTAACAAATGGAAAGATATATAATAGCGTTGCTTTGTGAAAACAAGTTGAAATGAAATGAAAAAGTGGAATCTTTGGCAATTACAACATTTCGTTTTCGATATTTTCGTTTCTCTGGTTCTCTTCGAACTCGTAACAGTAACAACAAGTGGACGAACATTTTTCGTACCCCTCGGCAAGGTACGTGACAAAAGTGTCGACACTTCTTGCGTCCAGCGATTTCAAAGACCAGCAAACTGATACTGTGTCTGGGTCATACATTATTGGGCTACAGGGAACGCTCTCCTGATTTTCCATCTCCAATTTCTTCAAAAGTCTCGTCGACGTTGACAACTTTTTTATCGTCTGAAATCACACAAATTTCGAGCACACACATTTTATTCCGCATGGTAAACGTTAATTCAAATAGAAAACTCATTCAGTCAAAATATAAACAAGTCTGAAAAAAGAGAGGAAACAATAATTTCTCTCCAGAGTTATGTGTGGATAATTTGTAAAGAGATTCTGTTGTTCTTTTGTGCTTACCATCGGACAAAAGTGATTTGTTGCAGAGAGATGGAATTTTCCGTTCTTTCAAAATGACAAAATCAACTTTATATTATAGGTGAGATTAAATCTCAAAAGAATAGAACAAGGTTGAGATGAATTATAAAATGTTTGCACAAATTTTGTGGCTCATAAAAAATGAAATAAAATTCATATTTAATGGATCAAAGAAGTTTACGAATTTTCCAGATAGATTGTTCAAATATCTGCAAACAAATAAAAAGTTACCAAAAAAAAAATAATTTGATCTTCGAATTGATGCATTGTTAATTTAAATTTTGCGATGAAGAAAAAAAACTTGATTGGGAATAAAACGTTTGCAAAATAACTGTTTACTTGTGTTGAATTTGAGATTTACTCATACATATTCGCAGTCTTTAATAGACATGCCAGAACTGTCAAACTACCTATAGAAAATTAATGAAGGTAACTTTCAAAGTTAATCCGCAGCAAGTATTGAAGTTTCAAATGCACATTCTTAGAAGCTGAACTAATCTCGATTTTCGGTATTCTTAACGTCAACTTTGTGATTTTACTCCAATCTAGTCGATTGTTTTTCATATAAAAATGATCAAAAACTAATTTTTTTGATCTCTAAAGATAATTTATCGTTCAAAATCATATTTTGATTTAATTGAGATCACCAATTAGTAGTTGGCACTATGGTAGTTTTTACGAAAAAAACAATCTATATTGAATTCTGAATTTCTAAGTTTATCTTGTTCGTAAATTGTAAATTAATTTAAAAATTGTCATCTTTAATTAGAATTCAATAACACTTTTTGCTAGCAATATCGGTTTTTGATATTTTTAAACTCGCAGAAGTGCAAAAATAAAAAGAAGAAAAATAGTCTGCCATGCAAAACTGATTTTTTCATTTATAAATTTGCATTTAACAAAATATGCATCTGGTGAAAATCAGTAAAAATAATGGTTGTTTCTTTTTCTTTCAAAATTAATAAAAATATGTTAGAAATTTTTCTACAATTAAACTTTGTGTATAATGAAATAAATTTCGAAAAGAAGTACCTTAAGAATTTTGCGGCCAGACTTGTGTAGTACTTTAAGGAACATGTCGAAAGTTGGTTATTCAGTCGCGTATTAGTGGTGCGAAAACTAAGTTCGAATTGTCATCAGTGGAAAGATGACAGGTGCAGAACTGAGATTGATTTTGCAACGTAGCACAGTCTGTTTTACGACTGACGCACAACCGTTCTCGGTCGTTGTGAAAATGTTGTTTCCCGCGTGATCGTATTGCTATTTATGAAACCTCCCACTTCGCTACAAGGGTGGGAGCGATCTTGGGGTGGTTTCGCAACTATTGTCCTCGTAACTGAATTATCAGCGGATGCAAATCTCTTCATTCATACCCGAAACTTTTTACAAACTTAAAATGATTTGAGCAGTTACATAAAATCTTCATTTTTAATTTTCGTTCCCATTAAACCTTCTAATTCTCTCCCAAAGTTTCATTCCTTAAAGATTTGTATCCTGAAAGTTTAACTAAAAGAGTGTTTATCAAATTAAATATTTGATAAAAGACAATTAACTGTAACAGAAACATAATACCTGGAATGAAGCAATTAATTCAATTAAATCGTACTCATCCGCTGGCAGCAATTCCGCTAGTTAATAATTTTCACCCAACTTGATAATTAAGTAATGTTTCAGAATCCGGATCTTTTATTATGGAAAGTGACGGGATGAAAATTACTGTTTAATAATTAGTCGATTAAAAGTTTGGACGCTCATTTATATGATTGATATTAAAATAGTCAACACTGGTGCTTCGACGATAAAGGATCTATTTACACATATATACACGGTTGATTTACAAATCAATCAACTTTAATAGATTAATTCTAACTTTCTTCAGGCTTGGGTGCTGTGCTCAAGTTTTTGCTCCTGATAAGAATGTTCGTTTCTAACTGAGTTAATTTCCTCAGGCGTTGTTTCTCCTCTCTAAAAGAAACCAAATCAAAAATTTGTTAAAATCATTAAAAGATAATAATAAATTATCGTTTAAATGAGAATTTATAATTTTGGAATGATGTCATACTCATTAACATTTTCCATCATATATTGCATCTTTAATGAATCCTGCACTCTGGAACCAGTTAGCGTTAGAAACGTTAAATCAATAACACCGCAAAAAGCACCCAAAAGAATACCCCAAGAACCACCTAAAATAATCCCTCTAAGACCGTACTTTATTTTGTTTATGCTACCAATCAGGAAACCTGGGAACATATATTCCCATAAACTAGACTTGCCTCGATATAACGAGATCATAGTGATACTGGTCCTGAAAAAAAAATGTTTTCTTAGTTAAAAAGTTATCTATAAAAAAAAGTATACCTATAGTTTTAAGATTAGGACTTACGAGAAAACACCTATTATGAGTGCTCCTCTAATACCAACAATTAAAGCAGTTCGAACAAAATTAGTTGTCATGTAGGATCGCATTATTCTTCTGCCCGCAGTATAATCATTAATTTTGATAGCTAAATTTGAGTCCTGGAGTTTTTGCTTTATATTAGCTGTTGAATATAAACCGCCTATGATTGAAAAGAGAAAGAAACCTCCCACAGTGTTGTTTAGAATCTTTGAATGTTCTTTTGATAATCGTCCGAATTCACTAAAAACAGATTGTTAATAAAATTAAAATGTTGAATTTATACGTTAATCTTTAATTATTTTTAAACTGATATTAATGGTTTTATATTGATTGACTATAATTTTAAATTACTTTAAAGAATATATTTAATAACAATAAATGATGATGCACACATTCACTAAAAAATTAAAAAAGTTGTTTCTTAAACTAATATTAAAAATATTTATCTCTCTGACTGACTTCGATTGAGTTTTAAATATTATTACTACTTAAGTCATATAAAGAACGCAACAAAAGAAAAATTTACAAAAAAGTATAGATTGTTATTTTGGTATTGAAACACTTACTCCCTTTGAAACGTTTGGCGTAACCTCAAAATTCCGGTATTTGGTTCAGTATTGGAAAAAAGTGAGGACAGATCAAACCTCCCCAATGACAGAAATGCTAGTATGTAAGGTCTTTTAACCACCCGATTCATCGTTAAATAATTTTCATTCAATCAATCGAAGTGAAATAGAAAAATGTCAACATGAGTACTCCATTCTGCAATTCCGTGTCTGGTTTCTGGTTGGTACCACTGTGTACCACTACCAACTTTATATGACAAAAATAAAATCTTGAGCTTATAGCAAATTGCATGATACTGAAAGTTTTGTTTCAATAAAAAAGTTACAAACTAATCTAAACAAAAATGAGTTCAATTTCACATATGTTTATTTAAAATAAAAAATTAATCAAAATTACTCAGAATTACGAATGATTTATAAACGTCTGTAAAATACATAAAAAATATATGCAATTCCGTGTATAACAACATATGTACAGATTTTTTCACAAATTATATCTTATAACAAATAACTCAAACAAAATTGTAATCTTTAGAATTTCTAACAAAGTTTAAACAAGTCGAAATCTAGCTTAAAACAGTAATGCTGTTCAAGTTTTGAAAAACAACATCCATCTCCGGCCTCTCGTGAGGATCGAGTTTGGTACAATGTTTGCCCAAGGCGATAAAATTATAAAACACAACTTCGTATTCGCGGTTCGGTTTCTGATCCATGATTGTCGGCAGCTCGAAAGGTGCGATGCTCTCTACAAAGTCTTTGAGCAATTTATGTTTTTTTCTATGAGGGTCATATGGCCGCAGACCAGTTGCCATCTCGAAAATCACAATTCCATAACTGAAAGTGTCCACTTTGGTGGAAATTTGAGCTTCATACAAAAACTCTGCTGGTAGGTATGGTCTTGTTCCTTGTATTCTACTCACCTAAAAGTCACAATTTAACATTTAAATTTGTATATTCAATTGTTTTAAAGAGTAACATAAGATGTACGAATATTTTGACAAATTTTGACAACTACTGCCTAGTAGTATTACATAAAAAAAACTAACTTTCATCATATCGCCTCTGATAGCTTCTTTTGCAAGACCAAAATCTCCAATTTTCGGTTCTAAATTCTGATCTAACAAAATATTGGCCGTTTTAATATCGACGTGTATCAAAGGTTTGTCTGCTATGGTGTGCAAATATTGAAGTCCACGAGCAATTCCTGTGGCGATCAAATGTCGTTGCAGCCACGAGAGTGGTTCGGTTGTGTGCCTCATGAGCAATTTATCCTCTAAAGTTCCATTAGCCATGAACTGGTAGATGAGACAGGGCATCTCGCCACCAATACTGTACGCATACAAGGGTAAAATGTTCTCGTGCACGCGGGAATTCAGAATTGTTATCTCGCGCAAAAGTTGCTCCCATTGGATTCGAAACATGTCTTCTCGTTCACAACGTTTACATTCGATTCGCTTTATTGCTACAATCGTGTTTTTCCATATTGCTGAAATAAAATTTGCGTTAATTTAAAAACATTGTTCATTTGTCTTGTTTTTAGTTGTTGAAAAGTGCTGATTTTAAAGTCTTGAAAAAGAAAAATTCACCTTTGTAAACTGTGCCGAATCCACCTCGACCCAAAATATGTGTGCTGCTCCAATTTTCCGTAACGAATTGAAGCTCTGAATAAGGCACTTTTGGAAGAAGGGAAGTTATTACTGACTCGTCGCTTTTAAATCTCACTTTTACGTGTTCTGAAAAACGTTTGATAAATATTTTGAAAAATTACTCTTTATTATACAATGTTTTTTTTTTTTTTTTTGTATTTTGGAATAATTTTGGGAATTACTTTTATTTTCTTGAGGTTTTTGAATATCCGCAGTGCTTGCAGCACTGTTGTAATTGTTCTGATCCGGTATAAACTTGTGAAACTCTTCAGAAACGTGCGGTTTCAGGATCAGCATACAATCATAAAGTTTCATCTTCTTGAACAAAGCCAAAAGCTCGACTATGGTATGGTTGTAAGATCCCCACATGTTCAGCAACTTCTCGCTCGGGTTTCTTTCTTTTTGCAAACTTTGTATTGTGGATCGATCAAATTTCATGTACTTTTCTAAAAAAAAAAACAAAAAACAAAAACAAAAATAACAGTCCAATCACATTTTTTAGGATAAATAAATAAAAGAACTTGTACATATATTACCTCCCAATTGTTCCCAGCATTCTTTCTTGTTTATAATATCACAAATTTGGGACTGTGCTAAATATGGTATCTCGTAAATATATTTGATTGAGTTTGAGTTCGATGGTGAAGACGATGAAGAACACATTTTTCAAAACAAAATGATGAAATTAAGAGATATGAAAACAAAAGAGTGGCTATAAAAAAATTACATCATTTTTGTTGTTTCGCACTTGTTGACTGTTGTTGACTGTGGCCTGTGGCTGCCTGTGGCAGACTGTGGTTGACAGTTTCATAGTTGAGTTAAAATCCGCTGTAGCGCTAGTTGTTTCAAATGGCACTGCAGTCGTGAAAGCGGGAAATTTGAAAACTTCAGAAGTTCAAAGTTCATTTCTGTTGTTTTGAAAAATGTAAAAGGTTTAAGAAAAAAAGATAAAACATCGAAAACTAGAATCATTAGTTTATTCGGTAACATTAACTCTAACAAACATTTAAAATAATTTTTACACTATGATATTCCATTTATAAGAAATGATTCTCTAACAAAAAAATAATTAATCATAGCGCCAACCAGAGTTAAAATTATACATTTAAATGTCAGAGCGCTAACTAATTGTTTTGTTTATTCAAATGATGAATGTGAAATCGTGTATTCGCGATAGATTTCATTTTTGATTGGTAAAATAAAAAATTAAAGTATACCATAAGTTATTTTCCAGTTTCAGTTGTTGTTACAATCAAATTTCATGAAAATTCGGAGATGTTAAATGAACAATTGTATCTCAATTGAAAAAAGGTCATAGTAGCAAAAATAGCTTATAGCGAAAGTTATATAGCAGTCTTTGAAGTTTTTTCTTTCAGACAATAATACTGTATACTCATTGAATTTAGTGTATCAGTTTGTCAATTTGCATTCTTTTATCATGACTTCACATATGATTTGTATGTTTAACAAATACACGATTTTTATTCGTTAAACAACGTCTGACACTTAAGTATTTTTCTTTAGTTTTTAATATGAAGTACATAATTTTTATTTTATTTTTTTGTTTATTTATAATATGTTCATGGTTTTTGAGGAAATGCGTTTTCTGGATTTTCAAAGGGATTTGATTTAAAACAATCTTTTTAAATTTTTTTAACAAAAAGATCCATTGAAAAACTTATTAAAATGATTCTGGTTATTCTCAGAACAACAAACTCTGATTTTTTCTGAACTATTATTTGACATTTTTGCTTGAGAGTGCCGTTGCATGAAACACATAAAAATTCAAAACAACAATTTTTTAACACCTCACGTTTTTAGGTATTTGTTACAATATCTACATAACAATTCAAATTTACAATCCAAATTGTAATGAACAATTGAAATGAATGTTCTAAGTTTTTGCACAGATCAGTGAATTTTATACGACAGAATAAAATACAAATTCTTTTGAATTTTAAGGCACTTTAAATTGAGGCACTCACTTGTACGATATTTTCAGAATTGGTAATTTCATAAATATAAATATTGTACTCATTTTTCAATACATTTTTGTTTGTAAGTTTGATTTTGTATTTTTATATAAACAATGGAACAACAAACATACCATTTTTTTCATTTAAAAGAGTTTACTTTCAATTTAAACCAAAAATCAAAATTCATCAGCATATTAATTCGTTTAAAACATTCCGTAAAACCGTTTTTCATAAACCCGCCGGAAACTTTTCTTTTTGGCACAATATTTCAATAGAAAATAGCACAAGTCGAAAATACAAAACCAAACATTTTTTTCATACATTTTATACAAGTTTTTCATTTGAATCGCCGATTTTTTAATTTTGATACCTTATTCATCATTTTCACACGCCTCTTTTACATCACATTCACATTTTCACCTACTAAATTAAACCGTAAAAAGTAACCCTTTGACTTTCCAGATCACGCTGATATTCAAACCAACTCAATCTGTTCACACACAATCGTCGAAAATGTTCTTTTTGATACAAGATTTTTTTAGCTCAAATCTCTCTCTCTTTCTCTCTTAATTCACCATTTAAAATAAACGGACTCAACTAATATTGTATTGCAATGATTAAAAAAAAAATGGTTAACGATGTCTCAATGCCTTGAACTTTTTGTTTTTTTACTTATGCAATACTGAACGCACAATTTCACTCATATTAAGAGGTATTCAGAGTTGAAAATGAAGTCGCGAATGTTATACAAATAAGTATTAATTGATTTACACAAGTATACTGTCTTAATAGAGTTTAAAGACTCGTCCAGAAATCGGAATAACAATTAAAAATACATTCACACATACTAAGCGTTTTGGATTGTACCACAGCCACGAAATTATAAAATACGAAACAATACTAAAAAGTATGATCATAGTTTTATTACAATTTCTCTCAAATTATAGGACAAGATAGAAAAAAAAATTAAAACGAATTCATCTCTTTAAAGTTCAAACAAAACATAGATTTTTGTGTTCGTTGAAATTCTCAAACTGTTTTGTTATTAAATAGAAACAAGTCAACGTTAAGTTCATGATTTGATGGTCACTTTGAACATCTTCTGGTTCATCAGATTCCGAGTTCAGTTTTCAGTTTTGATTGGACTAAAGTGATCATCAGGTTCAGCCCTCGGCCTGCCGTTCAGCTGAACTTTTAACGAAGTGTCGATCTGCATTTTGTGGACACCGTTTTTGGTAGCCTCACTTGCCGAGCCATTGACGGCGCTTGGTGTTGTTCTGCTATTGCCATTTTTCATCACTACACCGTTTGTCTGCTTAGCTAATTTTAATTCGCTAGTTGGAGTTGCTATGTCGACTGAACCTATTTCAAAATCATTTACATTATTACCAGAAAAACAAGCGTCTCCCATTCGCGATATTGCTTTTTCAGTTCTTGTGTAGGTTTTTACCATTCAGATTATGACAAAATTTATTTGTTACATTCCATTCTTCTCGGAGACTCAGATTAAACATACTGTAGTCTGGATTTCCCGTCACTTCTTTCTCAATTGTCAAAAACTGCGGCAAAATCACTTTTAACTTCTCACCAGACAATGCTGTGTACGTTTCCAACAGAATCAAGCCTTTACACCTGAAAAAATGTAACCAAATTAAATACAAGTTCGCAATTAACAATTCAATTTTTGTTGTAGTTTTTAACTCTGTTAAAATATACCTAGGGTGCGCTGGTTCTTTATAAATATCCAACTGGAAGTACTGGTTGTTAATAAGGAAGCAACGACGACGCTTATAAATCGCAAAGTGCGAATCATCCCTTTGTTCCAGCATATTTAAATAATCTCTATGGCTAAGTTGCGTTTTCACTTCTACGACTTGGCCACATATCTTTGGTCGTCGAATCGTGTGGATATAAGACCAATGACCTGAAAACGATTCAAAAAACAGTCAGTGCAAGAAGTTACAAACTCAAAAATCTCATTTAAAAAAACTGCAATAATTTGATTTTCATTTTAATGTGGAAAATACCTTTTTGGCCACGTTTTCTGAGCCGTGCTTGCATCCTAGGATTATTGCTCTGTAGATAGTGATGAACGACATCGAAATCTTGAAAGGGTGGAAATGCACTTTCTGGCGGCAACGGACCGTTGACGAGGAACTTGACTTTGCGACTGCTCGCATGCAGTCGATCACCGGTATCAATGCCCAGTTTTTGACAAATGCACTCGATCATCCGACAGATTTTGTTCTCGAAATCCTGCGAGTTGTCGATGACGTCGAAATAGGGATGACCAACCCACGCTGCGGCCACGTTGTAGTCCAGCTCGCGAGCCATCTCCACGCCCTCTGAACGACACGCGTGATCCTCAGTTGAATAAAAGTCTTCCGCGCCGTTCGCAGCTGACACCATGTGGATTATCTGATTGTACCGGTTGTCTCGCAGCTCCACGTTGTTCCATCCGTTTGATGCCATCATCTGTTCCCATTTGTCCTTCGAGATATCTGCAAATTATCCGTTTTCATTATACATTTCATCACTTTTTAAATCGTTTATCCTAAACTTCGTAATTAAACAATCGAACTGTGATTTGAACATTATCTGATAGCGCAGAAACAGACAAATAAAAAAAATGATGTAAAAATAACTTAAAAGTATTATTTAAAATTCAGACTTCAGTATTTTATTTGAATTCTTTTTTCAAAAAGAATTGTCATTTTTATTTTGTGTATACTCTGATAATTTATCCAAAAGCATGTTACATAAATATGTATTATGTAAAAATATATATAAGTATATACTTATAAAATATTAATTACATATACACCAAACGTTGAAACATCTATTTATTTTCTTATTATTAATCATATAGAATGAATTAGTATCAACCATTATAGATAGTCTGAAATTATAAATAACAAACAGAACATACTTTTAGATGCAGAAAATTAATTTATTTTTTATTTTCAAAAAAACGTTCGTACCGTATTGATTAATGCTATTTATTATCATTATCCGCACATACCGAAACGCCCTACATGTCGGAACATAAGTTTTCTCCCCTAATTCACTTTATTTCAATTTTGTTTATTTTTGTTAGTTTTTTAGAAACTTACAAGCAGAGGCATCCATGGCACCTCGATCACAAATAATAAGGCAATTTCGTGTACAACTCTCTCCCAATTGGAAAAAGGTGTTCTCAATCTGGATCATAGTTTTCAGGAGATTCTCTTGGAAGTTGAAAGCTGAAATACAATTAAAACGTGAAATCAAAATTTGCAATTAACAGAACCCACATTATTGGAAACCAAGTAATAAAACGAGAAAGAAAAGGTCACCAGATCATTCATGGTCACCAGATATGCACTATTAAACAAGAATCAATTATGATTATGAAACATTATTTACTTTGGCCACTAAACGTATTTCATTATTTCTTTTTAATCAATTAACTTTGTCAATGGTGATAATGAGTTCGAAACGGACCATCTGATTAATTATCTGATTGATCTCGCTAATGGTTCATCTCTCAATGGGAACACATTTGTTATTAATTAATTTTATAGTCTATAAATTTGAAATTCAATTCACTTATTTTTATTTCTTGGTGCTCATTAATATTTCGTCTATCAAACTGGGCACGCCCAGGGAATATCTTGTTTCGAAGATTTGTTGCATGCTTTATCAAAAAATCTTTATCACATTTTTTAAGTTCATCTTGTAAACGTAATCTTCGTAACTATGTTTATATTTTACAAATGAAACAAAGATGAAACGTCGCACTTCTCAGATATCACTGCTGCATAAGCAGAAAGTTATCAATACGTTCAACCCGATCTTAAAAACCGATTTTTTTTCAAGTCTACAAAACTGCTTTGAATTGACAAAAGTTACATCATCGTGCATTTCTTTGTTCGAAAGCTGAAACCTGAGAGGTATCGAGTACAGAATGACGATTCTGCGCGAACAAAAAAAGGTAAATTCGACTTTCAATTTCCTGCCATTCCCGTCTATTTGAGATAAATTAAATATTTTATATGAATTCAAGCGAATAAGCTAAAAAAAGAAACTGAGAAAGAGATGAACAAAAATTGTTCGACTTATACCGGAAGCCTGTGTATTGTTACATCGTAGATTTTTCGTCAAGGTTATAAATTAAAGTCTCTTACGTAATTGTATCACTGTGTGGTGTCAACGTATTAGTCAACGTGGTCGAACTTGATTATTTATAATTGTTTTCAACGTCTTGTGACAAAAAGTTGAATCACTTTTCGCTCCCAATTCATCATTGGAATAAAAAAAATATCGTATTCAACAAAAAAGAATTGATAAAAAATCGATGACTAAGCCTCAGGACATTGACTCATGCAGTCATGATTTCTTTTTGCAATATTACAAAGTATAAAGAACAAATTTTGTACCTGAAAAAATAACCATAAATAAATGAATAAGGAGAAGAAACCTGGTAAGGTCGAGTCGATCAATTGATTTCATTTGCAACTTGGGTAGACTTGAGAAATCCTACTTCGTTTGTCTATTTTTAGTCTACATTTCGATAAAAATGCGTCCCTGTAAAAGAGTTGAATGGATATCGTGTGATTGATTTCATATTGACATTAAAAAAGTACATTTACATTGTCTGGTTCAGATTGAACGTTTTTTCTTCATTTTTTTCAATTCAACATTCAATCCCACGTTTATTATAATTGCAGTCTGGCAAAGTAAATAATTTTCCACTTTTTTTCACAGAATCATTTTTTGATTGAATTAACTAACTTGACCTTTGAACTTACCCTCTTTTTCGTTGAGATCTGAAAACTTGACGCCGCCGCTGAAATGCAAAAAACAACAACGCATGAATTAATACTGCAACAACCAATATATATTTTTTTTATGAACAAAAAATAGACTTTGCATCTTATTGTAAACCCCCGAACAAATGTGTAAGAAAAAGTTTTCTTTTTATCTTGAGGGTGGAAATAGAAGTGTAACTAATTGCATGTTTTATATAGTGATCCATGCTATGGAATAAGAATAAGTCTTTTAGGTTTGTCCCCTTTTGTTCATAGAACATTAAACCTTTCTTTTTTAATCTTATTTTTGTGAATCTTATGAATTTGTGTTTTGAATTTCGTTTCAGTGAGAAGTTCAAAATCTTTCGATTTGCTATTGAGAATTTAAAACTATGACAAATGAAATTTAATGATGATAATTTAATGATGTTTGTAAGAGTTGTAAGTGAAATTTTGTTGCAATGAAGGCATACCTAAGCAGCACAGTCGCTGTCTCGGGAACACGGAACACCTGCAAAACAAGACAACCACCACTCTATCGCATCCAATACTAACATGACAAGCCCAAAATAACTCCTCTCTTTTTTTCAAAGTCCCTTTTCTTCTTTTTATTAATACAAAAAAATTAATTCAATTTTAAGCTACCAAACTATTTCTTAGACTGGAAGTTTGCGTATAAAATTCTAGTCTTGCTTAGCTACTGGTTCAGAACATTTTTAGAATTCGAAATTAAGAAAATACACACACTAAGGCTGTTATGTTAATGATTCTAATGAAATCAACTAATATAATTGTCGAGTTTTCAAATGATCAAAATTTTAATATATGAAATTTCATTTTTTTGTTTTTTTTTTTTTTCAGTATTTCGCTTTCAGAATTATTACAGGATAGAATTCTTATCTCGTGATTTTTAATGGAACTTGGTATTTGCAAAAAATGAAGCGCGAAATTCAAGCCATGACATTTTTCAACAAATGCGAGATGGAACTGTAAATTTAAATTCTGGTTATGTAATTCGCATTTGCAATCCAAATTCAAAGAGAGAAGATATGTCTTCGGTATGCAGAAAATGAGCATTTCTCGATTCAAAAAGTTAAAAAATTTGATAAGATAATGGAAGATAACCCAAACTTATTAAAATTGGGGATGCTCACCTTCCATCCCATGTTCTCAAAGAAGGTACACAGTCGTGTTTGACCAGTTGTTTTGCCGCCACATGGACCTGAAAAGAAGCATTCAACATTATTTCTATTATTATTCTCAAAAACTGTAACTTAAAACATTAGTGAAATACGAAAGAAATAAGAAAAAACCCCCGATGGAGGTCGATGCAATAACGATAACCCGATTGATCAAGATGCAACGGTAAGTTGTACTTATAACTATGAATAATATAGTTGAAATATTTCAAAGAGCAAGATTTTAAACTACCAACACGTTTTTAATGATCTTCTGTTATCATTTTGATGTTATTCAAATTGAAATGATATCAGGTTAATAGAAAGGCGGTTTTAGATTCTATAAATACCGAATATAATATTATCTAACTCGGATATTAGCTCAAACTTAATTCCGACTGAAAAAACGTTGTCAGGGTCAAAATAGAAATATATTTCACTTTTAGAAAAGTGTTCTTGTAAAAATATATCTATCATCACCTTTAAAAATAGACTATTCAAAACAAGACTAAGCAATTTCTAAATCTTATTTTCTATCATTTTCTTCTCAAAATGAGGATTGATTTTTATAGAAGTTTTTCTTTATTCAATTGTAAGAACAAAATTATATAATAAGGGGATGAAAAAAGGTAGAAAATAAGGTAAAATCGCGTCTGAAAAGTTGCATCTTGAATCGATGCATAAAAGTGCGACACATCCTTGTCCGTCGCGACTGACAAGTGCAAACGAATGATTTAAAAATAAAACCTCATCGACCTCTTTACTGTGAACGTAGTTTCTGTACCGAACACGCCATGTAAAATGGAGCGAGCACATGGCTCGCGACAAATTCGAGTCACGTTTGTTTGTTTTGTTTTTTTTTTCGCCTCCCTTGGACGATGACTCATGGACTTTTATCGACAACCGAACTGACCTCCTGTTAGGACGACTTTGTAGACCCGTTTCTGGTCCATTGTCGGGGTGGTTTGATCGGTCGAAAAAGTGTTGATCGAGCTCGGAGATGTCAAGGACTACGGCGTCAATGTCTCGGCACTGTTGACAACACGGTGTCTACATCTATTCCAACTGCTACATCAACATCTGACGCCGGAGCATAGCGCAGGCCAAAGGCGAATCCCGTGAACCAAACATTAGAACAGACGCGCGAATATTGAACGTATCGAGATCAGCGAGCTCCCTCGGCCGCTGCTATTAAACTGCTGCTGATTTCATTCCTTCCCCGAGCTTCTTCACCGCTTTCGACAGTCAGTCGTGCGCGCAATCACGCGCAACTCCGAATATTAACACTTGTTCACAATGGTTGTTGTCGAACAAGTTTGCATAGCAGCGACACGCATGGTTCGTTGGAAAGATTGCGCGCGTCATTTTGAAGTTATTTTTTTGAAGAGATGCATTGTGGAAGAAGCTTTAAGACCGCCTGCGCAGTCTAAGTGGCGCTGCAAAATTATCGGGCAGTTTCCCAAATGATCGTGATAATGAAAAAATAAAAATTGGGTTTTATGTCACGTGATATTGTGGAAAGTTATGTTTTTTGGTTGGGTTTACATTTTTTTGTTTTGCTACTAAAAATGATTTTTCTAAGACGTTTTGAACAAAAATATTTTTATATTGATCTATATTATTTAAATGAGTATTAGAAAAAATATTATATTGGTTGATAAAAAAAAATAATCGAAATGTGTTTGTTTACAATTTGTAGTTTTTGGTTGCGCGTCTTCATACACAAAAATAAAACAATAACAATAAACATAGGTATTTTCTTCTCATCTATATTTGTTGACCATTATATTTTATACAAAATAAAATACTTCTTTTTTGTAACAATGTTCTGATTTTGAATTTGAAAAGTAAACAAAAGTTTGTTTACTTTTGACATATGAAATCGACGTACATTATTTGAAAAGTTGTGACAAATTGTGACAGACACAACTTTTGAAAACAATGTTTTAACATTTTGAAAAAGTACACTAGAAAAATTTAACCAAAAATCGATTGATTTTTCGATTGGTACTGGACTTGGCAGCTCTGTTTGCAGCGGAAAACAATAAACAAAGAATCAAATTTCAACACTGATGCCAACCGAGAACCGACAGACCAAACTTACCCGACGACAGAACACAGTCATCCTCAAGACGTTATCGCTCGTCAATATATTCAACGCAAAAAAATTCTATTCATATTCTTTCGTTAATTACAACATTTAAAACCTTCTTGAGAACTAAGATAAACAATGAGCCACCTCAGAGGTAAGTTATATTATTCTGTTAAAATTCGCATTTGTTGAATGCAAATTTGTTTAATTGGTTAAATTCTGTTAAATTTGTTTCGTATTCCTTATTTGTCTCAAAATCAATTGGATCTTTCGAATACGTTATAAAATGAACATTCAAAGCACATTTTTAATTGTTTATTTTTTATTATTTGATCTATAAGCTCAGTTATTTCATCCATTTCAAATTTCTTTGTCTCATCAAATTCGATTTCATTATTCGATCGTTTGTTTACAATTTTTTATCATATTAACCTTTAATAAAATTAATATAACTTTACATACATCGTTTTTCATTTTGATGTTTGTTTTCAGTCCAAAACATAAAACAAAAAATGTGGTCCGATATACCCGACAATCAAAAATTCAAAAAACTGATTAAAACTCTCGGATACAACCCTGAGCAATTTCGAAACAACGTTCGAAACTTAAACACAGTCAAAAAGTATAAAAACCTTTCTGTCTACAATTTCTACCTCAAAAAAACCGATGGCACCGAAGGTATTGTTAAATACTGCCCTGGAAATCTTAAAGAGGAGATGTACCTGTTGATCAGCATCTATCTCTCCAAAGAAGAACCAGAGTTTTACGTCGACATCGAGGAGATCATCGATGGATTTCCGGAAAATCTTCAGATCATTCTGCAACTGCTGATCAAAAAATACCGAATTGAGGATTTTGACTCGAGCGATCCTCCATTCCGTGTGAATTTACCGAAACTAGCTTTTTGTTTCGCTCCGACAACCGCTCGTGCTTTTAACGACGGTTATGGAATTTGTGACGTAAATCCTCAACAAATTTTTCCTGATTCGAAAATTCCCCGGGTTTTTTTCTTTGAATTTATTGCTTGCTGCATTCCAAAATTTGTTTACAACGTCAATGTTATTCCTCAACTTCTGCTGATTTCTATAATTCGGAATAAGGAATCTGAGAGTCCAGAAAGTTTGGATATTTTAATGGAAAATCTTATGACTATGTTGGAATTGAAAGAACTTTCAAAAGAGAACGAACGAATTGAAACTGCAAAACAGTTAGGGTTAATTATTAATAATAAGTGGTCAGAAGAAATAACTCGATACAGAGTCTTTTCCATTTTGCAAATCCAACTCATGCTTCAAAACCAAGGCAACTTTGACAGAGTCAGAAAGTTTTTCGGTGGGATTTTTTAGTTTATAAGTTTGGTTAGCTCTACAATTTTGGTTCTCTTTACAACTTCTCTCTGTTTTGTTTCTACGATTTCTATGAATTGTGCATTGTGACATTTTGGGAGAAAATAAAAAGTAAAAGACGATTTAGTTTGGTTTTTTTATTTATTGTTATATTACAAAAATGAATTGTTATAACTTTTTTTTCACAGTTTGTCTGATTCGACGCACCGATAAAGCTGCAACTGAATGATATAATTTAAAAATGCAAACACTTAACATTATTTTCTTAATTTTTATTTCAACTATCCTCCGTTTTGTTTCCTGACATAAAATTATGCGAACTATCAAGTTCGTCAGTTACAAACATTGGAATAAATAGTTAGTGTTATAAAAAAATCAGCGTTACGATTGCAAAAACATTAAACAAATCAAAAAAGTGAAATTTTAAAATTCAATTAAACTAATTTGTAATAAAATTAACTTGCTAACATTGATAGTTTTCCTTTAAACATGATAAAAGGAACTTAGTTTACAGTGCCCTGAACCGAGACTTTCAATGGATCATAGTTTTATAAACTTCAATTTAAAAATTTACTTTTCGATCTATTTACACCTTGCCGGAGCACGTGAAATGCACTTGAAAATCAAAGTTTTTAAATTTCATTTAAACATTCATTTCATAATTCATCATCAAACATAATGTTTGAAAATAATGTCTTTGATTTTGATTTCAAAGTTTAAGTTGATTAAAGTAAGGCAAGTTTATAACTGATGAAAAAACTACGTTTTCCACTTTTAATGATGAAAAATATCAATTCCAGGAAAACGAACTCTTTAATGATGTTCAAAATAACCCACAAATCTATATTTCGAGATTGTTGCAGGTAAATTATTGCTAACTTACATCCACGATTCCCTTCAACCTTTTCAAAAATTTCACAGAAATTCCTGTGCTTAACAATTGGTCGTCTGGCAAACATTTCAGGTGTGGGAAATAGTAATTCATTGCCAGCCAACAAATCTCTGTTAGTTTTGGAACGGATAGCCATATCGATTGCACTGCATTTGTTCTTTCCGTCTGTAATTAAAGATTTGAAATTAAATTCATTTAAGAAAAAACAAAAATGTTTTAATTTATTAACGAAGATTTAAATGATTGGAAAATTGATACATACAACTTCATCGTTATTAGGTAAGTTATACTTTGTTATTCCTCCAAAAATGAACATCCGTCCAGACGGGGTGACGGTTGCCGAATGAAAATAAATAGGTCGGGGTAAACTTTTTAAACAAGTCCAAGTCAGTGTTTGCAAGTTGAGTTTCCAGACGTCGCTTAAAAGACGTTCTCCATCGTAGCCACCGGATATGACGACGTAAATCGTACCTGTTAACTCATCGGTATATTGAACTAAACCGTGACACCGTCTCGGTCGTGGGAAGTTCTGCGTGTCCTTGTCCCGCTTCGTTTTCACGTTCGACCATTTATTGCTAACGATGTCATACACAGGTAATCTCTGTAACACAAAGAAATATCAATCTTTCAATATTCCCAACTGTTGAATCCACGTTTTTACTCCAAAATTTTCAAAATTTCATTACAATGATTTTAAAAATCGTTTTCATAATACTAAACGAATAAATTGCACATTTTTAAACTTTAAATTTTCCAAAAATCCTTTTTAAAATACTGGCAAAACCAACTTTTAAATTGAAAGTTTGTTCTGAAGTTCCTCCGCCAAAGACAAAAATTCTTTTTCCATCGAAAGCGACCTCATGACGATACCGACCGGACGGTTCGCAGGATTCCTTTCCACCACAGATGTAAACTGACTCCCAAACGTTTGTTGTAAGGTCTAATCTGTATGTATCACAGTTATAGTCGAGTCCGTTTGTACCACCGATGCTGTACAGATATTTGTCATACTGGACGATCGCCTGACCGTACTGTGGTTCAGGCTTGTCTCCAGTGGTTTGTAAGATACTGAACTTGCCGCTTACTAGATGACAGAAATAGGTCTGGTTGCTGTTACGTTCACCGAAGGGACATCCGCTTCCTCCCTGAATGATCAGGACGTTGCCTCGGAGAAGAACTGCCATTGATACCAGTTCGACTGGCAATTTCGATTGGTTTGGTAACAGTGACCATTCTTGTGTTGTTATGTTGAATTTCCAAATTTCTTTGAATAGTGGTTTACTTCTTTGCCAGAATTTGTCATTTAACAATTGAGGATCCTGAGAAATAAAAATCACAGATCAGTTAGAATTAAATGAAATTATACAAAACTTGAAATTCGAATTTAGACAACGATTTTACAATTAGTTTATGTCATGTTTAAAATAAATTAATTGCAAACATTTAAAATGTTTGTTTTACGTTGTACAAGTGTGTTGCCTGCAAACATTTTTTGTTCATCAATTGTTTTTTGTTATTCATTATAGTTAAAATTTCATGAATGAAAATTTAAATAAATTGGAAGATCTTCTTTTTGTTTACAAATGTGTTGAAAATTGTTTATTTATTATTTTTCATTATTATTGTTGTTTGGTTGTTGTCACTTTTTTTGATTATTGTACAATAAAATGGAAAACCTTGTCTGGGATTGTATTATTGTAGCCGCCAAAAGAATACATGAAGGTGTCATCGCAAACAATCCTGTGTCCGCTCCTTGGCATGGGATTGCAATTACTCGAAGGCTCGAGTTTTGTAAATGTAAACGGTTTAAATGCATACATCTTTTTATTTGTATTTAATTGTTGCGACACTGATCAGTTTGAGGTTATGTTACAATCCATCTGGGTTAGTGTGCTACTGAATTGCAACGCTTGATTAACGACATCCGACAGTTGCTTCGGTTTCAAATTTCTGACAAAAACTTAATTACATACGCGAAACGATCGGGTTTTTTGTCGAATAATTATTGCGACGTTTTTTTGGTAAATAATGCGATAAGCACCAAATTCGCGGTTTTCTGTCTCACTCGGTTTCACTCGGTTCTCGGTTTTGCTATTTGCTCCAATATGATTTGCTCGGTCAGCTCGGTTGTGGACTACCTTGAAGTTGGCTATGAAATTTTTTGACATTTTTAAATCTTCATATCATAAACTTGTTTGTAGACTTCTGAAAAAAGTGAAGAACTTAAGAAATACTGAACATGTAAAAGAAATAAAGAAATCAACACATATTTGAAAATAAATTTGGTTTTTAGGCCGTCCTCTAGTGTAAATATTAAAATAATTATTTTGATGACGAAAGTTATTATTTTATTAAATAAAATATTTTTTTTGGAAATCTTTTCAATGTTCTATTGATTGATTTTAAATAAGTCGATTTAATGAATCATGAATTTGACTAGTTTGGTTTGTCAAATTTGGCGGGATTTTTCTGTTTATGATTAAACTTCACCTTTATAACTCTTTGAAATTCGCAACTAGAAACTGACGGTGTTATTTGTTACTATACTTACTTAAGTACTGCATTGTCCAGCGAATTTTCGTTCAGTTTTCGTTAAATAAGTGTTGTTCATATTTTCACAATTGTACAAATAATTTTTTAAACACCAAGTTGTGAAAACCACTATCAAACGTAAGTAGAAAATTGTTATTGCATGAAACCAATATTGCAATTATCATTTTTTTAGGTTGGTTCTCATTCAACTTTTGTTTTGCAAATTGTATTTTCTGCAAAACATAAAAAGAGGAAATCCCGATGATTGATTCTGTTCGTATTTCGTTTGTTTGTAACAGTATAGCGAAGCGAAAAAGTTAACTTTACAGGTTATCCGACAATTCACAATCGTTTTTTGCAACTTTTTTGCCAACAAACTTTTCTCGTTGTTAAACAAAATGTTTATAGTTTTGTTTCAACGTTTTTTAATTTTTTTTAACAAAAGACTTTAGCAAGTGTAAATCACTTGACAATCTTTCAGTTTTCTTCCAAAGAAACTGCACACTTTGGCAGAGGTATGCTGTCTTCAATTGTTCTTTTATATATAACTGAATGATAAAAAATGGACAAAATGGATGAGGAGAATAACGAGCTCAGGGCAAGGCCTTATCAGATAGAGTTGTACGAAAAAGCTGTAAAGAGCAACTCTATTGTTTATCTCCCAACTGGATCCGGAAAAACATACATTGCAACTTTGCTAGTCAAAAAATTCAGCAAAGATGTTCAAAAGTAAGTTTTCAAATTATAATTTTTAAAATTAATTTTCTCGAACATGTTCAACTAATTTGACAGAATTGTTTCCGTTCTAAAAAATATTGAAATATTTTTTGCTCAAACAAAAAACAAAGGTTACGAGATTGTTCTGACGTTTTTATTGCAAACTTATTTATTGAATTCGTTTTACTTTCAGACCCTTGGAAGAAGGTGGAAAACGAATCGCTCTAATTACAAACACTGTAGCATTGATGCACCAGCAAAGCCAATACCTAAGTCGACATGTTGGTTTGCCGTGCAAGGGTTACTCAGGTGACATGGGAGTTGATTTCTGGGACGAAGAGATATGGAAGAAAGAAATTAACGATCATTGTGTAAGAAATACATACACTCCGCTCTCTTGTACTTAAGAACACCCTCCTTATTCAATTGCTAAAATCTATAATTTTTAATTAAATTAAATGTATTTTTTTAAAACAACGTCATGTTAAGTGTATACTAAAATGACGTCTTTTATTTAATAGTAGGTTATCAATATCAATTAAAAAGTCCAGAGGTACTCCCCCCATTAACCGATTTAATTTTTTTCTAACACACATAGAATTTTATAAAGAACACATTTGTTAGACAGAGTTTTGATCGAATTTGTTTTTAAAAATGAGGGCGTTTATTTATTTAGATCTTGGTTATGACAGCAGAAATCTTCAAAAATATACTCAATTTTGGCTACATCACATTGGCCCAGATGAATTTGATGATCTTCGATGAGTGTCATCATGCGGTTGAAAATCATCCCATGAGATTGATCTTACAAAAACTAAAAAATGTTCCTGTCCATTCTCAGCCACGAATTTTAGGATTGACGGCTGTTTTGTTGAACTCGAACGTGCCGGCGCACGCAATTGGGCCTACTCTAGAAGTAACTGACTCTATATTTGCTATTTTTTTTTGACAACGAGATTGTAGAAATTTTAATTTTTGAACACACTCATTTAAATTACACTGTATTTCCTTTTAGACACTAAAAGCGACGATGCATGCCCAAATTATTACTGTGGATGATAATCAGGTGGTTAAGCCGTATTCTACTCAACCGAAAGAATTTCTAATAGAATATAAGAAACCCATCGAATTTTCTGCATGGCCAAAAATTTCAGCCATTATTGACGAAATAATCGAGCTACTTAAAATTGTCACCATACCAACTGTCCCCGACAATTCTGATGATCGCATGAAACCAAAATCTAAGCGAGATAAAATTAAAAATATCCTTAGTGATATAAAACTGAACTTTCAAGAACTAGGTATTATGATTTTGAATAACAATTATTTTGGTGTTAGCAAACATCTCTATATTATTTTTTCTTCGGATGTTTTATGGCTTTTTCTTTTTAGGCTTGTATGCTGGTTCGAAAACACTTCTTTTTCGACTCATCCAACTCGAATACCTAAAAAAATCAGCCACCTATGCAGTTCGTATTATAATTTGAAAAAAATCTAGAAAAAATCAGACTGAAAAAAGTTATAGTGTTTTCCTTTTTTTTAGAACATCGCAACATTTTACACTTTTATAATTTCCAAGTTAGTCTTGGCCCGAGCCATTGCAGAAAAAGAAATGGAAGGTTTAACTGAAATACAAAAGTTCAATCGGTAAAAATTTTAAAAACAATTGTACATCTTATCACTTCATTCAGTAGACAAATTCACGCAGATTGATAATTTAAATTTTTTAGTTTTTCAACCAACAAACTTCTAACTCTTTGTACAGTACTGAAAAAGTTCAATGCCAACAAACTGGAAAAGCAAAAGTTTGCCTGTATTGTTTTTGTACAGCGCAGGACTTGCGTTGAAATCATCAATCACATTCTCAGGGTAAGAAACAATTTACTGCTTTTGTTCTCAAGACAACAAAAATTAAAATAGTTAAAATATAAAAATACTTTCAGACGTTGAACGATATTGACGACCAGTTCAAGTTTCTCAATTCGGGATTTATCGTTGGGGAACAAGCAAATCCATACGCCAGCATCAGAGAAAACTTGTATGTCAGCAAAAGAAACAAGAACAGCATTCTAAAGTACATATCCCATCTTTGTAAAACTACAAATTGAATCATCGGTTAGTTAACATCATTTTGCATTAGAATTTGTACTACAATTTGTAAATATTTTAGATTTCGTGACGGTATATTGAATTGTTTGGTCGCAACGGACGTTATCGATGAAGGGATTGACATCTCAATTTGCACCCTCGTTGTACACTTTGATTTCCCGAACAATTTTCGAGCTTACGTTCAGAGCAAAGGTCGCGCTCGTCATGTTACCAGCCATTACAACATTTTTGTCTCAGAAGGTGATCAAAAGCTCATAAGCACATACAAAGGTTACCAAAAAATCGAAGACACACTCAGCAATGTAAATTAAAACGATTCAAATTTCAATTCTTGAAAACATATTTTTGTTTAAAAATGATAATAATTCGAAAATAAAATTTCAGTTACTGTGCACCAAGAGAGTTTATCGAGAGAGTCCATCCGAGGACAAGATCAAGGACGAAATGTACATGTCCGAATTCGAAGAGTATACCAGCCTAGATGAGCAAACTGGACTTGTCAGTACAGTGGATATTCACTCAGCTGTACAGTTGATCTACCGATATTGTGCGAATTTGTACAAGTCCAAGTTCATCACCTTGAGACCGATTTGGAACTTGAAAGAAGTGGCAAAAATAAATTGTTACAATGATGGCTATTCTTTGTTTGACTCTCCAAACGATTTATCGCAAAAGCCTCGGATGAGTGATCAGTGTTGTTTCGAGGTGACCCTGCAGATGCCGTCCATTTGTCCTATGAACAAACTAGTGAGCAGTGGAACGCAACCCAGAATTGACATTGCAAAAAAAGCCGCAGCTTTGAAAGCTTGCATTGAATTGCACAAAGCAAACGAACTTACTGATAGGCTGCTTCCGAAAACTGAGAAAGATGTTCTCATAAAGTTAAATCATCTTTTTCCGCACTGGCCTCAGGATGTGGAGAACGTGAAAATTAAGATTAGTACGAAACGACATCATCCTATCATGGTCTATTTCGTTTGTATATATTAAAATTGTTAGTTTGAAAAATAATAAATATGCAATTAAATAGTAAATAGAGATTACATAAAAAACTAAATATAAATAAGAAAAATAATTGCAATTGAAATTATTTTCAAACAGATATTCTAAATTAATTTGAAAAAAAATTTTTCTCTACTTTCTGTTTTTCAGTACGTGGACTGTTTGAAGAATGCTTACCCTGAAGCAGGAAAGGATCTTTATCTTCACATCATAGAACTCAAACCAGCATACTCAGTGCCCGAAGAACACCGAAGGATGATTTTCCATGACATTTTGAAAAAGAAATCCACTTTCGCTATACTGTCTTCAAAGAAAATGCCTCAGGTGGAATATTACATTTGCAAAAAAAAAAAAAAAAAAAATATGTGTTAAAAATTTAGATCAGACTGTTTGCTTAATTAGAAATAAAAATGAACTTGCTTTTCAATAACTTTTAGGTGCCGGAATTCCCTATCTATATGCGAGACGGTGAAGTAATAGTTAAGATCCACTCTAATCATTCGATTGTCAGGCTAGCTGAGGAGAGTATCCAAGATCTTCTTGTTTTCCATACTTTGATTTTCGCCGACATCATTAGTACCATCAAGGATTTTATGGTGTTCGACAAGATGAATCTCGAGAATTGTTTCCTCATAGTTCCTTGTTCGTACAATTTCATTCGTACAATTTTCTTCCTTTTTTTACTTGAGACTAGAATTGTAAAATTAAAAAAAATGAAAATTACAGTGGATGACGATTGGGAAATCGATCTAAGTGTAGCGACCAAGTACCAGAAGTTGAATTTCGTCGCACCTACAGTTCGAGGACACCTTGACAGTTTCGCTGACTATAACCTAAGTGTGGTCACACCGAATTACAGAGGATATCATGTTTTCTACATCGTAACTGACGTCTGCGACGATCTCACGCCAGAGTCACCGTTCCCGGAGCCTTCGTTCAACAACTACGTTGACTACTTCTATCACAAGCACGAACAAATTGTTACGAATACAAAACAACCTATGCTCGAAGTCAAGCCTGTTACGAAAAAGATCAATTATATCAAACCAAGGTTTCTATTTGAATTTACGCCGATGATTTTAACACGAAATGTAAATTCGTACAATTTGTCAATGATTTAAAATTATTTTGCTCTTTTGATTTGTAGAAAACCATCGTCTTATTCGTCAAAAAGAAAGCGAGTAGAGGAAGAGGACTTTGCGGAACACCTAATTCCGGAACTCTGTAAGAAAGTAGAGTTCCCTTCTCTGTACTGGCTCAAGGCGACGGCGTTACCTTCAATCATGCACAGGGTGTCTTCCTTATTATTAGCCGATGAATTGAGAAGAATTATTGCGATAGAAACGGGTGTGGGTATCACCGATGCGATTGGACAAAAACAGTGGCGACCAATGGTGCTGAATGAAGAGCATAGCAGACGGTTGGAAAGAAGCCCCAGTGACGAAGATTTGTCAGAGCTCATTAATGGTGACAGCTTCGATGAAGACTCAAATGATGATACCAACGATGACAAGTGCATCGTTGTTGATCCAGACTCTGATGGTAAATTTAAAGTTGAAAATAATTGAAAATTTAAATTTGAACCAAGCGTTTTTAATTTCACTGTCTGTATGTTTGTAGCTTTGAACAGAAACAGCACGTTTTATCCCTGGGAACCTGAAGATGAGCCACGGTACTTGTATGAGGATGTTGAGAATTGTCAGTTGATCCACATCGAGGACAATTATAATTTCATGAACAAAGTCACTGAAGAGGATATAGAAATTCAGGTTGGAAAGAAACGGAACTTTTTTGTAAAATTTTTTAATGCATTTCTAATTTTCAATAATTGTTGATTTCAGCGAAACAAAACCAAAGCCTGCGAGTTCCAAACTGTCGATCAAACAGTACAAGTTCCAGAACTAAAATTGCTTGGAAGGAAAGGGGAGGTTGGACCAGAACCAGTGGATATCTTACAGGTAAAGTTGTTTTAATGAAATTAAGGCAAAATTATTATTTGTTTGATGAAAACGCTGTTGATGTTTTAGGCTTTGACAAGTGCTCGTAGCAATGATGCTTTCAACCTTGAACGTCTGGAGACCCTTGGAGATGCGTTCTTGAAATTCGCCACGTGCGTGTTCCTTTACGAACAATTCCCAACTTACAGCGAAGGTCATCTGACGTCCATCAAAGGCAAGATTGTTGGAAATAAAAATTTGTACTACTGCGCCATGGCAAAAAGACTTCCAGAGATGCTTTTGGTTGATGAGTTTCAACCTAACAGCAACTCCATCACTCCTGCTTTTACGCTTCCTCGAGAAATACAAAGTTTAATGAAAGAAAACGAGGTGAAATTGAAAGAAACATAAAACCACATTGAAATGAAAAAACAAAAATGGTTCGTTTAAATGTAAAATTGATCATTGACATTATCATTTCAGATCTGTCCGACCTTTGTTTTTGAATTTTCGATGTCGCCAAGTGAGAGGATCAGCGGTATTATAAATCCGAGCAACTATCAGTCAATTGTTGAGCGACTCTACAAGTGGGATGACAAAAAACTGCAAACTGGAATCGAGCATCATCTTGGCGTGCAAGTGATTGCAGATAAAAATGTTGCCGATTCGGTGGAAGCTTTGATTGGAATTTATCTGGAGGTCTGCTTCATTTTTATGTACTGATCACTTTGTGCTACTTAATTCAAATTAAATTTTCATTTATTCGTTTATAGAAAAGTGGCATTAAGTGTGGCATGAAAATTCTCTACTGGTTTGGGATATTGCCTGAATTATCCTACGAAAAGTTGTTTGTTGAGCCTCATCAAAATCCGCTAATGGGAATTAACGATCCGAATGAGATTCTCGTTATGGCTGATAAAATTGAGGAACGAATCGGGTACAAGTTCAATAATAGAGCTTATTTGCTTCAGGTATATTAAACATTTTACAAACATTTTTTTTTACTTTTAGAAAGAAAATCGGTTATTTATTTGTAAATTTTATGGTTTCTTCCAGGCGATGACCCATCCGTCTTTCTACATGAACACGATGACTCAATGCTACGAGCGGTTGGAGTTTTTAGGCGATGCCTTACTGGGTAAACAATTAATATTACTGATCAAAAAATCAACACTGAAACGTGATAATGTACTCGAAATATTTTGTTTTTTATTGGATCGATTTTAGATTTCTTGATAACAGTTTATATCTATGAAAAGTTCACTGATCTAACTCCTGGAGGTTTGACGGATCTAAGGTCAGCCTTAGTGAACAACATCACTTTCGCTTGTCTGGCAGTGAGACATGGCTTACACACTGCCTTTTTGTCGTTTGCACCAGTGCTTGAGCAGAGCATCGACGCGTTTGTTCAGTTTCAAGAACAGAGAAAATACGCCATTGATGATGAGGTAAAACTCAAATAAAAAATTTATGTTTCAAAAGCAAAACAATATTATTTGACTTTATTTGAGATTCATTATTATTTGTAAATTTATCATATTTCAGCTGATCTACATTCTCCTCGAAGAAGATGAATGCAAACTGGCAGAATATGTGGAAGTTCCTAAAGCGTTGGGTGATATTTTTGAATCGACAATTGGAGCAATTTATCTCGATTCTGGAAAAGATATTCAAAAAGTTTGGCAGATTGTCTACAAGATTATGCACGAAGAAATTGGTACGTATAAATGCAATTTTTTGTTATTCAAAATATTTTTTCCTTCTCAAATGTTATTTCAATATTTGCAATTCTTATTTTTTTTCTTTCAGAAAAATTCGGCATAGACACCCCAAAGAACTGCATCAGACTTGTGTTTGAAACTAACAAAGCCTCTCCGACATTTCAGTTAGTGGATTACTTTTTATATATTACTTTTAATATATATAATTTTATTTCTTTATTTTTTCGTTGCAGCAAATCGGTTCCAGTTGATGATACAGGCGCTGTGATGGTTCCATTGGATGTAACAATTCAAGATCAAAGATACAAATTCTACGGATTCGGTGCAAATAAAAAACAAGCTAAGTGCGCTGCAGCAAAACAGGCTATACGACAACTTAGGCGAAAACCCCATGTTGACAAAACCGACTGCTTGCTTAGAAATTAAGCTCAAACTATCTTCTTCCCAAAAATTATTCTGATCTTTTGTTCTACCAAGATGAATTTGATTTTTTTACAAATAAGCTTGAATAACAGATTTCTACACTAAAAAAATTAGTCATACAAAATTCAAAAAATTGTCCACAGTCAAAAAATGAAGAATTTGTACATTTCACAGAAATATTTTCATGCTATGAGAAAACAATTCTTGACATATTTTCACGATAGATTTTTTATAAAATGAATTGATTTTAGTACTAAGTAATTATTAGCGTTAGGGTTATTAAAAGAAGACGTCTGATGTTTATACAACAGTGCTTCGATCGGGATCAGTGTAATTTTTTTGTCACCAATTTATTTTTTAATAATTCAAAGTGTAACTTTGTGAAAATGCACGGGTCCTTGAAGGGTTCCCGTTTTTCGGCGTCGATTCTTTTCATTTTGAATGGTCGTATACTTGAAAAACGAAATGTTTTTCATTTTCAATTTGATGGAAGCGGTCGACCCATAGTTCTGTATCAAGTTTACTTTGTTTTAATTTAACTTTGTGTATTAAGATTAATTATGTATTTTTCTCATTTTCTTATTACTGTTGAGATTTATTTTTGTTGTTGAATGTTCAACTCAATGTCAACAAGAGATTTTAACATATGAAAGATAATAAATATTTTCTGCAACAAAAAAACGATGTATGATCGATTATTTTGTAAGAATTTCCTGTTTTTAATTCATTTTGTCATAATCTGTTATTTTCCGATCACTTTCAAAAATTTTAATGAGTACTGTAAAATCGTGTAAAATGTTCATTTAACAGTTAATAATGTCTATTGTTAAAGACTGTATTGTTATTATTTTTTAATTGTTCATTGAATTTTGAACTTTTTTTCATCTCTCCGACGCAATTAAACGTTCCACTTTTTTTACTATTTTTTTTTAATTCCTTATCATTTTTATTAAGACGTTCAGGACTGATACAGAGGTAGTTTTGCAGGTTATGCGAGCACGCAAACATGTATCGGAAGCTCTCTTGAAAAATTGCTGAAATCATATGTGATTAAACGTGATTGCCAAGTGCGATACAGTGTCTTACGACAAGCCCAACACGAATGTAACGTGCTCGTGAAATTACAACTACCATGTCACGTCAGTTGAAGCAAGACCAACGCAAAAACTCTTACTGAATTATTATTTGTTCCCATTTATTTAGTTTATTTTTTATTATCACTTTTAATAACACATTTTATTAGTTTACTTTTGGTTGAAGAGTTATGTGGGTTTTTATCAATCGTGGAACATCACAAATTGTCGGATTCACCGTGCGATTTGCGTCTAATCTGGCGCAGAGAAGGGCAAAACGGGTACGAGTTTTTGAAAATCGCTATTTTTTGTTTTTAGATTTTTTTAAAATTAGTTTCATTATGGTTAGTTAAATTATTTGTTAAATTATTTTAATTGGAAAATTATTGGCTACATTTGCAATTTATATTTTTTTATGTTTGAAATAATATGAAAAATTTTGGGGATTACATTTTTTTGCAATTTCAGATTGATGAATTCCGAGAAAAACTGAGTAGAAATTTGGATGCAAATATTTTAACCGACAGTTTTGGAAGACAACACACGTATTTGAGGATTTCAGTGACTGAGAGATGCAATTTAAGATGTAAATTTTATAAATAATTTTTGTACAACAATTTATTATTAAAATGAGTTCTAATTTGAATAAGGAATACACATTTCAAGTTTCTTTTGCGACGCAAAATGATATTAGTTTTATGTAGCTCAATTAATAATAACCGTTGTCAGGTGCAAGATAGTTGGCCTGATTGCATAAATAAACGTCAACAAGTTTGTGATATTGTGATTTGAATAAAAATAAGTTCAACTTATTCTATTCATACAAATATTTTGTTTATTTTGAAAGTAGATGAAAAATATTGAATTATACATATTTGTTTCTTTAGGTCTGTACTGCATGCCTTCAGAAGGTGTAAAATTAACGAAAAGAGAAGGTCTTCTAACAACAGATGAAATACTCAGACTGGCAAAATTGTTTGTGGATGAGGGCGTAAATAAAATTAGGCTTACCGGTGGCGAACCAACAGTGCGAAAAGATTTTCTTGATATTGTTGGTAAATGAAATGAATCACAAAGATCAAAAAGCTAAAGTTTGACTTCCTTTTCGGAAAGAGCAAACAGATGTAGACATGTTGTTTTTCTTTAAATTTTAATTGTTTATTTTTGTTATTGTTTTTTCAGTTCGATTGAAACAAATTCCTGGTTTGAAAAATCTTGCAATGACAACAAACGGATTGGTTTTGACTAGACAACTCCCAGCTTTACAGAGAGCTGGTCTGGATTCCTTGAACATTTCACTCGACACTTTGAAGGAACAGAAATTTGAACAGTTTACGCGAAGAAAAGGATGGGCCAAGGTCATGGCTGGGATAGACTTAGCTATTCAACTTGAGTACAACCCAGTTAAAGTACAATTTAACATTAAACGAAAATACAAAATTTGATTTCAATTCATTGATTAATTTTTCGTCTACCTTTTCAGGTGAATTGTGTTGTTATGAAAGGATTCAACGAGGACGAGTTGGTAGATTTCGTTCAGATGACAGAAAAGAAACCAATTGATGTTCGGTTTATAGAATATATGCCTTTTTCTGGCAACGGTTGGGATGAGAACAAGATGGTTTCGTTCGTTGAGATGAAAAAAATCATTCGTCAGAGGTTTCCTGACTTTATAGCTATGGAAAACAGCCCAAATGATACTTCTAAAGTAAACTTCATTTTCGAGTACACTTTTCGTTCACTGATTCAACTTATTCCTGAATTTTTCATAAAAAATGTATACGAAAGTGTAAAATAGAATTTACAAAATAGCATAAACTTTTTTTTAGGCTTACAAGGTACCTGGTTTTCAAGGTCAGGTGGGTTTCATCACTTCAATGAGCCAAAACTTTTGCAGTTCCTGCAATCGTCTCAGGATAACTGCCGATGGAAACTTGAAAGTTTGTCTTTTTGAAGGCAAATCTGAAATATCTTTGCGGGACGCTTTGAGAAGTGAAGCAAGCGATAAAGACCTTCAGAATTTAATCAGAATGGCTGTGTTTAAGAAGAAGAAACAACATGCAGGTAAAAATTAAATACAAAAATAAATTAAACGCAATGAAAGGTGTAAAAAAATTCGAACGAATGGACTAATTGAGGGACAAAATGAGGTGGATTCGAATAAAAAATGTAGCGATAACGTGTTACTTGAATGTGTTTCAGGGATGTTCAATCTAAGGCAGATGGAAAATAGGCCAATGATTCTCATCGGTGGCTAATTAATTGAACTCGGTATTATATTTTGTTTTTGACTCTCACCAGCATTCAAAACTTACGTTATCGCTATTCATATTCAGTTTTCAACTCATCAACCATCATTGCTTCGTAAAAAGTCAAATCAAAAGTTCGTAATCAAAATTGTAAATCATTTAGATATAACATTTTATTTTTCCAGCTTCCAGACCAGTTCATTCTTTCCACCGACCAATCACGACTCCAAAAACTACACCGTTTTGGAATTTAACACAAGTCAACCAATTAAAAAATCACACCGTTCGACTGTTTTCATCTCTGTCCCACATAGACGACCAGGGCAGAGCAAACATGGTGGACGTCGGTTCCAAATCCGAGAGCAAACGAATTGCCCGAGCAAGCGGTTACGTAGAGGTCGGTTCAGAGGTTACAAAACTAATATCAGCAAATGAACTTAAAAAAGGCGATGTCCTTAGTGTCGCTCAACTCGCTGGTATCATGGCAGCCAAACGAACTTCAGAGCTCATTCCGCTTTGCCACAATCTCAACCTCAACCAGGTCAAGGTGGAGTTGAAATTGAATCCTGAAAAGTTTCGAGTGGAAATCGCAGCTGAAGTCAAATGTCAGGGCAGAACTGGAGTTGAGATGGAGGCTTTGACTGCGGTAAGTGTGGCGGCTCTTGCGGTTTACGATATGGTGAAGTCAGCAGCGCCTGCGAAGAGCTTGAAAATCTGCGATATTAAGCTGCTGGAGAAACAAGGAGGAAAGAGCGACTTTGTAAGGGAAAACTTGGTGTGAATACTTTGTACCTGTACAATTCAGTTTATAACAATTAAAAAAGGATCTATGGAACAGTTTGAGACCAAGTTGTATTTTTTGCAAATTCTTTTTGCAATAAACCCGATTTCTAAAAACACCAGAAAAGTCCAATTATTGAAGTATTCGGTACATAGTGTCGTTGTATGTTTTTTTTTCATTTTTGTTTAAACCAATTAATAAAAAAATGAGCACTGAGGAGAAAGAGATCGTATCGTACCATTTTTATAGAAAACAGAAAAAAATTGCTACTGGAAATAAAAACGTACCAAAAAATGAATATTATGCTTTTATGTTTATTTATGATGATGTACAAGAAATTCGTTTAAAACTTACAGACAATTCAACTCTAGCAGATTTATTCGAGTTGAGTATTTGACCCCCGCCTACATGCCCATTAAAGAAACGACAGACATATCTTAGAAAAGTTGTGTATTCCAAATATACAAATGACACAAACACACACACACACACACAGTTTTTCGTTCAAATGCATATTCAAAACATCTGCGCAATTACTAACTATATACAAAAATGAAAGAACATGTGAAAAATCTATCAAGTACAATAATAATATTAATAATCAGATTTCATTTTTTCACATATTCTGCGCATTATTCAAACTTGTGAGAGTAATGAAAAAGAAATTTCGTCCCCTCTGACACAATTGGCCAATCAACTTCGTCAAACAGGAAGGGTATTTCAAGTATTGTAAATGTTGCTTTATTAATTTAAGTAATTTATCATTTTAAATTTAATTCGATTTTTTTTTTTTAGTTTTACACACCCTATGTTACTCTCACGAGTCCAAAGAATACATAAACATAAACTTCTTTTTATATTATACAACAAATTATTCGGACAATAAACAAGAAATGAGCTATTCGTTAGAACATAGATTATATACAATACGCCAGTTTTCGTCGCACAAAAATCACGGAAGCTTTCGTTTTTGATTGGGTTCCTCTAGTACACGGACTTGCAGCGTGGAACGTGGACCGCACTTCCAAACATTACCGCATTCGTCAAGAATATTAGCACTCACGGTTACTTGGTACTGTCCTCCAGTATTTGGCAAAGAGCTTCCACATGAGGACGAGGGCAAAGCAGAGTATGGAGACAGCGACAAAAGGAACTCGCAGGCGAAGAAGTCGCGGTGAGGAACGACGGTTTGTTGCAGCTCGTTAACTGAGTCCTGAAGAATATTTTACCAATTTAAAGTTTTCAACAATGTTGAATTATACTGGGATGCGTTTAAAAAAAATAAATTCCTACCTTTAAATCGTTGGCCATTTTAGTTGGTGGCAAAGTAGTAATAGAAATTGAAACTGAAGCAACAGATCTAAAAAGAGAAGCGCGACTTCCATGTCTAAGAACGCCTTCCACTTTGAGAGCCAACTGACTTCCCTGCGGGACTGGAATTGGTTCGCCCAAAACTCGAGGTTGGGGCGAGATCGAAAGTTTTACAATGGTCGTTTGGAGGGTCTGGAAAAAGTATCTTGGCATTGGCAACCTCATCTGACCTCCTGCTAGGATCATCACCTGAGTGAATATTCGGTTTATCTGGAAAAGAAGAAAAGTTGCAGAAGTCGTAGGAATAATTGAAAGAAATATTTGTACAAAAATGGTTTGTTGGAAAGTACCTGAGCATGACTGATTCCTTCGTTTTTCTTAATGTCCAACAAAGTAATCCTGCGAACTTCAGTACAGCACCGGGAGAGCTGCCGCATCTCGACCGAATCACCGAAACTGAAATCCAAACTGTTCAGATCGTGAAGAGTCACGTTTGAGGTGCAAACTCGTTCTACAGTGTAAGCTAGCAGACGACTTGCTTCTTGTAATCTGTTTGGTTCATTGTTAAGAAATTATTTCTGAATTGTGATTTCAAAATGTCGTATCTCTTCTATCATTAAAACTATCAAGGGAACAAATATGTGTACTTTTTTAGGATTAAAACGTTCAAAGAATTTATTTGACATTTTTTGTTAATTATTGTTTTTGAGGTAGTCAATTTGGAAGTAAAAATATAAGTAAAAAACTTGTCTCCTTGGTAGCTCTGAGGTCATACATGTTTTGGTAATTCTAATTTCAAGTGCTAATGTTTTTTGCTTTTTATTAAAAGGATACGCTCTGATATTGTTAAGACTTCCAGGGTCAGCATCAAAGGCCGACTGATAAAGTTTCTGATAGTTGTCTGCGCAGGTTTTCAGTTCTCGAACCGACTTCCTTAGTTGATTCGCGACTCTGCCCCAATAAGTGTAATCGTCCTTCTTAGCACGAGCATTATTAACTGCAGTTGCAAAAGGTGGTGCCGTACACAAAGATCTAAAAAACGACCAAAAACTTGAAAAAATTTTTTCATCACCGCCAACTGCGAAATCTTGTTGCTACATTTCTAATATCTACCGGCAAGAGTGCATCAGTTGCAACATGGCTTGCAGAAATTCGCATCGAAGTTTTGCGTACTCGCTAGCGAACTGCAGGTTTCGCGTTGGCGTAGTTGCTGCCTTGAGGGCAGCACAGGCACTGCCGTAATGTGCAATTGCTCGGTTCAACTTTTCGACAACTATTATCGTTTCGTTTGTAGCATCTTCTTCGATATCTTTTCTTCTGCAAAATTAAAACAGAAAATTTTTTCTGTAGTAGTTTGTAATAGTTTGTTTATTTAAAAAATTGTAAGAGATTATTTATGAATGTTTCCTACTGCAATGAGTATTCTGCGCTTGTTAAAAGTTCCAACCCGGACAGCCAAAAATGGATTTGTTCAGAAGCAACTGACTCTTTGAGTTTTTTGAAAATATAAGTTGCAATCCCGTGATGACCGTATCGGGCGGCGTTTCTTGCTATTCTATATTTTGCCCAACCGTCCACACTAGTCTCAACATTTTTCACCGCGTCGATGCATTCTTCGTTCCATTCGTAACCGCCTGCGATGATTTGGAATAACAACGTACAAAGCATTACCTAAAAAACCAAAATTTATGTAGCATTTCATTTGAAAACAAGTTTCAGTATTACTAATTGGCTTGTTTTTTATCTCATTTGTGCTTACTTTGGTATCAACATGAAAAGTTTGTTGCATCTTCATCAAAATATCTGGTAAGAGAGGTAAAAGAATGTTTTCTGTGACACTTCCAATAGCACCGAGAGCTTCGCAGAGCACCACAGCTTGCAAATCACAATGCTTGTTTTCTGAGCTGATGTTCATCATAGTGGAACTTATAGCACCAACAAAAATTGGACAGTGACTTGGCTGGGCTCTGCACAGTTTTACAGTTGATCTCAAACAGACTTTGAATTGATAGAAATACGTGTCGTCAAGAGCCAATAACATTATCAAGGATTCTAGACATGATACGGTTTCCTGTGTTCGGTAGGCTGGAAGTCCTTCCTCATAGCTACAATAAAATAAATTTTCACGAACAATTTATTTTTAAAAAGAACATTAACAAAAAAGGAAAATAACAAAAATTGGTTAAATTAAATTTATGCATACTATGCAGTTGTTTTGTATTCAAAACTTTAAAAGTATACAAAGTTTTTCTTACCAGTAACAAGCTATTCTGGCTAAAATTGTCACTGCCTTGATAGCAACTATTGGATGGGAAGAATAACAAGCGTTGACGCAGAGATTCAATAGTGGACTGTTTTCGTCCATGTTTGCATCGCAGGTCACCGCACTTTGACTCAGAACTTCGATTACGTCCAGGGTTCGAATTAGTAACTCAGTATTACCGTCGTCGTCCTTTGAAAGTAATTTATTTGTGCTCTCTAGAATTTTCAATTTTAGTTTTAGATATAAATATATATATAAAAACAAATAACATAATTGTATGATTGTTTGGAGTTCAAAACAAACCAATAAGATTTGGCAACGCATTTCTTGGCCAAAGATGCGCTCCTTTTCTAGCCAGCGAATGTAAAAGGTGCAACGCGTGACGTTTGACAGACATTCTTGGATCATCATGAAGATAACGCAACAACAAAACGACCTGAGCAGGAACGTCTAGTGTTGCAGAGGCTAAAGTTGTGAGAGCATTCAAGGTCACTCTCACAAACTCCACTGCTGGATAACTTCCTAGCAATTCCATGCATAGCTCGTTGACCTAAAAGTCCAAGTTTTATTAATGAATTTTATGCAATCAATAAATAGTATAAAAATTTTTTATAAATTTCCATCGAGCTTCAATATTTAATGAGCTAAGTTTCAGAAACGGTTTAGTCCACCTTTTTTTATTCGACTTTTAATAGTTTTGATAATTAAATTATTTTGAATTTGCCTTCATTTGTCTTCAGGGAAAATATGTTGTTTTTTTCTTTAATTTTTTGTTTCTTTAGTTAGGAATTAACTCAAAAATTCTATTCTTGAAGTATCTTTAATTTTAAGTTTTTTGTATACTATGCTGGTTTTGAAACTTAAGTAATTTGGTTATTGGTTTTCGTGAAATCTCATTTACCATAGCTGCAGTAGAGATATCATGATGCATGTACTGCAAAATTGGTATGAGCTGTAGTTTCATTGAAGCTGGAGTGGCCTGACCTCGAATCATGTTTGATATTTTGCTACACATCGAAACTGCAAACAATTTTGATTGGGCTGCAAACATTCTTGCAGCATAAATCGCTGCTTCTACCTCAACTGAATCATGGGAATCTAACGATCTTCTAATACTATGGTGTACCTGTAAAAAACGCAAAAAATAAATTTTCAATTTTTCCATCAAAATTTGATTCAATTTACATACCTATACTACCTCGAATTATGATAAAATTTCTTCACTAAAATATTTGTTTATATGTTTTAAATTTTGATTTGTTTTTCAGTTTAGTTTGTACTGTTTTTGACGGATAAAAATTTTGTTAGTTCAGAAATTACCTGTTGTCTTTCAGGAATGATTCCAGCAACACTACCAAGAGTTCTCAAGGTTAAAGCTCGAGCAACAGGATCATTGGAGTGAATGACACTGAAAATTCGTCGAACAAACTCGTCGATGTTCAAAATTTTGTTGAGGTGCTTTTCACTTTGCTGACAAACTCTAAGTACCCATACTCGCAAAAAATTGGTCCCAGTTCGAAAAACATCAGCGAGTTTCAGAAGCGACGAGTTTATGAGAATTGGAAAAGGGTACTTTTCAAACAGTCGAGGGAATCTAACTATTGCCTCGCATTGTTCACCAATTTTGGCAGATCGCAGACCTGAAAAATCATAACAAAACATTAATGATAATAAAATTCATTGTTTTCATTTGTTTTCTTTAATTAAAAATTTTGAAATAATGAAATTTTGAAATTGTAAACAAATAAATTTGACAATTACAAACCTTTATCCAGTTCAATCAGCGCAGAATTAGCATCTTGTTCGGGTTCTCCCAAGCCGGCAGCGTCATTGAAGGCATTCATTCGCATTCCTATCATTTTTGTTTATTTCAAAAATTCCGTTTTCAGAATAATAACATCTGTCAGTTACGATAAGTGTTCCTCCCACACTTTTCTCCAATGAGACAATTTTTTGTAAAACGAACTTATCTTTGATTACATGGCGTTTGAGCACATTTGAGGTTAGATCACTAGAAACCAGCAGAATCCTGACCCACGACAGCCGGTGGTGCATGGTGGTGGGTGGTGGGGGCCGAGGGGTCTTTCGTGGCTGGCCAGCATAATCATCGGTTGGTACTACTGTATTCAGCTTCCTTGACCAAGGGGACTTGGGGGAAACCAGGGGATATATATGGGGGAAACCAACTAAACTGTAACAATAACACAACCTTTTACAAAAATAAACTCAGCCGTCTTAAATTTTATGCGAAAGTGAGTTTAGAAATGAATGTTTGGAAATAAAATTTTCATTTGTTGCACAAACTTCTTGCCCGGTGTTGAGAGAGCCCGGTTATTTCAACTCGTTTTGTACGTCTTACAAGATTCCATGCTGTCAGCAAATACTGCGATATGATAAAATATTGCCACTTGTTGAAGTTGTGAAACAATAAGAAACTCATATTGTAAAAATCATGGGCGACCTTAACGATCATTCGAAATGGTGCGAAATGGAAAGGTAAATAACAAAAGTTCGGAATTTTCATAAAATTAAAGGTATATAAAAAGTTAATCAAAAAATTTACTCTTTATCATATTTTTAGATTCCACGAAACCGAAGAAAATCCAAAGACTGAGAAATTTTTAAGAAAAAAAATGCTTAGCGAAAAAATGCCAAAACACTATATCAGCTATTGTTTAGGCGCAACACTTTTTATTGGGATAGTTTTTATAGTGTGTATGATGTTTCCAATGTATGATATGTTAGTGAAACTTGTAATGAACCAGTCATACATGATTAGACAGCAAACCAAACAAACAAACTCGATTGAGGATCATCACCAGATATCATTCAGCCGAGAAAGAATTTTATCCGATTTGATCAAAAGTGATAATAAACCAAAGCCATGCCAACTGAAAAAAAGAAATCGACAATTTGCAAAATTCGATTGTTATCCAGAAAATGGAGCTTCGGAAACAAACTGTCAGAACAGGGGTTGCGTGTGGCAGGAATTGGATGATCAAGTGCCTCTCAATGTACCATATTGTTACTATCCTGAAAAGTGGCAGATTTATCATTTGACCCACACTACTGTCACTGATGAATTTCTTGGAACTTTTGAATTGATAGGAAAATCACCTTACCGAGATGCCGTTCAAACAGTGGAGATGAAAACTGAATCAATTGACGATAACATTTTGAGAGTTAAGGTACTCTTCGAATATTATTTTGTCAAAAAACATACGATTCCATTTCATTATTGAATTTTTAAATAAATAAAATTATGACTTTTTCTGGTTTTTAGATTTACGACTCAGCAAGAAAGAGATATGAGCCATTTCTTCCTTCTATGGATAAGATTGCGATAGAGAAATCAACTGTTGATAAACAGTACGAATTCACTGCGGACAGTTTCGGCAAAAAAATGCCCGGGTTCAATGTCAAACGTGTTGCTGACAATACTGTGATGTATGTACAAGATTGTCGAAAATCATAATTATTGAACATGTACTTTGATATTAAATTATCTTTTCCAGATTTGAATCTATTGGCATTGGAGGTTTTATATTTTCTGACCAATTTTTACAATTAAGTGCCATATTACCGTCAGAAAATATTTATGGATTAGGAATGCATCAAACAAACTTTAAGTTAAATACTAGTTGGCAGATATTCACTTTTTTCAATGCTGATCAACCACCCATAGAACAAGTAATTAACAAAATTATTAAGCCTTATATAAACTGATGGTAGGCGTACAACACTGTCAGTATTTAATTAATGAACAATCAATTTGTAGAAAAGTTTGTACGGAAGTCATCCGTTTTACCTGGTTGTTGAAGATGGAGGAAATTGTCACGGAGTTTTAATGTTAAACAGCAATGCGATGGGTTCGTAATTTTAGATAAAAAGTGTTCACTCTCCTCGTTATGATTAGGTACATTTTTTATTTCCACTTTGAATTCAATTGTAGATGTCATACTTCAACCAACACCTGCGATCACATACAGAACGATTGGCGGTATTTTTGATATTTTTTTCTTAATGGGGCCAACTCCAGAAGATGTTTTAAAGCAATACTCAAAAATAGTAGGAAAACCATTTTTCCCTCCCTATTGGTCACTTGGATTTCATTTGTCAAAGTACTAAGTTTTTTTGTGAACAAATTTTTCATTTAAAATTAGTCAATTTTGAATTACGATATTAATGCACTATAATTGTTAAATATCTATGTTAAGTATTACATTTTATTTACAGATTCGGTCTCACAACTTTAAATGATACAAAATCTTTATGGAAAAAAACACGAGCTGCTCAAATACCATACGTAATAATCCTAAATGTTCATACTTGAAGAAAATCCTAATATTGTTTTTCCATTATTGACATTTCTATTTTAATACGCTATTTTTAGGACACTCAGTGGAACGATTTGGATTACATGGGCAAGAGAAGTGACTTTACATATGACAAAACAAAGTATACTGATCTTCCAAAGTTTATCGATGAGTTACATGCAGTAAGTTGAAATGTACACGTCATAAAAGTGTCGCATTCTGCAAAATTGATCATTTTTGTATGAAATAGGCTGGGATGCATTACATCCCGTTGATTGATGCAGGAGTCTCAGGGAATGACGATGGTGGTAGTTATTTGCCTTATATCGAAGGTCTGAAAGCTGATATTTTTATTAAAGACGCTGAAACAAACAGACCATTTGTTGGAAAAGTGTGGAATTATAATTCTACCGTGTGGCCAGATCACACGAATCCTAAGACAAGAGAATATTATTTTAGAATGATGAAACTGTTACACGATCAAATGGCTTTTGATGGTGCTTGGATTGTATGTCAATTTATTTTTAAACACTTTCGTTTAAAAAAACAACTTACCAAAAAGTACAATTTTTTTATTTATTTGCAGGATATGAATGAGCCATCTAATTTTTATGATGGCACTGAAAAAGGCTGTGGGAAAAATTATTATGACAATCCACCATATCTACCGAATGTTAATGAGGGTTTGTTGGCAAAAAAGACTGTGTGTATGAGTGCTCTTCATTATTTGGGCAGACACTATGACCTCCATAACACATACGGAACTAGTCAAGCTGTTAACGTTAATTAGTAAGAAAAATCAATGCCGAAAAAATTCAAAGTTACATCTTATGTTTTGATAATAATGTCTAACATATCGATTCCAGTGCTTTAAAAAAAATAAGAAACAATAAAAGACCGTTCATCATTTCAAGATCATCGTGGGTTGGTCATGGCTTATATGCCGGTATCTGGACTGGTGATGTGTTTTCTACATGGTAATAAAAACTTTTTCGAACGTTTTTAAGTTCGTCAAATAACAATATATGAAAATGCAAGCAAAAATGTGATGTGCTGTTTTTTATTAGGCATGATATGAAAATGAGCATCCCAGCAATACTGTCATCGCAACTTTACCAAATTCCAATGGTCGGTGCAGATATTTGTGGGTTTAACGGAAACACGACCGTGCCACTTTGCAATAGGTGGATGCAACTTGGAGCTTTTTACCCCTTCTCAAGAAACCATAACTCTGACGACACAGTGGTAAATTTAAAATCATTGGTAGCAATACCTTACGGTAATAAATAATCAGTAACGAATGGTAATTACTTGTTCTCAGGATCAAGATCCTGTTTCGATGGGCAACCTAGTCGTTGCTTCTTCCAAACGAGCTCTCAGATTACGATATTTCTTCCTGCCATATTTGTATACTCTATTTTATCGCGCTCATACTTTCGGCGAACCTGTCATTCGTCCTCTGTTTTTTGAGTAAGTCTGCAGAAATTGTCCATTCAAATTACTTTTTGTGAATTAATTTTCTTTTCAAATGTTGATGCAACAATTTATTTTTTTACAGATTTACAGCCGATTCCATGACTTATGACATTGACACAGTTTTCTTATGGGGAAAAAACATGATGATAATACCGATCTTAGAAGATGTAATATTTCTAATTTATTTACTCAAGTAACAATAATTTTGAAAATAAACAATGAAATTGTTTTCGTTCTAGGATGTACAGCAAATAACAGCTTACGTACCGAATGGAGTTTGGTATGACTTACACACAAGGTTCCCTATATATTCTGTCGGAAAACATGTCGAATTCAAAACTCAAATAGACATTATGCCGATTTTAATTCGTGGTGGTGTCGTGGTACCAGCCCAAAAAGAAGCTCTTACAACAACCGACAGTCGCAAAAATAACTTTGTTCTTTTTGTTGCACTGGACATGCTAGAAACAGCATCTGGAGAACTGTACTGGGACGATGGAGATAGTACTGGTAGCCCATGAATTGATCAATCATTTACTAAACAATCAATAATTTGAGTTTAACAAAGACAATATCGTAAAAAATCAAAAATGTCTTTTGCAGATTCAATTGAGAAAGGAAATTATCGCTGGATAGAATTCAAAGCTCAAAATCAAACTCTCACATCTAGCAATAAGAAAGGTACTTTCAATGATAAAATGGAAATTGACTTGATTCAGATATGGGGAATTGAAAAACCAGTGAAATGTGTTGTTTTCGATGGCATCCAAGCTTCTTTTGATTACGATCCAAAAACTTATGTACGTAATGAGCTCAATTTGAAGATAGCAAAAACTATTTCATTATTTAAATTTCAATCATTTTTTTTTGTTTTTCCTCCTCAGGTTCTAAATATCGATTTCGCGCCCAAAGATCTGAAAAAGGATTTTAATCTGGCGTGGTTTTATAGTATAGAAAAATGCAGAAATAAACTAGTTGATGCTTTGAAAATTTACCAAGTACAAGAAAAAGATGCAACTAATTTGAAAATGCAACCATCATCAGCTCAAACTCAAGTTTTGAGTTTGGTTATCAGTCTTTTGTTCGTGCTTTTCTATTTTTATAATTTGTAAATTAGTTTTATGTTGTTAAAGTAAATGTCTATTTGTGTTTATATTCTATAACTTTTTATTTCATTTCCCAAGAATAAGATTCTTACGGTGAGTTTTCGATTAATAAGTGTTTTATTACTGCGTCGATACAGAGTTTTGACTATAAATGAACACCATGTCGCATAACTAAAAATGGCACTGAAGTAAATAAATCGTTTTTTGAACTATGAAGTCACAACTGAATGTTTAACATAAATGTGAAATCAGAGTAAGAACAATTATTTTGGCAACTAAATCGTAAAATCAAACTTGAAGAACAACTATTTGCTTTGCACATTTATTTCCTATTCACATTTTATGACCTGACTTGTACTTATTTTTGAAGATAGTTTGTTTGATCTATCGAGTACACTGAAAAATGAGATATGTTTCTGTTTATCCTTAATGAATTACATTTCAGTGCAATATAGATTTAATATAATTGATTTCTGCAAGCCGCAAGTAGCGAATTCAGCAAGCTAGTTTACTCGAAAATATATTAATATCTAATTAATGCACACGTTATTTTTTTCATTCAAACTCGGTCGCTCTAAAAATTAAAATTATAAGTGCTGTTTTGATGGCACATAATAGAGTTTAATTATTGCACCGTTGAAATCACAAACAAACGACAAAACTTTGTAAACTTTGTAAACTTTGGTAAATTTTGAGACCTTTTGTTCATCAAAAACCTCAGAATTTGCGAAGAAAATCAAATATTATTTTGATTACATCTCAATTTTACGATTTATGACGACAAATTTGTAGGTCCTTACTGATACAATTACGCTTCACACTAAAACGTATAATCAATCATTACTATAAACTGTATAAAAAAAGTTTACTAAATCCTTCAAATGCAAAGAAAGAAGCTTGTTTTTTTTATACAGCTCACAAAACACTCACATTAAATCCACTACGTCATTATAATGCAATATCAATTATTTCGTATTATTGTCTGTTCACATTTACTATGCCATATACACTTACACCATACAAGAACAAATGATAAAATCTACTGTTCTAGATCATACTATGTTACTTTTTGGGGTATAAAAAGTTTATATTTTCATCATTCGGCATGTAATTATTTACAAAAGAGCCTCTTCGAACTTCGTACAGATATTTCATTACCTTGGTTTATGCATATCAGAACTTTAACAAAACCATATCAATTTGTAATTTACAGTTGGATGTATACTTGAAAAATGGTTGAAAAAATTTCTACACGAAAATACATGTTAATGTGCCTCTAATTGATACATGCAAGGAAGCGCTCAATTAATCTAACTATTAAGTTTACCGATGAACACATTTTTAAATCTCAATTTCTTTAACACATAAATCACGTGACTTGACAGTCTACATTGCACAAATCGGAACTTCATAAGATCACGAAGTAAAAGTTTTCATAATCGCCAAGCAAAAAACTTTTAACAACGAAATATATCATGATCCCAAACTCATCACAGGGTTGGATATAAATTTTGAAACAACATCCACCTTATATAACCGGTTCAACTAAACTATACATCTCAATAGACTTTTGATTCAATTTGACAAACGAACTCTTATAACGCGATAATTTTTTTTCACTATGCTGTGTAGAACAGTTTTAAAAACATTAATGAAAATGAAATAATGGCACTACACGTTTTTAAGTTCTACTAGATATCACAAAATCAACTCGTTTAAAAGCCACTTACATAGCTACATGACATTATTTTTATCTTCCAATATTGTAAATATTTCTGAAATGTATCCAAGCAAATTCACACGTTCCATGATTTTAACAAAGAATATTTTTTAGAAATATTCTTAATTGAAAATTAATTAATAATGTTTCCCTAATCAACTGCGAAAAAAAAGAATAATTTATAAAAAAGAATATTGTAGATCAGAATAAAGTCAGATTCTATGTTGCCGTAAGAGTCTCGAGAATCTGTTCGGGCGTTTTCTTTTTCTTCATGAAAGTTTTCCAGTGTTCCTGAGGCACTGTCCATTCCAGAAACATCTCTAGGTTGCTCCGAAGAGTTTCATGCTCCTCGGTGGGGTCGTCTGACTTAATTGGGTCTTTGCCAGCCGCTACCAGCGAATCTTCCAAAATCTCATCAATCAAACGTTTTCCAAAACCGAGTTCCTCGAGTCTTTCGGGCTTTGAGATCCGTTTGAGCAGCACCGCCAAAAGTAGTCTCATCTTTTCGATTGACATCCCAGAGAATTTTGAATTCTTCAAAGCATTCGACTCCGCGCTAGATTCATCTTTGGACGAAGCTTCGAGGCAGCTTTTTTCGTGCACTTCAAGGTCGCTTTTGATTCGGAAAAAGTTCTTGCAGTATTTGCATCCGTAGGGCTCGTTTCTGCCGTGGATACATCGCATGTGCTTCTTCCAGTGGGGTAGTTGGGTAAAGCCAGCGTTGCATTCGACACATTTAAATGGTCTTTCACCCGTGTGTCGTCTCGTGTGAAGCTTTAGAGCGGTTGAATGAGCAAAGGCTTGCCAACAAACGACGCATCTGCAATTATAATACCAAATCATTATGATAGTTTATTTGTACAGAATAATTTGAAAGTAAGCTTTAAATTATACCTGAACGGTCGTTGTCCCGAGTGCGTTCTCTGATGTACAGTGAGCTGTGACTTTTGTGCGAATCTCTGTCCACAGGTAGCGCAGCCATGTGGTCTGTCTTGAGCATGAGTTCTCATATGCTGGGGCAAATGTCCCTTGAAAGTTTTGTTACAAATCACACAAAGAAACGACTTGACATCCTGGTGCAAGCACTCCAAGTGTTTCTTCAGAGCGTCTCGACGTACAAATCCGCGCCCGCAGATTTCGCATTTGTGATCCTTCTGTCCATTGTGCCTCTTCATGTGAACAGACAAATTCGCCGAGCACGTAAACATTCCAGAACAAAGAGTACAGCGGTACGGTTTGACCTGGCTGTGAGTACGTCGGTGTTGTACCAGTTGGCCTCCTCGTGCAAAAGTCTTGTCGCATTCGTTGCATTTGTACGGGCGGAATCCTGTGTGAGTACGCACATGCAACTTGAGCCTCTCCTTCAAAGGAAACTCCTTACCGCATTCGTTGCACTTGAATAACGGCCCCGCGCCATGCACAACCTTGTAATGGTTCCTAAGACCTCCGGTGCCTTTGAATTTCGCGTCGCACATCACGCAGCCGTACTTCTTGTACTGCTTATTCTGTTGCTCGTTGGCGCTCGCTTCTGCTGACTCAGGACTCACTAGTCGGTACATGAACTTGTTGTTGATGTTTAGCACGTTGTTGTTCTCTCGCTCGAGCAGGTAAGTCTTCTGGATGATGGCGTCGATCGTGTCCGCTACTTCTTTGTCCAACGTTTTCACCACTGCTGGTTTCACTACCCCTCTCGCTTTTTCTTTCAATTTCTTTCTCCTTTTTGCTGACTTCTTTTCGCTCCTTTTGATTTCGTGAAGCTTTTTCATCTCCTCTTTGGTCGTTTTGATTCTGGAATTTCGCGTCCTCCCGACCAACTCCTCTTTGTCCAGATGCTCCGTGATGTGCTTCCACCTTTCTGGTCTTCTCTTCACTGAATATCCATTTCCCATCTCTTCATCCTCATGAACGTTGAACTGAGCATCGAACTCATCGTTGCTGCAGTGCGGATAGCTGCGCAGAACTTTGAGGGCGTCGGTTCCCTCGTGGTCTGTGAAGCGCGATTGCTCGACCGGCAGCAGCTCTGTGAGATGCACCTCGTCCTGATTTTGCTCGTCCATTTTGATTTCAAAGCTTCTTTTTGGCCCTATCGAAGCAGTGAAGGTCAGAGTGCAACTAGAAAACCGTCGCGATTTGTGTGGACGAATGTATTACACATTACTGAATCGGCCCGATCTCGTCGCTGAAGATAAAACGCGACCTTATCGGACCGCTTTATCGGAGCGATGCAGATAAAAGGCCGTTTACTCTAAGCAACAATGCCATTATCGGTCGAGTTTATCGTGTTTCTTCAGTGACGTAAGAAGACTCACTTGCAGGCGTCGGAATCACCACGCTCGAGGAACTCGGTCGCCTCTGACTCTCATACAGATTCACCGTCCTAGCAAGTCGATGGCGCTTCAGCTACGCAAGCGCGGCTCAATATCACCTTTGACTTTGCCTCCCTTATCCTCGCTTCCCCTTTCTTCGTCCTCCTAAGTGACCTTAATTCTTCACCTTCGCAGCTGCTTTAAAATTCGATATAAATTTGGATCCGACCGAGCCAGCTGGTACCCCTCCTGGCATTGATGTTTCCGACCATCTCATATATACTATTCTTGTACCATGACGTATTGCAGTCTTGAAAAATCTTTTAGTTTTTCCTTTTTTGACTCACTTTTATTTCTTTTCTTTTTTGGTATCTTTAGGTGGGAACAGTTTTCCTGGTCTTTGGTATTTATTTTCCTTCTGAAGTTTTTCTTTTTGTTTGTTTGTTTTTTTTTTTATGTTTGGCAAGCTTTTATGACTAGAATTTTCGGTTCCTGAATGGTAGCTTCAGTTGATTGGATTCCACTATTCGTCTTTATTGATTAGTTTTGTTCGAATCTTTGCTATATTACGTTTACTACTAGGTGGTTTGATTTTGTATTAACTGTGTTAGTAATAGCCTTAATTATAGGAGAGAAGAGCCCGTCACCATATCTGAAAGAAAGTAGAATTCCACAACCTTTAGTCCACGTTAGTCACATGAAATTTGTATTTGGTACAATAATTTACTACTTTGTTCAGTTATCATGCAATTGATTTTCATATGATTTTTATGAGAAAGTTTTGAGTGACGCTCGCTTGACACGAAGTTTGGAAAGAGATAATAAAAACTGTGTTCATTTTTACATATCAGATTATACGATCTTATTTATTCAAATCAAGTTCAATTTGAGAGTGACCTTTGATATTCTGAAACTAACTAAGACTTTTGTCATTTACTTTGAAATGTTCCCTTCAATTATAAAAACTTGGTCCGATCAATCGAAATTATACAAATAAGTTTTTTCTTTTTACAAATAGCGTAGTTGAAATTTTGTTTAAATTTTTGCAAACATTGAATTGGTAAATAATAAACTGATTGCGAGTCGGATTCATATTTAGCGCGCATATTTGTCTCTAAATGTCACACGTATGTGCGCATTGAACTTCCCAAACAATATTGTCTCTGTGACTATTAGATGATGATTGTTGATCATCCAGTCTATACTTACGGCACCAACTCACTCCGAACCTACAATCTACGTTAGCAGTGTCAAAATATTCACTTACTTTGAGAAAGACGCCAATCTCGATACAAAAATATGGTCTAGGAAGAAACTTCCCTTCGGATGAGCTGCACGGCCCTACCCTCCGTTCGCCATCTTTAATAAAGCTCTGCCAATAGGCCAATTAACGGTGGCAACCAAAGGGGGAGTTCAATTCGCGAGACCGTGTAATGCTTGAGAATCGCGACACCTTATCGACCGTTGATAACCGTTTTGCAATGCTGCAAACAATTTTGCAAAACGAAAAACCTATCTCGACAATTGATTCAAAACGTTATGAAAACCGAGAATAAGCAAACATAACAATTCGACAATGTTTTTCAAATTTTAACATTAGATAAATTTTCGCAATTTTCTATTTTTGCAAAATGTTGTGTTTTATGATGAAAGACTTTGAAATATAAATATGACAGTAGAAATATTTTCTTGATAGATCTAATTTAATGGTTTCAGTTTTAAAAAATGAAAAAAATATGATATGAGAGAAAAAGAGTTATAGCACTGGTCGAGGCGCCGCGATTGGTTGGACGGAAACGACGGGAACGAGAGAGCTGTGCGGCAGCAGATCTCGGCAGAAAGCGACGAGAAGTATAGTTGCGCGCGTCTGTGTCTGGGGTATGGTTTCGCCGCTTTTCCCAGCTGTCAATCGCACACTTTTCGGCTCACTGGGCCAATCAAACCGGCTGTCGCAATTTTGAACGAGCCGTGCGTCCAGTCGCGTTGTTTTTCATTCGCCTCGCGTGTGCCACCAGTTGCGTGTTGCATAACCCCAGTTTATAACCGAGAATCCGCGTCGCATCTTTGCGCTCTGCTCCTGGAACCGACTTTTTGTCCCACCTGTGACTTCAACCTGCAACAATCAGCCAATAACAAACGAATCGAAACAAAAACAATTCGGTGAGTATTTGAATCGTTGCTTTGATTTGCAATCAAATTTTTGCATAAAATGACAGCTCTGTCTATCTGTACTTTTCTATTGGTCAGCAACCGAACTGCGATTTTTATTTACACGCGCGTATTTTGTACGAAATGTTCGGATTATTTTGGGTTATTACAATTGATAATAAAAACAATTGTTTTCAACATCTTCTCAACCTTCTTCTTTAATTCACTGTCATTTCATTGTTGAGGTTATGTTGAAAGTATAAGTTGTTTTTGTTTTAGTTTCAATCTATCTTCACTGTATTTATTGCGGGATTCTTGTAATCTATTAAAATGTTAATTTTTTCAATTTAGTTGAATAATTCAGAAGAAAAATGAGAATGTGTAAAACAGTTTTTTTGCAAATTTTTTTGCAACTTTTTTGTATCACTTGTTATTGTGTTTTGTATTCAAATTCTATACCGGTGTTTCGAAATTGAGACTGTTTGTAATTGCGACCTTTTTATATTGTAGTATATGTAATCAACAAGCTTAACGAATGAATTTCGTTAAATGAAATGCTGTAAAACCGGATTCGCGTGCGATACAAAAAAGATTTATAGTCGAGAATCTATTAATATATGAACTTAATGCCCACCTGTTAATACAACTGTAATTATAACTAGCCGCGAATATGATATTTATTTTTTTACTCAATTATTATCAAATGTTTTTAAAGGGATAACAAATCTTTCAATTGAATAAATTTTCAAGCAAACACTTAAAAAAAATTGGTTGTCTTTCTTTCCAACCAATGTATCACTTTTATTGAAGATAAGCGTTCAGTTTCTGATAATTCCTATACGAGATTATTTTGTTTCAAATAAAGCAAAATAGAGGAACTATGACACTATCATTTCCACATTTTGAATCCAATCCGAAAATGAAATACAGTTTTCAAAGTTATCTAGAAAACATAATTATTGTACATAATTAAAATTTATATGCACCAATTAAATAAAACATGAATAAAATACAGGGAAAAAAACTCTTGTTGATTTTGGATCCTCGTGCCTGTAATCTTGGTACAGCTAATAATGTAGTATTAGTGACATGCCGTGACACTAATATGATAAATATAACCATCGAATTAACTCTAGTCGCAAGCATGCATATTTAAAAAAAGTGCACATAAATCATAATCCTCACTAAATTACCATATATTTTTGTTGTGAGAAATTTTGATTCTGCGCAAATAACAAAACAAATTTCTTTTGTACAAAATTAAATCGAAAATGTTTGAAGAGAATCATTTGTTTTAGGTGTTTGTTTCAAGTATTTGTTTTCAAAGTTAATGAAGTTAAACTGTTAAAACAGGTATTGCGGTTCGAACATTTTGATGAATTGTTAGGGGACGGAAAAAATGCACGATACGTTATCCAAAGCTCATATGCGATTGAATACGGAAGTAAATAGCGCTGGATACCGCAAGATAATCGATTCGACGAGGCTTAATTAACTGTCAAATTAACACAAGTTATCGTTGCTTTGCGAGATCTATGCAAGTGAAATGACTGAGCCCGTTAAGGCGATGAATAAGAGTAGAAGCTTATAAAAAACGAGTTCCGTCCCTGAGTCGGAAAACATCGTATCAGTGAACAAAAAGAATCATATGACTCCTATAATTGTACAGAATAGTCTGAGATACATTGTTTATTGATATACAATGATAATTGTTGATTCAAAGACAAAATTCGTTCTTTTGTGCGACTGAATATAAGGGGGCTAAAAAACTCGTTTGAAATTATTTTTTATTAATAAAAAAAAAGTTGTGTTACATCATAATTATTTGTTATTTCACCATTTGTCACACCTTACAAACTGTACTTACATAGATGATGTACATCATCTGCAAGATTAAGATCGCAGGGCAGTAATTAAACTGCTATCTGGGATCATGGCGTGGAATAATGCAATTTTTTGGTTCGCTGATCGTGAGCGTATTCTGATCGGATGCGCTTTCGATTAACTTGTCAAGAAACCAAATTGATTTTTTCTATTATAAATATTGTTTTCTTTTTATGATAACCTTATTTAACGAAATTCTTTATTAATCCAACGGCTTGGTCACGCGACGTTACACAAGTTTGCTTAACACATTCAGATTCAAACAATACCTTTTTTAAGTACAACTGTTGTACTGCCCAGACCCATCATTAATGATTCCAAACCTCAAAATTATCAATTACGTTTTCCTCCCAGAACAAAAAGTAACAATAATTATTGTTTAACGTTTTTTTTTTTTTTCTTAGAATTTGTCTGCAGGAAGGCTTTTTTCTCAACTAAATGTTGTGCTATGAGAATGATATGAATTTAATTGCACGAGGTTTGAGTGGCGGGTAGACAACAAGTGGGTGATAAAACGTGGACACTGTTCATAGAAATCAATGGTTCGAATTCGTAGATGAAATCACTCATACAAATATAGATTTCTAAATGGAAGAGACGAGTAATGAAACTCGTGGGAAAGCTTCGTGCAAAATCGAAGGCCGAGCCATCGCTTATAATTTCATCCCATGGTACGGTTAAGTGTCTTTCGATTAAAGCCTGAACTCTGTGAAAGTATGTACCAACATGAATATACTATCACTCCCGTAAACTTATGCTTTTCGCTTTCTAGGTGTACGATTGAGCATAGATCTAGTCGAGACTTCTTCAAGAGTCAAAAAAAAAGTCCAAGATTATCATCCTGATAGCTTCACAACAAAATGTTGAACAAAAATACTCAACAACTCTCGACTTCTTCTGATTTTGCGAATTCAAAAAATATAATTCCAATTGCAAGATTATAATCGTTCAAAATGTTGCACAAGTTTCTGAGACAATAATAAAAAAATAAGTGTGACTAGTATGAGAGCGTCGGTTAAAATTGGAAGAAGCAAGTAGCGTTGCAAATGAGCATAATGGACAGTTCAGCGAGCATGAATTCACGGTGGTTTTTTGATGATTTATCTGATGACTTGATGGGCTATCATTTTCACACTCAATTGAGTTTCGAGTAGGCAAATCTTTTTGATCAAACAGTACCAAATTGAAACATGTTTTTCAACACAATCTCAAAATGTTGAGATGAAAATTTGTGTTGGAGAATAGAGTGTTCGAACGCGGAAGATGGCGGTGAATTATAGAGAAGAGATATAAGTAGCTCGCGGGAGAGCCGCAGGAAGGTTAACACCCTCGCTTAGCCTTAACTCGTCCAGTCGAGAGTCCGTGACTTGGAGATTCATACGAAACGCCGCTGGATTCCTGCCATTTTCATTCCCTTCCGCCATTGATGTTCGCGTATCAGCCAACCCAACCAGGCACAACTTTAGATGCCAATGACAGATCAATTCTTATCTCGCGAAAACCTCGGCCCATATTTTCTTTCATTTCACAATCGCATTTTAATTCAAAAAGTAAAACCTCACATTTGCTTGTTATATAACAAAAATAAAAAAAAAACCGAGAAAATTGTGCTAGAGATAATGCATTTAATTTGCGATGAGAAATGGATCCGAGGTGTCATGTAGGTGAATTTCTTTGCTTGAATCGAGCCCCCGTTACATCTAGATTTTTGGTCTTGGTAATGTTGGGTCGGCGCTCAGGTCTAGCTGATTTATGCGGGCCTCAGGGAGAGTCCAGTTGCTGGCACACACGCACCAACACGTACGCGTCTGTACCACTGAGTAACTAGCATCTCATAGACGCGTTCGCGAACCCAACTAGCCAGCCTTTGTCTCACCAATTTCGACGTAGTACTCGACAAAATGCATTTCTGTTTTTGGGAAAAATGCTCCCTTCTTCACATCCTTCTTCTTTCCAATACTTGAAACCGGTTTCAAGTCGATAGATATGATTTGTGGTCTCATTATAAATACTAATGCGATACTGGCATTGCAAAAATTTGAACATGGTCATTTATATTTGCCATAAGGCTCGGCCAATTGCTTATCTTTATTTCTAAAATAATCAATAATCTTTGTCTACTTTGTTGTAGATTTCATGACTCTACAATGATTCTCATATTTCCTCTCTGAAAAAAAAAAAAAAAAAAATGACGACAAACGGATATCACAAGTGTCCTGAAATGTGACATTTTTGAAATTTCAAAGAAAGTAGTAGTAGTAGTAGTAGTAGTGGTAGTGGTAGTTGTTGTTTTTAACCTAGAAGAACAATTTCGTTCAAAATTCATAAAAAGTTCACAAATTTCGTGAATTATTTGTAATTATCTGTAAAAAAAGTAAAATTTGGTAGAGACTTCCGGTTTGGCGGTGGCCGAAAGGGAGAGTGCATTTGGTGGATCGTCGAAGGTCGTTCCGATTGCGTAATATAATTCGCGTGGAGCGAAAGATGCTGAAAAACTGACGAGAGATTGAGAACCGCTGGAGCATGTAGCGTACCGGTTGTTCCACTCAAGGAATGCGGACTCTTGAACGTATGTACGCGCAAGACCAATACAGCACAGCCTATGTCCGAACACTGACTTATGACAGCCCAAAAAATCAATTCCCACTTAACATTATTTATAACAAGAGCCGTACAAGATCAAGACGAAAATGGAAGATAATGATATGTGTTTTGGAATATGTTGTGTCAACCAACATCTGATTAAAAGACAAGAAACCTAACTGGTTATTATGATTTGGTTTGTTATTTTTGCGGTGTATAAAGAATACGGGACATGCGAAAGGATAATTAAATGTGACCGAGTTGTTGATACATAATTTACGGGATGTCGAACGGAGAACTTGACGCGGGAACTTGAGAAAGAAGTGTCGATCAAAAACAATCAGAGGAAGTCGGATGACATTAATATTTAGCAGGCCGCCTAATGTACCGGACACTGTATGCAAATGTTATGCTAAAACACGCGCCGCCGATTTTTTGTCAAATCAAATGCAGGTGTCGCTTTTTAATCAGCCCATAAACATTCGATTTTGATGTTTAATCCTCTGACGCTTTATCGCAAATAAATCATGCAAATTCAATAAAGCTGTGAATAACAGTTTCATCTTTACTATAATCAATCGCTTGAATTTTCAAAATAAAAAAATGGAACTGTGGATTTGTTTGAGGCGCAGGATGAACTTGAGCTTTATGGAGTTTATAGTATACTCAACTAATATGCAGGCTGACAATAGATTTTATTGATGGTATGCAAAATTATGATGCAAAAGCTTGAAACAGATGTGAGATTTAAAATGCAGGGGTCACGGCCGGCGATCGTAAATAGAATATACAAGTCGAGGAAATTACTTTTGAAGAATCAACGTCCCATCTGAATATCCGCTTATTTTATACATTTGCTTAGCTCTTTTTCGTGAGATATCTGCGTCGATTTATCAGACTCTCGGCGGTTGTTATTGATAGTCTGGCAGCCATACACTTTCCTCGTCTTCCTTAAAATTCACTGATACGCTACTCTTTTTTTTGTCGATCGTTATCTCTGCGACATGGAATATTTTCTGACTTCTTGCTTTACATCAGAGGCTTCGAGTCGATTTCAAATCATCGATTTAGTATTTAAATTCATTCAGTTCCCATTAATTCTCATTTCTGATTGTGTACGCTTTCAATTTGTTCATTGTTTTCTTTCTTTTTGCAGGAGACCCGAAAAAGCGACGTTCACAAAAGTATGATGGCGGAAGAAACGTGTGATTTTGCTTGAGAAACAACCCAATTAGTTTCAAAGTAAGTACAAGTCTGACATTTGCAATTAAGTGGGCTTGCTTTCAAAAAATATTATTCATTCGAGTTTGTTTGTTTGTACATTTCTGTTGACGAAACGGGAATTTCGTGATGTCAGAAATTTGTGTTTACAGCAACTGTTGTGTTAATTCGAAGAAGATAATGTAAACGATAAGCGACAAGATAACGGCAGCGTATTAATTTATAGCTCAAAGGCGATAAACGAATGGGACGCATGTGTCGAGAGGATTAGGAACGGAGCGGGAAGATGAGCTGAACAATAATTTTTGTCCAGAAAAGTACACGAGCACGTTGAGAAAGTTCAAAGCCCTTGCTGCGCCGACAGATTACCCGCGTACAATAATTCACATACATCCTTCTATGAAAACTTTTGTACAGTTATATCAATTAAATATTTTATATATTCTGCTGAGTTACTACATTGAGGAAACGATAATCCCGCAACGATAATCAATAACTTTTTTTTCTTGACGCCCAACAGACAACATTGTTCTTTGCACTACTTTCATTTAAAAATGTCTGACATTTTCATGTGTCAGACAATGTGTCTGGTTACAAGTTTTCACTAAAAAGCGTCATGTTTTCCGGCTGCATTATTAACGAATTAAGAATAGAAACTCAAACTGAAAATTTGTCTGATTCAGAAATTGTGAGTCACTGAGTTGAAGATTAAAACAAGACTTTATTGATACATTCCAGTATCAGCGAAAGCTCTAGAGTTAAAGGATGAAGACGTTGTTAATTGTTCTTTGAAAGCAAATAGTCATCTAATAAACATGATCGCATACTAAGTGAAAAATATTTTTGAATTACTGGAATGTGAATTGGTGATATGAATGCTGATTCGTATATAGAGCACGACTGAAAGTAAATCATCAAGCGAATTTGAGTGGGCGAGGTAACGTACCCGGTGCGTTTTATTGTTGACTTATCAAAGTCGCTTCATGAAAATTTGATACGGTATCAAAGTCAATGCTTTGGAATATTGTCTTAAACCTAAGACAATCGTATGTCTTAATTAAAGACGCGTCTTTGGTGCGTTCGAAATAATCAGTTTCAACGGATTTCTAAGACGTGTCGATTGGAAATTTGTTAATCAATAGTTATTTTTGCAAAAGATAAAAGAAAATTTGTAAATTCGTTTCTATCGGTTCGTGCGGTGATCAATTATGCGATAACATTCTAATACGATAAACATTTATCAGCATATAACATTTGACGATAATTACTCGACCGCAGTTTACGACGCTGAGAGGTTTAATGGCTCACTAGGAAGCTACTAGAATTTTTCATCGACAGGAACATCAGCATCTTCTCCCTCTCCAGAACCCTTTCTGCGCGAATCATCGGACGCGATAATGGCTCCACTTATTTTGCTGTTAAATAATTTGAGCCTCCAATATACCACAGATTACCTCTCTTATCTCGAATAGGGAATCGCTTTCCGAAAAATTGCAGAACCGTTTGAAAATCGCGTAATAAGACATCAAATGGTTATGATAAACGATTTGTTATTTTATTGCAAACTTCACCGAGAAAAAGAGATCGTTCTCTTTATAAGATATATTGTAAAGAGAACAACCCCATATCGTACAAACAGTTACGATTTTGATTGTTATGGCTACAATGTACATTCAAAATGTAGGTCGTAAAATGTTACAATTTTTATCGTATCATGATTTTAGCTGCATAGCATCATAGAAAGATGTCTGGGACGAAATTTTTTAACGAAAATTTTGCAATATTTCGTTTACATTGTTATTTCTCAATTTTGTTGATCCTTTACATTCTTATGTGGCATTTTCCTTTGATTTGTTTACATTTTTAATTCATTTTATTCTGAGGTTTCATACTGAATTTTGTCGTAAATATGAAGTGAAAACAATGTGAGTTTTTGCGAGAGAAAGGTTTAGAATAGATTTTGTGGGTTGATGTTTAGGCGACAGCAGATTGAACATTGCGAAGCGAAGAGACAAAGCAAACAGTCAGAGTGTCGGGTTACAAAAAATACCGAAATGTTCTCTTGACAAGGGCATCCTGTGTCTGTTGGGTTCCAATAGGCTAATAATTAAGGTAATGGCTACTTTTCAACTCAGTTTCCGTGTGCTTCGATCTGTGCAACCTCTCACCGATTACGGTCACGAAGGCTCCGACTACTCACTAGTCACTCAGCTTTTTTCTCGCACTCGCTCGCAGCTCTCGCTTCGCCAACCTGCCTCTCGTTATGTTCCTCTTGAAAATTGCTTTACATACACAGAACTCTCCACCAGTATCGCTATCAATCTCAAATTGTCCCCAATCATAACCTTGTTTTTATTTTTATTTTTATTTTTATTTTTATTTTTATTTTTATTTTTATTTTTATTCCATTGCTTGTCCCATTTATTTCAACTTTTCAACTAACTGAAAATATCATTGGAATTCAAATGTTTCACCCAAGACTTTTGTTTAACCATTTGTAATGAAAAGAAAGAAAAAAGAAATGGAAAAGTAAAAAAAGTGGTTAATTCGGTGTGCAAAAGGTATTGTGAAAAAGAGTAATTTTGCCGCAACAATGGCGTTACCTAGCACGCCATGTAATTTCACTTCTCAACGGCACTTATTTTGCCCTCTTCGTGGGAATCTTGGTAGCGGCCAACGGACACTCTACTAGAGCGCTAATGACAAATCACTTTTATTCCTTGCGGTTTGCTAACACAATTTTCAGCTCAATTCATCAGTCTCGCCATCGGTGTGCTTTTCAAATGATAAGTTGACGCAAATTACCACTTTAAATAAACAAAACGTATCCAACAGATGTAATAAGTCACGTCATCAGATAAAATTCTTTTTTATATATGTATTTTCATGAGTTCTTTACTATGCATTCTTTAAATTTACAACTAATAAGATGATTTTGTTGAAATTTACAGTCACGTTAGTAATTTGTACGCAAAAAATGGCAGGCAATTATAATTGCAAGCGCAAAAACGTGCTTTCGAATAGCGAGTCGAACGCAAAAGCCAAACATGTTATTTCCTTGGCGAGCTTGTATCTGATTAAGTACTGTGACTCGATTGGTCATGATCACTGCGTTCCCTCTCTTATGATAAATTATTCCACGATAGCACACCAATTGCGAAGCTCGTTGATAAGAGGGGCCATAATTAGCACGATTTGATAATCACGCTTAATGAAAACTCAGATTCTGTGGACGTTGTCGCGCATCAATTGCAACGCTCATAAACGAAACAATTCAAAACTCCTTTTCACACTTGAAAAACACGAGGAAAAAAACGTTTCTTTGCACGCGAATAATTTCTTGTGCAAATTGTGATGTCTATTCAACACTTTTACTGGACCTTTTAGGTAAATCTCGAACAAGTGTCTCTGAAAAAGAGACACTTTTTTGTTTTCGCACAAAATCTCAAAGCATCTGACGCTTGATCTAGTTTCATCTCAAAACAGACCAAGTGCTTTGGCGATGATCTTATAAACATGTTCATTCATGTAGTCAATTTGTTTGATAATGCTTCTTAAAATATTGAGAAACTTTTGAACGAGTTTTAAAAAAAAATTTTTTTTTTGTCAGTTGACTCATACACAACAGTACAAATCTGAAACCGATGTGTCTAATTGAAATGTAAATTGCAATTCGTCGTAGCGGATATTTCCATCATATGGAATATAGATAACCGACTTTTCTTTACAATTTACGTAAGCGTCGCACTTTTTTTATTCGATTATTGAGATGGAGCGTGCGTAATAGTGTGCATGCAAATTGCACGTGTTTTTCATCGACGCGTGCAGAGGTGCTTTAGAAAAAAAAGCTTAATATGACAGGTATGGTCAACCAGAGTGACAACTGTTGTTACACCATAGGAGAGCTGAACATTCAGAGAGCAACTGTCTTATAATAAGCGCATTTTCAAACAGAAATGTATAAATATTTCAGACAATTTGATTGTTCCAAGTTATTTTGAAAACAAAACAACAATAATAATTGTATTTATTCGGCTGTGTTACAGAATGGTTATCGTGGTGAACGGGGTGGTGTTGGAAGAGCCGCAGACAGACAGTAGAACCTTTTATGCAGCGAATCCGGTGTTCCGTGAAACAGCGGCCCAGTTGCATTCGATGCCGGCAAAATTGGTAGGCCCTGTGGGCCTGCTGTATGTCCAGCAGAGAGAAATGGCTGCCACTCTTCCACATGACAGTGAGTTACACAATATTAACTGGAAATCATCATCGTATGTAAAAATAGTCATTAAAACCATGTAATAATGTTATAGAGAACGTTAGCATCTTGGGTTCAGATGACGTTACAACTTGTATAATTGTCGTAGTAAGGCATACAGGTATGAATTAAGTAAAATAACGCTGATTACTAAAAAAAAAAAAAAAAAAGATATTATCATGAATTAAAAATTGTATTAATGATTGGCAGGTTCGGGCGCTGTTGCTTTAGCACATTTGGATGGCGCTGGCACTGAGGATGCAGCAACAACTATGATGCAAAGGGTTACAGAATTAGCAATTGGTTATCCAGAGGGCCGTCTAGAACTACAATTAGTCGGGGGATATTCAGACCCAAGAGGCTACTCAGAAGACTTATTTTATAATATACTTTGTAAGGGATCAAACAACATTATTTTTGATTAATTTCTCAAATATGTTGTGATCAAAGAAATATTAAAAATTGTTTGTCATTATAGCTGCGTTTCACAAGCAACAAACCTATGAAATTGATTTAACGCTTTGTTGTGTGGCTGAATCGAATACAACTGTAAGAAACGGAATTCACTGGCCACTTATCTACGGGATTGGTCTCAACGTTAAGACAGGAGAGATTTTCCCGGCGACGTTCCCAGACAAGGGGCCGGACCAGGCGCTCAGACAAGCAAGACATCTTACTGGTGGTCAACAGGTAGAAATCTCTCGTCCTAGTTTTCAGAAAGTTGAATTTTTATTTACGTTTAATCATAACTTATTATACTTAGGTCCTTGATATCTACGATTGCACGCTTGGTCTTTTAAGGATTGGTCCTTTCAATTATGATCCTTTGCGAGGAATTGATTTGTGGCTAGCACAGTCTGATCAGTTTATACTGCAACATTTGTCCACATCACCAGACGTCGAACCGCCTCATTTTGTTTCTCAAGTAAGTTGATATTGCGGAAATTTTTAATTTGGTCTGTCAATTATGTGAAATTCTTTAGAAGTAAAAGTTTTTTGTTGTACTTTTGTAGATTCGAGCTACATTAAAATATATCCAGGACAATCAATTTCCTGCAGTGACGGTTTTTCGGGACAATCGGCCCCATTACTATCGACGAGATGAAACCACAGGCGTTTGGCAACCGATTAGATACTAAACAAGCACTGTAACAAATTATACAAACAATCATCTTCTATTTTTAAGGAAAATGTCGATATAAATTATATGGACTAAAGTTCAGCCACGTCCTTGCTCATACAAAAAATTGTAAATTCAACAAACAAAATTTACCCACGAGAAAATGTAAAGTTGCAATGATACATTTTATTTTTATGTAAATATTTTGAAATGTCGCATCTAGAATGATGGAAGAAAAAATTTATGCACTGTTTGGTGATATCTCACTTACTTAAGAAAAAATACGATCGTGTTATACAAAATTATTTTGCCATAAGTGCACACTGAAATGCGATTATACTCGTTACATTTTACAACCGTTATATATGTTATATTTTGTAAAAAATCGCTTAGCAACCATTATTAATCCTTTTTGAAATCATTATATTGATCAAATTTGTAATAAGAAGGCATGCTAGATCAGTTGAATGATTATTATCAAAAAAGAATATAAAGCAACACAATTTGTGCACACGTGTGATTAAAAAACTGATTTAAAGTAGACATTATTGGTTTTCAATGTGATTTTTTTAAAAAATAACACCAGAATACAAAAAGTAGCAATTTAAAAGTACATAAAGCTGAAGTACCATTGTTAGATGTAAAAAGTATAATAAAAAAAAAATATTTTCTGAGGGACAAGACTTATGTACTTTTATTTTGTGATTCTATGAAGAATCGATTCATTGTGAAACCGTTGTTAAGTAATGAAGTAATGTTTTTTTCTTAATCTTCAAGACTAAGAATATTATTTTCGTAAAATATGATTTAGTGTTAATGAAAAAAATGATGATAACAATGATGATTCGTTGCCATACTTCGGTTGTATGTGAAAATCAAAGGCGGATATCGCGAGAGAAGGGCTTTTTGAAAAAATGAGGATTAATGAAGTGAGATGTTGCAATGTTTGTTGCAGTATGAAGTTGCAATATTTTACATTGTCATAATTTTGCGTTTGATTGGGATAATTTATTTTTACGCCATTGAACAGTAAGTTTAATAGTGGCCTGAGCTTAAATGATTCAATTATTACAAAAAAAAAGTAACTGGAACAAAATTGCGACAACTTGAATACATTTCTTTCTCGGATCCGCTCTTGATCTTAATTCAAGACACGTGATAATATGTATATATTAATACAACGAAAAAACTGATAGAAATGGTGCTATGTAAAATTAAAACAATATTTTCTCGATAAAATCTATTCCAATTGTAAACAGTTTTTTGTTATTTAGGTGTTGATGGATTGACTGTTATTAATTGTTGTCCGTCAAATTAATTTTTAACGGATGAGTTTATATTTTTGCATACACTGATTTCATTTGAAACACAAGATATTTGTTATACAATCGATCCATCAGCACAAGCCATCGATGATTATTATAAAGAAATAAGATCAATATGCACTGATGGTTAAGTTTTTAAGATACATTTTCAATGACCTCTTGAAATTTTTAGTTTTTTCGAAATGATATTACGAATAAACTCTTAAAAACTGTAAAATAAGTCCTTTATTTGTTTTTCACAGTGAAACTGAATCACAATTATTATTGATAGGATATCGGTGATGATGTGCAATAACCAAGTAACTAAAACGGGTTAGCGGGTAAGGAGGAAACTGGCGGCCCTTGCCGGATCTGCTGCAAACGACCTAAAAATTTTGCAGAGGGTTGAATGAAAAGTTTGTTTAGGACTTTTTCAAGTTTTCACTCCCTCGAACCCAAACAAACCTTTATAAATTGAAACGTGACAATTCGCGCGGGCCAACAAAAGTCCTCGCCAACTGAAGGAGCATATGCTCTGTTGAAGGATATCCTGGGATCACAACAGAACGATATTTTTAAATGTAAATCAAAACGTAAACAAAAAAGAAATGTATTCTATGAAAAAAAAACAGTTGGATATAAATAATACCATACTTGAAATGTAAACAAAAAACTGAATATCATGTTTTTATTGTTGGTTTACATTGTGTTTGTTCATATTCTTGTTTCAGAGAATCTTACGTTCTTTAATAATTATTTTTTGTTTGTATTAATTATCTTTGTTCTAATGTTCTGTATTGAAATTTATGTTCCCTCAAATTTTTTGTCAACATTGCTAAATTCGCGAGGAAATATCAGCGTATGCAATTTCAAATTTAGCGCGAAAGAGCAAGTTACTAGTGTCGTTGTTACCGACCTTCGCGCACCATAATATGTCATTCCGTTCCATGAAACACAACAATAGACATTCCTCTCCAGCACATCTGTGTCTTTTACGGTTGCACATATACAGATGAATTCATATGGTCAAGTGTTTTGTCATGACCAACAGTTTTATCCCATTCAATGATTCAGTTGGAACTTGATCCTGTTCTGTCGAGTGAGTACCCATCTTGTGATCCTTACAAGTGTATGAACAATTTAGCACTGGCAAATACAACATTGCAAAAACGTCTCGTAGAAGACGTTTTTGAAGAGTTTGATCAAAATGATGTGCTCGTGACAGGTGGTTTTCAAATTAAATTCGAAAATCTGAGTGATTCAAATTTTCGAATCGATATTTGAAATCTAGTTCAAAAATCATCTTCGTTACATCTTCGTTATTAAGCAGCTGATTGCATTTAACCTTGTTTTGCAATAACTGTTTTTGTCCACGCCTTAGTTGGATTGCTCACATCGAGTTCATTAATATGATCAGCTGAAAGAAGAGGATTTGTCACGTTTCAATCGATTAAATATTTTGTTCATTCGTCAATAGCAATGCCTATCAAATTATCTGATTTGTCAATATCGAACAAAAATCACAAATCAAAACAAATCAGAATGGGGAAAATAGTAAGAGTTCGTGTTTAAATAACTAAAAATTCAAAAGAAAATGAAAATTAGAATTAGTTGAAAAATGTTTCAAAAATGTTCTAAATTGCATCTTTTTTGCAGGTAAAGATGGCAGACAATTTAAAAAGTAAAGACAAAATTATTTGAAATGACAGAAATCAAAGAAATATAGATCCAAAGGCGTCTTATTTGTCCTGTGCAAATAAATTGTTTTGTTGACGTTCAAATTTTTAACTGTGTTTAAATGCCATTCGCTGAAACCGTCAGATCTCTGACCAAGATGGAAGAATACACGGACAGTTCTTCTTTGTCAGTCGTTGACGTTTACGACATTGCGTCGGAAATTGGAAAGGAGTTTGAAAAGTTGATACAGAGTTTTGGTCCGGATTCTATTATCAACCTTGTGCCAAAGGTTATTAACGCACTCGAAGCTCTGGAGAATTTAGCAACAAAAAATGAGAGAGAAAGTACCGAGGTTCAGACCTTGCAAGCCAAGATTTCTCAATTGCAGACGGACAAATTTGAAAAACTCGAAGAGAGGCAACGTTTTGAGAAGGTAAACAAAATTATTGGCAGAATAAAATTCTCCCTTGTTGAGCTTGTTGGTGATTGAAACTTTTTCTTCCAGGAATTAGAGCAAATAGAAGAAAATTGGAAACAAGAATCGCGTGATTTAGTGGCAATGGTTACACGATTGCAGGATGAAAACACCCGTTTGTCAACCGCGTTACGAGAATCGCGAGGTGATAATGAGAGTAACAGTCAGCAAGGTATGAAATACGATCTAAATGAAAACGAACTTGTGCTTTCAAGATGAGAATGCGTTAGTTAAAAATGGTCTGTTATTTTCAGCATATACCTCACCGCAGGAAGTTGATCTCGTGGTCCTAAGACGGTTGAGAGCAACAATAGATAACCAAAGAGATCAAATCCGAGCTAAGGACAGAGAAATACAGCAAAAGAGCACTGACGTTGAAAATGTCAGTGTGCAAGCAAATGAATTACATTTTTTATAGTAGATTGTAGTTTTCACTTACAAATATTGAACATTATTTCTTTATTTGTTTGTTATTTCAGTTGACATCTCGCGTAGAGACATTGAGCATGGTAGGACGAGAACTAAAAAGAAAGCAACGTCAAGCACAAATGCAAGCTCGTGGGATGGTGGAAGAAAGAGCGGATCTGTTTGCACAATTGCAGAATCAAAATCGCGAGCTCATCAACTTGAGATCGAGATTGGGCATTGTTCGAAAGGAGAATGAAGATTTATCAAAGTGCCATGGATCGGATTTGAAATTTGATCCGAATGACCCTAACAGGCCGCGATTCACAACTGCCGAATTAAAAGATATCCTCCAGGAGAGGAATGAATTGAAGGCTCGTGTCTCTGATCTAGAAGATGAACTGGAACTTTATCGACCTAAACCTGAATCGTATGTTAACAGATATTAACTAGGAAAACCTCTGGTTTTTGGTTCTTCAATGAATCTTTTATCTGACTCACATTGAAATGAATTTTTCAGACCTGAAGATGAAAATGATGCACCCGTTCAGGGACCATTACCATACGAACCTGATGATGCTCCTTGGAAAAAAGCTTCTGAGTCTGGAATTCGTAGATTGTAAGTTAACCTTTGATCAACATAGAGATAATTATAACTAAGACTATGAATTTACCTTGATTTTTGTCTTTGTCTTGCAGCTTCCGAAAAATTTTTTCCGAGAGTAGCGGAAAACTATTAGGAGGTAGCAGTCCCAGGCGAAGTCTATCAAATTTATCAAAAACGTTGTCTGGCAATGGTGCCAGTCAGGATGTGTAACTCGATAACATTGTATCACGTTATATCTGGCTGAAAGTCTGAATTCGAACATATTATTCCAAGTTATAAGCGAAAAAGCATCTATGAAGAATATCTATTATCCGAATATATCATTACTGAGAATTATTATGTAGGTTTCGGCATCAGAATAAAAGAATATTTAATAACAAACAGAAAAGGTTGAACAATTTGAAACTAATACTTTTTATTCTATAACAAGGAGCTGTATATTCTACTAAAATTGTGTTTATAGGTACTTGAACAAAAGCGAAAAATCTAATTCAGAAGTTTTCAAGTATTATTTACCAAAGGGTATGAGGTGAAGTTATAATTTTATTGTTTGTTTTATATTAACCATAATAAATCATCTAAAAGTATGTCAATTATGTTGTAAAATTCCGATTAATAAACTGTTTTAACTCACCATGTTTTTCATCATTTTTACAAAAAGACTTACATTAAACTCTCTCACATTGGTAATACTCGTGAATTATTTACCATTCACTGCAAAACAAAAGTCTACAAAAGCGTAGCTACACAATTCGTCGTTACTCATCAATAACCATTCGTTGATCATTAGATTATTAAATCATTAGACATCTAGATCATTGATCACTGGATCATTGGATCATGGACTATTTTCAATCACGTTGTAATTAGCTACAAATATAAATGTGATTATCTCACATGAGAAATACAAATGTTTAAATATTGAAACTCACCACAAAGCTAGGCTCAATTTGTACATCCATTTTGTATAAAATGTGTTCCGATGAAGTATTAATTATATTCAGATTTGGTATAAATAGATCATATATTGTTCATTCTGGACCAAAAACAAATCTGGAGCTAGAACATCAACATGTGACTTCTGATCCGAAAGCAACTGAAAATTGTCTTCGCTTTGTTACCAACAACGCTTCATCTGGTTGCCAGGAGATCCTGTTCCAATACATGGCATGAAAGTTGACAAACTTTTTCTTTTATTGTTACTTGTTACATTGTTACAAATATCAAATTGCAGACTGAAACTCCGGCATATTATCATTGCTGCAATATTATTACTTATGAATCGATAGTAACTAAAGACTGATAGTTTTTTTGAAGGCAACTGTTTAACAAAGTACAATTTTCCAAATTAATGATGACAACGACGATAATAACATGAGCCTAAATATAAAATGATACGCGGAAGTTCGAGTATTTTGTGACGTCATTGAGTTCGACGTATATTCTTTCCAGTAGATCTTGCGTAGTTGATGATTTTTTCTCAACATGAGTGCGGGAGAGTTCGGCCGACTTATTCGGCCGGTGAAATTGTGTAACCAGATAATGGGTGCGTGGCCATCAAACAAAAAAAGTGGATCGGTAATCGAATGTGTCAAGTTTTTTCAATTACACTTCATGTTTCTTGTTGCGATCATTTATACCGTTAGCACAGCCATCGATGTAGTGCGAAAACTGGACGATATGAATGAAGCCACTGAATGCGCAATGGTTTCTTCAACTGCATGCGTTAGTTTCTTTCGTTTCATTGCAATTTTATTGCACCGAAGAGATGTGGCTAACGTTCTTCAAGAAATTGAATTTGATTGGAATTCAAAAGATCCACAAAGCAAACAGATTTTACGAGAAAAAACATTAAACGTATACAGACTGGCCAAATTTTACATTACTTTAATCTTCGTTTCGTTCTCTGTATTCGCTATGAGCCCTCTTTTGAAGGTATTTTTTTTTTTTTTCATTTTGACGCCAACTATAGGAGTTAGTAATTGTTTCCATTTTTTCTACAAAGAATGATTATGAACATTTTATAACTTTTTACAGCCTGGGCATCAAATTTTGCCATTTCAAGGATACTACTTCATTGATGATCCTTCTGCAGTTGTGTACGCGATGTTGTACATTTTAAATATTTTTCTGGCATTTTGTGTAACAAATACAATAGCAAGTGCTACGCCTTTTAGTCTTGTCACGGTGATGCATGCGGCAGCAAAATTTTCCAGTTTACAGGTGAAAATTAGATCACTGCAGTTTCTAACTGATAAAACAAACAACAGCCTAAAGCGTATAGTAAAAGAACATCGAAATACCATAAGGTGAATCTTGTTTACTGTTTTATCTATTAATTTGTTAATAAAAAATAATTAATTTATATTCTATATTCATTTCAGTTGAGATAAACTATTGCGATATTCAATTTATAGGTTTTCAGAAGCTGTTGCAAGAATAATAAGTTTGATTGCCTTAGGACAATTCGTGATCAGTAGCGTCTTACTATGTTTTGCTGGATTTCAAATTAGCGTACGTTTTACTTGACATTAATATACAGAAAAAGGTGTTGTATCGCATTTCATAAACTTGGTTTTCATTTCTAATTAAAATTTACCTCTAGTTGGTGGAAGATAAGCGCAATTTGATAAAGTACATTTTATTCACGAATTCTGCTATGCTGGGAGTATTCATATTTAGTTATGGTAGTGATCAGCTCATCGAAGAGGTATTTATAATGAGTTTATATTTTGATTGTGCATTCTTTGAATTCGCAAAATTACTTCTAGAGTGAAACAATGTGTTACTGTAGTTACGATAGTGGCTGGATCATTATGAATGAACAAATCCGTAAAAATATTATGATCATAATGATGAGATCAAAAAACTTTTGTAAAATCACAGCTGGAGGATTCGTTGATGTTTCTTTAACAACTTTCGCAGGGGTAAAATAAGTCACGATCACATTACGAAGTTAAAATTTTCATGTTTATATTCAGATGACATTTGAAACTTTCGTTTTCAACAAATTTTTAGGTTCTACAAACATCTTTTTCATATTTTACAATGTTAAAAGCAGTTAATGATGATTAGAAAAGTTTGTAATAGTATTCAGCAAACTGAAAATATAAATTTATTTTTTTGTTGACCATTCATACTTGACATATTCTTCTTTTTCCTAATCAAAAACGTACGAGATAGTTGGATAGTAATTAATTCTATAGTTTGTACAACTTTTCCTTACATTGTTCAATTATTACTATCTCAAATAATAAGTTGCAGACTACCAAATCATCATAATTTGAAAATCGATACTAACTTAAGGCTAATAGTTTATCCAAGTTAAAGATATACCTATATGTGACTGTTTTAAACAGTTTGTTCCTAGTGATCGGGTGACATGTGTTTTTAGAAAATTTTGTATTCAAAATGGGTAATGAAGAGTTTGATAGACTCATCAGGCCCATAAAATTGTGCAATCAAATTTGGGGAACTTGGCCGACAAATGAAAAGAGTTGCTTCTTATATAAATTAATCAAACCTTTTCAATTATATATCACGTTTCTTGTTGCAATATTTTATGTCATCACCACAACCGTTGATCTTATTAGAAATCGCAACGATATAAATGAAGCTACTGAATGCGCTTTAATCAGTTCAACTGGGTATCTCACTTTATTCCGCTTTGTTGCGATGTTTATGCACAGAAAAGATTTTGCTACCGTCATAGAACAAATAACATCTGACTGGTACCTGTCAAACCTGGAAAGCAAACAAGTATTACGAGATAAAACATACTATGTCTACAAATTAGCAAAGTTTTTCATCATTTCTATTCTCGCAGCAACGTCGGCTTTCTCTATTAGTCCCCTCTTAGAGGTATCTTTTTAATTTATTAACAATATTATAAGTTATAGATATGAGTAACTTTTTTATAAATTTGTTTATGTTATTCACATATTTGTTTGTTGTAGCCCGAACATAGACGTTTGCCTTTCAGAGGGTACTATTTTGTTGACCACCCATCGGCAATGGCGTACAAGATTATGTACACTCTCAATTTTATTGTTGGATTTTTTGTGACAAATACAATATCGAGTGCTACGTCGCTCAGTCTGGTTATGGTAATGCATGCATCAACCAAATTTTCTATTTTGCAGACGAAAATTAGGTCTTTACAGATTGAAGACCGTGAAACAGAAAAGAGTTTGAACCATTTAATACGGGAACATCAGAACGCTATAAGGTATTATTTTTATTTTAAGACAATATTTTCTTCCTGCTTTTTGATTTGTTAATATTAAATTAGAAAAGAGTAATTAGCGAATTCATCTTCATTTCAGTTGATAATGTACAATCGAGATAATCAAATTATAGGTTTGCAGAAGCCGTTGCAAGAATTATCAGTTTGATTGTTTTAGGACAATTCGTGATCAGTAGCCTCTTATTATGTTTTGCTGGATTCCAAATAACGGTATGTTGCTTTTTAGTGTCCCAACTCGGGACACTAATTTTACAATAGTGTAACTTACTCACTAAAATTAAATCATGTTACAGAGTCTAGAAGATAAACGCAGTATTATAAAATATGTTTTGTACTTATATTCTGCCATACTGGAAATGTACATCTTCAGTTTCAGTAGTGATCATCTTAACGTAGAGGTATCTATAATCGTAAAGTTGAGAGTGTTTCCATTTCTTGATGAAATAGTACATTTCTTCAAGATTTGCTATGTTAGCTTTTGGGTGCGGTTAGGCTGGTCTTCGGAAACAGGCACCATAGTCACCTGAAGAACAATATCTTGCTTTCACTTACTATTACTATTTCCATGGATTAATTTTAGAATAATGGAATTATAAATGTTCTGTGACATGCACTGCACTTGGTTAATGTGAAAGGAAAGAGGGCGAAAACTTTTTTCTTCGAAAGAAGAAGTGGACGCGAATAATTTTCTAACTTTCTTATCATTTGACTCGTTGACTCATTTGACAAATTTAACGATTCCCACGCGAGTCCCTAATTTAATCTCATCTAAAAGTCCTCGCACTCTGTTCCTAAATATCCATGATTTCCACTGAGCATTGTGGTCAGATTACGTACTTTGTTATTCAAACCCATAAATAAAATTTGAAATTAAAACATAAAATTGGAATAATCAAGTTGAACAAATTATTTTACAACAAAACAGAGTCAACTGATTTGTTCCTCCAGTTATGAAAGTGGTTGGATCGTCATGAATAAACAGTTCTGTAGCAAATTGAATTTTATCATGATGAGATCTAAAAAATATTGTAAAATCACTGCTGGATCTTTTGTAGACGTCTCTTTGACTACGTTTGCAGGGGTAAGACTATATCAACATTTGAATATTGAATCAAATTCATATTCAAAACTGTAAATGTTTTCAATATTACAGGTACTGCAGACATCATTTTCTTACTTCACAATGTTGAGAGCTGTTAATGATAGTTAACACACTGTAAATGAGTTTCTCAATATCTTTATGAATGTGTTTGGCGAGAAAACTCAATGCTCACCTTTGAAAATTACTTATCACGAAGTTATTTTGAATATAAATTGAACACCTTAGTTTATAAAATATCTTTGTTATTTGACGAGCAAGTATGTTTGAAGTGTAAAAGCAAACGTTATGACACCGTGGTTGCTATAAGACTAAAACATTTCTAACACGATTTATTCACGAGATAAAGGTTTATTGTCTACAACCGATTATGATAAATAATAAACCAGTCTGGAAAGTTTTGCGTTTGTTAATACAATATTCATATTGTCTAAGACGGGTGTACAAAACTAGCGATTAGACTTTGTTCTTCTATTAAAAAAAGTCACAATCAAAGGATTGACGGTAAACGGTCGGTGTCTTTAAGTCAGTCTGTGTGTTTCGTTCTGTTATGGACTTTGCTATTTTGTTGAGCTATACTTACAGACTTAAGGATGCACGCGAATATAAACTATTCAATATCATGGCTCAGATACCTGCTCATCCCTCTGGGGTTGTGGCCAAGTTCAAGCAGAGTAAAAATAAAATATTTTGATTTGTGCTGCATCATTTTCATCTATTTTATGATAATCGCCATGTTCATGACGGTTTATTTACACCTGACGGTCGAAGCGGAAAACTCTATTGTCAAAATTGATAACACTGGTCCGATGTCTTTCATGGTGATGAATGTTTTGAAAATGACATCATTGTTGTTGCAAGTAAAAAACATTAAAAACTTGATAAACGTCATTCAAAAAGACTGGGTTCACATAAGCGGTTCCCATGAACAAACTATCATCATGTTCAGCGGTGCTAAACGAAGTCGCTATATGTGTTTCGGTAGTATTGCTTTCATGTTCTCTGGTTTGTTCATGTATCACTGTTTAATCCCTTTATCTGTTTACATGATAAATTATAAAAATCACAAATACGTGAACCCACTTTGTTATCCAGTGTACAGTAAATTTTTCAACATTGAAAAGGGATCGACATTGTTTGTACTTTTTGTCTTACAAAATGTTGTTTCATTAATTGAGTGTAACATTGGAGTTTCAATGATTTGTCTAATCATTGTTTTTGTGACACATGTTTGTTCTCAACTTGAAATTGTTATGTTACAATTGTCCAACTTGCTTAGCGAAAAAACCCCACAAAGCACAGAGAAAAAACTTTCAGGGATTATCAAACTCCATCAAAATACTACAAGGTATACTAAGATGGATATTAGACAAAAGTGCAAAAATTTGGTGAAAAAGAAACGCTATTCTTAAATTTCTACAAATTGATAGTTTAGCAAACATTTTGAAATTCAAATGCAACTTCAATCTTTGAAACTTTTTTCAGGTTAGTACAGAAAATTGAAAACATTTTTACCTTGCCTTGTTTGGTTGAATTCATGGGATCCACTTTTAATTTGCTGACATTATGTTATTATGTACTGAGAGTAAGTGAAATCATTTCTTTTGCAAAATGCAAAGTTCAAATTGTGTCTAACGCTTGTTAATTATTTTAACAGGAACTGAATGATAAAGCTTTATTTAAGTTGTCTACATACAGCATGTTGTCGGTTTCATTTTTGTTCAACGTTTATGTCATTTGCTACATCGGAGAAGTTTTAAAACAAAAGGTTAAAACATTTTCTAATGTTAACTAATATTCTTACGTCTTCAGTTTACCAGGAATAATAATAATAATAATAATAATAAAAGTAATATCACCAAATTCTTTTCAGGGACACGAAGTTTATGAAGCTGTTTATAACGTACACTGGTATAATTTACCGAAAACTCATTCCACGTACTTACTTTTTATTTTGATGAGGACAAAACACCCGATAGAATTAACTGCTGGCAAAATATTCGTATTGACTAATATGAGTTTTATGAAAGTAAGGGTAAAAATAGAATTTATAATAACAAATGTAAACAATATTCTATATCATATGCCGAGAAAAAAAGATTGTTCTCTTTACAAGCTAACCCCATATAGTCGAGTACCATGATTCTAGCTGTGCAGAATAATCAATAGATTTGTTGTAATAATTATTTTGGTGTTATTTTTTTCAGATGGTTAAAAGTATAGCCGTATATTTTAATGCTTTACGAACGTTGATTCGGTAGTATCGATTCATATGATACCCAAAAAGAGTCTTTATCTCATGATGGTTTCGTTTGACCGTTGATGGTATTTTGTACGTGAACTTCCTTATCAGTGGCCGTTTCTACTATTTGTATCATCAAGCAAAACAGTCGCTATGTACAGTGTTTGAGTGTTTCTTCTGGTACAAATTGCCAAAGATTCAATTAACTATCTCAATAATTGTTATTAATTCGAATTTAAATACATGATGAACAGAGTTCTTTATTTTATTGTCGTTTTTGTGAGTCAATATACAATGTAATAATTTAATTGAAACAGTTTTTTCATTGATCATTATAAAATCAGAAAAGAATGCTTCCGACTTTATTTCCCTCGTGAACAAAATGAAATAAACATAACTTGGTAAACAAGGTTCACTTTAAAAAGAGAAGCGAAAGTATATAAAATAAAAAGATTTCTATAAGAAAATGTTACTTTCAGATGTATTTGAAAACACCAATGAAATAACGAATGGTCTATTCCGCGTCTCGAGAATATATTTTTATTTTTATTTACTTTATTCTTATTGTTCGTTCTTTGCACTTTGTGCTTGGTCTTAGTTCTTCTTGGCAACTTATATTCGAATAAAACATTCGTTACACCTTGAGGCGCTTTTGGAAAAAGATGAATTGAGACTCGGCTGATAAACTTAATAATCTTCTTGGTGTATTATATGCGCGCATTTTCAATGACCATTCCGATCAATGACAACCTTTAGAAGTGAAATAATTTTGTAAACGAGCGTATAATTGGCAGAATATGATAATTCAGAAGTACGCAAATGTAATAAAAGAAGTTTGATTTTGTAAAAGCAGAAATGAGGCAATTTTATTTAAGAAAATTTATGAAACTCTTTCTTTTGCCTTCGAATTCCGAGCCGGCCAAAAACTGTGAATACGGTAATCGTTGAATAAAACTTTTGTTGAAACGAAAACAAAGTTCGTTTGCTTTTGAGAACCTCAATTATACATTATTTATTTTCATTTCGTGCAATCTCGAGAAAACACCGAGAGTGAGCAATTCTTTCGTAATTTTCATTAAAAGTAACGATGGATCAATAGAAGTGTCTTTTTGAGATTCGGCGCTGAAGTTTTGTGGAAAACAAACTTGCGGAAGAATGGTACGTTTTACTGCGGATGGGATTAATTCCTAAATTGCAATTTACAACTTTTCAATGCTCACTTGAACTTTGTGTGTGTTTCTTTTTTTTTCAGAATTGAACAGTCGGCATTTTTGTTCAAAATGATCAAAGCCTAATAAACTACACATATTGAATGTACTACGTCAAATCATGAAACGATAATGAAAATGGATTTCTCAGTTGGGCTGTATATATAAATAGTGTTTCCGTTGGAGATAGAATGTATATGGGTTAAAATGATATAGGCATTAGCCGTGGGCTTTGGTCTGGGAATGGCGGCTTGCACACCTCTTTAGTCATGGATTCGTCATATCACATTGTTCTGGTATACAACGTGTTATCGCATGCCTGTTATACGTATATATATATAACTCTGGTCCTTTCTCTGCTCGCGCGCGTATGTTAACTCATTAACAAAAAATTTAATGTTGTTTGATCATGGGAGAGAAGTTCACGAAACCCTGTATCACTTGAATAATCACACACGCACAAACAAAACAACATGCATAAAAAATTAATGCGTATATATGAACTCGTGCTTTAATCCTGCGAATGAAAAACCATCACCTCCCAGTAAACAATGAACGCCGTAATTTCATTTAAAACTTTTGTTATTAGATGGAAAATGAAGAGTGCGATTAAAGTTGCATTTCAAAGCAGTCAACTGATTATTTATAATGATTGAAAAAATGAATAATTTATTGGCAATCAGGTTGGAAACGTTAGTTGTATCTTTAGCCACGTCTCAGCTAATCTGAAACGACTTGAAAAACTGGTGCGAAAAACTTACGATAAAACACATACGACATAACCGAATTATTGCCATGTCTGTTCACATCACTTTGATAGATTGGGTTAATCAAAGAATAAAAAAGATAGAAGGCTCGAAAAAGATCCATTGAAGTGTCGATATCTCGTGAACAAACTCGCATTTTTATTTATATTTTTGGGTGCATTGATATTGATGTTTTGTCGCTGTTGTTGTGAGTCTCGATCTTATTTGCAAGAGTATCAAAGTTAGAGTGATTATGTGCCGACTGTCATGGCACTTTGCATTCGACGTTTCAAAATTATGGCGGGGATTACACAACAGAACGCGCTGCTCGTGAAAGGATTTCGAAAATCCTGTCCTTTTCAAAACCGTCAAAGCTGACGAGAGCTTTAAAGCGAAACAGAACGGGCACACGCGGCAAAAAACTGGATAAACGGATAAAAGCGATCGACGCACGAGAGAGAGAGAGAGATAAAATGGCAAGATTCGAAGAAAATAATTCAAAGTCGATTAATCGACAGTGAGGCACACTGTAAAAAAAAGCATCAAACAAAAACAGTCCATTAGGGAAATATTCTAATACCGCATGCTAACTGTCAATTGTGTGATGAAAATGTTGAAATAATTAGATACGTCGATCATTATACGTAATTCATTAAGCAAAGAGTAATGAAAAAGAAGTGGGTGGAATATTGACTTGATGATATGTATACATATATAACTCATAAGTCTGGTCGAATGGGAGAGGAAATTTGTGGGGAAAGAGTTCGTATGTTTCTGCACAGAAGAGACTACTCGAACGTGTGGAATTGCAGGGCACTGAAGACGGGACATATTCTCGTTATATTCTATTCGTAATACAAGTGTAGCACTTGAAACACCTGTGTCTGAGTGAACAGGAGAGACAACCTTTCGTCCAAACTTCGAGTCCACTTCAAACTTGGCTACAAATTGGATTCTCAGTATAGGTTTAAAATATAATTGGCGTTCGTTTCTTTTAACGAACCTGCAACCTCAACTCTCATACTACATTTTACATCTATCCTTTATACACGTTTTCTTGGACATCTCTGATAACCGAATCTATTGTTTCCAATGTCGTTTTTCCAACTTTTCATATTTCCCACTAATCCACACTCATAATTATCAACCGACTATATTTCTACTTCTTCGTAATGATTCGCGATATTCCAATTTTATTACTCTTTTATATGACTTTTTATCGGAATTTTTACTTTATTTCTCAGATTATAAGTTGGACCAAAACGAGATACATATTTTACCAAACGTCAGACGAAGATTCTGATGTTGTTCAAAATGTTAGCCGTCATTCGAATGTGAACTGTAATAAGGACGTATGTACGCACACCAAGATTTACATTTAAAGTTTGCTCGCAAAATAAAAACATCAGAAAAAATAAATCTTAAAGGAGAAAGTTGGAACGTCGATGTTCGTGGCATGCGGCTGTCGCGTCTCATCTCGATAGGGATTGAGTCCTGCGTCTGACTGTTTCATATTTGAAGTCTATATTTTGACGTCGCAGACGTGCTATTGACTGTTTCGCTCTAAAATTGGACTCGTACCGTCCAGGACAATACTTTTGCGCTCGCGCAACAAAATCAACCTTTTCGGTGGCTTTCCCAATGAAGAAACCTGCCAGTCAGAGCTCGCATGTTTCTGTTCAGTTTACTCATGACTTTTCTTTCAACTTTTCTACTTTTCCAAATAAATGCGTCTACAAACCATCGAAAAAGCAATGCATATTTATAACTGCAATTTCATTACTTGTTTCCATTTTTTTTTCTTACGTCTTTTGATTTAAACACCTATTCATTTATTATTAACATATACACCGGGACAGTTTTCTTTTAGGAATAAAATTGTGTAATATCAGCAGAGAATTTTTGTAAGACGGGAAGAAAATAGGTTTCAAGATAAAAATTTGATGGCATATCTATTTCACTGTTATCTACCCCATTTACAAGCTTTTAGTCCAACTTTTGGCATATAAATACATAACTGCAATGTCAAACACGAGAGAGATTATATAGATCAACTTATATTGAATTTATTGAAAGTGCTTATTTTTTGGTTGTAATTTGATGTATTCTTCTTATAAGCAAAAGTCTGTTTCAAAAGACAATGTAATAATTCAAGTTAAAATGTGTTTTGTCCAAATATTTGCTTAGAGTCGTTGTGCTGGGCAAATCTTTGCCATGGCTGTTAAGTGTTGGTTCTAACAACGAACAAGAGTCTCCTCTTTGCAAGTTTTGTCGAGAAGAATCTGCTAGTAGAATACTAACTCACCTAATACAATCAATTATTTGGCGCGGAAGGTTTCTCTCTCTTCTGTTTTACTTTCGCCGAGTAGTTCCTTTGTACGTTTGTGCTGGAACCCTCGGTACGCTTCTTAGTAGCTAGCTATCTATCTCACGGTTATCTGGTTAATGATCGCACATACATCTACCTGCTCTTATCTAACGGACGCAAATGCGAAATCATCCCCCGAATTGGTCCTTCTTTTCTTCAAGTTTGATATTAGTTAGGATACAGGAGTTTGAAGATGAGTTCGAAGAAGCAAATTATTCTTATTGTTTCCTCGCCAATTGTCGGATAAAAGCTAACTTGTTTGATTCAATACGCTGTGTCTCCTCGTACCGCACAATGTTCGTATATAGCTTTTGTTTAATCCAGTCTCATTTTACATTCGTTATGCATAGCCCTCAGCGAGAAATTGCCTTTTCCACTCTTAGCTTTAATAGGTAAACGAGCTCTTTGTAATTTTACTTTTCTTACAAAGTCATCACAAGCAATATTCAACCAATTACAAAAGTCATTGCCAATAATTCTTAACAACTTTTGCCTTCTTCGTTTGGTGCAATTTTTTTATCGCACTGCTCTAAGATTGATTTTACAAATGCCATTCATTTGAAAAAGGTGCTGCTTATTCTCGTCTCCCTTTGAAAAACACATTTCTTACAGAAAGGGCTTTTAATCATTTATAATTAGACAATTATTTAATTGGCATCGAATTCAGTAATTGATAATGATTCATTTATGATAGTACTAAAACGCGCAAACATTTCAACCGATTCACAGATAAGACAAGTTAAACTGAGTGGTAAAAGTAGTTTGATCCTATTCGAACTATTGCAATAAAGAATCGAGAAGAGGGCTTTGTTCTCAATCTCAACGATTGTGATCGCAATTTATGTTTTGTATCTTTCTTCCTGCAAGTCTATTTCGTTTTTCAGTTGCGTTATATCCTGCTTTCACTAGTATTTTTGGTACATCTAAACGTCTGACCTATTGTTATCTCTATACGAGTACCCCCTGCTAGATAACTCTACTGGTATATCTTTCTGAAAAGTTCAGAACTTGATGCTACCCACTTTCAGTATCAGCTTGAATAAAATTTGATTTATAAAAAGATACTCGAACGAATTTCTATCCTAATTAGTGAAACTTTTTAATTGCTTGTTATTCAACAGTCATACGTCTTAGGTCGCCAGGATGACCAAAAATAAGGTTTCACGCGAGAAATAAATGTTCAGCAATCTAAGACAAAATTGAGGTCGAATTGAAATATCTTTGGGCCGAATTGGTCGCAAAACAATTAAATGGTCGAATTTAATTAGTGTATCGGATCGAAGTCAAGACGTCGAGAGATTTACGCTCCAATCAACAGAAATGCAAGTATTTACGAGGAAAGTCACGACTTTGATCATTTCTCATTGACGCTCCGTCTGTTTCGTATCTGCTCTTTGTACCTTAATGACACTGACCTTTCAGTATATTATTCAAAAGTTCGGATCTTGTCGTACATCAGAGAATTATTACACTAATCAATAACATCATCAAACAGTCAAATCATTTTTTCAGTATACACTTCGCTTAGTCGTGTAGCTATTTATAACAATTATCCTCAAATCTTTTTTTTTTTTACATTAAAAGTACGTGATTCGATTTTCGATGAGAAATCATCAAAAAGATTAGACCAAATTGATCGTCTTTTCCCATTTTTTGAACTTTGTCTGACATTCATTAATATCGCTTGTCTTTATTGAGTTGAAGCGAAGAAGATGATGGCTACAAAAAAAGTCTCAAATTTCATTAACTTGAGCTGTATCAGTGTCGGTGGTGGAAAATCTCGTTTAAAAATTTTCATTCCAAGTTTTAGATCTCGTGCTAAAACACGTGATCCAAGGCTTTATAAATTGATTTAGGTTTTTTCGTATAAGAGACAGTGTCGTTGAGCTTGAAGACTCGTTTGTTATTAAATACGTGCGTGATTGTGAGTGTCACACGTACTAGGGACGTAATGAAAGCAAGCGAGACAGAAAAACTTTGAACTTCAATTGGACAATCGATATGATAAAAGTTTTGTATAGGTGCGCAACATTTTTGTCTCGGCCAAATTGGTAGCCGCTCTTAAATTCGTGACAACGTATTGATTAAAATAAATTTACCCACGGAATCTAAATTCAAACGACAAAAAGCTTCGAATACATCATCACCGATTCGAAGCATTGGCTCGGTGCAATTACAAAACTACCATCTGCAGCCTGATCTCCATCCTATAAGCAAATGTACACGAGGGATGCTGCCGGGTCCATCCTTCAAATTGAATCGGAGACAATCTCGTGAGCTCGGTGAATTTTTAGAGCGCCGTGGGTCGCATGAAAGATGAGTCGCAAAATCGCGGAAATCAGTATTTGGTCGAGTTCAGCAAATCGCACATAAATCCATTTGCCAAATTAGCTGCGATTTTTTTTTTCATTTAGCGCTCGCCAAGATTGAATCACGTGCCCCGTTATAGAGCTTGGGTGGCGTAGTCGCGCGCGCACAGCGCTTAAAACGCTCACGTTCCAAAAGAACCTTTTGCGGCGCATGATAACGAATAACAGTCGGTTAGCAACATAGACGCTTATATCCGTTGGCATTAACTCTGCAACAGAGCGCGGACGTGATCGTTCATCGGTGCTTCTTGATTGACCTCGTGTCTGATTGCCCGGCTATTCTTGACCAACGCTCGACCCACCACTTCCAACTAAACGACCAAATATTTAAAGTCTACCTCAAGTACTCAAGTGGACGCCGTTAAAAAAAGCACATGCACGCTCATGAGAACAAGACAAACGTGCACTAGCCAATGAGATGGGTCGAGACTTGCTATAACGTACGAGCGAGGGATGGATACCGAAAGGTGAGAAGAACATGCTGCAGACAACTTCGACCCGAGTAATAGCACACGAAGAGCATTTCAAACGCCCAGCCAGGGCTTCCCGATCAAATATTTTATACCTCATGACAATTCTCAAAAACAATTATTCTCCTTCAACTCGCATCCTTAAACTCGTATAATAGTTTTTGACGCTGCAATAAATAATTTTTAATTGTTACGAAGACTTAAAATGTCAGTTAGAAATGTGAATCTATTGAAATATATAGATTATAATAATGGTTTATTTGTAGAGGATTATATGAGATTGCAACAGTGTGTTGTTTGGACGTATCGCTGATATTATTGTGCATGCAAAAAGGCAATGTTCATGTGAGGAAATAAGTTTTGCTTTATGCGGTCGTGTGCACTGGGTACACCTATGTTGGATGCGAGTGATGGAAAAGCAGCGCGAGAGAAAGCACAAAAAGGTTTGATCTGGCGTTAAGAGGGGACCTATTTCTGTATTCCGAAGATGTTGCCGGCACCATTGGATCACGTATGACGAGCTAGGCTATAACGTAGGCCATACGTTTGCACGTAGTGATGCATGGATACTGGCGTGAAAAAGAAAAAAAGCTACACTTCCGCCGAAACTCCTTCTTTGACATCCTATATACCATCAGCTTGAAAATCTATTTTTTCGGACGATTCGCCAGAAAATACTAACTTCTAGTCGCGAAACGTTGATCAAAGTTTTTTGCTCAAAGTTAAAACGTCTGGATGAATAAGTTTTCATTATACATGATGATGGAACGTTCAAAAATCACTCATGATACTCAATTAAACAAACGTCGGTAACAGCTTTAGCAATCAAGAAGTTCTCGACTTATCTAATCTCGTCTTCCAACTTGTGGTTCGGTTTCACTTTAAATTAAACGCTATTCTTCTCAATTTTTTCTCAGTCAAACTTCAACAAACGCCCCTGCGCACATTACGACCATCGACAACTTCGCCAAGAACCTGTAAAATTACGATTCAGCACCATGAGTTGGACTTTGTAAATGTGTTGAATCAACTTTTCGACATTTGATTGCAAAGCCATTGTAAATTTCGACTCATTGTTTTTCTTCGTTTTCGATATTTCTTTTTTCTTTTCATTTCTCAATTGCATGTTTAAGATTTTTTACTTCATTTCATAATTCTTAATTGTAAAAATGTTTCATAATCCTTGTATATGAAGCTACTCGTATTTTCAATAAATTTTTTATCCAATTTCCGTTTCCATGTTTCTTTTCATGCGATGCAGAAAATTTTCCGGTGGATATTTTCTATAAATCTGCTCCGCTAGACAAAATCGTACATGAAATATACAACAGCGTCATCGGCAATTTTGACGCGTAGATGTTTTTGCGCGTTTACAAACACCATGTTGCTCTATCCACTGAGCTGTGTGACAGCTAATATCCAACTAGGAAACTAGTTGCTTGACGTTTCCTTTGTAACCAGCAGCCACGCAAACGTATTTTAACACTATAAAGTTCGAATTTTGCATGTATACCTAAAACGACCAAAAGTACGTCAATTTGACAAACCATGTTTGTTTTTACATGTTCTATGATATCGAGCGCAGATTACATAAAAATAAAGATATTGTCGATGAACAATTTTAAAATTGAATTAGAAACCTTTATAAAAAAATTGCCATATAGTTGCATTTTCAAATACAACGAATTCTAGACATGACCAAACAAAAACAAGAGTATACTTTTGTGAGTACGTATAATGAATCAAATTTTAGTCATAAATTTATGTCTGATTATAGTACGAATCATTATTATTAATAATAATTAACCTATATTATCGTTAGTTATTAGTTTTATTATTAACTTTTTGATCTATTCAATATGGACAATTATTATACTTGATGTTTATTCGAATTATGTGAGCGTACTGAAGCTTTTAGTTTTGATTAATCAGTAAATGAATGAATCATCAGAAATCGTAATTAAGTAAAAACTCAAACATGTCTGTTTGACGTACTCGAGCTTGCCAGTGTTAATATTGCACTTAAAAGGCCGTATCAATCTCAAAATGAGATTACAACGAAACACCATGTCCGACGCATTATTGACACTGACTACTGAATCGATGAAATTGTTGTATTAAGATTTCAAATAACTGTGACTCTATTTTGTCGATTTTATCTCAATGCACGTTTCTATTGTTATTACTTTCATAGAATTAGTTGAATTAATTGATGAACCTAAGTGTATGAAAATTTGCTTTACTAACAAATAGTTATACTTATAATATCTTTATGTTTGTCTCGACTTGCCTTTATCATGCATGTACAATATCAATTCTCTATTTGACTTATGTACACGCAAATTGAGATGTTCCAGATAGAATATATATGTCAAAAGAGTAATAACTGAATTCAATATTGGCCCCTTTCAAACGGCCAGTCGAATGACAAAAAATGAAAATTTCCTTGAGAGACGGAACTGTCAGCAGCAGAATCTTCGCTAAGAGACGGCTCTCCTTTTTGCAATTTTATTTATCAAAGCCGTCTCTTGCATTAATGCGAACAGAATATATATCTCGACACAAGTTTTCTGTTTACTTTCATAAAAAACTATGAATCCTAAATCGTAACAATTCGATAAGACGTGTTCAAGTCACCGTTGAAATCTCATCTAAAGTTTCGCGACCGTTTCTTGAACTCGACAAGCTGAAAGAAAAAAACACGTCTAATCTAAGATTTGGTTGGGGATCATAGAGCAGTTGAATTAATGAAATGCATTTGGCATTCTGGAATTCATTTCTGCTTGATATACATTTCTAATGATCCTAATGTTCCATCAAAATGATTCCAAAAACAAGCCGCGCCTGAACTTTATTTTCAGAAATATTTTTTTGGAAATGTTGGTAGCTTGACATATTGGACGTGAAGTTAGCTGAATTCTCGTTACCCAAATGAATGAACAAGAGTACTTAATGTGCGACTGTGAATTATGCAGAAAAAGTGCTGGATAGACGTGCAACAAGATGTCTCGCACAAAACAATCGGCCGATGAAGTGTGCTGTAAATGAAATGGCATTGAACGCGATTGGAATGACGCAATTACGTTTAGATTGTCTCATGGCTTGAATAGTCTTTCGATTGATTGTATTCGCCGCTGTATTGACTTGTTAATTAGTCCAAGACCCTAACTTTAAAGACACAACTATCTTTGTTCTCCGAAATTTCAATTACATCTTTAGTGACTGAGTTTATTCACTGAACATAATGATATTTGTCTTTTACAGACTTTTCAGCACAAGTCGCTACGAAAAATGTTTTTTATCCCTTTTGTTAACATCAGTCATCTGTCTACAATTAGTTCAGAAAACAATGTTTTCATTCATACTTAAAATTCATACTTAAAAGTTTAATTAATAATTAAACCAAACCCTATAATTTTTTAGTTTGTGTCTTGTTAAAAGAAAAATGAATAATCATACGTAATGTTAGGCTTGATATCATGCAGGGAGATTCTGGCAACTTTACGTTCATGTCAAAATTGTCGCTGCAGATTCGCGATAGAAGCTTAATTGTTCAGGATTAAAATGACGAAGACGATAAGCGAATGTCAATCCCGCCAGATGGTAGGACAAGTTAAGTCAAAGTCATTCTCTGAAGAAGATTTGTACGTAAATTCAAAATTTCATCTTAAGAGCAAAATGAAACTTGGCTTTCGACGATTTTTTGTCTTGTAGTAACACATCTGGACTTGCTGCGTCAAAGGTAATTTTCTAATTTGCATCTAGGGTGAACTCACTTTTCTTTTGAAGCAAAAATTGAGAACAAAAAAATTTGAACCATCAATTTTGAGAAGTTACTCGACAAAAAAGTGTATAAATCAACGTAGAAGACGACGATTCGGAAAATTTCTGAAAGATTTAATCTAAACGACGACACCACCGAGCGAGTAATATCCGTTGAAATTTCGTCGCGGTTCCATAGTAAACAAGTACATAATTCTTTTTCATATCTTTAATGTTTTATCTTGCTATAAAGGCATTTTCTTTTATATACATATTGCCAGCTTTTTGTTTTCATTTTCTTATCATTTGTCTAAAATACATTCATACAAAGATCGAAAAATTGCTAACTCGTTACTTTTAATTCATTTTCAATTTCATTGCTCATTTTAAAGTGAAATTTGTTTGTACCAGTTTCAAGTTTGGACTTCAAGTCGATACGATGATAGATGTGATGATGACAGGAAATTACAAATGTATACTCATTTCAATTTTGTATTCCAGCTGTATGGTAACCATTGAATTAATGCTTCTACTATTATACTGATAGTATCTTGACGGTGCTTTTGGTATCCATCAAACTTCAGTTCCAATCAAATTTGTTGTTACGACGCGTTTAATTAAAATTGCATGTCATGATGATGTCTTGTTTGCAACAATTTTAGACTGAATCGATTGATAGATTTGACTTTCTTCACGGCGTTCAATTTAATATTTATGGACGCTAAATCTGTGAACAGGAAATTATTGACTATTCCTTAGTCCACCAAATTATACTATAGATACTTACAAATGAGCAAAATTTGAAGGTAGGATGTCTTATTTGACGAGAATATCAGATTATATATTCTTAATTTTTGTGCACTTGTTAATTTCACCATTCTATACGTCTATAGACCAGAAAAAGAGAGATCGTTATCTTCACAAGATATATCATGAAGGGTACAACCTCATATCGTAGAAACAGAGTGACAATTTTGTCTGATTGTTCAGTCACAATCTTTATCGTATTACAATTGTATGGGTTATGAACGATATTTTTAACAAGATATGCGAAATTAACCTGACACAGAGCAGCCATGCACTTACGAAAAAATGGAGTGTGAAACCTGAAACCTTAAAATAAAACCAATCAAAAATGTAGACAAAACACAACAAACTTCATGTAAACAAACAATATTATTAATTTTTGTTTGTTTACATTTCAAATGCATAGTTTCATGAATTCATGTTTTGTTTACGTTTTTGTTTCCAATCGCACTGTTTTTAATTGTGATCAAGCTAGTTTTTGTCTATGTTTGTTTTCAGTTTTCAGTTTTATTATTTTTTCTGCTTATCTAAAAGTGGGACAGAATTAATGATATTGAATAATGGCGCACTTATTTGTCATGTAAATTGCGAATTTAAACAGCAAACTAATTTAACTTTTTTCAAGAATTGTTGTCGAATTTACCAAAAATATTTCAGCAAATAGTACAAATAATTGTGTCTCTCGAGAAATCTGTGTGTTTTATTTTGATAAAATCAAGGGGGAAAATTGTGCAAGAGCATGCATAATCATGTGATTCGAATTTGCAATTTACAGCAGAGTGATGGACCAATTTGGAAGGTCTCTGTGATTACATCTTTTTGATTTGCAAAAGGAGAAGAGTCGAGTTGGTGCAGAATTGTAGGTGCCTGAAGTTGCAATTGTCGCTAGTTTGATTGGCTCAGGAAGACGGCGATATAAAAGAGACATGGAGTTGTGGTGCACGTGCGAGTGTTTGTCGTTGTTAGAGCGTAAAGTTAAACAGCGACACGGAGGCTGAAATTAGCAACGTGGGTATCAATTGGGTTTGCACAAAATGCGAGCAGAGAGCTAGCGCATCACGTCCAGCAAGTCGGATCCGAGAGTCCTGACGCCGGCAATCGCGAGCAAAGTCGAAAATCTTAATTCAGTAGCGCCGCCCATTGTATTTGGAGGGCGGCGCCACCTAGTTCAGCGATTGGCCTGTCGTTAACGGGGTGAGAGACTTCAGGATAGGGGTAGACAGGAGATGCGCCGTGGCGACGATCCCGACGTCGAATACACTGCGGCGATTTAGCAGCCGCGTCAGTCGACGCTTAGCGTCCCGAGCGACAACTGTACGTGCCGCGAGAGAGCTCCTTCAATCCGACACACGCGATCTTTTATTAGCCCACGCAGTCTAACCTTACAATACAAACTCAAATACAACAAAATTGTTCGTGCGTAATGAGTAGAAAACTTGAAATTCAACAGCTCGTCGAAGTCGAAGATAATTGCAAAGCTATATTTCAAAAGTTGTGGTTAATATTTGTCTGAAAAAAAAAAAAAAAAAAAGAATGTTTCATTCTGGGAGGATTTTTAATTTTGGTGCAATGATGGTTTGGAGCTGAATTGAAAATTTGTCAGCTATTCGTATTGAGCCGGTCATTCAAAATCAAAGTGTCCAAGTGATGTTTAAATGTGAAAGATTGAATGCTGTTGAAATATAGCGACTTGTCACGTGGACAGCTAGTTGGTTTATTTGCAACGATATGGCATCAGCAGTGACGCGAGCTGTCAGATCGCATCGTGAGTTAGAAAACGAGCTTAAAAACGCGCGCTATCAGCTTCAACGAGACAGCCAATTTAAGCGAACTGATGACTTTAAAAAACACAATCCCAGCCAGGTATTATCTTTATCGAGACTTTTTCGCGCACCATCCCAGACGAATCTGTTCGAGATGTCAACGCTGCTGAGTGCAATCTGGATCCTTTCGATATTACTTCATGGACAGTCCGTAACCGCCGCTTTTACTACTGGTAATTTTCACCTAATATCTAGTTATTTTGCAATCTAATTTCAAACGTCGCTATACAAGTCATGGATTGTGTCATTGTCAAAGTATATTGGTGTGGAAGTGTGCATTTAATTATATAGAAGTGTTTGAACAAAGAGCCGCAAGTCGGATTCTATGAGATGAGTAAGAAAGTTTTGGTCCAGAGCAGCGAAGCTGTATGACAGTTTAGGAGTTACTTAACCGATATATCATGCGCTATGGTAAATAGGTAAATAATTGTGTTGTCGGCGCAGTTGTGATCCGCGTTGTAGTTGACATAATGCTTGCGATGATTCAGTACGCGACATTCATCGACGTGTCTGCTATGAAACAACATTGTCATTTCGAGTATGGTGATTGCACTCTCTCTCTATGCAATACGTGTCACCTCGGGATTGCCATTATCAGAACCATGGGAGTTCGTGCTTAATTTATACCTCTCCGCCGTTAATCATTCTCTATAAACTCTTCTCTTTTCATCTCAATTTTATTAAACACACACCCTTTAATTCAAATTTCTATTTCTTCTTGCAATCACCAGTCACCAAAAATAATTTAACTATATATTAGACAATTTTTGTGATGGGCGTTTGACTTTTTGTGGATAGGGCCTGCTTGGAAAAATTGTACGGATCATTTGACAATTTCAGAGGTTATTTCAGTCTCGTCGCTTGCTGCCATAGAATTTGGCCAATCGATGCACACACACACACACACACACGGCGCATATCGCGAGTTTATCACAATTGACGCGATAAACTGTCTCGTATATCCTTCGGTGTATCTGCGGCTTCGTAACGTGGCCATGACGATTTAACGCTCGTGTGCACGGATCAGCGCGTAATCGCGGGTTTAAACTTGCTTACATTAAATAAGGCCATATTCCACAAAACAAAAACAAAGTCCTGCAATAGCATCCTATGAAAATTTGAACCTACGACACGACATTTAACAGCTGCCTCGTACAACACTTCACAATAATCCTCTCTCTCTCTTTTATCCTCTCGTTTGACTTAACAATTCTTCGGTACATTCATTTTAAACTTGTTATTCTAACCGATAACTGTCAAATTTAACGATTCTGAATTTTTGGTTGCACCGTTTTTTTACAAGTTTTTTTTGGCTTCAAAAATTGCACGTTCATATTACATAACATGACCCGGATTAAATTTAGCCAATAACATTTTTCAATTTTGGCGTACTCAAAATTTTCTTCACATCATTTTCCATTATCTATGTCGAATTGAATCGGAAAATATTTAATTTTTCTTTAACAATCTAATCTTTCATTCAGCGGAACATCTATAAAGAATTGTGTAAGAATAAATAGACGCTGATGTGTATTGATACAACAGCTGCAAGAGTTGTTGTTACCCCTTCGGGGAAGAGAAATTTCAAACATAGTTTAGCGTCGATATTGTGTATAGAAATTGGCGTCGAAAGATAAATCTCAAGAAATTGTCTCTAAAAGCATTAAGTGTAAAATTTTGCGTGACAAAAACATCAGTAGCCGAGTTGAAGTTTCAATCAATAAATAAATAATAAATTTGAATAATAAGTGATGTAATTGAAGTTGAGTTAAGCTGTTGACGCATACGCGTGTGACTTAAAGGCATGTGCCTGAGTGTCATTTGAGTTCACAATTTGTTCTAAACTAGACGGCTCAGCGAATATCGCCACTTTAAACTTTTGCCTTGTATCCATTCGTTTAATTGGCTTTTCACAACTTATATCGAACGTTTGACCCTTAATAACAATAGATAAACTTTTGAGGCAACACAAATATGCTATAAACGTGTATGCAATCGTTAAGTAAGACATATAGTTTGTTATTTTATGATGTGAGATTCGTTTTCAGCATGAGTGACAAGATTGATTTTGTTGTTGTCTAGTTTTGTTGTTGTCCTGAAGGATGACTTATTTAGTGATCATTTGACAAGCTTTATAAATCATTAAAAATTTGCAGCGGCGCAAATAATATAATCCGCCACGAGTGACATCTTAACGATATGCAATTCCGCGATATCCGCAAGACAGCCGCGGTCTCTCGTCTCTGCACCGCTTTGTATACATAATTCATAAGCCCTGCGTCACTTCGTCGGAAGACGAATATGTTCTCTTCTTTCTTTTCTTCCAAAGGTTGTACGTCACGCCCTCTAATGATAATTAATTGCTCGTGTTTGCAACGTTGGCTCACTCACGCGAGCGCAAATTGCATGCAAATTTAAATACTAAACGTCGAAAGCCAGGCCCTCACTTTACACGCTCGCATAACAATTTTTTTGTTATTTCAGTCTAACAAGAACAATCGGAAACTGTCGAAACCTTATATGAACCGTGATTTCATGAAACATAATTTAATTTGTCATTAAAGGATGGATTAAAGGAACTTTTATATATGTCATACTGTACGTCTAATAGTTTTGAAATAATTATAGAATTTTATGCGAAGAAGAATTGTCAATGCACGAATGAAAATGACGATTCGGCATCGTCAACATAAATCAGAGTTGCAATTGCAATTGCCGGGCATTAGTGTGGCAAGAATTTTGGTGGTGCGATTAATCGTGGCGGAAACACAGCGCGTGGAAATATGGATTCTACGCACTTTGCGAACACTCGATTCATGCGCGATATCACGATCTCTTAGGGGCTATAGATTGCGCGCAATATTGAGCTCATTGTCTAATGGTATCTGATCGCATCAGCATCCAGAAATGAAAGCATTTAACCGTAACCGGCAATAGGTCCCTTCCTACACTAAAACTCTTGTTTATGGCAACATTGTTGTGCACAATAGACATATAGATCAAAATTACCGCCCTTCGTGCAATTGACGATTTTTCGTCCAGATAGTAATGTAATGCCAGACATATATCCCAATGACAGATCCGCTCGATCTTCAATTGATTGATTCGATCTTTCGAATTTTCAAATGACACCCGAATTATTTCAGTTAATTTTTGATAACAAGAAATGTTTTACGTTCGAACTAAACACTAAAGCATGTATCTATCTACAAAGGTTTGACGCTTTTTTACATAATTATTAACACAAGTCGGTTCGGACATGTAATTGAATTTTATCTACAACTGCATCAATCTCAAGAAAAGTTGTGATTTATATCGCTGATGGAAACTTTGTTATTTTAAGCTGTCAATGATGACCGCTTGTATGACACAAATAGCATCGAGAGGATATTTGATGATAACAAATGATTATAATGACGGTCCATAATGAAAACTTGTACAGTTGACAGTTTCTTGTCAACAATCACGGGCGTCTGTTGATTAGTTTCCAATCCGGCTCTTGTCTCTATTGTCATTGCGGAGTGGCTGTGTCAATACCCATGCATCAAGATTGGCGTTCTTGATGTTCATGTGTTATAGATAACATCTACAACAAAGTAAACCACTATCGGCTAAATCTTCAAAATTATTTATGTTTTCGGCTTTCAATTTCGCGACTGAATGTTAACTTTTTCCTAACCTAAGATTGTCAGTTTACTCTTGCTGACAGCACGTGGCTGAATTTAAGAACAATTATTATTTTTAAAATGACAATCGTCTAACCTTCAACTGTCCGATACGCCATACATTTATCTTATCTGTCAGATTTGTTAGCAGACTTTGCTATAAAGAATTATGAAAATCTACCAATAGGCAATATTGATACTGCCGTATAGCACTTGAAAGTGTATTATTGCATATTTATTTTTGTGACTTTCGAATTGTCTGTCGCGCGCGCGCGCGCCAACTGTCAAATATTTAAAACTGTCGACAGTTATGGATGCCACGACCGCTACGGTTAGAAAATTACTTTTTTCTTTTCACTGAGAAAACGTGACAAACTTTGTCGACCACGCACATCATATAATCTCAAGGTAAAGAACTTCATTTCACTCATTCATTTTATCTTATTGTTTTATCAAAATTGCCGATTTTATTCCATGTTGTACTTTCGCCTTTACAATGTCACACTCTTATAGATGTGTGACATCACTTGTTATTTTTATTCTGAGATTGTATACTGAAATTTTTTCGTATATGTGACCGAGTAAAGTTGATTGTGCAAAATGATTATCGTCTACTGAGCCGTGAAAAAAAATAATTTTTACTAACAATTGTAATTGTTATTGTAAAAAAACCAAAGTAAAATTGATTGCGAAATCTTTTCTTTTTAAATGCGAATATCATTTTTACAATGTTTGGTATGAAATAAAAGTTAATATCATATTTTGGAACAAAAAATTAGAAACAACTAAAAGTTGGTGCTGGGTGAAAAAAATTATCTGCTTGCCTGAGGGGTGCCATCTGTTTCACTCGTACAACCCTCCAATTAGGTTTAGCGACAGTTGTGTAAGTGCGCTAAGTCTAACGTCTAACGCATCTCGGAAAACTGAAGGGGACAATGTTGAGGGTGCGATCGCGCGCGATATACGTTTTGTGAGTGTAACGCGTTTAATTCGCTCTTGAGATTTTTTCGCCGCGTCCGAGCGCCTTATCGTGCACGATGTCCCGCACATTTATTCTGATTTTCATTAGCTGATAAAAATAAAATTGTAAAGTAAAATTATTGTAAATCAGAACAAAGTTTCTTCAAAGTAAAGAATGTTTAATTCATGTTGAATCAAATTTTAACATTTAGGACCTGAGTGAATAGCCTCTGCAAATGTTCGAGCCTAAAATTAATTATGAAAACGATTTTGTTGGTGGTTTCAAACGATGTATTAATCAAGAAATATGGAAACGAGGCCAGGCTATCTTCTCGGCGCAAAACGGGCTCTTAACAAGATTGTTAAAATGATTCGCAGTTGCAAAATTACATAATGTCATGAAACGTTTCAGAAACTGAGCAGTTATTTTGCTTTTGTTAGTTTAATTGTAGAACTCTATAGCGGGTGTGTTTTACCACGCGTGTAGCAGCGAAGGAGAGGACCGTTGAACAATCAGATTGCACGAAAAGTGCAACGATAAAAGGAGAATAAAAACAAGTGCGCGATGACAAGGGGACAAAAGCGGTATACAAAAAGAATACGCGCGTCAAATCTCCACGATAGTTGTTTGCTTGTTGTGTCTAATTTTCATGCCACGTTTGTTGAAAAGAAATTGTCGCAAAGATTTCACACCATGCGCTCGACGTTTTGCAACAGCCTCGCTCTTTCAGTGTGTGTGTGTGTGTGTGTGTTTGTGTGTGCATCTGAAATTGTGCAAGATCGCTCGCTTGTAATTTTCTGCGTCGTTTCGAAGCTACTTTTTGCACCTGGAAATCGATCTACGTGGCAGTTGTGTCGAGTTGAGATACGTATCATCATTTTTGAGCCAATGTAGAAACCCATATTATAGTTTATTTCATTTTTCTTAGAAGATGAATCGATAATGAATCTTGTGTCTGATGAAAAGGTGTGAATTTTGTTTCTGATTGATGATGAAAACACTGCTGCATTATTTTACTGTTTTGTATTTTAGTTATTATCCCTGTCATTCGTTATGATTAATTAATTGAATCCAGTAAAACCCAAGGTGAAATCTGTACTTCTGCTTATAGGTCTGCTTTTAGGCCTGTTTGGGCGTGGTTATCGACATATGAAAAATTAGTTTCGGAAAATATTCTCAACAGGCAATAAAGTCAGATTTAAGCAGGACTAAAGGATTCTACTTCGAGATACATGTCAAAGATGTTGAAATTATGATTTAAAAATTATAATTCAAAGTTTGATCTATTTGAAAAATCAAATTATACAAAAGTTGGTAGAAAAAGCATTTTTGACGTCACTGAATACGAATTGGAAGTCAAATTTTCAAAAAAGGGCAAATTTATTACGTAATTAAAATAATATATTATGGTATATAAATGGTGTTATCATGTATGTCAAAATTTTTATTAGCGCGTAAACATTTTCGCAAAGCTTGCAGAGTAGTTAGATTTCAATTTTGTATGAATACTACCAACATGTTTGTGAACACTGAAATGGTACATTCAACATAAATTGGAACGAACAGTAGAACACAAACAGCCTATATAAACACACCGAAAACGACAATATACACATTTGAATGTGCCCTTTAATGTATTCCTCCCAACACTCTCATTGTATCAAATTCGTCACAGGAACGTAAAACGGAAATGACTTTTACGGGCAAAAAAAACACTAGTTTTTTCTAAAAAAAAGAGCTCGACCGTTCATCATCCAGCAAAAAGGTTATACAATCTGACGACCAGAAAATAAGTTTCCAGCTGATGCATCTTCTTAATCGTATAAGGTGGCCTTTGACCTGCAATCAAATGTTTTTTTTTTATTAAAATTCGAACATCAGCTCAGCCTGCATGAAAAACAAAAAGTCATTATTTATTAGATTGCTACACGTTTGTAAGCTGCCGTTTCCAATAAGGGATGAAAAATAAGGTCGGACAAATGATTGACGGATTCATTCAAGGCATGCGTTATAAAGGATCGGATTTCTGGATGTAAATGTTTCTGAGTACGTGTAAATACGCGAAGAACTCTCGGGCCGCACGTGTAGTCATCGCCTCTTTCTGTTCTTCTCTTTCGTCTTTTATATATGTGAGGGTCGAGGTTAAGAAATGCGCGGCTAAGGGTCACAATCGAGAACCCTATAGGGATTTTCAGTTCATCCATTTTATATTTCGAGCCGACTTTGATTCTAAATATCTGTGAGCTCGACTTCTCTCAGGAGTGATCCGAACATCTTTGATCATATCCTCTCACTCGGTCCTTTGTTTATTAATTAATTATGAACGCAATTTTCTTAAGAAAAATAAATAAGAAATTTGGTTTTAGAAACATTGATGGCATGAAAATTGCAAAATAAACGATGCAGATTTAAATAAAAAAATATGCAACTGAAATGTCGTGTGAAAAATGTTATCTTTTGTGACATATTTGTTTGCGCGAGTCTGTAATTTGTGTTACACACGTGAATAATGACGCGATGAGTTTTTCCGTATAATAAACTCGTGAACAAGACATAATACCTGTTTCTGCGAAATGGCATAGATTTACTCCGCTCTTTTTATACATTCAATGCAATTCATGAAAACGCGAAATCTTTTAAGTCGACCCGATTCTCGAACTTTTATAGAAAAATTTGTACGGACATCACATCAATGAATTTTGTATTGGGTGATTTCCATCGGAGCTGATCCTTTTACCCGATCCCTTGATGTATCACAATTTGAACCGACAGCGTAGCTAAAATAAATTAAGCGGAATATTAGATGACGAAAAGCCAAAACTGTTGTATAAAGTTATATATAAACAAAGAAACATAAATAAGTGAGAATGATATGCGCTTGGTGAAGTGCTAAGACAAACATTTGCCTCGCGTTGCAAAAGATTTTGTCTTGTATTTTTTGGTCTATCTATATCAGCGGGGGCGTCACAGTTTTATTCCGATACGTGATCGTCACTGCTCTTTGCACCAGCTCATATCTCCGTTTCTAATCTGGTGCCCGGTGCCTGGACACTCGAAGCGCCACGTCGGAATAAGAAATGAAATATGCGAAGATTCCTCGGGCGTGATCTCAAACTCAGCTTACCGCGAGTTGGCAAAGTACGCGAGGCATCCTCTTTCTAGCTGCGAGCACGTAGTCCTCTAGACTCTTATCTCCAACCCGAGCCTTTTTTAATCTGGTCATCCTTCATTTTTGCTTCTTTTTCTTCCTTTTATGTTCTACTCGTCTCAAATCGAATTCACCTATTTATATAGCGCCGGTATCTTTATTTTTGTCTCACATTTTTTTTTCGCCCCTCTAACTCGCTATACTCTTCTTTTTTTCGTCAATAATCTGCCCAGCCTCTTTTCGTCAAATATTTGCACGGTTTTCTCTGTGAAATTGTCGCGTTTCTTCCTTGACTCTTAGCAAACTTGTAGTCAAGTGCCAAGTGCTCGATCTGTGATTTTGTACTCGAGTATATATTTTGTCAGGTGGGCGTCTTGAGGTAAGGGTTGAAAAGCTTTGTTGCAGCAGTTTCAATCATCAGGTAGGGCAGAAACAGTGCGTTACTGAAAACAAACATTCAAAACTAACGAAATAAAAACGAATTGTCATGACATTGTGATTATCAGTTTGTATTTGAGTAAAGTTGGCGTTAATAACAAAAAACGTAGATACACACTTTATATATTTAAATTGCCTGCGCGAGTTTGATAATAAAATGATTGATGATGACTGATGCGATTTATCTCTCAAGCCGTTAATTTAGCAATAAAGCATTTAGCAGCAATGGAACTAGCTCTTCCGCAGAACGTATGTACAGTTTTATCGGCCACCTGTATAACGACCAATTAAGATCTAATTACAAAACCGAGAAGTCATAATGAAATTCCGGCCGGGACACACACACACACAGTAGCAAGAGCACGCGGCGGCGTAATTCTATTAAGCTTTTGGTGCTCGTCAAAATCTTTCGAAATTTGCGCTCGGTCGGAACTTTAATTTTGAAATCTTGCATTTAATTTCGTCGGGAACAGGCAGCCAACTTTCCAATATGCACCTCGGAGTAGTCATAATTTGTATTCGGATGTTACGTGGACGCTTTCCCTTTGAGAATCGCGCGCCTTTGCATATCCGTGAGGATGCAAAAATAAAAAGGAACGTCGGTAAAAAAAAGTAAATTAATGTGCGACGTGTTGCGGTGTTATTAAATTCCTATGGAAATGCTGCCCGGGCTGTCCAAGGCCCTTCTCATAAAGTTGGCTATTGTGATATAAAATCTAAATAATTTTTACTTTCTGTCCGTTGCTTTTCAAAAGAATATTATAACTTGGACAGGCGCAAACAGGGCGAAGTTTAGTTGATCGCAGCTAGTCTTATGTCGATTTTTTCTTGTTCTCTTCAATGCGATAAGCAACGCGACATTTTTCGTCAGGAAATTAACCTTGCCAGTTTGGCTTTTGTGTCCTGTCGTCGTCACTCTGAGAAACAAGTTGACAATTCGGTTAGACCTCCGTCCGTTCTCTATTATTTCTTATTACTCGAACTCGATCATAGTTTCTGACTGTTAATACACTCGCCCAATGCCATAATCAAATATTCCCTCGATCTTCAACTATACCAGAGATCTTGGATGTTTTGAATTACGTTAGGTATTGATTTGTCATCAAGGACTTTACGCGCTATGTCACTTTGACGCTTGAGAACTTATTTGACTGCTACATTTTAGTTATACGTCATAGTATCTCTTGTTTGGATTTTTTTTGGAGCCATTTCTCAATATTAGCGGAGATTCGACTATTCGATTTCTCAAATAATCTTTTTTCTAATCTCGATGATCTTTCACGATGAAAATTTAACATGCTGCACGAAAAAATATATAGAGATGAAGTAATCCAATTTTCATACGTCAAAAAAGTGAATTTACACAAATTACAATATATGCATGCAAATTCGAGTATGTACAAAAGTGCTTCTGCAATATGAGATTTTGCGAATAAAATTTGCCACATGATATGAATTTCTTTTCACGCTATATCTAAGGAATTTTGATATATACGAGCGACAATATAAAATTATTTCAAGAAAAATTTGAAATACAATACGCAACGTCACCGTCGTCCAAAATTTAAGATCGAGGCATTCTTGACGAACAAATTGATTTTGTTGTTTCTCGCGCTCTGATTTGTGTGTACGCCAACATATCGAAATCCATGCAATCTTTACAATTATTTATCTGAATTTTTTAATATGTTCAACGTTAACAATTGATCTTAAGCGAATTAGTGATAATCCAATAAAAAAGTTGTAAAAGAAGTTTTTTTTTATACACTCAAATGTGCATTAAAATCTGTGCTTTAGATTCAAAGCAGTGGACGACTTCACTTCCAAATAATGTAATGATAGAAAAAAAATTGAGCTTTTTTTTCATTCTTTTTGGCAAATATTTATTGTGAAAACATAGGTGGACAAAAGTGTCGAGCTTCAAGGGCGTCAGGAATTTGCGCTTGCATGATGTATGTACACTTGCATCGAGCAATTTATTTTATATACACTTATTGCCTCAACAAGAGCGTTCATTGTACGACACATTCGTAAAGGGGCATCTCGTGTAGCTGTTAATTCATTATACATTTAATTTGCACACTATTTACATACGGTATTTTTTACTCAAACCGCTGATATGCAATTTTGAAAGAAACGGTTTATGAATATTCAGTTCTTTTTGTTACGAATGTGTTGCGATGATCAAATGAACCAACCGGTTCATTTTGTTTGCACAAAGCATACCATTGCATCCATTAAAACTCTGACAAGAATACCGCAAACACAAAATATACATCGCAACGGTGCAAGAACCTCAATTTTAGAAATTTATTCAAATCCAGATTATATTCATTTTTTATAAGACAGTTCAAAGTTTTTTGACGTAAATATTACTTGCCTAATACTGTTTAGTAGTTTGTTGAAGCAAGTTACATTTTTTGCTCAATTTCACATTATAGTTTCTTCACGTAATAGCACACTTTGATCAATTTTTCATACAACTGTAATCCGCATGATGTGATCAATTAATTATATAACGAGTTGATGTAATAATAGGAAAAAAATTTAGAAAAAATTGTTACGAAAGTTTTGGAGCCAAGTCTTTAGGCGAAAGCAGCAGAGAAGAGTCTCTTTGCCAATTTGGGAGCTGAATATTTAGGTAATATTTTTGTGTCGATCTTTAAAGGCTCTCGTCTTGCTCTTTTATATTCTGAGGGTGTGCTACACAGTCGTTCTTTGAAAAGTTGTTCACGAAACTAGGAAGACTTGACATTGGGACTCGAGGGATTGTAATTTCTCAAGTTTTCTACTTTCGAAAAATTTCAACCCCCCCCCCTTCCTACCTTCTCACTGTATGCCACGAACTTCATAAAACTCTGTAAAACCGTTTTCCTTTTAATGCTGACAAACTTTTACAGCTCTCATTACCATTTAACATTGTTCATTAATGTAGCGTCCTGTTCGAATAAAGTGCCACAAGAAAATGCAGTTAAGATTCATAATCGTATTTATTGCGCAGGTCCTTTCACTCTGCCGCCACAAGATAAAGAGAGTTTTCAGATTTGTTTTCATAAAAATTGAGCGCCGTGTGCAAGTTTTTTCACGGCATTCCAGATTTTTCCAATCTTTCCGAATTCCCAGCGAACGTCCGCCGGACTTATAAATATGATAATGCGCAAGAGAGGAAGCAAGCGCGACAAGCACGAAAGTAGCCCCTTTCGTTTTACGTTTCGTTCGTGTCTCGGTCTTATATCGCATTTTTTCGTATGTGCGCGTTGATTCTTCGTCCTTGCCAAACAATATTGGAAACCCTAAACCATGCATTCAAGTTCCTAAAACTCTATAACTGAATGTCCTAATATGACCATCTCGTATCGCTGATGTAGTCCTGATATATAGTCCAAGATCTCGCCCATTCCATTATAAAAACCATTACTCAATCAATCCAATTATATCATCAATCAATAATTAAAAGCAAAATTTACTTTGTACTTCCACGTTTAGTTTATTTATTGATCCAAAAATTTTAGAACAAAACATTTTAACAATATTGCTCTATAAAATCAGGTGCGTAATAAATCTTGAAATTGAAGTTAGCAGAAGTTGAGGAGCGTTTTGTATTTTATAAATATAAGATTAGAGATGGATGAGATTACTCACTGAGTTGATGTAAAACTAATCTATTTCTCGGCGTACATTTCAGTTTATCCTACAAATTGTAATATTCTCATCGCGGTCTTATTCTATGTATTTATCCAGCCGCGTAATTTATAACCGAAAGATGTTCATCTGCCAGAAACGCATACACGGATACATATAGTTGTTGCCAATCGTCGCTCCTTCTGTGCCGGATAATACACCGACACTTGATGTTTGTATATACTTGTACTTTTTATTGCAGTTATGGAATAACTTATTTTTTTTTAACTCGTTCTCGACGACACAGAAAATTTCACAAGTATAACGAATCGTGGTTCTTCATCTCGCTTAAAAATGCAAAAAGCGGCTCACTAAAGAGAAATGAAAAGTTTAAACTCACAAATGACTTGTCGAGCCGTTTTCAATTATGTTGCACGCAATTTTTGTCTTTGTTTCTCGTCTGTTTCTTATTCCGCCTGACGTCATACGTCATATCGTACTGTAGGTTGAGATCAGACGATGCAGGGACGTAAACTCTATTATCATTTTTCGAATGATAATAATAAATCTTATACATTTCTTTGTGATTTGCAGAAATCATTCAACTGAGAAAAACAGGTTCGAAAATTAGACCGTCGTCGAATTCCTTGATGTTCCCCGTTGAAAAACGATTATTTACGCCGAATATTAATAATAATAAAAACTCCAAGTCAAGTTTTAAGATGCGCATACAATTAACCGAGTGCGTCAAAAGCTGTTGACGCAATTTATGTAGTGTCCCTTATTTTGGAACTTATCTAAACCACAAGCTCGCAAGAATTGATTCGCGGAAGCACTAGCAGCTGTGTCACGAGCGTTTTGGCACTTTTTTTTTACTTTTTCTCCTTCTTGGAAGCTCTGGGTTGAGCGACGCGCCGTACGATCATGACTTTCTCGTTGCATTTGCAACTGCGTTGCAGACAACAGCGTAACAGTATAGAGCACGTGGTGTTAACGGGACACCGAATCGTTTAAAATTGGACAGCCCAAGCACTCAAAGCACTGATGTATAAGTCCAAAAAAATGAACAGAATGATAAAGTGTCAATAATTGTAAAAATTCAAAGTATAAAAAATCATAATTTTAGGATAATAGAAAACTCGAGGGTGATTCAACATAAAAAAAGAAAGATCGAAAAGTGAAAATGTTGAGGTGAACAATAGAAGTAATGGTATGATTGATTGCCAGGATAATTTTGACCTGATGTGCTTGAAAAATGTGATTAAGGACATGACATAGGCATTTCGCGATCGTAACGCTGATGATACAGAAGCAATTGTAACACGTAAATGCAACGTGCCATGACGGAGTCTCTGAGTTATTTGAAAAGATGATAAGAGAAGATTGCCAGTCTACGACGAATCTGAGGTTCATCTGTGTCTCGTATTGTGTGCTGGCTCTGTAACAAAATACTCGCGAGGCGGCTGACAAATTATACTCGCATGAATTTTTTTACAAAAAATATGTATGGCCTTTATAGATATGCATATATGACAAATATATATCTAATATATATGTAAATTTGGGCAAAAAATTAAAGAATCAAATAGTTTAATTAGTTGAGGTTGAATTCGTTTGATTCGAAATGAAAATATTTTAATTTCCTATCAAATACAGACACGTAGAAACGATAAATTGTCCGCTAAACCACTATGGGACACACATGCTGGACAAATATGAGCTTTTACAGTTTACTAGTTTATACATGCTTTTCTTTTTATCTCCTACTGCCTGGGTATTTATTGTTTTAATTTAGCACGAGCACGTTTAATTATGGAGAGTTAATTTTATCTGACAGCGATGCGAGAGTAGCAGATGCAATATCGCTGCTCGAAAAATTCAGAGCCGTCTGCTGACATTTGGCTACTCCCCTCGCACAACTTAACGATAGGTTTTATAACGCGCTCGCAATCCGCATCTTGCGACGCAACGAAAAACATGAGATTACAAGTGATCCCATCTTAATTTGTGTGTCAATGTTTTTGCTATAGCTTCGATTTTATGGCAATCCTAATATTCGTTATCGCGCAACTATACAGAATGAGGAGAAAAACTTTTGAGATTTCACACTCTATTCTTTGTAAGTACATTTTAAAACGTAAACAACAATTAACCTGATCAAAATGGAAAACTGATGTGTGCGACTGGAAACAAAAACGTAAACAAAAAATAAATTATCTTATTACAATGAAAATTATTACTGTTTGTATGATATATGGGATTGTTTTGTTTACGATACATATATCTGTAGTTAAGAGAAAGATCTCAGAAGGGCGTACTTTCGTTCGTTTTTGGGAGTCAGGATTAGTCTGACTATATTTACATGCATGATGCATAAAAATTGACATTATATTGTACTGAATTATTGTTGATAACGCGGTGATCGTTTATAAAGTTAAGGTATAAAGACCTAGTCATGAAAACAAATAAAATAAAGAGCGAATAATGAATGGGAATACACATAAAGGGTGAAACAAAGACTAAGCGTAGATGATAAATGGAAACAAAAGTTTGTGTTAATGAGGATGGTGCGTTGGGTAACATTGAATCATCTAACGGCGGTACAACGGGTGTTTTCGCGGTATCTTGTCGCCAGCGGCATTATGTTCTCATTTAAACGGATGGACGCAGTAGGTAATTGGGGCGGGTATAGTCGCGAGTTTGAAGGACCAGTGGTGAGATCAGTATCTGTTAATGGTGGACGCGATACGAAACATGGCCCTCATTTTGCACAACAGAGCTCTGAGAGCGCTTGCATTATCGTCGCTCTGACAATTAATAATTACCCGGTATCGATGATGATGGCCGGGATCCATTTTAGCATATAACGCGACTTGCTGTTTGGTTGAACCAGAGACCTTTAGTACATCATTTGCTCAATAACTGAAAGCTGTATTAATGCAAGATAACGCGCCTACTCTATCGATCATTGTATATTGGTCGCGTGCGTACGCGTCGTCTCTATACCTATAAAGTCTAGTCTATGCATCTTTATGCCACAGCGTCACCATTCCGCACCTCTATCGACCTCTGTACCAAAGATTGTTCGAGCGTTACAAAGTAGTTACCAAAATAAATATCGGCCTACCAAGAGTGTTGGAGCTTTTTAAACTTCGCGCGGCTTACCCCAAGATATTTCGTCAATATAGAATTTGTGAATACTTTAATGATCAGACAGTTTGCTTAGCTACTCGGCGCTCAAGAACTTGATTTTGCCTGTCAAACTTTCCCTTACCTAACATAACAATTTTCAACTTGAAATCTGAATCAGATTTGGCCGAATAAAGTGAATTCATCTTATTTTGATTAAACGAGAGACGCTTTAGCTTGTGTCTATATATAATTACGAAAAGCCATGTTCGCGTTGACTCAAAACGTTAGTCCAACGTGATATTTCAAATCTTAAATACAACAGAGCTATAGAACGTTGTCTCGTAAAGCTCGGCATCCACGGCGCTGCTTAATGAAGCCCAGAGTGTTAATATGACCAGTTGTTAAGAGGCACGAAGAGCTGCGCCAAGTGCCAGAACTCGGATAACGAGAAACATGCGTTAATCACGAGCAGATCCAATAAGACCAGCCTGTGCTCTACAAATAATTTTGCCAAAACGTCAAATGTGAGCAACCAACGAGACACCAACCAAACCAAATACACATAAAGGGTCACAGCACCAAACAAAAGGTCACTTTTGCCTAAGTGCTTATCACTCGAATAATTTTCAACAAAATAGATGTTTGCTTTGTATATACTAAGCTAATGATAATGCAAAATTTGAAAATAACAACTGCTTGGATCAATTAATAAAACAGTTCGAAAAGTGATCTGCGCTAATGACAGGTTCTAAGCAGCACAGCCTCTAGTCTCCACTTTAGTGCGTGAAACGGCGTAAGTTGTTGTAGTTGTTATCTATCGTTTTGCAGATCGCACGTACGATCCGACGATATACAATTTTTCGTTCGGGCGCAATTAGTCCAACGAATGAGATATTAAAAAATTAGCCTGACACTGTAATTGAAAATGTAGCAGATTTCACTTTATTCATTTGGCAAAGTGCTGCTTTTCCTCGGACGTTTGTCCGATGGCCCGAAATTAATTAATAACGCCCAGATTTCGCTGAATGAGAATTAATTAGAATGCATTCCGAGCCCACGTAACTGCAAGATGGCGAGCGTTTTCGTGATTTTGCACTAGGGGAGCTCACCTGCACGTTTATGAATTTCATTTCAACACGTAGCGCACGAAACTCCTGCTGTTTCTCAGTTCAATCGAAGCAAGAACCTTCACAGCTCAAATAGTCGTCAAACCGTGATCGCTGCGTCCTTATAGGCTAACATTATAACCATATTCGTCACACGGCTAATTAAATCCGAGCCCGCTTCACTCGTTAATCCACAATTAGGATCCATTATTACCTCCGCTCAAGAGCAATAAAGAGAACGCGTGTTCATCTCTACAGAAATCTCTTCAAAACTATAGTACTGTACAAGTCTTAGCTATTTACACTAATAATCATTTTATTTAGAAAGAGAAACAGAGATTACTATATAATACGATCAATGAAAATTCAAACTTATTGGTTTACAATTTAAATTTCATCTGAATGAAACACAGTTTCGCGAATGTTTTTTTTTATTTCAATTATTCAGAACAGCCCAAAAAGTAAATTGACAACTTTTGAAATTTATTGCAACAAAGGTTTGTCCACTTTTTACGAACTCGCGCTAATATTTCATTGAAATTTGATAAAACGTTGGAGTATTGATTATAAACTGGTGTGTAATCAGATGTACAATTCGCGGGCCGTTAAAAATCACGTACATTTTATTTGAAAAACGGTTATGAGAGTAAACGAGAGAGGGATTTGTTTTTGTCCTTAATTAACACTCATTTTGGCAAATAAAGCATGAGGCCGGCCGCGCTCAGGGGATTAGTCATTTCATTTCAATTAAATTTTCTGTCCCGATACGGACTCGACACGCGCGCGCTGTCTTTTGCGCGATGTTATTCTTCTTGAATTCTGTTCTGAGTAATCGTATTACAAGTTTGCCAAGGCTGAATTTTATTTATGGACGGTAGAACGGAAGGAGATAGTAGGAGCAAAAAAAAAGACGACAAAGAAAAGCGCGAGAATGCGAAAAGAGACTAAAACGGGCAGAGTAACTCGAGATGGCGCCGTGATTCTCTTGTTCGCATGGTGTCAGGTTCGTCACGTTCTCACAAAAGGTTCTTTCGACAAAAGAGAATAATGCCGTTAAAAACAAGTAACAAGGATAATCTACTTATGATATTACCGTGAATTCTTTCCTGCACTCTCTTCTGTTCTATTTTCTCACACTTACAAATTGAAGATCAATCAAATTAGATTAAACAAACTCCCTTGAAATGTTACACTGCTAACATTTTTAACAACTTTCCAGTCACCCAAATTGTTACACATTCATCACGTAAAAATGCAAATCTGTTGAATTTTGGTTATAAAGGAAGTTAATTGAGCATACGAATTGGGAGGAAATTCGTTGACATCAGTTTTTCAATTGCTAACGAATTGCATGAGAGCGAACTAAGTAAAATTCGCGAAATTCTGTGAGTTTGAAAAATTCTTGCTAGATAAATTTGTGTCTTTGTTCGACAGGATCATTAATGGGAAATGTGATACGAAGCTGGTGAGAAAGAACAAAAAATAATGATGACCAGACTTTGGATTGTTGCAAAAGCTCTCGTGGCAAGCGAGGATCTTTGACGGACGCGCGGCGTTTGATATGTGTGCGAAAATGTGTGGATGAGTTTTTGTGCGGAGTCTGAGGTAGACGCGGTATATTTGTGTGATCGTTGATTGACTCGACGTAAAACACTTGACAAAGAGCGTGCATAATGGAATTAGGAGAGAACTAAAAAGAAGCGAGAGCAGGCGCGCGGCGCAGAACGAGTGTACACGTGATTTGCGGAGACGTCCGGATAATATATATCTGTATTCGGCGGGCGTGCCTGCTGTGCACATATTCATGTTACGTACAAGTACGCGTGTATCATACACCAACATGCGCGGCCAGAAGCACCGCGAGAGTCTTGTGGAATATCGCATACTTGGCGTCGGTATTACCCCTAGCCCAAAGACCGCAATGCATACAGAGTAGACCTACACCCCTCTACATTACACGCTCACCTGACGTACACATATAGAATATCAGATTTTCCAGTAATAACGAATCTATCACCATCTTCGCAGCTAAGCCGCGCGCTTTCTTTGCGCTGTCTTTCCGCCTGACGTTTCATTTTGCAAAACATGCACAACGCACTCTCTCACTTTTGCGCAGACACGTGTGTCGCATTGCGCAGCCCCGCTTCTGCTTCAATGATTCTGATTGTGAATGGCACAGCGTAAACATCAACCACTGATTGTCCCGCTTACGCATAAAATACTCAAAGCCCTCGGTCACTACCTCGCTCTATATCTATTTTCCACCGAATCAGCGCACATTTTCTACCCATACAAACTTCCCACTTGAGTTTCAACTACAATTTTATAATATTCGCCTACAGCTTTCATTCCTTTTTTCGTCTATTCAATTATACTATTAGAAAAGCAAACCCGAAGCTACAGATTATTCGATGAGAAATGGCTTCACCAAGGAAATATAAAATCAAAAACAATTACAAATGATTTTACGAATTGCACAAGAGAATCTAATAAAGATCGATGCAGAAATAACTTGTGCGGAACTTGTAGTAATAAGAATTATTGCACTTTTTATTAATTCCTAACTAATATCTACTTGAGTCTGAAAATGTATGTTCGGAGCGAGAAATGTAATCCATAGAATTGCCTTCTGTTATTACCCTTATGTAATGTCTGCTAAGTTTGCACATGACAGGGTAACGAGGTACCAATCTTGATTATTAGTATAATGCAGAAGGAAAGTGATTATTATACAATCCACACAGTGCTTGGTTACGAAATATCTGGATGACATTAGCGTTTAATGGAGCTTAATTTTCATTCTATTCCACCTCTCTAAGCATCACCGTTTTAGAATATCCAGAACATCAGTTTTTTCAAAAACAATCAGTACATTCCTTACAAATATAACAAACTTAAACAGCTAGAAAACGTAAAGAAGCAAATGTGCAAAATCCATTTCGTCTAGTAACTAGCAATAAATTCAGGTCGTTTTTTAGCACGCATGCATAATTTCTTAACGTCGCGTAAAATTTCCATTCGAGAGAAAAGACACGTCTGATGACGTATAGTGTTCAAAGCTTTTGTTTCTTTTTTGTGCATCGGTTTTTTTTTTTCAAACTGCACTTTACACCCACGTTGTTATAAAAAGTCAAACAACTTTTCGAATTTGATTTGAAAAAATCTTTACGAGGTTTTTTTGGATATAGATAACATGATGGAACATTTGGCGAAATAACAATCATATCGCCAAACGTCTTCATTTGCTCTGTAATCTTGTAAATGCATAGATCGAAGCGTTCATTTTGTTACATTCTCGATGTATGTTCTCGAAAAGAAAGGTGTTTCGAGTGAAAACTTTTCCAAATGTTTTTTTATTGTTCATATTCAATTTGTATTGCTCTACTCAGTTAAATTATAATTACTTGAATGATAAAAGTGGTTCTATAACTTTTGACTTGCCAATGAATACGATGTAACATAATGTCTCAAAAAGTTAAACACGATACTCATAATCAAACCGAGAGATAGCAATAAAAGTGGAGTTGAACAAGTTAATCAAATTACAACAATTATTTGAAACGAAATGGACAGTAATGAAATTATGAGAGAACACATACGAAGACAATTTACCAAATTGGAAAATCATCTGGCTTCTTTCATTTTGACACAACTATACTTTAGACTATTTTCTTAGCGAAAATGAACCATTTGAACATGGTTGAGATGAAAGTAAAAAAAACGTTCTAAAGGAATGTGACATTCTTTCAAAGCATTTACAAATTAAAATATTAAAACAAAACATCGTTTCATGTTTAATAATTTGTAAACAAACCATTCAAAATACTATAGTGTTGACTATATCGATTTTGTTTAAATCGAAATATCTTCACAAGACATATCTCGAGAAGATTATGTAGAATTTAAAAACCACAATGTTGAAACTCAATTTTACTTGAATGTGAAGTATTTTGGGTATGAGCTTAAACAAAGGTGTTGATTTTATAATCTAACATCTGAAAAAACTGAATAAGTTCATTCGTGGTTGATGCGATCGCGCGGCGTACCGTAAATCTCGATTAAGTATTCGTGTAATGTAATTGCGCTTGAAAATACTTTAAAAAATTCATGAACGTCACCTTCAAAAAATAAGAGAACAAAAAATGAGTGCAGTGCGACGGACGGAAGAACGAAGTTAGCGGCGCCTGAGAATACTAAAACTACCGGCGTCGCTGAATTAACAACTTATTCCTTTTTTGTAAAGTGTATAAAATCCGACGATTGAATTATAGAATTATACGTTGATTCCTGCACAGAACGCTGAAATGTTTGCGCGCCATTATATCAATCAACATTATGCAATTGTATTTTTACATTCGCTTTACCAATGAAATTTTAAATTGAAAAATAACTTTTTGAAACCCCGACTGTTTCTCCAGTTCGAATTACTCCAATTCAAACGGAATGCAACATTAAAAATGTTAAATTGATGGAGAAATTTGAATAATTTACGAGTCAATATTTTATGAGTAATTATGAGCAGGTAAAAGAATTTCCTGTGAACGTGTCGGGTTTAGGTAAAAAATGTTGCCTATGATTGCGAGAACGCAAAAGATTTGCTGGCTGAATTCGAATAACCAGTGTAAACGCAAAATGTGGCTGGCTCAAGAGCATCTCGTTAACTTGAGTAAACGAATCATCAAATGCGCCGCTGGCCACTCATTTTTCCGCCTAACACACATATGTACAGATGACTTGAAATCTTGCTAATGACCGACGAATCAACTTTCAACTTTCTATCAGTTCGCTGATAAAAAAAAAAAACACTTTTCAATGATAACAAACGTCGCGGAAAGGTTCACTTTTGGATTACAAAGAGAATTTGCATATGCCCACAAATTTGCATAGGATCGCGAGAACTTGACAGACAATTTCAATGAACAATTTTCTTTTCAGTCAGCAGAGAATTTGTTGTACATGACTTAGTACTTTTCTTGTCAATTATGTTCACTCTTAGGCGTAAACAATTGTTTGTCATTAAAATATCGTGTGCGAAAAAAAATTGAAGATGAAAAAGATGAGCTTTTCAAAAAAGATATCATTGATGTAAATATTTGGTAGAAAGAAAGCTCTGTAGAATCTTTTGTTTTAATTTCATTTATGCTAACAATTCATTTTAATTAAAAATGTAATGATTTTACGGGTATAAATTAATTAGCATCAATTCTGTAGAAATAACAATACTTGCCTTTTGGTTCTAAGTAGGAAGTGTTTTTAATTTCGTGTACTTTACGAGCTCATATCTCTGAACAATTCATTAAGGAGAAGATGAACAAAAAACAACGAAGATAAAAAGCGGACAAAGTTTCGTTAAGAAGAAAAGTCGAGCTGCAATACGGGGCGTGTTCGGAATTCGAGCAGCTAGATTTCTATGTTTGCCATAAACTGCCGTGTCGTTTGAATTTAAAGTTCCACCGCGTCCTTCGCCCAATGTGAGTAGTGTGTGGTGAAACATTTTTTACGTTTGGGAAATTAGCCGCAAGCGCGTCAAGTGTGATTTTGTTACATTCGCGATGAGAAATTGCCCAGCACAACAAGAACGACAATCTTCTTTTTATATCGCTTCCACGTCAAATTCTAAAGGATAACTAATCATTTGTGTCACTTTTTTTCATTTCATTATTGCAACACGTAAAAGCATCATTTGTTTATTCTTGGATATTATTTATAAATCACACATATTTTCATCAGTGTTTGAATATTTAACAGCTTGTTGTTTATAAAAGTTTGATAAGCAGACTCTGAGTTTTAGCAGATTTGCTCTAAAATTAACATATTTTTCTGAAGACATTAACATATACTTGAAAATATTCTTAGAAATAATGCTTTCTTAATCTAAGATTTTTGATTAGAAATTGACTTTTTGAATGAAAGTTCTTTTTGGCTTGGAGAAAGAAAAAAAGCGAAGAGAAAAGAGGAATTTCAAGTGTGAAACAACAAATAGAAATGTTGTTGTCCATTTTAATGAACGATTTAAAGTTGTTGCTTTGGCCAAAAGGGTAAAAGTTAAACAGTCGGTGCTCGAGTGCTGACGCCCATATTATTCAGTCTTTCGCTGTTGCCGGTGATATTTTATTCATTCAAACGCTAATTAAAGGTAAACTTCTGTACGCGACACACGCTCGCGCAACGTCACCTGTCTCTGTGTATGAGTTGCAACGAAGATCCATTGTTTAAAGAGCTTCTTACAAATTAGCCGTGAATATTCATGCGTCGCCGTCACATAAAACCACAGCCCGTGAGATACGTTCTTTGGGAGCGCAAAACTATGTTAAAGTCTGCTAACTTGCAGAAAGATCCGTCGCAAATATATTTAGTAACAATGCGAGCTCCTCGGACAGAATACCAATGTCATATACGCAAATTGCTAATTGTATGATTTGTAAATGCAATCCAACCTTCAAAAAGTCAAAGATAAAAAGATAACTTTACTCCAAATCAAATTCTTCCAGATCTTGCACAATTTTGACAATTCTACACATGTTATATGATTATGTACGTTACATTATTTTTGCATAATTATTCTTCTATCTATAAGTAAAACCAATTTTTATTTTCCAAACAAAATTGCCCTTTGCGAAAATGAAATTTCTCTACTGAGGAAAGCAAGAAAACAGAAACTAAAGGGAGAGGTAATTTAGATTTTGTCGCTTCACTGACAACTTCGTTATAATCATAGCTGTTTAAAAAAGCATGCGTGTGCTGTGTTTACGAGTTAAACATCTTTATATTTGTTTATGACATTAAATTTTACATTTCAACTCAACACTCAAAAAAATCAACCAAGCAGAAACAAATGAATAATTTAATTTAATTTAATTTAATTTAATTTAATTTAATTTAATTTAATTTAATTTAATTTAACGCAAATTCTTTCGTCTCTTCCGTTTTGTTCAACAAATCATGCTATATATCTATTCGCTATACAATTTCTATATGATGAAACACACACGGTTCGCCTTGCACTTAAGAACTATAATTCCCGAAGGTCAACATGAGGTGCTGAATACATATACATATAACTTTCGCATACCTTTCGGTTCATTTTTTGTTTTACAGCCTCTTTAAGCTTGCACAAACAACATTTGCATGAATTATCTCTTGTATGTAACTAAAAAAACGACGATAGCAAAAAAAGTAATTAATGAATTGCAAAAAACAGCTATAATGGAGTTTTAAACATGTTACATTGAAGTAGAGGTTCGTCAACCTCAAGATTAGTTTTGCTTGTGCGCAATTTGAATTTAGATTAGTTGTCGCAAATTGACAAGAGCGATCGCCATACGTCGACAGGACATTGCACCAGTGCTTTCATCCACCAGACTAAATCACCAATAAATTCAGCTACGTTATATGTGTATATTTAATTTTGTTCGATCAATCATCTTCAATTCATTTGTAATCCTATACTTAAATCAGTGACGCTTATCTTTGACATTGCGTTTTATCGAAAGAAAAACGTTTTCTTTTATCATTTGACACACACAAATTATATTTGAAAAACGACAAGCTCTGCTAACATATCACGCTCTTTTTCATTCTTATGTTTATTAACAACTTTTGATTCATCTTGTTTTATCGTCGATGACTATTTTCTGATTTTTAATCTCTGTATACGGGCATTACAAGTTTTTATTGATTAACGACGAGGAATACAAATAAAATATCTACTTTACAATATTGCTCAATAATTTTTGGAGTCTTGTCATTTCCGATGAGTCTTTTAACACAGAGCTATCCGACATATTTTTGATCTTTAATTTATCGACGATCGTGTGCTTTGGGACTTAAGTTTATGAAGAAATTGAAGGGTTGAAACTAGCTTCTTGATTGATTGTGAGAGAGCAGCCCACCAACATCCCTCAGTTTCAGCGGGTCAAAGGAAATTTTTTCTTACCGTTCGTTTCTTTTCTTTTGTCTTTGTTGATATGAAACGAACGCGCGCTTCTTGCAGAGAGGGAAACCTGTTCAGAGATAAAAAGGCACCGTCTCAGTCCATTCGCTTCCTTTGTAGATTATTTAAATGAGGACCTTTTCCTGAAAATTGTACAAAAATGTGTAATGAACATTTATTATCCAAGAGCTTCATGACTCGCATAATTTATCTCCACGCAAGAATGTTGATGAAAATAATGTTAAACGCGGATACACATTTGTTGAATGGATTCTAGTACGATTTGCACACTTTGATTGTACAAAAGTAAGGACAGTTTTATTTTCGGTTACGTTTGATTTGATTTGCACTGTTAAGCACTTTTGAACACATTTCTTGGCTTGAAAAATGAACGGAACATTTAAATCATTCGCCGACGATTCCAAAGTGATTAAGTTCTTCAAACTTGAGATTGTGATTAAGATTCGACAAACAAACTCATTGAATTCGTCCGAAATGGGGGAATCGGTCTGTCTGGCGAAACGATCGTAATTTTGTAAATGGACGATCTGAAGCGCGCAGGAAATTCTCATGAGAAGAGAATGACGACCATTCGAACGTTTCATCGAGGTGATCCATTCTCGTCGATGTTTTTGCTGCGCTAAGGCTTCGAGAGCTGTGCAGCGCGCTCGGTTCCTCATCTTAATGTAAATGACGTCTGATTTCACGTTTAACTAATTTTGTCCACAAAATCTTCTCCGTTTTTTTGTCAATCATCTGGCGAAATTATTTTTAATTTCATTGCAGAGCGTGATTTACTTCATCCTTTTGATTCTACAAGTAATTCGTGCTTTCGATTCTTCAGTCCATTTTTCACGAACAAAATTCAGCATTCTTTATACTTTTGGAACAATGTATAGAATTAATTATAAACTCATGACCTCATTTTAGTTTCTACTTGTGGCTCCACTGGAATTGTTGAATAAAATATTTAAGTCAAATTCTGGGGCACTGTTGTTTTTATTAAATACTATACTTTTGCGACTGCGCGAGAGTAAAGGCGCGATAGGTGTTTTTTTAGACCCGCGTTTTACGCAACGTGATTGTCCTTGAGATGTACAGTTTACTGCCATCTTCAGAACGTGATTAGTTTCAAAATTTGTTCAAAATGCGGTCATCCGCATTCATGCTTTATACAATATATAACTTGTAATTATACAAATAATGATGCATCAAAAATGGAACATTTTTCTTGCGAAATCACAACAAAAAATGCTAAACAGTAATAAATGAAACAAAGAAAGTGAATGTTCTTTGAAATTCTGAAAAAATATAAAAAAAAAACAAATTATTTCATAAAAATACCAACATTGGTTAATTGTTGCAAATTCTGTGGAGCATATAAAGTATTATTTTCAACGTATTATACTAATGTGACATCAGAAAAAAAATGAACAATATATTGCAGAGAAGCTTTCACGCGAACGATAAAAGTAACAGCATTGGTCGGTATAAACAGTTCTATGATCATTGATAAGTTTTTGGTACTTTTGGTCAAATTTAAAATAATAACGGTTTAAAAATATGTTCGTTGATAGCCCTTTTTTTGCGATCGTCGAGAAATGTTTGTTCACTTGTGTGCTAATGCACAGGGGCGCTCTATCGTCCGAAGGAATATAACGTACTCGTCTATAAAGGCACGCCGGAAATTAAAATCGATTAACACGATAGAACGGTTGACGATTGACATAGCAACTCACATGCAAGTCTACGCGATTATGTCAACTCCAATTCTCAAATTACTTTCGATCGAATGTCCAATGCTAGAAACTTGCCTTTAATCTCAATCAAATTTTACGATTTATTGTTTTGGCTATAAAAATGGTCTTATTATAAATCGATAGATCATTTCCAGTTGGACATACTCGATGATTTTTGTCTCGTATGGTTTAAATTTCCAACTTTTTTAATTTTTTCAAAAGCATCAAAGCAAAATTCTGAAATCTTTCGGCAATTTGACAATGATATAGGAAATATGTTGTTATTAGAGGTTGTAGTAGAATCGGAGTTTAGTGGGATGTTACATGAGCATGAGGCATCAAAGAGATCGGAGTGTCAGAAAGTTATCACGTGTCCCGAAGTGGCAACTAATAAGGATGCTTTTTGGCATTGATTTAGGATTACAGTGGATGTTATATACTCAAGAGCATTTTCATGTTTGATGTACGAGAAAGCTCAGCCATTGCCGTCTGAGACAGATTTACAATATATCCAATGGCATAGGAGTAAAATAGAAAGAAAGAAGAGGATAAGGGAACCTTTGAATATCGAATTTCCGTACTCGCTGTCGGATCGAATGTTCCGCTGCTCTTTCGACCTGTCGCGTTCGTTTTCACGCCACCATATCTGTTATGTATGATACTTGTTTTATTCTATTCACATTGGCTCCTTTGCCTTCATCTCACCATCTTCATCGCTTCTCTCCCGTCCCACCTTTGTACAATAAGACCCGTGAATTTTTCTACCGCTGCTATTTTATTTGCGTTTGCGTTATGACGGCGACACACAAAGATTCTTCGCTTCTCCTATACCAAATACACGCAGCAACAACTTACCGCCCACGCAGTATCCTCTTTACCGCCGCGTATTCCTCTGTACTTTTTTATCAAAACGCACAACCCAAAGCTCTCAACATAAAAGCTTAAGACAGCCGGAATTATTGTACGCCCAATATAATGCCACACGTTATTCAGCCGCAAATCCGCGCCTTGTTTTATTACCAAAAACAACTTTATTATTGTCAGCAAATAAAAAAAAACGCTCCGCGCAAACGTGTTTATTTAACATATAACTAGAACTATACAAACGTTTAGAAGCATTCGAAATGAATATATGTAAAATCAGATTTATCGCCCAAAAGTGGAATCGTATTGATTAAAATATGATGCGAAGATTGGAAAAAAATGTTTGCCAACTGGAAAACGCGTTGAGTGTGTAATATGGAGAAGAAGTGATTGTAGAAAGCTACAGTAAGAACACCTTGACAACAATTCGCGGGGAATTACAGACTGAGGAGGGGAAGGAGCAAGTCGGCTCATTTGAATACTTAGATTGGACAAGTCGAGGGCAGCTTAATCGCGTTTCCATGAAATTTATGAGATGCCGCCGATAAGATAAGAAATAAAGCTAAAACTGAGAGTGAATAAAAGTTGAAGAAAAATGTACTTGCCGGTGAAACGCGCAGGCTTTTCTCACTTATCGCGCCGGCATTGTTTTAATAGCGACTGATGTATCGATCTTTAGAACAACATCACTTATAGCTTTGGCTATTTTTTTATCTCCCGCTTAAGAGGAAATAAAGCTCTGACGTTTTTTGCAAAAAAAGCACAAAAAACTGCATGCAAATTTCAGATTGCATTATCGCATGCTTTTACAACGATTTTGATTGAAAGAATAAATTTTGCACTTTGCCGCGCGAAGGAGCAATCCCTTCACACCTGACGTTTTCACACAGTGACGAATACGCACAGCCCAGTTTTCGATCAAAAAAAAAAAAAAAAAAACAGCTCAAATCATAAGAATACACAGTTACGCAAAGTATATACATATGGCAGGATCAAGATATGCCGCATGACTATGTATCGCAGCCTTATCTTGAGTTTTATTTTGCTCGTCGATAATCCGCAAAAGAGAAACGGACATTGATGACTTTCATTGCCTTCTCACAACTCTATGCATTTCTGATGAATGCCACTTGTCGGACTGAACACCGATAGTGATCGCAATTTAATCAAAATGGATACAAAGGCTTGAACATTTTTATTTTATATATCATCATCTTTGAATGGCACAGTATTTTTCGCTTGTTCTTTATATGATGTCGTCGGAGGGGGTCAATGCAATTCCGCTAGAAAAATAAATTCAAACATTTTCTGACTTCAAAGTACACATTTTCAAATTTTTTTTCCTCTGTGTGAATATTATTCGTGATTTTTTAATTGTTCAAAACTTATCAATAATTTAAATTGGCAGCTGTACAATATCTTACTAAATTGAACCTAGTCGTGCATGTCAGCACTGTGTAACGTTCTCTCCACAGATAAGACTGTAAGAAATGAACTCTACAATAAACGTATAGTATCTTCATAGATATACATAGGTTCCATGTTTAGCGCTTATATTTCATAACGCGTTCTATGCGAAAATTCCACTGCTCCCGTGCGATTTTTACTTATTCTCCGCTCCGTTTGATGTATGGGTATATATTTTTCATGAAACGATTTTGTGAGTAAATTTTATGTGTTCAGACAAAAAGAATGGATCGTTTGTAAATAGGAGCAAGTGATTGACTGATTTGATTATGTACAATCGGATAATTTCATCACTTGATATTAATACGCTCTGAAAATAAATCCCGAATGAAATATAGAGATCCTTTGAAACGCACGTAACCAATAAAACGTTGAATTTAATCTAACGTCCGATCAGTCACTTATTATCTTTTACTGATGAATATTATACAACTGAACCATCAATTTATAATAACGAATTTATAATTAACGAATTTGAAAAACGACAGTCAACGATGTTGTTATTAAGCGTACTTATTTTGTTTTTTTTTTGTGTTTATTTTCATTTAATTAGTTATACATGTTTATTTAAAATGAAGCAGTAGAAATTGGACGAAGTATTTTACAAATTAATAGACAAAACAACAGTTTGAAAGAAAACATTTGTTTCAATACGAATTTAGCCTAAACGTACAGTAGGAATTGCAAAAAAGGTATTATTGTTGTATACTGTGGAGAAGATTATGGGAGCATTAATGAATTGGACATTGATTAAAACTTTTGCTTGGCGGAAGTTTCATAGTTTGATTATAGTGATGAAATAATTATTCATCATCTTTGTTTTCATGGTAATTCTTCCGTCAAGTGGTGAATAATTCGACAGGTAAATGGGGAATGTGACGTCTCTGTCTGCACGCTGGTAGTAAACTAGAGTAAAATAAGGTTTTTTGAGTGTGAACGGGCACACGAGAACAAGTCAGAGTTTCTTTGAGCTTCCGAGAGTGAAGTAGATGATGGTAGTGTCCCAAAGAGAATTTTCTAGTAGTCTGACGGTTGGCATTTCTTGCCAAGAAGAGACACTTTGATTCGCTTTAAAAGTCATCTGGTACAACCACTTCGTGACGCGCTCTATCAAAAAGGGTTTAAAACGACTACTAGTGAATGAGCTGCACCAGTTGCATCACCTTTCACCCTTTCTTATTTATCCTATAAGTGCGCTACTGTTTTTAGCAATAAATTAATACAAAAATGTTTTTTGCTAGGGCAGTCATAATTAGTGTTTGTGTTTTAGCTATCGTAATTTCAACACTAAACTAACAAAAATTAATTAAACGAATTAATGGATTTTAATAACGCTAATCGCGAATGCGCGATTCGCAAAATCAAAAAGTGAGTCTTAAAATGGCGGTCCAAATGCGACAACTGAGGATAGTGCTAAGGTAACAAAGAGACATAGTAAGCGTAAGAGATACAATTTCAATTGCAATTTCAGTTGAGCTCGCAGAGGGAGTGATTTGCGGGTGTCCGTGGACTATCAATGTTTTTGCGATGCCCTATGCTTCGTAAGGTTTTTTTTTCTATAGTTGAAGTACTTCTAGAACTTATGAAATCGACTCTTTTGAGAGTAAGCTTTTTGATTGATTGGACGCGAAGTTTTGCCTCCACAATGTAGTTTTATAAAACAGAGCAACCGTTGAACTCTGTCGCTGCAATAAGATTTTACAATTATAAATAACAATTTAGTTGTTATCGTAATGTGTGTTCAATTCAAATTATTAGTTTCGGAAGCTTAAAAGGTCCTTTTCATAATGATGATGCATTATGTCGAAGTTGAAATCAACATAATTTGTGTTATCAAGTAACACAAAAATGTGCGTACTTGTAATTTAATTGTTATATATTTTTGAACAACGGGTTTTTTGTTTCAGTAACCACTCTGCCCGATCCAGAATTCGTTGATGAAATAGGAAATATAACTGTCCCGGCTGGAAGAACCGTTAAACTCGCCTGCACAGTGAAAGATTTAGGAACTTATAAAGTAGGTATCAAGTTTATGTTAGCATTGTAATCGAAAATGTATATGACATCGTATCACATTTCCAGTGATATGAATCAAAATATAGTCAGTCAGCCTTTCAAAATTTATCGTTAAGTGTCAGTTCATATACAAGCTTTCTGCAGCTAATAGTTGTCTGAATAATTATTTAAATGATAGATTCGATGTGATTTATAAACTTTTTATAACAAGTTCATAACGTGACTGACGTGACATGGCGTGACGCGACGAAAAGTAATGTAACATATGTCATATAGCACATCCATCCAGAGATAGCCAGATATTATTATTTAATTGTAAACAACAATTTTTAGTTGTTTAATAACTTTTGTTGTTGTTGGCTGAGGCTTCTGAACTTGTTTGCTTTTATGTGTTGATAAACAGTGCGGCGCGACATACTTACATAGCGTCACACTCTTGTACGCAAAAATTGAAAATGTTAACTCTTTGTGATTACTTGCTATTGTTCGCTATTGGGTTCGTGCTGAAATTCGTCTTCGAAATAGAAAATGAGGATCTATAAAACGTAGTCTGCAGACCAAAACGTCGACAGCATCGACAGCAAAACCGCAAACGCGCGGCTTGGTGCAGCCAAACCCCAAAACCAAAGCTAACACTATGGCTGCGGGCGTAAGTAGAGCTTATATAGTTTAATGAGTGCCGCAAGCACCACGTTAACGACAGGAGGATGAGACTTTCGTAGACATCAGGGCAAAGTATTTCAAACTTAATCCCCATTAAATATTATTTTTACGCACCGTTTCTTCAGAGCTAACCAACCGCGCAATTGTAGAATTGCGTTTCGAAATCTTGAGCTAAAAAGCCGTGACTGCATTTTTGTTCAATTTCAACTTTCTACTTAGGTAAATGGACACAACACTTTATCTCACCAATGTTCGTGTCGCTCTAATTAATAACCGCGCTACGCCGAACCTATTTCAAAAGTTAAGAATGTTTCTTCTCGACGCTGAGAATTTTGCATCCAAGCCTAACTAGAAGGCGTTGGACAAAAATAAGCCGATCGGGGTAACAACATCTGACTTATCAAAGCAAACATTTCTTTATCATCTAGTTGACTTTCAGTTGGCACCTAAAAGAACGCCACTTGAAGCTCACCAGAAGACGCCACTCGTAGCGCTTTGCGCGCACACCTCAGCACAATTGACCCTCGACGTCTTTTATAAGATTACGCTTGTTACGACGACGGTTTTCATCGTCGTCGCTCCATCCTTGTACTGCTTTGCCGCCACTGTTTACTTCGTTAGCCAGAAAGACCTGCTATAATCCACTGCTACCTTACTTCCGTCGACTACTCCCCTTCCACTTTCTACTTGCATCCTAGTTTGTTTGGGCTGCCTTTTTCCGCTTTACACCAATTTTTTGAATAGAATTCAATTTTTTATTATCACTCTATTACTTCAATAACGATATATTATATAATTCGTTAACATTTTTATAATACTGATGTGGCGATTAGGAAGACCCAGTGAAAAGACTGTATATTCAAGCTATTCTCCATTTTGATTTAATTTGTGTTTGAAAATCAATGTTAACTGATATGCTTGTCGAATGATTAGAAACTGAGAAAATGGTTTTTGCACAAGTTGTCTTGATAGACAGCTGAGTTCTGATAATAATTTTTGTCCGAGTGCAGAACTGGTTTGCAAATACATACTAGAGTAGACTAAGAGAGAAGCTTATAACTCTACGTTCGTCCAAATTCCTGATCCTCGGAGTCAACGGTCGGGAAAATGAGTACCATCTCTTCCGGAACACGAACTCAAAGATTTACATTATGGCTGTCGACGCTGTTACTAAAAATCCGAAACACAAGGCTTTTATTATTTAATATTATTACCAAACAAGCTAATAACCCCAAGGCTTTTTTCTATCAAAAAAAAAAAAATATTAAATTTTTTCGAATTAAGGACTTAAATATTCATAAAAATAACGTCCGAGAAGTGTTACATGGAATGCTTACCTAATACTTTCTTACTTTTTTTATATTATAACTCAAACTTACAATGATGTAAACATTGTAAAATAAGATTGTCAAAACCCGAGTGCTTACTTCGAAATGTTTCATCTGTACATAAAATCATCAATACAATACGATAAAAGTTTACAATAAAAATAAATATTGTTCGAGTGTCTTATAAATAGTAATAGGCATTAAATATTATATGGAAATAGCGCTTTGCTTGTCTGCAAACGCATTGACATTTGTTCGTGTGAAATCGTAGAGTTGTCGTGTTTGTCCTTACGTTATCACGCTATTATCGCTCCGTTTATCTAACTGTCGAGGTAAAAAATTAGAAACGCCCCGGTGACATAAAAAAGGCGTGAGAATCGTGTTGCGCCCTTTCCTTTCCAAGTCAAACGTGTGCACGCAATTCGCAATGTCAAGAAGTGTCAGCAGCAGCGACGACTAAGATCTGGCGTCGAAGTCTTATTTCAACGAACAACGAATTCCATTACCATCGAACAGGTTCAACTAGTCAACACGTTCTCCGCGATGCCTTTTCATTTTATCTATTTCGCTTGCTCCATTCGCTCTCCTGCGGCTCACTCTGTCGACCCTTTTTCTCTTTCCTTATATTTAAACTCCTACTGAATGGCATAAAAAAGCGCTCTGTTCCTGTCATTTTTGAGCTTTCGCGAATAATCAAATGTACACAACAAATCATTATACAACATATTTTAATTGATGTTGTCTGTCATTCTGATTGTTCAACCTGCTCAATGGTATTAGGCAAGTGCAGAGCTTGCAAACAAAAACATAAAACAAAGCTGACACAATAAAAAAAAAAAAAAAAGAAAAAAGAAAACAAGCAAATCGGTCTATCCAGTTTGAAACTGGCGAGCGCAGTAAAAAATGGTCGACAAATGATGCGTTTTTCCCATTAATGTGTGCAATCCGATTTGATTCGTTCAAATTATTCAGACACATATTACAAACGACTTTGGAAGTCGCGTTAAGTGAAATACAGTGTTGACGAGAATTCCAATTGGAATCGGAGTTCAATTTGGATTTCGTGGCAAACAATGAAAAACAGACGATGCAGAAAGGACAGAAAAGAGTTACCGCATTAAAATCGACTGCTATCCTTCGATACTGTTTTTGTTATTCTCCCTTGTTTTTTCACCAGTTTACTTTTTTTTGTACACTTAACGGGAATCATAGCAAATTCCTTTTCCTCCACTTTTCACTCATAGACTTGGATTCTTAACGCTTCGATTAGTGTCAACATATCCCTACACTTTTCAGCACTTTGTTGAATAGAGCGGCTTGGCCATCAGTTATTCTACCCTCTTCAGACTTGGTCGCCTTCGCCAGAAGATTTTCAACATTCGACATACGGTCGGACAAAAATATTCCACGTAACAACATGATTCTCCGTCAATTTTCTGCCATTTTGCGCTCCTCGGCTTACAACTTTTTTCTCATTTTTCGTTTATTCCGCGAGTCTATTTATGCTATTTTCAATATATTCAAGACGACTTTGTGATAACTTTTTATGGCTTCTTTATCTACATGTTCAAATCAAGTTCCGAAAAAAGCTTTTTTTTTAGTTTATTTGTAATTGTTTTAAAATTGTATGCTCTTGTTGTGGCTAGTTCAAAGCTGTTTTTATAAGAAGAGTATATTATTGAGTTGATAAAAAAAAAATTCTTTCCAAGAAACGCTTTTCTTTGCTTTCTTTCTATAACATTTAATGAATATAAATACTAAAAAATTGACTATTAAAATGTTTTTGATATCGGTTTATAGGTACGACTTTTCACTAATTATTGAGCATTTTGTTTGATAAAAACGCGTCCGACTATTTGTTCGAGATAAATGTGGTGTAAAGGATAGAAAAGAAGTGAACTTATTTTGGCTGTTGATGATAAATTATTGTAAGAATGTTGTGTTGTAAGATAGCGGTGTTAGGAGAGCTTTCATTAGTGAGTTTGCGGTTGTAAATCGCGTGCGTTAGAGCGAGTAACAAAGTTGCGGAGGGGTTTTGTCAAGAAGCGGCCAAAAGGAATGCGTATTCATCATCCGTTCGGAAGAGTTAGTGCGAGTGACGCAGAAAGTGGAGAAAGTCGTTGCTTTTGAGCTAGCTACGAAGAATTGACAGTGCGCGGCAAGAATATTGGAACGATCGTAATGAGATAGAGGGAGTGAGTGACGCAGTGGGGAGAAGAAAAATGAAAAGGAAGCTTATGCATTCAAATGCAAGTGCGACTGATGTGACTTTGAAAGCGCCAGCGTAATCTGATAATGTATAATTTTGTAACGCGAATTATTCTTTATGAATCAAACTTGGCTGCTTGCTTGTAACACGATTGCCGAACAAAGGCATTATGTCTCGTACATTTGCATACGTCCCATGCTCTTCGTTTTTATTTTTTCGCATATCACATTTGTACGAAAGTTTTACAAATATGATGATAAAAGCATCATCATCGCATCCTTCTAACTCTATTTGGGTCGATTGAATTGTCATTGGACGCAAGTGACGGATGTGAGCAACTTCGGGGTTGACTTTAATGTTTTGTTGTTTTTTCTGACCTGTTAAAAGCTTTTGGTTAGCAAAATGCCGAGCGCGTGCTTTATTTGCAGCCAGCCGTCGCGTTTGCACACATCAACGTATCAGTGTAAAAATGTTTCCGCCGCCTGCGGAAGTTTCATTGGTGAAAAAACACAGAAGAACCGCCGAACAAAACAAAAGTTGAAAAACTAGAAAAAGACCACCTGGACAGAACAAAAAAAAAGATACGTGCGGCCGTACCGTCCAATCAACGTTATACCGCCGGCTGTTTGGAGCCTCAAGTTGCGAACAATCGACCTCTTTCAATTCAATAAAGTATCCGTGAATTATCGCATTCATTCATTTTTGTATTTCAGTACTTAGCAACTTTGCAAAAGAAGTTAGTTCAAGACAAAACGTTATTTTGTAAATAAAATTGTACGCCGACTTTTTTCATTCAATTCTCATTTATTCATATTTGGGTTCCTATAAACATGCAAATCATCCAAGTGCAGTATTGATTGTCGAACGTTGATTTCGTGTGCCAAATCCAGACTGCATAGTTTCTAATAATTATTTCTTGACTTGAATTGATGCGGTAATAATAGTGACCGAATGCTGAGGCATGATCGAGCAATTCGGACAGCGATCGCTATGTACAAACATTCTGTCTTCACAAATCGAACACGCAATAAGATCCCATTATTTATAAAGCTTCTTGGATTCATCGTTAGAGTTTGGGTATTTTTGGTAGATTAACAAGTGAGCAAACAGTGCGACTATATCGGCGTGAATGAAATTGTCAAGACGCGTGTGTGTTCAATGTGACTTTGGATCAATCTCAACACTGGTCTGTTACCACGCTCAAGTGAAAATCTCCATTTACTTTTGACCACTGGAAAGTAATCTAAAAGCACCATCAGAAAGCGATCAATTACTGCGGGCCTCTTTGATTCTAAATACCGATGCCTTACAACCAGCAAACTTTTGTCATTTCAGTTTGTTTGCGATTCGCTCCTTCGCGTCTACACATTCTCCATTGTCTGTTTGTCCGACTATGTTCGTTCTTACGTTTTTCTTTTATCCCTGCCGGGTCTTTGGGACTTTTGCTCGACTTCTACTCGTCTATATTGTTTACTCGCTTTTATTTCGACCAAACGGGTGCTGCAATGATCTAATGGTTAGATTGTTGGACCAATCGTGTAACGTCCAGTCACTGTCAAAATGTTATTAATTACCGTTACAAATTGAACAATTTTTCTCAAACCAAATGAAAAGTAAATTCAACAGTTTGCTTTCAAGCTTTTTCATCTTTTTTGTCTATCTCATTGAATCAAAACTTGTTTACAAAATGATTGGTTTGTAGAAAAGAAGAAAAGTCACACATTTGTTTACAAATGTTTACAAAACGTATAATAAATGAGAACATAATATTATACCTAAAAACATTAATTTATTTGCACGGATATTATAACCTTTGTGACAATTTATTAAGTTGATCTAATTATTTACATGTATTTCGACGTTCTAAATATGGTTGTCGCCGTGGTGATAATGAAAACGCGGATAGAGAAATAACAAGCGCTTCGCCGTTGTTTACAAATGTTCCGAAAATGTTTGTTTCGGGTGTTTTCACAATACCCTAGCAAGTTCGGTGAATTATCATTTGATATGTCAAAGTGTTACGAAAATTCGGGCTTTTTCACGTTGATAAACACGCGCGAACATTCAAGATGTAAAAAAAACAAGTCCGGCTACGATGGAAAGTGAAATAAAATGTCGTCGATGTATATATATATCTACGTATAATAGTTGCTAACAATAATTATTCAACAATAATTCTAATAATAATTCAGGTCGATTAGTCATACGGCACTATGACAAATTTTCTATACTGCAATATGATTCCAAGTAGAATGAAATTATCTAGTAGTTGGTATAAAGTTGAATAGCCGTATTATTCTATTCAAATGATACCGATTGATTTAGCTACAAAATTCGGATATTATTCATTCATCTAATGTTGCTATACTTGCGGACGTTGTAATCAAATAATATGCTGATGGAGCTTTAAAATACAGTATAAACATTAATAATTGTTTATTGTTTAATGTGTATCTTGTAAAGTAATATCTCATACTGTAATAATTATTGTAATCTTGGGATGAGAGAAAAAAAATGGTAAAAAAATGATTGTTGAAAATGATTGTTAAATTGAGAGTGGATGAAGAATGGTGAAGCGGAGAGAAAATGAATGAATTGTAAAAGAAACGGTTGAAAGTGGTGTTGGTATAGGTCGTTGCACAAACTGAGGCGAAGCATTTTTCGTTCGATCTCTATCCGATGATGGTGTAATCGCGATTACTCGTGTGTATTCGGTTATAACGCGTGGTCTTGACGTTTGCGGCGCCGAGGCATGCTGCTTATTGGCAAAGTTATACGCGACATCCTGTAACTCTGTTCAGACCCTCATCTGCCGCGCTGATATCAGTTACTCGTCCTAAAGAGAGCGCGGCTGCCCCTTCGCAAACTCCTTGTTGCTGTAACATTGCGGTCGCGCGTCTCTCAACTTTCACGAATATCAAAATAAAAGTAGAGTCGTAAAAAAGACGACAACAATGAAAAAGAAGAAGAGATGCTACGCGAGCACCATCAGAACGAATTAAACTCAAACTTTGTCAAAGATTTCGTCTTCAATTCATTTCAATCATTGCCGCTCTCAAATTTAATGATAATCCCGACGAAACTTAATTGGAATTTTGATTGAATTGCTACTATAAGTGCAAGGATAATTGTTATTGTACTTTTTTAAAGTAAATTTTAACTTGAGATAGCCTAAACGGTTTTCGTATTACTTCTAAAATGCGTAAACACTTAGCAATATTTTAATTCATCGTTAGTAAAGATTTACTTTGCTGCAATTGATATACACCTCAACCACGTTTTGAGCGGCTATACGCTTTTAACAGCTCGCATGCAAGCACTATTTTCTACCTTGGACAAAAACCAAATCATTCGTAATGAAATAAATACAAACAAGCCGACAATATGTAGCTCGATCGGCGCGATGAATGCTTCCAAATAATTTAAAAACACAAAATCCACAATTTTGATGCGGTATCTGCTTGTTATACTCTGCCTATATATATATATATATATATATATATATATATATATATATACGTGTAGAGTCTTTCAACCAAACAAAATTAATACATTATTGATCGTTATCTTTTCATGGAACAATAATATATTCGCTTTACTTCAACTGAACTAAAAAAGTTATATTATATTTTATATATTTAAATATGAATGTTTACAAAATTATTAACAAATGAACTAATTATGAGAAAAATACAATAAGATATTCAGATTTTGTTTGCACCTTTACAGAAAAGAGTGAAGTTAGTTTTTAGTGAACATATAACTATCGGGAGCTAATTCAGTGTATTGCAGAATTAATCCTCGACGGTACACAATAGCACTAGATAAATCGAATTGTCATCCGAGCAGTCTTGATTAGATAGTCCTAATTTGCGACTCAATCGTGATCAGATTACCATATTGTCGATTAGCTAATTTGACGTGTGGCCGTGTGAGGTACGACATTGTCTGAAGTAAAAATGACAAGTTTCGAAATCAGAGACGTAGCGGATGATTGTTGTTTGTTTTTTGTGGAGTCAAAAGGCCAACTAGTATATGTGCTCAGATTTGGAGCAAATAAAAAAGGTGTTGATAAAAAAGTGCGGGTGAGCGAAAGCGTATAGGCTTTGCAATTGAAAATAATGAAAGTGGGGTGAATAATGCAGTCTCATCGTGTATTACGCTTAGAAGGAGCCTCGGCAGTCACTTGGTGTGTACACATGCATAGAGTAAACGAAGGATAGACGGCTTACAATTACAACGACGACGGCATAGCAATGCGAAAGTCGACAGGGGCAGAAGAGGCGTTGAGGTATTTATATTGGCTTCTCGCGGCATGACAGTGATCTACCGGGAATTTCACTGTCTGTTCTCGCGCGTTTTTCTCATCCCGTTTTTCACCACCTTTTCTCTTATTTTGCTCATGGCTTTTTTGCACCACGTTTGACTCGCCTACACCCGTCTCATCGATTTCTCGTCGAACTAATAAAAGCGACACTGATCCTCCTACAACATTAGTGTGCTGCGCTCAGAAAACTATCCGAAAGAAACGCCGCGCCACCTGATGACAAGAACGTCCAATGAGCGCTGCTACTCTCAGTCAAATAAAAAACGACTAGCGATAATGCAAAAATGAAGAGCCATGAATATGATCAACCAGCGGCATTTCGCAAGCTCACCCAGTTAGTCGCAACTGTGCAATTAACGAGCGCCTATCCACGCACACAATTTTGCACAGCCTTAAGCGTGTTACACATTTAATGATGTTTGTCTTTCACGACGCCTTTTTTTCCCGACGTCATTACGTTTTTAAGTTGCTTCGTGGCAAAAATACTCGCGCCAACAGTTTCAATGCTCCGCCGAGCTTGTCCCAACTTTTAAATCCACCAGTTGACATTCAATCTGCTAACTTGTTGTGTCTTTGTTAACGTGCTTCATGTTTCATTATTTGATTAATTTGATAATTTACCGCTAGAAATACAGAACGCTGTGTACCCCCGCGAAATACCCATTTTCTTATTTCTAGAGTTACCTACAAATTCAAGCAAATATTTATTATATCAAACGACCTTTCAGAATATATATAGTAATTGCAATTAGATATAAATATATTTTTTTGAACGTTAATGAATTATGAAGTGAGTATTCGGGTGCATTGAGATGCAGAAAACGAATTACTTTTCTGTTGCTCCCATTTCTAATGTAATTAAAGCATCGTCGACGCTCCAGTGTTCATTACTCCACGAAATGTTCTCGCACATTTCAATTAACTTTTTGTGATCAGTACACAAATACACACACATATATATATATATATATATATATATATATATATATATATATATATGTATATTGGCTGCTTCACCTTTTTCATATATAATAATACATAATATATCCAATGACAATTTCGCTTTAATGAAAATTATTTTCCAAGCAGTTCAGTAGTTAATTTCTCGAGCACCGAAAAGTTCCTTTTTATCTTCTATCGAGTGAATACACTCGTGCATGATAATTACAAGTGTTTGCATTAAATCTCCACGTTGCATACAAATTGTGTGTCAAGAGATGACTGATTTTATGATTCCTTTTTTACACTTTACTTCGTCCATTCGAACTAGAATTTCACAAATAGCGAAAAACTGCATACGTAGCCTTTCGTTGTAACCATACCGAGAAAAAGTGATCGCTTTTTATATTCACAAGAATTAACAAAAAGAGTTTTACCCCACTATGGAGAATACAGTTACGATTTTGTTTGTAAACGAGTTTCGAACTAACTTTTTCATCAAAGGATAGCTTTGGAGGGACAGCTTATCTTGTTTACATCATTATGAATTCGAAAAATAGGTTTCTGCGGAATTGATATGACACAGCCACTTACAAGAAATGGAGTGTGAAATCTTGAAATAAAACAATTTAAAAACAGATGTTAAACAAACAATATTAGTGAACAGAATATGAAAACACAACATAAATGATTATTAAAAAATCAGAATATAAACAAGCGATAAAAGCATAGTATTCATTTTTGTTGGTTTACATTACAAGTGTAGGGTATTTTTGTTTACCCTCTGGATAAATTATCCAACCGTTTTTCATAGATTCATTTATTTCCTTTTTGTTTCCAGTCGTACTGTTTCAATTTGAGTGTTATTTTTTTCTATTTCTATATATTACAAGAATTCGTTTTGTTGTTTGCTTACATTTTGTATTTATTTTTAAATTCCTTTTGGTCTCTATGTGTTTTATTGTATTGTTATTGTCGTTTATTTACATTGTTATGTGTTATTTTGCTAAATGTATTATTTAATTTATTCAAAGATAAAGTTAATTTCATATGATCTCTTTGTCTCAGTGCACAAACGAGTGAATGACTTCTTGTCATAAATTGTTTATTGATTAGGACAAGTTGCTATTGAATTTTCATCTCATTACTTGTAATTGTGTGTCTTTCTGAATTTATTGTGCTATAGGCTTGCGGCGTAGAACAATTCTACAGGCTCTTTGGTTCTACCCACGTTGCCGAAACCATCCCTTCCTCTCAATTACATCGCACGTGCCCAGACTTAGCGAGCCTGTATATCGTGCATCCAATGTACATTGAGCGTATACACTTACACCCACGCATTCCCTTACGCTTGACTGCAGCGCCATCTTTGCGATATTTTTCCGAGTTCTTCACCACCGGATAACAAATGTTGCGTGAACAAAGCAAACGCCATACTTGGCCATACTTCAGTCTTTACGTTTTATGCAATCACGCGTCCGTTCAAATTAATAGCCAAATTTGCTTCTTATGAATATGTTTAGTTTTATCGAGAAATGAAATTGATACTTTTCGTTTTCTGCGCATACAGTACTTGATAATTTCCACTAAGGACACTGAAATGCAGAGCAACACGTGTCTCAAGACGATCCCTTGTAATTTGACACGTCAGCACTCAAATGGATAGGTCAACTTAGACTGTTTTTGCCTTTCGTTTTAATATTAGCACGCTTTTGCATTAACGATATTGCTCCTTATATGTCAAAGATTAAACTCTTTCTCCAAGGTTCCTTTTCCTTTTGATTGTTCGAATATATATAATTTGATGTATATATAATTTGTTCGAATATATAATTCGATTGTTTGAATAGATAATTATCATGCAGCGTTATTCTGCAAACATCATAGTAACATAATACTGGCCTCGCCAAGAGCGTGTTTACGAATCCACAATTAACATTTTCCGCCTATCTACGTTTCTTATTCGCTAATTCAACACATGAATAAGTTGCGTTTATTCTTGGTTTATTCTTGTGTGTTTTCAATTTCAGGTCGAAAGCCTGCTTTTTATATCTCCTTTATTGTTGTTTCTATTCATTTATACAAACTTCGCTTAAGTGAACAAATGACTGGAATTGAATATGGACAGAAAGTCTACGCGATGAATATGCCAAACGTGCTTCATCGTTGCAACAAACGTTGCTTCACACGAACAAAGTCGCACAGTTTTGAAATAGTCATTCAGCTTTTTTGAAAAAAAAAAGGTATTCTTCGTGTGCGTTTGCTTCCAAATGTAATTCAAATTAGATTAATTATTTGAGCGGTTCTCAACAACAGCTAAATAGAAGCGTTGATCGTATTCATGTAATTTTGTGACACTACGATTTTCGATTGATATAATACCGATTGAAAAATGATCTTCATATTGATGTTACTAATACGTGTTAATTGAAATGTGTATTATTCAAAGATAAATAAAATACCGATTCAAATTCGAGACAAACAGATATGAAGATGCTGCAAAAATACAGAATAATGACGAACACGTTTTGTCACAAGAAATAAAAGCAGTGTGCAATTAATGACGTGTAAATCAATATTTTATATACAAGAGAGAGGGTACTCAAATGATGATGGTATATGTTATTCACCAATAACTTTTTTTCGACGTTATCAAATTATTATGTATATTGAAGAATAATAAAAACGGTGCAATTATAACGCTCGTAAACCGAATAATTAATAAACATTGCGGAGTCGTCATTATTTTTATGATAAAACAGAGTATAAAATTTGCTTCATGAAAATTGGTCTAATTTCCGAACAGTATTGATTTATCAGGAGCAGAAATGTTTGAGAGCATATTGTAATATCAGATAAACATCACAAGAAGTCGTTGCGCAACTCATTTAATTTGGGCTGAAGTTGAGTTGGTTCGAGTTCAGAGTCGGAATCAAACTTAAATGCACATTTAATAGCGCTGTTCTGTACGCGTTATTCTGTAGATTAGCACGTGCACCTGTTTGCACCGCGCGATCAATGCAGGCATCTTATGCCAATGAAGAGGACGTCTTGACTCAAGTATACACTTGCCGGCTTGTAGACCGAGTGGCTCTAATACGTATAAAGCTTTGTTATAATATTCTCTCTTGTCTTACTCTCTTACGTTATTTTGATTTACTTTTCATTTTTTTCAAATCATATATCATATCGTGTTGAGAACAATAAGTTTTTACCTTGCACATACACATCGATTTTTCTGCAAACTGATATGTTCCACATATCGATGACAGATGACCGCAGAATTTTGAATGCTTCTTGAAACGCTGTGAGGAAAAAATAAATGATATTGACAAAACAACCCAAGAATAAACAAATTTATCGATTTTGAGAGAGATTTGGAAATAAGAAAATAATCAGAATTATACTCGTATTAAAAAATTATTGACTGATGTAATAAATTCGTCTGCATTAAAATATGACGAGAACTGGTTTCAAAAAAAAGTTTGCTCGTATTTAAAGCTTTTATTTATTAATCTTTCTTGCATCGGTCGCACATCATAAATTAACGAGCAAAACAACATGCCGACAGATGTTAAAGCAATGCTATGGCAAAACATAAGAATTACTCATTTATCCTTATTAAAAATGTTGATATACGTCCGAAAAAGCATCAGCTAACTATACTAAACTAGTGCACGGAGTTAAAATTCCGTTGCAGCGTCACATATATACGAATGCTAATTTGCTATACGTCAAATCGGCCACCTCGAATAAATCCCATGTCAACTTACACGCCCATCCCTCTTTCATTCTAAATAAGCTCGTTACCCATTGTGTTCTTTTACCCTTTCTAACAAGCTCGCGAAAAACCGTAGGATGCTTTTTGCTCGAAAAGGTCGGAATCGTAAATGCAAATGGATTTGCGAGATTGCGGTTCGCTTGAAAACATCGGGTTTTAATACTTTATTATTTTGCAAGTCTATCTGATTTCTGTAATCCCGCAAATGTCAGAACACGTGTTTAGCTGACGAAAAAGATTGAAAAAATATATCGATCGAAAGGTGAAGGAATTCTACACCTAATAAGAAAAGATATAGTATAAGAAAAAGAAACTGAGTAGAAAAATGTTATGCTCAAAAAGGTGGTAAGAGTGGGTTGAAGGAATTGACGATGTATACGTGCGGCGGGCCAGACTGGACGGCGCTGAACCCGTCGCAAGCGTAGTAAACAAAGCTGTAACTCTCCGCGCTCGACCGACGAATCAATGCCCTTTACTTGCTTGCAAACAAATCCAATCATGATATCCATCTTATTGTTGGTCTCGCCAATGTTGATGTGTAGCTGCCAACAAAATAACAACATACTCTTCAATTTTACCATATATACTATATATATCAATTTTTTTTCCAAGTTGTCTTTGTAAGATCGTTCTTGACGGATTCCTCAAATTTTTTAAATCAATCAGCGAACAAAAGCCTGTATGACCAGAAGAATTTTATCTCGATCAAAAAATCATTCGTCGGCTAGTTTGAAAAAAAAAAACACTAACTAACCAAATAATTAGTTTGGTTTTTTATAATTTTTTTATCCTTTATCCGTGCTTATGTGACTTAATTTCAGATTATAATTCAGTGAAACAGTGCAAGTTCTTAATAAAAAGGTTTAAATCTTATCATCGGCAGTCAAACGAAGCATGATTGTATTATAGCGGATTGATTGTCAACGGCGTTATTAAAGTTGCAGCATCAAAGGAAGCACGGCTGTAAAAAATTGGATCGTCTATTTATAATCGATAATTTAATCGCAAAATTGAGTATAAATCGCATAAAAAAAAATTGAATATCGGTTGAAATCGTTTATGCGAGCTGAGATGGGAAATTTTGAAAATCGAACTATACATCGCGTTAATCTCGTGACAAGTACAAAAATCGCGTGTGCGTCCGGCAAAATAACAGCTCTGTTTTCTTCTGTAGTCATATTTTGACGGTAACTGGGTTTCTCTGGTGTTGAATGTTGGTTGGATAAAACAGGAAATCATAAATATTTCATGACCGAAAAAGTTTTGTTCAAGTACTGGAATACGCTTCGGTTGGCGATTTTGCATCTTCCGAACAAACAGCGCGGGTTTTGGATAAATGTCCGTCCATGACAAGTTGAACGTCAAAAACCAGTTAAGACACTGTCGACCGAGTTAAAGACTGTTACCCACAAAAGCTTTGTATTAAAACCACGAGTAAATCATACACAGTGCACCCCTGGGATTTAACCTGCTCTATACAGCAATGACTTTTCGCACAAAATTTTGCTCGACTACACCGATCTCCAAGGAATTTTTTAACACAACTTCCGTTCGCGTATCGCGTTCATTCTTTTGTCTCTCCTATTTCACGCGCAGTTTTTTTTCGAAATTGAAATGTCAAGCATTTGAAAAATTATGCGGAATTTCTTCGCTCACTTTTGATTGGATCTCTTTTAAACTTTTTGATTTCATTCTTTCATCATGATATTCAGATTCATTGAACGCTTCTTTTATATAATTCATTTTTATATAAGCTCGAAACTATTAAAGTACAACTATTTTTGATTGCAGGTAGCTTGGATGTTGTATGATCAAAGTGCGATTTTAACCGTGCAGAATCACGTTATCACGAGAAATCCAAGGATAAGTGTTACCCATGACAAACACAGAACTTGGTACCTACATATCAATGATGTGCAAGAGAGTGACAAGGGGAAATACATGTGCCAAATAAACACCGCCACTGCCAAAACGCAGTATGGATATCTTCACGTTGTTGGTAAGCTCAAAATTAAAATCATATGTTTAAATGTTCCATCAAAGTGAAAAATTATTTGCAACTGAACAGTAACGAGAGGACCAAAAGAGTACACTGTCATCAAGCAGAACATATTAATACCTCGAGTTTTGACGTTTACGAAGCTACCGAGAAAGCGGAGTAATCAGAGGGCTCTGGATTAATTGTTTCCGTAGGACTCTTGGCCGTGCTAGAGCAACGCAAGACATCGTTCCAACACAATGTCAACCAACACTGCAACCATAATTTCAGGTTACAGTTAAAAGAAACAAAGTTCTGACAGAATTCGCAGAACAGCGCTCAATTTACTATTTGTTAGTTGTTATGGAGATTTCCAAAAAGTGATGCGGTAATTACTTCTGAGTCAAAAATTACGCTTCGGTATGGTTGTGTTTCGCCAACTTCGTAAATGCAACCTTGATGCTGAAATCGCATTCAAACAAAAGGATACATTCGATTATGCAACAGTAATGCGATATAATCTCGTTCGTTTACAATTAAAACAGAAATATACACGCTCTACAGTTGGATTGCTGCGTTGTTGTTTTGTACAATTTAGGCCAATTATAATAATTACTCGGAGCTTTCAATAACGATCGAAATAACATGATATTGTATTCGACCAACAAATCTATGATAATTACGCTTCGTCATTTACAGCCAATCTTAAAACCAAATCTGACGTCGCGCGCTTTAATTTCCTGTCCTATTACCGCCAGTTCATTTGTTATTTAGTATTGAGCATCTAGTATTTTTCATTTATTCATTAATATTATATAAAGCGGTGCATTTTTAACTGGAATAAGTTTATGGACATGTATATTGATATATATTTCAAATTCTGTGCGCGGGTCAGGTGTGTTTTAGAATTTTACCAATCACATTTTCATCATTTCATGAAATTTCTTGATTAACTATTTTACTATAACGTGTGTTTGATTAACTTAATTTAGATTAATTTATTTTATTTTGCATTGTCATCTCTGTTGGAATTGAAAAAAACTAATAATTTTCAAAACTTATAGTCAGCCAGTAAAACAATGGAAACAAGAAAATAATTTTGAAAACTCTTTTTGTCTTATTTGAAAAGGCGATATATACGTTTATGAATTGGTTGAATTGTATTAGAAGAGGGGCTGACGCCCCCCCCCCAGCCATCCACGTTATCCATGACTCTTTAATATGAACATTTAAATCATTATATAAAAGCTCTTATCATTATTTCTGAACATGATTCGCGACGGATGTTCGAAGATAACCTTACTTTTATAACCATCGTGTTTTACGTCGTAATCATTTCTTTCAAACATTTATTACTATTTACTTTTAATATTAAGAAATTGTCACTCAATTTTTTTCGAATGAACCGCGTCGAAAAATAGAAGTATTGTGTGAGAAATTAGTCACTGAGCCAACTTCAGGGTGCTGTCTGTCTTTTATAGATGGACACAGATGGACATTTAACTATCTGATGTCAAAATAATCAGTCGGACAAATTTGTTTGCACGGGATAATCAAAAACAGTTAAGCATTGTTGATAACGAACATTTTTAAAAATGACAAAAGACGACAAGCAGTGTTAAATTAAACAATGAACAATTAAGACTGGAACAAATTTTTTCCAATATCGGTGAGACTATTCAATATCCGTTTCTGTATTCATTTTTCGCTTAAATAAGATTAATTTCAATTAATTTTTTTGTTTACGTCAGATTTGTTATTGTTTTTGGAGCTTTTTATTTTTACGGTCTTTCCATTTGCAATCTTAAGTTTTCCATCTTAAAATTTAAAACGTGGTTGAATTACTTTCAGGAGATGGGAGAGAGTAATTATTTATTCTCCCTGTCATTAACGTGATATTAATAGCACGCTAACTATCATCATCAAGATAACCTCGCATTTTTTGAAAAGTAGAACGGCTTTCCGAATCATGTATCTCCCTATACTTTTTAGTCAATCCGTCTTGAACTTTATGCCGACCCGCTCGCAGGGAGCCTGCAACTTTTATCGTAAATCCAATCTGTTTTGCTTTGAGGTACTTTTGTATATATTCTTGATTGTATAGACTTACTTCGGTTATGTAACAATGTCCAAAATGTATTTGATTCACGATTAAACGTGAATCAAAAATTTTACTTTGCCGGAGTTGATTTTTATGAAATGTTGTCAAACGAACAATTAAAAATAATAACATGAGCATCGTGTGACGGTGTAGAAATGATGTCAAAAATTTATTTACGTCGAACTAATTTACATCTAATTTGGATTAACATAGTGGACTTTGCATTCAAAAGAGAGTTTGAATTTTTGTTGATGTACACGCAATGAAATCAATTACTATTTGAAAAGTAACAGTCCGCATGTCGTAATTGCAACAAGTTTTTCATTAAAACGTTTGTAGGTCGTTAAAGCAGCGCAAATTGCATTGTCCGAAGTTGGCGCAGCTTTTATGAAAAGCAAAAGTTAGTTGGATTGGAGACGCGCGCGGTCGCTGATGAAAATGCGTTTTTTGTCATTGCTTCTTAAGGTCATCCGTTGCTTTGTATACGAAGCGACGGAGTTTAGAACAAGTTAACGGGCGACACAATGTAGCACAACAGGCGGCGTTTCGCCTGAATAATGCATCAACAGTTCGCGGCGCGGCCGTAGTATAACAGGAGCGTCGTTCAATCCGCGCTTGTTCAACAATTCGGTAACACCCCGGCATTAGCATTAATGTAGAGAATATCGACGAACACCTGCGGTGATTCATAGAATTGCCGGACCATGCGTGAGATCTGCAATACACTGTCGGTTTACGTGTCCCTCATATTTATACCCATACGATCAGACGCTACTTGGCCGTCGCAAAGAATCTCTCATCACGTATATATATATAGTATGCATATCGAATTTATGTCTTCAAAATAGAAATAAAATAACTAAATGATTTCATAATTTAGTAAGCCAGGCACTGTCTGATTTGTTTGTATAGTTTACGTAAATCTCATCATCTGGCCTTTAATTTGCCAAGCCCCGTTAACGTGAAGCACGATAATACTCGAACGAAAAATTCTATCTTGGTACAGCTCAGAGTGAAACACGACATGACAAAATAAATGTCTGAGCATTCCTTAGCTTAGACAAAAAACTTGACTGTATACAAATTTACACGAATTCCAGCCTCTCGCTTCTTAAATCTCAAGATTTCAACGCGACAACATTTCATCTATGATGACACGCAATTTTCATAGTGATCACGCGTTTTTGACAGAGATTCATTGCAGCTTGTATTTGTGAAAACTTGCGACAATTATTCTCAGTCAATTTTGAACGTTCTATCGAGTCAAATCACATTAATATACAAAATCAAACTGTTCAAAATCGGCATCAGCAGGATGGGATCGAGTTGGTTGTAGAATGCATGCAGATTGAAATATCGGATTTGTGAATTGAGACATTGAATTTGAGACTATAAGCTTTGGATGGGATCATTTTTTTGCAGTTCCGCCGGATATCGATGACACCCAGAGCTCATCGGATGCAATTGTTCGCGAAAACGCTAATGTGACTTTAACTTGCAAGGCGACCGGAAGTCCCACTCCAACGATCCACTGGAAAAGGGACAACGGAGAAAAGATATCAATCAACAGAACGTATTCCGGTAAAAAGTTTCTTACCAATAGAATTCACATTAGAATAATAAATCATGTTTAGTTATAATGAAAGTTTTTGTACAGTTTTTATAGGCGCAAAATGTCATTATAAATAGAAAAGCTAAATGAATAGATTCAGCGAAAGAAGACAGTCAGTGTCAGTCGCATTTTCAAAGCCCAATGAATAACGTAATCACTTAATTGGATTTTTTGTTATTAATTGGCGAGAAACGGATGCGAGATTGACATTTAAATCGACACAGAATTATTCCCGCTGCGCAGAGAACACAAATTTAGACGTGAAAATAGATACGTCCGTCATTAATTACCTAACTGCTGAAAGTCAATTATTGATTTATTTGTTTCCAGTTGACGAGTGGTACGGAGAAATGTTGGAGATGACGCGCATATCGAGGTTAGATATGGGCGCGTATCTGTGCATTGCAACTAATGGCGTGCCTCCGACTGTCAGCAAACAGATTAAGGTGTCGGTCGATTGTGAGTATCATCCATTTTTTTTCGCTTTCCTTTTAATTATTCGACTCTAATCTATAAAAATTGAATCAGCGACAAAGAATAATGAAAGCAGAACAGATTGAACAAGTAATAGGAAATTATAATATTCACAACAATGCATTGTTACGATATTGTTATAATGATGCCATGATATCGAAATGTTTTACATTTCTCGTTCTCAATTAAATTATTCCGTAATTATTTCATGTCTGCTGTGAGAAGCAGTTCGTAAACGTACAAAAATATTCAACTGCCTTTCATGTTACTCTCATAATAAGAATAGTCCAAGTTTCTAAATAACATGCATATGTGTTACTTATTCAAACAAAATTATAGTGCAAAACATGTTGAAAAGCAATGCTTGGCAAACAAATTCGAGTTTGGAGTTTTGTGTGTTTGATAAGCAGTGCGGCGGATGTATAGCGAGTAAAAGCTTAAATTGTCAGGGATCACACACAATTTGATAATGGTTACAGTCATTGGGCGACAAAACGCGCCTTTGAAAGAGCCGGCTTTGCTCTATCGTCTTCGCTTTTAAGCGACGCGCGCGTTCACGCCGTCGCTACCTCGGTATCAAAAAACCAAATGTGTATAAGGACGGGAAAGTCTCGTGAGACATAAAAGTAAGCTCGAGTCAACCATGACACGCTATTATCGTTTTCACTGCCGTTCCAAGCTCTTATTGCTTCAGCGACACTACACTCAACCCTATGCCGCCGAGCACCTTCCTCAAATACTTTTGGACCTTGGAGAATACCTCCTTTTTGCCATCTTAATTTTTCTATCCATCTTCTTTCCCATATTTCTCCTCTACCTCCTCATTCTAATGCACATGCACACGCAAAGCTTTCATCATCATATCAACTATACAAATGCATCAACAAAGCGTCTATTTTAGCAATTAACTTACATTGTTTTATCATTGTTTTGCACCATTCGATAAATATTTCGAGTTAGATTGAATTTACATCTAAAATATGTTCATATGAAATTTTTTGTTAAATTGAATAACATATTTGTAGCAATCAATCGGAAGAATGTTGGAACTCGTAAAAAGCTATGTATCAAAAAGAATGTCGACAACATTTGGGATAGTGAAAAAACTTCCATTCAAAAAACAGTTCAGATGTATAAATGTTTTCTTTTTTTTTTTCAATTTAAAATTGAAAATTATAAATTTATAGTTTAAATTTATAGTAATCTTCAATCTTACATGTAAACAAAAGCTACCCTAAATAAAATAAAATGTGAACTCGAAATGCGACTGAAAACAAAAACGTAAGCAAAGATTTAATTCATGAATAGAGATTTGAATAAATAATACCGCGGTTGAAACGTAAACGAAAAAATAATATTGTGCTTTTATTGTTTGTTTATATGGTGTTTGTTTACATTATCGTTTTCCGAATTTCAATTTAGTTTGATTTTGGAAAGGTTTTATTTTGATTTGTGTTTGTAATCAAACCTAATTATAAGTAGTACATGTCGTGTCAAGTCGGCTTCATCAATTTACAGTTCCAGCGAGAAAAAAGCACAAGAACTTAACATCTTGTTTTAGTTAAGGTTTTAATTGAGTTAATTGTTTAATTATCATTGAGAATAAGATAAGAGTATAAAATAAGCAAGCCGACAAGTGCCAGTAAACGGCAGCAACGCACTGTCACTGATTAATCATATAGATGGGCATGCTTCCAAAATATTGAATATGTCACTTCGATTAGTCGTTGGATGAAAAACAGTCGAAACATATTTCTGCATCAGACTACATGTTTTCGAATTGCATACGGAATAATTAAGTATTAATTGAAACGGAATAAAAACATTTATTCTGACGAGAGTGTGAGGTCAGTTATTTCTTCATTATTGCATCAAAATTAACTTGTAAATCTCAGGTGACAATCAATTCAAACCGGCGTCCTCTGTTGTCCAGCTTTCAATTTTCGTTCAATAAATTTTGCGAGTTCAGCACCGCATTGGAAATAACTTATTTACAATTTGTTTTACAAGCGAATCGATAACATGATACGTCGACGTTCGTGTTGACAGTGTACATTTTTCAAACTCAGCAGTACTAAATTACGTCAAAATGGACGTAATTCGTTCAAATGGGGTGAAAATTTGCGGAAACTATTGCGATAAATGTAATGAGTGTGCGGGAATCAATACATTATCGAAACTATACATCGAGACAGCGTCTAGTTGTTATATAGTAGGCATTAGCATCATGTCATAATATCTATCACGCTCCCTGCTCTTTAATTAAAATTACCTCAATGTTCACTGTAATATTTGCTTTAATTATGTTCATTTAATTTCGTGCCCAATATATCAATAACATAATTGTGATAAAAGTGATTGTTAATTGTTCCTCTTCGCGGAGAAGCTTCAATATTTAATTTGCATAAAAATGTATTCTCGATTTTTCTTCTTCTGCATTGATAATGCGCCGAACTGATTAAAATTAATTATTAGATATGTTCGAACACATTATGCGTGAAAAGAGTATAATTGCAAAGTAACAGAATTTTCATTTGTTAAATATAAACACCTGAGACACTCGCTAAGCAAAAGATCGGAATTTGGAAATTTTGAGCTTGGGAAAAACCGGTAACATTGTTATAATTTGAACACGAACAAAAAAGTGCGCTATTGCGGTCATTCGCTTTATCGTGCGTGCTTTTTATGTGTCCGGGCACAGATTAATTAAACGGGCAAACAGATTATACTCATCTATATAGGAGGCTGATGTTACCATTATCTTTCTTTCACTCTCACTCCTCTATCAATGATGAAACAACGAGCTGAAAAAGTGATGTGCGAGCAAAAAAAACTGTCTTGAATGCATCTTTGCTATAGTGACGCTTAAAGAAATGTATAAATAATGGTGCGTAAATAGGCATGCGAGTGGATTTGAAAAAGCAATTGTAAGGCTTGATTCTTGCCGTAACACGTGTGGCAATCTGCACTTGCAAGCGTAGATACGGCACGAATTTTTGCTGTTACTGATTTTAATAACAGATTGGTGATACGAGTGGGTTGTGGCAAGAGTCACGGCCTCTACGTGACTCCGTTTGGCACTTATATTTTCCAGCGTGGCGCACATTGATACGCCCGCGCGGACCGCATGTTTCTTTTCTAACGACGTTTTGACTTAACTGTCGAGCGCCTTTCATCTTTGAGTATGAATTTAAATTATATTTTCACACAAAAACCATCTTTTCAAGGCAAACGAAAATGATGTCTTTGATGCCCTTTCACGACGTTGTACCCTCAGTCTGCTCTTGCGTTATTTCATTCAGAACTCACACCGATAACGATCAGAATAATTATAACATGCAGTTTACAGGCAAATGGCAAAAAATTCAAAAGTCAAAGAGAATATCGCCGCATGAATTTCTTTTGCCTAATTGCCTAATTTTTCAATAATTGCCGAGACTTTTGCCATAACCATTTGACTCATTCTATCACACTTGATACATAATAATAATTTTATAACATTTTAAGCCAAATTTATAGATACAAATTATTCGCTAAAGTAAACATAACTTATTTTCAAATATTCATAATGATTTCAAAATAAATCATTCCACCAAATGGAATGATATATCAAAGAATAATTAAAGCCGTAACTTTTATTATCGCGAATACTAGCTGGTTTTGCGTATATGCATTTTTGACTCTGACTTGCTAATAAGTTTTCACATGAAAAATTTGTTTATGCTCGAGCAAAACGTGTTTTCGTCAATATTTTAAAATAATTCTCTCATTAATAATCAATTGGCACAATCAAACAGCCATAAAGATTTTTCGAATCGCGAGCCGGAAAATATTTCCTCTAATTAGTACAATGTGAAAACGTTATGCGCTGCGTTATAAGTTAGCTATCGATTATTCGTCGACGACAGCGGAAATTTTTTTTGATTATTTATTCCAGGGGTGACTTTTTCCGCCGGATATTCCTCAACGAAGAAAAATTATACCCCGTCTGAATGCACAAAGCTTTGAAATGTAATCGCGATCAACGAATTTTAATGCTCGTTTAGCTATTTCTTCGTGCCAGTTGCGTTTCTCGATTGTAATATGATTGTTCGATATCGAGAAAATTGGACCTTTCCTTGGACGCACGTCATAGCCCAGGATATTACCAATAAAAGGTTTCACTTGTTTACTTTCAGATGAGGCTTTGAAATAATACTCTCATCTCTATATGAGAACGAGTCAACCTTACAACCGAATCCCATTAGTTAAATTAGTAGACAAAATTATTCAATCTTGATAAAATGTTTGAGCAAAAATGAAATAAAAAACTTGAAAGTGAGCTAAAAAAGCCTCATTTGATTTTTATCTTGAGAAAATGAACGCAACCGAACGAGAAGTAAAATCGCTTAGAACATCTGCTTAACATCATAAAGAAGAGACAAATTCGAGTGTGAATTTGTTCGCTGTTTCATTACATCACTTAGAAACATTTTGAACGATAATTTTGTAGAAAAAAATTACGTATACTTTTTGATGCAGAAAGCTTTGAGAATGAATTTGATAAAAGTTGATGAACGTGGAATAAAAGTTATCGGTGGCACGAGTTGGCATTTATTTAAATTTAAGTTGCGAATCGATTTTTTTCCACCACACCAGGGCCCATCCATTCTTACCCTCTGTCTCCACCCAATGCTGTCTGATACCAGCTTCTTGTCGTTCGTAGTTACTTGGCACGTCCACCGAAAAAAACTCATTAATGTGTTCTCTTCTTCTCTTCTTTCCACTCTCTCTCTCTCTCTCTATCTCTCTCACCGAAAACGGTTGACAAGTACCGCACGTGAATGCTTATTTGCTTGACAAAGATTTGAATTCACAATTCGATTATAGAACAAAACACTTGCTTCAAGGTACGTTTGCAAAAATAAACAAATTTATTATTTGGTTATGTAATTGAAACACAGAAAAATGATTTATTCTTTACATTCAAAATTAAACCAACACCCATTATGTTTTTCTAATTTACGAAACGCGAAAAGCTCTTTTGTGCCGATAGAAGATGTTCTGTTTATTATTTATCATCGTAATGGCGAAACTTAATATAATTGTTAACGCCCGTGAAAGTTTTCGCGACTACGTCTACTCTTCTTTGAGAGTAATTAATGGTCACTGGTATAATATGAGATTTATTTACAGTTATACGCAGTACTTATGCTGAAGCGAAATCTTTGACTAGACGCTGACATCATCCATCCTGAAAGTTTCATAAACGAGTGTCGCGCTTCGTGGTAAAATATTGGCTTGCGCGGCGACACTGTTTTGATCGCTCTAGGGGTCGTCCAAAAATTCTATTCTCAATATCATTAAAATTTGATACACCATAAACATCTCTTTAGTGAATATTTAAAAACATTTTTAAAACTCACAACCTATCTCAAAAAAAAAAAAACGTTTTAACGAAGCTTTATGCAAACGAAATTATGCTCAAGTCGAGGTCTATATTTTTTCGTTATGTTTCAGAAAAGGATAACAAAGATTCATGCAAACGGAGTAGTGTGTTAAAGAGTTTTGCAATAATTTTTTTGTTAATTTTGTGTTATTTTCATATGACTTTTACAAAAACGGCGAGTTCCATGTAAACCAAATGACCGTGTGATCTCAACGGTAAATTTTTAATCAAACGTTTTGCGGATTTCGCGCTTTCATTTCCAGTTGAGAAATTTTTTATTGCTCATCGACAGCTCCTCGCTATTCCCGTACTTCGATCTAGATACAGATAAATTCTTGAGCGTCCATTGGCCGAAAAATCTGATCGCTGAATTAAATCGTAATCAATCATTTGTTGCCAACCGATTTCACGCAAAGACGTAAACGAGACATCATCGTCAAGTAAAAAATAAATCGCTAAGAATGTCGAAAGATTCTTCGTAAAAACTAAGGACCTTTGAAAGGATCCAGCATGAGATATGTCTCGCTCCACCACAAAAACTGATATCAAGAAATTTTCTTACACTACTCGGATTGTTATATTACAATATCTCGTTTACATCATTGTAAGTTCGGAAAAATAGGTTTCTACGAAATTGATATGCGAAATTAACCGGACACAGCCATACTTACGAAAAAATGGAAATCAAAAATGTAAACAAAACATATAAGTGAACAGATAATGAATACAAAACATAACAAATTATTGAAATACGTTAAATTCGGAAAACCAGAATATAAACAAATAATAGAAGCATAAAATATCAATTTTTGTTTGTTTCCATTTCAATTACGGTATTATTTATTCGATAATTTTTTTTTTGTGAATGTATTTTTCGTTTACGTTTTTGTTTCCTGTCCTATATCGCACGGTTTGTAATTTGAATCAGGGTAGTTTTTGTTTACATTTAAAAATGTCGTCCTGTTGTTTGATAATATTTCGTTTACATTTCATTAGATGTGGGCGCGGTGTTAAACCAAACCTTAATCTTTATTTATGAACCTTTGTTTATGAAAATGTTCAAGTTTTTTTTTTAATTTAACTACTAAAGGTAGGTAATAAAAGTAAAAGGTATATACTAATAAAAGAGCGGTTTTAAATGCCCTATAAAAGACTCAATCAAATTTGAGGAGAATCGCTTGAGGCGCGCGATTTAGGCGTTTGTCTGGCTGTTCGCGCCTTAGCCGCGCCTCTCGAGTTTATGTGTGTTTCCACATGGGCGAGTTCTGTTGTTCATTGCGAGCGTGCCTGGGGCAGACGTAATGGATGACACATTGCACCCGCAGTGTATTGTAACTGTACCCATATTACACCGAAAGCAGGGTCCTACAGTCATAATCATGTCAGGAGACAATTCGCGCGGCCGAGCGAGCTGAGTATTATATTATCATCATTGCGCACAAGGATGGTTGACAATCGCCGAAACTAACAAAAAAATGTGCACATTCCGTCGCGCGCATCGGTATTGCATTTTACGCTAAAAAAACATTCCACAATCGTTCATTTATACGATGGCCGTGTGCATTTTTGTCCCACGCCCAATGAAATTTACACACTTTGCACGCTGCTTTTTATGTTTATTACTCTTGCTGTTAAAATACTCTCTCCATACAAGAGTGTGTATTTTGAGAATATTCATTTTATCTCAATGTACACGTTTGATATAGTTTTGATAGCGACAAAGTAAAACATTCGTTCAAAACTTGACTTATTTCAAAGCATTCGCACGATATTTCATTGTAAAAACGCCGTGTAATTGCGTATCGTAAATAATTAAAGGTGTATTTTTGAAAATGTTGTATATGGAATGTAACGAGCGTGGCATATTAGTATTAATAAGATGAAAATAGAAGCATGAGTTTGTGGGAAGCGTGCCATTGGAGGTATCCAATTTGAGTTGCCGTTGAAGAGGTGTCGTGTGTTTCTCTTTCATCTCGGCTCTGCCCGACGTTGTCCTCGTTATAACATATCCTTGCAGCAGCAGATCTAATCAAATGACTTGGAGCTGCTGTGTTCACTGAGCAAAAGCATCGAGATATTTACATGTACAGTAACATACGTTTAGTGCCGGTACTCCAATCCAAATCTACATCATCCATTTCAACGCTTTGACACGGGATATGTTTTAGAAATATTATTATTTAAGCATCCCTGAGCACCGAATCCGCAATATCGAATGATTCAAATAAGAACATTCAAATCCAGCCTGCGTGCATTTGCATGAGTTTTAAATTGTGTTCTCGCCTAATGTCTTTTGCTGCTAATAAGTCGTCTCAAGTACTCCATTATAATTGTCGTCAAACTCTATTATCTGTAAGTGCTTGTGTTAAGTCAATTTTGGTAAATTTCGCGAAAACCTATTTATTCGAATTCATACAGCGGATGAAACCTACAGCGCAAAAAGCTAGGATGATTTACATTTTCTTAAATATATAAAACCAAATATAGGTATACTCTTGATTTCGTAACAAAATAAGGTTTGTCATCGACGACCGGAAAACCCTGAAAAGCCAATTTTCTAAGTATGAATAATGTAAAATATAATTTTGTAGATTGCAGATAATTTTGCCCCATAAATGATGCAACATTTCCATGTTATCTTAAATTATAAAGATGTTACGTGTTATAATGTGTGTCTTATTAACAAATAATGCTACAAACTGACGTATCCGGTTATTTCAAGTACGATGCAATAATTTGCACGGTATACTTGTATAGGATAGTGATGTCTAAGTTAAGTTAATGAACGAAATCTTAATTTATTTTGCACCGGCAAAATAAGTTGATATAAGCAGACGAAAAAGGATAACAATCACTTTCTTTTTATCTATACGATAAATTCTCACAAAAAATGACGGAAAGCTTTCTCTGGAAACATTCCGCTACAGCACTAAAGGTTTAATAAATAAAAGACTTTTCAAAACTGAAAGTACGAATTTTGCAAATTCGCATTGAAACGCATTTGTATGAATGAGCACGAGAATCAATAAAATAATCATCGTTAAGATTATGAAACATAAATCGAACATTTTGAGTATATAATACGATTATTTTGAATTGTACATTCGAAAACAAAGAAAGTTGCCGAAGCAAAAGTGAATAAAAATAGCCAATTATACGTTGGAGAATTGGAGGGTCATTAGATTTCAGGTGGCAAGAGATGGCAAAATCAGCGGATGCTGTGTTTCGTTGCGCGTCGAAATTATTCGGCAAATATCTTATGCAAGCATGATGTTCTGCTGGTTTGTTCTAAGACAAATGGCGAAGGAGTCAGGACGGCGGGCAAAACGAAGGAGAAGTAATTACTAACCGTTGAAATAATCATCCGAATCGAGCTAGCGCTGCGCCGCTTGCGCTATTTTATTCATCCCGCCCTGCGATTATGTCTTTTTGTCTGTACGAGAATTACTGCTGCTAAGCATTAAGAAGCAGTTATAAGCTCTTTACTGAACGGTCGAATTGCTCGTTAGGAGATTGCAGCGGTCTCTGATCTAATGCAACATTGTAAATCTGCTTTGAATTCGCTGCGAAATAGTCTTTTCAAGATAAACACTATAATACTTTACACCCGTGAAAATCGTCTTTGGCCTCTGCTGCGGGATTATTAATAAGAGGTTTGCGGATATTTCTTCACAGTGCAAGAATCGCGCGAGTTTGCAAATTCCGTTTACACTTTTCAGCCAACTAAGCGCTTTCGCAGTCGCTCTGTTCTCAAGAATAAATAAGCTACAATGAATGCTCATAAATAAATGTTGATAATCTAATGGCTGTTCACAAGCGAACACTCATATATATATATATATATTTTAAAAGAAATAAATAAAAATAATAAAAGATACAAATATTTTATCATATAAAAAGTTCAAACTTCAGAACCTGTTTATGTAAACAACAGAGATGTTAACATTATCTATATCAGTGTTCTTAGCATTTGTTTGAATTATCATTTTTTTAAAAGCTCCCTCTTACCACTCCTGTAAAACTCGCCTCATAACGCGAGCTCAAAGCCCCTTTCCCCGCCAGAGCGTTTCGTAACTTAAGCGTTAGATTATTTCAAAAAAAGTTTTAATAACAATATTTAGAACAAGATTTATTTATAGAAATAATCTTAAATAAGAAGGTAAAGAATTTTGAGTATTATAAATGAAAAAAAAAGGTGATTCGGCAAGCTGTAAAATTACGAACGTTCTAGTGTAATATATCAGAGCAAATAATGTTTGGTTTTATGAAAGGTATTGCCGCATGTATATGAACAAGATAAATGTTTTACGCGTGTTGCAGAAGAAGAACCATGAGATAATCCGATTGCGTTTATCGAAAGAAAAGAATTTGATATTCCGTGAATGTAATGGTATAATGGTACTTTGTTTCCGAGACTGGATGATATCTGTTTATATGTACACTCAGGCACGAAGCACGTCGCATGAACATGTTTCTAGTTACGCAAGTCATACTTACCCATAAATGCATAACTTTTTATAAACATCACACTCCAATAATGATATGGGCTAAACATATTTTCATCAAATTTACTCTAAATCATCTTGCTCACTCTGTATATCATATTCGATCAAGTTATATGAATTATGTAAACTTGAAAACGGTAAGACAAATACTCTGCTCTATATTAGGTCAAACGAATTATTGTATTTTATTGTCATTGGGAGTTGGTATCGTTGAAACAATAGGTTACCAGAACGTCGATACTTTGTCAGGCGTTAGACCGCAGATTCGGATATCGGGTGTGTCAGGCGGACTATCCGAAATACGTATATACAATGCGTGAATTTATCTTGTGGATATAATTGTTTGGCCGAATCAGTTCAACTTTCGCGAGACTTATTACTCTTAGAATTGATACGTATATATATATATATATATAAGTATATAGTTTTGTTTTACATAACGTATAAGCCATCAGTAATAAAGTATTGAAATTTGTTCAACTTTCTGAAAGTTATTGAAACAATAAGCTTTGACTAAATGGACTATTTCGTTGGCAATTGAATAGAGCCGGATGTACAAATTGTACGACATTGTTGCAAGGGCTGGTTATTAATTAATCTCGTTAACAATAAAATAATTAGCTGAGTGTAACAGTTAAGTGGAATGTTGATGGCAGCAACTCACACGCCTTCTACCGGTTATTGCTCATAAGTGTGCATTGAGTGAGACGCCGACGCGTGAAAATAGTTGAACATATTTTATCACATTAGTCTGATGTAAATCCCGATTCAAACGCACAAAACCATATCTGAACAATATATGTACGTTTTGCGACGCACGTATATATCTCGACATATTTTAGTAGTGCTCACTCAATCCCTAAATTCGAACAAAGTTCACGATAACCGCGTGACATGGTGTAGTTTCCGCATTGATATCCACTTCTGCGTTTCCCACGACAAAGTTCGTTGAATGCAAACAACCCTCTATACTTGTATCTCCGCCTACGTAATTCGCATAAGCAGATCACAATTGTATCGTGTACAAATTTTAATTTGAATTTACGATTCTGTATGTGCCGCGACGAAAAGATGCGCTTTCATATTTAGACGTGTGAATTCAGATGGAATAATGTCGTTTTCTTGTTGTTATTGTTCAACGAAACGTATCAACTCTTATTTGATCTATTTTTGAAATTGACAATAAACAATTTTCAAACTTTCGAATAAACTTTGTTCAACAAACGTATATCGAGCCGTTATTTTGAAATAGTTTAATCAAATCAAATGTCGCAGAATGCTTAGTGCGCGTTAGAAAATGGTTGAAAATTCATACTAATTTGTCCAGAGAGGATCACATATCTCGCATGAATCTTGGAACGAGACGACGTTTGAACACGTGCAGCGTTCGTCTGGTTCGTACTTTAGGTCGCCGGTTACCCTCTATAATCAAATCCTACCCTAATCACTTCACTCCACACCCTCTTCACACGAAAGGAATGTTAATGTGACAATTCCTTCGACTCCTTTCTGCCTGCTCGCCTAATCGATCTTTGTCTTCGCCATATTGTCATCCCTACATTTTATTCTTACCTTTTAAACTTTTCTCAGATTAACCTGCACAAACTTCAATTTATACCGTCTCATATTTCTGAAATCATAGTTTAAATTGGCTATCTTACTCTTTTGCTTTTTGAACTATAGACAACTAGTTTGTAATATAAATTGAATGTCATTCATCAATACTGTTTATTTTTCTTCATAAAAACCCTCTCAAGTCATTGGGGATGAAGCGAAAAAATAGAGCAACATTTATCCGCATTGTTTATCTTGTCGATAGACTTTAAATGAACAGCAAGTTTTTTGTCGTCGTGAATGAACTTTCGTCTGCGTGTTTGTGTTTTAGAAGTCTCTAAAAGAAGAATTGTCCCGAAACTTTTTGTTAGCAAAAGGGGAAGACCCTCTAATAAAAATATTGTGGTTTTAAAATTTAATTGACAAAACTTTGCCTCTATTATAATTGGCCAGACTGAAATTAAAATTTAATCTTGTAGATACGATAACGGTTTGTAATTGTTAATGTCGTTATCAATGGTTGTAACATTTTTTACAAAAACTTGTTGTTATAATTCCTTTTTGTGACATGGCATTTTGACGAAGTCGATTGATGCGACTTTTAAAGAAAGTGTTATAATTTTTGATGCAGTGAGTCAATATAGACTTACCCGAAACAAATTTGCCGAGGATATTGTCAATGATCATTTGAAAGCATCGCTTGGTACTTTGCGAACTGTGTATAGTTTTCAGCTCCGACATCCCAAGTTTGTGCGGTTTAACCGGTCTGCTGTTATAGACGATCCTGAACTAACAAGACAATGTCGATTGAAAGGGCGTCAACTTAACGAAATCGCCCTTCTATTTCCACGTTGTAAGAAATTTTCGTTGCCTTAAGATGCTCAACGAAAAATTATACAAATATGAATAATAAATATCGGAATTGTTTTTTGCCATCTTTCCTGAAGCTTTCGCCGATTGACCGAAAAGTTTATTTTTAGCTGAATATAAAACTTTTTTGCGATATGCAAACTGTGCTCGCTTTTGATCAAGTATATATAACTTTCCAATTGATGTTACGGAAATTTTTTGTTTCTGCAAAAAGTAACAGCTAAAATCTTTCGATTCTTTTTTCACCACTATAAATAATAATCAGACAAATATAATTGGTCTAAAAAAAACTACGTCGATAATCAGGATCTATAAAACGATTAATTCTAGCCCCATTTCTCAAATAGAAATGAAAAGAAACAAATCGACAAAACGAACAATCCGGCGATAAATGCAACGCACGTGAAATGTACTTAGATTAATGAGTCCATTTAGCGTACACCGCGAACCGATTTCAAGCAGATGATTTAGAGTGTGCCTGGTTAAAGGAGCAGAAAGCATAACGATAGAGCAAAAGAGCAAAAAGTTTTTGTGACGTGGAGCTCGTGTGAATAAAGCACGACGCGCCGTAGGGCACACAAGGTTCCGTCCATTTTTGCTGCTCAATTATTCGCCTACCCTCTGTGTTCACTCTAGTCTACAACATATCTTCAACTCTGAAACATGCTGCATTACTCAAGTGGCTTTTTATTGTGATAATTGTGTAAATAGATTCGGTATATACAAAATTTCTAACTGCTGCTTTACGAATAAAAACTTAGTATCAAACCGAACGAGTGCTATAAGGGTTTGCACATCTAAGTATGCTATTAAATCTTATTCAACGGTGAATATCGTTAAACTGCCGTACCGCGTGGAATTCGCGAGAAAAAAAATGTTATAAGCAGTGAGAAAATCAGCAAGTTGTAAAGCGAGGCACAAACTCGTCTGTGTGATGTATAAGTACGATGAGAGAAAACAATTTTATCGTTGAGCGAAAATTTGAAAAATATGCAGGCAATGTCGTAGTTAAAAGCGGGGATTCGAAACTTTTTGAAAGTATCAAATGATACTTTCAAAAGCATTTGATACTTTGAGCCGCGTTACGTCGGCAATCTTAAAAACAAAATCCTCGCCCTCGTTATTGATTAATTATACTTGAAATTTCATTTACATTGCATTTCAAGATGAGGTTGCATAATAACTTGTGATATGCTAAAGTTGAAGTGGATGGCAAGAGGAGCTTACCGAAGCCATTTGACAGCTCAAGATCAACCCTGCAAGATATCAAAACTGCGGTAAATCGAACAAAAATGTTACAATTTACGGCCGTCTCAAAGTCGCAGAAAAATATTAACGCTCAGAAAAACGTAATAAAACTTGAATATACTTCCTTTTGACGCGTGTTAGCCTTATTTATATAACTTTGTCTTTAGTTATATCGTAATAGACAAAATTATCAATAAAAGCAACATTCAAAACAATTTTTGTGACATGCGCAATCCGAACGTTACAGTAGTTTTTGAAATCTGTTTGTGAAGTCGATGTAATGCTCCAGGGCCAAGCCCAAGATCCGCGGTTAACCGGCAATCAGCATCGCTATTGAGGTATATTGATTATAGCATAGCCATCAAGCTCGTCAGTAACTTGGCTCCTAGCACTTTACCCTAACGACTAATATAGACGTCGTAATACGTTAATTGCTCCGAACCAAACTTGATTAATACAAACACGAGTTACTAATCTTCAACAAAATTGTCTGGATTTTCAGAACGTTTTCAATGTCAAACATTTTTCATTCAAACATATTATTTGAAATACCGACCTATATACATTGATGTTGTAAGATTGTAACAAAATGTATTTATAATGCTTATTAATTTCGAGTAAAAATGTGCAAATTTCTTGTTAACAAGTAGCCGGAAGGTGCCATCAGTAACAAACGATGCCATGTGAATTCGAAATCAAATTATGCAATCTACACATTGATAGCAAATTTACATAAATTCATGTAGTGCTCGTGAGGAAAGTTCTTTCAAATTAACGAAATATACAGATATCATTCGTAAAACGCATTAAATGCGATTGGAATATGAATTTTGTGCAAACACTGTAAAGACATGACAACATTCGCTATAATTGCATTACATCTTGTTATCGTATACGATTACCATGAACGCGGCAATACATTGGATGTGTAATTCGTGCCAAAAAAAATTGTATCCTCTAATTTGAAAATGATTAAAAGTAAATGATAATAATAAATAATAAGCCATCGTACTCTTAAAAATGTCCATCAACAAACTTAAAACGACCAATCCGCTGCTCTATAAGGTATAATTGGTGTTGTGCAGTCCAGTAAAAACAGTAAAATACATATTAAAATTTTATCGAGTTAACGCACCAAGCAACTTAATGAGTGTAAATATAAGTTAGACATGATGCTTCACGACAACAAAGTTGATCATATTTAACAGCGAGAATCATGCATGTACATTTATACATTTCAATTTCAACGTGTTTTATTCAAGTAAAATGAAACAGTCTGTATCGCGAAATACATAACACACTGTTTTTTAGGTAATCATAATATGCCTGAACAAATAATTTATGTCCATTTGAGAATTTAATTGATAGAACCTGCAATCATTTTAATTTCACTGACTTTATCCACAGATATAATTCATCAATCGATAAAATATTCATCGTACATATATGTTTCTTTTTTGTTATTATTGAATAACATAAAACAAAAATTGAAAGCATGGTAGAACACGTCAACGCCAAGAAGAAAACAATATTAACATTGTCTGGACCAATTTCTAAAGCTATTAATCAGTCTCAAAAAGTAGAGAGACCTTTTAGAGACTTGGCGGGTCCTTTCTTAGTTGTTTTCAAACTTGGCACGCGCACGTCTTGTGCCGCAATTCTCTCAAAATTTTAATTTTTTACAAAATATGTTCGCCAATTCGCCAACAAAGTTTATCTAGATTTGAGTTAAGTCTTGAAATTACATCCTCGTGCCTGTACAGAATTATGAGGTTTTACAAAATCTCTCATTTCGAACAACTCATCATCGCAGGTGTGCCTTGAGGTAAATTTGACAAGCACCTGATGGTCACACGTAGACGTGAGAAACAAAGAGCCTGCAAATTTTGAATTTGAAAAATCTTATCTAAGTTATCAATCACGATGAATGTGAATTTGGACGGTAAAGATGAGTAACGGTGATTTGAAAGCGTGTAGAAGCTATTGAGCCACACTCTTCGCGTACAAATGACAGTAAATTCATCCTTGTGGACGGCTACTCAAGGCTACTTATATTCGACTTGGTTACAAAAACGCGATCTTGCAAAAACACGTGACCGCCCTACGTAATAGTCAAAATGATGTGACATTAGTCTTTCGAGATCGAAAAGAGGGCGCTGTTAGGTAATTCCATCTGACATGTCATCGCAATTGAGTTTACATTTCTCATTTTCATCGACACCAAGCAAATATTATATATAATAAGTTGTTACTGAGCGGATCACAAAATTTGTAACCTTTCCTTTCTGTGTATTCTTTTTCGCTCCAATGCCGCCGCTCAAGCAGTGATTTTAAAAAGTTAATTCACAAGTAGCCGCATTAGAATGGATGCACAACCAAGGGCAAATTGAACTTTTGAAAAAGACTTTAATATTGATAAGTTCACCTTGTCACCTGACTTCTTGCCAAACGAGAAAAAATGGTCTTTGTTCGGTGCAGTCTACGATGAATTTCATAATAACTACAAATTTAACCATGTCAAACGAAATAAGACCAAGCTTGTTTCATTCATTTCATTTTACACAGAGATTGTAACTATAAAAATCTGTACGAATAAAAACAATCAATGTCTTAAAATTGCTTGAGTATTATTGTGATTGTTTCTATGATTTTCAATATTTATCACTTTCTTGACAAAGGGCGTACTTTTCACTATAAGCTCATTAATTGAATCATAACAACTTTTGAAAACAGTACAAACTGTTCAAACTTTCACAATTGTGTTTGTTAATCAACGTTAAATACAAACGCAAATAACGTGATTGTGTTACTGAGCGAGTGTAATTTCATAATGTTTCATAATTTGTTATTTTTTTTCTTTTGCAAACGTATACAAATCATTTTTCTGCTTAATTGAGTGAAAACACCGCTATTGGTAAAACACTTCCAAAATATTAAACTAGCCGGTAAAAAGGCAAATACTGCTATGAGCAAATAAATGTTAGAATTATTGAAACAAGACCGAGATAGGCAAAAATGTATGAACCAAAATGAGCAACTCATCGATCGATTACGGACTCATCATGTAGCGGCTGTATAATATCACACAACATTTATGAACTAATCAATGACTTGTGTGTTGCAGTCCCGCCAATGCTCTCAGTGCCACACCAGTTGGTCGGTGTGCCTTTAGGATGCCCGGTCACGCTGGAATGTCATACTGAGGCATTTCCAACATCCTTGAATTACTGGACCAGAGAGGACGGACTCATGATCCACGAGAGCAAAAAATATAAAGTGACATCGACGACCGGAAAGCAGTCCTACATTACCAATATGACACTCACCATTCAAGACGTGCAGGTTGTTATTCAAATGAAAAAAAAAAAAAAAAACAAATTTAAATCTTTTGAGATATTTTCAAAAACTTCATCCTGCATAATTCTTCTGCGAACATCCAAACAATTTCTATAATTTCGAATATGAAATTAATTTTAATTTTGTTTTAATTTGCGTAAAACTAAAATATATATGAATGGAATGTTTCTATAATTGATCTCAAAAATTCATCCAGTTTGGCTTGTGCTCGTGTTTGTGTCACTTTTGTCTCGTTTTGTTGATTGAAAACGTGTATATGAGAGCTATAATAAAGATGGATCATTTGTTGAAATTGATAGATCGTGACGTCTTCGTTAAAAATATTTATAAAACAATATTTTATTTTGTCTGTCAAAAAATAGACGAAATATCTGTCGTACAATTAGCCGGAATTCCCATGGAGCAAGTCGCGATTGTTAAAATGTTCGCGATTCGATCAAAAAGTGTACTTTGAAAAAAAACATGAAACACGAGTAACGGGTAGCCGGCGCGATTTTGAATCAAATCGATTTTATACGAAATTTCTATCGACAAGCTTTCAGTTTATCAACGCTCTGTGTTGAAATGATAAATCATCTTGGCGGCGTAACGTGTCGAGTTCTTCGGATTTCGATTCTATTGTTATTTGCGTTTATTATCCCTCGCTTCTATTTCATATTCTCTACTATAATCATTGCAGATAGAAAAATAATAGCATAAACTCTGTTTCATTTAATATCGACAATTATTGCTGCGATTAGATGTTTACCAGTGTGTGCGCATTGAAAAGCTGCGTGCGTGTATAAATGACTTACCCCGTTGGCCTCTCTTCTGTTGTAGAAATCGGATTACGGTATCTACAAATGCGTCGCGAAAAATCCACGAGGCGAGACTGACAGCACTATACGAATTTACGGTAAGTGTTTTTTCAAAATTCAAAATAATTTCTCTAAACAATTTCTCACAGCCGGGAATCGTGTTTAAGTTTAAAAGTTAGCGGGCGAACCGAAAACGATTTTGTCGACTGTGAGAAACAATTGAACCTTTTTTCGTCATGTTGAAGTAGACATTTTAGTCAAATTTCTACAACTCGAAACCCAATTATTTGCCGTTGTATGCTTTACATTCGAGTTCGCAATGTGGCGTATCAAAGTTACATAAATAAATTATCATAAACTCAATATAGTTTTAGACTGAAATGCAACGTTCTTTCTCCATGAGCAAATAATTTTAGCTTTAAATAACGATTATTGTTACGAAAAAGTTGAAAACAAAGGGCGCAGTTAAAAATTGTTACAAAATGGGAACAAACAGTATTCCAATGAAATCTTCTGTTATGCTGCGTCGTTAGTGCACTGAAATAAATATGAAACAAAAATTCGAGTTTGCAACACAAAAGAATGAACGGAACAATTGAAAAAATATATACCAGTGTATTTAGTTATCATTTTATCGCTCAATTTTACAGCTAATGACTCTGAGCCGCAAACGTACCTTGACGTAGACTCTGTTATTGCAAAAGATTCACCTCTGTTCGTCGTTTTTACTGCGTCAGATCATTGAACAACGAGTTATTGAATAAACGATAATAATTCATGCAAATAATTTGACGTGCATTACATGCCGTGTTAAGTACACCTGTAATAACTTTAAAACACGATCCGCAACTGATGTATTGGCATTGCTGGCAGTAATAATCACTATTCAAATTATTCCTGTGGATTTCTAAGGTTGTGTGTGTGTGTGTGTGTGTCTTTATAGGGCTGTCTAAATTGCACGAAATTTGTTTAATGAAATAATTCAACAACGCAAGACTTTTGAACGCTAAGTTCACGTCGCGATGAACTTTTTAAGAATCAAATAAACGATTAGTTGGCTGTTTATTCGACCGAGTCAAAAGATTGGCAACTGCTATATATGCACACCATCTAGCCTGATGCCGCCTCTCGAGACGCATACACTCCAGAGTGTCAGCTCAATTGGAGTTCAATTCAGAAACATTTGATAATTTTGATATTTGTCCATGATTTAGCTTATGTATGGGAGTTTGAGGCTAAGTTTGCGTTGGAAAGATGTTGCTTGAAGTGCTATGGGGAGATTGCGATGCGCAGACTGCGGCATGCACTCTCCCATTGAGATAGTAGATACGAGCGCTCGTGGCCTCTTCATTAGTATGCATCGGTTTTTCACATTAGCATCATTCAAATGAAACGATCGTTTAGCATAAAAGGCTCGTTGCAAAAAGAGGCTACCCCTCACGCCGGCCATCTGTTATCGTTTCGACTCTTAATCTGTTGTCATTCGGTCTTTCGCTGCGTGCATGTGCTCTACGTGACGTGCAAAAGTCCCGATTTTTACGGCTTTTATGGGAATTCGATGGAACTGCAAATCGATTTCACACGTATTTTAATTATTTTTTGTCTGCTCTGCAAAAAAACACGCAAAAAACGTTTCAATCTGGCTCAAGTCTAATTGCGAATTATTATATTTTTATTCTTGATTATTCTCAAGGTACGCATGATCAATGAAGCATACATTCCCTCGTGCCTGTCTACATTTCCTTGATTTTCATTTCTGAAAATTTCGCTCGACAATAATTAAACTTTGCAACTTTGATTAAGCTCGTTTAAACCACATATTTAATCGGATTTAATATCATCATCAACTCAAAACGCTTCGAATCCAAGCGATCACCCTTGCATCATTTTCAAATTTAAGAAAAGCATGCCAGTTGACGAATTTGATCAACATTGATAAGTATGTTCACGTTAAACGATTTTGATCATTTTTTTTTTTGATCGAATTTACAAAAATTAATTAATAATAGTCAAAAAACGATACTTGCTGTTGATTAACGCGTTGCGCAGAAATAATTTTGCATTCTTACAATCGTTATTCGAAAGCAAGTTTTGACATTGTCGAAAACTGTTGTGTTTAAACGCGTCACCGCAAACTTGTCTGGACAAATCTACTCGACGGACTTCCTAATTGTTACAGTATTCATCACCGCAAAGCAAACAGTGACCATTCCCGGCTATTTATTTAATCACGAATGCATTAATTCATTTTCATTCTACTTTTGGAAACAAATTTATATGAATTCAATTATGAACGTTCTTTGAAAATATGGACGAATTACGAAACTCGACGAGTTATATCGAATCGTTTATTGAATTTTGAATCAAATACATTTCATGTATAATAAATCTGAACATTCGTTCGTACATTAAGAGAACGACCAGAGTATGTTAATTTGAAACAAATATTTCACTGATCAATAACAGTAACTCGGTTTGCGAAATTAAGTATATAGTATCAGTCGCTAATATGTCAGACCGATTTTATAAAGCAATACAAAAAAGAGGTTTGTGAAGAACTGTCTAGAGTCAAGAATATGCTGCTGTTGTGTCGCATATAACGACTTTTACATTGCAACGCACACTTGTTATGTCGAGGCCTCCCATTCAAACGGAATTTCGTTTGAATGAATTCAAATAAAAACAGGAGAGTAAAAAGAACATTTTTCTCGCATTGATGACAAGTTTGAATAAATAATTGCTTTAAACAAAATAATTACACTAATCTTGACTGATTGGTATAGAGGCGCGGTATAGACAAATGGTGACTTTGCACAGGAAGAATGTTAATAATGATAAAAAGGCCTCAACTAGCATGACCAACATGATATACCAATCGTTAGCTGATAGCCTGACTTAGCTAAATAAGGAAGGAAAAGGGGCTGAAACTTTTTGCACGTCAACTTGTCTTCGTCGTTTCTTCTTAACGTCATTACTTTGCACAGAGATGAAATTCCAAGTTCAATCATAACTTCGAACTTGCAATCATAGTAATCCGATTATAAATCGAAAATAAACTGAATGAACACTTGCGACATCACGCGATCAAACACTTGATTTTTCATTCGTTGACAAAGCAGTGTTAATCATGAAACAATTTCTCAACATTGAAGTCGATCAAAATTTGAAAAAATGACTGAATAAGGGTCTTCAAATATACAAGCGAAAATGATTCCATCGCGAACTTTTGCCCCTTTCATAGGTCAACTGACTGAAATACAATGAATTATTTATGACCTTTGCGTCGAAAGTGCAGCCATTTACGCTGGTAACATTTAACTTTTTTCACTCATAATTTGTATCCGGAAGCAGATTTCCGTGCTTCCACCGGCAGTTCGTATTTTGAACGCATCTGCTATTTTATAACTTTTGAATTAACTTCCGCAGATGACTGCTGCCGTACTAGATTCTTTTCCCAACCCTATTATATTGCGCCCGTTGAATTGTAATCTCGTGAAATCGTTTTTCAAGTCAGGTGAAAAGATTTGCCGGTAGAAATTTGATTCAACATTTGAAATCAATAGAGAAACAATTCGCTCTGAAATAAATATTTCTTTCAAGTTTGCTTACTTAAAACTAGTATTTCAATTACACCGAGAAAAAGAGATCGCGTACGCGGCGAGAAATTGTTCTTATAAAAATTGCCGAAAATGATTTGAAAATGACCAACCTGAATGAGAAGTCAGTGCTGAAAACACTTTTGAGTACTTATTTATTAAATCTATACCCATCAGTCACTTGCAAAAAAATTGAAATCTATTTACAGTATATGAAATTTCAGAATGAAATAAATATAAAATGTAAACGTATGAAAAAAGTAACACATACATCAGAATGTAAACAAACAAACAAAATAAATATATGAAAAAACAGTTGGAATCCGTTCATTGTTGGTTTATATTGTGTTTGTTTACATTTTGGTTTTTCGCATTTTACGTTTTTCAATAATTATTCATTTTTTCTATTCAATATCTTTGTTCTTGTGTTTTATTTCTACATTTATGCTTGAAACTCAAAAGTGAATGAAAAATACATGTATGAAAAAACAGTAAAGTGAATAAATAATAGTACCACACTTGAAATGATATTGAGCACGTTAATTTCGTTATTTTATCATCGCGACATTGTTATTAATTTTCTTTGTTGAAATTTACATGCAAATATGTCGATGTCATTGACTCGTACAAACTCATGGTCATTTATTAATGGCCATTGATCGGCTAATTGTTAAAAAAAAATTGTATTTATTAGAATTGCAATGTTAACCTCGAAGCATTGACGCTCGAGCCTCTTTGTTCTGTAATGATTCGTCTAAAATGAAGAGAGTCGCTTGGCTGAATGTGTAGGACCGATACATTAACAACTCGTTGTTGACATAATGTTTCAGAGTACATCTCCAAAGGAACACTGTCAACATGGCAGGGCTGTTGTGCTAATGAACGCTCCTCGTTATTGCCTATATACGGAAACCATCGGCAGCAAAGTCGCACTCAAAAATTTTCATTAATTAGTATGAGATCACATGGACAAAGATACAAGTTATTAGCTAAATTAAAAATGTCCTTGTGTGAAGTCTGGTGGACGCATCGCCACACATGTATCCGCATCCAATAACATGAATGTAACGACGAGCTTGCCATTGCAACATGCAAATAATGAACGAAATAAGTTCGAGATGAGCCTTTTGCTTGATTCGAAATAAATTGGAACTGTCATTGTTAGATTGCAACAAATCTTGGCACAATCAATGCTAATGAGAGCTAGGATAGACTAATTGAACCAACATCAAATTATCATTCATTTGCAAGACGCGGCCCTGAGCTGTGCGCACTATATATACATATACATTTGTAGGATATCTTTGGCGAAACTTTTGAAACTCTCATTTTTGTTGATGATCTGATCAAATTTGTAAAAAGAATGCCCGATAGCAAGGCGAAAGCAGTGAATTTTGTACGAGACCGGTCAAATTAAGAGATAAAGTTAAATATCTAAGCGTGGGATGAGAGCTCGAAAAAGGACTTTGCGAGTGAAGTTTGGCACTCTCGCAGGATCAATCTGGTCAGTGTTAATGAAGCAGCTAAAACTCGTAAATGAAATTACGCTGGGTCGATGACTGGGAAGCCTTGAGTAAACCCTGTGAATAATGTATCTCATCCGCTGCTCGAATAATGCATGAATATACCTGCTGAATCAAAACTGGTGCAATTCTGTCGCTTTGGGAGAGGGGGGGCATCAAATAGTCATATATTTGAAAAACCGTTTTCACCCGTATAGTCGCATATTCCATATTCCATTTTTGCATCTTGAGTAGGCAAAAATATGAAATAAATGTTTAAAGTCGTATAACAAATAGATCTTGGTACACATTAAATTAAGAATCAGTTTGAAAGGTGGGGCGTAGATATATATATATCTGATGGGACCATCAACTTGAAGAACGACTTTTGAAATCGACTTTTCTGGCGAAGCGAAGAAGTTTGGCAATTTCCTGGGGCTAATCTGCTGGTCGGTCAGCATTGAGATGTTAGCATTCGCGGATGGAACTCTGGCTAAAAAGGTTAAGGGGAGACTAAAGGGGGTGTCTCATGAAACGTAACCAAGAGAGTAGAAAGACGAGCTAACCCACGGACGCCAAGTGGTCCCATGAATTATACAAGCGCTATCGCAAAGAATAAGCACACGAACAGAAAAGAGAACGAGCGAAGGCACAATGCGTGCCAAGGGAGTTGGTGTGTTTGCACGCGATCGCGCGACTAGCATCTGCCCAGGCAACAGTGCGACTATGTGCCCAGCATGTCCAAAACACTTATTCCCGCAGCTGTAAGACAGCTCAACAATGATTTACGATCGGATGTGTCAACACACTCTTCCATATCATTTTCTCTCTCTCTCTCTCTCTCTCTCGACTCTCTGTATGTTTATTGCCGTCAAACGGAATCCAAGCTACTCGACTTGATCTGCAAAACTCAGTCAAATCGACACTTTTCTCTAATATATATATTTTATATATCTCATCAACATTTTCGCGATGCACACAATTCAATACATTTTGTCCGCTCACTCGACACGGTTAAACTGAACGTTTGCAAACAAAACATTTTCCATTATGTTGATATCATTTTTGCAAGCATTCATTAGCATAATCAATTCATTCGTCCTATAATACACTGTAATTGATATTTATGCCTGTATACTTGATAAGTATACAACAATCTCGAAAAAGAGACATTATTGCCAAGTCGAGTTAATGAATCTGCGAGTGTTATCATTGAAAGTCATATGTCATACATAAAGACGCATTGACTAATTATAAAGTGATTTCCTCTCACTAATTAGCTACTGATAGCATCGTAAATATATAAATATAACGAATTTTTTATACAAATATTTCCCGTTTTTTCACTCGAAAGAACAATTTCGAGGCGAAAAAGCCATAAGTGTGTTTGACTTATGACAAAAAATGTATATCTTGTAGACTGATAGACATGAATCATAAACCAATCAATATTCCATTAACTCGTAACAAGGTAACCCGATTAGCGGTGAAAGACTTAATTTTCTAATTAAAACTATAGTGTAGAGGCAAAATCAAAGTTGACTACACGTTTAAATGAAATCAAGATGTCAAGGTTAAAATAACATGGACTTTGCCAATCAATCGAAAATAAATTTCATCGATTCTCGGTTCGCTCATTAAACTTCTTGCGAGTTCATTCTTGCCTCCTATAGACGATTTGAGACTCAAATTTAGAACATCTTCCAAGATGAACGATTAATTCAACGAAAATAACATCATTGTCGTTCGGAAAATGTAATCCAAGACTCTATAAGCGATTGAATATTGAAAAATTTAAAAACTTCGCGATGATGGAATAATCCGCACAAAAAAAACCGATACTTTTTTATCAACTGATTTTCATGCCAGAAATATCCGATCAGAGTATTTATTTTCAGCGACAAAAAAGAGACAAATAAAAAGGAGGAAATATTTTTAATTCGCTAAAAAAAAAAACCAACAAACAAACAAAATGGAAATGGAAAGAAGTGTTTTAAAAGTTTTGTGCTTTTTGTCAAGCATTTTGGCAAAATAATAGACAATTAATTGTTTATTGCATGACAGAAATAATGAATTGGTTGGTGAAGATAAGCGATCGTATAAGTAAAAAGATGAAGTAAAAACAAAATGTGAAATATGTAGTGAGAAAGAAAATTAGTTGAAAAAGGAATAATGAGGTTGAGATGAGCGCAGTAAATTAGAGGGAGGCGCAGCAGCGGTTTGATCGTAAGGTCATCATATATCTAATGAAGCCGAATTCTTAGTTCTTTTGGAATTGAGCGATTAACGTGCATGTATTATAGAGTGTAGGAAAGTGACAGAGAGAAGTTGGAGGTGTTCCAAACGACAGTCAAACTCAAGTTAGATCAGTGAGATACTTTGGCTCATTTGAATATGGCCAAAGTCAATTAGCTAGTCAGACAGAGATCTGAAAGAGGTGGGAAATAGAGGGATGGGTTAAAAAATCGCAGTACAGCGAGCTTCAGTATTGCGTCGTTTAGCAAATTTTATTACGTTCACGTGACGTAAAGCGAGTGACAGATAACGAGCAAACTCGTGGCAACACGTTTGTGACGGGCTAATTCGATAAAACTATAGTCGCAATCGGAGTGCGCTCGCGGGCTTTCAATCTTAATACGCCGTTTGATGAAATTAAACGGCGCGTTAGGTCAGCCAAAGACGAATTTATATGGAGAAATAAAAATAAAAGTTGAATAGCAAAGCAAGTCGAAGCGCTGAAATTGAGCGGAATGAGCAGGGGATTAATTGTTGCAGATTTAATGAAGCCGCGCAGCGCAAAAGACGAATTGAGCTTAGCTGCACCAACAATTCCGATTATAATAATAAGGTGGCGTCGACTCAACAATGCAGACAATTATCATCTCTTCGCGTATATCTTGCTCTTGCGAATCCACGTGGAATTACCTCTCTCGGTTATAACTCGCGCTAATCTGATTTGTATGGCCGAGAGAATTTGTTTGCGAATTAACTCCGCGGGTATCTGCTTTCTACGCATAGGGATTTCATCTGCATCACTTCGTGCTCAATCAAACCGAGATGAGACAAAAAATCATTCACAAATTTATCGTTATTCATTTATGTTTCCTCAATTTTGCTGCTCTTCAAAGCGAAAGAAACGTTGTTCGATTTTTCAGCCTTGTTAAGAGAGTTTTCAAGTCAAAACTCAAACACCTTCAGTTACAAGTTTAATATAATTGAATCTCGCGCGGTATGTAAATAAGTTGCCGTCCAAGCAGCTAAAAAAGTTTCTAATTTAATCACAAGATTTGAAACAGTTGCACGTAATTCACTTATATGATTCAATTGATTGACGCGCTTAATTTGCGCTTAACTATCCGCAACAAGGATAAACTTGCTCTTTAAAATATGTTTATTGTATGAGGAGCAAGACAATCGTCAAGACAACGAATAAAACCGTATATCAATAAGTTGAAATATTGGATCAACAGCTAAGAAGAATAATAAATCAAATAAAGCGTATCATCGAGCATCAGTCCCCGCCAATTAAGCTCGCGATGAGCTTAAGTAACGACATTTGATTTGAATGCATCTATTTTGATGTGCAATCGCCGAGTTGAACAAAAAAAGTCAGACATTGGAAATAGATGAAAAATGAGAGTTGAAGAGTTTTCTTTTGATCTTTTGTTTTTAGTGTCAGGGTGATTTGCCTGGCGTCAAAAAGTTATTTTGACGTGACTAAGTCAGAGTGCGGCGAGTGTGTTTGGCTTGGAAAAGTGAATCCGCGTGAGAATTCGGAATTTCCGGCCGATTAATCGCGACATGCCGCAAAGTCGGCTGCCAGCCAATCATCAATCAGTGCTCCCAAGTTAAATGGTCAGGACAACGGGTTTTAATATCTTTTGCGGCTCTCTCGCAAAGCAGGCTACACTCGACCCGAGCGAAATAAAAGTTAGTGTAATAAATCAAAAGCGAAGAAGCCGCCCTCGTTTTCTAACTGTATCCACTCATCTAATCTACGGAGTGTCTCGAAATTGCCATTTCTTCGTTGCAAACATGTACGTTGAAATGTCGCGTTGCTTTGAAATATGCCCCGATTAACCCGATGCTCCCTCAAGCTTATTAACTTGAAGAAGATTTTTGTGATCGATGTTTTCGTAAAATTAAAAACAATTGTGACAACCACTTTTTTAACTTTATCACTCTTATTAGATTTTGAATTTCTTCATTTTCTGTCCAAAAGCATTTGTATATCAAATAAAACAATGATAATCACATATTTTTCGTTACATTTATGATTCGAACAAGTTGGGATTTGTATTTAGTTTGTATTCTATAAATAAATCTCATAAGCAGAACAAAGACATGGCGACTGAATGCAAGGCTTGGAACAAAAACGAAATAATTAAGCCAATCAGACATTCTATTGCTGAAATCGATCCGAGTTGTGAATTATATTTCGAGATCGTGAATTGTGTTCTACACATACCCGTCAGTCAGATATCATATCGGAATGCACGAAACATCTACAATCACAATTAGCCTCACGCCCAAATAATAACAGATTCCTATCGTTGATCGGAAATTGCAGACATAAGGCGATATATAAAGCAAAGCAAAAGAATTTTACTTGCAGACTATGGGCTTCCATTGCTTCAAATTATTCGCCGTCGTAACTCATAAAAGCTTTATGAAATTTTTATCAAGCCACCGCAACAATAATATTAAATATCCCTGCGTTGGATTCCTTTTAATAGTAATAACTCGGTTTGTTCCGCCGTATAACAACTTGAGCTTGAAAGAAAACAACTCCTTGAGAGCTTAATGAAAAATAGTTTATTCGATGCGCAATATCTTTAACTGAATTTTTCGCCTTGTTTTTTGACGTCACCCTTATGTCTTGTCATTAAAACGTTGAAAAAAAAACACACACTCACACACACATACCTTTGAGACCAACATTATCTCATCCTTTCTGTAAAGTTGACCACTTTTTCGAACAATTTCGAAAAGGTCTCATACACTACGTTTAACCAAAAAACAAAAAAAAAAAAAACAATTTTTATATCAACGTAATGGAAACCCGATAAGACATAATTGATGAAAATTGAACAAACAGTTTGAGCTCGAATTATGCAAACAGCTATTAAAACGGGGAAATGTAGGTTTTAGAGAAAAAAAAGAGGCAAAAAGTGGCGCGGGCGAGAATAAAAGTGTCACGTAACGTCAACGACCGATGCGTAATCATCGGAACACATAAAGCGAGGACGAATAACGAGATTATGTATAATTATTCGAGCACGGTTGTGGCGAAGGTGGGTAGAGAGCGCTGGCGACGTTACACACGCGTACTCGTTGGGATAAAATATGATGTGGCGTTTGACCGGGCTTATCTGGTTGGCTCGAAGCTAATACGTACGGAACAAAGTTAGTAACAGGTGGCGCGATCCATAATAGCTGAGCGCTGATGCCCTTAGCCGAGCTAGTTTGAAGGCGCCCACGCGCCTCCGCTTGCCAGCACACAAACTTTAATTAAAAATAAAAACTTGATTCTTTTTGTGTTGCAGAATCTGCGCCGCCAAGCACGAGTCCGAGTCCGACAACCACCGAGTTTGCCAGAAAAGGTAAGCCCGTAAACACAAGTATCTGGCCGTTTACGAGCGTCGTAAAAGTCGCATCCCTGAGTCTCGATCAATTCCACCTCACAAATACAAACCGTTCTCCGTTTTTATTACTTTCTGATCACTATTTTTTAATTTAAATTCAACCTTTTTAACCTGACTATTCTATATTGTAATTGTGTTGAAGCTCTTATTGACTTTAACTACTTCATTTCAATAACATCGTTTTGTGCTTTTTTCAATCGGCTACAAAATAAAACTGCACATCGACATTTATTATGCATCAAGTTCATTGAAGGAGATTGTTAGAACGGGCACTGTGATATTGTTTGATGTGATATTGATTAATACTACTGAGTTTCAAAAAGCAACCTATACAATTATTCTGGATAATTATCATGTGAAAGTCGTACCAACGTTTATTTTACGGAACCCGTTTATCGACGGCATTTTGTTTCATGCTACGAAATTGTAATCGAATTGAGTTATTTGAATAAAAAGTATACTATGGATGATGAGCAAAGACTGATGGCATAAGAGAAACAAAACTTGTTTCTATATCTAATAGTATTTACAAATATTGATAATTGACATTTCAAATGTTTGACAAAGAAATTGTTTCAAACTAACTTTTAAATTCGCGTGATTTAACTTCTTTGTGTAAAACGCGTCGTTTACTGCCACGAGAACTAATCACTCTGATTATAATTATATAATTCAATGTAATTAACAAATATTCAAGCCGAATCGATATTTAGGATATGAAATTATATAAGGAATATAATGGAATCACTATATATTTACAAATAAATTACTAAATAACAAATGCTCAAAATCCTAAACCAGCCTAACAATTGAATTTGAAAACACTCAAAATATTTTATAATGTAATATGTGTGTGTGTGTGTGTGTGTGTATAGGTGAATGTAAGGGTTAACGTAATTTAAAACATATAAACTATAAAGCAAAACATATAAGTTTGGTAGGTTCTGGTAGTGAAATTATTTAGATTTTGGCTTAATTGAGAATCCATCTGTCCTATATGAGATTATCAAGAACTAGAAACTGGCGCATTTGAGGGTAAAGTTAAGCATGCTAATGGCGTTAACTCGGAGGACCAAGCACCGTCAATAATGTCATTTGATCAACAATTTTGGGCAAAAAAGCCCACGACTATGAAAAGGTCTAATATTGCTCGATATTAAGTAAATAAAAAGGATAATTCAATATAGAAACTGCGAACTGCATAAATTATCGAAATTTCGGATTTAACGAACGTTTATTAATGCAACGCGTCTCGGGCTTAATTGAAAATACAGAAGCGATGAGCGCTCGGAAAATTACGAAGCTGATACTTTTTCATGATATATTTACATGAAAACAGTTGTAATGGGCTTTGAACACATCGGCCTACACTCGCTGTTTTATCGAGGCGCTAGCTGTTTGGCATCATCACACACACTGTGTCATTTTCCGCGCAGATAGATTTTGCTGCTCTGCGACCATTTAGTGACAATCGTTTTCTCTCAGCGCGTATCATTGTCTCACTCGATTGTCTCTCACCATTCGAGCTAAACTTGTGTTTATGTCAGAGACAAACTTTCAATTTTAGATACTACAGATTCCAAGTAAAACAGTTGACTTGTCATGTTTTTATGTATAAATGTTCATTTTGCACATTGGTTCTCACGCCTAAGAGATCTTTCAAACAATTTGTTTTTAGCTATGAAATTTACAAAGTCCGATGATATATTAATTTGGATGATTTTGTCCAATCATGTTTGCTTGCCTTTAATGTTTCTATCTTCTATTCACTTTTCAGAATGGGATGCAGAAATGAATAATTCTGTCTACGCGGGAGCAAATCCTAGTTCCTTGTTTATTCATAATGATAAGAAAAAAGGTGAGCTACAACATCTTTCTATTATGTCACCCATTCACATAATGCCATTCTTTTTCTCTCAACTCTTTTTTCTTCTTTTCTGCTGTTTTTCTCATTGTTTATTTTAAACTCTTTTTCTGAAAAATCGAATCCCGTTAATAATGCACCTTGTGCCTCAAAAAACATAACAGGAGAAACAAACTGTTCGTATACTGAATGCACAAAACCGTTTAAAAAATGATAAGTGTGTACGTAATCCAATATCTTCTTAGATTGATTTAATAACAAGTTAAATTATCGAATATAGTCGCGATCTCGACACAAATCTCTTAACACTATTTATAACGGCAGCAAAAATCGATGAAAACGAATTCGAATTACGCTTCAAGCGAAATCATAAACCGTCAAAAGAACTCTCGCAGGGGCGAAATCAATTTTCGCTTATCCAAATGAATAATCAACTGGAACAATTCATTTTGTTTTTTACCTTCAGCTTCGTTTCATCTAGACCTAATAACATTAAAGATATATTTTTATTTTACAAATCGAAGAGTGATATGAAAATTCAATGTCTCATACACAAATTTGTTTGTCCTGCATTGCAGCATATAATTGTTTTATAATCCGCATATCCAATTTGTTACTTCAATTACGTGCTAGTTGTAATAGAAATGATTATTCTGCTCGTACAACCTTATAATTTAGTTAATGAAGAGAATACCATTTATTTATAAAGATTCCTGTTGGTATACGACAAATATTTGGTTAAATAATATCGTTGATTAATTAAGCATTATTATCATTCAAATTGTAATCTACGTGGTCGGGAGGAACTGATTATGTATAGTATATAGGTAAATTATCATGGTTTTTTTTTTTCAAACTCAAAATGAAAATTATGTGACTTGTTTCGACGAAAATTGTCATTAAATCAATTTCAATTGTATTTCAACTTGTTTGAGTTGTTATACACCGCGAGAAAAAGAGATCGCATACTCCAAATTCTAACTGTTTGTACGATATGAGGTTGTACTGTTCACGATACATCTTTTGTAAAGAGAACGATCTCTTTTTCTCGGTGTATATATATATATACTTTGTCTCTTGTAGGAAGAATTGAAAAAATGTTAAACATTTTGGATGAACTGAGCGTGAAAGTGGTATAGGATGCAAACCGAGATACATATTTTTGAGTACTAAATCGTCAGTTTGAAAGTTGGGAATTTATTTGGATCGTTTGTTTTCGATTTCGAGGGGAAATAATTCACATTCAGAGGCACATATTATAAGTCGAAAGTGTTGGTAGCAAAGATCAACATCCAGTTGACTGTTCATATTTCACGGTTAGCCGCATGAATGCAAAATAAAACAGCAATACATCCTTCAGCTTGACTTGGCCTTCAGAAGTGCATTGCATTGCACAAATTGGCGTAACGGCGTCGGTTCGTCGGCAAGTGAGATATTGCGGTTAAGTGAGCGGGCGGGCGGGTAATTAGCTTGCGTTCTACGTCTGAAATTTCTGAGGGCCGTTACGTCTTTAGAGGTAGCTTTAAAGCGATCAAGTGGCTTTTGCGCGAGCGTTGCGAATCCAAGAGAGGCGTCGGAGTGAAGCTAGGGATGAACGAGCGAGACGAACCGACGGATGCAACGATAAAGAGCAAGCGAGAAACACAACTTAGGCGACTGTTCATAACGGCAGCAACAGCAACCGAGGATAGGGGATGTAACATCAATATTTCATGTATGCTAACACGCTAGAACTAATAATGCTCCACCGTGCAAGACCCAAGAATAATATCAGGCCGTACTGTGCATCGCGTCGCTCTCTCTCTCTCTCTCTCTCTGTCACTTCAACTTTTAGCTCAGCCTCTTTCTCTCTCGCAGCCCTCTCGCTGCTCAAGTTTGCCGCAGTTACGACCTAACAAAAGCACTTTTTACTCACTCATTTGGCCGACCAAGTAGCCCCGCACAGATATATAAAGTGTATCTATAATTAGACTAACTGGATCATTAAAAGTATTATGCACACAAGTTGCGCCAACTTTCCAAATGGATGAGCTTGCTTTTCAACGTTTGTACAAATTTATCAAATTGTAATAAGCCTCGTTCAAAATTCAAGTTTGATCTTCAAGTATTGCAGTATGCTGTCAAGTTGCAACAATAGTCGCACGTTAATTATCCATCAGAGCGGGAGCATTCAGTTCTCCCTCAAAGATGCACAAAAATTGAGTGCTTGATGGAATTCACAATTATATACAAGTGTTTGATTTGACGTTGAATTAATTATCGCTGAGTCAGTTGAGTTAAAATATTCAAATTGTAGATTTACAGTGGGATAGATTGTGTGAATACTGTCATCTTCTGGCCGAAACCAATCCTGTAAAATCTCTTGATGAAACTTGTGCTTCAACACATGTTCAGTCAGCTGCACACAGTTTCAAGTCGCGTAGCGTATTCAATTCGATCTCTCGTAATTCCTTTGAGGCTTACGGAGGATCAGAGTTCACAGGTCGTTTCAAGTATTTTAATAAACCCAAAAGTAGCCTCTCTTTTTATTCAACAAAATGAAGAAATAATATCTCAATTTAAGTAGTAGAGTAACATTTTCGTCAGACAAAATTGATTCCCAAAATGATTCATGAAATGGAACACGCAATTAAAGATCCAACGAGCTTTTTTACAACCGCAAAATAACTCTACCAATCTGATATTAAAACTCAATTCAGAATAGCATGATTGATGCCAACGAGGGTGAAATAATGACGAATTTGACCTGGGGCGTGCGTCAAAAATGTAATATTAATTCTAGAGAGCTTGAGATTGATGGGCTCAAACGTGTTGTTCGACTCGTGACCGCATAGTGTTAACTTCAAAACATAACAATAACAAAATTCGTTATTAGAAGCGTAAAACTTTCGCTGACAACAGAGACTGTGGGCTTTACAACACACATGCTCTTAAGATCTATACACTTGTCGGTACTAGCAGCGTCACAAATTTTATACCACACGACCAAGTCAAAACTTGGTTCCGAGTAGATGCCTCTTTGTTCAATCTCTCTCATCCTTGTTTTTCTCACTGACAGTGCGACTTGAGACAGAGGTCCTTGAATGAACTCGTAACTTTTCGAGTTAGCAGAACGGCTTGTGCTTTCGAGGTCGGAAAACAGCAGTTGAGGTTTGTAATTGGTACAACATCTGCGGTCCGCACGATGCTATTAATGTTTGCCCCTTCATATTATGATGGGGATTCAACACAAAGTCCCAAACATTCATATGTCTAAAAATAAATCAAACCTTTGTTTTTTTTTGTTATTTTTTTCAATTTTTCATCAACACAATTATAACTCACTCACAAGTTTCATTTTAACGCTAACTATAAGATTATTCTTCTAAATCTAACAAACAAGTTTATAATTCATATATACCTATATCAGAAGTTTTTTTGAATGAAAACAAAATTATTCTTATAATTCTCAAGAGAGAATTAGACATCTAAATAAAGAGTGGAGGCGCAATTATTTAGGTGACTATAAACACGCATTTGCGTTGCGTATGCTGACAACACAAGCGCGCCAGTTTAGCCCCGACAACCTGAATGTTGTATCTCAAAATATATGTACAAGCGGGGACAAGGAGAGCTTAGCGCGAATCAGGTTACTGCGCATCCAAGGATACAATTACTATTAGCATACAGAGGTGTTACTCGATCACTCAGTAACAATAGTTACAAGAAGCGCGTGTACTTTGTACTCTCCACTGTTACCCGAAGAACGTTGCGAACATTCGGCCGGACGTGTAATTTGCTCATTTTGTTGTTCTACATCAAATAATAATGAACGGGTGGTTCCATTTCGGAGTCATGATTTTACGATGGCGTTTCATGTCAGCCGCGCTTTCAGGCTTACAATGTCGAGTTATATTCAGAGTCGCATTTCGATAGGTTGAAAATATATCTGATTATCTACACACCACATTCAACTCTCCATTAGGTCTAATGTAAATAGAATGACGACCGAGCCGAATATAATCACTGTAAATGCAAATTTCTAACTAAATTTCAATTTTCCTGCCTCAAAACTAATTTATATATACGCAGTGTGTTGTTCAGTTGCAACCGATACAACCGAATTCATCTATAGCGATTGCAAGAAAACGCGTTTCATCTCTTTTTGACCTTGTTCTCACTTTTCATGTTTTTATACACTCAAAATGTTTGATCAAGTTAAACATTTTTGTTATTGCACTGAGTTAACTGAGGCAAAGTATGTTTATTCGATGCCGCGCAGCCGTAAAGCAAGCGTAAGTGACGATTGAAATTTCCCGAGAGACAACTTTGTATTCTACATCAATTACAGCTCGGAAAAGCAAAGTTATTTTCACATTTAATAATGCGATGACTTACACACAGCATCTTCTCAGTCGGCGCGATTACAAATGAAAACTCAAATTACTCTTTTGAACGCTGAGGTGTGTTACTCTCTTCAAAAAGTTATATTTTTCTTTCCAAGTTGAAGTTTAATTTATACAATTGATTTTGACGAAAAATTGAATGCTGGAAAAGGTTTACTTGTCTGTTGTAAGTTTGCGAAGAGACGAAACAGTTTCAACACAAATGGGATTAGTTACAGACAAGTGAGAGAGCGCACGTGCAAAGCTTTAATTGTTGTGAATAATTTTTTTTTCGCATCTGCATAAAACAATCTTAAGACAATTTACATCTAATTTCGCAAGCAGATTTTGTCAGCTCGTGTGTTGTCTGCTCCTGAGATGATGTTGCCGGAAGCAGTAGGTTATAACGGGACGCGTACACAGGCCAAAACTGACGTATATGCAAATTCTGGCTAAACATGAGGAGTAACAGCAGTTTACCGTTACCAACCTGTGAGATGTCAATGTAAAGTGGCTCAACCCATCCTGACTTTGTTCTCTTTGAAACATCTTTATATACAAATCCATTGACACCTCAAACGTGTCTTAACTCTCGATATTGAGGGTTAAGGCAAGTGAGTCAAAATTGACTCACACTCAAATACAAATAAATTTAATTACCTAACGCAGTCACTTATGAAAAATGGGGTGTCAAATCTCAAAATAAAACAAATCAACAATGTAAACAATAAATATAGGGATGAGATTTCATACTGAATTTGTTCGCAAGTTATGAAGCTGTGACCAGAGACTTGTCAGACCTGTCTGTACGACATATATAGCGAACAGCTAAAATCTTGAGAGAAGATTAGAAAGATTAGAAAGTTTATTTAAATATTCTGTGCATTTATGCATTGACTTTTATTTCACATCAAGTATACTGAGTGAAGATGACGCTGGCAATACGTGGATGTCACTGCCTGCAAGTGTTTGGTAAATTTGCTTCAAAAAAGAGCATCTTAACGATTATTGGCCGTCGGGAGCAGTGCCGGGTCTTGATAATAGAATTGTGTTTACTTGGAGTTTGCATACTAGTTACTCGACTCGCGCGTCACGCCGGTGTAAACATCAGCGAAGGATCAGTCGCTCTACGTCGCGTCTATTGTCCCAGCGTCTTTTGGCAAACGGTACGCAAGCTAATTTATAATTTACGAGACCATGACGCGCGCAGCATAAGAAAAGGCATACTGGATTCATCGAGCTGAATTTCGGCACTGACATGAATAAATAAAACACTTTTCAACCTTGCTTCAACAATCGTTTCAAACAAATCGTGTGCATTCAGGGTGTCAGAGATGTAGTATCACTTATGAATAGTGGCTTCAAAAGGCATTCATCTGTCAATTAATTAATTTTCAATTTATTACAGAGACGAAGTATCAATCAAACTTGAACGAGATCGACAAGTCAGAACAAAAGTCACTCGATTTGGACAGCAAAAATTTCAATTGGCCAGTTGATAAAGGTGAGGCTATCATTCCATTATCTGAATATAATTCATCAAGCGCCAAAAATTTGTTTCATATATAATAATAATTAAATTGTAGAAGTAAAACAAAAGATGTAGGCGACAAAATTTGGGTACCATTAAATAAAATAAAGAAACAATAATAACGCGCGTTTGTTGAGACTGTCAGCAAGCCCTTCGTTTCTTATTTAAGACACGCAGTATTCGAGGGGAAAGACTATAAGCAGAAAATGAGAAGACTACACTATTTTCAAGAAATGATAAATCGACGTCATTTCTCGTTCGACAATTGCTCCTATGGTTGTGTCTCATTTTTCGACGAATAAAATGGCCCACGTACCCGACTTTTAAATTTGCCAGCAGCACGCTTCCAATTAAAGTGATTTTCATTCAGCCGAACGGAGCTGCCTGTGATGCACGCGTTCATTAATCATCTGTTCATACGATAGAAACTGAATGGTTCGTTCAAGAGGGAAAAAATCAGACTAAAAGTGGAGAAGACAGAACGAAACAAAAAAGACGAAGCGGGGAGTAAAAAGTCGAGCCATGGTTAAACTTGTTTTTGGAAAGTTAATCGCGACAATGGTTTCTATAGAACTTGCGATTACAGATGAATCACATGCATCTCTTGTTGTCAACAAAGGAGAATCGGAAACTTGCGTCAATTTGAAAAGTATATGACTAAAGTAAAATATTATTGGAAACACACTTCAAATTATTTTGTCCAATCAATTGAACGGCCTTTCAAGGTCATGATATATGATTATTTTCTATTAAAAAATAACTTGTTGTGAAAACAAATAATAATGTATTGGTTTATTTGTTTGTTTTCAGACTTAGCAGTCGAAACGAGCACTGTTTGGACGTTCGTTTGGCTGGCATTATGCACGGCGTGGATTGTGCGATAAATATACTTGGATTAGTTAGTGAAAAGCAAACTTAAAGACTGACCATACAGTTAGAGCTGTTCGAAATAGTCGTTATTACGTGCCAATAAACGTACTCAATGTAAAAATGAAAGAAAGACAAATGTGATGCTGGAAAACAAAGAACTCGCACTTATTTGATTTGATGTTTCCACGGTGATGATAAATGAGCCGTATGTTGACGAATGAGGCTTTCGGTGTAATGGTATTTTATCAAGTTGAGAATGTTTTAGCGAACAAGAGAGGAACAAAAAATAATTTCAAGTGACAGTAAATATTTAACGATGATATAGAAATAAGACGACATAAGTTAAGCAGAAAGTAGATGTTGTCATCACGTCGCGTATAATTTTATAGTCATGTGTAGAATAGCGCTAACGATATATGAATTATTCTTCCTCTTTTGTATTCATTTGTTTGTGATGAGCTGTAAATTGAAGTTGTGAAAATTATCGGGTCAATTTATTGTTTTTTTTTTTTTTTTCAATTGTGAGTTTGTTATATTCGACCGAGCTTCTGTTATGATAAATACTGTACATAAACGTATTATGTATACGTTGCGAGTAATGACGCTTAAAACTTTTGGCCCAATGGCAGTATCTACTCTAATGATGTTGGATGCTTTATGAAAAGTGTCCAAAGCTCAAATTAAACCATTCATTCACTGAATGAATCTCAGAAAATTTTCACGCAAGGAATTGACGCGAGAGTGTTTGATTTAATCCACCAACTCATTAAAATTCTGCATGACTGCGTGAAACAAAGATATAATTTGCGCAATTTAAAAAAAAATCATTAGGATATGTCGCGGGGTTAGACGATGGTTTTGCTAACATTCAATGCATAAAATGTAAATAACGATTACTCATGTCAAAATAAACATTATACCACTTTTTGTAAGTCATATATATGTCGTAGTTGGCACGATTACAGAAAAATGTTATGCAGCACGGCTTGTTATATACCTCATAGATACCATCTAAGAAACAAACGATACTATAGTCATTTATTTAAAAATTTCAAAAAACTGTTTTTAAACAAAAAACGTGTTAATTGCATAAATGGATTCGCGATTTCGAGCAGACTGTGTTCTTACAACGTATTCTTTGTTCAACTGAAAGTTGCGTTAGCAAATCAACAAAACTTTTCTGCTCGCGGTACCGGCCAAGCAAATAATACCTCGTGCTTCTCTTTGCAAACATTGAATAACAGACCTTCATCATTTTCTTGTCCTAATAATTTGGTACTTTACAATAGTTGATATCTGATAAAACGACATAACTTTGTTACCTTTTCACTTAAACTCCTTTTTTAAAATCTACAAGATCTCGTCTTGTTTTTTAAAGCTTTGTTGATCTTTGGAAACCAATTTTTATTCGCTCCCTTTTGTCTTCTCTATTTGCAAAGGCATGCAGTTCAAGTGATTTGATTTGATTAATTAATAAATTGCTCAGCAATCGGAAATACACTATTGAATATTGTGTTACAAGATATTCATAGAATATCATCAGTCAACGATAGAATAACATTCTCAGAACATCCTTTTTATGCTCTATGTTAGTTTTTTCATGGATGTGGCAAAACATTTTCATTATTACTCAATTCAGTAACAATGCCGGAAAGGTATCTTACAAAGTCATATCAACTATAGTAATTCATATTTGATGATTTTAGAGCGAGGAAAGTCGTTCAAAAATTTCACAACGATTCGGAAACCTGCAATATTAAATGCAGTTTTAATGTTTTTCTGACATAAGTATATGATTATATAGTGTCAAATATTTTGTATTCGTAATGATTTGTGTCTCTCCTGAGCAGTATATTTGTATCAATTTGTATGTACTCTCTGACGATAGCCTTGGTGTGTTGATTGTTATAAGTGACCGTGCCAATTCGTTAAAAATGAAGCTCAATGATCTGTGCCAATTGATGAAATGGTATCTTTTTTTGACCATTTCATGAATTGACTGTCAGCCACATTAGTTAACCTTTTGTCATTCTCAACACAAGCGCCTTCTATCTAACGAAAAATAGTGTAAGCGAATAGAAACCGCGTGTTACTAATTCTAGGTCACTTTAATAAATACTCAAGATTTTATGATTAATTTAGCCACCTCATTGCTACCGAATTCGGCGGCTGTTGTTGCGCAATTATTGGTGCTCGTGCACCACCGCGAGTTGTCGGAGTTACCTCACAGCTTCTCTAAATGAAGGTTAGAAACCACCAAACTTGGCTCAGTGTAAATAACAACAATATGTAAAGTTCGCCAATAATTAACAGTTACGGCATTTTCAATGCAAGTAGAAGAACGCGACTGATTCTCGTATACGCGCGTGAGATTTAGTCCAAGGGAGGACCCGGCCGCGCGGCCTACAAGCACAGAAGCCATTATATACGCACTGAGCCGTCAAGTGCGCAATGAATAAAGCCAATAGCGATGGCTCCTTTTACTCCAAGTGCTTGAATAGTGGACCTGTGGTTTTGTTTCAAGTTTATTTCATTACCAAGCATGCTTATCAGAATGACTTTCTAATCAAAAATTCATTGCAAAAACACCTAATGGGGGACTGAAGAAATACAAAATGAATATCACTGATTCAAAAGTTTCAGCTTTGAAGGTTCTAGTGGCTATCAATCGGAGCCACGTCAAACTTACAAATTGCGCACAAATGTGACTTTAATATACGTGGGCTCTATACAAAAAGTAGGTCAATTTTTGTTAAAAATTAGTATGCGTTTGCAGTGTAAAAGTCGTTGGTAGAATAATGTGAATTCTATGTGAAAATGGTGTAAAAATTGTTCAAAGTATTTAACATCAATGATTAGTTTCGAGAGGATCTTAAAAGTGAAAATGAATTTTGTGGTTGCAAATGACAATTAAAGTGCAGTGACAATTAAACACAATTATAGTTCGTCCTTTGATGGTTGACGTCTGGATAAATTCTTATAATTTCATCAGTGCTTTGAGCTCGCTCATCAAATGTCGACTTTACCTTTCTTAAACTCTGCTCTTCGGAATCCGCCCATTTTCATACAAAATCACAGATCCCATCTGGATACTTCAGATTAAAATGTCAGATTCGTTCCGGAGTACGCTCTTGCGTGAAGAGAGCTAAGGCGCGCGCGACTTTGCCAAGAGACGAGAGGTCGAATATTAAAAAGTTGTATATTATAATTTGCAAGCATCCGGAGTTTACAGTGACGAACGGCAACGAAGGGAAAAATGAAAAAAAAAACCAACGAAAATGCAGAGCGCAGCTGGCATGAGACGAAGTAACGGATGAGCGCTCTGCGCGAATTTTTAGTGTAATTACTATTTTCTGTGCGATGTATGGGATAAGCAAAAATAGAGCAAAAAGTTTACTGAAAGAAAAAATGGAAAACGACGAGTACTTAATAGTAAGGGTAGAGGAGTAAAAAAGCACAAGCTTTCTCAGCCGTACCAAGATAATACACAAAAGTCTTGACCACGTCATAAATGATGGTCCATGAATTTACGAATTCATATAAATATTGAGTTTAGATTAGCTCATTTCTTGATGCTCCTCTTTTCAAAACATATAACATCTTTATTCATATATTGCAATTAATTTAAACAGTTTCAATATATGTCATTTTGTTTTTGTTTGCTGGGTGCCCGCAAGTAAGGTGTTATAAATTATTCAGCACGCGACTTCTTCAAAGCAACAGGTACACGATTCTAAGACAATATATAATGTTGAGTATTCGTGCTGGATCAAGGTGAACATATCTTCAGGTATATTCAACAATAGGCTTATTCAACAAAATCATTCAAATTATAGCAGCAGCGCCCACCTTGAGTATCATATTTCTGACACCAATACTTTTTCAGATATCATATATGACTATAAAAAGTTGTTGCGCATTTGATTATAATATTATACAATATTGAATGCTTATAATTATTATCATGATTGTGCATTTTGTTATGATTGAAAAGATAAGTTTCATTTAGCTCATGTGAATGTTTCGAAGAGTTAATTTATGGTTCTTCCGAAAAAGAAAAAACGTTTTTCAAGTTGACACTCATCAGTAAAATTCAACTGAGCCGATTATAATTTACAGCGATTATTTGACTCATAATTGTATATGCAACTCATCACATTTGCAGCGGCTTCGTCCAATTTTGACTCACTATAAATACATGCTCAATGTATATAAATAATTTAGCTACGATATTAAGAATTAATTAAAATATATCATTTTCAAATGACATTTTCCATTTGTAGGTAAAAATTTAACGCGAACAAGTATCAAGACACAACGAAGAAGATTTTGAAAATTCTCTTTTATCTGAGTCGAGCATGAACTCGCCATTTGAATAGCGCGAGGGGGTTAAGAACGACCAATGTATATGAACATCAACCGACGAAATAAATGACGATTCAAAACATTAATGCTCAAGTCAAATACAAAGAGGCTATGCAGTACAAGATTTTGTTAATTTGTTTTTCGTCAATTTGCACAAATGTTAAAATTGTAAAACCAACGTTAATCTTTGCAAATTAGGGATTAATCTGAAATGAGATGTAATTTGCATTTTGTATTTACAGCGTGTGTATTTGTTTTCACGATGTATCGTAATGCATAGATACTTCCTGTTTATCTTTACAATCTATGAATTCAATCGTCATTAATTAGTTTGGACGTTTTTACACTTGAGTCATTCTCAACCCTTCTTAATTAGCAATACTTTGATTTTGATTGCTCATCGTAATTCCTAATTTCTCTCAATAATCTAAACACGCGGTTATTATTCGTGGTTGATACTTTATTTAACTTTTTATTACGAGGCAGAAAATTGTTTCATAATTAAAGGAAACTGGGGTGAAAGATGTAAATAAAATAACCAAAATATTGTGTATTTATACACGCTAACGTGAATATATAAGGATAAATAAACGAACATTAGCGTAGCATAAATATTTAGCCATGGCAGAACACGTAACAGTCCTGGCAAGATTGAACAAGAGAGACGGAGACAAGGGTATAAAAATGTTGGAAAATATTTTGAACGTAGACTGACCAAACATAAAATAAACGTAAAAACAACACGACCGTCTGATTATACTATTTTGAATGAGAAAAAATTAACATGAATGTACATGTACACGTGCGAACAGAAGAATGAAAAAATATATTATATATACTTATACAAATAGATATATTTAAATAATTCAGGCGTAAGTTAGGCCGGCGTGTGTGGACTAGAACAAAAAAAAAAGGATTTATTAAACAGCAATGCTGAGTGTGGTATATGTTAAAACATGATAATTATATTTCGTTTTATAATGATGTTTAATATTGTAATAATATTGCTTTAAAATGCTAAGTTATGTATTGTTACATCTGATGAAACTCTTGTAAGAATCATCGAACGTGTAATAATAAAGTTGATAAATTAATGTTCAGTTAGTTCTTAATTCGCAATCCGTCATTACACATTTTCCTTCTTTCTTTTTTGAATTTGGGGGTTTTCAATCATTTTTCAATATTTAATTAATAGATATAAATAGAAAAGCATACAGACATTTGACTTTAAATGGTTTACATTACTTTATCCGAACGATTTGTTGTTTTGTTTTAAATGAAAAGTTTGTAAACTTTTGTAAAAGTCACATTATGCATTGGCAACGAAAGTTGGTGAATGCCTTGCAATTCAGAATGACAAAACAAGTAGACTGAGAAAACTGCAAAGTTGGCCTGCATAAATCATGACGCATAGATCCGTCGTATTATTGAAGCGGCTAAAAGAAGGGTTTTGAAATATTTAGCGGCGTTATATTGTAAACGGCGAAAGGATCAGATCTATATGAATGTCTGTTATTGCAAAACGTTTGGTCGCTTTCGAATTCTGTGAATAAAATAAATAAAAGTCGTAAGAAAAATAATTCTGTAGGATTTATTAAAAGGGTAGCAATCGAATTCAAATCTGGAAAAGTGCTCGGTGAATTGAGAGTGTTCCAGACACTCCCCTTTTACTTTGGATGATTGTTTTTAGAGTAAAATTTTTGACTCTCGGTAGGGCAAAAGTGCAATTAATCTAATGGTAAGTATCTTAAATTTTGAGCAGACAAAAAAGTTGACAACGGTAATGATAACAAAATCAAGTGAAAGGTCAAAACTCGACTTTGAATGCAATTTGTTCTGAGCGCGGAGAAACTTTTGTATCAATCTTGCGGAGATGAATGGCAACTGATTACGAATAATTTTGTATTGTCTCGTTCCGATGTTCATTTTGGCTTTAACTTTTTATTCGTGCCGATCTTAATATCCTTCTAATAATAAATTCATCTCGTTTTTCGTCATATTCATTCAAATTAATCTTCTTTATTCAACTAAAGTTCGCTTTAATTCAGTTACAATTGTTTCGCTGAACAAGAAGAAGAAGAAGAAGAAGAAATGAGAAAAAAGGAAAAGAATGAAACAAAATGCCTGGCAGACGTTGAAGGAGTATCTCGGGCTCTTTAATTTGAAAATTATGTTAATCTCGAGGAAACTACTCGAATAATTACATTTATGATACTTTTAATTGCAGACTAACCACATGTTATATTATTACGGACAAATTGGTTTTCCAGACGATTAGCATAGGATCGTGAGCTGAGTACATGCAAGCGGTTCGACTCGCTTCGACTCGTCTCCAAATTTCGTTTCATACAATCAAATAATATTCCAACTTGAAGAATAATGCCAGTTTACTAAGTTATTTGAGATTATATATGTCATGACTTGTAATTACATTCGGATCTTTTATTACGCGATTGTAAAATATAAAGCATTTTTATCGACACTCCTGTTAAGAAGGTCGAGGGTTCAAATCTCTCTCGCGCGACCACTTAAAAAAAGTCTTTGAGTTGTGTTGACGTTTGTGTAAGTGTGTCGAAAAAAACTGTATGTGCTAATTAGATTATTAGGATTGGATTTTTTTTATACTGTAAGAATATTATAAGGCATTTTTGTGCTTTTTCAGCTAAACAAATTATGAAATTTGTAAATTTATAGAAAAGTAAGGATCGCATGAGTTGGAATAAATGTTGGATAATATAATGTGAACGATAATGGACGAGAGAATTACCCGATAATGTAGTATTTATATTACATTTATACATTTATCAGAGCGATCAGAAGTTGTTTACAGACGAGAGAATCATTTAAAATTGTTAATACGTTATTTGAAAATTTATTACGCCGAATATTTACAGTGAGTAACGATTGTTTAATCTGAGCCAACAATTTAAGAATGTATTAAACATTTCACTCAAAATCAATTAAAATGAACGTTATAAAAGAAACAAATTAAATGATGAAATTTTGAAATTGGAAAATGGTGATTATAATGAAAACTGATGACAAAACGACGAGGCGTTATTTTGTAACAACAGAGAAACGCGACGGAAATACAAAAGTATAGCATCTGAGGTTTTAGTAAAACAGACGTGGTAGAGCTCTCGGATAAGGTGGTTAAGTATGTCCGTGTCTTATCGACGATACGCGGTTTTGATCCTCAACCCACCGTGCCACAGCATAATAATTATCTTATTACCTAGCTTACCCTAACTTTTAGCAGCCTCTATATAATAGCGCTTGCTCTTTACAGGTATTACAACCAGGTATATTCAATTTTTCGACACCTTTTTTAATCCACCGAATATACAAAATAGATTCCGTCTCGGCTTGACAAATTAGTACGGGTGTAAGAGATTGAATCAACGGAGATTTGCTATTTAGATGTATTAAGGAAATCTCGAAAGTCAAGACGTTCGGGTACAAGCACGAAATTCTTGAATTCCTAGGGTGATTGCCGGAAATTACGCTGTAAAGGCCACAGACATTTAGACGACGTTATATGGCGTACTTACTTATGCCTCAACATATATCAAAAATTAAAAATCCATTTTCTATTAACATAGTCGTTGTACAATTTTAACATTTACAAATAGATTCCTACAACATTTTCGTAAATATAATTTTGCATGCTCGTTTGACAATGGTTTTGATCGGATGTTAACGACACTTTCGGCAGTTCAAATTGTGGTGACCGATGGTGCGTCATGTTGACACGCGGTTAGAAATTACAATTTGAATTCCAGGGCGTTGAACGAGCGGACGGGCATAGGTAGTCAGCCATGCTCCTACGACGGGCGATCTTTCTTCAAACTGCGGCAGCTTTCATTATTTTCCTGCGTCCTCGCAAATCTGGCAACTCCATCCTCGCGTTGGAGCGCTTCAAGCCATCGGGCGCATCGAGTATTCTGGAATTGTAATCGCACTTCTATTCGCTCGGGCGTGCTCGAAACCGGATTCCATTTTAATTAATTTTCCTGCTTCGCTTGTTCAAATACGCCAGTCCGCTCGTTCCCATCACCGATCGCTCCTAATATAAAATCCACCCCCCCCCCTTAATTTTTCGTTTTTTTACATCCCAACTTATAAAATTGCTACAAACTATTTTTTTTTTGTTCTATAGACTGCGATTTCGTTTGCTGTAGAGAGTTCCTAATTTTTAATAACAAAAAAGTTATTTATCTGCAACGCTTTATGTTTTCGAATTCTGTCTACGAAGCGGACATTTGCGACGAGTCACGAATAACTTCTTCGACGAACTTGAGTTAACTTTTTTCCTCGTTTAAGCTCGCTACGTGCCGGCTTCTCGAGGTTCATCCATTGAATTCGATTTCCGGTCACTGTTTTATTACGACCGAAGCGGATCAGATATGACAAAATTTTTGAAACTCTCTCCTTGACGTTTCTTTTACTAGTTCTGGATGAAAAAATTGAATACTTCATATTCTCTATACAATAATACTAAACAGGCCTCCATTAACATGATCAATAATTTGAAGATACTTGATTTTTGTTATTTACATTTTATTTGCTATTTCTTGATTAATTGCAAAGTTTGATCAAACAAAACTGAGTGAATTTTTGTGCGTATAAGACATTGAGTGTTCCAAGCACGAATAAGTCTTTAGTTGCAAACCGTAGGGATGAAATCCCGCGCTACCAAAGCTTCTTAGGGACTTGGACGATCAAAAGAGAGAAAGCCACGATCAATTCTGCCGAGCAACTACGTAACGTTCTAACTTGTTTGCCCCACGACGAAATTCCCTAGATGTTGCTGGTGCGTAGAAACTTTTGCTTGCATTGAATAATCAGTTCGCGAGTGGTCACAGCCTACAAGAAAGTACATCAATTTAATGATGTCATTGTCAAATAAATTTCAATTTTCATCACATAGTCAGCAGCTTCGACTAAAACTCATACAAAACAAACAGTTAAACTAGAACTTTTATATGTTTAAAAAACATTCAATATATTTTGAGGGGTTACTTGATTATTTGAATTGAATCTATATCAATATGATTTATGGAATTTTATTTTGCTATATCAAGTTTTATTGAGTTTATTTTATTATCAATCGTCTGCTCTTTTTTAATCAAAATTTTCTCTTTCAAGAAAACAATACCATCGCTCGATGAGTCTTATTCACTGTAAGCATGGTATAGATTATCTGCTTTTTGCATTGTACGGATTCATTGGACCTTTTGCGGTTGGTTAATGAAAATTCGGCCGACCGTGCGTTATCTTTTATTTTTATATATATACGGTCACTCTGAGCAAAAGTAAAACTAGGGAAATGAACTGACAGGAAACTGGTTCACGTCAAACTTTTGACTTTATAAAAAAGTTTATTGAAGTAGATCACGCGTTAGGAAATGAAGTAATTTATGGATAAAAAGAAAGTTGATGTGTATATATACTTGAGTGAACTATTGATTTTGATGAATGGCATTATTATTAAGAAATTGTTTACATAACAAATACCCTAATCAAAGAAGGCGCTAACAAAGATGACACTTTAAACATTTCATTCAAAAACACTTTTAATTTGTTGGTCATTGATATATCACGACTTCAATAAATTGACATGGTATACAGATGAAAATATCAAGAAACAAATTTTAATAAAAAAATTATTGGTATCATAATTTCACAAATTTTGAATGTTCAAACTTAAATCATTTGTGACCTAAAATTCTAACAATTTCATTCCTTCTCATTTTTGTTTCTATATAACTACATTAGTTGTTACTATACAGGTATCGCAATATCGTTTTGGTTATAATGGACATATAATGGATACAGAAGAGAAGGCCCCACAAAAATCTCGAAATAGGAGTGCCTCCCTTTAACATACATATATATCTTTTTTTTTTTTTTTTTCAATCAACTCTTTCACAAAATTGAAATTGAATAACAAAAAATATTTGCATCGTAAAAGCAGTAAACACTATGTTGAAATCTCACAAGGAATGCGTAGCCCGATTTCATAGATGACATGATAATCAAACAAATGGTGCTGGGATAAAAACCCAGGTGGAGAGGGAAGAGGAGAAATCATAAATACAGAAACAGAAATGTCAATGCAACGAATGAATTTGCAACCATGGAGTTTGCAATCGCGGATCTCGTAGGAATTTGTAGGTCGCAAGTTATGCCGCACTCTATGGCAAGTATGTAGTAATTAGCAGCATTTCCGAGCGCATTGCATTTGCATAGACTTGAATCGAACGAATTATTTGCAATAGCAACATCCATTAATTAATATCCTGGATAGCGCGTACAACTTTTTTCATTTGGCTTATTTTTTAAACTTCACTCTTTTGAAATACAACAATTTTGGTTGATTTTTCTTCCTCATTATTTAGTTGGCAAAATTTATATAAACACAACAAGTTACATGCGTTCAAATTTGCCAAAGACAGAATCACACTATATCTAGAGGGTGCTCAAACTCGCTGACGGTAAAAACTAAGTGTGCCCTTCACGGTTTCGAATGCTGTGTACGGCAATTTATAGAAACTATTTTTAATTTGTTGTTTGTTAAGTGAATGGTTTTTACAGGGTTGTTATATTTGGTAGTGTTCGAGTTTAACAGCATGACGACTAAGTTTTCAGACAAGGTAGATGGCAATCCTTATTTATTTTAGCCGTTACTTGAGGTAACGTCTTTTTTGTAGGATAAATGAAATATCAAAGTTGAACGATAATTTAACTGCAGATGCTGCGTAGCCTGGTATGAACTTTCGAACAGTTCATTTTGTCTTCAACTCCCAAGAAGTATTTTCTTGCCGTAAGGCTTAATTATTCAATATATTTGTATGTTGAAAATTCTAATCGCAATTCACAAATTCTAATCATCATAATCACTTCCAACATGAGTTGACTTGGTAAAAAAAGCTTTTGTATCCATCTTCGGAGTTTGTCAACCAAAATTTTTTCCGGACATAACGCGGACATATCTCCCTTGAGAGAAGTAAATAGAAAAAGTTAATATTGAATCGATTTTCATGATTATTTTAATAAATATTTATCACTTTCATCATGTTACTTCTTGCAAATGTTTTTCTTCATTATCAAAAGTTTCGTTCTGATTGAGCCCAACTTGTTCTAGTTTTTTGACAAATAGATGTTCAAAAATGATTTAAAAATCATAATCTTACACCGAGAAAAAGAGATCCTTCTCTTTACAAGATAAATCGTAAAGAATACAACCCCAGAAACAGTTTATAATGCTTTGTAGTGCTTCGCTTCAAAAATAGGCTTCGCACCTAAAAAAAATAGTCCAATAATAATTTATAATAAGAGTCTGCCCACAATCTCCCTTATGCGTGTTGGAAGTCTTTTCTAGGCGCGAATAAACAAAAGCAAACGAACGGAACAAACAAACAAACATATTTTCATCTTCATATATAAAGGATAAGGCCTATAAAGGATTGTAAACTGATTTGTTTAGAATAGAGTTTCTATCATCACCTCGATCATACTATTGACAACGTATAACTATTAATAAAGAATCTTACATAAGTTGAGTGTATACAATTCATACTTTGAATTGTACATCATCAGAAGAGCGCAAAAGCAGGCTGAGAGCATGCGCAAACCGCGTGAAAAAGAATAGCCGAGAGGAGTCTGGCTTAAAATGTTTATTGCACAATGCAAACTGAATTTTTTACTTTAAGTATACCGATAAGCTCAAGTTGCATTACATTTAATCTTAATATTCTAACTACAGTTGTGTCTGGAGTTTGATACTGTTACCACTTTGTTGTCAGCGATCGTAGACCTGTTTATTGGATATATAGAAAAAACGTGTCTCTTTATTTGCACACCTGACAATGGCAAATCTCATTAAACAAAGATCAGATTCGATTGACATCAGAGGATTACTAGATGCCGAAACACCAACCGGCGTACCACTTTCTGGCATCTACAAAAAGTATAAACATAACCTTCTTTCAATTATCAATATTGAACTGTCATCATGGAATTGCTTATTCAGCTGATTCGTTGTACAATTTCTAATAGTTTATTTTGGTTTTTAGAAGTTTTGGCTACTATACTATTAAAGATCGATTGCCTGTGATTTTAACGAAAATTATTGACACCCTAAGTCAGAGTAAGGATGAGATTGCTACAAAATATGGAGAGGTACTAATCTTCGAATTTTTTTTTTTTTTTTTAATGTCTCAAGCAGTAGGCTAAGAACTAAAATTTTTCATTTCAAATGTGTTTTTAGAATAAAAAATTTCAAACAATTTTGAACTGATGATTAAGAAAAATGAATGAATTATGATAAAAAATAATTGAAAATCATCAATACTTAATATTCTGCAGTTTTTAATTTGTTATTCTTGAATTTTTCAGGAAGCTAAAGAGGATGTGAAATACATAACTGGATGCATAAGTAAATTGAAGAGCGAGTTAGTTACCAACAAGCCCTTGCTGGAATTCAAATGCATGCCAGGTGACGTTGCCGATGTAAACAAATGGAACCAAGTTTTAGCAGAACGCACTCAAATTGAGAACGAACGACCAACTTGGTTCAAAACAGTATGGCTTTTTTGTGAATGTTACATGTACCGAAGAATATGTCAAGACATATCTACCACGTACGTCAGACTAATTACATTCTGACTAAAAGATAAACTTGTGTGAAAATTGAAAATAAATCATAATAAATAATTTCATTATGATTTTCAGAAAATTGCTCAAGACTTACGACCCATTTGAGAAGCAAAAATGTGACGCATTCAGAAATTCGATTGCAAGTATAAACAGTTTATCAGAATTCATCATGAATGTTATTGGCGAGCGTTCTACAAATTTGTCAGCCGACGAGATGAAAAAAGAGTTTGTCAACCTTGTTAAGCTCAATCTTTGGGGAAACAAGTAATAATTATCCTTCTTCTTTTGTTATCGTCTTTTACATGAATTTATTTAGATATATTTCATTCTATTTTTGTAATAGAAAAATGTGAATTATTCTAAAATCAATTTTATAATTCAAGGTGCGACCTGTCTTTAAGTAATGGAGCAGATGTGAGTCAATCCGGGGACCCTGTCAGCATGTTGAAAAGTCTTGAAAAAGATGTACTCGTCGATGATTCAAATGCCATCTGGGAAGTTATAAAAAGTTCTAGTTCAGGTTCGGTGGACATTGTCCTGGACAATGCTGGTTATGAATTTATCACCGACCTTTGTTTAGCAGCATTTATTACCCATTTCAAAGTCACCGATAAAGTCAGATTTTATGTCAAAAGAATTCCATGGTTTATTAGCGACGTCACTACTCCAGATGTTCATTGGATTATTGAAGAGATGAAAAAGGCTGATAACAAACATTTAGCAGCTTTGGGAAAATTGTGCGATTTGTGTCTCAGGAATGGGACTTGGAGCATAGAGGTATGTTCGATTTGTAGCATTAAGGTTTAAGGAAATGTCATACACTTTGAATATTATTTGCTATTTTCTGTGAATTCATTCATTTTAATTTCTTCATTGGGTTTTTGCAGGAGGAGTCATTTTGGACTGAACCATACGACTTTGCACAGATGGAATTGAAGGACCCAAAGTTATACAAAAAACTAAGCGAAGCTAAAATTGCTATTTTTAAGGGTGACCTCAATTATAGAAAATTGTTAGGTGACATTAACTGGGAACACACGACCACATTTTCAGAATCCTTGCGAGGGTTCCATCCAACGACCATTGCAAGTCTCCGAACCCTGAAATGTGACATTGTTGTTGGTCTGAAGCCAAAACAAGATTTACAAGTTCAACAACAAGAACCCAACTGGATGGTTTGCGGCAAATTTGGCACTATCCAAGTTGCATAGTGATTTTCACATTAACCAAACAGATATCAAACATCTTCCAGTTATGATAACAATAAATCTGCGGACCAAATTTATTATGTTGATTTTGTCAATTTGGTTCCCTAAAGATATTCAATATTTTTAGAATGATTTTGAATGCAGAAACGGTACTATCACTTATCAGAATAATGTCACAAACTGTAACAAACTCGTGCTTTCAGGGAAAAAGTTTCTTGGTGTATATTTTAAAAAATAATGAATTCAAAAATCAATCGTCAATCTTTGTAAAAATAAACTTTGATTAGTGTAATAAAATACAAAGCAGTTGTATAAGTATTTGCGAATTTTTATTCGTAACAAAACTGAACAGTGTGAAGAGCCAATCTATGATCAGCTGAAAAACTGTGCTTAGATTATTCATAAATTTATTTTTCATAAAATTGTAAATATTTTACAATAATTAAATATAATAGTTTGTAATAATACAAATCCATCCGTTATATTTATACGATGAACAATTGGATCGTGCGAATCTGCATTTCTATTAAAAACTTATATGCAAATGTTGTTTCATACGTTTGGCTTGGTACGGCTGACTGTGTTCGATAATGAAAATTATTACTCACAAAGATACAAGTGTCAACGAACCAACAAAACAACCGCAATCATTTCAAAACATAAAATTTACAATTTCATTGTTCTACACATACGAAAAGTTATGTCTTGATTGATCAACATTCAAAGAAATTTTGAATTAATAAAACTCATAATCGAATCTTCATGCGAATTGCTCGTACAACGCGGTGAATTCTAAAACTCGGATTCGGAGCAACATATACTGGTTTTTCGTTACACTTATTATGCTACACATAACGAATATTATAATAATTAACCGCATAGATATATCTGCTCTGTGATTGTTTGTACAGTGTTTTCTTTTTCTTCTATTTGTACCAAATCAAAATATCTCGATTAAAAACCAATCGTACGTCTTACAAACTGATTCGTTTAATAGTTTATTCATAACATATATATCTGTATAATCTTAGCTCTCTTAAAATTACTAAAGTGGCGCCCTCGTATTTGATTTTCAATCTAATACTTCAACTTCCTTCGTTTCGTCTGTTAAGAAAAAATATATAAAAAATGAAATACTCGATAGAGGCACCTGCCTCACATTTCCTCTAGCTTGTTTTCTTTCACCAACTAAACCGCACCTCTGTTTCATCATGTAAGTACCATTATAGGAAAAATAAAAGAGAATTTAGTTTTATACAATTTTCGTTTTCTGATAACCAATTGATGCGCGCTGCAAATTTTGCGTTTGAAAAAAAAAAAGGGTAACAATTGTTGCATCTTTTTTGTATTTCAATGAAAATCACAAATATCAAGGCTAGTTGTAAAACAAAATAAAATAGACAAAAAATGTTAACAATTTTGGTGACTTATTTACATAAAAAAAGTTGTGCCGACAGCTGAGACGCTATATGGATGGCACTCTTTCATATTTTTGAATGAGCTTTGCAAACTTCCTTCCGACCTTTCGACTCTTGTTTTTGGTTCGACGACAAAAGGAAGATGCAAAGTGTAAAACGATCAATTATGCCATCGATTTTATTATGTCTCAAAATAATGATCCGATCAATGATAATTCAAGTGTTGGCTTGGATTCTGTCGTTGATACAAAATTGGTTTTACTTGATAAACGCAGCGAACACAGCCCATAGAACAGGGTTTGCGTTCGGTTTGGCCGCCTCTGCTTCAAAATCGAGCTCGAGAAGTTTGCGCACTCGCTTCATCGCGACTTCGTAGTCGTCGTCAGAAAGTGGAGCAAAGGCATTCTCCAGAACGTCGGCAGCGTAAGCAAGAATTACGAGGGCAAGTATACGACGATCCATGCGACTCGCATCGTTCACCCATTTACTCAAAAATGCCTCTTGTATCTGTGAATGAAACCAGTTATTATCTCTTCCAATCATGTTGTCATTATTATTATTATTTCAATACAAAAAAGAGATGATGAGAATTCTTGTCAACTTATTCTGTATAGGGTGCATATCTAATCAAGAAAGTTATCAGTAAACAGAATCAATGGGCGAACAAAGTTTGATAACTGGGCTGGATATAAAATACTGTTAGCCAACAGTACCTTTTTGACGAGTCGCGTTTTTGCAAGACTGTCCGTTAGTGGATGGGTTGTCATATCGAATAATAGAAAATTCTGTTTCTCAGTTGTCAGCACTCCTTTCTCAACGAGGTTCTTGGCTAGTCTCTCGCGCACGTTCTTCAGTTGATACTTTATTTTCAGCAGGTTCCACGTCTCGCCTACAAATTGCCGTGCCGAGGAAATGAAATCAAAACATTGAGCAAAGTAAAGAGTCGAAAACTCGAACAATGTGATATACATTGCAAAGCTGTAATTTAGAATGTGGACAAATGAATATGATTGGAGGGGAGACAAAACTCACCGCTGAGATATTCAATCCAGCTCTGCACCGTCTCAGGCGGATCAGTTTCCCTGAGATGTTTCAGAGCCTCGTCAAGTAAAACGTCGCCTGTGGGTGTGCTGCTCTTGAGCAAGAGTTTTCGCGAAAGCAAGCTACGTTTTCTCGCACCTGCTTTTTCTAATTCTACACGCCCTCTTAGACCCAGTTCGGCTAATATACATCCCCGTAATCCAGAACTTATACAGTCGTTCCAGAATGATGTGTAACCCTAAAAAGTTATTTCAACACACATTTTAAACTATTCAACAATTCTGTTACATATTGAATTCTCTTCAAAATCAATGTAATTGATTGTCCATTCAAACAAATCCTCTATCTTGAAGCAGCGCTTAGACTACAAAATGCAAAACTATTTAATCATCAGAAACGAAAAAACTCGTTTCCGCAAGGACAGGCGTATCAGTTGAGGCAATCTTTTGCTTAATAAAAATAAAACGAGCAATGAAAAAGTCCAAAACAGCCGCCTTTTACGCGCTCAACAATCAAAGCAAATTTTTATTGCTGACTAATTGATCAAACTTGGACTGCACTACTATATGCAAAGATAAACTTTTATCATAAATTATCGTTAAAGAACGTTACTGACATTCACTTGCGTACAATTATTAATCGTATAAGTCTTATTTTGTGAATACACCAGTCTTTGTATCGCGATTTCAAAAGAAAATGTCATATTCCAGCGTATATCGCACCCACGCTTTTTATTGTTCTGATCTTGTTTGCATTTAAATCAAAAATATTTATTTACATCGTTAAATTCAAAAATGATTTGATTCCGTAAACTTTATTCATTTGACAAAACCATACGAAAAGAAAAACTTTAATAGAACCATCAAAACGAACCGAGAAAACATAAACTTGATAACAAACTTGCCTTGTTGCATTAAGAAACAACACTTTCAAATAAAAAATAACACACACACACACACTTATTTTGCTTTATAAGAAAATTCAAAGTTTCTTAAAAACAACATAAGTATCATCAACCATTTAGAAACCAAGAAAAGAAATTATATTTTTGTCTAAAAGTGTCGACGTTGAAAGAGAATTATAACTTGTTATCTAATTGTCATTTAAAAGATATCTCACTACAGAACAATTTTAATTATTATAGTGAAAACGTCACATAAAAAAAAACATTGTCTTCAAACCGCAACTAAGTTAATTGTGTAATTGTTCAATCAAAATCTTACGCAGATTTTTTTCTGCAACATTTACGAAAGCAAAGAATTAAATTTGTGCAAAATAGTAGTTCAAGTTTGAATATTGTTTATATTGATCTGGTTACTTATGATTTTTAAAATAAAAATAAATTGGAAAAAATGTTATTAGTAGGAGAATTGAATGAAGCGATGACAAACTTCTTTATCTTTGAGTCCAAGTAAGAGAACTTCTTCCATGAGAGTGAGTCTAGTTTCCTTGTCGGATTCCTCTTCGAGTGCTGGGTTACAATTGAGGTCCTTGACTGATGAGTTGTCAGAGTCCTTGAGTTGGCCCCTGTCATTAAAGGTGCCGTCGTTAGCGTCTTGGCCAAATCCACTGCTGCTACTGCTGCTGTTGACGACCCGTCTGCGCTGCACTAACCCGTCTGCGCGCTGCATCCTGCTCAGCGCGATCAACCCAACAACTTGCTTTAAAAAATCTGTTGACAATCGTAATCACGACTGTTCTGCTATTGACACATAAACACCACTATGTTGACATTTGTCGCGACACGACATATCTTTCCAAGATGGCCAGGTTCGATTCGTGCGCGCACAATATATAGTTCGTTCGACAGCACCGACCTGTCAACTACAACCGCGCTCTCGTTGACACCTCAAAACTCGACACCAACTGTGCAAATAACCCGAAATGCCTTGGCTCCCTCTTTTTTTACCTATTAAAAATGCTTCTTTTCCAACTCTCCACCGAGCCTCGACGAGAAAAAACTTTCCCTAAACGAGGCACGACATTTTCGATAAGTTTCGTAGAAACTTGAACAACAACAGCGCTACCTGCTCTGATTGTTTCTTTCTATCTTATTTAGATAGATAGCGCTGTTTCAATAGATGGCGTATTATTCTTTCGTCGTTCCCCGAGAGGAAGCGCCTACAGATAGCGCTGATGCGATATAACAAAATGTCGGATAAGTCTTATTTTTTGAACTTTAAAAAGCGAAAATATAGGAATTTTCGTTGGAATTTCGGTTAGGTTTTTTGACAAAAAGTCATTGCACGTTCAATATATTGTGAAACAATTATTGTTTTCACCAACGTACGTGCGGTTGTAATTTGATTTAGTACGACTTGTTGCCGCGCCTCCACACGAATCATATAACATATGATGTAAACGCCACCTACAATGACAACCAATCAAGAAGTACCACGCGTTAATGCATCACTGTGATCTGTCATTCTGAAATTTACTTTTGAAAATGGCTAAGAAAATGAATTTCAACAAAATAATTGTCTACGTTTTGTTTATCGCAATATCAAATGTTAGCGTTATTAGAGGTGAATCGTCATTTTTGTTTACTCTTTTTTGAAAAACACAATTTTTTATCAAATTTCGAGTTTTCTGAGGCACCGCTGTTTGACAACATTTCCGATTGTTTGTTTGTTTTTTTGATTCTTGTTAGTATGTGGTTTGAAAGATAAGATGATTGCCGGATTGTTTATTGTTGTTAGTTGCAACAGTCAAGAACAACGGGTTGTTGAATTTTATTTCTGGGCGGCGACGTGGTAATGACGTTGATTCTAACCTGACGCAACTTCTTGTTGGATGAAAAAATTAAAAACATATGAAAGTAGATAACAAAAAATTGATTGCTGACTGTATGATTTTGTTATAGAAAGTCGTGTACTTAATATAAATATTTCTTCAGTTTTCTTGTTTGATTTTTCAATGCATTTTAAGGATTGTTAAATGAACAGTTTTGTTTTGCAGCTAGAGGAACTAAATATGTAACTTACGGATCAGTATTAAAATTAGAGAATTCAAGTTATAAAGTTCGACTACATTCCCATGACATAAAATATGGAACTGGTAGTGGACAGCAATCGGTCACTGGGACAGAAAACAAGGACGACGGTAATTCCTATTGGTTGATCAAAACTGAAATTGGATCTCAATTACCAAGGGGGTATGAAATAGAAATCATTCTTGGACTTTCAATTTGTTATCTCAAATCGGTTTAATGATTTGCATACTTTTTGTAGACAACCAGTAAAATGCGGCGATACAATAAGATTAGAACATTTATCAACAAAGAAAAATCTTCATTCTCATCATGAAAGGTCTCCTCTGAGTGGAAAACAAGAAGTTTCTGCTTACGGAGACAAGAAAGGCGAAGGTGATACAGGGGATCACTGGATGCTGGTCTGTAAGACTGATTTCTGGGAAAGACAGTACTCTGTGATGCTCAAACATACAGACACTGACTGGTAAGTTATGATTAAATTTCTTGTTATTTTCTAATAAAAGGGATTAATCAATAATTGATTGTATTTCAGCTATTTAGGTGTTAGCGGAAGGACATACGGATCTCCAATTGGTGGTCAACACGAGGTCGTTGGCGAATACTCGCCAGTTGCCGGAATGACAGAGTGGCAAGCTGCCGAAGGCGTTTTCATTCACCCTGCTGACATGAAGACACAATACGAACACACAGAACTCTAAGACTAAAAGCCACCAACAAATGCTTACGTTCAAACATATTTTCATAGTTTTGTGTCGTGGTGTTTCATTAGCAAGTTCTAAGTGAGATTCCGAACTGTACGAATGATGTGTGCGTGTACAAGAATTGCAGTGAATTTTTGATGAAACGGAGCTATTTGAATGCTGTATGAAATAAAAAGAAAAAGTTTTCAATCATCATTTGTAATATCTTTATTTGATTGATTGTTTTTGTATGCGTTGAAATAACTTTTTTTAAAAAGGTCAATTAAAGAAAAACGACTGACACTTAGCACTTATGTTTTATTATAAATATTTAAAAATGTCGTGTACTTAACACAGATCATTAAATATGTCATAATTAATTCTACGTGAAAAAATCATTGCTTAAGAGCTACATTTTTACGATACATCAAAAAATTTAATTAATCATTGATACGCTAGTCTGACGGGCACCTCATGCCAGTGCCCTGTGATTGGAGTCTTTTATTTATGTAAAGAACCGCGAAAAAATTTTTAACCGTATAATTATTTACTATTTTGAAGATTAAAAATTGAAAAACCAAAGTGTTACCAAAAAGTAGGGGTATACCAATAGCACATTAATAAAAAATAGGTGAAAAAACAAAAAACAAAAAACGATTGCACCTGCTCTCGTCCACAAATAAAGAATATGATGCAAAAAACACACTTCATAATTATATCAGCCTTGAAAGTGCCTTTTTCATGGAATCAAAGCCATAATCTTTGCTTTGCGAAAGACAAGGCAAAATTGATTTTGAAACTAATAACGGACGAGTGCAAAAACACACAAATTGAAAAGGTTATATACAAAATTTCCTAGAATTCATGTTCTTCATCATCCTTTTGATTCGGACTTGAGAGCAATTCAGAAGTACGGAAATAAATATGGTAATTCAACAAAACAATGATATTAAATTATAAAAAACACGAACGAAAGAGATGATATTCTAAAAGTGACGTATTTTCGCGGTTCTGATGAGGATTATGAGATCATTACACGATGCGAGTTTTTCAGCTGGCTTGTTTAGTTATACATCTTAGACAGACACGATTAGTACTGTTTGAAGTGCCTCGTTTATAATTTCTCGGTTTCCCTTCTATCTATCAATTTACGCCTGTCAATTTTTGTACAAAATAATTAATTCGATGAAATGACGAAGATCGCAAATGGTACACTCGAGTTCGCATATCTATTTCAATATGAATCGTCCATGTCTACGATTGCTTATTTATCAAGGATTCGAAACTTCTTTTTTCGTCTCATCTGTTGCTACACTTGACTTATCATCTTTTTCATTTTCTGTAACAAAAACAAAATAAACATATTTTAACGACTTGAGTACAACTAGATTGAAAAAAAAAAAAAAGATTCATAATTTGAAGACAATTTTAAAACCAATTGTCACCTTTCATCTCAGTTTTGATATCTTCTTCTTTGATACTATCTGCCTCCATGGCCTCCTGTCCCTTCTCCAACCTGGGACGTTTGCGAGAAGTCTTGTAAGATCGGTTGTCACGTCGTGCACCCTCGCCCTCATCCTCGCTGTCGCTGTACTCATTTTCATGCTGTATTCTCTTGTCGAGATCTCTTTGTGGCAGTCTCTCGTCCGGATTCACTCTGTCGTCAGCCTCCGAATCATCGATGTTAGCACCGTCTTCAGGGATTGCCTGAACCTGTACTCCCGGAGCATGCGGCAACATGCGCAAGTTTTCAAACAATCGGTTTTTGATTTTGTCGAGGTACTCGGAGGTGTTTTGGTTAGTCATGTTCGAGGGACTGATGTGTAGCTTGAAATCAGGCCCGAAATATTCAAAGTAATCGTTGTATGGAAGTTCGTTAGCAATTTCAGTGCCCAGAGCAACTGAGGTCTCGTACGTCCAGCAACGCGATACGTTTCTGATCGTGTAACCACCACCTCCAACCATCAGGAATGGTAGGTTGTATTTCTTTACGAACTCAACGCATTTTCCGTGCCCTTTCACGGTCAAATTGAAACATCCTAATCGGTCGCCTGAAAGTGATCAATTCAATATTATGAATAAGATAAAGTTAGCTTTTGAAAAATCATGTTTTTGTTGAAAGTGCAAAGAATTACCTGTCAAAGAATCAGCACCGCACTGCAAAACCACAGCAGAAGGTTGGAAGGTCTCCATAACTTTGGAAATGATTGGAACAAAGATGGATTCGTAACTTTCGTCGTCCATGCCATCACGCAGAGGAATATTTACAGCGTAGTATTTGCCCTTAGAGTCAAGGTAATGCGTTAAAAAATTTCGAATAATAATAACGTTTTATGTTATATAAATGACATACTTTTCCTGCTCCAATATCTCTAAGATCGCCAGTTCCAGGGAAATACTCTCCGTATTTGTGAAACGAGACCGTCATAACTCTGTCCGTGGTATAAAAAGCTTCCTCAACACCGTCACCATGATGAACGTCAATGTCAATGTAGAGCACCCTTTGGTGGTACTTAAGGAGTTCAAGAATACCGAGGACAATGTCGTTGACGTAGCAGAATCCGGACGCTTCGCTCTTCTTTGCATGATGCAAACCACCGCCCCAATTAATGCAGATCTCGGAAGCCTGCTTATTGAGCTTCACAGCTGCTGCGACGGAGCCCCCGGCGGAAAGTTGACAGAACTCGTACAGGCCGTCGAACACAGGACAGTCCTCCCCGACGTTGACTGAAAATGTTTTATGCGCAACTTACATTTCCAATTTGTATCAATTAATACTGGCTTTCTAAATACTTTCTTTCATAGTATTTCAATGGATATAACAAATTTTGCTTTCACTTACATCGTTGCATTTGTTTGTTATATTCAGTCATGTTGTCGGGTCTGATTGACCGCAGGAACCTGATATACTCATCGCTGTGGAACTTGGTCATCTCATCAGCAGTTGCTTTGTGAGGGCGCTGTCAAATCAAAACACATTCATAACAATTATTAATCGAATTTTTAACGATTCATAGTTATTAATTGTTTATTTTTATTTGGGCACTTTTTGCCTTACATAAATTTCCATCTTGCGGTACAGTCCATAGTTGAGAAGTAAATTGTGTGTCATTCGTATACGATGGGGTTTCATCGGATGGCCCTGCCCATAGTAATAATTTCCTATATCACCTAAATATACAAAATTTTCCAATCAAACATTTCTCACGTTATAGCTTTGTTAGAGTGATTCACAAAAATCATTCACTAAACGACTAGATCATCGCAATATTATACACAAAATTGAAATCAAAGTAGATTGCACAAAATACTTATGAAAATAATAAAATTAATTGTTCAATTTTTCTTAATTTAAACGATCAAACAATTATCTGTGTACGTGTATGAAATATAGAAGAAGCTACTTAAAATAAATACAGAATTTTCAAAAGAAGTATCAAAAGTAATATAAAAAATTTTAATCAAAAAACAAAGTAACATTATTCAACAGTTTATAAAAAACAATAGTTTATAAAGAATAAAGCTTGGCGAATAAATATAACAAATTATGAAATTCAACACGAGAAATTCTACGTGACTCGTGCGACCGTAGCGATGGCTGACGCCGACTTGTTCCTAAACTACGGTCGACCGATGGCATCGCGTAGAATCTCTCGCCTTATCTTTCAAAAAATCGTAAATTCGGTATATAAAGTAGCATTTTTGAACTATTTGCATTTCGTTTTTAGTTTTTATTGGATCGGATTAAAATCGACCTGTTTGTTTAACTTTTATATCAGAAAATAACGAGAAACCAGATACCAAAACGAGCCGCGCGGTCACATTTGAGAATAAACACGAATCTTGATCAAACTGACGGAAATACAAACAAAATAAGATTTTGGAGTACTCACTGTCATAATAATAGCAGACGCGTTTTTTGCTGTGTGATATCGTCGACATTTTTGGGCTTAAGTCGAGGGCAAAAAAAGGTGTAGAGAAAACTTGAACGCGAAGCGCGAAGTCAGCCACTGCCACCGCACTTGAAAGACGATGCTTCTGCCTGCTCAGCTCACTCCTGATCCAACCACTGAAAATGTAAAAGCGTCACTGCGACCACGACTGACTTCTCCCAATTCAACCCATGCGCGAATGGTAAAAACGGAACCTAAGCTTCTTAACTCCGCCGCCCGATGACATTACTGTCGTTTTTCTGTTTTTTTTTTTGGCAAACATAATGAATGACTGTACCAAAAAATTAAATACTTTTTTCATTTTTGTTTTCATTTAGAAAATTAAAAAAAAATTACAACCAGTAAATTGGTTTCGTCTACAATTTTGAGGTTATAGTTTTGTAATATTTTTGAAGACAGGTTGTGCCAGTTTTGAAAATGATTTACAATTGAACATGTTAAACAAAAAACTTTTTAATTAATAAAAGAATATAGCAAATTAGCGAAAGATTACGCTCTTATCGACATTCAAAGTCACACGAAGAAAAAAGGGTGCCCCTCTCTGGTCGTCGCACTGTTGCGCGCAGCAGACAGCAGCAGACGACTTAATTCAGAGCTGTTCAGAGCCGTGACGCATGATCCTTGGGGGTAATGTCATAGTCAAACGTAAGTATACGAAATGAAAATTTCCTTATTCTCGGATGCTAAAAATTGTCAGGAAATAGTAATAATAATTTCGTCACTTTAAATTTGTACGCAGGATGCTATCGACGGCTCAAAGAAGATTATTCACGATGAAGCATGATAGCTTTTTATTGTTGCTGGTGTTCATTGCAGCACTTCTTTTTCCAACTCTTGGACAAGTTAATGAACAGACGAACAAGAACCCGGATCAGATTCAAGCTCCTGCACTCAAGCCTTCTCAACTTCCGGGACAGAATTTGTCCAAGTCTGCAAATGACATTGCAAATTTGAATGCCACTTTGAGAAACCAAAGTGATAATGTTGGTGGAAAAACTTCCTATGATTCTGAACAGGTAAAATTTGTTTTGATTTGATCAAGTTTCAGAAAACAAAAGTTAGCTATCATTGCGTTCATTTTTTTTAATTGTTTGTAAAAAGGTCAAACATAGATTTTTAAAACCGCACGCTCCAAATTTGGACGTGTTTTTTCTAATAATTTTATCATTCTAATATTATTTTCTAATGCTTTCATAAGTAATTTTAAAACGTTTTGAAGAAACAATTTGTCTGAAGTGGCATTATTATTTATTACAAACTACGATGAGCATAAATGACTCACGATTCAAATATATATTGAATTGAATCTGATGTATGTTGATTTTTTTCATTGGTTCATCAATGTTGAACAATGCACAATAATAAATCTTAAAAAGTAAACCTTGAGACTAGCCAGACGATCTAGATTATTTGACTTTAATTCCAATATCAAACAATCTGCTAAGACTATAGTGTGTATTATTCAAATAATAATCTAATCTAATCTAATCTAATCTAATAATAAAATGTATTTTATGAAAGTTTTGTTGAAAAAGAAGTGAAAGATGGATGTGAATTAAAATGGGGATTAAAATTGGATGATTTCAGCTTTCAAAGCAGTCAAAGAATGAAAAAAAGGAGAATCTGACGAAAGTGTGGACAGTAGGTGAAGAGAGCTCTGAGAAGAGTTCTGGAGTAGGTGTTCTACCTACTCAAAATGCAGTTGACCTGATGAACACAACTAACTCGTCAACAACGACCGTGGGTCCGTCAGAGCCAGTGCTGCCGGAGAAGGGCTCTGCCGAAGATGAGCACAATAGCTCAATGTCAATCTTCTTTGTGCTATGTGTACTGGCTCTGGCGATCTTGCTAATCCACCTGATGTTACAAACCAACTTCCAATACGTGCCAGAGTCTGTGGTGATAGTTTTTCTAGGTGCTTTAATCGGCCTCATTATCAACCTCATGTCCAATCAGAACATCGCAAATTGGAAGAAAGAAGAAGCATTCTCGCCGACCGCATTCTTCCTTGTTCTGCTTCCGCCGATCATTTTCGAGTCCGGCTACAACTTGCACAAAGGCAACTTCTTCCAGAACATTGGCAGCATCTTAGTGTTTGCGATTTTTGGCACTGCGATTTCTGCCTTTGTCATCGGTGCTGGAATATATCTTTTGGGCTTGGCAGAAGTTGCTTACAGGCTGAGTTTTGTTGAGAGTTTTGCGTTTGGTTCGCTTATCTCTGCGGTCGATCCCGTTGCCACTATCGCTATTTTTCATGCCCTCGATGTCGATCCAGTATTGAACATGTTGGTTTTCGGAGAATCAATTTTGAACGATGCTATTTCAATTGTGCTGACAACGACAGTTTTGGAATCAAATAACGCTGCAACTACCAGCGAGGCCATCATTTTGGGCCTAAATAGATTTTGTTTGATGTTCTTTGCGTCTGCTGGTATTGGCGTGCTTTGCGCTCTTATCAGTGCTCTTCTGCTCAAACACATGGATCTGAGGAAGAATCCGTCGCTTGAGTTTGGAATGATGCTCGTATTCACTTACGGACCCTACGTTTTAGCTGAAGGAATACATCTGTCTGGTAATTCAAAACATTTCTAACTAACATTTGTTAGTCATTCATTTTGACTAATCAATCTTGTCATTTCAGGTATCATGGCAATATTATTCAATGGAATTGTAATGTCTCATTACACTCATTTTAATCTCTCAACGGTCACACAAATCACGATGCAACAAACCATGAGAACCCTCGCCTTTCTTGCAGAAACTTGTGTTTTTGCGTACCTTGGTCTCGCATTGTTCAGCTTCAGGCACAGAGTAAAATATTCAATTAATTTTTTATAAAACAAATCAAGTTTCATTTTCCAAATAAAAATGCATGATTTCGATTTATGAATATCAGGTTGAACCAGCTTTAGTAGTCTGGTCATTGATTTTATGCCTGATCGGCCGAGCTGCAAACATATTCCCATTGGCTATTCTAGTCAACAAATTCCGCGAACATCAAATCACGAAGAAGATGATGTTCATCATGTGGTTCAGTGGACTGCGAGGAGCAATCTCGTATGCACTCTCGTTACACTTGGACTTCAGTGACGAGACGAGACATGTTATTATAACTACGACCCTCATTATCGTTTTGTTTACCACGCTGGTGTTTGGCGGATCTACGATGCCTCTGCTCAAATTCCTCAGAGCAGAGAAGAAACAGAAAAGTAGTCGTCGAAGAAAAAGGGATTTCGAGATTTCTCTCAGCAAAACGAGAGAATGGGTAAAACGAAATTGCAAAGTATTCGCTTTAGTTTGCATAAACATTTGTATACATTTGTTTTAAACTTCAGGGCCATCACATCGATTCGGAGCATCTATCGGAACTAACCGAAGAAGAGATGGAGGTGTCATTCCTGCAGTCGCGAACGCACGGTTTCGCACGATGGGATCTCAAATTCTTCACTCCATTTTTCACGAGACGATTTACACAACAAGAACTCAAAGACTGCAAGTCTCAGATGACAGCCTTAACGAACCAGTGGTACCAAGCCATACGAGTCAGTCCCCAAGAATCCGACGAAGAAGCTTCGACGCGCAATCTACAACCAAGGGTTTAAATTGCAACAACAATTCAAATAAAGTGTAAGACTTGTTCATGACCGTGCAGCCAATTGTGAAAAAGATGAGTTTGAAATCGAATCAAAAGAGTACAAATGAGATTTGCGTGAAATAGTATCCTAGTCAGTCGTTTAGACAGTGTGCAACTTAACAGACGTATGCGCAACTATTTTTCAACGAGTTTTTAGTCATTGTAAAGTGTGCGAAAGATGACTGGTTGGGTTGTGCTGATTCTCAGACGTGCCTATGACAACAAAATATTACAAGTTTAGCTTTACTTTTGTTCGCACGTTACATCTTTTATCGGATTGTGACATCCTCACGAGATATTTAGAAAATTCGCGAATAAAAAAAGATATGGTCAAAATCTTGCAATTTGACAAATGGGAAATAACAAAATTGCATTAAACGCACACTTGTCTCTAACAAGGCCTGTTTTCAAATTGTTTGTACTTTGATCAGTCACAATTTGATTTAACGAATCTAGTGATTTACATTTAATAACTTTTAAGACGATTGTTTTAAGTCAAGCGGGAATAAACAATTATGATGCTGTGTAATATTTCAATCTTGTAAAGTACTTATATTCGATTGTTTATTCCTGCCAGATAGTATTATGCTTTACGCTCAATTACATAAGTTTTAACGTATACGAATTTTCAGGTGTTATTTCTTTGTGAAGCAGTATTTTTGACTTGTGATGTTTTTAGTGGAGTTCAGTTTGTTGATGAGAAAAAAGCCGTGATGAAGTCACATTTTATGAAATGATTGTCAACACTTTTAATATTTCAAGCTTTTTAATAGAAAACAAAGCACAATCGAAAATTCAATTATTTGTTTTACAAACGAACCGTCTCGAATCTGTTCCTCTTGTAGTTTTTAATAAAGCATTGTCGTTAATAAATTATCCTGTTTAAATATCATACTTTCTCTTGTATTCTTAATCGTTTAGAATAATGAATGAAACCTTCTATAATCAAAAAGAGATATATTTTACTCAATTTTAGAGAAGATGAAACGTTGTTTATAAAAAGTACATTTTACATTCATTACTACTTGTTAATTGAATTCATTAATAACACTATTTTCTCTTGGCTGAATAAAGTAAAAAACTTACTTAATTTATCAATGATTGTGAATATAAAGTCATATTTAACTAGTAACAGTGATTTTAACTCTATGATAAGCATTACACAACAACCCTCTTAAATTCCATATATTTTGAAAGCTTTCAGGCTGCACATTATAAGACGAATCAACAGCTTTTGACCAAATTTCGATCTCTTTGTTTTTTGATTCAACTGGTAGATCAATCTGCCATAGTGTCCATCCCCAATGCTTTCCTTCGCCTGCCCTTTCATCCGAGGCAAAAATTTGAGCTACGTGCCAGGTTTGTCCTTGATCCGCCGTCACATCTACTCGAATAATTTTTCGTCCGCCTCCTGACCAGGCATATCCTAAAAACAACAAATAATGAATAACAAAATAAATATCATGACAAAAACAATCCATTGAATGTTGAAAAAGACCTTTTACTGGAACAATCCCATTTTTGGCAACAACTGTTTCATTCGCCTGAGGAGTACAGATGGCAGAAGTAACAGGCATCTCCTGAATAGCAGGTGATGTTTTGAAATCAACATTGTCCCAATCAACACTTGGGGCAAATCCCTTGTAATCACCTTGCTGCCACTGCGATGGACTTTCTTTTTTCGATACTTTGATTTTGGCTGTAAAAACATATGTAAACGTTTATTTTGTATTTGAGTTGTTTTTTTTTTGAGGTATTGGAATAGGTATCGACCTAGCCATTTGACATTTCTTGCTCCTACAACACCAGGAACTATGACGCGTATGGGGAAACCATGGTCGCGCGAAATAGTTTGGCCATTCATCTCGAACGCCAGCAGTACATCTGCTCGCGGATCCAAAGCTTTGCTTATAGGTATACTTGTGGAGTACGGCATCCCTGATGGATCCATATCCAAACCTTCAAACTGAAAAGTACGAAAGTAAACAAGGGTTTACGGTTTGTATGATATTATTTGTATAAAAGCACCTGAACATGACTGTATTCAGATTCGTTGACACCGAGATTTTTCAAGATATCACATAATTTGACTCCGGTCCAAGTTGCGTTGCCTATTGCTGCAACACTCCAACTTAATCCTCTAACATGTTTGACCTGAAACGAGAAAGTTCAACAACAATCAGTTATAGAAATTTCAATTTTGCCCAAGTAAATTGTTTTAGAAATATACCTCGGCCATCTCTGATCTTCTATTTCCTCCACACATTATTGCGCTTGTTATCGTACTTTTTGGCATCTTTTTAAGTTCCTCGTATTTCAAACTTTGTACAACTTGATCCTCAACAGCCAAATCCAAAGAGTAATCCTTCATATCCACTTCAGGAACTGGTAAGTGATTTCTCACGTAAAATAACTCTCTGCAAATTAATTCAACATGTTTTTGAGAGAACAATTGCTGAAAAAAGTTATGCAGAGGTAAAACAAATTATTTTTTTGTTACGTTGGTGTGATGTAACTTTCAATTAACATAGGCGGCGGCGGTTCAGCACAAAACGGCTTATGACCATTTACTTTCAATGTTTTGTGTCTCATCGGTTCATTCGCGTATGGATCATTTTGATCTTTAGTTTTGGGCAACATATCTTGGTGTGCTAAATTGCCAATCCTCATCGACTCCAACAACTCATAAACGTCATTCTGATTGTGGTTGGCGAAAATTGTCCAGAAGGGTTCGATTGAGCCACCCGCAGCCATCATTATCTTTCCAGGGCCCCCTGGATGTTTATCAACAAATTCTGTGATATCATAAACTCCTTCTCCAAAACTCACCCATATCCCGTTGATTTTACAATCATGTTTACTAACTTCCTCTGCTGAATACGTTGCCAAACCTTTTTCGAACTGCCCCACTTGCACATTTTGCTTCTGAATCGCTTTTACAGTTTGTAAGTTAGACTTGTCTTTGAAACTGTGAATAAAGTATGCGCTCGCAACGGTTAATATTAATATTGTCGGATTGTAATTGGATTCTTGGAAATTTTGATAATCATTTTGGCCGTTGGAGTTGTGTTTTGAGTTTAATAAGCTGATGCGAATGAAATTAGTCGACCTCTGGAACTTGAGAAATTGGCACAATCTGGAATAGGTTATCAAAAGTGTTTTGTTCATATATAAAATACGACCTTGTTATTTTTAGGGTTCTGTTAATTTTATAAGATCAATTACCTTGCTGGTTTACAAAAACTCCTTATTGTATTCATATTTGTTAAATTTCGTATTTCGTGTAGTAATTATTTCTCATATTTTTTTGATCAACGATATTTTTTCTTATTAAAGTTGTCGGTTGCTCAACACCTTGGAACCATTATCTCGCATCAACACATCAGCTATATAGTTTATTATCAAAACAAACACACATATAAACAAAGGCTTGCGACAAAAACCTTTTTGTTATCATTTCACAACAAACTGTTTACATTGTTTGACCTTGAAGATCTAACGTGAGAATTAAATTTTTTAAAATCAATAAAATTTTATTCAACGCAACAACGGCTGTGAAGTATATGTGTGGAATAATGATTAATAATTTTAGTTTAGATTTGGAGAGTTGCAAATCGCCAAATGATAACATACCGGCAGAAATGCAGCGCATGAAGTTGGCTACAAGTCACGTTTTTGACTTCAATTCAAGTTTCTGATTCAGCACTACGGTGCAAGAAGTAACTGACTAGGCAATTTACTACTTGTGTGTATACACTCGCCGCCGTTCTCATAAAACAACTATTTTTACCTTGAATTTTTGTATAAAAAAATTGTTTCTGTTCTTTAGTGTTGATCCGTGTCGTTGAAGATGCCTGTTTACAAAAGTAAGAGACTCAAATGTTATGCTCTCAATATTGTTATAACCTCCAATAATCTCTCATAGCACACTCGCTACTCTCAGCACAATATATAGCTATTTCTTTGTTTATTCGTGGTGAAATAATACTCACTAATGCACAGTCATATCTTTTTCATTACCCGTTGAGCTCTCTTGCTGCAGAAAAAAGTAATAAATAATTGACAATTATTTGGTCGAATAATTGAGATTGTTGAATGATTTTGATTTCAGTCAAAGTGAAATGGGGAAAAGAGAGCTTCCAAAATGTGGAAGTCAACACAGACGAGGAGCCAATTTTATTCAAAGCGCAGCTTTTTGCACTAACTGGGGTGCAACCAGAGAGACAAAAAGTGATGTTGAAAGGAATGACTTTAAAGGACGACGAGTGGGGAAATATCAAGCTCAAAGACGTAATTTGAATTTGAAAATTTGCATAACTAAATTTAATTTGTAAAAATAAAGAATGTGGAGAGATAAGTATGAAAAATGTGGTTGCAGAATGTAACAGTTCTGCTAATGGGTTCAAAAGAAGAAGACGTTCCAACAGAGCCGACAGAGAAACCGCGCTTCGTAGAAGACATGAACGAATCCGAGCTGGCGAGTGCACTAGAATTGCCAGTGGGTTTGACCAACTTGGGCAACACTTGCTATTTAAATGCGACTGTCCAGTGTTTGAAGACTGTACCTGAACTGCGAGACGCTCTGAAAAATTTTACTGGCGGTTTGGTCGTGGGTGGTAGATCGTCGCAGGTGCCAGCACAGAGTATAACAGCAGCGTTGCGAGACCTCTACGAGTGCATGGACAAGGGCTCTTCTCAGCCTCCGGTCGTGCTTGTTCAAATGATGCATCTCGCGTTTCCGCGCTTCGCTGAGAAATCCGACCATGGTGTCTTCCAACAACAGGATGCCAACGAATGTTGGACTGAGTTGATCAGAATGTTGCAACAAAAACTACCCGCAAAGGTTCGACCTATTACATATTTCAACCTATTATTTATTCATTGCCTATTACATTTCAATATTTATTATCATTTTGTTTTGCTCATAAAACAGGAAAATAAATCTGCACAAATGAGCGATTTAGCATCCAAACCGCAATCTCTAATCGAGCAGTACTTTGGAGGAAGGTTCGATACGGAGCTCAAATGCATTGAATGTGAAGACGAACCACCTACAAAAGGAAAAGAGGATTTCTTACAGCTCAGCTGTTTTATCTCACAGGATGTTAGATATATGCATTCAGGTTTGCGCAACAAGATGCAAGAGACTCTCACGAAAATGTCACCAACTCTTGGACGTGATGCAGAGTATATGAAGACGGTAACACATTTTGACATTCTTACTCCAAGTGTAGACAACATTGTTGACCAACTAATTTTCATAAACTTTTGTTACAGTCAAGAATCAGCAGACTGCCAGCATATCTGACGATCCAGTTCGTACGTTTCTACTACAAGGAGAAAGGAGCGATAAATGCAAAAATTTTGAAAGACGTCAAGTTTCCCATGGACTTTGATGCTTTTGAGCTATGCAGCACGGATCTTCAGAACAAACTGATCCCGATGCGCGAGAAGTTCAAGCAACTCGAGGATAGTCAACTCGAAGAATCACGAAAAGTTAAATCGAAAAAAGATAAAGAGAATGAAGTGAAACCGGAAGTTCGCCAGGAACCATTTTGGTTTGAAGATGGTAAGAAAAAGCAATGTTAATTCAACTTGAATTACCATAGTTTACTAGCAACAAATACAAATGATCATGTTTTTTAGATCTTGGTTCCAACAACAGCGGATATTACACACTGCAAGCTGTTCTGACACATCGTGGTCGTTCGAGTAGCAGCGGTCATTATGTAGCTTGGGTACGTCGAAAAGGTGACGAGTGGTTAAAATGTGATGATGATACTGTGAGCGTCGTTACAAGCGAGGACGTCTTGAAACTGAGCGGCGGTGGTGACTGGCACTGCGCCTATGTTCTTCTATATGGGCCGCGAATTCTCGAAATTCCTCAGCCAGAAACGCAAACTCCAGCAGAACAATAATCTACTCACAATGTATCTACGACAAAATGTATCAGCAACTGATTAACAACAACAACGGCAACAACAACAACAACAACAACAACAAGCTATCCTTAATGATTACAACTTCCGTTTTATATAACAAAATTGATTGCAAAATATTATTCCTGTGAATTGTGATTACATTTTTTATTCAAAGTGTTTTAATAAAATGGTCAAACAAATTGATAAAGGCAGTTATTCAGATGATTTTTATTTCAATCTATAGCTAACTATACTTTGTTTGTTTTCCTATATATTATGACTAATCTTCTTTGAGTTCTCAATTTGATTGTTATACATTATATAACATTAAGTAGATTGTGGCCTTTTCACATCGTGAAATTTGACGTATAGTAGGTCAGCATGTCTTTTTCAAATGAAATTAAGGCGTGCAGATTTAAGGTTTCTTCACTTTATATGGTATACATCAGTTCAGTTTTCATTTTGCTACAGAACCAGAAGTATTTCAACAAAAGTGTGAGTATTTTGCATGACACTTAACAATTCTTATTATAATAGCCAATTGTTAACTTTGAATCAGACAACAAGTGACAAAAATGACTAGTTTTTTATAGAAACTAATATTAGTTAGATATCAAACAAAGTATAGAAATGCAATTATAAATTTAAACAAACTCTTGGTGAAGTGTAAGAAATGATAATTGGCATAAAAATACAATCAACATAGAAAATTCGCAAAATATATTCCTACGAAAAACAAATTATTTCACAATATAAATCTCTTTTCGGATCGTAGATTTTTTATATCGTAATGAATATAATGTAGATCGTACGAGTTATAACGAACTATACAATAAACAAACCATATAATGATGAAAGTAAAGAATTCAAAAAGGCGCGCGCTTCATTTTGATTGGCGGATGGTGCCGCTGGTTATATTTGTCGGAGCGGATTTGGTTTCGTTTCGGTTCGGACTTTCGGAGCAGCGAGCCAGCGAGTGTGGTTGTTGAGAGCTGTTGAGAGCAGTATGTTGACGAGATCGTTGCAGTGTATCTAGTTGCGCGCAATGGACATTGTTTGGGATAATCCATTGGTTGGGTGGATCGATCGCTGCTAGCTTGATTCGAGATGGACTGACGTCGTCTGAGTTCAGTGGCAAACGTACAAGTTACAAACTGATCGTGGGGAATTGTGACAAAACGGAGGCGGGCGTAGCTCTGGACACTCGCCACCTGCGTCGCTCGGTCTTTGTTCGTGGCTCTCTCTCTCGCTTTCGCGCGACCAAACTCTGCGCGACCTCCGTCCGTTTGCGTTTGACGGCTCCGACTATGAGTGTCGGTCAGTAATGGCGTTCCGACTCTAGTAAAAACCCATAAACTGTCAGTTGCAAAAAAAGTCGCCCAACAAAAGCACGCACAATCCGACAATGTTCTAAACAATCGTCGATTTTGTCGACGACAAACTGATACCTGTCAAACTCAATTATTACTATATAGAAACGAGACTATATAAAGAATAAACAAAGAGAAGCAAAAGGAGAATATTTTTGTATACATGGCGCAAGTGTAGAAAGCCTTGGTAATTGTAAATAGACAAAAAAAGAAAGAAAAAGGATGGGCAAGTGTTTCAGCAGTCCCGCGGACGCGGAGAAAGAGAAACCAGAGAGGATAGGGAATCCAAACATAGAGGCTGTGGTGTCACAGGTGAGCCCGGTGCCGACGCCTCCTCCCGACCCGATCAGGCCGATGCCGCAAATCCCGGAGGCTGACGCGTCGACTGCAAAAATTTTTGTTGCCCTTTATGACTACGATGCTAGGACCGACGAGGATCTTAGCTTCCGCAAAGGCGAGCACCTTGAGATCCTCAATGACACTCAGGGCGACTGGTGGCTCGCCCGCAGCAAGAGGACCAGGCAGGAGGGATACATTCCAAGCAATTATGTCGCCAAGCTCAAATCCATTGAAGCTGAACCGTAAGTCTCGCACACCTATTTTTCACAAATCTTTTTTTCTTCACTTACACCTTATCTCTACCAATAAACGTGATTATAACAACACTAAGAACAAGTTACGTTGTGTAAATTGGAAGAAGGCGCGCGATGCCTAACAATTATTGTCAATTATTTTTAATTCGTGACCAAGAAAGTTCTGAGCAAGTATTCATCCTAAATCTAGCAAATAGCATTTGACATTTTAATGTCTATCGTGAGCAACAAATGGATGTCGAAATAGCTTTGTTCGATCTGCTGCAGTGTGGAATTTGACGTTGACTTCCATTTTGTGCCTTTAATTATATTTATAAGTTTTGCTCAAGTGCTCCATTGCATGCCAACTTCAACTGTCATTTTGCAGTCAACATCAATTGTTTCAATACATCATGTACAGACCAAACTTTGATTTCACTGCAACAAAAGTTATTTTTTCTCTTATGACACACGATATAGATCCAAAATAGATAAAACAATTAGTGTGAGAAAGATGAAGTTTGTTTGTTTGTTGTTTTTTTTGTGGTTAATTAAAAGTGAAACTATTATTCATGTCAGCGCACAGTTTGTCATCATTTAATTCACAAAAAATGGAAATTGTAATTATTGTATACCATACAATAATTATTGCAGTTACATCAGGTAACTTTGTTCAATTTTATCTTCCAATATCTAAATTTAATTTAAAAAAAAGAAGTTTTGTTTTCCAATTTATGATGAATAATTAAGTTGTTAAGTAAAAATGTTAGCATGTTTTGTATTCTAAATAATTTACTGTTGTACTTTTTGAATAACGAAATGAATGTTGTAATAATATTTTATTAATACCTGGCTGTTCTCGACTAACAGGGTTTTACTGATAATGATAACTGTGACTTATGAGCGTTGCACAACTTCGCTTTCGCTCATGATACCGTTTTTACATCTGACTTGATAATTTTTTTTTTCTATACCACTGCAGTCACAACAATTATCAATTTTTTACTCAACGATTTTGTTTTTCTTGTTACAGATGGTACTTCAAGAAGATAAAACGAATCGAGGCTGAGAAAAAACTCTTGTTACCAGAAAATGAGCATGGCGCGTTTTTAATTAGGGACTCTGAAAGTCGACATAACGATTATTCCCTTTCAGGTAAAAATAAAGTTTTCCTCAGTCATGGAAAAGAGAACAAAATCAATACCAGTCAAAATTATTGCAATCAAAACGATTCCATTGTAAGCAAGCGTTGTCTGGCTTATGAAGTAAATAAAGAAATCTGGGTTAAAGAGAAAGTTATAATAAAGGATGTTACAATAATAAAAAGTCTGCCAGTCCAGCTGTAAACGTTTTTTGGTTGCAAGTTTAATCTGGTTTCTGCTTTTTGCGACAAAAAAGTTGTTTCATGCTGGGATAAAAGTTGGAATAATACATTTTGTGTGTTGAATTTTTGTAGTTCGAGATGGAGATACAGTTAAGCATTATCGCATTAGGCAGCTGGATGAGGGCGGATTCTTTATCGCAAGGAGAACAACTTTTAGGACTTTGCAAGATCTTGTGGAGCACTACAGCAAAGATATGGACGGACTCTGTGTGAATCTGAAACAACCTTGCGTACAGGTAGGCCGACACAAACTGGTTAATGTATATGCACAATCTAACGTCTCAGTGGAGTTTAGACAGCTTGCACCGATGCATGCGGACTCAAAAATATACAACCCAAAATGATATACTGAAACTGCTCGCTCAAACGCGCTTGATTTTAGAATTATTTTTGTCATGACAAAGCAACAAAATCCCTTTGTGGCAAGTAAAATGATGTTTCTCAATTTCATTAATTGAATCCGAAGTTTCTCGAGACGGTGCGTAGGTTGAGAGAATTTGTATATTCAATGAACTGACATCTGACAAACTCATGTCTTATTAACACGCGATCGACGTAATACAAGAGAAAAACATTCACGCTGCTTGCGTTGACTTATTTTTATTTTTGTTAGAAAATCCAATAAATGATCATTTAGCTGTGAGTCAATGTTTCTAAATGAAAGATTTTTGCCTCTTTTTATAAACTCGAGTTTCAGTTATTATTAATTTCGTTCTCGCGTTTTATTCGTCGTACCCATTTCTACAGGGCACTGACTAAACTCCAGTTAGACCAGAAAATTAATCTAATTATTCCGTTCTTTTAAATTAGCGAATAGCACAAAACTGACTGAAACTTGGCAGTCACTGATTTATTAGTTTACATGCAAAAATTGACAGAAAAAAAAAATTTGTAATCTCAACTCTAAGAGCATAATGTCTGAACGAATTTGGTTTGTTTCTCTGTTATTGCTTACCCTAAACTCCCGCTGGATTTTCTTGGTAAATTGAATGTCCCAATTATACAAACATTTTGTTCATGCAACTTACATCTCAAAACCACAATGTATGCCTACGTAGCAAAAGCCTATCATCTACGGTACAGAAGAACTAAAAAACCGCAACATTTTGTATTTTTGGCTTATATCGAGTTTGTAATTTATTTTCAATTCAACTAGAATTTCCATTTTTGTTTACAAATCATTGTAAAATATCATCCATAATATTATATTAATTTTGCACCTTTGTTGTCAAGTTCAATTTTTATTATAGAAACATTATTGCTGTTTGTTTCTAAATGTTTACGACCTGCAATAATTGTAGGGCATTTTTGTGTCATCTCATGAACTTCTGTAGCCTAATTGTCATAATTAGTTCTGACAAAAGAGACGAGCTGCTGAAAATAAAGCCGACCAAAATTAGACTCAAGATAAACAGTTCGAACAGTTGTATGCCATTTTATAAAATGAATTAAGCCTCTGGGGGTGTAGAACAAACTTAACTTGAGCTCAGACAGAGTGTACTAAGAATTTTGAATCGCCAAAATATACCTCTCAATGATTCTAATCAATCTCGCACACAAACAATTATTATTTCAACAATGATTTTGCAAATAACAATTATAGCTCAAATTATCTTTGATTCAGCTGACACGAACTAACTGTGATAACAAAAGTTTAGATTATTTGTTCAGACTTATAGTTGTATCGTTTAGTGGCACTGTGCGTGTTTCGCATATACTAATCATCAAGTCCATCCATTCTCGCTGCTTGTAATCAAAACACAAATGAATTCGAATTAATACTTGCACATTGCTTTAACCCATTATGAAAGCGATGATACAATCAAGCTTTGTTTTTAAAATCGGAAACGCTGTTTGTATAGGATAGCATAGTTGTCGAAGACAATTTGCTATTCAAACTCTAATGAATGAAAGTCAAGTGGTTTTCACACTACGATGAGAATGCACTTTCAATCGCACGACTAATAATTCGATAGCAAATAAATGAAACATTGAGAATGAAGCATTGGAAGTGCAATCTAAGAGGGTCAAAACATTTATTCATCATGAACAAGTTGAAAACGTATAACTTTGGTTGATGTGTAAATAATGAAATTGATCGAGAGTGTAGTTATAAGTTGATGTGAGAATGGTTTTGATTTTGCAGGTTGAGAAACCCGTAACGGAAGGTCTAAGTCATCGAACGCGTGATCAATGGGAGATCGATCGGTCGCAGCTGAAATTCATTCGCAAGTTGGGACAGGGACAGTTTGGTGAGGTTTGGGAGGGCCAGTGGAACAACACGACCCCAGTTGCTATCAAGACCCTCAAACCCGGTACTATGGACCCCAAAGACTTCTTAGCGGAGGCGCAAATCATGAAGAAACTTCGACACGGCAAACTCATACAACTGTTTGCCGTCTGCACGATGGAAGAACCCATTTATATTATCACAGAATTGATGAGGAACGGAAGTCTTCTCGAGTACTTGCAAGGTAAAATGAATAATGAATGATTAATAAACGAATGTAATACCAATTGAATGTTCTTTGTTCAGGCAAAGGTAGAGGATTGAAATTGCCGCAGCTGATCGATATGTCGGCCCAAATCGCAGCCGGCATGGCATACTTGGAGTCGCAAAATTACATCCACAGAGATCTGGCTGCGCGCAACGTCCTCGTCGCCGACGGCAACGTCGTAAAGATTGCGGACTTTGGCTTGGCCAGGCTCATCAAAGAAGATGAGTACGAGGCTCGTGTCGGCGCCCGCTTCCCAATCAAGTGGACCGCCCCGGAAGCTGCCAATTATAGCAAATTCAGTATTAAATCGGACGTCTGGTCATTCGGCATCTTACTCACCGAGCTCGTTACATATGGTCGCATACCCTATCCTGGTACGTATCTCTCGCGTTTATGTAACACGATATTTTACGTAACCGCGCGGTTACATCGTCCATAAAAGAAATATCATTTTTAAAAATCATACAGCTTTGATCAACAGCTATTTGGCACTCGTTATTTTTGTGGCTTTGACAATTTATACAACTTGAAATCGGTGAAAACAAGTGGAATTAATGTGCAAATAATTCTGTAAATTCGTTTCAGGCATGACAAATGCGGAAGTGCTGCACCAAGTGGAGCACGGTTATCGAATGCCGTGTCCGCAAAACTGCCCTACGGCACTGTACGACATCATGCTGGAATGTTGGAACAAAGACCCGATGAAGAGGCCAACGTTCGAGACCCTTCAATGGAAACTCGAAGATTTCTTTACAATGGAAGGTTCCGAGTATAAAGAGGCAACGGGTTACTGAAAATTGCATTACTTTAGTTATTCTTGCGAGGATTCGCCAATGTTATGGGTTGTAAATGGTTGTTTCTACGATGCGAACGCGTACTCGGAAGGACAACGAAACACTGATTACAGTTAATCCAATTTGGAAGCAAGATCAAACTGAGTATAAGGCGAAAGCCAGCAAAATTACAAATCGCTCGACTTTTGCGATTCAAAACGAGACATTTGGATAGGGCGATTGCAAACTCACGGTCTAAAATGTCCGATATTCTGTTGTTACTTTGAACATGACGTACTACAATTAATGCACGACCTTTGTGATATTCGAGAGTACTATGTATTTTTTTATATAAAAAAAAAGCATAGTTCATCGTGGAACACAACACAGCGGTACCATTTATTTTTTTAATTCTCACATTCTGGCTGCCATAAAATGTGGATGTACTCTAGATGGAGACAATGTCATCTCACAATGACCAGTTTTAAGATAAAGGTTTAGATTGGATATTAATAAGTAACAAGAGCGGTGAATCATTGATATTCCAAAAGGCACTTTATAATAATCGCAAATCAACTTTTTGATTGATTCAACATTTAAACTCGAAGCTATTTAAAAGTCTCGCATTTTAAACCTTGTATTCTTATTTTGTAACATTTTTTTTACCTTTGTGATAACAAAAATAACGTTTTACTGAATTTATTATTCAAAAATTTAATATTTAAACGTTGACTTACTGGGGATGTAAATGAAACGACATAAAATTGTAACATTTTAATAACTTTTACATTAACACTAGAATTATGATATTGTCATGGGTCAAGACAGATGCAATCAACTTTTTATAGTGATTCTAGTGTTAATTGCACAATCAAAAGTTATTGAATAGAGCATTTGAATATTTGTACATATTGACTTATTTTATGAAACGCTCTTCCTATAAACGACAAAAATTCGAATCATCTTGAATTACAAAAGATCGCGTGACTCAACTTTTATATTCTGTAAGAGCAGTGTCTGGGCAACTTTTGGTCGGTGGAAAAAATGTAACGCGAAAGTTGCACGGATTCTCCACAAACCAGGATTATCCTGTTTCAAAGTCTACGCAGGAATGATTGCAGTTTTTTCGATAAAAACAACTACGTCATCCACTCAGGGTGTTGGGCGATCGTTCTTGTCAAAAAATATTAAACCGTTGTGAATCATCGCGGCAAACTTTCTCGGGCAAACTTTTATCTATGCGCCCTAAGTGTAGACTATGCGACCATTGTCAGTTATTCATACATGTATTTTGTGTAGAACTTAAAAAAAAAGAGAATGACAAATCATATTTCACCTCGAATCATTGCCACATTACAATTTGTTTACCTTTTTTATATTTGTATTTAACAAAAAAGAATTACATTTCTATACAAATATATTATTAATATTAATAGCTCAGTTCGAATTATTTGTCATCAGTACCATCTATTTATGATTTATCGCCATCTTCGTTGATTGATAGCTAAAACAATACAATAACGTTGATGATAGACAGGTTCTGTGATTTGTGTCGCTAACTAGGAAGTCAACGACGGAAGGCCACGTCATTATCTCAAATTGTGCAAATCATGTGATTATGTTTCAAACCGATATTCCACTTTAATTATACCATAGCAATAATATAAAAGTGTATAAATTTTAAGCTAAAACGTAAGATAAGTAAATAATTTGAAAATCATCCATAAGAAGTTTTTTGAAAAAGTTCTGCATTTATGTACATATTATACAGACGTTTAGTGTATAAGAAATTTTCGTTTCCGAAATAAATCGCACAATTTATACCGTAACCTTAAGTCATCAGCATGTGTCAAATTGCTTTTTTCATTGATTAAAAATGTCTACTTATTGTTATTTTAAAGAATACGATATATCTGAACCGGCTTCTAAGGCGACATTTCAGTTGTCGATTGATATATTAAATAAAAATTTTAGACGCAGCGCATAAAAACAATAATTTTTGGAATCATTGATCAGGGCGGCATGCTCGTGAAGCGCGCTCTATCATCTAGTGCGTTAAAAAATGTGTATGACAAGTATTTATACAATATTTTATTTATTGCATTCGTTACATTGACACCAAATATAACTCAATTAATATTCAAAGATCTCATTGTAGTAATAAACAATTAATTTTGTTCAAGTAATCTTTTTTGATTCAACAATAGTAAAATTTTGGTTCTAAGAGATGATGAATAACGAATGTTAAACTAATGAATTAAAACTTATAAATAACGATAGTTAAAACTAATTAATACACAGACTTTAACATATATAGATATGTGGGATAGCATTCTGATGAAAGTAATCAACAATCTGTATAATTTTTTCTTAAGGAGGTTCGGATAAGAGCTCTATTTTTCATGCGATACTTATTCTGAAAACAATAAGCAAATCCAAAATTATCGTTCACTACGGTACAAAACATTATTTCGATAATTTAGTCACGCGGTGTCTAACTTTTTCATAGTCCGGTGTTTGAATTTTATTTGTCAAAGTGTATACATAGAGCAATGAAGAATTCAATTTTAATTACGAATTCGCATTTAACGTTAGTTCGTTGTATTTTTGTTTGATGAAGTTGATTTATAACAACTTGGTATCTTTTTGATTTCTCTGTCCCACGAAAACATCGTACCTCCTTAAAACAACGGAATCTTGTAAGATTCTTGTCCAGTGTCATCTATTCAATGCTAAACTTTTCAATTTCTTTACATATGGTTGGAATAGTGACCGGGTCTCTCGAAGCACTTTTTAATCCATCATTGTTTTGCATCTGAGTATTTCTTGTTGGTATACAAGGCCGATGAAACGGACCAGCACTCATCGGTCGGACTGCCCATGATCGAGGCGGAGCAGTCAAATTACCAGTTTCATCAATAGTCCTTGCAACGTCTGTCCGCCGCAAAGTTGAAGTACGGAGGCGCGAACATTTTCCACTTGCGCAATCGGCAGCACTGAAACAGCATCAACATTTATTTTAAAACATTTTTTTTTTTCATTCATTGGACGAATTGGGCAACAACTTAAAGTCGTTAAAAATAAATTCAAAACAATATTTCACGAACAATATTTGATGTTTACCTTTGTAATGTCAAAATTTCTCTATCGTAAAGATGATTTGACGTACAATTATTAGTAATAATGCCTGATATGGTCGGTTTGGTAGACACCAAGTTTTTTTCTTCCTTGTTATTCAAAAGGCTGAAGGAATCTTCTAGATATTCGTGAAGGCGCTTTTTAACGCGAGTCGATTCAAATGATACCTTATTCTGAGACTCTACAGCCGGGTCGATTTTAGTGCCTGCTAATAACAATATTTGTCTCCGAAAGTCACATTTTAAAGTAATCATATGTAAAATTTCAAAAATTATAGGTTCAGTAAGAACTACTTGATTGCTTGAAATACTCGTTTACTGTAGAAAAATTTTATATAGCGTCTTGTTATTGATGTGAATGTAACTGATGTGCAACATTTCAATGCAATTGAAATCTACTGTGTCAGTGGAAATGAATTAAGAAATCAAAACTTACTTCGTCTAGGTTTATACAAAGCTGAAAAGCAAATTTAACAAGCAAAGTCATTTTTGTCAAAGCAAATTGTTGTTCCCAAATGCAATACGTATATTTGAATGAAATTAAAATCTGTTCGTACCATCAATGATGTTTCTGTGATTTTCCCAGACGAATGGATTGACAGCACCTGGATCTTGTATCTCGCTTGCTGATCGCATTAGAAAACAATCTTCGCTTTTCCTGCGCTCAGCATTTGGTAAATCTTGGTCTTCCAAATCTAAATGTTTTACCTAAAAATATGAAACAAGTATAAGTAGCAATACAGAAATGACAATGCAATAAAATTGAAGGAAAAAATACCTTAACAGGTTCAAGCGCCCTACAAAGCGGTTCAACACTAGACATGTCAGGGAAATCCTTGCAACTTGGCATAGAAAGGTATGAATTTGGAGATCCTGGCGCTTCTTCCTCGCGACAATATTCTTTTTCTAAACAATCTAATGTCGGGATCGGTTCATTTGAGTCAGTCGAATCTGATGTTTTTGGATACGCTAATGTTTGCCGTCTGTTCATCTTTTTACGCCTACAAGTTTCAAATTGTATCAACGAAATGCATTGCACAGCGCAAAAAAGGTTTACCGGTAAGGTAGCCTTAACATGCTGCCTTGGAAGCTATATCAAAAGAACAAGAAGGTCCGAGCAAGTTTCAAAACTTAGGAGAGATTCGGCAAAATTTGCGCAAAAATAAGCCGAAAAAAAGAAAAGAAAAAGCAGCCTAAAATGTTCGGATACCTCAAATTCCGAGCTATTTCAGGGTAATGTCTCATTTCCCAAGACATCGGTTCCTTTTTCCTAATCTCATCATCACTCGAGATATCCTTGATACCATCCTCCAAGGTATCTGGCGTTCCAAGCAGGGTGATGGGAGTTCTTGAATAACTCAACGGCGTTCGTCGACTCGTCCCTTCAGTCTGCAATCAGCACATTTTGTTGGCATGTTTTTGACAAGTTAAAAATTTAGATGGCGTGTTTGGATATAAATGAAGTGGTTACCCTGGCCTCTGTTTCTGAGGTGTATAGAGTGTTGTCAATGCCCAAAGTGACAACGGACGTTTCTTTGTCTCGTTTCAAGATGCCTTGCATTGGGGGAGGCAGTACCACGCTGTTGGCCTTTTTTCTTTTGACTACAATTGCCAATGAGATAATGACTAGCAGCAACATGAGTACTGCTGCTGATGCTGCTCCGACGAACACCCAGGCGTCTCGTTTTCTCGATAAAGCTAATGGAGTTGGGTCATTCAAAAATGCTGAAAGATGACAAATAAAAATATGACAAGTTTGAATGAAAATTTGATTCAAATAGAAAAGTGAAACTAACGTCGACTCGGGATGATGACAGGGGTTCCTAATTCTAAGGCGACTTCTTGTTCGGAAAGCAAGGCCATGTCCTTGGCCGCGGTCTCTGCAGGCACAGGTTTGCCGCCAAGGTGAACCGAATATATAAGCCTAATTCCGGAGTCTTGGATCACAGTAACGTTTTGCATACTAACTTGAACCAAATTGGGATTAACTAATGTCTTGTCGAGCGCGACCTTGCTCTCACTGGAATTCGAGTTTTGCGTATCGCGTAGCGATTTGTCGATATCCACATGAGCGCTTGCATTCTCTTTGGCTTCTCTGCGCTCCTCGAACGGTTTGATCTGAGTCTCGGGGCTCTCCGGGCTTACAATCAAGCTTATCTCGTCCTTTGGAATGTCTATAAACTGCATCTGAATTGGCAGTGATGAAGCGCTCGACGCATCCAATACTTCAACGTCTTTCACTTTCCTTCTTTTTCTGCTCTGCAACATTCAACCAAATCATTCTCAACATTTCGATGACTATTCTTTCTTTATTTCAAATAGACAATTATCATTTGGAAATTTTACTTTGTACATCTGGTAAATTAGTGCTCTTCGCAGTCTTGATTTCCTTGCGTACAAGTCCGGTAGACCTAGATGTCGATGCTGTTGCCTGTTAAAAGCGGTTCGATACAGTCGAGCTAAGCGCAATTCAACGTTTGACGGCACTTGCTCACCTCCTCGTAACACTGTTAACAACCAGTACCTTCAAAACAAAAATCAAACACTATTGCAATTTTTTTTTTTTGATTTTCTATTTCCTTTAATTTTGTATTTATATTATTCTGTTTTGCAGATTTGCAGAGCAATGATTGTTTGGGACTGACGTATCAAACCTTGGTCCAGGATCATCGCCAAGATAAATGCCAATGTTTCGATCCAGCTCGTTTAAAGTGGGAGTTGGATCTATGCATAAGGGGCAAGCAGTCATTTCTGACACAGGTTTCGAAGTAGTTGTAGTCGAAGAATCATTTGAAGCATGGTCACGATCGTTAACATGGATCGTTGATGTATGATAGATTGTCTTTGTCTCGATTAAGGTGAATTTGTGATTCAAGCTGTCCCACCGTGGACCGTTTTCCTCGCCGGTCCAAAAAAAGTCTTGCAGGTGCACTCGGTAACCAGGCAGATGTTCGATTAAAATAATCTCGTCCTCTGTAAGCAGTTTTGTTTCAATAACGAAATAGATTAACTGTATCCCGTTTGAACATAAACAAATTCTTTTCCATAAATCAATTACGAGCAAAAGCTTAATTATAACTTAATAAACGTTTTTTATTTTCATATGAAAACTTGTTTAAATTGTAATTTTGAGCATACGAGTGCATCAATCTCGCGCATGCAACTTTTGAGGCAAATATCAACACAAGATGACAGTTCTTAAGAGTCAATCACGAAAGTTGGTGTACATCTTCTTCACGCGATCGCGAAATTACGTTTCATCAAATTTACAAAATGAATCAAATTTATAACGTTCGTGCTACACCCTCACCCGGAATATACCGTCTTCACATGAAACGCTGTCGTTATATCATCAAAGTGCAGTAGATAAAACCAAGAAATGAATATTGCACAAAATAAACAAGAAAACAAAGTACGAAATGAGGGCATAAATAAAAACAAATCAATCCAAATGGGACGTCTGACAAATAGATAATAAATGTGGGATCCAAAAATAAGATCGTGAAAAGAGAAGATGTAAGGTAAATCTAATCAAACTTTCAAGGTGGTGCCATACGTGTGTAATAACTGTGACATAATTTAATAATTGATCGGCCAGATGATCAATGTTTAAATGCAACTTGATCATGTTTTACAGCAGAATGTCCTAGTTCCACGGTTCGCTGGTGTTTCCGGCGCGTAAATGTCCAACCATTTAACATCACTTTGTTACTTAAATATATCTATAGAAAGTCTATACAAAATCATCAACGCACGTTATTTTTAACTCAAAATCGTTCACTTCTTCACAACTTAAAAAACCTTATTATAAACGTTCTTTCATTTCAAGTTTGCATTTACAGCGTGTTCATATTCAATTGTTATGCGAAAATAATTCGTTTTACTCAAACACTGTATACTATGGAGATATTTTTAGCAGACACGAGAAGTGTTAGATCGATAGAAAAGCAAGTTCCTATGGTACAATGAGGGTTCAACTTGGATATCATAAACCCTTTCACGTTTCAACCAAGATCGCAAAGATGCGATAACTTGTATTCAAACTTTTTAGAAATTTCGCACGTGTTTGTTTGGCCTACATTCTTAGATGTGTGCCACTAAATTTGAACTTTTGATAATCTTATCAAACAATTGTCAAAATAATTTTCAATAAAATGACAATGAAAAATTTATTATTTCAAATTTGAAAATGAGATTTAATTTCACTTTTCGATTCATTTTTACAGCCATTTTAGTACTATAACATAAATTTATTCTATTATACATTTATAGAAATTAAAACTTATAGAACCCCAAATCTTGTAATAACAAAAACAAATCAGTATTCAGTAATGAAATGTTTATAAAACGTCATCAAAATAAATTAAATGCTTCTTTGTGTATTTTTTGTTTGTATTGATATTCGAAGCTCAAAGTGTGTAAATTGGGTTCATATACGAATGAATATTTTGAGAATGAATTTAGAGGTTTAGATCGAAATGTAAAAGAAAGAAGAAAAAGAGAAATACGCTTAAATGAATGGGACATAATTGATAAGAGGACACGAGTTGGACATACCTACGCCGGGTGGCAAGGCAGTTTCCACTGACATCAGACACTGCGACAAGATCGTTACGTATGAAAAACTGATTGAAAAAAGTACCAGAACATGAATGAGATTACAAAGCATCGCGGTATGCGCGCTTTGCTCTACTAAGCAACCCTCCGGACATCACAAATTCCCTCTCAATGTGGTAGGCACTCGGGTAGGTGGGGAATCCCCATTTTTTACGCACGCGCGAAAACACCAGATTACAAACAGTACGTGTAATAACCATATAAGCGAAAGACAATAAAAGTTTCGAACAAGAAACACGCTCCGCAAAAGGGCCAAGGTGCAAATGAAGAAATGGAGACCAGATCTATAGAGTTGCATATTTTTAATTATTTATCATACGAACCAATACTTACAAAGCGAGCAGCATGTCTGTTTCATTTACGAAAGAAAAAAAAGTAATTACGCTATTCACTTCGATACAATTGTTTGCGCTATGCAAAGGTAATACATAATGTAACATTATTAATACATGGGTATAGAGCGATCACTTTACGTGTTCGTTAGTTTCAATAAACAGAACAATAATTATTGTGGATTTTTCGGGGAATAAAAAAAATTGGTCTTTTGCAAAATCAGCGAGTGTTGTTTGAAACACAATTTTATCTTACACTTGTAAGTACATTTCAATTGACAATTCGGAACGCGCAAAGGTTATCGCCATCCATATTTTGAGATGAGTGTTATGTAGGCGACAGCTAGGTATTTATATACTTATAACGTTATAATCATAATTAATATGTATACACGTAATTTGTTTTTCTTATCTATAAATTCGCAATCATGTCTGTGGCGACGCGCCATAACCAGTTGTCGCTTTCATACGAGGTCATCATTTTTATCTATAAATTTAGCTCAAATTATATGCAATTCAAAACTTGAAAATCTTTTTCAAATACACAATCTTTTGTTAGAATAAATACATATTGATTATCACAAAATCACTTAACTGGTTATGATGGGTCTCCACAGATGTCATATGGCCATTAGATGTTTTTTTTTTATATATATACAGAACAGTATGTACATGTATTTAGCAATTCTTATAAATTTCTTTATAATAATTTAAACAATTTCTTATAATTGATTCAACATCGTCCCATTAGTCTCACTTTTTTGTTACTATTAAAAAAACTCTCTATCAATTATCGAGATATTGCTGCAAAATGTATACAACCAGACTTTTGTTATGGTTTCTTTGCAATCACAATAAGAACTTTTTTGGAGCACTTCAGTGAGAATGAATAAATCATAGAGGCGTCACGTCAAGTATTCTCGCCGCATCCAAATACTATACAAAATAATCATATAGTACAACTATTTTGTTTAATTACAATTTCGAAAATTTGTTTAAATAATTCACATTTTTGCATTAATTTTTTTTATCACATGAGCTTCTGAATGACGTGTATTGTGAAATACTCTTTAAAAGTTGGTCTAGAAATTGAATACAGTTTTAAGTAGATAAAATATTGAAGTATTAATCTTGATTGTTTGTTTTTTCACAGAAATATTGTTAAAACATTAATAAGGCATCCAATGTAAGGCACATGATTGATACTCAAAGTTGTATTGTTAAAATGCAGACCAGCTGCTCGGTGGGTCGCGTGCGCCCCGGTATTCAAATGCGAACGAAACGACGCCGCTCCGGAACAAGCGCTCGCACTTTCATCTAACTCATGCACGTGAAATAAAAACAATAAAAAAAACGAGAAAAAAAAAACAAATATTTAACACTAAAATAAATAAGACGATTTAAAAATGATCCTTATCATAGTAATATATAATACAAAATGTGAGTGTGTGGGAATAGTGCAACGAACAACGCTCAATTATAATTATGGCTTCGCGTCATTTCATTCGCAGTAGTCTTATTTATCATGATTTTTGTTGATGAGCTTCGTTCGAGGTTTCCATTTTAATCTTAACCAGTATCAAAAGAAACTCCTCCTTTTGCTGCCCCTTTAGTCTTTACATTTACTCTCTTTTTATATTTACAAAACCAAAAATTCAACAATAAATAAATTTATAAATTATTACACGTGACAAAAAAAATTGCGAGAAACCCAAACGAAGCTCTTCTAATAAATATGTTAAGTGATGTCTGATCTGTGTTAAGATTGATGATAATTCGCCGTTAGACCTCGACTCCAAGTACCCTGTCAACGACATATTCATAACGTTTAGGCTCGTCGTCGTTGAGTTTGTCCTCGGTCGATCCCTCGGGTTCGGATTTTGAGTCGACAGACATCGTTTTTTGCGGAACACCTGGCTGGCTGGCACATTTTGTTTGTGCTGAGACAAAGTTGTTGGACACTTTTGTTGTTGATGTTGTAGGCTCGGATGCATAACGTCGATGGTGGGGTTCGTTTGCTGATTCGTCAGGTGGAAGAACTGGCACGTTGAGACTTACACGAGTGAAAAATGCCATCTTTTCTCTGAAGCAAAAAAGGCAAGAGTAAATTAAAAATTGAAAAACGAGAAATGAATATTTGACGATTGGAAAGGAAGAAATATGCGTAAACTCACTTGAAAGATATGATATCAGGTTTGCCTTTGCCGGCTTTCGTTTTTCTAAGTTTGTAAATTTCCTTGGACGTCTTCTTAAGCATTTTCTCAACCTTTTTGTCCTCGAGGCTTTTGCCATTCTTGGTGCTCTCCGCCTGAGCAATGAGCATCTGGAATTTGTGATCTTCGAGAAGCCAGGCGGCAAGGTCCGTGTCGCCTTTCTCTCTTGCCTGCTCGAGTCGCTGTTTGAGCTCGCGCAGCCTGTTGAGTTCGTCGTGCAAGTTATTGAGCCTAGCGTGTTGCGCCTGAAGGTCTAATTCGAGGTCCAGCGACGTCCTCGCGGTCGGAGGAAAGTGGCCGGACTTCTTGGATGTTGTTTTTGAGCTGAGCGCAGAGGACGGACGACGCCAACGCAACGACCGCCTCTCAACCGAGTTCCGTTGGAAGGGACCTCCCCTTCGATACAAGGGCATGCTGCTGTCACTGTCACTTCGATTCAGCTGGAAATTTCCATTCAACGTTTATCATTTAATATTAGCATTCGCATTACAATTTATATATTAATATCATCATTTTGTTATCAAATCGAGGCACTCACTCGGCAGATGTAATGATTTCGACTAACTGCTGCGCTAGGTGAAAAAGTCTGACTTCTTTTGATGACTATGGAATTTTTGTCGTCATGTATAACACCGGCAACCACTCCTGCTGCTGATAATCTCCTTTGTTTTCCTTGTTCGGGTATGAATACACACTCAGTGTTGGTTTCTTTGTCCTGAGTTTGATTCGATTCTCTCGCAAGTTCCTCGTCCTCCTGTTTATAACAAACAAACATTCAACAAATGAATCTATTCTATATATTCTATCATTCAAATTGTAATTCAATTATTGATTGTTGAAACTTGGAACCCACCTCGTGTTCCAAAACATCTTGCAAAACGTTATCCTCCATAAACTCGACAATAATTCCGTCTTCGCTATCGCTATCCTCCTCGCTGTCACTGTCGCTATCCACTTCTTCCTCGATGTCATCGTCCTCAGAGCTCTTACGACTGATTACCAATCCCTCGAGTCGCATCGAAACTGCATTCTGCAGTTCTTCGCACTCTTGGTTACGCGTCAAAGTGGACGTTTGAGAGCTGATGATCGTACTCTCGTCACTGCTCTCTTCCTTCGTGTTCTGCGTTTGTGCGCCACGGTACATCGAGATATCCGACTCTTGTTTGTCGTGTCTCTGCTTCAGATTCGCACAATCCGAAGTGGACGGTTGGATGAAGCGAAAGGATAGGATGTTGTACCACTTCACGCTCGGTGTTTCCGGACTGAAGTCTGCCAGTGAGACTTGGGCCGATCCCTAAAGCATTCATGTTTTTATTATTTCAGATCAAATTTAAAAACAACAATCATTTACAATCGTTTCGAACAAAAATAATTACCAAGCACTCCTCAGACTCGCCTCCAGTGCACCAAACATTAACTTGTAAAGTTTTTGTGTACAGTTTGTTGAGCGGTACTGCAACAGGGAATGTTTCTCCGAAGTTTGGTTTTCGTAGATCCGTGACAGGCTTTGTGCAGCATATGTGATTTGCGTGCGGTTGCATTGGGAGCAATGCTGCCTTTATAAATCTAAACGAAAACCAAATCAAACATTATAGCAACGAAAATTTTCAACTGCTTATCCAATTTCATAATGCTTAATGTAACTTACACATGAGAGTTTTCAGGGATAAACAGAGCAGCCAAATTTCTTGCTCGTTCGATGCCGATGTGCAAAAGACCATCATTTACAGAATACCTAGAAAATGGGCGATGCATGAGAACATGGTTTGCCACTAAATAGGATACAAAAATGCGATGGTTCATACCTGAGCTTGATTTGCACCTGTGCAGTCTCGATATTAGCATCTCCCAAAGCGATTGGATCAACGCTCGCGGACAATCGTTTCCTGTTAGACGCCTCAAAAACTCCAGAATCGCCAGCGACACTTTCATCGGAAACCGCAGCAGAAACAGACCTGGTGTTAGTGCCAGAACTGCTAGCCCTGGACCTGATGCCCATAGGCGGTGGAGTTTCGCTAATAGGTGAGAGTGGCGGGTCGGGCCTTCCCAATCCGCTTCCCTGCGACATGTTGCCTGTCTGCATTTCAACGGGCGGTTGGGTGCCGATCTTCTGATCCTGGCTAACGCACCAGGACTCTTGAATCGTTTGTTGACTTAGCCTCAACTCCGCCAACTTGTCCTCGAGTTGATTCCTGTCGAGATGCGAGCCAGTCGGAGCCATGAGCCTCTGCTGCTGCTGCTGCTGCTGCTGTTTCCTTTGGATCTCAATTTGCTCATATGCCGGCGGTGGTCCCATTGGTGCGTTTTCATAGAGTGGCGAGACCGGAGGACTCACGCTCGAAAGGCTCGACCTTGGCGACAAACTCGGCTGCGATCTACCTGGCGAGGGTGTTCCCAGATTTCCCAAATTGGGTTCGGAGCCTTTGAGCAACCTCTCGACCCTTCTATGTAAATCGACCATGTCGACGGGGCGCTCCTGCTGCACAGCGCCTAGACACTGCGGTCCCCCGTAGATGTCAGTGAAACTCAAGCCTGAGCTCAAAGAACCCTTGCTAGAGGTAGTGCTGAGGCTGCCCAAACTAGAACTGCTACTAACAGACAGTGTGCTTGCACTCAGCGTCTTCAACTGGCCTTCCAGCATGGCCATCGATCTTAGAGCGTCCCTCAATTGCTGCAGCAACAGTTGTTTCTCTTCATGTAGCCTTACTCGATCGGTTATCGTCTTGTTTGACATCTCGAGCGCGTTGTTCAGGTCCTGCTCCAGCCTCTTAATTTCGCACTGAATTTTCTTCATATCTTGCTGTGTACGCGACCTTGGCGTTATGCTCCTAAGTTCCCTAAGCAACTGCTCCTTCTCTTGAAACAGCAGCAGTTTGTCCTTGTCGCTTTCGGTTTGTCCCGGCGTCACCTTCTCCTCAAGGTCGGCCAGCTGTTGCTGAATCTGTTGGATTCGCTTGCGAGCCTCGTCATACTGCAATCTCATTCGCGCCATCTCTGCGAGACGGGTGCCAATCGGCACTAACTCGCCCGATAGATCCGTTTGAGACGCGGTACTCAGCTTTTCCTGCGGAAGACTCAGAGTGCTCGCGTCGGGACTTCCCTCGCACAGTTGCAGCCGAGTTAATTCGTCCTTGAGCTGTGCAAGCGACTGCATCAACTCTGCTTTTTCCTTTTCGCCCGAACTTAGCGATTTTTGGATGTTGCGCAACTCAGTCATTATCGCCTGCGCCTCGGTGATGTTGTAGCAACCCCCATGGTGTGAGTTTAGTTTTTGTTCCACACTGAAAAATTATTTGTACACACTTGTTAGATTTTTCATTTCAACATTTTGCGCTCAAAATTTACGTTACATTCTTTTTTATGTCTTTTACCTAGCCAGAGTATCCACTCCACGTTGAGTGCAGTTCATTTCTGCTCTTATCTGTTCGAGTTCTCTCTTCAGTCTGGATACCCGGCTTCGTGCATGTGCTACGTCTGATTTGAGCAGGTCCGGGTCGTACTTGGTGCTAAGCGAACTTGAACTCGAGCACACTAGAGAGAACGCGGAAACAAAATCCATCGTTACTTTTGTATTATTGAAATAAAATTTTGTTTCATTTCAATTAAATCTGTTGAAAATTAAACTTACAGCTGGTACGAGACGCTCCAAGGGTGGTAAGTGCATTGTTGAGGTGGTTGTACTCGTCCTGAGCCAGGCATAGCCTCTGCTGTTTGATATCGTAGATTTCTTTCTTTGCCTGAAACAAAAATGATTGTTACAATTTTTTTATAAAGTCAAATTTCTAAAGTTTGCGAGTGGCTGGGATTATTTCTAGAATCAAGTCGAATAGTTTTATTGTTTTTTTTTTTTCGTCGAATCGGTTCGGAAACCCGACAAACCGGATCGCGAGAATGAAATATTTTCCGACCACTGCCTGTTTAAAATCCGCCGACTCCCCGAAAGCATTATGTCTCGAGATAAGTGTTTAACTTCTGCTGCACGTCACGTGAGATTCCTCCAACCGATCTTCTCTCCTATTTGTCCCAAAACTTGGATGTACCGGAGATATCAAGATTTGTCGTTCTGATAAAAAAATGTTTGTTTCAAGTGGGAAAATTCGTTCGACCGGTCGCTATTGCAAATGCTCGGAATGCAAAAAAGGGACGCTAGATCGAATCAGAAACTCGCTTTACATAATTTAATACAGGAGCTGTTTAATTAACATTCCTTCGTTCATTCTCTCAGCGACGTCAACAAATAAAATATCATTATATATGCAAGCTACTCGCAACAGCGTTATGAAACAACATTGAAATCGTTGCGTCCTCGGTGAAAAAAAATATTGGCGCAAATTTTCAAAACAGCAAATAATGACGCGATTCGTTGGGAGTTGAGCCTTGGCGCTTGGCCTGAGATCACACCTGCCCCTCCATCTATGCCTCGAATTCCAGCGAGCGCGCACCTTCACTGTACGAAAAATTGTAGCAATTGATGAAATTATAAAGCAGCGCACTGAGAAGAGCTTACAAATTCACAATAATAATAAGAAGCAGTGGCGTCAGCGTTGTCCTTTCGATAGCACTGTTCCCAGTAGAACCTTTGGATCTGCTCGTCATTCTCATAATCATTATGATAGCACATCTTCATTTGATACTGGGAGACGACATTTTCATAGATTTGTTCTGTGGGCTGGTGCCAATGTTTTCGTTGATAGTCGTGTCTTCTGGGCGGCTGACGGTAGCCGTCAACGTAGCCGCGGTACTGTTGAGCCGGCACGAGCACGCAGAGGGTGTACTGTCGGTCCATGCCGAGTGGAGTTTCTCGCGCACCCTCGGTTGCAGCGAGATCTGCCCGATCACCTCATCTTCGCGAAGGCCTCCTCCAGACTGGCCGTTCGCTCCGAAATTCCGATCCCCACCTCAGGCTCAATTTTTAAGGGATCTCATTCTTTTTTGCCTTTTTTGCTTCTTCTCTCTCCTTCTGCGCCGTTTCTCTCCTTGGTCCTTCTCCTTTGCACATTCCACTCCCCACCTTCGCTTCTTCTTCTTCTTCTTCTTCTTCTTCTCCAGCGTCCCTTCCTCCTTCTCTCGTGAATCCTTTTTCCTCTCTCTCTCTCTCCCCGACTTATCTCTTTCTCTCGTGCAAAAATCCTTGCCTCACCAATTACACACTTTTTCGCTTTTCATCTAACGCCACAACCATCAATAAAAATACGTAAGCAAAAATTGGTCTTCAACTTGAGAGAGAGAGAGAGAGAAAAAGATGCGAGTTGGGGAATAAAAGAGGCCCGCGAATCCTCGCTTGGTAGTAGATTCGACCTTGAGTCGGGCAGTATAAGCAGCGGCCTTGTTGGAATTTGTTGGCCTGCGGATGCATGAGTGTAAAGAGCCTTAAAAGAGTTGTTGCTTTTTGACTAGGTTGTGATTGTGTATTAGCGTCAGGAAAGATAAGCTTGAGAGGGTGCTCTAGCTAGCTCTTGAGGGTTGATGTAATTTGTAACGAATGTGTTATGGTATCTGCGTGTGTATCTGCCGCTGGCAGATGAAATTCGAAGAACAAGTCTCGGAATCTGAGGCGCCAACGCAGCAAACTCTTGTTGGGTCGAAGGGGGTAAAGATGAGGCAAGGGGGAGCTGGAGCATTGTACCGAGGCAGCGAGCGAGAGCAACAGAGAGGCACAGCTAGCAGAAAGCGCTGTGAAGAGGAGGGGGCGTGGAATGCAGCCGAGTGAGGAATTCCGGCCCCTCCCGCATATTTATCTGAACGCAGCGTTGCTCTTGCAGGAGCCTCGGGGCCTCAGAGGAGACCCCTTTTATAGCTTCGCTTCTCGTATGATTGTGTCCGAGGGGCCCACTCAATCCAGTATGCTTATGCTAGCGCAAGAATGCCGACATTCGAAGTAATTAGGAGGATTCGCGTCGCACCCAAGCCAACCAAGCTTCGCTTTTTCAACAACCCAATTTCGGATTCTTTGACGCTCACATTTTCAAACAAGGTGGTCCTATAGTTCGCAAATCCAAAACTCACCGCAACCTACAACACAGTCGCGTGCCTTGCCGAACAAAATCAATATTTTTTATCTTTTTTTTTTCACATATACTACTCAAAATCAACAACTAATTGCAACATTCATTCTATATTTTTTAGACCAATTCAGTTTTTTTGCAACTTTGCATTATGAGTATTTGTACATGATTTCAATACGTTAAATCATTTCAATCTTGCCCAATCTCTTTGAATTGAAATTCAAAGATGAATAACAACATATGGAGAAGGAAAAAAATTGGGTCCAACGAGATAGGTATTTTGGGGAGGGGGAGGGCGGATCTGAACGTTCGGTGGTCACGCTCACGTGATCCCTTCGAGCCTGTGGCTACCGAATTCCGTACACAAGATGGACCGTGAACGAACCAGAGCAAAACTCAGGGTCACGCGAAGGTCGGACCCACTTGTTCGACCAGCTTATCAGACAAATATTTCAAAGAACAATTCAGATTTAATCGGTAAAAAAAGTCGCGGACTGCAACTCGATGGACTTTTTTTATCTAATTGTCATTCAATGCAACACTCAATTTCAAATTCAATGTTGCAAAAAAAAAAAAAAAAAATAAATAGATAAAAAATAAAAATATTTTTGATACTATACTGGTTGGACAATAGAAAAGAGGTCGGACAGACAAATAAACAAGGACATGGTTGTGTTGAAGCAATGCATATAGCCAAACACTTGTTGCTCAGGTCAAAAACCGGATCTGACGGGTCGGGCTTTCTCCTGAACATTGCCAAATGTTATTTAGTTTATAAATAAATGAAGTAGAGCAAAATATGTAGCGCGAGATGATTGTGATATATTTGCGTGATGATTTGGGATCCACGTGTGGGATGAGAAATTTTGTGGACAAAAGCTTTGCTCTTTGTTCGGCAGCAGCTGTCCAAGCAAAGAAATTCCGTTGGGAGCAGTTGCTTGTTGGTCGTTTTTGAGAGTCGCGTTGTCTTGCTTGCGCTCGCACGGGCCCTTGGAGTGTCGCGCGCTCTCGTTCTCTGCGTGCCAAGCTGAATTCGCGACTCGGGCCTTCGGGAAGCCCGATATCGCGTAACTGCACAGCTTCTATTAGATGACGCAACACTGATATACCCGAGGTCTCGGACCCGCCAAACCAGATTACAGTCCATTTCAATTCTGCTTTCTTCGGCGGGTTCTTAACCCGACCGATCCCGCTGACCATTCACAATATTCTGTCATTAATAATTTTGTCCGTCTCAAAGTACAAAATACTTGAAAAATATTAGACGATGCTTATAAAAAGTATGGTCCAAAAATGCGGGCTCGCACAAGTAGCGTTACAAGCAACAGGTTGGCGCGAGCGCGCGCGCGCGCGCGCATCGAGCTTCCCTCAGTTTTCACACAGGCACACGTGCGTTTGGCTATTGTGTCGGTGAAACAAGTGAGCAGACGGAGGCTCTGGCGCCGCGGTACCGACCAATTATTATTATTATTATTATCATAAACGGCTGGGGCAAAAATATTTCGAGATCAACGCAGCAATATTGGAGCCGCGTATACGCGCGCATCATTACAAATGTGCGATTCATGCAATTAACAAATAACTCACCTCGATCCGACTAGACGCTGCAAATTTTATTTCAAAATAAACCAACCGCGCGTTCTTGTACGTTTCTCTTTGCCCTCTTCGTTCAACTTTTCATTTCTTGCTTAACTCGCGGACCCATTCGCTTTTCAAACAATTAAAAGCACATTTTTCTATGCGTAATCTTCAGCATTCTCACGGAAATGCTCTTCCGCTACATGCATAAAACCCTGAATAATTTAACCAGCATACACAATATAAGAAATGCAAACAAATGCCGCGCGCACATTCCTCTTTTTCCAATCATCCAGAGACTCATCGCAAGAGTAAAAGCATTTTTTTTTGTCATTGGTATAGTTAGAATATGGAAATGGGAGATGATAGTAGGTGCATTTGTAGTTGGCGCGCGCGATGCTGTGGAATTTGCATTCCTGAATTCCGAGTAGCTCTGCCTCGCGGGAGTGAAAGGGTTAGAGCACGTATCGTTCGATCCTCGGAAACCTCCTTTCAACATTACGATACACAAACGATAGCCATGTTCGAGATCATAAAACTTGAAATAGGGAAGAGGACGACTTGTTGTTTGATCGTGCACACGTACGTATGTGCGCGCCTGCATCAACCGCGGCGCAACCGTTACCCACAAGATTCAACGAGATTTTACAAATTCCTCCCGGGGAAAGTCCTGCTCTGCGCGACACGCTATATACCACGCGCTCAGCGCCAACTTTTCTATCAATCCACTTATTTTATCTATACAACAAAACCAACGTCACACTTTCAAAGCTGCGATATCAACATTTTAATTAAATATCGACAAATATATTTATAATTTGGTATAGCTCGACGCATCTCGCATTCCAAGTTAATTCTCAACGTGAACTTGGGCATTTCGCTCGAGCTCATTTCCATGCTGGGTTCGCACAGTCATAACGTTGCAATTGAATAGAATGAAAAAGCATCTTTTAATTGTCGGTGCTGAATGTTGGCGTAGCGCGGTTGCCCGCGATCTTCAGCCCGCGCGCGTGTCCCGATATGTGTTTGCAATAAAAATAAATATATATAGATATATGTATATATATGCTCGTATGAAAACGAAATTCCAACACGTAATGCCAAGGAAGCCGTCAATAAAGCTGCACAGCCTAATGAAATCAAAGAATAATTATTAATAATCGCGCAGACACGGCGCTGGGAACGCGTCATAAACAACCGTTCCCTCCATTTTAATTCGCCTCCGCCACCCCCATTTCCATCATCCTTTAATTACACTTTTTCGTCTACAAAAATATCTAATCAAAAATACACATCAGCAGTCAACAACAATTTTCTAATATCATTATAAGAAAAACCACCCAAGCAATGTTTTTAAACAATAATCTAGTGATGATATTCAAATATGTATTCCATAAAAATATGCTCTTACGAGTCCATAACGATGAAATGCTCTTATACAAAATGTATACATAAAAAACAAATTTATTGAAATACATTATAAGTCATGTTATTTTTCATCGGTCACAAGTTGGGTAGCATTTTTTACAGAAAAAATAGGTCAGAATGCCGGTGTTTGCCCACGTTAAATGCAACTTTTTCGAACTTAACGATGAAAAAAATCTCGGTTAACTTCTTAATGTCGGTTTAAATTTCAGCGACCAGTTGGCTTTTGATAATGAATGTGCAATAAAAATAGAATAAATAAAATAAAAACGGTCGCGTGAGAGGAGAAAAAAGTAGAGTGGCGGGGAAAAGTGCTGGAGCAACTCTGATATGAATGGAATGCAATGCTATTATCGCAGCGTGTATACCAACCGATAACTCTGCAAGGAGAGACGAGTGCGAACAAAAAAGAACTTCACATCAATATTCCACTCGCTTGTGCTTTGTATCGCCCACGTAAGATAAAACAAATTGTCACCAGATTGATGCGACCGTTTATGCTAAAGTTTGATCTGATGTCGACTTCCCCGAAGCAAGGAATGTAACCCGAGGCTTTATTTCAATCGAAGGAATTTGCTACGCGGAAATATCAAAATGTTTCTTGTTCGAGGAACTGTACCGTCCCCAGCTCTTTGTTTCGGTAATAATTGTAACATAATTCTCATTCTCTTTGTTAAATGCAAACAAACTCCCTTTCAACATCTAGAACACAATGACTATAGGAGGAATCTCAGAATCATGCACACGTGGACATTGAAAAAAAAAAAAAAAAACGAATCACTTTGACAGTCAGCAAAAAAGTTGCAGAAATTTGAGACAAAAGTTTCAGACTCGAGTCATGGATAAATTTTTTCGTGCACTGATGAAAAAAGGAAATCCTAATTAATGCAACCTCGTTATGAAGATTAAAATTTGTATTGTAAAAAAGAAAACAAAGATGAAATGTAAAGCCGAAATCGGTTGTTTAAAAATAGTAACGACGGTTGTGAAAATGCCTGAACGATTTTAAAATTGTGCATGATGTTGCGTTGAGTCGTTGATTTTCTTTTCACATCACGAATACCACTGAATGGTATGATTTCCCTGCCCGGACATCGAACTCTTGCCACGCATTTGCCTAGGCTACGCATATAAAGGTGCATCACTTCGTCTTCGACTTTTGATCACTGCCTCAATTTCAATTCCCAACCGAGAGAAAGTTTTCATCGTACAAATTGATAACATACCGATGGAAAAGCCAAAAACAAAAAGATAATAAAAAAACGCCTGAAAATTAGTTTAAAAAAAAGACCAACGAGAAAAAGAACCTTGAAAAGGTTACACCGGCTCGGTTATGATCGCCCCCGCGATTCGACCTTAAAGGTTAAAGTCATTACTACACCGACGAGAGTATATGTCGCCACGACCAACGAGGATTGGTCTTTATATTGTAAAAAAAACGACCTCAAAGGTGGGAAGAAAACACTCAGAATATTTGTACCGTTGAATAACAAAGGCCGAAATTTCAAATCTGCATTACAATAAAACACCATTTCAAGTACGAACAAATGTTATAGGTGATATAAAAACACTTAACGCTGTTTGTCGTGAAATTGGAAATTATTAAAAAAAAAAAAAAAATCAAAAAACCGAAAAGAGAAAATTTGTGAAAAAGAGCCTCTTATGGGGTGTGAAAAAAAAAAAGTGGAAAATGAAGGAGAAAAAGAAAGCTATACATACAAGCCCTAAACTGGGACCATAAAAATAACTTGTCTTCATTTAAGAAGTCGAGCATGGGGCAATAATTGTGGTTTTTCACGCCTCTTTATCGAGACTCAAAAATGTGTCCTCTCTATATAGTTGGAAAGATTCGAAATAAATGAATCACTTTTCGCGCGCATTCCAAGCATTATTTGTGTGTGAAATGCACGCAATCGTAGAGAGCAGTTTGCCGCTGGTGGGCGGTGCGGAGTGGGGCGAGCATGCCATGACCTAAAATAAAGTCAACCGAAAACACCACTCAGGCTCACTCAAAGGCAATCAACAAATTCTTTTCATTTTGCCTAAAACCAATCCAACTATCACGCAAATGTTGCACCTCTTACAATGTTGAATCGGAAGTGAATTTTGAATTGGTTGAAAGATTTGAAATTGATTGAATTGAAAGGAAAAAGTTTGAGATAATAGGGGGATGATATGAAAAAAATTAGCGAGGGATAAGGTTACATGGATGGCGAAGCGACGGGTTGGCTACAAGTGATTGGAATGTCTGGCGCGGAGCAGCGTGCCTTTCTTAGTTGGGCATCTGTATGGTGCGTCTCTCGCTCGTCCTCTGCGGCGTGCAGAAATAGGGGGAGAGCAGAGTGGTAGTAGTAGAGGCTTTTCCTGCGGGCCGCCCGAGGCGTTCGCAATCCAGCGCCGCGCACATACAAAAGAAAAAAAGATACGCGTTGCCCTTCTGCGAAAGAGCGCATGTCCTTGTCGCACCAACGGGATCCGTTGCTCGTAGTGGCTACCGGAGTTACGCTCGTAGGGCCCCTCGAACCCAGTCCAACATGTCCGAGTCGCAAGCGGCTTGCGCGCGCCAATCGCTTTTTAACCCATAATTATTCAGAGCTCGGTTATTTTATTTTTATTTTATTTTATTTTTTTTTTTTTCACGCAAATGCATTGATAATGAAAGAAAAGATGCTGTCAACAGATGTCATGACACCACGAATAATAGAAAGTGATTAAAGAATGAATGGAAACGAATTTGAGGTAGCTTTCTATTTGTGATTCTTTCGTTCGCAAGGAAAAATAGAAAGCCTATGATTGTGGGGAGGGAGAAAAGTTGTAATTTTCAAACCGTTTTAGGTTGATCCCAAGCTGCTGTGGTTCTCATCTGGTCACAAGCTGAGATTGGAGAGACACCAAACCGCAGACTCGAAAGTACCAAATTCTCGGTTCCACTTGGTTTATATCTCATTTGTCATTCATTAACAGTGGCCTGCTATGTAATCATGGCTAATAAAAAAGTTGAGGGCCAAAAATCACCGACCCTTTTTTGTTCCGTCAGCTTTCTGTGTTTGCCCATGAAATTACTTTAAACAATAAGAAGATGAAGAGCCCGCCGAAAAAGTCAAGCTCCATCAGATACCGATGGTATATGAAAACCGAATTGTTTCATAGAAGCTCGAGTAATTGGCGTATCGGTGGCTGACCCCGCGACCTAACCTCCACAATAATAATTCTACAAATGTATGCCGTTCGTATAGTAGAAGCACTCTGTTCTTCATCCCAACTTGCTGCGACGTCATTTTTTAAAAACGAAAACCATGTTTTAACGTTTTTCAATTCCATGCTTTCGAATTCTGAGCTATAATATAGATATTACACCTGTCTCATACTAACGGTCCTTATTCTAAATTCTCAAACTTGTCTCAATGTTTGTTCTTTCAGATCATACAAGATATTAAATCGAATCGGAGGATTTTCCAATGGATCGACCAATTATTTATTGGTCCAAGTCGTAAATCCGACGAGGTCGGTTTGATATTTTTGCGGCGATAGTCAAGTTTCCTTAATTCGGAACAATTGGAATCGGATTAGCCGGCAGGTACCGCCGGCGATCCTCAATTAAATCACAACGCCGATTCATCCATTATCCGCCGTTATTTATCAAACGATTAACTCTACAGACTGTCAAAGCGTTTCTTTTTCTAAGCGCATTCCTCGAATTTCTACAGCCATTTTCAACCTCCGAAAATGGCTATTCGAGAAAACGCGCCTGCTGGCCAAACTTATATAGGCTTGTACAACAATGTTTTCAGAAGGTGTTTGGAAAAAACGGACTTGAGTGTGTAAAAAACATGTAAAGAATAATTGTTTCAACTTGTTCAAAGAACTCGAATTTGTGTATGGTGCAAAGATTAAAATGATGAAGAAAAACATGTGTAAGTTTGAGTTTTGGCAAAAGCGATAGAAATTGGCGCAATTTTTTCACATTTCAATAATTTTATGAAAACATTTCCATTTACATGGTGCGGTGCTGCACGAACGTGACGGGGGAGAAGGGAAAGCATTTGCATTGGAATGCAAGCCCCTCGCCGTGCGCGCCACACACTCCTCCGTCACGTCGCTGCCGTGTAGGTGTATATGTGTGTAAGTTGCACGCGCACACGTTACCCCAGAGAGAGGACATGAAATGTACGCGGGCTATCGACGCACCAATCACGTGTACTTATACGCGCGCAACGGATATTTATATCTGTAGCGCGAGTGCATGTACATACACATGCGTGAAAACTTTGAACCGTCACGAGCATGCCCCGCGCGAGTTACTACAAATACCTAACCCCAATCGATATCATGAATATTGTCATTCAACCATTGTCAATCACAATCACTATCAATGATTCCAAAGAATTTACTCTTACTTCTAATTATTTCAATTACCGTCTTCCTGCTTCCCTATACCTCTCAACGTGTTTCTCAATGAAGGCGCTATTTTGGCAAACGTGTTGTTGTAAGTTTTTTTTTTTTTTTTACTAATAATATAATTGTAAACATTTTCTATGCATCGCGCTGTGATTATATTAAGGGCGCGCTCTGATAGGAGACTACAACAACTTTTTCATTGTCTTGTGGGCACCTACCAATTTAATGATATTGAATGGTCAGATTTGTATATTTTAGTGATGGTATTTCAGAATGGATTTAGGCTTATCTGGTACAAAGATCGAACTGTATACGTAATGGGCTGATTGCTAGCTGACCGGAAGCAGCTCGATTTCCCACGAGACAACTTCCTTCTTCGAGTTCTCAGGCGACATACCAATCAAGTATTAATCAGTTTGTTCAACTTATTTCTGTTGGTCGATCGGATTATCACTCCGCTTTAGTGATATTTTAATTCAAACGCTAACAACTTGTGTTACACGCAGCTCTATCTCACGTACACATGAAATTGCAACGGCCGAACACTAGCCCGCAATCGTGCTCTCGATGCGTACTTGTGAGTTTCATTTACGCTCCACTTGTTACCTCCCCCTTTTTTTTTTCGCTCACTTTTTTGCCCCGAACAAACACATTTTTCAATGCCGCACCGATAAAACGTGTTTTTCAAGCTTCGAAGTTTCAAACGAGATAAGCTGTCGTGGAGGAACTCGTCACGTGGCAGGAAGTCGAAATTGAACAAGAATTCGTGTGGCTGTCGAGTTGGATTGCTCGGTTCCTCCCCTGAATCGCGATAAAAATAACTCGCACAATGTGCGGAAATGACGAATCGTTAACCAATCGTTTACTTTTCATCCGTCGGACAAACTGGCGTGGAATATTTTATTTCAATGCGTTGCGTTCCTTTCCAATCGAACAAAAAGGTGAAAAAAAGTCCCACGGAATTCGTGGCATGCCTGCCTGCCTGCCTGCCTGCCTGCCTGACAGCCTGCTGCCGCCGCCGCCGCCGAGTGAAATGAACAATTCCAACTTGATAACCCCTCAGCTAACTGTAAAAGGGTTCCATTTCAATAACAAAAATTGTACTTGTCGTCGCGAATCCAACTTCCAACAAACTCGACCAGTCTCTGACACTGACACGTGCCTCTCAGCGATATCCACCACAACTCGTTCACTTTGTGAATAATTTTCGTCCCCAAAACTCACCTCCAAAAGATCCTGCGCTGTTTGCAGGTACTCCCGAAGCATCGCCTCCTGGATCGCTCGCCATTCCTGACGAGGATCTTCCAGTTGTGTTGTTTCTATAAACAAATTAAATTTGAGATTAAACATATTCTTCAAAAAAAAAGTATATTACTTATTTTATCGCCCGTGTTATCTCAAATATGCTGAAACTGACACTTACGGTTGACATGATTGATGTAGTATGCGCCTACATGCTTATCGTAAGCCTCCTCCCAGCCCAGAGGAAGTTCATTGCCAATGCAATCGGCAAAAGTTTGAGGCTTTGTGAACCTGCACAAAACAAACAGAACATGTTCAATCACAAACTCACCACTCAACTCGTTTACAATCAAATGAATGACATCTAATTACCGACTAAACTAAAATTTGGAGTTTTGCTAATTTGAGTGGGTATTCATTGGCCAAAACAGCTATTACACTTTTCTTTCATATGACAAAGTTTTCATTCTGCGACTTCAACGTCAACTTCGAACCATTTTTGGTCCTTTAAAAATGTCTTCGTCAATAGTCACAGTCGGTGTTTAATTTTTAATTGAAAAAATAAAAATTGTTGATAGATAAACGTTTTTGATTATAATTATTATTGTCTCCAATTATTAACAATGTACATTTTGTAGAATCATCAATTTCAACGCTATTGACAACAAGAAAACATTCTGACGATTAACTATATGAAACTTAAATTTCCTCGCAGTGTGGCAAAATAGTTGGCTATTTTGAGCGCAACTGGAATGTGCGATTGCCACACATTTCGTGTAATATATCGATCAGCTTTTACATGTGTCCCTTGTAAAATGAACCCGAAAGGTTAATCTCATTAATCTGCTAAAATAAATGACTACAATCATAACCCTTGCTCAAATCAAACATCAAAAAATGCGACGCACAATTGAATATCAGAAACGAAACGGAGCATTCGCCGCAATTAAAACAAAATGTTTTGCGTTTTCATTTATTACAAGTTTTGCGTGATTGTTTTTTGAAATGTACTACAATTTTTATAATCAAAGGAGGTGTGACGAGGAAAAATTGAAATTGAGGAATCAGTTGAAAGGAGGGAGGGAGGGAGAGAGAGAGAGCTTGCACGTTGGGTAATTTTTCGAGTTAATGGATGCAGACATTCCGGGGATCGTTGAAGGCTGGTTATGAATAAGGAGAAGATGGAATTGGCACAAAAAACACAGCGCCCGTTTGAACGTTATTTCACGATAATCACGCGGGGACTATAGAAAAGTGCATTTTAAAGCGTACGACAAAATGCGCGACTGGATAGTCTTTGCAACGAATATAGTGCGTGTTGGAATGTCAAGGTAAAAAAGTAAAAAGACGAGTGGACGGCAGAGGAGAGACCCTAGATGTGTATCTGTGTGTGCGTGCGAGCGAGCGAGCGAGCGCCAAATAATAATTAAAATCCCATTCTGTCAGACCACGCTAAAACCTATCCATCGAGTGGTGTGCCAAATATTTGTTGTTCCCTTTTTATTGGCCCATTCATGCATACCTGCCAATCGCCATCACAATGTTAATTATATAGTGAGATCTGTTCTGTGCAAATGAATTAAAAGAAGTATGCAACGATTAGAATTATTATGCATCTGCAACTTTCAAGAGCGTCTTACTCAACTTGGTCGCAGAGTAATACGACCTACGCCCCTGAGCGCAGGAATTTGCGGTGAAAGTGAAACTAGAGAAGCGATGAGATTTTAAGCCTCTCACAAATCAGCCGCGTGTCCCCCCGATATCACAACTGCATCGCGCGCTCTCAATTATTCAGTCCACTCAATTTCATTTGTTGTTTGTATAACTCAATCTACAAAACCAATTATATTCGTCAAATTCTCACGCACTCGTCTCGCGTTATCTTTAGCATCTTCGGTTCACTTGATGTCACGACCTTGGCATACCATTCGCAAAACTCATATTGTTTGATTTGTAGCGCGCCATCATGCGTATGCATGTGCTTGTCATTTCAAGCTTTTCCTCGCAACGCTTATTTTTCTTGCAAATTATGTTTGTTACGTAATCAAAGCCAAGGTCGCTATATATGACATGAATCGCTTTTGTTGCTGCTGCCTAAATTGTTATGATACATACGTACATTCGATTTAAAGCCCGACAAGTTTGTAAACGTATACGCTTGTAATTTTTTTGTTATGCGTATATATAATCCTACATTCCGCAGCAGTGACGGCTCTTGTCGGCCACTGATAACCTTCTGCTACGATTCTATTCGCTTGCGTGAAGGCCTCGAATCAAACATTTACTTTACGTTCTGCAAAAAACACAAACACAAAACTCTCATTTCTTTTTTTTTTGTCTGCGATATATGCCAACGCTTCGGATTGGTTGTATAATTATTGATATATGAAAAATTGAGACAAGATATTGCATTAGAAAAGGTATTTACTCAACTTGGAATTCGGGCTTAAAATCTCATTAATTTTTTTCTTCTTCTTTTTGCCAGATATATACAGACGCATGTTTGTGAGTTTTGAAGCGTTGGGCTTATTATGAAATATTTATCTGGCCGTATATCTCCGAGAGAGGCGTGTTTCTTTCCTTTTGGAAATTGAGGAATGTCTGAATGAAGCTTTCGTCTGCGATCGTGAATCATATGATTAGCAAAACGTTGAAAGATCAAGTATCATAACGATTTTGCAAGTTAAATTCGCATGAATTACATTTGCGCTGCGTTAATTATCCTAACTCGAGCGGTGTACCATATTCTTCGATGATTCTCATCACAGACTATAATACTTTTTCAATCTTGTTTTCTTTTTTTCAACTCAAAATACATTTCTAAGAATGTAGTTATCATCGACGTGCATAACGTGGCGACAATCAAATGATTTTTTAACCATTCGCTGATTTGAAACTCGTTTATTGGAAACAACTTTTATATTGAATCACGCACCGACCAACTTATTGTATAATTGATTTCGTACGTGTCGAAACTATCATTTGCAGTTTACGTTTTTCGCCAGAATTATTTTTATTTCTATACATTGATATATTACTTTTTTTAATTATTTAGTTATTTAATCATATGTATTTAGATGCCGATTATACGTCTTGTCAAAATTATTGATGTTTGCACATCAAGTCGATGATGAATAGTGAGCTATATAACATAAAAATTGGTCAGTCTGCTGGTAATGATTGGGTATATTGTCATGACCGTGACAAGCGGAGCATGACATCGCACATTTTAATTGAACATAATAGAATTTTATAAAATATGTGGGTGTTTGCAATTGCATACGCAATTAATATAAATATTCGGTTGGAGATTCAGGTGCATTGGATTCTCTCCAGATTTAATTTACAAAATTTAACTGACGACGATCCATCAAGTATTTATAAATGTTGCTTACACGAGAAACGCATTACTTGAATTCATTCTTGCTTTTCAATAAGATTTATTTCTAATTCAATCAATCCTATAGTCCATTGAAACAAAATTCTCCACATTTTGACTCTTTCAACAAAATTAATTTATTATGAAAAAAAAATATTTCATCCTACTTTGTTATTAGTGTGTATGCAAAGGAGGACAAAATAGTTGGGTGTATAAAATAGATAGTGATATTGTACGAAATAAAGCGCGTGTGATGTGAGACAAAACGTTGTCGCGACGGGATGACGTATGCAAGAGCGTTCTAATAAGACATTGGGTATATAGTTGGCTAGTGTTGATATTTGTAGCCGCGTGCCAACACGCGTGGGTATATATGGCCATATGCTTACGTGTCTTGCAGCCGTGACACAAATTACGAGCAAAGAATGTTCCCAAACTTGGAAATTCGATACATTCTCTTATAAGTTGAGAACGCACGCGGCAAGCATAGCGCATGCCGAACGTGCCATGGACCACAGCCGAATCTCAATTCGAATCCATTTTTCCAAACCGCCACAACAACTAAACATTCGTTCACAACAAAATATTCGTCACAGTGTGAATTAGCTTGTGTAAAGTTATGTGACAAAAAAACTCTGTAGAGGGTTGCGCAATTCAGTTTTAAGGAATTCGACCTTGCGCGCTCTTCAATTGTTTGTCGGATAAAAAAGCGTACTCAAAACTGTGGCTCGACGCACAAAAAAAGCCGCTCCAAGCAAAAAAGCATCACGAAAAGGCACAAAAAGAAGCGAGCCCGTTTTTATACCTATTTATCGACGTTCGGGCTTAATTATAAGCCATTGATAGTGTCTTGGAATTTAATCAATATTTTTTTCTCTCTTCCTCTTACAACTTGGGGATCATTCTTATTTTTAGTCAAGCGAAAGAGAGAGAGAGAGAAGTTGTCCGTGGAATCAATGACAAAAGACCTTTATCAGACTCAAAAATGTCCGGGGGTATTCGGTATTTTACGAATTCCACAGCCGCAACGTAAAATATACAGAGAGAAAGAGAGAGAGAGAGAGAGAGAAACCGACGTGTGATGAATAAAATGATGAAATTGGATAGAAGTTGGAAGATGAAATTGGCGGAGGAATTCGAACGGAAAAAGATGAGCTGACAGGGAAAATTGGCGGAACGGGGAGGGGCATTATAAGCCATCGAGATGCAAAAGAATGCGAGATGCGCGCGCGCACGCACACACACACACGCGCGCGCGCGTAACTTATAAAACGCGCGCTGCACGTTTTTAGCCTGTGGAATGCGAGGGATTTTTCTAAATCCAGATGGCGAGCAGATGGTGCAGCTCGATTGGCACTACACGCCTCGCGGCTCCACGATATCTCGTGTGCGCTAACCGACTCTCTGTCTCTCTCTCGCTCTTTCTAGCTTGCTTCTGCTAAACGCATACTCTTTGATTATGCGTGCACGTACACAAGCAATGTTGTCAATCAACTATCATCCTTCTCTTTTTACATTTCTTTTAAACTTATTTGTAGACAACCAGTTTGCACTGTTAATTGCAACAATCAAATATTCAAAATAAACACACGTTTGATTACTAAATGTTATAAAAAGTGACAACAAAAACATGTGAAAGTGAACTTGTTTGAGTTGGTTTTGTCAAGCTGCTGTAATTTCTAGGTCTTTTTAAGCCGGCTCGTTTACTTTTCAACTTTAAACGTTTGTCTTGTTTATTAGACAATATGTTTAGTTTTGTTTCTTGCTAGTCATGACTACTTGAATTGTGTTTTCACTAATTATACAAAAAATATACAAATAAAAATGTAAGGCGGCAATGTATAGAAAAAATCAAGTAGATGGTTGAGAAGGCAGAGGGCGCTAAGTAGTGGTCGTGACAACCCGATGCCAGTAACTAAAAATAGAACCTACAGGCATTTCGCAGTAAATTCTTTGACAAGAAGAAGGTGTAGTATAGCTATATGACAGTTTTGGATCTTTTTCTCTTTTCAACTGGTAAATTTATCTCTGGCTTTAAAATTATGGGGAAAAATCGATAATTGGAGAAATGGAAAAAAAAAAAAAACTGAAAAGATGTTAAGATATGATTAGTGATTATTGGTGAAAAGGACAACAAGCAAGCTATGTAAAGCGAAACACAAGTTGAGAAAAAGGTCACAAATTAGCGAGCGAATTGAAATGTGCAAAAACGTATTGGCCCTTGATTGGCTGAGCAGGACAAAAAACGTCAGCTCTATGATGGAATACCAAATGCGAGTGTCATCCCGTGATTCAGCCGCTATCTTTTGCCAGATGACCCTATATCCTTGCATTCCATATTATACATCTACTGAATAGTATTGTAACCCAAAAAAGCCCTTTCAACAGACACATTCCTCGCCAACACGACAGAATTATTGCACCTGCATTCTTCAAACAAAAACTAACTCATTTCTTTCTCTTTTTCCGTAAGCAATTGTCCCTTTTGAATCAACAAAATAACGAATAATAGTGAAATAATCGATTAAACTATTTATAGGATATGTTACGAATGGAAATGAGGATAAGCAAAATGTAAGATCTAAAAGAGAGTGTGTCGTTTCAAGTGCGGAAGCGCAGCCGCGGTTGATAGTTCCGATTGTTCGATTTTCCTTTCCATGAGAAGTTGTTGCCGATGGCGACGTCTCGATTTAACGTCATTAGCATCGCATTCTTTTACCAGATAACCTCGAACCAGATTGCTTTCATATTGCCCGGCAAATGCGAGCGCCTCTCACGGAATCGCAATTCAATCAATTAAATCTCTTTGCCCGGTGCAAATTTAACAATTTTCATTATTATCACCAACAGTATGTACGACGACGAAGCAAGACAAAAATTTGTCCATCTTCATCAGATCGGTTAGTTCGTTCACCTAAGAATACTCAAGACTAAGTCAGCAGACATTAAATAATGTTGATAGTGTATAATATGAAGTCAAGTTAGAGTAGCAGGCGTTTAATATTCCAATAGCCCAATAGCAAATGATGTTATTAGTTTGATTAAAGCGATTACTTATTTAACCACTTTATTTCCTGCTGATCAATAGAAGACCATGACGAAACACATTTATACAGCGAGCGCTGTGTGTAGGTCACTGAGTCAAGTTATAAATGTTACGCGAGAAGCATACAAGAGCTCAACCATGTTGCGAGCAACCAAGTTCGTGGAAAACTTTGAATGTTTTGAATGTGTAACGCGATAGGAGACAAGAGCTTTAGTCCTTGACAAAACAGAGCAAGCTTCTAATGTGTACACACTTGATCCTCTTATTCCGTGATTAAAAGTTGCTTCTCCCATTTATGCTGGTATCGAACAAGAGTCAAGTTCGCAATTTTCATTAAGTTGAAACAAAAGATCAACGTTGTTGTTCAGTATAGTATTTTTGTCTACACCACAAACTAATGTTTGTTAAGATGTGTCGTATGAGCTTGAGATTGATTCGACATCAAAATGTTAAGTGCAATGCGTCAACATTTTGAGAGTTCGCGGAAAACTCGTCGAAAGCGCGGCATCGGGTATTCCCGTTACAGCGCTGTATCAGTGAAACAAAGTTTTGAGTATAAATATATTACTCTTGATATGGATTTTCATCGGAACCCGAACCCGTTTCATAACTCGATCGCGGCTGCGTTATGAAAAGCACTTGATGGTTGAGGTCAACATTGCAAAATGACAACAAGCGCGAGCGAGTCGAAGGTGTTGGAGCTCGGTTTTTGCAGACGACACCGCCGCGATTGATCGCGCACTCTTTCAACGCAACATGAGTAGAATCGAATCGACTGATGGCGCGATTTCAACCTCCTATGGATTCTTTCATCAACCGACGCCAATTACAAAATAACCTATGCCATCTCAAATATTAGTGCATGCTACAATTTTACGTATACAAATATAATTTAAATGAAATCGTCAATTATGCGTGATTCAAGCAAATGCATAATAATTTGCTTTTTTGATTATTGTAAATAGATTGTTGGGCTTATTAATAGGTTGAAATTAGGATGGAAAGAGTGAGAAGGAGGAGAGGGAACAAAATGATTATGATAAAATGAGAAAGGTGGAATATAGAAAGACAGAATATGTAAAAGTAGAGGACGGCGCATAGAACGGCGGCCCTGGGCGCGCATATTTGTCGACTTTTTCGCCGAAGCGCTTTGTCGCGCTCGCGGCCCTGGCGCCTGGAATGCGGGCGCGGCAAGTATCGCGGGTCTTGTGCGAGTGGGTATTAGCACATGCACACGTACGCGCACATCGTGCGTATACTTGGTCGGCCGATTTGCGCGTATCTGTGTCTACGCATACCAGCGCCCTCTGCTCGATGCCCATCAATATCACGACGTATCCAAAATAACGCCATTAATATACCCTCATATATAATATATTCTCATCCCACTTGTTGAAACATTTTTTTCTTTATAATACACAATGATTCTTACCTATCTCTAGGATCGATCCAGGTTGTTTTGCGCGTGTTATGGTCGATGAAGTATACCTTTCCGTCAAAGTCCTGTGCCACATCCCACCCTTCCGGAAGCGGTATCTCTCCATTTCTTCTCCTTGGCATATTTCACTGCGCTCTACAAATTTCATCCCAATCAATCAACAAATTATTTATTTCAAATATAATAATACAATCGCAAGCAAAGTCTTTTGACCTTAAGCATCAGAGAGTATGTAAACAAAGCTTTCCCCTCTTATCACAGAGAAACAACAAATTCGAGTCTAAGATGTGCAAAGATCAGTTTTTATTCTTCAAAATAGCATAAAATGATGTTGAATTGAAGAACGCTCTCAATATATTAGCCATTGTTGTTGTTAATTTATTGCTGCACGATAAAGCATGCAAATGGATTTATTAGTATCAAAAGATGTTTTGGATTCACACAAAAAAGTGCATTATCGCCATTGATGCTCTATTTCTGTATATGCGACTGTTCATTCAATACAATTAAATGAATCAAACTGACGTTTCATGCAAATGCCCTCGCTTCAATAGCAGCTTCACTATTTCCTCCTTTTCAAAACAAAACAACTTTTCATTTTTTTTTTTTTGACTTGAATTCAATCACTAGACGTCTTTTTTGCAATTGTACAAATTAGTATAGAAAAAGAGGTAATTGAATTCTGTGAAAGGAACGAGTCTACTTACATGACTTTTGAATTAAAATTGTTTTCAGCGATGGAAATTAAAAAAAAAAAAAAAAACGAAAATATGAATAATTCAATGATGATGAATCGAAGCGGGCTCGAGATTTATTGTTTATTTCATGATGTTTCATTCCCGAGATATGACAGGTATGTTGAAATGAATCCACTTGGTTTTTAAGGGTCTTCATTACAAATGGAACGGTCATAAGTTTTTCTTTAAAACTGTTTTTTTTTGTATCAAATTAATAACTGTATAGCGCGTTTCCAAATTATTCAAATTTCTATTGAAGCGTAGAAAAAAAGTTAGAGTTGGAGTACACTTGCAATTAATCAACTCTCAAGTTTGAGAAACCGTTTTGTTTGCTTGATTTACAAGATTCGGAAAAAGTTGGTGAAACATTAGTGTAGGTAAAAATTGATAACACAACTTTAGGAGAGAAAATTGATTTTATATTTAGTGAATTCAAGTGGAACATTGGGAGATGCATCAAGTTGTACAATTTTGCTGATCAAATATCTAAGAAATTTCATTCACTTGCTATATTTGAAACTTGATTGAATAACCCAAGACTTTCTTCGATGTAATCGGGAAAATGGTGTCACAACGGCGGTGGGGTGAATAAACCAACTGTTGCTTCTCATATTATACCCAAGTATTGCATCCCAGTACTACTTTTGTTATGTCTCCAGAACTGTTTCATTCCGATTGATTCAAACTTGTTCAATCTCACAAATATCATTTGAACAACATTTGTTACCACAACGCAAACAATAGCGAGCATACCAAATTTTGAATAATTCGAAATAAGAAGAAACAGTTCAAATAAGGACAGAACAAAATAAGTCAACATTTGGAACGAATAAAATTTGCACTGATGAGATAAACTGAGATGAAAACTGATCAAGGAGGAATTCGGTTGATAAAAAAAGTGTTCGACCTGATTAAACTGTCAAAGTATTGACAATAATTGTTGACGTATAGGTTAGTATTTGTGGTATGCAATTGATAAGAATGTTTGTGTTTAAAAAAAAGGGAGGGGGGAAAGGAATTGACTGAGGGTTAAAAAATGGCGAGCCAAGAGAGCTCTGATGCAGAAGAGTATACGGGAGAGGAGGTGTGTGCAGGTGAGAAAAAGAAAGCTGGTGGAAGGAGCGCGCGGAGAAAGAAGGAAAGAGTGCGGGATATACAGTGCGCTCTCGCGACTCCGCCATCATGAATACCTCATTATCATAAGCGGAGTGACGTCAGAGTCCCCGCCTTCAGATTCCTCTCGAGCGGAATTCCACCGTTAACATGATAGAGTGATGCACCGTCGGCAGAAACGACACTTGCAAAATGCCGCGGAACCAACACTTGCCACTTGTTATTTATGCAACACTTGTATATCTTCGAAATTTCTTCTCGCAAGGTTTCTTCGAGGCGCAAAATTTGCGCCCAAAGGCGCTGCAAAACTGTGCACACAGAGCCGAACAACCACTGCCACTGAAAAAATTTGAACAACCAAAAAATCACTTTGATCAACACTTTGCTATTTGCATGTCACACTACCGGCACGTGAAAATGTATTTTATCTGTGTGCTTGTGGCTCGTTTGCGCTTCCTCGGCCTTGTTTCCAGCACCGTGCTTGACGCCGCGACCAAACCGTCCGGCATTGATCGCGCTCGCCGAGAACCGTCTGTCTTTCTGGATCTACCTTTCGGTAGCTGCGAGCATGTTGCGACTTCGGGACATGCTGCAACGTACGTCGCTACAGTGCGCGCACTGCGCTGCTCGCTCGCGCGCTCCTCTCTCTCTCTCTCTCTCTCGCTCATCGCTCACCCAGCCCCTCTACTCTCAGTTCCCGTGTCTCTGACCGCGCGCGCTCTAACCGCCAAGCGTCTCTCAAAATTCAAACATTTCTCGCCAGGCTGCGCCACTAAACAAACAATCTTCACTTTTTTGTTTATCTTGATGGTTCATTTTTTGGTTTAAAAATTATGTTTGTAAACGCAAAATAACAGAACAAATGCTTGCAGGTAATATATTTTTTATTAATTTATACTTTTATTACAAATAAAGCAACAACTACCTATAAACTTGAATAACATATTCATCGAAATGAAAAGAAATATTTATGTACATACAAGCGTGTGTACTAACATGTATATACATAAGTTTTATCTAAGTTATAAAATAAATAGCGACTATTTAATGTGTATCATTTCTTTTTTCTCCAAGTTTAACGAGCCTCGTATTTGTGGATGACAGCAAGTCGTGCAATTATTGTTACGATTTTTGCACATTTTTTAATTTCATCTTTTCAAATTGATTTGTTCATCAATATTAATGTAAATGTAACATCGCGGTACATTAAATCATATATACATAGCCGACGTGTTATCCACAAATATGTTGCATTGAAGGACACATTTCATATCAAAATAAAATTTTCTCTTTTTCAAGTTGATTGCAATGATGAATTGAAGTGGTAATTAAATAAATGAGAGATATACGCTGAACCCAACTATTGATTCCGGTTATCGCTTTTTATCATACGCTTTTGTTTGTTTGTTTGTTTTTTTTTTTTTTTATGACACTAGTGGTTTTTCACAAGACAACTAGGACGACAAGTCTTTGCGCTCAGTTTCACCGATCGATTTTGAGCTCTAAATTGTAGGCATTTCTTCAATGAAGCAGTTTGAAAAATTTGATCCTCTTGATCATCAAAGATTGCAACAATCAAAACTGAGCTAGGGAAAAGATGAACTTTGTATCGAAGGCAAAATAACGATGACGCCAACGAACAGAATCCAACTGACGATAATACATTGTCTAGACGTCGCTAGGACTTGCACAAAAACTGCACAAAATATTATATTATATTTTATGTATAATAATATTATAGTGATAAAGTTCTGCTTAATCAAGGCAAATCACTTGTTCCTTCATCTTTTTTTTTGTTATAACTATAGCACAATAAAATTTTGAATATTGCATTATAGAAATTGTATGAGTCTTTAACTGTGATCACTAGCTTCTTTATCTCCAACTTTAAAGACTCAATTTTTTAAGAATATCGATTAATTATCACTGGAACCTGTAGTATCACTTGTTTCGTTTGTGGTTGATGCTGATACACGAGATTGCTTCAAACTATCTAAATATTCTTGTTGTGATGTCGCCAGTACTTGGGACAGTATATCACTGTCTTCCCAGTCATTTAGACCTGAAGTCCAAAATGAAAAAAAATATATATATATTAATATTACTCTAATATTAGTTGCAAAATGACATATATATATGAAAAATTGCGTACCAAACATCTCCGGTGGCAGTCTATTAAACACAGACATATCCGAGGCAGGGTGCGTTTCTTTACTGCTGCCAGGTACAGGTTCTTCAGCGGACGATTTTTTTTCAAAATCTGTCGAAATTAATGTATTCCCGGGACTTGGTCCTGACTGGTGCTGAGGTGACCGTTTACTGTAGCGTACCGAATCATTAACCTGAAAAAAAAAAATAATTTGTTTATTATTACAATCAATTTTTATTGTCGAAATATGTAAACGTTTCGATTTTGTTTAACAAACCTTTGGTGAATTACGCAGTGATTCCTGATTGGTTTGTGGGGTGGGCGAAGAATGTCCACGCTGTTGCGTTCGGTTGTTATGCGAATGGAAATGGTTGTGACTATGCTGTGCACTTGTAACAGTACTTGTACTTGTGCTAGAGGCTGATCGCTAAATAATTGAATTGTTCATACAATATAAATTGCAAAAGATTTTCTCAAACAAGCCCAAGTGACAACAACACTTTAAACTTACAGCTTTTCTCATTTCGTTATCTCGCAGCCACTGCAGATAACTTTCCCGGGCAACTTGTTCCTCTATCGCTTCATTTGTTGCTTCCCAATCTGTAGCTTTGATTTTGTCTTCAAGCATTGTCTGCAAAATAAACAAGCAACTCAATATAACGATATTTCATAACTTGCGTGATTTAAAAATGTCGCTTCAATGATTAACAAACGAACTTGTTCGATATGTAGATCTTCACTCTGTCTCACAGCGTCTGAAATGAGTTGACGATCAGCTGATCCGGGGTTGTAAGATGGAAGCCCCAATCCTACACCGATTGTTGCTTTGTATGGATCAACGATGCTATTGTAATGACTGCCTCTTTGATAAGATAAACGTATAGGTTCATTGTCACTCTTATGCACTCCATGGAAGATATTAATAGGCTCTGCAAACATTCGTCTTTTAACTTGGTCTTTTTTCATTACAAACATTTTTTCTTCTTTATTACTAATAATTATTATCGATTCATTCATAGCAAACATTCTATTTGAAAAAAATCGAATACTTTACCAGTGCTATAGCAGAATAATTCAATGCTACGATTATACATTTCTGACATAGCCTGCATCTCTATGTGGTTTCCATGTACAAATTCTTGTCTTTTGCGATCGACGTAAGTGCTGAAGTCTTCAGCAACGAAATGAGAGAAAAATTCTTCGTTTTGTGACTGTGAAAAAAAAAAAAACAAAACAAAACAAATATAATAAAAAATTCACAAAATGAAAATAAAAAAAAGCAGGTATAATGACATAGACATCTTACAACGTAGTCCATGCAGTGTTTGCGAACAACACTGTGCATCTCCTGGTCGCCATAAACTTGATCAGCAACGGCCCTAAACAAACAAGCCCCGTCTTCTCCCATCTCTTTGACAATGAATCCCATCTTATTCATACGTTTCGCAAACCATCTATCACGCTGAAAATAACGACGAGGGTAAAATTAGTTTTGAAATGTGAGTTTGCAATTTTGGGTCTGTTGTTTGATATCTGTTTGTAATTTGAGCTACCTCTTCCCATTCTGTGAGAGTCAAGTTATTTCCCGTTCTGCCAGTGTACTCATCGCCGCTGTTGTAACCGTTTATTAATTCACGTTCAATGTTATTCGCGGCTTGTACCAGAGCCATCCGACTGCTGCTCATCACCGCATCGCCGCCTGCAAATTTTAATTCGTAAACGTCAACGAGTCGATGTTTATCAAACGCATGGGATGAAAAATTGATCTACCTTGTAATCCGCTGCTTGATGCTGTCGGAGGAGTCGTCTGTCTCTCGGAACGATCACGGTCTCTTTCTCGTTCGCGACCTCTATCTCTCTCTCTTTCACGCTTTGTACGAGAACATCTATTTATGAAACTTGTATTAAAATAAATTGTTTCCACAATCGTATTTATATAACTTATTTTTTTCAAAAGATTTTTATACAAATTTGCAACAAAATTAATTCTAACATACTTTCAATCATTTTCATCATTTCAACAAATGTTCATTTCATTTTAAAAAATTGAAAAACTAAGAGTTTACCGGTGAGGGCTAGCTCGTTGTCGGTGTCTCTTGCTATGGCTTGGTCCTCCAGCTTCATCTTCACGACAGTCCACAGTATTCTTAACAAAGACAATATACATTATGAAAAACAACTTTCATACAATGTTAAATATCTGAATTACATTTTTCTTTCTTTACCTCATATGAGCTGTTGTTGAGAACTATCGAGCTTGAATTGTGATCAGCTTGAACTCCGTGGATATCAACACTGAAGTTCGTACCTCCACGAACCTGCAAATTGAAACAAACAAATAGAATCATTATTTTCAACATTTGTACTTCTTCTGGACATTAAACCATTTTTTTTGTTTAGAAAAAAAATGATGATATTACGTCAGCGTTACAATTAAAGGGTAACATTATCACGTTACAAAAAATTTGATTTCAAGTTTATTAAATTTTCAATTCCATTTTTACGTCCCGAAATCTCAACCGCCAAAATTAAATATTTATTACGCATTATTTACCAAGCTGTGTAATGAAGATTTCGCAAAGGTTGGGAAACCGCACAAAGAATTAGGTCATTATCTTACATTTTCAATACTAATAATAGAAAACTTTTGAATTCTGGTTTTCACTTCAATAGCAGATGAAAATTATGTGTTCAGAAGCTCAACGAATCTTTACAGCAATGTGGCTGTACATTTAACGTTTGTTTTCTAACTTTCACCGCTCGAAACCGCTGTCGCAATGCCTAGTTTTGGATGTCAAAATAATTTTTTGTTTGAAAAAGCCAAACTTGATAAACGAAACCTATATGAAGAAAGTTATAACAGGAATCAAATTTTACGCTTTACTCCACAATAATTCTTAAACGTGTAATTATTGGTTCAAAAAAAATGCAATCAATCTACCGAATACAAGCCAAGCAAGTTTTTGTTTACATAAAATATCACCAGTTGTTATGAAAAAAAAAAAAAAAAAACAAAGCATAACCTAAAAAAGCGAAAGAACTTGTGATAGTAAAAAAGTATTGCATGGCAACTTGTGTCCCATTCGAGTGGTGCAATTGAGCACATACTGAATATTCAATGAAATTCTTATAGAGACGAGCACAAATTCGAAACAATTTTGAAGCTGTTTTGAAGCAAAATGACGAAATTTGGCAGATGTGAGAGAGAGAGGTTTGGACGTTGGTTAGGATCGAATCGTTTTAAATTACCTGATACGAGTTGTTGGGGAGCGCGATGGAGGCAGAACCATGTTCGTTCTGAACTCCCTGGACGTTGACTTCCGCGGAGCTGGTCTGCTCGCGTCTATCCTTGGCGGCGTTCGGTTTCTTTTTTGACAGGATCGTCATATCGAGTGATGTTTTAGAATAAGCAACCGAAGCTGGCAATAAAACGAGGTCGTTCTTTGTGCTTGGCAGTAAGCAGTCAGCATGCAGCCATTACAGTGCGAGCGATGATTTTGCACAGAGAGTTTTATTGTCGCTCTAGACCCACGTTGTCGTTTGTCCCACGACACAATCACATTCGATTGTTCCTTGCAATGACACTACGAAATTCGCACGGGTCACGATTGAACACGAGTATTCCAACTTTTTGACTTACGATCGTCCAAACGGAACCATCTAATTCTAACTAGTCTCTCAGCTTTTTCGATGTTTTGTCCGACGCCATCTTAGATCAGTGCTGACAACTTCCAATTGACGTTTTTTTTTCAACTTCGAGATATTCAACTTCAAAAGTCCAATATCTTTCCAACGACTGATTAAATATAAAACGAAAAAAAGTTTTGTAATTATTTTCTTTTTAGAACCTCATTTTAACTTTTTTTTTAAAAAAGACAAATCCAGGAGAAAAATTCTAACCTACAAATTGCAGATATTTTGCGAAACCTGACCTCTGAAACATTTACACATTTTGATTTTTGTGATTTCCAAAAAAGATGTACGATACAAAAAAAGTGTGGGATTGTATGTTTACAAGAACCAGGGTTTTTTATTGTTGAATTTTGTTCACTTATATCCCCGAACATATGACTGAACGATATATATGTTATATAAAATCCCTTGATCTAACATCATATTATTTTACAATGCTCGCGGACGTAAAACGCAGAGCCACTTGATAATCTTTATTATTTCTTATTTTGTGATTCGGTTTTTTATTAATCTGCAAAATCACAGGCCATAATATAATTATGTAAATATCAACTAATATCAAATTTGCTAACGGGTTTTTTTGACTATATGGACCACTATCTATAATATTTTGCGAAGCGCAAATTACATTGATCAAAGAGTTTGATGCACTGTGGACGCCTGAAAAGAGGTGGGCTTGTGAATTTCGCGTGGGCCATGTGTGTACATTAATGACGACGACAATAAGAACGATGTCTGAGGTCATCTCTGAGCTGCAAATGTTTACCAACATCGAGTAAACCCGAAACCCTGTGCGATATGCGATTTGTGATTTTACAAGCTCTGCAAAGATGTGAACAAACGCTGAGCAACTTTTGTTTTCATTCAGTAGGTTATGTTTCATTCTATAAACTTCTTTGTCAAACTTTTTCTTCCTCTTTCATATATAGTGCATTTTACTATATACGCCCATCATGAGTTTGTGATTAACATTTTTTTTGTTGCTGCGGAGTACGTGCGAAATTAATGGGAAAAAAAAATAATAATCTTAATCGCCACATACACAAGTTTTGATGCGATTGGAAATCATATAAATGTCGTTGTTACACGACACGAAAATAGCCTTGATCATAAATGTTAATTGCTATAATAGTAACAAAAAAATAGTGTGTTAAAGTTTATTTGAAATTGTTTATTCCTTTTTGTATTAAAATTGTTGTATTTCTTTTAGGTACACTTTTTTGGAGAAGTATAAGTTGAATATTCAATCATGACAGATATTACGATGCAAGATCTTCAAAACCTACTATTGTATTTCTCAAAAAATACATACAGAGCCAAGGATTCCAACACAACGGTAATTCAAAGAATTATTGAAAATTATATAATTATATAAACGAACAAACGAAAAATGAACAGAAAAAATGTTATTTCAGACCGAAGCTATAATGCAAAGATGTCTGCTCTTAACTGATCTGGACTACGACCATTCAGTAATCAACAACAACGGCGGCGACCTAAGCGCTCACTATCCTAGTCACCTGATAATCTTTAACAATGAAAAACTATCGAAATCACAAAAAACAAACTCGGTGGATACATCTCCACCCATGCAAACAAACTACAGAACAACGGACACAATCTACGAGTACAACGCATCAGACCTGAACAAACTCAAAGAGATGATCAAAAGCGCAAGATACGCTAGGTGTCGCTCCAGATTTCCACTGCCTGTTATACTTTACAAAAACAAATTTGTCTGTCGATCTGCGACACTATCAGGCGGTCCGGAGATTTATGGTCGGTCAGGGTTGGCTTATTTGTTTGAGTCGTCCACAGATGGAACGAGTGAAGTCGAGGACCAGGACGACCAGTCGGATCTTGGCGACTGGCAACTTTTCAACAAAGTTCGAAATCAAGACATTAAGTTATTGAAAACTTTGAACGTCGGTAATATCATTGATTTCATGGTGGAGAAGAAAAAAGTCAAGTTTGGACTTTAGTAAGGATGCTTAAAAAAAAATCAAAAACAAAAACAATCAAAACGAGTGAAATTAATGTTTGTAAGAAATGTGAAATGTTGTTGTTTTGATTTTGCAGTGTTACTTCATCGGAGAAAGTTGACAAAGAGAAGAGATACTCAAATTTCACTCTCATCTCACTGCCATACCCTGGATGTGAGTTTTTTCGCGAGTTTCGTGAAAACGATTATCTTCCAAAGGGTTTAGTTTACGATTGGAAGCAGACGCATGTAGACGCTGAGATCGGTGTGCCGGAGGATCCGATCTCGACACAATTGCGAATCAATTGGGAGCAGTATCAAGTTTGGGATCTTGTCAAACTCACTCAAAATTATTTAAAATTAATTTTGCGATACTTGACTGACAGTAGTTACGGGATGCTCATACACTGTATCTCAGGTACACTTTCATAATCATTCTGTTGAAATTGAAGCCAAAGAAGATATTTATAATGATGATTCATTTCAGGCTGGGATCGAACCCCATTATTTATTTCATTACTAAGGATTAGTCTTTGGGCAGACGGAGCAATCCATTCATCGTTGAACGCATTTCAAATTCTCTACTTTACAATTGCTTATGACTGGATGCTGTTTGGCCACGACCTGGAGGACCGACTCAGCAAAGGCGAGGAGATCTTTTTCTTCTGTTTCTACTTCCTCAAGCACATCCACGACGAGGAGTTTAGCGTGAATTCACGACACAATAAGAGCAGGCACGCGGTTTTACGTAACGATAGTGACTCTCAGCTGGACAACGTCATGTTCGATAACGAATCAGTAGTGACGTTGAGTTCGGTAAGCTCGAACCTAAGCCTCAACAGCTGGTGCAGTTCAGTGAGTCAGAACAGCAGGGACAGCCAAGACAACCCGCCAAACATCTTTAACTCGACCGAGAGCCAGGAAGACTGCTGCAGCAACGGGTAACTTTGTCATTTTGCTTTGCGCTTTCAAAGTAGTTGCGAAAGAGAGGATATATGAGAGTTGTAGTTTTTGTAGAAACGTACCCACGTCGTTCTACACCGCGCAAAAGGAGGCGCCGGCTCATGGCTCGCGTTCGCCCTTGTTGCCGCCAAATCGAACTTCACCAGTTGCAGTGCCTGTTCCGGGTCGCGTGAGACAACGTAATGAGTCGTCGTCATCGGCCGGCTCCTGGCAGATGATCTCTGGAACCGGCAGTTTAAGGGGCTCAACCACAACACACGCTGCACTCGCGGACGCTAATACCTCTGCGAGTATCTGCTGTAAATCCAATTGCGAAACGTGCACTGGCTTAAACTCACAGGAATCTAGCACAACCATCACCGAGGAGGATGATTCTGCTCTTTTTATAACGTTAGTTTATTTTTCAACTTTATTTTACAATTACAATACCACCAACTTTTGTGTACAATATTGTCAAATTGTTTTCATCTCTTCTTATCTGCAGACACAGAAAAGAACGACTGCAATGTCTGCGAAGGATATTTTATAATGCGTACAGTCACACAATAGGATTTAAGATGAAGGACAACTCGGAATCGAGCGGGTTGGGCCAGCTAGTGAGTAACATTGCGGAGAAGGTTGGGATCCTTTCGGTTCAGCGGACGACCTTGTGACTAAAGCGAAAGTGCTCCTTGGACCAACTGGGGCGACGCATGATTCTTGTATGATGTTTGTACTTGGGCCTGCCGCATAGACAAATCATGTTGATCCGTTACACTCGTTCTAACAATTGAGTCGTTCTAAGGCTCGGCAATTAATCCAATTTCGCTATTTTTGTATATAGTCCGTATGTTTGATTTGAATGTTCTTAACGTGGCGCTTGTGAACATCAAGATTGTTGCTCGCGTTCATCATAAGTTCATTAGATGTACGATTCTCGAGGGTGAGATCGGTTCTCGGCATAAGGGACAATGGTGCTGACCCTGCAGCCACTCGACAATGCAAAACCAACAAAACAGGTGGCCGCACACACTCGTCGTTGTTGGCTTTCGCTCTAAACATAAATTACATTTCATTGTATTTGTGTTTTGTTGAATCGCCATTTGTTTCTCGTTGTCCGGACTTGAGCGCACGAGCTCCAGACGCCACACTCTTAGTGCGCATTGCGCTAACATAATCAGACCCAAACATTTGATTCCCCAGTTAATGCTTTGGGTTGCTCGCTTTCCGTATACCTGTAACAGTTTTTTTTCCTTTATATCAATTTTTTGTCTTTCTTTTATTCATCAAAGTTTTGAACACCTTCTGGATGTATAATAGTTTGGTTTGATGGATATCATGCAACAGCGAGGGGATGATATTTCGTTCAAATTTACTCATATATAGATATACAATTTAAGTGACACATTATATATTGATTACAAATGGATAAAGATAGTATTTATATTATAATTACTTATATATATATTTATAACAATCTGTTTCTGAGATGAAACTTTTATTTACATTTTTTCCACATAGGGTATGGAGTCAAAAATTTCAAGAGCATGAATATATACATCTTTGTAAACATTTGACGAATGCGGTACTTAGTTAACACAATGTTGAGGAGGACTGTTGAAATTGATAATAATTGATAAGAGTTGATTAATTTTAAAGATATGAAAATAATAATGACTCGGAGAGTTGCACCAATTTACTAATGACGATACAACAATAATTTTAAATGAATAACTCTGTTTCAGAATGATCAAAGTTTTTTTAATTATTGAAAAAAAAACTGATCAAAAAAATGAAAACGTAACATCGGCTCTAACTTTAGATGAACGTTACAATTTGTTGAAGGAGTAATAACGGAATAATTTTGTGGACAATTTTAAGATTTAGTACTCTCAATACAATTTAAATGATTTCCTTCAATATTACAATTTTATTTTTATTACAAATTATTCGCGAGATCGAAAATTAGTGACCTTTTCTAATGATCGACTTGTATATTTAAATTATTCAATAATTATGTTAAACAGAGTACTCTCAAAATGTATTTTTAAAAAGATGTACAAATTTATTTTTTGATGATTTTGCTGAATACATATTTATAAAATATTCTCTGTCTTCTTTTTTGACCCTATACTTGGATAAATGTTACTTATTTTTTACCTTTGCATAATCAATCCCGAAGAACCTTTTCCCAATCGACGGATATCTGCCTGTCAGATAAAATATTCCTTGGTGAAAAATAATTAACGTTGGTATCACAGTTTGTAATCTTTGGAATAAGTTATTGAAATAATCAATAGCTTCTGGTGTTAATGTACACCGGGGACATTTTAGCCATCGCAAAATACTATCAATCAATTTCTCTACGCAAGTTTGTCCAAAACATTCTGTAAGCGTAACAAAAATAAGTCTCTGAAAGAAACGACGAAAATATTATTTCTAGAAGAGTTAAAAAATTGAGAATTTCGTGTAATGTGTGTAATTACACTTAGTGGTTGGATGCTTAATGTTTTGAGTTTGACAGGAACAATCCCGGTGTACTCTTCTCCCAAAGTTTGATTGCCCAAACCATGAGTCAAGTAAAAGTATAAGAATTTCATGACAGTTTCGGACGAGATGATTCCGATACTTTTCTTTATTTTGTAATTGATTAAAATTTCTTGAAATTGATCGTTTAATAATCGTACAAATTGGCTGTCCCTCTGATGCGATCTTAGAATTTCAGCCTGACTTGCCTGAAGGATTCTTTTACGTTTCGTATTCATCATTTCAAAGTCTAAAAAAGAAATAAATTATTATTGTACTGATCGTAAATTGAATTGGAACAATCTTTGTCATTTTTTCAAAAGATTGAATAAGCGGTACTCACAAATTGCAACTTCCTATCTCATCTGCAAAAAGATAACGCGTTTGCAGAGTAATGTTTCTGAAAATTGAAAAAGCAACTTTGGTATACATATGCAGCAACGGTTGAGTGTTTATAGATTTGTTTAAATGTTTTTTTTTTTTTTCAATATCACTCTTGAAGGCAACAACAATATTTCGTTAATTATGGTTATGTTTACAAATGAAAACAATATAATATTTCAGATTCTTAAATTTGCGAAATGAAAACTTTTATAATAAATACCATTGAACTGACACTATTTACGTTATTATTAATATTACTATTATTATTGTAAAACATTTGCATTCCCGTTATATCACAACAAATAACAACAATGGCAAACTTTTTGTACTTTGGTAAACCTGTTTTAGTTGTCAAATGTTCCGGGGGTAGCGCTTCTGTTTATTTATATTTCGCGCGGGAGTGAAAAGGTTATGTTGAGACTGTTTGCCGTGTGCTTTCGTAACTGGGAGACTATATTCATTCGCACACACTTTAAGAATCAATTAAAACAAAATCAAGAATGATAAATTCGGGTCTAACATCAACAACATCCGGAGGTGGATTCACGTTCGGAAGCAGTACCCCAAGTTTGTCTACAACAAGCACAGCAACAAGCGGAACGGCTGCACCAAGTGTGTCATCGTTTGGGTCAAATGTTACAACAGCGGTTGCCTCTGCCGCTCAAACCTCAACCACTTCCGGGACCACCGGTGGTTTTAACCTTTCTGCCATCGCCACAACGACCGCTGCAGGTTTGCATTCGTTTTTGCAAAGCTCAAATTCAAATATAAGATTATTACTATATTGTTAAACATTTGAATATATATTTTCTTTTATTTCAGTTCCACAAACTTCTTTGGGTCCAGTTACAACGTAAGTTGTGATGAAAATTTTGAATTGAGTAGTTTTTTGAGAGTGTGTAATTAACGTGAATATTGTATGTGTAAAATGTTACTGAATTTTAGGGTTTCGTCGTCCACAAGTAGCGGCCAACAAAGCGGGACAATAAATTTTTGTCAGCTCGAAGAATCTATCAACAAATGGACGTTGGAATTGGAAGAACATGAAAAGGTGTTTATCAATCAGGCAAATCAGATTAATGTTTGGGACAAACTTTTGATTGCCAATGGCGAGAAGATTGTTTCGTTAAATAAGGAGGTTGACAGAGTCAAGTTGGAACAGGATCACCTTGACCACGAACTAAACTATGTGGTAATTATCTATTTATCAATGGACAAATAAAGAGAATAAATTCAGCTGATTGATCAGATGAATGGAATTTAAAATTGTCTACTTTGTAGGTAAGCCAACAAAAAGAACTTCAAGACTGTCTTGCGCCGCTAGAAAAAGAACTGGAAAACCTTTCTGTATCTGATCCCGAACGAGAATATACGTACCGTCTGGCTGAAAACTTGGACACACAGCTGAAACGAATGTCAGAGGATTTGAAGGAAATAATCGAGCATCTCAATGAAGCAAATCGAGCACAAGATTCGAGCGATCCGATTGTCCAGATTGGCAAGATTTTGAATGCTCATATGAACAGTCTTCAGTGGCTCGAATCACAGACTACGCTGCTTAACCAGAGAATCCAGCAAATCGACCAGATGCACCAAAACTTCCGACAAGAAAACGAAAGAACGTTTAGCTTAGCTTACAATTAATTATACTTTACATAAGATAAGAATTATAATTACTGAATTTTAGAATCGCAGTCTATTTTGTACTTGTAAAATGACAATCTAAGAATTAAAGAGAAAAAATCATTTTACAGAAAGTATAAATAGTTATTTATTTAGCAACGTTTATCAATTGAATAATCTTGTTGACAAAAAGTATAAATTGTAGTTATCAATAATAAATCAAAATGGGTCGAACAAAATGGGTTACTCTTCCATAGAAGGAATGAAGTATTGAATGACGAGATAATCGTCAATGTTAAAATAAAAGTTGACAGTTTGTTGATGAAGTATGTTGCATTTAACATTTCCCGGATGGATTGATTCCCACATGAAGAACATAAGGAATTGTTTCAAGTCCACTGTGGCCGAGACTGCGCTTTGTTTTGCACCCCAGACTTGCAGATCTTTAAAATGCGTCGAGATGTCTGCCCAGGTTCCTTTAACTTTTACACTCAAGTGTCCAGATTCGTCCGCGTCGATAATCAATAAACAGCTCATATTTTTGAGTCTTTCAACTATGCTCCGCATTACTTTTAAATCCGGTGTGTTTAACGTTAGCTGAAAAATAATCATTTGACATGAATATTATGAATATTTGTGAATTTTATTGGTTGTAAGTTAAATGTTTACGTCAAAATCAGGAATCGCAGGTAACTGATAGGACACCCATTCTCTCCTTGGGATTACTCGAACAGGAATATCGTGAACGACCTGTCGTGATTGCGAGCTCAACGAGGGAAGCTCTATTTCCACTGTCAAGCAGGGTTGCTGTTTATGCGTAAGATCAATCCTAGCACTTGTTGCGTTTCCCTTGAGAGAAAATAGACTTTTGGCTAGAGCTGTGCAGTCGAACTCGAGGAAAATTGCATCAAACTCGTCTGAAATGCCAGCCATGGTATATCTTTCGAAAAAATGGTCTTGTGAAATTTCTACCCAGGCTGACGGTGCCTTCTCGTCAACTTCAATGATGAAATACATCTTTGTTTTCGTTAATCTCATTACACACAACCTGGCGATTCGAGATATCGTTGTGATTATATCTGCATAAAAAAGGATTGCATTATAAACAAAATGTTTGCTTCTGCTGTTACGCTTTTTAATACTTACTGCAAAAATCTTTCATTGCCACGACATTGTTCATACGACATCTAAACTTCATTTTGAAGATAATTAATTCTTTTCGCGGGATGGCGGGATACAGGTCTCAAATTGTCTCGATGTGAAGTATATGCCAGCATGGGAACTGATGATGGGAACTTTTTCATGTGTTGGTACGCCGTAACACAAAAAACGGCGCTCTCATACGACTCGTTTGTTGTGTTATGTTTATTGTGTTGTTGCGTCCAAACGAAACGTGTTAATAATTTATTGATTCTTTTTGAGTTTTGGTCTGTTTTGGTCAGCGATATTAACGATTCTAAGCGTGTTTACCTTACGTGCGGCGTTGCCGCGTCGCCCAAGTCGTTTAAAATTCTTAAAACAAGTTGATGGTAACATTTTCTAAATAAAATAAGAAGAAGAAATTAATACGATAAACTGCGTTGTGAAATCGGATAAAATACATCTAAATGAATAAGACAAATATGAGTAAATATATAATCGATGAGGAGTGAAATGGAACGAACACATAAAATAGCGCTGGACAAATTTAACGGACCATTTAAAATGGAGAATTTATACTGACAATAGATTGATGTTTGCGTGAGTGTGAAGTTTGTAAACATATATAGTAGCAAAAAAGTTAATACACATTATATGATTTATAATTATTATATGAATAAGATAAAACAGCCAAGTAATGACCATTCAACTAGTCAATTTAAATCATGTGCAAAGGAACATGAAATTATTTATCAAAAACTTTTAATATTTCGTTCTGGGCGGGTATATTAAGATGCGAAATAAATCTGGAAGTTCCGGCAACAGAAGGACAATGACTCCAAAAGCAAAATGGGCGAATAATAAGAAAAAAAATAAGAAAAATGCGAGATATAACAAAAAGCAACAATGCTTCCTATTGAATAAAAAGGTCACTGATTGACTGATAACATCTTTCGCGCTTTTCCGCGCCATCGTAAAAGTCAATTCAAAGAAAAATTTTGTTTCATGGGAGAATCCCAAACAAGCACTGTAAAAATAAACATTATCAAAAACGACAAATTCGAACAAGCAGTTTAAATTTAAACATTGTTAATTTCAAACATAGCGTGAAAAACGGACAGCAGCTATGACGATCACGGTAAAAACAAACAACAAAAAGATGATCAGGTCAAAAAGTAGCGCTGTAAAATTAAAAACAATCAAAAACAACAAATCATGACAAGCAGTGTAAAATCAAAATTTTGTAAATTCAAACATAGCGTGAAAAACAGACATAAAAAATATGATAATCACTGAAAAGATGAACAATGATATAAAAATAGAAGTAATTTTATTTAATTATAAAAATGAAAAAATTTAAATCCTTACGTGTAATAAAACGCACTGTAATAATAAACAATGATAACGATTATATTAATAACAAAGATTGCAACTTAAAATGATAAAAATCGCTGTACTGATATTGGGAAAACGTTTTTATTTTTGCTCATTCATTAGTGTCACAATTTGATAAGAGTAAATTTTCACTATTACACAGTTATTTTCGACCCTCCCCACCCCTTTTCTACCCCTGTTACCCCCATCTAACCCGCCTTAACCCTATCTCCACCCCTTTTCCATCCCTTTTACCCCACTCCAATCCTTTCTACTTCCTCTCCTACCCCCAAGGTGGGCGTAGTGAAGCTGGATAGGGGCGTGGCCACCGAGAAAAGGGCGGGGCATGCGGAAAAAGGGGCGTGGCTTGATTAAAAGGGGCGGAGCAAGACCAAAAGGGGCGGGGCGTGCCTTTATCGGCCCAAGGGAAAATTATTGAAGCCAGGACCGTCAAAAAAGAGGCATTTTTGCGTGCGTCATTTTGCGCTAGTTTCCACGTTTCTGTTGGTTTTCGTCAGTTCTGGCACCCTCCCGAGATTTTGTTAGTCTAACTGGTGATTTAGTTCAATTTAGCCCACCGTCTTGCCATTTACTTCCGTTTAACCCCTTTGAACCACCTCTTTTCTGAATAACTCGAGATTCAACTATTTCTCACTTTTCGCTCGATAACGAAGTTCACTTCAATCAAAATTACCATTAAATTGCAAAAATCGCACTCAAAATATTCATACTCGCTCTTATTCCACCCAAACACGTCCCAAACATCCAAACACTACCCGAAAACCCCTCAAATCGCGCCTTACACGCTGATCTCTGACAGGGATAAGTGATCCCCGATCCCCGAAGAGGATCACTTATTACTTAATCCACATTTGATAGTCTAAGTGGTGATTTGGTTCAATGAAGCCCACCGTCTTGCCATTTACTTATCAACCCCTTTCAACCACCTTTCTTCCGAATTACTAGACTTTCTCATATTTCCAACCCGTTCGCTCAATTACCCATTACACTTGAATTATAATTACGATAAAAATGAAGAATTCGCTCTCAAAAAATTCAAAATTGCTCTTATTCCACCCAAACACCTCCCGAACATCGAACCATCACCCGAAACCCTATGTAAAAGATCCGGCCCGGAATCCAGCTCGGATTCCGGCCCGGAAAATGAAAAATTTGAATGGAAAAATTTTTTTTCTCGAATCCAAACTGAAAATCAGAGAAGTTCGAGGATTTGAACCAAAGTTCTCGAGGATGTAAAGGCCGAAGCTCTAACCGTTGCGCCACAAGACTTTCTCTGAGGTACATACCTGCTGGACAAACACACTCGACTTTCTAAAATTTTATTTGCAGAGTTTGCTGATGTCCGCCGCAGGCGAGCAAGACGAGGAAGACTTCAAGTTTGTCCAAACGTTAGACGAGTTTCCTTGCCCTGATGAGTCCAAAATCGGCCTCTTGTGTGGTTGGAACGTGTTTTACGTGCAACACTTCTACGCTGCACATTTCTAGCGATGTGCGGAACTTATTCTAAAACAGTAGTTCAACATATCAAAATTGCAGGATAGAGGCATAAGAACAACGAAACGGAGGAACGTCTCGTACTCTGTGCTAAACCGTAAGTATTAATTAATTTTATAATAGTTGTAATAAATGTAGCATCAAATTATTCTTCCTATTTCCACTTACAGATTTTCTACGATGGCATCGCAGTGCAGCACAGAGACAATAAGATGCATGTTGTTCTATATTTTAGAAAACGAGGCCAAAGGTCGTAAGTGTAACTGGCACAGTTCTACGTCGTGGCAACCATTCGCGAGGCATATGTTTAACGGGGCAGACATAAGCCATAATGCCATGGACTGGAATGCCATGGCTTGCGCGACATAAACATCAAGACCATCATGATTGTTTGTCCGGTAAACACGATGGAAAATTGGCAAAACGAATTCAACAAGTGGTTGACGACAAACGTTGAAACCAATGACTTGACAATTTTTCACCTACTGGTTAAGTATATATGTGTATGATGAATGTGATACTTTTTAATCCGGATTATTATCGTGGTTGGAATTGTGATTTGAAACGAAATGGTTTTGCGCAGTGATCCAGGTCCGAAACATCGTCTACGTACGTTAGAAGACTGGCAAAAGCAAGGCGGAGTTTTCATAAGAAGCTACGACATGTTACGTACACTGTTAACTATGTCGAAAAAAGAGGATGATGAAAAAAAGTTTCACAAACATCTGCTTCAGCCGGGTGCCGATGTCGTTGTTTGCGACGAAGGTCACTTGTTAAAAAATCCCAATACTGTGTTGCATCGGCTAATCGATGAAATGTCAACAAGACGAAGAATACTCCTCACTGGGACACCCATGCAAAACAATCTCGGCGAATGTACGTATCTACATATGTCCTATATACAGACAAATATTTATGTATATATATATATATATATATATATATATATATATATATATATATATATAGCAAATCCAAAATTAACATCCACTTAGCGGTTCAAAAAAAAAATAATTTTTGGACATTAGGCACACTCTTGGGATTTTTTTCTCACGATCCAGGTGTCAAAACAAGATGGAAAAATGGTGCGGCCCACCTTGAAACAAGTGGCGACATACTTTTTTAATTAAAAAACATGAAAATAAAAAATGAAAAAAGTTCGAGTTTGTGAAAACCTCATTTTTTATTGCAGATTCGGATTCTTCATAAAAAAATAAAAAGATTTTATTCTTATATTTTTTTTGTTTTGCACGATAGATGGCGCTGTAATTGCAAGAGAACGATTTTTATTAATTATTTATTTCCTACGATTACAGCGACATCTATCCTGAAAAACAGAAAAATGATAAGAATAAAATCGTTTTATTTTTTCATAAGAAATCCGAATCGGTAATAAAAAATAGGGGTTCAGAAAACTCCCATTTTTTTAATTTTCTATGGAACCACCCTTAATCCGGACAGGGAGTGAGGGGTGAAGGTCGAGTTTGATTTGGTTGTATAAAGTTTGAAGAAAAAAATCCCAAGAGTGTGCCCAATGTCCAAAAATTTTTATTTTTTTGAACCGCTAAGTGGATGTTAATTTTGGATTTGCTCATATATATATTTAGATCATTCGATGGTGCAGTTGGTGAAACCAAACCTATTGGGAAGCAAAAAGGATTTTCAAGACAATTTCGTAATTCCGATTTCGAACGGCCAGTATAAAGATTCGTCCGAGAAGCAAGTCAACTTGATGAAACAACGTGCGTACGTTCTGTGCCAACTATTGAGAGGCACGGTTCATCGGCGCGATGCCACGGTGCTGCGTGAGTTTGTGCCGGCGAAACACGAGTTTCTCATCGCATGTCGTATTTCTGAATGGCAGAAAAAGGTTTACACTGGTTACATGGACACAATTCTCAGGTACGTGTAACGCGAACGAAACAAAAGTTTCGCGCAATTCAATGACACTTGCTTCTTGTTACGTGTGTGTTTTCTGTGTGTGTAGGAAGAAAGGGGACAAGAATTTTGGGCTTTCAAAGTCTGTGTTGACGCGTTACTTAGTCACACAATACATATGCACTCATCCAAAATGTTTTTTACGACCATCAAGCACCGAGCATCGTCAGGTACTTTGTCATGATGATGATGATGATGGTGATGCACATGCACTGAGAGGTATGATTATTAATAATATAAAAAAATAATGACAACAATTATAATAACATTATCATTATTTTGAATACACAGGTACTTTGCCGCGAAACTATCTGGCTGCTTCTCTCGAGGAAGAACCGCAAGTAAGTAAACTACTAGACAAGTCACAAGTATTGGAAGATTTTAACTGGTGCTTACAACACATTCCCAACGAACGAGATATCAACGAACTGGCAATATCAATGAAAATGCTAGTACTGTTTGAAATAATTGATGAATGCGAGAAGCGTGGTGACAAATTGTAAGTTGTTGTTTACTCTATTACTATCGTTATTATTATTATTATTATTATTATTATTATTATTATTATTATGATTGTTATTTTGCAGTACTCTTTTCGATGAGGAATTACCTCAAGTGAAATAAATATTGATTGATTGATACTGTAGTTTTTACTATTACACAGTGGTAAATTCCACTTTTACATGGTAATTTATAGGTTACACAGAAATTTAAGTTTTGAAAACAAAAAGGTTCGAAATTATTTGCAGTTGTTTCCAACTTTAATCAAAAGTGTCTTCGACAACGATAACTCTAAAAATTTTATAAAAAAAATGATTAATCACAAAGGAAAAGCGTTTTGAGTGTGACGTTCGAGGTTCAGTTCTTTCTTAAGCCGAATTTTTGGCTTAACTTTCAATATGTTGGAATAAAATTCCAGTTAAGAAATAAAAATCTGATCAAAAAAGTAAAAAGGTCCGATTTCAAATTCTAACTTGCAAATTACAGCAATTTTGTTTGACTTTTAAATTGCGACTTGAAAATTTGAGCAAATTTTCTCCAAAACGAGGTTTAAAATTAAACTTTTTTTACGGTGTAATTCATGCGATTACGTTTTCATTACAGAAATGTACACTATTACACTGTCATTTACGATTTTACATTGTGATTAACGACATTAAATTGTCATGTACAATTTTTACATTGTGATTAACGACATTACATTGTCGTGTACAATATTACATTGTAATTTACATCGTTACATTGTAATTTACAAAATTTTACACGAATTTTTGTTATTTACAAAAATTTATCTGGGTTTTTGTTATTTTTGTTATTTTTGTTATTTTTGTTATTTTTGTTATTTTTGTTATTTTTGTTATTTTTGTTATTTTTGTTATTTTTGTTATTTTTGTTATTTTTGTTATTTTTGTTATTTTTGTTATGAGGGATCTTATTCCTTTTTTAGTATTTTTGAGTGGGGGATGGATAGAGGGGGTCGAGGTCTGTTATTTAACGATTTTTCCCGGGACGATTTTTCCTTTTTTCGTGGAGAAAATAACGATTTCTGTTATTTTAGGTCCATAAGACAGAGAATGTTCCAAAACGGATTATAAAATAATAAAAATTAGAGAAAAAATTTCAAAAATTTTTTATTGGTCCATAAGGTAGAGAATGCTCTGAAACGGATTTTGAGACAAAAAAACAAAAATTCGGGTAAATTGGCCAAGTTCGGGTAAATTGGCCGAATTTTTTTTATTGGTCCATAAGATAGAGAATGCTCTGAAACGGATTTCTAGACAATAAAAAAAAATTTTTTGGTGAATTTTTCAAGTTTTTCATTTTTCGGGTAAATTGGCCAAATTTTTATTATTGGTCCATAAGATAGAGAATGCTCTAAAACGGATTTCAAGCAAAAAAAAAATTTTTTTTGGTGAATTTTTTTATTGGTCCATAAGATAAAGAATGCTCTGAAACGGATTTTGAGTTATAAAAAATTGTTCTAGTAAATTTCTCAAGTTTTCTATTTTTCGAGTAAATTGAGAAAAATGTTTTTATCGGTCCATAAGATAGAGAATGTTGTAAAACATTGAGATTTCAATGAAAACCGTCAATTTTGCACCTTCGATTCTATTTTTTTCAACCAAAGACCCTATCGATTGTTGTAATAATTTGCATTCTACTTTGTTATGCTGAAAAGAAGCTAAAACAACTGTAACGTCGATAATAACACGCTTAGAAAATTTTTCCATCTCCAAATTTGGGCATTTTGACAGACTTGGACAGGATAATCGTCAATTTTGCACTTTCGATTCCATTTTTTTCTACCAAACACCCAATCGATCGTTGTAATTATTCGCATTCTAGTTTGTTATGCTGAAAAGAAGCTAAAAAAACTTTAACGTCGATGATAACACGCTTAGAAAATTTTTTTGTATTTTACATCATTCATTTTCTCAAAGTTGGTCGTAAAATCCGGCTAAACCTTTTAAAATTCAATTTTTTTCCGACATAATAATTAATTTGTTAGCAATAATTAATTATTCTACTTTCCTGTTTTCATTTAATTTTTAATAACAACGATGAATTTGAATTTCTAACATTAATAAATTTGAATTGAATTTCGCGCGCTATTGTTAGATTTTGAGGTTATGCATGAAACTTACCATTTCCTTTTTCGCAGTTACGACGAAGTTTCACGTGCGCCCTGTTCTCAGCTTTTGCAATTATAATTGTTTTTATTGTTAATCATTGGTAATTGTTAATACTATTAAATTGTTTCAGAGTCGTGTAACCTATCGTTTTTTTTATTCATTAATTTCTTTTTTTTTAGCAAAAATTTTGTCCAAGTTTTTCGTCCAACGAGTGCATACTGTGGATTCCCGAGGCTTCACGCGGATTAAAATAGCAGCTTTTCGTCAAAAGGTTAGTAAATTGTCATCATTATTCGCTATACAATAACCATGTAACGCGTTTTATTGTAATTTTAGTACAAATTGGGCCTCTGACCTGACATTTTGTCAAAAATCGCCATTTTTGCACTCTAAATTCCATTTTCTTAAAACAAATGCCCAATCGATTGTTGCAGCGGTTTGCAATCTTGTTTGTTATGTTATTGAGATACTTAATTAACATTGACGTCAATTGTAACGTGTTTATTCAAAAAATTATTTCCCAAGATTCAGCTTCTGACCTGAGATTTCCATGAAAATCGTCAATTTTGCACCTTCGATTCCATTTTTTTCTACCAAACACCCAATCGATCGTTGTAATAATTTGCATTCTAGTTTGTTATGCTGAAAAGAAGCTAAAAAAACTGTAACGTCGATAATATCACGCTTAGAAAATTTTTTTTGTATTTTACATCGGTCATTTTTGCAAAGTTGGTCGTAAAATCCGGCTAAACCTAAAATTCAATTTTTCCGACATAATAATTAATTTGTTAGTAATAATTATTATTCTACTTTCCTGTTTTCATTTAATTTTTAATAACAACGATGAATTTGAATTTCTAACATTAATAAATTTGAATTGAATTTCGCGCGCTATTGTTCGATTTGAGGTTATGCATGAAAACTTACCATTTCCTTTTACGCAGTTACGACGAAGTTTCACGTGCGCCCTGTTCTCAGCTTTTGCAATTATAATTGTTTTATTGTTAATCATAGGTAATTGTTAATACTATTAAATTGTTTCAGAGTCGTGTAACCTATCGTTTTTTTATTCATAATTTCTTTTTTTTTAGCAAAAATTTTGTCCAAGTTTCGTCCAACGAGTGCATACTGTGGGATTCCCGAGGCTTCACGCGGATTAAAATAGCAGCTTTTCGTCAAAAGGTTAGTAAATTGTCATCATTATTCGCTATTCAATAACCATGTAACGCGTTTCATTGAAATCTTAGTACAAATTTGGCCTCTGACTTGACATTTTGTCAAAAATCGCCATTTTTGCACTCTAAATTCCATTTTCTTAAAACAAATGCCCAATCGATTGTTGCAGCGGTTTGCAATCTTGTTTGTTATGTTATTGAGATACTTAATTAACATTGACGTCGGTTGTAACATGTTTATTTAAAAAAATTTGGTTCCCAAGATTCAGCTTCTGACCTGAGAATTCTATGAAAATCGTCAATTTTGCACCTTCGATTCCATTTTTTTCAACTAAAGACCCTATCGATCGTCGTGATAATTTGCATTCTAGTTTTGTTATGCTAAAAAGAAGCTAAAAAAACTTTAACGTCAATGATAACACGCTTAGAAAATTTTTCCATCTCCAAATCTGGGCATTTTGACAGACTTGGACAGAAAATCGTCAATTTTGCACCTTCGATTCCATTTTTTTCTACCAAACACCCAATCGATCGTTGTAATAATTTGCATTCTAGTTTGTTATGCTGAAAAGAAGCTAAAAAAACTGTAACGTCGATAATAACACGCTTAGAAATTTTTCCACCTCCAAATCTGGGCATTTTGACAGACTTGGACTGGAAAATCGTCAATTTTGCACCTTCGATTCCATTTTTTTTCTACCAAACACCCAATCGATCGTTGTAATAATTTGCAATTCTAGTTTGTTATGCTGAAAAGAAGCTAAAAAAACTGTAACGTCGATAATAACACGCTTAGAAAATTTTTCCACCTCCAAATCTGGCATTTTTACAGACTTGGACTGGAAAATCGTCAATTTTGCACCTTCGATTCCATTTTTTTCTACCAAACACCCAATCGATCGTTGTAATAATTTGCATTCTAGTTTGTTATGCTGAAAAGAAGCTAAAAAAACTGTAACGTCGATTATAACACGCTTAGAAAATTTTTTCCACCTCCAAATCTGGGCATTTTTACAGACTTGGACTGGAAAATCGTCAATTTTGCACCTTCGATTCCATTTTTTTCTACCAAACACCCAATCGATCGTTGTAATAATTTGCATTCTAGTTTGTTATGCTGAAAAGAAGCTAAAAAAAACTTTAACGTCGATGATAACACGCTTAGAAAATTTTTCCACCTCCAAATCATGGGCATTTTGACAGACTTGGACTGGAAAATCGTCAATTTTCCACCTTCGATTCCATTTTTTTCAACCAAACACCCAATCGATCGTTGTAATAATTTGCATTCTAGTTTGTTATGCTGAAAAGAAGCTAAAAAAACTTTAACGTCGATGATAACACGCTTAGAAAATTTTTTCCACCTCCAAATCTGGGCATTTTGACAGACTTGGACTGGAAAATCGTCAATTTTCCACCTTCGATTCCATTTTTTTTTCACCAAACACTCAATCGATCGTTGTAATAATTTGCATTCTAGTTTGTTATGCTGAAAAGAAGCTAAAAAAACTGTAACGTCGATAATAACACGCTTAGAAATTTTTTCAAACTCCAAATCTGGGCATTTTTACAGACTTGGACTGGAAAATCGTCAATTTTGCACCTTCGATTCCATTTTTTTCAACCAAGACTCTATCGATCAATCTAATAATTTGCATTCTAGTTTGTTATGCTGAAAAGAAGCTAAAAAAACTGTAACGTCGATAATAACACGCTTAGAAAATTTTTCCACCTCCAAATCTGGGCATTTTTACAGACTTGGACTGGAAAATCGTCAATTTTGCACCTTCGATTCCATTTTTTTCAACCAAAGACTCTATCGATCAATCTAATTAATTTGCATTCTAGTTTGTTATGCTGAAAAAAGCTAAAAAAACTGTAACGTCGATAATAACACGCTTAGAAAATTTTTTCACCTCCAAATCTGGGCATTTTTACAGACTTGGACTGGAAAATCGTCAATTTTGCACCTTCGATTCCATTTTTTTTCACCAAACACTCAATCGATCGTTGTAATAATTTGCATTCTAGTTTGTTATGCTGAAAAGAAGCTAAAAAAACTTTAACGTCGATAATAACACGCTTAAAAATTTTTCCACCTCCAAATCTGGGCACTTTGACAAAGCTGGACAGGAAAATCGTCAATTTTCCACCTTCGATTCCATTTTTTTCAACTTAAACTCTATCGATCAATCTAATAATTTGCATTCTAGTTTGTTAGCTGAAAAGAAGCTAAAAAAACTTTAACGTCGATGATAACACGCTTAGAAAATTTTTCCCACCTCCAAATCTGGGCATTTTTACAGACTTGGACTGGAAAATCGTCAATTTTGCACATTCGATTTCATTTTTTTCTATCAAACCACCCAATCGATCGTTGTAATAATTTGCATTCTAGTTTGTTATGCGAAAAGGAGCTAAAAAAACTTTACGTCGATGATAACACGCTTAGAAAATTTTTCCACCTCCAAATCTGGGCATTTTTTACAGACTTGGACTGGAAAATCGTCAATTTTACACCTTCGATTCCATTTTTTTCTAGCAAACACCAATCGATCGTTGTAATAATTTGCATTCTAGTTTGTTATGCTGAAAAGAAGCTAAAAAAAACTGTAACGTCGATAATATCACGCTTAGAAAATTTTTTTTTGTATTTTACATCGGTCATTTTTTGCAGTTGGTCGTAAAATCCGGCTAAACCTAAAATTCAATTTTTTCCGACATAATAATTAATTTGTTAGTAAAATTATTAATCTACTTGCCTGTTTTCATTTAATTTTTTAATAACAACGATGAAGTTTGAATTTCAAACAATAATAAATTTGAATTGATTTTCGCGCGCCTAATTGTTCGATTGAAGTTATGCATGAAAACTTTACCCATTTCCTCTTACGCCAGTTACACGAAGTTTCACGCTGCGCCCTGGTTCTTCAGCTTTTGCAATTATAAATTGTTTTATTGTTAACATAGGTAATTGTTAATACTATTTAAATTGTTTTCCGAGTCGTGTAACCTATCGTTTTTAATCATAATTTCTTTTTTTTAGAAAAAATTTGTCCAATTTTTCGTCCAACGAGTGCATACTGTGGGATTCCCGAGCTTCACGCGATTAAAATT